>BSBM01000205.1:35767500-37158750 GCA_027924585.1 Larix kaempferi
GACGTACCTTTCCAATGCTTGGAAGAAGTCTCAATGGATTTTTATCATAGGTCTACTGAATTCAAAAGGAAATAATGTTATTATGGTGGTTGTTGATAGACTCATGAATTATCCACATTTTTTTGCACTCTCTTACCCTTTTAATGCAAGTACAATAGCCACATATTTTTTGGAAACAATTTAGAAGTTACATGGAAATCTAAGGATTATTGTAAGTGATAGAGATCCAATTTTCATTGGAAAATTTTGGACTAAATTATTTTCTTATTTGGGTACCCAATTGGCTCACAATTCATCTTATCATCCTCAATATGATGGAAAAACTAAGATAGTGAACAAATTTTTGGAATGCTATCTTTGTTGCTTTGCATATGATAAACAAACACAATGGGTAAAATGGTTATCTTTGGAATAATGGTGGTACAATACTTCCTTCCATACATCATCGAAACTGTCTCCATTTATGGCACTTTATGGGTACCAACCTCCATCTATCACATCTCCCTTAAAGTGAAAATATAAATTTCAATCCATGGAAGATCACATAGAGCACCAACAAGAAGATCTCCAGATACTTAAGGACAACCTAGCTATGCCACAAAATGGGATGGAACAATAAGTTGAGCAACATTGGAGTGAAAGGAGTTTCGAAGAAGGGGATTGGATATTTATGAGGCTACAACCTTACAAAAATATGCCCTCAAGCAACTAAATAATGACAATAAATTAGCACCCAAGTATTATGGTTCTTATGAAGTGTTGCATAAGATTTGTAGTATGGCTTACAAATTGGAGTTCCCTTCATCTTCAAGAATGCATCCAATTTTCCATGTTTCTTTCCTAAAGAAGGTAATAGGAGACAATATCCCAATTCAAACAATATTTCCAGAGCTTGATTAAGAAGGAAGAGGCATATTGGAACTGAAACAAGGACCAAACAACTACATAATCAGGCTATTCCTAAGTACCTCATCAAATGGAAGAACCTTCCGGTGGAAGATTCGACATGGGAAGATGAGTCTTTCATACAGAAATAACCACAACTAATCAAGCATTGAGGACAACACTTGTCTAAATGGGAGGGGCATGTTAAGCCCTAAAGATTGACACATTACCCCCTATGTAGTGGCACATTACCCTCTTTATTATGATGCATTACATATTTTTGTTGTCAGTTTGAGTCTATTAGTGGGTCTATTTGTTGTTATTGTACCCCTTTGTATCCTATATATTGGAAGGAGACCTTTTCATTTTAGTCATCATTCTATCTTGTATTGTCTTATGTACTTAGTACATTGTGTAAGGACATTCCCCCCTCAAAGAGGATTGTTATACATCTCAGTTCTTCATTATTAAGGCATGGATTACCTTCTTTTGGTCTATTTCTGCTATTTTTATGCTATATATGGGACTTGGTTGCATAACAATAATGCTCATAATAAAATAAGCACCCAACCTCAATCAAATGAAGAGCTTGAATTTGAAAAAAGAACATTTATGTACCTTAGCCAATTCTATTTTTTTGTGATCCTTTTTCAGACCACTAACCCTAGAATGAATAAGGTTGGGCGGAAACAATGAGTTGAATGAATATTATCTATTTAAAAAGAAAGGGAACATTGTTAGGATCATAACTTTTAGCTAGATGCTCTATTTGGGTATTCATTAGTTCGTTAGAAATAACACTAGTAGAATGAGTTCAATCACTGGCCGATGGGCGTAACTACATCAAAACATGCATGGGAAGGTCCTAGAAAATACATTAAAAAATCATAACAAAAAAACTACCATTATTGAGACCATTTTGATGAGCATTGAATTGAATAACTTAAAGTCTGTGACCACATTCAACCATATCCTTGTTCTCCTCTCCTATTGGGTGTTAGTATTGTGGTAGGCCCCCTTCTCTTCATATTCATTAAGCCATGCAACTACTATGCGCATTCCCCACTTTTTTGCTACAACCTATGTGGAATAGCTAGTAGGTATATCCATCTTAACCTTGGCTCTAGTAACCACTGAGAGGATAAAAAAGAAACTAAAGTGCAAACTTCTTGGTGCTTAGATGGTACGGAATTAAGATGAATCCATGTCACTTGACATATATTATGCCAATTAATGGTAGAATATTTTTAAAAAGTTTCCTTTTCACCTTATGGACCCTTCAATTTTTTTTCAATTTGGTTTACAAGCATTAAGTGGTCCTATTTATAATAGTTGACAATTTATTTGCAAGACATGTTTTACATTGGCTTTTTTTGGTATGAAATCATCATGAAAAATTATTGTTGTTATCGTTAACATTAAAGTATTATGACTACATAAAATATTATAGTAGTAATAATTTAATCAAACCAAAAGAAGCTAGTATCATTTCAGGTCAGGAATACAATTAACTAACATGGAAGTCTAAAACAACAATTCAGTTCCATAATGGTGGTTTTTAAATTCTCGGTTCAAAAACTGTCCCAATATTCAATAAATAAAAGCTAATGTTTTCTTAGTCAACATGAAACAAGTGAAGTCTAAAAGACACAAATAAATGTTGAATTATATAAACTCCTTTAGTCTTAAGCTAAATCACATGACACATAGACACATGAGTCCAACATTAGACAAATTGACCCGTGAAACATGAGATGGGGAAACATGGCACATAGACCTCGGAAACATGACAAGGGGAGACCTCCTGGAGTGACTACATCCCTAAACAAACTATTCTATAAACATGAAACCCAACCTCATCCAAATCCCAAATACTCCATGCAATTACCACAAAATTTCAATTGAGCTGCATGCAAATGTTTTAGAACTCGTAAGTTTTACTCAATGGAATGCCCATCTCCAGGTTATAGTAAGCCACTACCTGTAAAAAGACAACAAAATTTATCAATAAAAAATGCTTCATTTCAATAAGAAAAATTACTTGCAAGATAGAGAAAACAATACCATGGATTTAACTAAATGAATAAAAGAGATAATCGTAATTAACACAGTCCTTATTTTTTTCAACATTAAGAAAACAGTGACTTGAATACATTCTTCATTGCTTTTGCACAAGAAATAGGCATTTGGTCTTGAGAAGCATTTTTTAATCAAATTATCATAACTAAGAATCCTTTTATCCATGCACAACCAACTAAACCATTTAATATTCAGTATATAGTTCCACTTCCACAACTTACTATGCCACCAATATGAGTCTGTTACATTTAAAGAGGTAGAGATTGTTTCATAAGCATCTTTAGCACTCATTTGTCTAGATTTGGAACTACAAGCCCAAACAAGGGAATCTACCTCCTTGTTAAGCATGATTCCCACAATTCTACTGGTTATATAAAAATATTTCCATGAACAATTGAAAAGAAACAAATACTTTACCAAGAGGACAAAGTAGATAGCCTATAGCACAATCCAACATAATTGCTTACAATATTGACAGAATTATTCCACAACACAATCTGTCACATAAATAATTATAAATTCACACATCATTCTCACAACCTACATAATCTAAATGTTACCAATACTACCACTTACATGAGACATATCATTCATATAACTAGGTGGGGCGTGGTGGTAGGATAGACTCCATTTTTTCAATTTTTCTTGGGTGAGTGCTCCAGATTGTGGAAACTCAACATGTAGTAGTTGAGATGAACTTGTCAATGACCTGGTCCATGAACTTTAGAAAAGTGTCATGGTATCCTTCCATGTTCAATCATTTGAATTATGTTTAAACAAAAATCATCAGTTTAGATTTCCATTGGAATTAATTGAAATATGATATTTTTTGGTTTCTTATGAATCCATAACTAAGACCAGGTTCTGAAGGTAGAAGCAGTTTAATACATGACCAATATGGACAATGCACTAGGAAAAGAGTTCCCAACATAATAAAAATTTCATTCTCTTCATGGGTGGATTCATACACATGTAGTATGCAAGATGTCAAGTTAATTAAGATTTTTTGTTTCCAAAGGAGTGGAATGCCAAGGAAAAATGTTGAAGCAAAAACAAAAAATGAGTAGAACAAAGAAGAGCAGTGGGAAGAGCTGACTTAGGTACTACTATAAGTAAAATATGTGGCTTTTCTAATATTGCTAGCTCAATTGTATTATGTGCTAATACTACGTCCATAGATATTACCAACCCTTCAACTTGAAGAAACCAGGCACCTAGATACTATTATCTCTCCATTTTTTTCTCCTTTACTTTTATTAAGTCACACAGTAAATCTGATTTTCCAATAAATATTTTTTACAAAGAAACAAGAAAAAATAGATTTATCATGTTGATCTAAAATTGCAACCATTCGAACACCCTTCATTGGAAAAAACCCAAGTTGAGACATGCTTGTATTTGAAACATGTTGCATCTAACAATTACAAAAAGTGCAATTTTATCCACTACTATAGAAGCAATGACAATTATACCTTCAAAATTTTCCTCTTTGTAGAGGAAACTCAGAATAATATAGGACCATGTGGTTTGGAGCCCATGCAATCTCATCTCAAAACATTTTGGGTCAGTGCTGCCAATAATTTTGTCTTCTGCAATCCGATCATAGAACAAAATTGATCAATGGTTCTTTCCTAAATAAACTTGACAAAAAAAATTTATGTTGAAATGATTTCATTTATGTAATTTCATTTATGTAATAAAGTCTACTTAAAATTTAATCAACAATGACTGAGTTAGGCTATAAGGGAACATGTGAATCTAAAAAATGTTGTAATCCCCAACCAATTATATATTTTCCTCTCTCACCTTTATCCAACAAAGTATAATACAAGTACACCATAAATAAGCATCTTGTAGGATCCTTTCAACGGATGGATTCCTTTCACCCACCAGGAAACTGAAGCCAGACACAGAAGTAGCCTTCATCGCAAGAATGAAAAAGGAAAGTCAGTAAACATAAAGAGAAGGAATGAATACTTTTTTTTTCTTGAACCTCCAAATATTTCTTTAGACGTCCAACATATATCCATAACCAACTATTTTCCTTTCACCAGAAAGCCAAGTCTAGAACTTAGTAAAGGATAATTAGGAGCTTAACGCATGGATCTGTATTTACGCAATCTCTCTTTAGGGCCCCATTAGGGGGATGGTACTAGGGACGGTACTAAGGACTAATCAAGAAATAAAATATTTACTCTACAGGACTTATGGAAAGTAAGAAAGAAATCAGTGTCCATAGGGCAGTCCATGGGGCTAAGGCTAAGGCTTGTATCTTAAGGCTTAAGGAATGGGACTAAAGAGAGACCAGAGACTAGAACTAGTATATTCCATAGGGCCTAATCTACAACAGTCTCTACTGCATGTGGAATAAAGTAAGCAGACCTATTGCATAAACTCAATATGCTAGCATTTCTTATAGGGATAGTAGTTCTTACTCTAAGGGCTATTAAGTCCAATTACTCTACAAATGGAGTAAGCTACTCTAGTCTAAAGTGCAAGTAGTACAGTCACTATCAATACTAAGGATTTTAGTAGAGCTTGTAGTATCATGCAAGTGGTTACAATGTATGATAAACCTTATTAAAAAGTATCCTGGGGTCTTGCACAACTACTCAATGGAATACTCCCTACAGAGGAAAATAGGGATACACATACCACATACTGCAACCATAATAAAAATCTTGGGAGCATAATTAGCATTCAGAACCTATCACTCTAGAAGATTAAAGATCCTATGGTAATAATATTGAGGGCATAATTGGTGATTTAAATCCAATATTGACAACTATGGGAGTGTGATTGGTTCAGATGCATAGATAACAGTCTTGATAGCATAACTAGCATTTCATTTGTTTTTGTAGTCGCAAAAAGAACACAAGATTATGGATCATTTTCCAGAAAGAATGGTGTCATATCTAAAATACCAAGTCCATATGCACAAGTATGTATAGCTTTATTTTTCACTTTCCTAAAATAAATAGTATAAAACCAAGGTTGTAATATGATGTATATAAAAAATACAAGTCGACTTGATTTCCTTAGGATTAAGGACATAGAGAAGGGGATAAATGATAGGACAAGTTTCATATTGCTATTACCTATCCAACTTACATTTTGTGCATCAATAAAGTATAAAATGAGAGAAAGTGTTTAGGTGGCATCCTCCACCTCAACAAATTATTAAACATAAGCACTAATTCTACTCAAGAATGGTATTACCCCTATATTCTCTCCATTTTAAGAATAGAGAAGGGTTGCAAAACAACATGCAACAATTCTCTTATGAGGAAAACTGGCATGCTAACCATGCAACTTGCCTATGGTCCATCTAAACTTTGTGAGAGTAGTTACCTCACACATTCTTTTTTGCATTCACAAGACATGTATATGCCTCCTTTTAAGTGGATGGTAATGGTAGATGTACAAAGGAATCTTGTTACTGCAATTTTGTCAAATTTTTCCATGTTTTGGAAAGGAATCATAGTTTTAGTGAAGTATATAGTGTAAAGCAATAGTCTTCACTGTTGAAATCTTGTGCTATTACTACTTCAACTTGTCCACTTCATGTTATAAGGAGGCTATCAAAAGTTGTCTCCAATATGTACAAAGAGCCAGTTCATCATTCATAATTTTCTTTAATGAATGAATGTTGGCAAATACACCTCAATAGAACAATTGAAAACCCAATACAATCTCCTAACAAATGATATCAGTTTTTATAATATAAACACAAAAAAATATTATTAAATCATCTCACTCGAAGAAAGAAAAGTGAGCTATTAATATTTCTAGTCTTATGTTTGTTACCCAGACATGGCTTTATTACTTACCCAAAGAAAATCTAAGCAAATTATGATTGACAAGCCCCTACTCAATAGTCAAACTATTTGAAAATGTGAAGAAATAACTCCTCTAGTTTTAGAAATGGCCAAATAAGCACAATAAAAACTAATTTAATGAAGATGGAGGTCTTGCATAAAGTTTGAGTGATACAATGGATGAACCAAATAAAATATTTTATTCATTTATGTTATATATACATAGATTCACATATAAGCACAATAAAAATCTAACATTATAACAAAGAGTTACTTCTAATCAAGTTTGGATGATGTAAGGGACGAAGGAAAGACTTAAACTTGAAAAGAAGCATGTATGATAATGAGATTCCATTAAAAACCTTATTTGGAAAAAGCATACCATTGCCTTAGAATTTTTGGAGTGTGGGAAAGAGTCTTCAAGAAATATGATGAAAAAGGCTTGTTGTATCCACAACAGATCCCATCTAACCTAGGTAAGATGGGAGCCCCAATTTCAATCCTATTTACAACAAGCTATTTCATTTCTTTTGATGTTTAGAGTTATTTGATCAATTGTTCAAGACTTGTTTAAATACATTTTAACCATGCTTTTACAAACTTTAATTTAAAGAGAATCAATTTTTACGCAATTAATCAACTTGTAGGATTGCTTTATGTTACAGAGAAAACTTCTTATGGCTTGGGGTAGACCACAACAGACAGCTGACTACCAGAAATTAACTCAATTCTCAATGCTATGCTATATAAATGACAATGCTAAGATAATGGAGAATATAACCAACCTCAATCCGGATGTTTGATGTAGATCCCCATTGAAGCTTTCAATTCGTGCACTTGAATCTGCAAATTAGTCTTTACAGCCAATATACAACAAGCGCATATAATATATGAAAGACATTAACATCATCAATAGCAATGGTCCATGATATTATAAGTAAATGCAACCCACTGTAATATAAACAACATTCAAAACATTAATGGATGAGAATATGAGTATTTCTATTAATAAATAACAAGAAGTACAATGTGATACGACCTTTTGTCGGCAACCAATCTGAACCGAGAATTGGGTCTCTCCACTTGTGCATCCACCACTTCAATCCTCCATGGAATGGGAAACTCAAACTATGATAGGAGTTTGGAAGGTGAACATAAAGGGTTCACAACAACAAGGATCAATGAGTGTAGACTCAAGATGTGGCAAAAATCCACTAGAGTTATCTTTCTCTCTCCTTCCGGCCCTCCCGTCCATATGCCATATGTGCTCAATATATAGTCCTCCCAAAGGTAAGTGAAAGGACACATCGAGGCATTTCAGGGAAAATGGAGGGACAAAGGTCACCCTAAGACCGCTTTTTGGGAGTAAGAAGTAATTTACTAGTGATTTTCACCATTTTACTTGTCACCCGTGGGCTATAGTGATGCAGCTCGCGGGTATGCTGACTAAAGTGGAACAGCAAGTGTACAGAAGAAAAAAATAGGGAAATAGTGTGTCTGAAGGATATAAAGTGGATCTAAGTCAGTAAAATGGATCCTGCAGGCCAAAGAGTGTTGATGCTCACAAGGTGGAAAATTACATTGTAACAGATACCCCCTAATGTGTGAGGTCAGAGACTGATGCTACGATGGCTGAAATACATTATAAATCTCAAAAGTGTAGTGATGGAGACACAAGTGGAAGGAGTAGCTCACTCATCATAATACAATAGTATCCCTGAGTACATGTCGGTATAGTACAAGAATCTGATACAATGGGCATGAATCGGAAGTACATAGTGAATACATGTCATAAGTGATCATAGCCATTATCCCTCTACAGTAACATATGGTCTCCTATTGAAAAGTAAAATAATTGGTGCAAACTGGAGGTACAAACTGCTGATATCTGAGAGGTGATATCTCAGATGTAAAGTCACGATCATAAGTAGCATACTGAATGCCACTATCGCCTAGGGTCTTCTACACAAGTCTTCTACAGTGCAAATCCCATCAAGTGAATAAAGGAGTTGAGGTAAAACCTGATGTGACATCATCTGATTACCGGTCAATGATGTATACAGTTAACAGACACGAGATACCCACCAATAATGAAAATGGGCATCAAGGAACATAGTACAATCATCAAAGTGCGAATAGATGTGTTGAAGTCGAACACTAAGATGAATCCATCGATCAGGGGACATTGATGTATTCCCAAAACTATCGATGGAGAGAGAACTTGCCACTAATGACTGCAAGCCTCAAGGTACTCAACCGAACTCTAAGTCTCAAGTTCCGGAATAAATGGGTTGAAGTCGACGGAACGAAACTCATTGGAAGGAGGGCATTAAGGAATCCCCATCAACTAGCACGAGGTACCAGTTATGCTGAAATATTTGGAAGAACTCATGTGAAACAAACTGACTCAATAAGGATGGCCAACATACAATAGTCAAGAGATATGAGGAGTGGCCGACTCTAGTTTCAGGACTTCCTTTGAACAAGAGCATGAGCAGGTGGATAGACTCAGGAAGCATAGACTCAATATAGACTATGCGATGTAGGAGGCATCCACAAAGGGCTCCATAATGATTGGAAGCTTAACCAATCGGTGGAGAAAACTGAGAAACAAGTACAGCTCCTAAGTTCCAACTATAGTCTTGACTTATAATGTATGGAGTGGAATGAATGCTCTGTTCAAAGGAAACACAACAGCTACCAACTAGAAGTAGTAACCATAATCTCGTCCGGCTTTTTGGAATATTTGATTTTTTTGGTCTTTTTCGTATTTGGAAAAGCTTGAAAAAGAATAAAATTGCTTATAGTACAACAAGTGAGGGAACGAGTGTCAAATAGTAAGCAGACTAGTCCCAAGCAGTGGAACATACCTATGATCAATGCAAGGAAGCATGTGTAGGATGTGGACACTTGGGGGAATGTTACCTTAGGGTCAAAAGGTCATCAAATTGCGAAGGGAAAATGGAAGCTCTGCAGGGCTCGATAGGGAAAGTGCACAGGCACCAGGCTAACAATTGAGTAAGCGGGAGCCGACACAAGGCTCAAGAAGCAAGCAAGATTATGCAATGCAATCATAACTTGATATAAATTGGGGGATTCCTTGTGGGAGATGGCCAGCATAAGACAAAGTAGTGTATGAGTCTTTATCGCAAAGTCGTGGCGTAACTACAAAGGACTCCCGATCCTAAGGACAAACAACAGCATGGGAACCATAATGCAAAAGGGGGTTCTAACTAGGGTACCCATGTTCGGAAGGGCCCTATCGCCACATAACGACACTTTTATAATAGTGTGAAGGCTCTGTGTCTGTTAAGAAGCGGGGTCGCACCTAGGGTTTATGAAAATGGTCAAAAGGTCAAATGCATAATGCATGTGAAAATGACATCTAACCTATATTCCAGGTGTGAAATATACCTGCCGTAGGCACAAAACTATCCAAAACAACTCTTTCCAAAGAAATCTAGTAAAAAAATGCTACTCCAAGACATTATATTAGTCCAAAACAGCTTAAAATGGCAGAAACTATAGACAAGTGGGTTTTGAAAATTATAACATACAATTTACAATTCATTTTTACTATTCACCCAAATTGGAGTTTTGGTTAGTTTTCACCTCGAAGTTCAACTGCTAATTCTGGGAGCTACAGGCATCCGTTCATTGAGTCGTCTAGAGCAGGTTGGTTGTCTCATCCATAGCTTGCATTTGATTGTTTTTATTTGAATTTTCATTTGTTAAAAATTTCAAATGGCCAAGCCCTAAATGGTCACGGCGGTACCCGCGGGCTACTAGCATGCGGGTAGCGGGTAGGGCAAGGTGAAGTGGAAAGCCTTCGATCTCATTCGATTGGTGGTGGGATCATCATTCTTGACTACATCGAGTGGTACTGTGTTCCCAATACTCGGATAATGGGGAGTCAGGTGCCCATCAGAGCGATAGTCAATCTGAGCATGAAGGTTATAGTGGCTACCTTAGTGCAAATTATAGGTTCGGCAGCTCTTCACCAGGCATCAAGGCCTATGATGTTCTATGCCTCATAGTGTATGCATCCCATGATATATGACTGGTGCACAACATTACTGGTGTCCATGAAGACCCAGTTAACGGAGTGCAAGCAAGGGGAGGCAAAAAACTTTGGATACGGCAGTATCTTATGCAGTTTCTTCTTTGAGCGAGTTTTGGGGCTCAATCCGAGGGTTGAAGTCCCTCCTCATAGTCTCTGCAACCTAGCCCTGACCCGGTCGGCAGAGGTCTTGACGCGACATGGTGGTGGCCATCAGGAATCGCCATACACAGCTGAGTTCTTTCACTGGTGGGACCTCTAGGTCATAGCTATAGATTCCTTCCCCTATGCAGGGATAGACTTCCGCCAGGATCATGACATGCCACTTCCACCAGGAGCAGTGTTTGGAGACATCGGTGAGTTACTCTTTTTAAGTTTTTATGTGTATTAAATTTTTAGGGATTTTTTATTATAGATGTAAATGCAAAAATATTTTTGGTGGTAGTATCACATATTAATATTTCACTGTTTGCTCACAAACAAGGGTCCAGTGAGACCCGAAGGATTCCCGAGACATCGTCGATGGGGCAGGGGTGGTGAAGTAGTCGGTGTTGCAGTAGAGCATACACTACAGACTGTGCAGGTCAACCTATCACGGATGACCAGCAGGGTACCAGGGATAGAGATAGCATAGCTACTAGAGGATATGCAGTGCCATGTGGTGGGGGGTACTGACCAGTTGGGTGCGACTACTGCAGTGTATAGAAAATGCAGTACAGTATTACTATCAGATGCATCCTACCGAGGAAGAAGCTAGGCCTCCTCGTAGGGCTTAGACATCTCAGAGTCCCATTTTTATATCGATATGTATATTTTTTGGGGCTACGGGCTCCTGTTTTGTATTATGACACTACCATTTTGGACATATTATTTATAAAAAACTATGGTTCTCCGGTTCTACTATATGTTGGTATGTACAAATGTATGAATGTATCTTTTATTTGTGTTCTTCTTTATGAATGTGACAAATGCCAATATAGGACATAGTTAGCATATGCATCAGATATATGATTAAAAAATTTCGGAACATGAATGTATGTAATTGAAACAAAATGTCATTCCAAGAGTCTTACCCTTAAGAATTTCCATAGTAAAGTAGGATCACTCACACGGTACTGACCATTAAAATGAGACACAACTAGTTGTGAATCCAGGTGGACTTCTAAGAAGTGGATACCATGCAAAATAGCATCCCGAAGTAGCTCAATCACGGCACTATACTCAGCCACATTGTTAGATGTAGGACCAAGACAAGCACCTCCTAAAGACACAACTAGGTGGTCAGGTGAATAAATAACCCAGGCATCAGAAGCAAGCTACTACATATGACAGCTAGCACCATCCACAAATCCTAAGAACATAGGAGATTCCACTGACATCTATCAATCAAACAAAAGCGAATCAGCAAACTCAAAAACCAAAAGAAAGCTAAACTATGTACAGAAACAACTATACAATAGTATACAAAAGTATTAGCTCAAACTAGAAATTCAAGCATAATACTGCTTGAGGTAGAGCCCATTTCTAGGCTCCTTCAAGACGTTCCCCTCATAATCCTCTAATTCATAGGCTCCTTTTTCTAGGACACGCCTCACGATGTAAGGGTCGTGCCACATGGGGTTAAACTTGCCTGCCCCAAGGGGTTCTTTGGCTTGGTCATATAAAAGGACCAAGTCACCTTCAGCATATTTCTGGGGACGGACAGACCTATCATACTGAACCTTGATACGACGTTTATTGGAATCTATAGCCACGGTGGCATCTCGACACTGCTCGTCAAGCTACTCAAGGTGGATTAAACGTTGCTCAATACCCGACGTGTCAGGGAGGAGCTCTATGGCCAGTTTTAGCGAAGGGATTTTTCATTCAATCAATAAAATCAACTCCACATCGTGTACCAGCTGAAACAGTGAGAACCCAGTGGCAGTCTTGACTGCAGTTCGATACGCCCACAAAGCAAGATATAACATAATGTGCCAATTGGTCTTGCTTTGTTGGATGGTACATTGGAGAATAGTCTTTAAAGACTTATTGACTGCTTCAACCTGACCATTCGCTTGGGGATAGTAAGAAGATGAGTGTTCTTGACGAAACCCAAGCTTGAGTGACAAATCCTCCATCATTTTGTTCTGAAAGTGACTTCCATGGTCAGTGACAATCTCTTTCGAAATACCGAACTGAGTAATAATCTGATTGAACATGAAATGGGCTGCTATAGCACCATCGACTTTTACAGTAGGCATGGCCTCAGCCCATTTGGAAAAGTATTCCACAGCCACTATGATATGGTGATGCCCCCCAGCCGAAGCTGGTTTGCAATCCATGAAATCCACCCCCCACTTGGTGAAGGGATCGACGGTGACAATTAGATGAAGGGGCATTGGATGCGAGTGTATATTTTGAGAAAACACCTGGAAAGGGTGACATCTCTTCATAGCATTCACACAATATTTAAAGATGGAAGGCCAAAAGTAACTAGCTCGCATAATACGTTGGGCTGTAGCAAGCCCGGATAAGTGACCGCCACACTCCCCAGCATGGCAATCATTAAGTACACACTCTGCTTCTTCGTGAGTCAAGAAATGATGGAGAATAGAATCCTTTCCTCGATGATACAAAGTATCTCCGACGATAGTATAATCTTTAGCGTGATGTTTCACACGCTGTCGCTCGTCCCGTGAATAATGAAAGGAAACTTCAAAGTTTGGAGATATAGAATGATATCCCCATACCAAGGGTCCTCTGACGAGATAAGAAACAAGTGTTCATCCACAAAGGAATCTTCATGGATGACATCCTCATCAAGTCTCAGAAGGTCCGACATAAGCTCAACAAAAACCAGTGATTTCACCAACTTCGCCAAAGCAAAATCGAGATCAAACTCCTAAAGGATCACAATCCATTTTATTGTACTTCCCCCTATAAGGCATCATGATAGCACGAACTGAAACAGATTGATATGCAATACAACCATGGTTGTTCTAAGCAGAATATAGTGTCGTAACTGCTGGACTACCTTAACAGTCGCAAGTGCCAGCTTTTCCACGTGAGTATATCTCAGTTCAGCGTCTACTAGATTTCGACTAAGGTAATAGATCACATTCTCCACGAGCACATCATCAACCTGAACTAAGACCATACCAATTGTCTCTTGAGATGAAGCCACATAAATTATAAAATCTCATGCAAAGTCGGGTGGACTAAGCACAGGGGCTAATACCAAATACTTCTTAAGGGCATCGAAAGACTGTTGGGCTCGCTCATCCCAGATAAATGGCATGTCTTTCTTCAACGAACATGCGAAACCTTTGGTACGATTAGTGTAATTGGCTACAAAGCTACGTAGAAAAGTATCTCTCCCTTAGAGGCTCTGAAGTTGAAACAAGTTGAGCGGAGGAGGCAACCGAAGTATTGCCTCAACTTTAGGAGGATCGAATCTAATACCCTCTTTCGAAACTATGAATCCTAGAAGGTGACCTAACCTCACCACAAAGATGCATTTATTGGGATTCAACCAAATTTTATAGTGTATACATCATTCGAGAATCCAACAGAGGTGCTTGGGGTGGTCCACTCTCTTGTGAGAATGGCCAGCAAGATCATCCAAGAAAACCTTCATTATACTTTTAAGGTCGTGAAAGGTGTTGGCTGCTTTTTGGACAGACCCAGGTTTTCAGGAGGCGCAGCAACAAACACCCATTGGCGCACTGGCCCTTTCAGCAATGGGCTACGCAGCAGCCAGAGGTCTCACCCGAAGTGGCTATGGGGGGCTAAGGAATCAGGTTTCCTTAACCAGGGTGGTGTGGAATCCACAATCTTCCCTCTTCCCTTCTTACACAGTAATTTTTGAACAGAGCATCTGATTCTTTCACAGGTCATACAGCGCAGCAGCGCTGGAGCTTACTCGCCTTATCCTAGCTGTGCGGTACCTCCGCACCTGCGCACGAGGCATTTACCCACTATGTCCGTTACACGATGTATCATTTCTGCGCTCACGCCATAGTGCAGCAACACACTCCTTACGCGCCATGGCAATAGTATTCTTACAGGCTCCTTCAACAGTGCCCAAGTATAACTTCTAAGGGAGCTTCAAGGACTTACTTTACATACTCATTCATAAAGATAAAGAAACATTCATGAAAACATAGATAGCAACACATAGACATGTATTCACACAAAACATCACCATAACAACAAGAATTATGTGTTCCGCCTCCACGGGGAAATCACATCCACGGAAATTAGATCTTATATTATCTCAAAATGGGAGTTACACAGTTCCGATGCGCACACAGCTGTAGCCTTAGATATTTCCGAGATACTCCACGCACACAGCTGGGAGCCCTTCTCTTAGATCTACTATCTTCTTCTACAGAGATTACAATGACTCAGACATCAACTTAAACTGTCTGCAACTCAATGACTAGCTCTACAGCTATCAACTCTCTAACTCATCTAACCCTTCTAACCAACCTATCTTTGACCCATCTAACATCTAACCCTTTTCCCTTTACAATTACACATATATATAGGTGGCCCTGAGGGTCGCACCTTTACAAAACTGTGGGCCTTTCCCAACAGTGATCCCCAAAAACCCTAACCACTGACGGCTAGGTGTACTTTAGGCGCCTCTTGCAGTCATGTCGTAGCTTCCTGCAGGTTTCGTGATTTCCGGCGCAGATCGTGGGTATGGGCGCTGCTTCATCGTTCTCTGCTCCTCGTCCTTCACCTTCAATGCTTCGGCCCGTTGATCTTCCTTGGTCCAAGCAACCATAACTTCTGTACTTTGCCTTAAATGAGGGTAGCTGAGTTCTCTATTCCGTCGCTTCCTTCATTTACTGTGGTGGTTGAGCTTTCTACTCAACCACCTTGTTTACTCTTTCCCTTGACGTGCACACAAGCTCCGTGATTTCCGGTCCACACTCTGCGGTGAGCTCGTCCATCTGGCACCATACCGCGCACTATTCTCTTCTTCCAAAAATGGTGCTTTTCCTCAAAATTAGCACTTCTCCTTCAAAACTTAGTGCTTTTTCCCCAAAATTGGCAGCTTTGCCATAGCTGCGGCCTATGCTCCAACAGGCCCCTAACACTTACTTGTGGCTCGTCCCCGGCCACTCGCACTAGCTTGCAGTTGTCTTAGTTGTGCCTCAGATTTGGCTTGGGTCGCAGCGAAGTCTTGCTTCCACTTCGCAATAGCAGAGTCCATGTCTTCGACGCACTTCACAGCTGTCTGCACCATGTCTGTAGTAGCTTCTTCTCCTTCTATGTCGTCGACCAACACTTGAGACTCGGCAAATGCTTTGACCTTGGCCTCTGCTTGGGCAGCAAGTTCATCATACTCATCCATAAATGGCTGAGTGATGTTGGCGAGAGTAGCATCTTTGTTTCTGAGCTTGTGCAGTTCTTGCTGGACTTTATGGACTTCGCTCATCTTCCTCATTTTGTCTAAGCCTTCCAAGGACTTAGCTTCTTCATTCAGAACAGTTAGGGACTATTCTGCTGCTTCCACTTGTTCTACAAGGGAAACCTTAGAAGGGGGCTTCTCAAGCTCAGCCCAAGCCTCCATAGCTTGCGTCATTAACTACTGGGCTTCATCTATTTTGTGCTGCATCTGGATAGAAGCTATGCGCAGTGCTTCCAGTCGTTCTTGCATCTCATCCACGGGGGGCACTGCGACACGAGCTTCCAAATCGACGAGTTGCTTTCTATGGTCCTTAGCCATAGAAACTACTTGTTGTTCTAGGGCTTGCTCCCTTCTACCAATGCGTTGCACTTTCTGAACTAACGGAAGGTCTGGTTGAATCTGGCAGGCTGGCAGCTCCTAGGCGATTTCATCAACAGCATTTCTCAGCCCAGTGTCTTGTGCTTCGTGAAGTTCAAGCTGCACAGAGATCTCCTTGTAGTCTGCCCTTAGCTCTGCTTCTTACATCTGCAATCTTTGATTGGCATGGAATGTGGAGAGCTCCCTAGTTCTCAGCTCAGTAAAAACCTGCTCCTAAACCAAATGGAGAGTTTCCAACGGAATAAGTGACAAATTTATTTCAACCGCGCTTACCTGTAGTGCAGCTAAAGGATCCAGGAGTGTCATGCTTGCAAGCGGGATATGTACAACAGTGTGCCTATCAGTAGGTACTTCAACCCGTTCGGTGCTTGTAGACGCTTGCGGCGCCTGCGAGCCGGATGTTGGCGCATGGGTCTGCGCAACCCGTCCTGCGAGACCTTTCAACTCCACGAGCTGCAGGTCCAGAGCACTTCTGATCTTGGCCTGAGAGGTCCGCATCTCATGAAATTGTTCCTTCAAATACTAGTTGAATCCCGCGGAAAGGGTCACAGAGGGATCTCCAGTCGCCTTTGCGGGGTGCGACAGCTTCTGCTTCTTTGGAGGCGGTCCTGACGAACCTTCATCATTCTTCTGCGCGGCCTTTTCCTTTCCCTTATCTTTTTCTGGCACCGTAGGGGGTGGCATCGCGGCAGCGATGTCAGCAGCTTGCTTCCATTCATCTGTCCAGGACTTCATAGTGTCTTCCACATCCTGGGTAGTCATTCGGTAGAGCCCTACGGCCCATTCTTTCGAGTGAATTCTGCGAGGGCGGAAATATATTTCATGCAAGTTGGCAGAAAAGACCAACTTCTTTCCATAGATTTCGGTCGTCTCCTCAGTAAGCCTCAGCATCTGCAAGATGGTACCCTGGATGAGATTGTAGTACTCAAAGAATACGGTGTGGTTCATCTTGCACTTCACAGGATTATTAGAACCCCAGAGGTTGACATAACGCATCCCTGTAACCTCTCCTGAATGGCGCGGAAGAAACTGAGTGTTGGGAGGCTCCTTCCACCCGACAAAGGCACACAAGATCAGGAGCCAAGAAAAATGGAACAGCTGATTCGCAACATCCTGAACATTGCGGCAGTCATCTAAGAATGTATTCAGAAGGAAGAGAGACCAGTTATACTGCTCTCCTTCCGCAGCTGTGACTGCGAGCTCTACAACAGGTCCAGGGACTTCTTTAGGTCGGCACTTCGTTAAAAGTCTGCCTGCAAGCAAACTGCTTGTGAATCTGAGTTCTTCATCTTCAACTATAGTGAGTGTTGACACTCAATAAAATCTGTGTTGAGGAAGCATCGATTGTCACAAATAATAATTGCAGTGGTAGTTATAAAAATAGGGAATGTAAAGCTCGAAAGTCAGAGTTCATCTATTATCGGCGTGAACAGGATTATAGGTGAAGAAAAGCTGAAGCTCCATACACATTCTTATTGTTGTTTAGACTATGCACAGACTTACGATGTTGTCAGATACAAAATCCATCGGAGGAAGAAAATATTGAAAGATGAACTAGAGGACAGGAATACACTTCAGGAATATATCTGTCCTAATTGCAGTCGCAGGTATTCAGCCTTAAATGCATGCAACTGATCAGCCTTACTGAGGATAGTTTTCACTGTGAAAATTGCAATGCTGAACTCGTTGTTGAAAGTGACAGCAAGAAGCAGAAGCAACAGCCTTACAACGAATACGCCATCCTCCATTCGGCTATGTACTTTTTACAGTTAAGATGGAAAATATCAAGTTGGAAGCAGTTAAATTCTGCATTCAAATATTGGTGACAGAAGTAATGTTGCTAAGGAAATTGATACGGCAGATGAAGACATAGCAAAGGCGTCAAGTCTGTCAAGATGTATCGTATGGGATGTTTGCCAAAAGTCAAAGAGAAAGATCTACGGTCCCTAATCCATCCCGCGTCGTTCACATGTTCGTGAGATAACGTCGGTTAGTGGTCGCGGAACAAAAACCACCATGCAACGTGTCCATTTCTGATGCGTCCGGATACGTGAAAAGTTGTATTGCAAACCACTCCAAGCCCGCGCGGATACCATCCATTGGAAATGTTATAAAAAGGAGGTGGTCACATTTGTAGTATTTGTTTCTTCTTTTGACCAAAGCCGTCACGCTCTCCAAAACCCTAAGCCAAATTCGATGGGGTCTTTGAACGCTGCGATGTGATCCTGGCCAAAAAGTTTGGTTTTCTATACAGGAGCGAGAAGCTAAAGGCTAAAAGTTTAAAATCAAAGAGATAAGACGCCATTATCCAAGAGCTGGCGAGTCTGCTATTTTTGTCCAATCCATTTCATATGATGAATATTAAAAAGGTTCTTGGAGAATGATGTAACAGGTTTAAGTGAAATGGCCTCATCAGAAAACAATCCTACAGTCTCAAGCGTATGGTATATTATGGCTCAATAAAACCAGCTATATTGCAATCAGAATCTCGCCGTTCTTATTCTTAATAATGGGAAAAGCTATTTGAGCCCTAAAAATTCGAAATGGTTTCATGAAACCCTGACAGATATGGATATCAAAGATCCAAATCGAAGAGGATGCAGATTTATTTTCCAAATGGGCAGAGATGTTATATAAAAAGCTGGTACATTTGGTCGAAGAAGTTTTTAGAGTATATCGAGCTTTAGTAGAACGATGTGACCACATCTCTGGGGAACCACATCTAAATACATTATAGCATAAGCAGAGGCAACTCATCAATCTCCGAAAGCCCAAAATTCCAGGCAGAATATCAACAAGTGGCAGAATATTAAATATCGGTGGAAGAAGTGAATAAATAGAGATAGCTGGAAGCCATCTTTTAGTTTCCGAGAACAACATTCCAGATTTTCCGTCATTTATAGTTTAAAAATTAATTCCTATAAAGTAACGATTAGTTATTTGATTGTTATTTTAGTATCGGTGGTTTATTTTTAGAAAAATACAGTTAGGGTTTGCTCATAGGGAAAAAATTTGTATAAATTATGCATTTTACAATGTAAAGGGGGTTGGATTTTCGGTAAGGAGAAACCCATTCTGGGTGTTTTGAAGGGCTTCAGAAGTTAATAAAGATCTCAGAATTGAACAGATTTTTCTTCAAAGATTCATGTGTTGTTTAAAATTGCAGTCTGTACCATTTCCTTTCTCTACCTGTGCAAGTTTATTTTCTGCGTCATTCCTTTCATTATGTCGTTTTCTTCTATGCTTAGATGAACATTCATAATAGATTGAGATTCATGTTTCCATGCCTCGATTTATTCGCTTCTGAGCATCCATTTATTTCTCTAAAATTAACGGTAGATTCATCTGAAAATTGATGCCTGCTGTTAATGGACTGTCTTTATTTCTTTCCCTATCACCTGCAAAAATCTTATTGACTGTAATAAGACAGCTATCTTGCCTTTGTATGAAAATATTTGTTTAACTGCTGGTCCATATTTTTCTGTTTTCTCGACTCCATTGCCCAATGGTATCCTGTTCATGTTGATCTAGCCACCTCATTAAAAATCCTTAAGTTTTTATTCATTTTACAAATTGGCCCTTGAGTTTCATTGTCAAACTGCTGTCGTGGTGACATTGGATGGCAGATTTGCCGAGAGAGCCCTCTCTGGCTGAAGGAGGCCAACTTTCAGTCTAAAGATTGGTTTGAAATAGGTTACCTCGGGTTTCTTTGACACAGCCCAAGGAAAATCCGAGTGCTAACATTTTGGCGCCGTTGCCGGGGATCGAAGGTTTCATTTTCCCTGGGTATGAACGACAAAGTTGCAGATTTGATTGTTGATGGTGAACAACGGTCAGATATCAAGCAGGCTGTGCATCTTTCACCTGGCGACTCCATCTTCAAAGAATCCAGTTTTCAGAAACTTATGGCGACTCCACATTAAAGAAATCCAGTTTTGCATTGGTTCACAGGCTAGTCTCCTCAGTTTTCAAATCAGAATCTACAGTTCCAGTATTTCAAGATGGCCTCGTTATTAAGAAGGTATGCTCCTATGAGCAGGTCTCATATTCCCGGTTTTCCGAATCAAATTCCTAAAATAGATTGGCAGTCTTATTTGCCTAAATTCAGAGATGAAAACAATGATAGTGCTGCTTTACATTTAATCAAATTTCATGCGCATATACACAAGCTGAAGATTAGGTTTCATGAGGACTGTCTTATGAAGATGTTCATGGCTTCTTTAGAAGGAAAAGCAAGGGATTGGTATGAAAGTTTAAAACCTGGTAGCTTGTTTTCTTTAAAAGATTTTCACATAGCATTTTATGAGCATTATGCAGTAGATTTTCCAGCTTTGTCTTTAGTGGAAGATTGCTGTGATCAGTTTGAGGGTTTCATACAGTACCTCAAAAGTATTGATGAAGATCTGGAATGTATGAATGATGAAGACTTGTCTGAAACATTTTATCATTTTTCTTCGCAAGTCCATGGCCATGATGAACAAGAGTAGCTAGCTGTAGATAAGATCAATGAAGAAATAATAGTAGATTCCCATGAGCTCTATTCAGAAACAAATGATGATTCATCTGCTCCTTTGTGTACGAATGAAGAATGTATTCAGCATCATGATCAATCTGCAGAAGAGAAGGAAAACGATAGTTATTTGATTCAGAAAATGCACAAAACACCTCCTCTTTTAACAGAAGAAGAAATAGATCAGCTCCTGCAGAGTCATGCTACGACACCTGCTTATACAGATTTGCAGTGTTCACATATTCCGAAATATGTAAGTCAATCTTCTTCCATTTTTGGGCATGTGAATCTGAAATTAAATGGTGACAGTAATGAAGATCTTTTGAAAGAATCCATTAGTGATGATGATTCTCCGCAAGAAAATCATCTATTAGACACCAGTTTCTTTCATAAAAAAGATAGAGCTGTCATATTTGAAGACCTTGCAGAGTGTTTGCTATTTGAGGATGCATTAGATTATGAGGATAATCATTCATTTCTGGAAAAGAATGTTAAGAAAGAAAAAATATTCCAGCTCTCCCATCAAGTTGCAAAAAATCCAAAGGTACTTCAAATAAAATGTATCTTTTTTGATCCTATACTTGAGTATATGAAGAAATTTCTCAGTTTCGATTTGCAGCTGGGTTTTTATTTTGAGAATAAAGAATATCATTGGTTGCCGGTGCTGTCATATTTTCTGTTAGTGACTTATTTCAACATTGAAAGAAACAGATTATTTGAACATTTGATGGATTGGCTTCATTGGCATTTCCGAATTACTTAATTGATGGAAAGTCTTTGACATTCTAAAGGTAGGGTAGGTAGGAGAAATAAGTTTGCCAGGCAAGCAGTCTTCAGTATGTACAGTAGTGTTTTCAGTTTTCTATAGTTAAGTGGTTTTCAGTTACATTTTTGGATGGAGGACTGGTTACAGGATACAGGATACAGGATACAGATTGCAGGTTTTAGGTTTTCAGGATTGGAAGCCGCCCAATGGATCAGGCACTTGGTCTACGATGTTCTTTGCTACCTCACAGGGAGGATAGCATCCCCAGTAGGAGCCAGTTGTTGACACTCAATAAAATCTGTGTTGAGGAAGCATCGATTGTCACAAATAATAATTGCAGTGGTAGTTATAAAAATAGGGAATGTAAAGCTCGAAAGTCAGAGTTCATCTATTATCGGCGTGAACAGGATTATAGGTGAAGAAAAGCTGAAGCTCCATACACATTCTTATTGTTGTTTAGACTATGCACAGACTTACGATGTTGTCAGATACAAAATCCATCGGAGGAAGAAAAGATTGAAAGATGAACTAGAGGACAGGAATACACTTCAGGAATATATCTGTCCTAATTGCAGTCGCAGGTATTCAGCCTTAAATGCATGCAACTGATCAGCCTTACTGAGGATAGTTTTCACTGTGAAAATTGCAATGCTGAACTCGTTGTTGAAAGTGACAGCAAGAAGCAGAAGCAACAGCCTTACAACGAATACGCCATCCTCCATTCGGCTATGTACTTTTTACAGTTAAGATGGAAAATATCAAGTTGGAAGCAGTTAAATTCTGCATTCAAATATTGGTGACAGAAGTAATGTTGCTAAGGAAATTGATACGGCAGATGAAGACATAGCAAAGGCGTCAAGTCTGTCAAGATGTATCGTATGGGATGTTTGCCAAAAGTCAAAGAGAAAGATCTACGGTCCCTAATCCATCCCGCGTCGTTCACATGTTCGTGAGATAACGTCGGTTAGTGGTCGCGGAACAAAAACCACCATGCAACGTGTCCATTTCTGATGCGTCCGGATACGTGAAAAGTTGTATTGCAAACCACTCCAAGCCCGCGCGGATACCATCCATTGGAAATGTTATAAAAAGGAGGTGGTCACATTTGTAGTATTTGTTTCTTCTTTTGACCAAAGCCGTCACGCTCTCCAAAACCCTAAGCCAAATTCGATGGGGTCTTTGAACGCTGCGATGTGAGCCTGGCCAAAAAGTTTGGTTTTCTATACAGGAGCGAGAAGCTAAAGGCTAAAAGTTTAAAATCAAAGAGATAAGACGCCATTATCCAAGAGCTGGCGAGTCTGCTATTTTTGTCCAATCCATTTCATATGATGAATATTAAAAACGTTCTTGGAGAATGATGTAACAGGTTTAAGTGAAATGGCCTCATCAGAAAACAATCCTACAGTCTCAAGCGTATGGTATATTATGGCTCAATAAAACCAGCTATATTGCAATCAGAATCTCGCCGTTCTTATTCTTAATAATGGGAAAAGCTATTTGAGCCCTAAAAATTCGAAATGGTTTCATGAAACCCTGACAGATATGGATATCAAAGATCCAAATCGAAGAGGATGCAGATTTATTTTCCAAATGGGCAGAGATGTTATATAAAAAGCTGGTACATTTGGTCGAAGAAGTTTTTAGAGTATATCGAGCTTTAGTAGAACGATGTGACCACATCTCTGGGGAGCCACATCTAAATACATTATAGCATAAGCAGAGGCAACTCATCAATCTCCGAAAGCCCAAAATTCCAGGCAGAATATCAACAAGTGGCAGAATATTAAATATCGGTGGAAGAAGTGAATAAATAGAGATAGCTGGCAGCCATCTTTTAGTTTCCGAGAACAACATTCCAGATTTTCCGTCATTTATAGTTTAAAAATTAATTCCTGTAAAGTAACGATTAGTTATTTGATTGTTATTTTAGTATCGGTGGTTTATTTTTAGAAAAATACAGTTAGGGTTTGCTCATAGGGAAAAAATTTGTATAAATTATGCATTTTACAATGTAAAGGGGGTTGGATTTTCGGTAAGGAGAAACCCATTCTGGGTGTTTTGAAGGGCTTCAGAAGTTAATAAAGATCTCAGAATTGAACAGATTTTTCTTCAAAGATTCATGTGTTGTTTAAAATTGCAGTCTGTACCATTTCCTTTCTCTACCTGTGCAAGTTTATTTTCTGCGTCATTCCTTTCATTATGTCGTTTTCTTCTATGCTTAGATGAACATTCATAATAGATTGAGATTCATGTTTCCATGCCTCGATTTATTCGCTTCTGAGCATCCATTTATTTCTCTAAAATTAACGGTAGATTCATCTGAAAATTGATGCCTGCTGTTAATGGACTGTCTTTATTTCTTTCCCTATCACCTGCAAAAATCTTATTGACTGTAATAAGACAGCTATCTTGCCTTTGTATGAAAATATTTGTTTAACTGCTGGTCCATATTTTTCTGTTTTCTCGACTCCATTGCCCAATGGTATCCTGTTCATGTTGATCTAGCCACCTCATTAAAAATCCTTAAGTTTTTATTCATTTTACAAATTGGCCCTTGAGTTTCATTGTCAAACTGCTGTCGTGGTGACATTGGATGGCAGATTTGCCGAGAGAGCCCTCTCTGGCTGAAGGAGGCCAACTTTCAGTCTAAAGATTGGTTTGAAATAGGTTACCTCGGGTTTCTTTGACACAGCCCAAGGAAAATCCGAGTGCTAACAGTGAGGTCATAGACCCGACCTCCTCGCGACAAGTTCTATTTCTACACCACCTGTGCAGCAAGCTTTCGATCCCTGTCTTTACCAACGAAGTGGACGTTGGGGTCCTTACCAACTTTAGATAGGCCGGTAATTCGATGAATCAAATCCACATTCAAATCAATTGGCCTCCCTAGCCAAAGATAACCACCATGAACACAAGATAACAAGACCTTGACAACCACATTAACTTCATTGCTATGCCCGAAGTGCGGTAGCTTCAACAGGTTCAATAGGCCAGGCCTCTCCAGATTTGCTGCAAACTGCTGCGGGATGAATTCGTCAACTTTCTTAACAGGTTTATGGACCACTGTCAGATAGTGATCCGGCGCGAACTGTGGATACGTTCTATAATCTCCCAAATTATAGTCAAAAAACTTAACAAGTGGAAGATGTCCGAGCAAGGATCCTTCTTCGTGCACGATTTCCGCCATTGGTGGCAACGGAATCAGATACTTGGCATTCTTGGGAATACGCACCTCTGGTGCATCATCCGGCCATGGAGGAATGTAGTTAACCATAGTGGACAAGGTCTCTGGAATGGGTTCCTCCGGCTGGTGCGGTTGAGACGCCCTTGTGCCCGGGGACTATCTGGGATCAGGAAGCTCGACAATCTTGATCGGGGTACCCATACCGAAATCTAAACCTCTGTGTCTAAACTGTCAGACGAATTCTTTAGTTGAAAGGTTCTCCATCATGAACTTACAGACGCGACTTAACAGTGATCAGAGAAGGGCAGAACAGCGTAGGATACGAACTCTGAAAGCAAAGGGAACAGTCTGCATGACACGGCTCTGAAAATAATGACTTAGACTCAAACAAGACAACTATACAACTCGAGGAAAGTAACCCAAACATATACGAATGAGGGGTATTTATAGCTAAAGGTGGTAGTAGATGTGGACAAGTGGGGCTAATAGCTGTAGGCACCTATGCATATGAGTTGACAACCCCCCTACCCCCGCGCCTCTGTGGTGGATTAAATGTGATGGACGGGTCTGACAGCCTTTCGGGAGATAAGCTAAGACGTTCCACTCATTAATTAAATGCGTATCTTCGGGAAATCAAGCCAAATCTATCAGACCAAATACAAATAAATGGCAGTCTCATCCTTCATTAAGACTCAGACACGGCTACAGGACTTTCGTAATTCAAATTTCAAATTTTCAGCGGGTTACTTCAGCATGGGTAACTGTGCATATGGAGGGGTCCACAACAAGAACTCCTCGAGCGACAACTAGACAACAGTGAACTCCGCAAGAGAGAAGGCTCGACAACCTGGGGGAACTCTGCAAGAGCGAAGGTTCGACAACCTAGGGGAACTCCGCAAGAGAAAAAATAGGCTTGCTCAGAACAAACTTTATTACTTGCGCGGATGGTTCGAGGAACTGCGCGGGAAGACAGAGACTGAAAATGTCTCACGACTTCCATGTAGACTGATAAGTGCGATGCCTCTTTCAACTACACTGGACATCTGCACTACTTTAGCAGCAAATTAGGTCGATAGGGCGGAGTGGCCGTCTCGATACAGCTTGATCCGACTCCCGTTGATCATTGTGGGCAGCAATTCTCCATTAAGCTGAACTGCTCCTCCTTCAGTTATCTTCATTACTTGAAAAGGGCCTAACCAATGTATACGAAACTTGCCTAGAAACTTGATGAATTTGCTATCATAGAGGAGTACCAAGTCTCCTTCTTGAAAGACTTTATTCTTAATATGCCTGTCATGCCAAGCCTTCTGTCTCGCCTTCTGCACTTGTTGATGGAATCCAGCTAAAAGCTTGTCTTCTTCTAAGGCAACCAATTGTGACAGCCTTTCACTCATAGTATCAGTATCTGCCATTTCTATAATTTGAGCAATTATAAGACTGGGAACAATGTATTCCATGGGCATAACTGCTTCTTGTCCATATACCAAACTGAAAGGTGTGTGTCCTATTAGTTTCTTGCATGTGGTTCTGTAAGCCCATAACACAGCTGTGACTCTAAGGTCCCAATCATCTCTTTGTTGGTTACAGATCTTTGTCAGGGCATTCTCCAGAATCTTATTGAATGCCTCCACCGTACCATTAGCTTGAGGGTGGTAGGGTGTACTCTTGTGGTGACTGATGTGGAATTCTTCAGTAAGGGCCTCTATGGTCTTGTTCAGGAAATGTGTGCCCTGATCACTCATTAGAATGAGTGGACATTTAAATCTAGTGACAATATTCTCAAAAATGAACTGCGCGGTAGTGACAGCGTCACAATTCTTGACTGGCTTCGCCTCAGCCCATCTGGTGAGGTATTCAGTAGATGTGATGATGTATCTTGCACAAGTTCTCTTTCCTGGTGGGTTGATAGGTCCCACGAAATCAATGGCCCACTTATCAAAAGCATGCACTGTTATCTGGGGTCTGAGCAGCATTTCATCTCTTCTTGAAGGTTTTCCTGTCCGCTGGCACACATCGCAACACTTGCAAAATTCCTTAGTATCCTTGTGCAATGTTGGCCACCAAAGACCTGCGGCTAAGATCTTCTGCACAGTCGGCTTTCCTGGGAAATGGCCTCCTGTGGTTCCTGAGTGCGCTTCTGCGATTATGGAGTTCTTCTCATGCGGTAAAATGCATCTGCGCAACACTTCATCAGGGCCCAACTTATAGAGCTGGCCTGCTATCAAAGTGAAGTCTACAGTCTTGACAACAAGTTGTTTCTTCTGTTGTATTGTGAACTCAACTGGTGCTTTCCCTGTAGTGAGAAACTCAAGAATATCAGAATAATATTCGTCTGCTGCTTGAATAGAGAACAGTTGCGCATCAAGCAGATTGTCCTCCAAATTTGTAGGTTCCTCCCGTGACTCTATTCTAGATAAATGGTCAAGTCCTGCATTCAATCTTCCTGGCTTCACAATAATCTTGAAATCATACTCCTAGAAGAGGAGTAGCCATCTGCAAATTCTTCCCCCTAACACTGGCTTATTGACCAAGTACTTCAAAGCAGAATGGTCAGTATACATTTTAAAATGAGCACCCAATAGATAGTGTCTGAACTTCTGTAAGGCATACACCATAGCTAGTCCTTCTCTTTCTGTAGTGGTGTAGTTCTTCTCAGCTGTGGACAACTTTCTGCTAGAGTAAGCAATGGGGTGGTCGATACCTCCTTCTCCCGGTTGTGTAAGTACAACCCCCAATGCTATGGAAGAAGCATCCACATGAACATGAAAGGGTTTTGTCTAGTCTGGAAAAACTAGAATAGGCGCTGTGATCATCTTTTCTTTAAGTGCATCCAAGCTCTGTTGGCATTCTTCTGTCCATTGGAATTTTGAATCCTTTTTCAGCTGTCTTTCCATAGGCGCAGTAATCTTTGCATAACCCTTGATAAATTTTCTGTAGTATCCTGTATGTCCCAATGTAGTGCGCAATTGTTTGACTGAGTTGGGCGCAGGCAAGTTAGCAACGAGGGCAACCTTCGCAGGATCCATCATGAGTCCTTGTCTGCATATAATGTGACCCAACAAAATACCAAAAGGAGCACAGAAGATACATTTTTTCAAGTTTAGGGAAATCTGGTACTGTCTACATTTGTCTAACATCATCCTTAGATTCCCTATATGGTTCTTTAGTAAACCAAATACAGTCCAGTCATCAAAATAGACTTCTAGAAACTTATGAATGAATTCCTTAAAACAGCAACAACGACTCTAGAGAAGATAGCAGGAGCGTTTTTAAGACCAAAGGGCATTACCGTATACTGGAATGAGCCCCATTCAGTCACAAAAGTGGTCTTATGGTGGTCCTCTGGATGGATTCTGATCTGAAGGTATCCTGAAAAGCCATCAGTGAAGGAGTAAACCTCTTGTCCTCCAACATTATCAAGCACTTCATCTATAAAGGGCGTAGGAAATGGATCATGTGCTGATGCGTCATTGAGCTTGCGTAGGTCCACGCAGATTCTTATTTCACCTTTTTCCTTTTTCTCTTGTACCACTATAGGACTAATCCAATCACTTTCCTCTACTGGCTCAATGATACCAGTTGCGAGCATCTTATCAATTTCTTCTCTGACCTTTTCTTTATATCGCGGGTTCAACCTGTACGGGCGCTATTTTACTGGCTTAGCATCCGCTTTCAAAGGTATGCGCATAACTCCTAAATATCCTAGGATGCCTTTCATTTATGTAAACTTGGTAGGAAAGATCTCCTGGTACTCATGTAGTAAATCTGCAATGTGGTCAACATTTTCATCATCCCAATAATCTCCTATAAAGGCAACCTTGGGTTCAGCTTCTGTACCAATGTTAATTTTCTTGAGCTTGATGTGTTCTGTAATGGCAGGAATATCAAGCTGAGGGCCTTCGACTTTGCGCGTCCCTTCTGACTCTGGAATATTGATGTTGCGAGGATCATCATCCTCTTCTCCAGCGACGAAATTATAGCATTCCAGGGCATGTTCCATTTGGACAGCCCAGTCTGGTTGAGAATACTCTGGTAACGGACATGGTTCAAATACCTTCTTTTTAATACACTTTAAAGCCTGATCGATGCTTGGATGTTCTGACTCAAAGATGAAAGTGAATTGAAAACTTTCGATCATGAGAGGCCAAGTGATAGTGCCTCTGCGCAATTCTGCTTCAGTGTACCAGTTCCTTGGAACTATATCCAATGTGTGGATGAATAGGTGAGCCCACTCATCCTCTGGAATATCTGACCATTACTGAATACATGCTTTCACGTGTGTCCTGGGGTCACTTTGTCCATCATATTTGTGCAAAACTCCTGCTGTAGTCTCTTGAAATCTGCGCAGTATCAACCTGCGACAGTCTTTCCATGTGTCGATATTTTCTTTATGCGCACCCCACCATCTCGCGGGTGTAACGCTCAGTGCTACATCCAGTGCTTGTATGCGCTGCTCATCTAGGATTTCTTGTTCATATGGATGTATGAATTCACTTACTCCAGTTAAACCATCAAATATTGGGGTGTTATTCAATTATGTGCCAATCCATCGAATGGATTTAGTCATCCTAGTGCAACGCCTTGCAGAAACTGCATGTAAGTGATTCTGCCAATTTTCCAATCCTGCTTCTGAATCTGATGCGCACGAGCTATCACATTACCAGCTGATATGGCCGTCCGCTGTGGGATTGACATAATCATTATGACTAGCAGTCATCTGGTACAAACTTTCCATGTGGCGCGCTTCTTCTTCTGCTCAAATGGGTTCAATATACCGTGGTCCTTGAAGGGGATCAAGCGGTTCAATGACCCTAATCTGGTCATCCTCAAAAGTCATCTGTCTTTTCTTCAAATTAATGACAGCCAAATTATCAAATGCCCAGTCTATGCCTAAAAGTGTTGGGTAAGGTCTACTGTCATCCAGAATTTTGATTACTTCAAAGTCTGTAGAACTTCATACTCCCTCAATGTCAATGGGTACATTGGGTAATCTGCCCAATGGAGAAACTCTTTGCTGATTTGCAAGTCTTAGCTGGATAGGAGATATGGTAAGCTGAGGGCTACCCATATGTTCCCATGTCTGCATGGTGAGAACATTAACTTCTGAGCCTAAGTCCAAAATGACTTCATCCATTTCAAATGCTCCAATCTGCACTGTGAGTCTCATCTCTCTTCCAGTTCTACTATGACTCCCAATCTAATGAACAGCACGCTGCGGTGTATTCATCAAAGCAGATTGCTGACACTGATCCAACAGGTGTTGGAGTTCCATAGTTTCTTTTTCATTACGCAACAACTTTAAGCAGTTTCTCAAGAAAGCATGAACACTGCCTAGTGCATCCTCCTCATCAGGCCTTCCAGATGTAGTGGCCTGGTCTTGTGCGCAGTTCTCTTGATGCGGCACATGCGGTCTGATATCGTTATGCAGAATTGCGACAGAACTTGAAGCTCACGGATCTGAGAAATACTCTTGAGCTTGCTTTAATGCTTCTTTTTGCTTCTGTAGGTCAAGCGGGGATTGTTTAATATTAGCGCGGCGCACTCATTGCATCGCTAGTTTTCTAGTTCCTGACTCTGGCGCACCAGTGGTTACTCCACTGCGCGTCACTATATTAATTGTAGGATCTGGTTCTCTTTTTTCTGCTCCAATCAACTGGATATTCTGGTTAACCTGTGGCTTCTTTTCTTGCATCTTGGCCATCAACTAAGGGCATTCTTCAATGACATGATCATAAGATTTACAGTATCTGCAGATGGTTGTAATATTTTGGCAATCCCTTGCATAATGGCCTTGAGCTTCGCAGTTGTAACAAGTGATATGTCCTCTTCCTCGCCCAAAACCTACTGCGCGTCCACGGCCGCTGTAATTTCCTCCTCTTCCTTTGCGAGCTTGTTCATACTGCGGACCTGCTGTGGGTCCCTGTGGTTCTGACTGTACTCTATAAACATCATGTTTTCTTTCTATCATGAGCTCATATGCTCTACAATTGTTCTCATCATGGCCTACTGATTTACAGAAATTGCAATATAGATTCTTTGGAGTTTGTACATATTTCTGTAACAATTGACACTCTTGTTGTTAACACCTAAAAAGTGCTCACTAGCTCATTTCCTTATTCACATGACCCATTTGTCCACTTTTTCCACCATCTGAGCCTCTAAAGCCAACAAAAGGTCACCAAAAGACCTTAATACACCCCTTTTCCCACTCAAAAAGATTATTTTTCCTAAAAAAGCATAAAAACCCTCAAAAAGGGTCCAAAATTTCCAAAAATATTAAAAAGGGAATAAAAATATTAATTTTATTCAAAAAATGAAAAAGGAGGGAAAAGTACCTAAACCATGTTGGTCAATACCATTGGTTTCCACAAAACCATAATGGTATTCCCCACCACCAAAAACTATAAAAAGGTGATAGGGGCTCCTCATTTCACATCCATCCATATTCCTATCCTCATGCTGCCAAAATCTCCCTTGAGCTTTTGGCCATTGTAGCAACCTTGGAGAAAGGACCCAATGGAGTTTGGAGCTGCTCACCCTTGGAGCTTCTCAACTATCTTCATCACTTGAAGGTATTCTTATTGCAAGCACTTGCTTGCCCCCATTTTCAATACAAAATTATTTCTTATATTTCTTGTTCTTGTTTTTTAATTCAAACATGCACATGCTAGTTTAGTTTAGATTTAGATTCAGGTTATTGTTTTTGCTTAGTATTGAAACTGCTGCTACTAGTTAGCAGGTGCCCATTGCACTAAGCTTGGTTGCAAAACCAACCCAACAGTTTTTGGCGACTCCGTTGCTTTCGAATATTTAGATCTCACTTTTGCTTTAGATCTTAGTTTTTGTTAGTATTAGTTAGTTTAATTCATAGATCTGCCACCCTAGACAGCAAATCCATTGCTGTTCTAGATCTTGGCCCATTTTATTGCCATTAACAGCCCGAAATTCTCAATTTTCGGGTTCGTTATTCGGCGTCCGCGTACGGCTTTCGCCTTGCGGCTTTTTGCCCGATAGTCACGCAGCTCATCGCGACCTCGCGGCCTTTTTCCGTGCTGCGCGCCACGGCTTCGCGGCCTTTTTCCGCACTGCACATCGCGGCTTTGCGGCCTTTTTCCGCGCTGCACATCGCGACTTTTAACCTGGAACACGCGATGTGCATCGCGACTTTTAGCCCGAAACCTGCGATGTGATTTTCTGGCAGCGCGGCTCAACTTTCAAACGACCATATCTCCCTCTCCCGAACTCCGTTTGAAACGATTTGTTTTTTCAAATTGGGTGTTTTCAATCAATGAATCCAAATATCCTATTAGATTTAAGAAATTTTTCATAGAAATTTATCTAATCTTATATTTTAGTGTTATTTATCACTTCAGTTCACCCATGTTGGCCCATATTTTACAGTATTAAAATTCCTGCATTGTTTACAACCATAGGAAAATTTTACTATTTAGAATGCACATTTGAAAAAGTCTTTTTTTTAAAATTTCAGAAATTGAAAGAAGGATTTGTTTGCATTTTATCTAGATTAAAATTTTGTTGTTTACTTCTTTGATATTTTTCCCATAGCAATTTTTTGAAAAAGAAATCCATTTATTTCTTAAAGAAGTCATATTATTTGCTTTCCTATTTCAAAAGATCCTTTGTTTTTTGAATAGTTTTTTGCAAAGCATTTAATTTCCATTTATTGAAGAAGTCATATTATTTTCTTTTCTATTTCAAAAGATCCTTTGTTTTTTGAATACTTAGCATTTACTTTTTCAATTTCAGTTTAAAATATCACACGTGCACCCACTCAAACACATAATTTAAACTGAGCCTTAAAACTTACCCTAACTTCAACCCACTTTTAACCCCACTTAGGGAACATCAAAAGAACTTTGTAGCTAGGTAATATTGAGGGGATAGGTGTTCCAATAACACCCCTCAGTTATTACATTTGAGACATAGTTGTTGTCCATTAGGGAACCAAAATCTCCTAGTATTTGTTGGCACGGTCATAACCAGTTTATCGGAAGGCCTCTCCCCTAGGAGGGTTGAAGTCGCAAGGATGGTTCCGGAAGTCTGAGTGGAATACCGAAATCCATTCAGTAACCGAAGGCGACCATTCGCAGTTCTCGGGATATCCCTGTATGGGGGTATTGCGGTAAAAGGACCAAATGGCAGATTTACCTTTTTTGGATGTGTCATGAACGGAGTATCCTAGTTGTCATTCTTTAGGATTGATTACCCGGTGTCCCTCCTGGTAGGGGGATATCTAGCCGTTGATTCAAAACTCAATATTGTCTGACTTGGATTTCATCACCTTGCAGAGAATATCGTTTGTTGATTCACAATACTTTTAGTTAGGTGTTTGCATGATACAATCCACCTTTGGTCTAGTAGCACCTCTTTTTTCTGGAAGCTGTTTACATGTTGGTACTCTGACCATTTTTTGCATCCCTCCACTTATTATAGCACAGCTGCTATAATAAGTGCATTTTGAGGTTGATTTTTTTTGGCCCGAGAGCCTTCATTTTCACTCCCCTTCTTGCACCCTTGGTTGCATTAGGGTTTTGAGTTTTTTATACATTACCATTTTACACAGAAGATTTTTACACAAAAAACTTATTTCTCACCATTGAGAATTTTAGACGCTCTCGCCGTCTTCAGGGCGAACTCCCAGAGTTCAGTCTACTTGGCTCTCCACATCACTAACGTCGAGCCTTATCCCTTGACTCGACACATCGTCGGTCAAACAGACAGTCATCCAATTCTGACGTGCCTCACTTCACATTAGATTTTGAGGCAGAATCTGAAAACCCTACCGAGTTATTACCAACCAACCTCATGGCTGGGACACAATTCGACCCACTTTTTACCAGCACCATAGGTGATACATCCACAGAACCTTCTACTGCGGTGCCATCTATGGAAACAACCACCCCCCTGGGTATGCCTAATACGGGGGACACTCCATTTTTAGGAATGCCCAACACAGGACCACCTCCTATTACGGGTATGCCGAACATAGGGGTCACACCCCCTCTCATTTCCACAACCCATATCCCAGGAATCCCTACTACTATTCCTAACCCTGGTGTAACCCATGTTGCACTTGGAAGCGCTGGCCCATACCAGACCACAGCTATTGGAGGACACATACCTTCAATACCTCACATACCTTTAGGCGCTACTGGACCCCTACATCATACCACCATGACTAGTCATGTCGCAGTCACTACGCCACATCCATCTGCTAGCTTACCATACATGGTGAGTCTAAACTTACCAGACTTAGCCAGGTTAACCAATGATCCTATCAGACATGACCCTGCGTGGCCTCACATGCCCACCAAACTCCCCTCCGACATCCCTAAGTTTGAGGGCAAGGCAGGTGAGGACCCCCAGAACCATATCATGTCCTTCCATCTATGGTGTTCCTCCAACTCCATAGTGGACGACTTTGTCCGCCTCCGTCTGTTACAGCGCACCTTCACTGGCTCTACAGCCAAGTGGTATATCGAGCAATCCCATGGGACCCATTCCACCTTTACCTCCCTTGCCTCGACCTTCCTGCAGTTCTTCCAGTTACCCGTCTGTTATGACGTGGGAGTCGAGATCCTACTGTCTTGTAGATAGAACAAGGCCACCCACATCGCTGACCACATTCATGAGTGGCGTCGACGCCGAAGCCTCTGCAAAATCAAGTTAGATGACCGTATCTTCTTAGATTGGTTTCTCAAATCCCTCCTCCCTCTCATTGCCAAGGATGTGGCATCCAAACGACCCCAGTCTGAAGAAGAGGCCATCCTCAAAGCCCAACAGTTTGACCTCATTTACGCCCAGTCGGGTTATCTGTATACCATTATACTAGATGCCCCTCGGGGTGATTCATCCCAACACGATGCACCGGGGGCATCCCATGCCGCTGATGGCATCATTGGTCGTATGGCCTCGCATCCCCAACCCTTTTCCATTGCACATCCTAGCCATGGTCCCAACCTTTCGTGGGCTACATCTCAATCTGGAGCAACCAGTTCATATGCTCCCATGGCACATCACCACCATACCCACAGACCTTCATGTCCACCTCAATGCTTTGGTCATGCACCACCTGCATACGCCCCCCTAGCCGCACCTCAACCAATGTATTACCCGCAGCAAGCTGCGACAGCTAGCCCAACACCTCCAATAGCTCAGGGTTACCTACAACCCCAGCAGGTAACTGGACCACCTCCAGCCCCACCGGCTTATTATCCTCCACAACCGGCTCTCGCACCTGCGGCAAACCAAAATCCTCCCACTGCTCAAGGGCAAGTGTACACACAACACAATCAACCCCAGCACCAAAATAACCAGCGCAACCAGGGTCGGCAACAAAACCGTGGAAGAGGACGTAACCATGGTAACAACCAACAACAACATCAAGGTCCTCCACCTCCCAATCCTCCACAAAATAACAATGCTGCTCCTCCCAACCAGAATGCGGATCGTAATCCCAGGCAGCCCAAAAACAATAACCTCAGAACAAACCATCCTTGTTCTATTTGCGCGGTCTATGGACATTACACACATGCTTGCCCACATTTGGAGCGGGCTCGGCAACTCTGGACTGACGATGCCCATCGTCAAGGACAAGCGGCTCCTCAGCCGCCACCCAACCCTCCACCACCTCAACATCAACCTTTGGTGCTGCAAAACCCCTTTCCAACCCAAGGCGTAGTGAACACTCAGCCATTAGCTCCCCCTCAGGGCAACACGCCACCACAACAAATCACTTATGCCACTCCTGATCAACCCATGTTCGATTCAGATACTCACCACTTGTTGATGATGTCATCCGCAGATGCCAACCTCCAAACCCAATGGAGCCAATATGGCTCCACCCATGAAGCCCCTCCCGCCGACCAGAACACTAACGTTAATCCCACACATCAGACATTACGTATACCTTCGACTCCACTCGATGGCGCTTCTAAAGCACCTCACTTCCCACTTCGTCGCATCAATAATAATCCCAATGCTCGTGCTGCGTCGAATTACAACATCGTAGACGACTTAGCCCAGTGTCCCGCAGCCATGTCTGCTTTAGAAGTCTTGAAAAATTGTCCTTCACAGCGCAAGACTTTGCTCTCTTCCATTGGCGCCATTGACCCCAATGATTCACAACTAATGGTATTCGATTCGAACCAATCCGAACCACACTTGCCTTCCACTTTAGCATTCCAAGTTTCCGTTTCTGTTCGGAATCTTGTCATCCATTGGTGCATTATCAATGAAGGGGCCTCTACATGCGTTATGTCCACATTCGTTTGGCAGAAGTTGGGATCTCCTACTCTCCAGCAGTCCACCACTGCATTGCGATCCTACGACGGCCGTTTGGCTCAACCCCAAGGTCTCTTAGCTAATGTCCCCGTCCAGCTGGCGGGTAAAACCGTGCTCATTGACATTGAGGTCATCTATGCCCAACTCGATTATAACCTCTTACTTGGTCGCAGCTACATGTATGCCATGTGGGCAGTTGCCTCATCCGTTTTCTGTACTATGATGTTCTCCCATGAGGGACGCGTGGTCAAGGTCGACCAACCTACCTATTACGATCCCAAGGCCCCCGCCGCACCTGAAAATATTATCCCCATGGTTGAACAACCTGTTTATGGTGCAACTACCTCATTTGTTTCCTCTGTGGGACCCGGACTTTACTCTGACGCGCCGATGACTTCTACATTCCAATCTATTCCACCACCATCATCGGAGACACACGTCGCTAACCTCTGTACTCTTTCCCACAATACACAAACACCTAACAATCAACCATCCTTGTTACCTAAACCACCATTGGTCCCTAGTCAAATTGGCGTTACACCCATCCACACCATCCCCTTTCTATTCCCTCCCTCGGGCGTAGTAAGCGCCCCAGTTATGGATAGCATTACTCTCCCCGGGTTAACCCTCGGATTACCCGTGTGGTATATTTCACCTCCCGTGCCCCCACCAACACCAAATGTCATCCTGCAACCGGTGCAACCCATTGTCATTTCTACTCAACCACCTCCCGGTATCACTACTCCTTCGTCATCTATGAATCCCCCTCCTCTAATCAGGCCCACTGGGGGCAGAGGCCCAAAACCATACACTACGGTACCCCCACCCAAGGCAGTTAAACCTCCCCCCGTATTCCGTGCTCCTCCAAAATGCTCGTTGTGTGATGAGTTAGGCCATCCAACCCATCAGTGTCCACAGTTACCTGCATTACAGGAACACATGCAAATGCTTGAAGACGACCCCAACATCCTGGTTGTCAAAATCGACCCAAACACCAAGCCTCGTGATAAATCACTGCGTACCAACCACCCTTGTGCGATATGCGGTATTTATGGCCATTACTCACATCACTTTCCTGATATCCCAAATTACAGAGCAGCTCTCTACGAGATGAATAATTTGGACCTCGAGACGGTGCCCCCCACAATCAAGAAAATTCATCCCCCACCATCTTCCTCCTTGGAAGAAATTAACACCATTTCCACGGTTTCCACTGGATACCCCTCTGTCTGGTTGGCCCCTTCCGTTGATCCCTTAGACACACATGTTCAACCCTTTCAAATCGACGAGGAAACCATATGTCCACAACATGGGGGCAGGCCCAAAACCTTGCTTACTCATCATCATCGTGATTCTCGTAGGAGATACTAGGGGAATCCACCCCATAAAGTGAATCCCCCATCATCATATCATCACTTCAGTATGCCACCACAGCCCACAGCCTCATTGTGAAACACCCCACCAGCAGTTGCTCAATGCCCTATTGATCTCTCTCTGAGACAACATCTGCACCACATTGACACCTCTGAGTTAGGGGGCATAATAGATTACCTCGACCCCGGGATAGGGGGCATGATCAATCAATTTGAACCTTCCCCATCATCTCTATCTCAACACCTCAATGGTCCCATCGTTCAAACCAGCACATATGTGATCCACAATCACAAACCCCATGCACATAGCATGGGGGCAGGTCATTAACCCTGCTGACTTCTTCACATGCATGATCTCAATCCTTTTTTGAGGTCACATATCACTTGTATATTCGATTTGATTTGATACACCTAGTATTCTCCCCCCGCAGGTCATCATTTCTCCCCACCACTGCATCCTTGGCTTGGTGGGCTCACCTCTATTTGTAGCCATTTTTTAACCTAGTTATTTGCTTTGACCATTCCGGATTCCTTATGACCTCCATTTTTTGCACCATTTGCACCACCGGATTCATATTTTCGTGCCTGTGATGATGCTTGAGATCATTTCTCGCTCTCACCAAAAAATTTTGAGCATTCTTTCCATTCCCCTCATCGCCTCGGTTTGCATGCCACATCGACCGTCGTCCGTTTTTTATGAGTCTTATATCGCTGGATTCAGTTTTCTGCGCTTGTGATGATGCTTGAGATCATTTCTCGCTCCCACCTCCAGATTTTTTGGGCCTTTTTTCCATGCCCCCTCATCGCCTCGGTTTGCATGCCACATCGACCGTCGTCCATTTTTTATGAGTCTTATATCGCCGGATTCAGTTTTTCGCGCTTGTGATGATGCTTGAGATCATTTCTCGCTCCCACCTCCATATTTTTTGGGAATTTTTTTTTTCATGCCCCCTCATCACCTCGGTTTTCATGCCACATCGACCGTCGTTCATTTTCGACGAGTCTTATATCGTAAGATTCAGTTTTTTGTGCTCGTGATGACGCTTGAGATCATTTCTCGCTCTCACGTCCAGATTTTTAGGGCATTTTTTCCATGCCCCCCTCGTCGCCTCAGTTTGCGTTCCACATCGACCGTCGTCCATTTTTTGATGAACCTTATATCGTCGGATTCAGTTTTCCGCGCTCGTGATGATGCTTGAGATCATTTCTCACTCTCATGCCCAGATTTGTCGAGCATTTTTCCCATGCCCCCTCGTCACCTCGGTTTGCGTGCCGCATCGGTCGTCGTCCGTTTTTGGCAAGTCTTATATCGTCGGATTCAGTTTTCCGCGCTCGTGATGATGCTTGAGATCATTTCTTACTCTCACGCCCAGATTTTTAGGGCATTTTTCCATGACCCCTCGTCGCCTCGATTTGCATGCCACATCGGCCGTCGTCCATTTTTTATGAACCTTATATCGTCGGATTCAGTTTTCTGCGCTCGTGATGATGCTTGAGATCATTTCTCGCTCTCACCTCCATATTTTTTGGGCATTTTTCCCATGACCCCTCGTTGCCTCGGTTTGTGTGCCGCATTGGTCGTTGCCCCTTTTTGACAATCTTTATGTCACCGAATTCATTTTTCCGCACTCTTGATGATGCTTGAGACCTTTTCTTGCTCTCATCAATCCCTTTTTTCGGTATAATTTTATCCCTTTTTCTGGCCGAACAATCCCTTTTACGAAAAAGGCACTTAGGGAGTTTCTGTTAAGCTCTTTTCTGACTCCTAAAACAATGAAAAGATCGTCGAGCAACCTTGCTTCCTTTCATGCTCGCTATACGTATCTGAAAGGGCGTCTACCTAGTATAAGTTTACCCCTTTTCCGAACCTTGTAGACTAATTACAAAAAAGGAATACTCTAGTCACATCGGCTAGAAGAGTTCTCCATTTGCATCATTTTATGTTTTTCGGGCCTTGGAGACTAACTTACGAAAAAGAGCACCAATGGAGTCCACTTACCACTTTCAGACTCTCTAAACATGAAAGCGACCACGAGCAATCACCATCCTGGGCTCGTAAAACCAACAGGACAGTAATCATAACCACTGCAGACTCTTCTTATCGTTTTCAGACTCCTTAAAAATGAAAGCACCAATGAGCACGAACAGTCCTGGCTCACAAAATCCACAGGACAGTACCATTTCAGAGCACACTTTTATCCCTTCTTGGAGCTCATTAAAACTATGAAGAAGGACCCAATGGTGCTTCTCGGTGCCATAATAGATCACGTCTACTCATATGGCAGCTTCCCCATTTTGGTCGCCTTTGTTCAGAGTATTCTGCAGTATGTCACCCTGAGAATCCCTCGACAGCACCCATCGGCTTGACCCCCCCCCAGAGTCAAGACATACCCTTCAGTCCCTAAAAGCTATGATCCCCACACCTACAAGTCAGTTCCCTACGCTGCTAGGTCAACCATGTCATCATGCTCTGAACAAAGGAAGTTTGAGTCTACCCACTATACGACCCCAGATACTTCCCATCCCGACAAGTATGTCAGTCCTACCATCAGTACTACCACACTTCAATTCTACACCTCGCGCTCCTATCAAGGAAACATCATTGCCTTGTTAGTTGCTGGTCTCCCTCTGTCGACGACAACCAAATTTATTCCAGAGGATAGACGTAGAGGTCCCTGTGTCTTGGACTCATCACCATTTATGATGAGTGCCTATGAATCATTTCGAGAAGAGTCCTCAGAGCCTCTCCAAATGGTTGTTTCTCACATGCTCGACTTCAACACCTTGATTGCATCGTTGAGACTTGCATAGGGTATTGGTCCTTTCAGTTATTAGTCGAAGACCCCGGATACCTCCTGACTCTTCCACATTTGAGAGTCTACCTATGGAAACAACCAGTTACATTTTTTCTATAGATATCCGGGTTGCGCATGGCGACAAGTATTCAGATGTACCCCAGTTTTTATACTCCCTCGAGTATATAGTTACATGTACATGTACTTCTCAGAGATGACTCTCATTCATTGAGTCCCTATAGATGTTGGACACCTTCAGTTTCAGCAGTTCATCAGTTATTCCAGGATATCAGTTATTGAGATCAGTCACGTCATGATCATGAGTACATCCCAAAAGAATGTCCCCTCTGGACCATTATGATGTACCAGTAAATTTTTTATGTATTAGATCCCCCTTCTTGGGACTAATTGTTATGTATATGTCTTGATACGAGCATGGGTATGCCCGCCTCGTCCATTATCAGGATTATTCCTCATTCATATTGAGGCCATGTAATATTGTTTATTTTTTGCAGCTTCCAAGGGCCGTGGATCCAGTCTCCAATCGGTCTCTTCTCCTCCCCAAACCCCAGAAAAATGACAAAAGAACTATGATGTCTATCGGCCATACGATGAGCTCCTGCCCTCACACATCAGGGGGCAATCTGTTAACACCTAAAAAGTGCTCACTAGCTCATTTCCTTATTCACATGACCCATTTGTCCACTTTTTCCACCATCTGAGCCTCTAAAGCCAACAAAAGGTCACCAAAAGACCTTAATACACCCCTTTTCCCACTCAAAAAGATTATTTTTCCTAAAAAAGCATAAAAACCCTCAAAAAGGGTCCAAAATTCCCAAAAATATTAAAAAGGGAATAAAAATATTAATTTTATTCAAAAAAGGAAAAAGGAGGGAAAAGTACCTAAACCATGTTGGTCAATACCATTGGTTTCCACAAAACCATAATGGTATTCCCCACCACCAAAAACTATAAAAAGGTGGTAGGGGCTCCTCATTTCACATCCATCCATATTCCTATCCTCATGCTGCCAAAATCTCCCTTGAGCTTTTGGCCATTGTAGCAACCTTGGAGAAAGGACCCAATGGAGTTTGGAGCTGCTCACCCTTGGAGCTTCTCAACTATCTTCATCACTTGAAGGTATTCTTATTGCAAGCACTTGCTTGCCCCCATTTGGCTTGGTTTTGCAACCAAGCTTAGTGCAATGGGCACCTGCTAACTAGTAGCAGCAGTTTCAATATTAAGCAAAAACAATAAACTAAATCTAAATCTAAACTAAACTAGCATGTGCATGTTCGAATTAAAAAACAAGAACAATAAATATAAGAAATAATTTTGTATTGAAAATGGGGGCAAGCAAGTGCTTGCAATAAGAATACCTCCAAGTGATGAAGATAGTTGAGAAGCTCCAAGGGTGAGCAGCTCCAAACTCCAATGGGTCCTTTCTCCAAGGTTGCTACAATGGCCAAAAGCTCAAGGGAGATTTTGGGAGCATGAGGATAGGAATATGGATGGATGTGAAATGAGGAGCCCCTACCACCTTTTTATAGTTTTTGGTGGTGGGGAATACCATTATGGTTTTGTGGAAACCAATGGTATTGACCAACATGGTTTAGGTACTTTTCCCTCCTTTTTTCTTTTTTGAATAAAATTAATATTTTTATTCCCTTTTTAATATTTTGGGGAATTTTGGACCCTTTTTTAGGGTTTTTATGCTTTTTTAGGAAAAATAATCTTTTTGAGTGGGAAAAGGGGTGTATTAAGGTCTTTTGGTGACCTTTTGTTGGCTTTAGAGGCTCAGATGGTGGAAAAAGTGGACAAATGGGTCATGTGAATAAGGAAATGAGCTAGTGAGCACTTTTTAGGTGTTAACACTTGTGGTCTGTGGCCTCTAGTTCTACAGATTTCACACCAAGGCCCGTGTGCCTGTGGTAAAGGGTTAGGTGCTCCAGTTGCAATATAATCTATGAAAACAGGACAATGGTCCTTTGAATGTCCTTGTGCTCTACACTTTGTACACCAAATTTCTTCTTTGACACCCTTTCCTTTCTTAATATCATGCACTTGCAAGGTTAGGTTTGCTATTTGGTTCTGTAACTGCACAACATCGTTGCTTGTTCCAACAATTGGTGAAGCTTCTAGTTTCATAGCCATCTCTAGAGCTTGTTCTTGTGTAGTGATATTTTGTTGCATAAGAGGAAGTCTAATGTGAGGAAGCAGCACAGCAATGAACCATTCCTTATGTTGCTGCAGTGCAAACTCAAAGCTTACTTGATATATCAAGGCTTTGAACTTCTGGTCAAAGTCCCATACTGACTTTGTAGGTAACTGTTTTATGTCTTTGAGTTCTGTTATACACTGTGACTCTGATTTAGGTTTCTTGAATTCTTTAAGCATAGCGCTTCTTACATCAGCAAGTGTCCTATTCTGTGCTGCTGAATATTTCATAAACCAGGTTAAGGCTCTCTCTCTTAGTGTGGTTGCTAACTAAACCAGCTTAACATCATCATCATTAATTTTCTTATTCATCCAAATGGCTTCACAAAGAAACCAATGCTGCTCAGGGTCTTCTAACGCTTATCCTCTAAAGGTTGTTAGCTTCATGTCATCACCCATCCTTCTTGTGCTAGGTTGACGTGGAGGTGCTGTGGCACTGCCTCCGGGATGGTTAAACAAAGGTGGGGCCGAGGTACTAGAAGTACCGTGCGGGCTACTAGAGCGAGTTACTGCGGGCTTATGCTGAGCCCCATCTGGCTTTTGCGGTGTAAAAGGGTGGTAAGGGATATGAACACTCCCTTGTCTCTCTATATGGCTCGCTCTACGAGCTCGACTATCTTCTGGGCTCAACTCAAAAGAATGTTGGTCGAGGCCTACTTTATACCATTTTCCACTACGAGTGCAACCAATAGCTTCAAAATCACTATCAGAATCTGCGGACATAACTTGTCTATGCTATTCATCGGAAGCTATGCATAGTTTTACTTTTTCATATAAGAGCATTTTAATCGATAGGTTCAGAGAATTTAAGAACTTACCCCTGTATGCTTTGAAGAAGCTCCTCTTGGCCTCGCTGAAGCTCTTTCTCGTATCGACTGCAAACTCAGTGATGAATCCTTCCAGCAGACTGTTCAACCAAAAGTCTACTGCGCGGGACACAAGACTGTCTACTCGCTTCACAGTGCTAACTAGCTCAGGTGTCCAAACGGTAGCTTGATCAACATGCACAGTGGGTTGAGTATCTGCTAGCTTGGATACCCACTCATGCAACTCGAGTGCAAATGTTACAAAGAAGATTTCGTGAAGGTCAGTATAAATATGCTTCTACAACCAATCCTCTGCATGAAGCCGAGGGTTTCTATTTTCACATTCAGTGAACTCTCTCGCCTTTGAATCAAACCACTCTTGAATTTCTTTAGCTGTAGGATTCCAGCACCACATTGCCTTCAAAATAATAGGGTTAAAGCCGGCGGTGGAACCATTTGTTGGCTTAACAAGTCTCAAGGCAACGGAACCATTTGTTGGCTTAACAAGTCTCAAGGCAACAGAACCATTTGTTGGCTGCTTTTTGGACAGACCCAGGTTTTCAGGAGGTGCAGCAACAAACACCCCTTGGCGCACTGGCCCTTTCGGCAACGGGCAGCGCAGCAGCCCGAGGTCTCACCTGAAGTGGCTATGGGGGGCTGAGGAATCAAGTTTCCTTAACCAGGGTGGTGTGGAATCCACAGTCTTCCCTCTTCCCTTCTTACGTAGTAATTTCTGAACAGAGCGTCTGATTCTTTCATAGGTCATACAACGCAGCAACGTTGGAGCTTACTCGCCTTAGCCTAGCTACGCGGTACCTCCGCACCTGCGCATGAGGCGTTTACCCACTACGTTCGTTACATGATGTATTGTTTCTGCACTCATGCCACAGCGCAGCAACACACTCCTTACGCACCGCGGCGATAGTGTTCTTACAGGCTCCTTCAACAGTGCCCAAGTATAACTTCTAAGGGAGCTTCAAGGACTTACTTTACATACTCATTCATAAAGATAACGAAACATTCATGAAAATATAGATAGAAACACATAGACATGCATTCACACAAAACATCACCATAACAACAAGAATTATGTGTTCCGCCTCCACAGGGAAATCACGTCCACGAAAATTGGATCTTATATTATCTCAAAATGGGAGTTACACAGTTCGTGTGCGCACACAGCTGCAGCCTTAGATCTTTCCGGGAAACTCCACGCACACAGTTGGGAGCCCTTCTCTTAGATCTACTCTCTTCTTCTACAGAGATTACAATGACTCAGACATTAACTTAGAATGTCTGCAACTCAGTCACTAGCTCTACAACTATCAACTCTCTAACTCATCTAACCCTTCTAACCAACCTATCTCTGACCCATCTAACATCTAACCCTTTTCCCTTTACAATTACACATATATATAGGTGGCCCTGAGGGTCGCACCTTTACAAAACTGAGGGCCTTTCCCAACAGTGATCCCCAAAAACCCTAACCACTGACGGCTAGGTGTACTTTAGATGCCTCTTGCAGTCGCGTCGCAGCTTCCTGCAGGTTCCGTGATTTCTGGCGCAGATCACGGGTATGGGTGCCGCTTCATCGTTCTCTGCTCCTCGTCCTTCGCCTTCAATGCTTCAGCCCGTTGCTCTTCCTTGGTCCGAGCAACTATAACTTCTGTACTTTGCCTTAAATTAGGGTAGTTGAGCCCTCTATTCCGTTGCTTCCTTCATTTACTGTGGTGGTTGAGCTTTCTACTCGGCCACCTTGTTTACTCTTTCCCTTGACGTGCACATGAGCTCCGCGATTTCCGTTCCGCACTCTGTGGTGAGCTTGTCCATCTGGCACCATACCGCGCACTGTTCTCTTCTTCCAAAAACGGTGCTTTCCTCAAAATTAGCACTTCTCCTTCAAAACTTAGTGCTTTTTCCCCAAACTTGGCAGCTTTGCCATAGCTATGGCCTATTCTCCAACAAAAGACATAGGTCATGGCACACTAAAACATAGCTCCAGCATTTTTAAGGCCGAAGGGAATTTTCTGATATGCAAACGTACCCCAAGGACAAATGAAAGCAGTCTTATGTTTGTCCTCGGGTTTGATTTGAATTTGGATATACCTCGAAAATCCATCCATGAACAAAAAAATCTCACTTCCCGCACAAGCATCCAAGGTCTGATCAATGAATGGAGTGGGGAAATTGTCCTTCGGACATGCACGATTCAGGTCTCTAAAATCACTGCATACATGGATCATTCCCTGCTTCTTATCCATAGGAACGGGGTTTGACACCCATTCGGTAAGGGGAACAGGGTAGATAAAACCAGCTTTGAGTAGTTTCTCCACCTCTGCCTTGATAGCGGCTACCTTCCTAGGTTTAACAGCACAAATACATTGTCGAACCGGTTTAGCATGAGCATATGTTCTAATCTCGTGTTCGACAATACTAGGGTCTATTCTTGGCATCTCCTCATATGACCAGGCGAAAGCTTCCCAAAGTTCGGTAAAAAATTCGGTGTAAATGGAAACTTCCTCAGAAGAGCAATCCTCACCGACGTTCACATTCTCAATCTTTCTAGGAGTGCGAGAGATGTTGAACGGCATAGCCAGGGAAATATTAGCCATGTTCCCCTCCGCATAAATCTCATGTGAGACCAGAAGAGCCACAGGGTGACCAACCATATCAGGAAGAGTTGTCCTAAACTCTTCTTGCTCGGCGAGGTCGAGGTTGGGAAGAAAATGAGAGCGATGATGCATATCCTCCCAAGGTCTCTCACTACCACACATGGCCTCAAGAATAGCTTCATCTGATGGTAAAGTATCATCAAGGCAATCATGCAAACAAGATAAGTTGTCTGCCCAAACCGACAGCATAATAGGATCTTCCTCTTCCGAATCTACCATGTCTTGTTAAATATCCTAATAAGAAAGCTCAACGACAGACAGTGGCATAGACATCCCGACATGCGCAATGTCTCCAGACGTAGAACTCATGGATGGTAAAGTCCATGGATCATCAAAATATGAAGTCCAGAACGGTACATTATACAATGGAGGAGATGCATCGTCGAAAATGGTTCTAGTAAAATTAATGGGTGAAGGGAAATCATAATATCCCATCAATGAAGGATACAATCCGACACCCATGTTCCCAATTGCTGGCTGAGAATCTGTAACCTGCAGGACTATTGATCCCGTGGATGCTGTGGGAGAAGGATTAATGAAATCCAGCTGATCGATTGTCACAATATTTCCTTCATGTGGAAAGCAAATAACTCTGAATACAGTAGACGTGACAGATTTCATAGCATACATCCAATTCTGTCCCAGTAGAAGGTTGTAGTCGATGGGTGCATCAACCACCTCGACTTCAATAGGCACAAGTTTACCTCCCAAGCGGACAATAAGGGAAGGGATAATCCAATGCAGCTTAAATGATTGACCGTCAAATGCAGTGAGCATGGTCCTAGACGTGAGTAGAGGAGGAGAGCCAAGAGCTTTCCAACAAGCTAAAGACATCATTGACGCAGAAGCACCTTCGTCAACCACTGTTCTCTTGACAAAATTCTGAAGGCACTCCACATGGATTTGAAAAGCCATGTGGTAAGGTAAGTGAGGTTGAACATCAATAGTGCCAAACTTGATAACGTTGGGACTCCCCCCATCCTGAACTCCTAAAGCACTCAAAAGGGCATACCTTTGGGAAGGACATGCTTGTAAACCTTCAAAAGCCTACATGGCACACGGATTTTGGCCCAAATCCTCTACAATGGAGTAGTTCTAGGTGGCTCAAGCATTGGGATTATGCATAGAGCGCTTGAGAACACCTTTCGGTATCCGTAACATAGTAGAGGGATTATCAATATGCAAGGAATTATCAGTAGGAGGGGGAGGCTCATTCCTCATATTTGGTTGTGGTGCACCATAATCGTGCTGACGAGTAGCAACACTAACCTCTGATTAAACCATATTCACGCATCCATAACCACTAGTATTGGAAGAAGACGTTGTAGTCTCATTAGGTCCATAACTAGTAGTGGGAGCATGCAAAGCCATGTTTGGATGATGAGGAAGGGGATCCTTCAACACAGCTGGGATCTGTGCAAGATGCTTCGATGCTTCTTCGATTCGAGGACACAAGTGAGTAAGATGATCTTCCCCACAAAGCTTGCAAGGGAACTTCACCTTACGCCTAGGTTTACAGTCCTCACTAGCATTTCCTCCTTCCCGAGGAGGGTTGGAATTTTCCTTACGAGGGGTATTGTGATTACTATTATTGTTCCCATTGTTTCCACCCTTACGGTTGTTTCTCCCCTTCTTCTTACCACTAGGATGTTGACTACCCGATGGGTTCATCGTTTGCACAATGTGTACATCGGACAATGCGGTGGAAGTGGACAAGGTTTGAACCTGTCTAGGAGTAGACTGGTTAAGCGACAAATTTTTCATTTGATTAGCCACCAAATCTACAGGGAGAGTACTTGCAGATCCCACAATGCCATGGACATGTGGTCTAGGAACTGACTTGGGCTCATGTCATGTTCGCGGTGCGTCAAGAATAATGTCATATAAAATGCCATACTGAGAGTATAGTAAATCTAACTGCTGGACTTTTAACATGGCTTGTTCCTCAGTCATAATATCGGACATCGAAACGTCCTTAGCAATATATGGAAGTAGAGACTTGAGAAACCATTCCAACATAAATTCTGGAGGAATGTTGGCTTTCACTAGCCTCTTTTGTCGATGCCACTCTTGAACATGGTCAGAAATATGTGTGGCCTTATTATGATGGAAGGTAGACAAAATTTTAGTGCCAGTATCGTAATGAACCGGCAACTGAAAATGGTCCAAGAAAATCAAATCAATCTCATTGAAACTCGTATAAGTTCCCCCAAGAAATTCAACATACCACTTCGCAGTTGCCCCCATGAGGGTGCGTTGAAACAGTCCTAATCAAATAGAATCGTGATTCAATGAATCGGAAGAGCACCAAAGGTGAAACTTTGTGACATGATCACTCGGATCCTCACCACCTTTCCCCTCAAACTTAGGAATTTTCGAAGGGAGCTTGGTAGGGACCTGTTGATGCCTCGGATATTGTAGCATCAATCAGAAAGGGATTCTCCCCGAAAGATGGTCCCGATTAGACTATCTCCCGTTTGGTGTAGGGAATCCATCCGGTTAGCGGTTCCGGCAACCGTGGGTTTGGACTTTGAATCCGATTCTACCGGTTATGGCCCGATCCACCTTTCTTTTGGGTTTTATGTGTTTTGAATGAAATGCAAGTGCCTAGTCTATGTTTGTTCTAAATGCAAAACTGAAACAGATTTAAATCTAATAAAGAGTAAAGCAAACCAACCTATCCTCGCAGGAACGTAGTTAAAGTGTGAGAAATGAACTATGGGAGTTATCTTTCAATAAAGAACAGGCAACCATTGGATCTTAAAGAGAAACACCACAGCAAAAGATCTCAGAAGGTAGCTTCCGATTATAAATGATACATTTCATTACTCACCAAAGAAAGAAGTAAACTTATCTAACCTATGTAGACGGAAATAAAGAAACAGAACTATGTTTACCAGAAACTGAAGTAAATCTAAAGATCCCTGCGAAGAGCAAATTTAAAGGGTGAACAACGAGCAGTAGGGATGATCTTGAAGAAAGAACAGTTAGCCATTTGATCTACAAGAGAATTCTACAGCAAAGATGAAGAAATCAGCAGATAGCTCCCGATTTAACATGAAACACATTCATTGTTCACAAAGATAGAGAAAATCGTATGCACAGGGATAAGCAAAATCATTAATACACAGAAATAGTTCAGATGATAAGAATGATCTCACATTACAGAACAGCAGTCATTAGAATAGTCCAACATACAACCGTCCAACATCCCATGCAAAACGTCCATCCTCTGTGGCTTCTATTAGAAAATTCAATTTTACAGGCCCAATACAAGATAGCTCGTATTGGTTTCCAAAATTTCCTTCCCTGCCAAAAGTCCTTTCTAATCTTTCCTAGCTTCTATTTATATCTACACATTTGCCCTTTGGGCTGACACCTAGCATCCTCCACCTGTCATTTACAGGAATTTCCTCTCTAATCGACTACCAAAATGATTATTCTTTTACAAAATTGTTCTGACAGAAATAGGGACAGTTGTCCCATGGCTTACGCCTTACATATTATAACAGAAAATTGGCTAATACTAAAGCTTTCCCTGCCGGGCACGCATTTGGCTGAAGAGAGTGGTTCAACTGAATTCAGTTTGCCTCATTCCTGTGCGTGAGCTTCTGCTGGCAGAGGGTCGCCCAAGTTAATTGTCACTGATGCTGCCTGGGAAGAGGCCCTCGAATCCCCTGCTGATGCTGCTCCTAATTGGGAAGGGGGAATTGAACTGGCCAGACTTTCTGCCATTGTTGGGGAAGAGGCTGCTGGGAGAGAGGCTGCCAGATCTACTGATGCTCCTGCTGCTGCTGCAGCTTTCCTGTCCTCCTCTGCTATGTATCTGTACCACACGCCTGTGTCCCTTATGATTATGTTTGCTGCAGCAGGAAACAAGATTTTCTGAGAAGTCACATTCTTCCCGAGCTCTGTTTTAATGCTCTGGACTTCTGCTTCAGCAGCTTGATGCGCTTGTTCGGATATCCATCATCTATTTCGGGATACATCATCTATTTCAGGATCTTGCATGATCTATTTCAGGACATGATCTATTTCAGGATCATCTATTTCAGGATCTTGCATGCACAGGCATGCATCCCAGTCACCAGTCTGATGCCTCCAGCACCTTATCCACCTTCTTCTAGCACCCGGGAGCCACTTACCACAGATTTTTAGCCCTCCTAAGCTGAAAGGCGCCCTCTTCTCACCTACTTCCAGAGAAGGGCGCACTTGTTCACCTACCACTGCAGATTCACTCCAGTTACATTCAGTTAGCTCCGATTCTGATTGATTTCACTCCGATTTCACTCCTGACTGACTGTTTCACCTCCGATTGACCTCCAGTTCGATTAGGTGACTTGCTCTGACTCCAGTTAGCCTCCCATGCGCCCCCACTGAGCCTCCAGATCCTATATCAGTGCTACACACTTCAGTTACATTTATTATGATCAGTTAGACTCAGCTTGACACCTGGATGACTGGTTGTTGTGATTGATGAGCAACACCGATGATTGATGAGGACTCCTAGATTGAGTCAAGCTACTCCATTCAGTGATTCGAATGACCTCCTTAGGCAATTCGAATTGCTCTGTTCATTGTAACAGTTTGTATTGTAATTCATTCACCCTTTCTGGGATAGAGAGCACTGCTGCATGTTTTGCACAGTTTTGCACCATTTCTTCTATGTTCATCTGTTGTGACTGATTTATTTGTTCATTAGATCTGCTGTGACTAACTTTACATGGTATCAGAGCCATTGCAGGGACAAGATCTCTTTTCTACAGGTGTTTATACAAGAAGATTTGACTGAATTGCTAAAAATTGCAAAAAGTTTGGCATGAGATATCTCAAGGGCATTCGCTCCTGTGCATGCAAAGCTTGAAAAATATTCCAATACCACTCCAGAAGCTTGAGTTACCACATAATTCCTGGATCTGATACATTGGACCTATTCAACATTGCTTGAAATCCAATCCCAGGTGTGATGCAACTCTCAAAGGGTGGATTGTTCGACCTTATTGTGGTTGTTTTGATGTGATTTGCAGGTTTCTTACTTCCTCCATGTGCATTCGCTAATGCAAAGATGGAGACTTCTTCTTCACAAAATATTCTTACTCCATTTAACTATGATGAATGGAAACCAAAGATGATTGCATTCTTGAAGAGACAATGTCTTTTTGATATGTGCATTGGTAATACAAGAGATTTTGATTCCGATGAAGAGGAGAATGATTGGCTCAATGATTGTGATAGAGCTTTTGGAGCAATATGTCTTGCTATGTCTCCTTGTATGCGCTACCTCATTAAGACTGCTGAAAATCCAAGTGATCTATGGGTCCAACTTGACAGAGAATTTGGAAAGCAGGAAGAAGAGGATCATGCTAGCCTTTTGGAGAACAAGCCCAGTGAGATCTCCTTATGTGTTCTTTCCGATCATGTGTTGGCCTCAACAATTGTTCAAGATGAAGAAGAAATTGTAGATTCAACACTCATTCTCTCAAAGTCTTCTATTTCGAATTCTGAGCAAGATAAACAAGCTCATACTCTAGATTCCAAAGAGGTTCTTGAATCCTCTCTTTCACATGAGTTTGTCGGCATGCGGAATAATGATCTACTTGATGTTTTGGAGGTAAAATCTGATTTTGGAGGTGAAGCATTCACCCTCCTTGATTGCATGCCTTCTATAAACTTATGTTCTATCATTTGCAAAGTTTCTCAGAGTTTTAATGAAGATGAAGAGCACTACCATTCGCTTGAGTTCAATTCTCATGCACTTTTTGCTGATTTTGGTTTTGATCTCACCCTTGTTGGTTCAAAGGAGATCTCAAGAAACCATTCATCTATTTTTGGAGCTGATTTAACTTCTATTGATAAGAAGTTCAAGTTTCAAGATCTATTTGATCCGATTGGTGCTATTCCTACCTCACTTGGTTCGAATCACAGGTTCCAGGATCATCCTCATATTTTCAGATTTGTTCTCACCATTTTCGGTATGAAGAGCAAGTTCATAAAGTCTCCACATTCGCTTGCATCCACTGATGGAGAATTCAAGCACATGTTTTTGGAGCATAATCCATTTACTCCCAAGAGTAAGATACCTCCAGACATATCTACTTGATTTTGGAGCAGTTAAATCTTTTGGTGTACTACAGTCTATTTTGAGGGGGGGTATTTTTCCCATGAGGTTTTCCCCATTTCCTCGGTTTATTGACTGTTATTAGTTTTTGGATTATTGTATTGGGGTGACCTTTGGTCTTAGTTACCAGGGCCCCACATTATTTTTAGTTGGCACATCATAGTCTAGCTTGAGGGGGGGTGTTCGGATATCCATCATCTATTTCGGGATACATCATCTATTTCAGGATCTTGCATGATCTATTTCAGGACATGATCTATTTCAGGATCATCTATTTCAGGATATGATCTATTTCAGGATCTTGCATGCACAGGCATGCATCCCAGTCACCAGTCTGATGCCTCCAGCACCTTATCCACCTTCTTCTAGCACCCGGGAGCCACTTACCTCAGAGTTTTAGCCCTCCTAAGCTGAAAGGCGCCCTCTTCTCACCTACTTCCAGAGAAGGGCGCACTTGTTCACCTACCACTGCAGATTCACTCCAGTTACATTCAGTTAGCTCCGATTCTGATTGATTTCACTCCGATTTCACTCCTGACTGACTGTTTCACCTCCGATTGACCTCCAGTTCGATTAGGTGACTTGCTCTGACTCCAGTTAGCCTCCCATGCGCCCCCACTGAGCCTCCAGATCCTATATCAGTGCTACACACTTCAGTTACATTTATTATGATCAGTTAGACTCAGCTTGACACCTGGATGACTGGTTGTTGTGATTGATGAGCAACACCGATGATTGATGAGGACTCCTAGATTGAGTCAAGCTACTCCATTCAGTGATTCGAATGACCTCCTTAGGCAATTCGAATTGCTCTGTTCATTGTAACAGTTTGTATTGTAATTCATTCACCCTTTCTGGGATAGAGAGCACTGCTGCATGTTTTGCACAGTTTTGCACCATTTCTTCTATGTTCATCTGTTGTGACTGATTTATTTGTTCATTAGATCTGCTGTGACTAACTTTACAGCGCTTCCTTCAGCAGATGGTTGTGAAGTGATGATGAACCAATATAATGCTGGAGATCATCCATGGCCAGGACATCAATCCTTTTCACATACTCCATCTGGACGCCTAGCTCTTCTTTTAGCTGAGACAACCGCTGCTCCTTTTCCGGGAAGTCTTCTAGGGTCTGAGGGAAACTCAATGTGCAGTTGTCATGGACTCCTTTGAGATTTTGGTATAAGCTGTTAATTCTATCTGTTGTTCTCTGCACACTGGTTATCAGCTTATTGGCACAGTTCCTGCCAAACTCCAGCAAGGCTATATCTTCATTAAAATCGTCCACAGCCTTAAAAGGAAGATGCGGGGGGAAACCTCCTTTCCCTTCTCTCCATGCCATCTGACTTATGACATTTGCCTTGACACGGGTATTCTTAGCTTTGAGCCTATGGGCCTCCGCATTAATTTCTTTTAATCTGACTATCATGGCCTTGAGTTTGCAAACCTCGTCAGTGATTAGCTCCTGCGTGTCATTTATTTGCTTCAAAATGCTGCAGGACAGCTCATGGAAGGGAGCCAAGTCCATCGTTTTGCTCTCAGCATGCTCTAACCGCTCAGCTAATGTTTGCTTGTCTGCTTCTAGCTGAGAAACCTTTTCTTCCACTCCGTTCTTCTCCGCTTCTACAATAATCATTTGGAGTGTTAGCTGGTCCTTTTCCTCCTCCAGCTGGCTGTACTTGTTTGACAGCTCCCTATGTTCAGCGTACAAGAAATTATACTTGTTCACTGCCAGATCTCTTTGGGCTTGCTCATTAGCCACAGTTTGTTGTAGCGTACGAGCTCTCTTCTTCATCGATTCACAATCTCTTACCATCACGCCTACATTGGCCAGGGATGCTTTTGCTGTTGCTACAGCTGCGGTCGCTATGGCAAAGGGATATTGGTCCGTATTCTGCATTATAGTGACCTCCCGGTGGGTAACGATGTCCTCATGGAAGGGACTTTTGATCCTCTCTTCTGATTTGAGGACCATCGCTTTTCTTTTCTTGTCATAGACAAACTCATTCCATTTGGACACCGTATGCTTTCCCGATGGAGTGTACGGGACAATTGGTCGGTTTATGATGTCTATATCTTCTTCTGCTGGTGGGGTCCGGACTTCCTGAGTAGGGTTTCCTCCTTCATTTTGGGCACCAGAGCCACCTGCTTGAGAGGTGTCTATTTCCATGTCCTGTATATCGGATCCACCTGCCTTGGAATCTTCCCTTGCCTTCAATTTTTCTTCTGCCTTCTTTTCTGCCTCAGCCTGCTCAGCTTCAGCTTCTTTCTGCTTTTGGGCTTCCTCAGCCTCTTTCCGCAGTCTTTCATTTTCAGCTTCTTGCTGCTTTCTTGCTTCTTCGGCTTCCCGCTGTAACCTTGCCTCTTCTCTTAATCTGAGCTCTTCCTGAGCTCGGGCATCTTCAGCTTCTTTCTCCTTTTGCTGGCTGGTCTTCTGGGCCTTGGTTGAGCTAGAGCTTGCTCCAGTACCTCGGCGACAGATCCGTAGCTCAGTCATGTTGCTGATGCCTCTGAATGCTTCTTCCTCGGCATCAGGGTAGTGGGAGTACTCGAAGTGGGCATAGATCTCCTTGCAATGCTCGGCCACTTTACCCTTTCGGTCATTCCTGTGGAAGATAACCTCACCAAAGTGGAAGGCCTTCAACTCTTGAACAAATTCGTCGGCAGAGGCAACCCCTGAAAACTTGTAAGCACCTATGCAGAAAGGTAGGGGGGGAAAGGAGGCCTTATGTTGCTTGTGGAGCATTGCTCCAATCCCATCCAAGAAGAGTTGTCTCACTGCTTCTTTGAGCACCACATAGTCTGTGGCATACCGTGGCAAGATGTATGGGGGCTTGGTCCCTCCAAACATTCTTAGGTAGGTACCTTGCTCCGAAAAGTAAAAGTCCCCATAATCCTCAAGGACTTCCAAAGCATTTTCTGACAGGCAGTTTGGTTCTTCCTTGAACATTTTCTCGTATAGGGGCATGATGAACCCCTCACAGATGAGTTTGTAGCTGGGCTTGTAGTTCTGAGCCCACAACATCTTGAATGCAATATAGACCGGGGCGGTAGCCCTATCCCATGTGCAGCCCAATTTGGGGAAGTCTATCTTGGCTAAGATACAATCTATCAGATATGAAGACATGAAGAATTCAGCCTTCTTCAAAGCTAGTCCTTCCCTTGCAGCTACTATCATTGAGGCCAGACTATCTGACAGGATAGTGGCCCAGTCAAACACAGTTCCCTGAAATGCCACATAGTGAATGATAGGGAACCACTGAATCTTGTATACTGTGCCATCGGGCATGCCGAAGATTCTGCACAGCATCAGGGCAATCAACCTAAAAGGAGCTCTTAGATTCTGTACGTCATACTCATCATTCCCCTTTTTTCTCAAGTGTTTGCCCGCTATTAGCAGCTTCTTGGCCATCTCGACGTTATTCATTTGTCCCAACCATTCGTCAGTCAGAGCTTGTTGGACGCGGGGAAATCTGTAGGCTGCCGCAATATACGCGGGTTGAAATGAGGCGATAGCCACTTTCCCGCTATCATTTATCACTCTCCCTTCAGCATCGGCATGTTGGAGTATCCATTCGATCACTTCAGCACAGGGGAACAACTCAGGGCGGGTAGCGGCTCTAGTTATGCCTGAGGCTCTGATGTTAAGATAAATCGGTGCTTCCTCTAACAACATATCTGGGATTTCTTGGTCCCGGATCATTCTGTAGATGTCACCCCATCTGATTTCTGGAAGGACTCCAGTTGTGCACCTCATGTCTTGGAGTGAAGCTTCAGTTTTGGGAGGGGCAGGTTTCTTTTCTGTCATCTTAGCTTTCTTTTTACCGGTTTTCGGCATCTTGACTTATCCCTGACAACATCCATATCAAAGTCATCATTTGAGCAACATACTGTGAGGTTTTAGCAGAGAGCAACATCGTTTTAATATCAATGAGATAAGTCAATGAAGCTGTATATTTAGGAAGCAAAATACTATTTCAACATAAGACACAAATTGAAACATTTGAATCTCTTAAAAGATGAGTCTGGAATTCTCCTGAGGGGATAGGCTATGTCGCGGACACATTTTGTTCTCAGCTCGATAGGCGAATTGCGGAAGCCATTGGTTTTCAGCTCGATAGGCGAATTGCGGAAGCCGTTGGTTTTCGGTTCGATAGGCGAATTGCGGAAGCCGTTGGTTTTCGGTTCCGACCTGGGGACGAAGGTGTCTTTTGTCATTATTGCGGTTGAAAGGCTAAAGGCGGGGAGACTCGGGTTGGAGGGACTTTGTGATGACAAGGGAGCTCCTTTCGCACTTTCGACTGGGTGAGGGCTTTGAATGCTATTGTCACGCACGGTACTCGCCGAGGTGCCCTATGAGAAGTCCTAATCCGAGCGGGGGTGACGGCGCCGGTGACGTATTGACGGTAAAGGTTAGGGTGGCCACGGTTTCAGCTTGCGCGACTTGAGTGCTCATGGAATTTTGAACAGGGCAATGGCGCCGGAGACAAGGTTTTGCCCGGGTAGAGGGCGTGTTGGGACTGAGGCTTACGGAAGGGCCCGGGGTTTTACGTCCTGAGTTTTCGGCCGGGGACATGAAAAGCCTATAGGGCTTCGACAAATTTTCCCAAAACGAGGGGCGCGGCCCGGGGTTTAAAATGGGACAAGATTAACCGCCCGCACCCACCATCACTGCTCGAAATAAAATGTTAATGTTTTAACCAATGCCTACGATGATTTTGTATGACGAAAACTCCATTCAACTGTATCTGACGGGCAAAACATAGCCCTTGACGGGTGTTTTGCCCGTCAAAATCCCACTAAAACCCATTGTTTTCCCACAAAAGACAACCCAATAGCGAAATTCAAGGTTGAAATCCTACCTGGCACCGTAGGGATCGCTTGAACGAGGTGGCCGCGAGCGCGGATGAGCGAGGTGAGCTGGAGCGATTTGCACGGCGTTCCACGTCGTTTGCCAATCGAAAACAATGGTGCATTGGATCGAGCCCCCACCGTCAATTTATAAAAGACCGGCACGTGCGAGCATTTAGTTTGGTGGGTGGTGCGGTTTAAGTGCTAGTACGGCGACGATCATGCCAAAATATCTTGATTTTTGTGCGACCGCCATCCGCGGGACCTCCTTGCGAGTCACACCCGCCGTTGCGGAAGGATGGAGGGGAAGTTTTCGCTGTTTCGGCCCGCGTAGCGGAAGGGAAACTCCAAACCTTCCACCGTTTCGTGGCTATTTTGCGGAGAGAAACTCGAAACCTTCCGCAAAAGAGACCCACGTTGCGGGTGTATAACGCCACGGCTTCCGCCGTTTCAGGAACTACTTGCGAAGGGCTTCCGCTAATCCAAAAATTTTAAGTCTCGCGGGGTTTCGGGACGATATGGCGAATGCTCCCGGTATTTTCAGAAAGCTTTTGTGAATGGTCCGCCGTTTCAGGCCACTTCGCTGAATTTTTCGCCGTTTCGGAAGGATTTCATCAAAACCTTCCGCGATTTTAACAAACCAATCCGACTTTTCGGGCGTCTTTCCCAAGTTCTTCCGCCGTTTCGGAGGATCTTCCGCAAATTTTCAATGAAAGCTTCTAAGTTCTTTTCCGAGTTTCGGAAGGGTTTCACGAACCGTTCCCGCCGTTTCGGAATGAAAACTCCAATCTTCTCCGCAAACGGTCAAAACATGTTCTAAGTCTGTTTCGGGAGAGTTATGTAAAAGACTTCCGTCGTTTCGGAAGAACAACCGGAATCTTTCCGCGGCATAGTCTCCTCGAGCGAAGGAGTTCGCCGTTTCGGGAGGGTTTTCCCAATCCCTTCCGCAGCTTTCCAATCGAAAAATTCTAAGTCTTTTTCGGGAGAGTAAGGCGAATGAGTCCCGCCATTTCGGGAGGCATACCGGAACCTTTCCGCGGTTGCGGAAGGCTTGGGTGAAGGGCTCCGCCGTTTCGGGAGTAGAGTCGTTTCGGAAGGATTTCATCAACTGTTCCGCAAAAACAAACGATCAAAAAAATTCCAAGTTTTTTACTTCGGAATGCTTAGACGGGCAGTTTATAAGATAGGCCTCGGTCATTTCGGAAGGCTAGCCCGAGATCTCCCACGGTTTGTTCGGCGAGATTTTCTAGGTTCTTTTGCGGGCGTTTTAAGCGAGAGGGTTCCGCTACTACGAGGTTTTAGCAAATTGCTCCGTGATTTCGAGAAAAGAAAGATTTCATTTGAAAGCTCTTCTATTTGAGAGTTAAATACTTCCGGCAGCATTGGGGTTTCTCATGACGAGACTCTCTGGTTAAAAGCAAAGATAAAAGCTGGGACAAAAAAACGTTTAAGGCAGCCTTTAAAAATTATAAAGGAGGGGCCCCATATGTGCAAAAATTTTGGGGGGGGTGTTGCTGCAACAACAATGGCAAGTCGCTGGCGAACACAGATCTCTGAAAAATTTCTCCTCATGGTCAAAAAACTCATCAAAAAACATCCATCTTGGCCGCACTACTCGGCTGAGCACTTTAAAGTCATGTGGGGGAAGGAGGCACTTTACCTGCTAGTCGTTGGGGAAAGGGGAGCTTTGACCGAGACATCTTCACCACTCTCAGAGGGCCAGCATATGAGATTCATTTTAGGAGGGTCATCTCTCGAATGGCCATTACTGCCGGACTCCACGGGATTTGCAACACTTTCTCATGGACATTATTGCTCTTGTTCCTCATTCCCATGCTGCTGGCATCCTTTGGGATGCTTGTACTTTGGACAGCTTAGCTGTTTGAGCCTTCCAGGGATATTTTCTTTTGGACATGATCTTTGATTTAGGCTCCTCAATCCATAATGTCCTTTTGTGTGAGTTAGAAATTTTATTGATTTGATCAAACTTCACGGACGGAGAGGAGCCCATTTTGAGCTGGGCCTTCTGGACAGCCTTCTTGATTTTACATGTCTTTTGCTTTTGTCTCAGCCATGCTTTAATTGAGGCGAGAATCCCTGGAAAACAGACTCTTGAATGTAGGCCATTTTGGCTGTTAAATCTGCAGCATGGAGTCATTTCAATACCCTATGTCCTCGAGAGGTGCCACTTTCCATGGGTCCAACTTAGGTAACCTTCTTGAGATGCCTTTAAAGTGTGAGAGTGGGTGGAGCCCAACGATAGTAGTGAAGATGGTCATAGGTCTCTGCTATTAAATAGGATTAGTGTGACTAGCAGGGCAGGCTTTCCCCCTTTTGAACATTTCAGCGAGAGCACAACAAACCGGATTTACTGAGCAAAGTTCCAGACTCATGGGTCCCAAGTTTTCTTTGAGAGAGCTGTCTTCAACGGGGAACTCAACCAAAAGGGCATTCAGAAAACAAAACTTGTCGTAAAAGTTCAAATAACAAAGAGAGAAACAACATGGCCGAAAAATAAAACAGCTAAAAGCGAAAGCAAAAGAAAACTTTATTTATGTACAGGAAGTCTCGAGGAGACTATGCGAAGTATTTCTTCAGAGCGAGGCCATTGAGAGGAAGGGCTACTTCTTCTCCCTCGAGATTTGTCAATTTATAAGTGGATGGGCCTAATTTTACAGAAATTTGGTACGGGCCTACCCATAGATGTTGAAATTTCGTATGCATTCCTTTGCCTTCATGATTATGGTCCCATTTCAGGACTAAATCCCCGACTTCAAAATCTCTCTTACCGGATTTCCTCTTATCGAACCATCTCTTAACTATGTCCTGGTGTTGATGGAATCGATCTTTAGCTTTGTGTCGGGCTTCTTCTAGTTGAAGCAGGGTGTTGATCCTGGATTGTAAGGCTTGGCTACCAGAACCCCGCGAGGCTTGGGACAATTGCAAGGATGGTAGTAAGATGTTTGGGGGAAGAATGGCTTCCTTGCCATAGACAAGAGTAAAAGGGGAGACACCCAAAGCATTCTTCGGGGTTACCCTATCTGCCCATAAGGCGTTTGGGAGAGCCACATGCCAACTTCTCTGGTTTTCTATCACAGTTTTCTTAAGGATTCGAATCAGATTCCTGTTTGAGGATTCAGCTAATCCGTTTCCCTGAGGGTAGTAATTGGCTGAATAATGCAACTTAATTCCCCATTCATAAACAAAGTCATTTATCTTGCAAGATGAAAAATAAGTAGCATTATCAAAAACAAGGGAAATTGGAACCCCAAACCTGGTTATGATGTTCTCTTTCAAGAAGCTGATAACTGCGTCTTCATTGATCTTATGCAACGGGATGGCCTCCGTCCACCTAGTGAAGTAGTCGGTAGCCGTCAGGATGTATCGGTGTTGCAATGAAGAATTTGGGTTTATTTCTTCGATAACATCTATGCCCCATTGCTCAAAAGGCTCATAGATGATGACCGGCTGCAATGGGCCTGCGGCCTTAGGTAACTTCCCAGTGCTTCTTTGACATACATCACAGTTTCATGCGTATGTGTGGGCATTTCGGAACAAAGTGGGCCAATAATAACCAGCTCTCAATATCTTGTGTGCTGTCGTCTCTCCTGAATAATGACCACCTGCGGGGCCAATATGCAATTCTTTGACAACTTTGTTTGCATCTTCCTTCTCCAAACATCTTAGAAGGACTCCATCATAATTCTTTCTGAAAAGGATCCCATCAATGATTTGATAGGGTGCTGATTTCAAGCGGAGTGCCCTTCTTTGTTTAGAATTCCAGTGCTCGGGTAGATATCCCTGCTGTAAATACTGCACCAGATCCCTATACCATGACTGGGGAGTTGTAAAGATATGACATACCTCAACCGAATTTAACTCAGCTTCATTTCTCCAATGGTGTTCTTCATCAGTCGAGTTTCCCGCCAGTAACTTGCACAGACCTTGTCCTTTGATGATTGTAGCCGGTTTAAATTCCAAATCATACTCTTGCAGGGCTGTGACCCAGTTCCCTCTCCTCTCTCCCAATTCCTTTTGAACGAAAAGGGATCTAACAGCTGGATGGGGAACTATGACTTTAGTTCTGTTCTTCAAAATGTAGGGCCTAAACTGCTTGACTGCTTTGAAGACCGCATAGGCATGCTTGTCCACCATGGGATAGTTCAGCTCGGCCCCCTGCAGACCAGTGCTCATAAATGAAATTGGGTATTCGTCCCCCAACTCCACCTTTTGTGTTAGTACAGCTGCGAGAGAGTCATCCGAGGCAAAGGTATACAAGATGAAATCTTTATCGAAATCTGGGCTCCTTAAGGAAGGAGCTTTAGCTACAGCTTCCTTGATATCTCTAAATGCGTCCTTCTCCAAATCTGTCCACTTGAATTGTATGCTTTGTTTAACCATCTGCTGTAATGGCTTAACAATTTGTGCAAAATCCGAAACAAATCTGCGGACAAAATTGATGGTGCCCATAAAAGACTGCATAGATTTTTTGTTGTGAGGCATTGGAATCTTATTAATAGCTTGGACTCTTTCTTGGTCGATTGACACTCCCCCTTTGGAGATGATATGACCCAAGAGCTTACCTTCGGGTACAGCAAACACGCTCTTCTTGGGGTTCAAGGAAATACCATATTTCCGGCAACGATCAAAGATGTGCCTCAGATGAACAACATGATCTTCCCTTTTCTTCGAAAAGACTATCACATCATCTAAGTAAACAACAACACATTGCCCACCCAATCCTCGGAAGGCAATATCCATCGCCCTTTGGAATGTAGCTCCTGCATTTATCAGACCAAATGGCATTCTTCTGTAGGAGAAAGTTCCCCACTTAGTCCTGAAGGTGGTCTTGAGACGATCTTCTTCGGCTACTAACACTTGATTATAGCCCGAGAAACCATCGAGGAGAGAAAACAATTCGGATCCCGACACCATTTGTAAGATTTGCTCCATTGAAGGTACGGGGTAGTTGTCTTTATCCGAGGCTCTGTTTAAATTTCTGAAGTCTACACACAGCCTAATCTCTCCCGACTTCTTCCTTACGGGAACCAAGTTTGCAACCCATTCCGAATGCCGAACCTTGAAGATTATCTTAGCATCCAGGAGCTTCTTTAATTCCTTTTGGATCAGCGGTTCAAGAGTGGGATGCATCCTTCTTAACTGCTGCTGAAATGGATTGATACCTGCTTTCATTGGTATAACATGCTGGATGATGCGGACGTCATATGTTTTTAGATCTTCATAGGTCCATGCAAAAACATCTTTGTACTGCTTAAACAATTTAATAAACCTGTCTCTTTCTCCTGGTGAACAACATTTGCCAAGGTTGACAAACTTTGGTTCTGCCTCGGTACCCAAATTAACCAACTCATGTTGCATTGATGAGCTGTTAGTTTTGGTATTAGCTGGCCTTTTGAACTTATTTTGAAGATCGAACAGCATTTCGAGGGACCTTACCCCCTTTGGCATGAAATTTCCTTTCTCCTCATCCTTCTTCATCAAATCAGCATCGTGTTCTTCCTCATCCATTGCAGCTCCCTGAAAGCTATCTTCGTTTGTCAGGAAGCTGATAATTTGTTCATCACCATCGAAGACTCTGAAATTTGTGATGTTATCGGGAATGGAAGGCCTGAAAATCAATTCAATTGAGCATTTATTATTTGACGGCACCAATCTAGAAGCAGATGTTGCTAACAAATCAGCAGCAGAATTTTGCAATCTAGGAATTGATTTTATATTGAAAGCGTCAAAATGCATGATTAAATCCCATACCTAAGCCTAATAACCTTTCAAGTGAAGTGAGAGACAGTGAATGGTGTCCCTTACCTGTCTTACAACTATCTCAGAGTCACCAAAGACCTTCAGGTACTTAACATTTAAGCCAATGGCCTTCTTTAAACCATGTACCAAAGCTTCATATTCAGCGGTGTTGTTAGTACAATCGAATTCTAGTCTACAAGACAAAAAATACTTGTTCCTTTTTGGATCCATTAGAACACAACCGGCTCCGGATCCTTCCAGAGTTTTAGAACCATCAAAGTATAATGTCCAAAAGGTATCTTTAGATTCAGCTAAGTTAGTTTCTTTGTGGTCTATGTTAGCAACTAAATTGACTATGTTACAATCAACATCATCAGTCCGAGAGAAATGAAGGAGATCGGACTGTTTATCTGATTCATGGCTAATGGTTTCAGATTGGTAATTACCCGGATCCATTTCCAAAAAATAATTCCCCAGAACCGAAGATGAGAAAGTTACGGCTTCATTCTTTTCTTCTAGCTGAGTTACGTTTTGTTTCATATGAGGTTCCCTAAGAACTTTAATCTGATTATGCCTGTTCTGATAAGGCAGCCATAGATGAGACCAATCGGTAGCAAAGTAGCCACTCAGCTTGGTGGACCAATCCCTACTCAAAATCATCCCATAAGCTTCAGGAATATCGACCACCATTATGTCAATAAATTGACAGACTCTAGGATCAGCTGACAATCTGATTAGAACGTCTTTCATCTCCCCAATAACCTTGACAGCAGTCCTGTCTAATTGGATAATTTGAGCTGGAGATGGCACGGGCTGCCCATTAATTTTTTTACAAATTGACAGTGGCATAACTTTTGAAGAAGCTCCAAAGTCTACCAAACAGTTGTGAACATTGTGATTAAAAATTTCAAATGTCAACAAGAATGGCAATGTTTGGGATCTGGATTTCCCACCGATGCTAGCCTCGTTAATTTCAGGATTGTCTTGAGAATCCGTTAATGTAGTGCTGGGTTTTGGTTGTAAAACATGCAGCAGTTTGTCTCGTTGATGGGGCAAGCTACACATGTCAAATATGGATACATTTGCTTTGACCTTCTTGATATCTTCGATAATATCATACCCTATATCGGACTCGTTCCCAATTCGAATTGGCTGATCTGTTTTGCTCGTCGTGACCTTAGGTGGCTGAACTATGTTGTCAGCGCTTGGCTGTTTGGCAGCTGTTTGGTTTACTTTGGGCTGAGGTGGGATGATTGGTATATGCCTCCTAGATGGATCTTTCGAAATTTTAGGCTTATGGGGAAAGGTGACTGGGACAGGATCCGCAATTGGGCCCTTGCTGCGAGTGGCAACATTTATGGTAGAGGGAGAGCCATCTATGTGATCTTCTTCTACTAATTCGATCATAGGTACCCAATCCCACAACACCATAGTAGTGTCCGGGGTTGGTTCCTCCAACTCAGGGCTCGACTCTTCTGGAGGATTATCCTGATCTGGGATCTGAGAATCTAACATTTGGTTCATGACTAAGCTCATGGAATTGATCCATTGCGGGCAGCTCTTTTCCGAATGTGGTTCTTGGTGAAAAGTGCAGAAATTTTCCATCCCTATCTCATTGGTGGATGAGTCTGTTCCCCGTCTTCCCTTCTTTTATAAAAAGGCTTGAAAGGCTTCCTAGATGTGCTAGCAGCCTTGTCTTTCTCGAGATCTACGATTTTGTTAGACAATTTCTGCATCATCTTGACCACATTTTCCATGTCCGTAGATGGCTCGTCTTTACTTCTAGTGAGAAGCAAAGGTTTCTTGCTAGCCGCTGGTTTTGTCTCTACATCTAAGGCATGTTTAGCAATGCTATCAGCCTCTTCTTCTACCTTTCTAGCTTCCTCAAAGTTCTCTATCAGGGTAGTTTTCTTGGACCTCTTTACGAACATTGCTATGGGTCCATCAAGAGCGGTCGTATAGTATTCAATTAGAGATTCCTCAGCTGGTTTATTAGCTTGACTGAAGTTATTCAACAGCGTAGTGAATCTTTGATTGAAATCTTGAACCTTTTCTTTCTTTTCCATCCTCATGGATAAGAGTTCTTTCATAAGTGTGGCCACAGTCTTTTGGTTTCCGTATTTCTTTAGAAAACATTTTTCGAATTCATCCCAACTAGAGATTGAGCTGGGTTGTAGGCTAAAGTACCATGATGATACTTTTGGCTCGAATGTATATGGGAACAACCTGCAGACCACGTCTTCATGTTGTACGTTCAAAAGGTTCAGAGCTAAGTAAAAACTCTTGAGGTAATCTTCTGCCGAAATGGCTTTCCCTGGATCGTACTTAGGCAAGACCTTTTCTGGGTTTTTAGGGAGATTATGGAATGGTCCAGCTAGGTTCAGCGCTCCCCTTGCTCTCCAAGCAGGTACAGCCATGTTTGGGTTTGGATGTGGAGACCCCGGAGGAGAATTGTAGGGTGAAACCTGTGGAGTACTTTTGGGAGTGGTAATTTCTTCAATATTTTCTTGGTCTGTCTTGTTAAGGGTATCGAAAATTTCTTCCAAAGTCAGATTTACCAGTTCTTCAAAACTCTGAACGAGAATTGAATCACGGGTGTACTGTGGCTCCTTTCTAGGTGTAATTTTCTTGGGGAGGAAGTTGACAGCGTTTAAACCACCTAACTGTCTAACGTAGGATCTGGTATGCCTTCTCAAATCCTCTATTTCTGTAAAAGGAACAGCGTACAAAGCTTCTTGAGGCTCAGGGTCAGAAATGAGGCGTTCTTGGTCTATTAATCCAAGATCTGGGCTGTTTGAAATGCTTTCTTTAAGAGGGTTTTCAGTGTTATATACGACCGCGGAAGATTTTCCTCTATCAGCCATGCACTTTCGGCCCTCCTTCTAGTGCCAAAAACTGTTGATGCCTCGGATATCATAGCATCAATCAGAAAGCGATTCTCCCCGAGAGATGGTCCCAATTAGACTATCTCCCGTTTGGTGTAGGGAATCCGTCCGGTTAGCGGTTCCGGCAATCGTGGGTTTGGACTTTCAATCCGATTCTACCGGTTATGGCCCGATCCACCTTTCTTTTGGGTTTTATGTGTTTTGAATGAAATGTAAGTGCCTAGTCTATGTTTGTTCTAAATGCAAAATTGAAACAGATTTAAATCTAATAAAGAGTAAAGCAAACCTACCTATCCTCGCAGGAACGTAGTTAAAGTGTGAGAAATGAACTATGGGAGTTATCTTTCAAGAAAGAACAGGCAGCCATTGGATCTTAAAGAGAAACACCACAGCAAAAGATCTCAGAAGGTAGCTTCCGATTATAAATGATACATTTCATTACTCACCAAAGAAAGAAGTAAACTTATCTAACCTATGTAGACGGAAATAAAGAAACAGAACTATGTTTACCAGAAACTGAAGTAAATCTAAAGATCCCTGCGAAGAGCAAATTTAAAGGGTGAACAACGAGCAGTAGGGATGATCTTGAAGAAAGAACAGTTAGCCATTTGATCTACAAGAGAATTCTACAGCAAAGATGAAGAAATCAGCAGATAGCTCCCGATTTAACATGAAACACATTCATTGTTCACAAAGATAGAGAAAATCGTATGCACAGGGATAAGCAAAATCATTAATACACAGAAATAGTTCAGATGATAAGAATGATCTCACATTACAGAACAGCAGTCATTAGAATAGTCCAACATACAACCGTCCAACATCCCATGCAAAACGTCCATCCTCTGTGGCTTCTATTAGAAAATTCAATTTTACAGGCCCGATACAAGATAGCTTGTATTGGTTTCCAAAATTTCCTTCCCTGCCAAAAGTCCTTTCTAATCTTTCCTAGCTTCTATTTATATCTACACATTTGCCCTTTGGGCTGACACCTAGCATCCTCCACCTGTCATTTACAGGAATTTCCTCTCTAATCGACTACCAAAATTATTATTATTTTACAAAATTGTTCTGACAGAAATAGGGACAGCTGTCCCATGGCTTACGCCTTACATATTATAACAGAAAATTGGCTAATACTAAAGCTTTCCCTACCGGGCACGCGTTTGGCTGAAGAGAGTGGTTCAACTGAATTCAGTTTGCCTCATTCATGTGCGTGAGCTTCTGCTGGCAGAGGGTCGCCCAAGTTAATTGTCACTGATGCTGCCTGGGAAGAGACCCTCGAATCCCCTGCTGATGCTGCTCCTAATTGGGAAGGGGGAATTGAACTGGCCAGACTTTCTGCCATTGCTGGGGAAGAGGCTGCTGGGAGAGAGGCTGCCGGATCTACTGATGCTCCTGCTGCTGCTGCAGCTTTCCTGTCCTCCTCTGCTATGTAGCTGTACCACACGCCTGTGTCCCTTATGATTATGTTTGCTGCAGCAGGAAACAAGATTTTCTGAGAAGTCACATTCTTCCCGAGCTCTGTTTTAATGCTCTGGACTTCTGCTTCAGCAGCTTGATGCGCTTCCATCAGCAGATGTTTGTGAAGTGATGATGAACCAATATAATGCTGGAGATCATCCATGGCCAGGACATCAATCCTTTTCACATACTCCATCTGGACGCCTAGCTCTTCTTTTAGCTGAGACAACCGCTGCTCCTTTTCCGGGAAGTCTTCTAGGGTCTGAGGGAAACTCAATGTGCAGTTGTCATGGACTCCTTTGAGATTTTGGTATAGGGTGTTAATTGTATCTGTTGTTCTCTGCAAACTGGTTATCAGCTTATTGGCACAGTTCCTGCCAAACTCCAACAAGGCTATATCTTCATTAAAATCGTCCACAGCCTTAAAAGGAAGATGCGGGGGGAAACCTCCTTTCCCTTCTCTCCATGCCATCTGACTTATGACATTTGCCTTGATACGGGTATTCTTAGCTTTGAGCCTGTGGGCCTCCGCATTAATTTCTTTTAATCTGACTATCATGGCCTTGAGTTTGTAAACCTCGTCAATGATTAGCTCCTGCGTGTCATTTATTTTCTTCAGAATGCTGCAGGACAGCTCATGGAAGGGAGCCAAGTCCATCGTTTTGCTCTCAGCATGCTCTAACCGCTCAGCTAATGTTTGCTTGTCTGCTTCTAGCTGAGAAACCTTTTCTTCCACTCCGTTCTTCTCCGCTTCTACAATCATCATTTGGAGTGTTAGCTGGTCCTTTTCCTCCTCCAGCTGGCTGTACTTGTTTGACAGCTCCCTATGTTCAGCGTACAAGCAATTATACTTGTTCACTGCCAGATCTCTTTGGGATTGCTCATTAGCCACAGTTTGTTGTAGCGTACGAGCTCTCTTCTTCGTCAATTCACTATCTCTTACCATCACGCCTACATTGGCCAGGGATGCTTTTGCTGTTTCTATAGCTGCGGTCGATATGGCAAAGGGATCTTGGTCCGTATTCTGCATTATAGTGACCTCCCGGTGGGTAACGATGTCCTCATGGAAGGGACTTTTGATCCTCTCTTATGATTTGAGGACCATTGCTTTTCTTTTCTTGTCATAGACAAACTCATTCCATTTGGACACCGTACGCTTTCCCAATGGAGTGTACGGGACAATTGGTCGGTTTATGATGTCTATATCTTCTTCTACTGGTGGGGTCCGGACTTCCTGAGCAAGGTTTCCTCCTTCATTTTGGGCACCAGAGCCACCTGCTTGAGAGGTGTCTATTTCCATGTCCTGTATATCAGATCCACCTGCCTTGGCATCTTCCCTTGCCTTCAATTTTTCTTCTGCCTTCTTTTCTGCCTCAGCCTGCTCAGCTTCAGCTTCTTTCTGCTTTTGGGCTTCCTCAGCCTCTTTCCGCAGTCTTTCATTTTCAGCTTCTTGCTGCTTTCTTGCTTCTCCGGCTTCCCGCTGTAACCTCGCCTCTTTTCTTAATCTAAGCTCTTCCTGAGCTCGGGCATCTTCAGCTTCTTTCTCCTTTTGTTGGCTGGTCTTCTGGGCCTTGGTTGAGCTAGAGCTTGCTCCAGTACCTTGGCGACGGATCCATAGCTCAGTCATGTTGCTGATGCCTCTGAATGCTTCTTCCTTGGCATCAGGGTAGTGGGAGTACTCGAAGTGGGCATAGATCTCCTTGCAATGCTCGGCCACTTTACCCTTTCGGTCGTTCCTGTGGAAGATAACCTCACCGAAGTGGAAGGCCTTCAACTCTTGAACAAATTCGTCGGCAGAGGCAACCCCTGAAAACTTGTAAGCACCTATGCAGAAAGGTAGGGGTGGAAAGGAGGCCTTATGTTGCTTGTGGAGCATTTCTCCAATCCCATCCAAGAAGAGTTATCTCACTGCTTCTTTGAGCACCACATAGTCTGTGGCATACCGCGGCAAGATGTATGGGGGCTTGGTCCCTCCAAACATTCTTAGGTAGGTACCTTGCTCCGAAAAGTAAAAGTCCCCATAATCCTCAAGGTCTTCCAAAGCATTTTCTGACAGGCAGTTTGGTTCTTCCTTGAACATTTTCTCGTATAGGGGCATGATGAACCCCTCACAGATGAGTTTGTAGCTGGGCTTGTAGTTCTGAGCCCACAACATCTTGAATGCAATATAGACCGGGGCGGTAGCCCTATCCCATGTGCAGCCCAATTTGGGGAAGTCTATCTTGGCTAAGATACAATCTATCAGATATGAAGACATGAAGAATTCAGCCTTCTTCAAAGCTAGTCCTTCCCTTGCAGCTACTATCATTGAGGCCAGACTATCTGATAGGATAGTGGCCCAGTCAAACACAGTTCCCTGAAATGCCACATAGTGAATGATAGGGACCCACTGAATCTTGTATACTGTGCCATCGGGCATGCCGAAGATTCTGCACAGCATCAGGGCAATCAACCTAAAAGGAGCTCTTAGATTTTGTACGTCATACTCATCATTCCCCTTTTTTCTCAAGTGTTTGCCCGCTATTAGCAGCTTCTTGGCCATCTCGACGTTATTCATTTGGCCCAACCATTCGTCAGTTAGAGCTTGTTGGACGCGGGGAAATCTGTATGCTGCCGCAATATACGCGGGTTGAAATGAGGCGATAGCCACTTTCCCGCTATCATTTATCACTCTCCCTTCAGCATCGGCATGTTGGAGTATCCATCCGATCACTTCAGCACAGGGGAACAGCTCAGGGCGGGTAGCGGCTCTAGTTATGCCTGAGGCTCTGATGTTAAGATAAATCGGTGCTTCCTCTAACAACATATCTAGGATTTCTTGGTCCCGGATCATTCTGTAGATGTCACCCCATCTGATTTCTGGAAGGACTCCAGTGGTGCACCTCGTGTCTTGGAGTGAAGCTTCAGTTTTGGGAGGGGCAGGTTTCTTTTCTGTCATCTTAGCTTTCTTTTTACCGGTTTTCGGCATCTTGACTTATCCCTGACAACATCCATATCAAAGTCATCATTTTAGCAACATACTGTGAGGTTTTAGCAGAGAGCAACATCGTTTTAATATCAATGAGATAAGTCAATGAAGCTGTATATTTAGGAAGCAAAATACTATTTCAACATAAGACACAAATTGAAACATTTGAATCTCTTAAAAGATGAGTCTGGAATGCTCCTGAGGGGATAGGCTATGTCGCGGACACATTTTGTTCTCAGCTCGATAGGCGAATTGCGGAAGCCATTGGTTTTCGGCTCGTTAGGCGAATTGCGGAAGCCGTTGGTTTTCGGTTCGATAGGCGAATTGCGAAAGCCGTTGGTTTTCGGTTCCGACCTGGGGACGAAGGTGTCTTTCGTCATTATTGCGGTTGAAAGGCTAAAGGCGGGGAGACTCGGGTTGGAGGGACTTTGTGACGACAAGGGAGCTCCTTTCGCACTTTCGACTCTGTGAGGGCTTTGAATGCTATTGTCACGCACGGCACTCGCCGAGGTGCCCTATGAGAAGTCCTAATCCGAGCGGGGTGACGGCGCCGACGACGTATTGACGGTAAAGGTTAGGGTGGCCACGGTTTCAGCTCGCGCGACTTGAATGCTCACAGAATTTTGAACAGGGCAATGGCGCCGGAGACAAGGTTTTGCCCGGGTAGAGGGCGTGTTGGGACTGAGGCTTACAGAAGGGCCCGGGGTTTTACGTCCTGAGTTTTCGGCCGGGGACATGAAAATCCTATAGGGCTTCGACAAATTTTCCCAAAACGAGGGGCGCGGCCCGGGGTTTAAAATGGGACAAGATTAACCGCCCGCACCCACCATCACTACTCGAAATAAAATGTTAATGTTTTAACCAATGCCTACGACGATTTTGTATGACGAAAACTCCATTCAACTGTATCTGACGGGCAAAGCATAGCCCTTGACGAGTGTTTTGCCCGTCAAAATCCCACTAAAACCCATTGTTTTCCCACAAAAGACAACCCAATAGTGAAATTCAAGGTTGAAATCCTACCCGGCACCGTGGGGATCGCTTGAACGAGGTGGCCGCGAGCGCGGATGAGCGAGGTGAGCTGGAGCGATTTGCACGGCGTTCCACGTCGTTTGCCAATCGAAAACAATGGTGCATTGGATCGAGCCCCCACCGTCAATTTATAAAAGACCGGCACGTGCGAGCATTTAGTTTGCTGGGTGGCACGGTTTAAGTGCTAGTACAGCGGCGATCATGTCAAAATATCTCGATTTCCGTGCGACCGCCATCCGCGGGACCGCCTTGCGAGTCACACCCACCGTTGCGGAAGGATGGAGGGGAAGTTTTCGCTGTTTCGGCCCGTGTAGCGGAAGGGAAACTCCAAACCTTCCGTCGTTTCGGGGCTATTTTGCGGAGAGAAACTCGAAACCTTCCACAAAAGAGACCCGCGTTGCGGACGTATAACGCCACGGCTTCCGCCGTTTCGGGAACTACTTGCGAAGGGCTTCCGCTAATCCAAAAATTTTAAGTCTCGCGGGGTTTCGGGACGATATGGCGAATGCTCCCGGTATTTTCGGAAAGCTTTTGTGAATGGCTTCCGCCGTTTCGGGCCACTTCGCTGAATTTTTCGCCGTTTCGGAAGGATTTCATCAAAACCTTCCGCAATTTTAATAAACCAATCCGACTTTTCGGGCGTCTTTCCCAAGTTCTTCCGCCATTTCGGAGGATCTTCCGCAAATTTTCAATGAAAGCTTCTAAGTTCTTTTCTGAGTTTCGGAAGGGTTTCACGAACCGTTCCCGCCGTTTCGGAATGAAAACTCCAATCTTCTCCGCGAACAGTCAAAACATGTTCTAAGTCTGTTTCGGAGGAGTTATGTAAAAGAATTCCGTCGTTTCGGAAGAACAACCGGAATCTTTCCGCGGCATAGTCTCCTCGAGCGAAGGAGTCCGCCGTTTCGGGAGGGTTTTCCCAATCCCTTCCGTAGCTTTCCAATCGAAAAATTCTAAGTCTTTTTCGGGAGAGTAAGGCGAATGAGTCCCGCCATTTCGGGAGGCATACCGGAACATTTCCGCGGTTGCGGAAGGCTTGGGTGAAGGGCTCCGCCGTTTCGGGAGCAGAGTCGTTTCGGAAGGATTTCATCAACTGTTCCGCAGAAACAAACAATCGAAAAAATTCCAAGTTTTTTACTTCGGAAGGCTTAGACGGGCGGTTTATGAGATAGGCCTCGGTCATTTCGGAAGGCTAGCCCGAGATCTCCCGCGGTTTGTTCGACGAGATTTTCTAGGTTCTTTTGCGGGCGTTTTAAGCGAGAGGGTTCCGCTACTACGAGGTTTTAGCAAATTGCTCCGTGATTTCGAGAAAAGAAAGAATTCATTTGAAAGCTCTTCTATTTGAGAGTTAAAAACTTTCGGCAGCATTGGGGTTTCTCATGGCGAGACTCTCTGGTTAAAAGCAAAGATAAAAGCTGGGACAAAAAAACGATTAAGGCAGCCTTTAAAAATTATAAAGGAGGGGCCCCATATGTGCAAAAATTTTGGGGGGGGTGTTGCTGCAACAACAGGACCAAAGGCCAATTAGGGTCGTGACACACCGGATCATTCATGAGCTTCGAAAGATCCAGAAGATTCAAACGTGCAAGGAACGGGAGCTACGACTAGAAAGCTTGATTATAAGCCCCCATAAAAGGTTTATTGTAAGAACCTGAAGGATAAGAAGGACCATAAGCTTGACCATGACCATTAAACTGCTGATTATATGGATCGGACTGACCATACACTTGACCATGGCCATAAGGTTTATAACCTCCTCCGACATGACCCGTGTGGGAGTAAGCAGGTATATATGCATTTTGAGCACCATATTGAGGTGCGTTGTAATGATGGCCAGCACCGACTATATTGTAGTAATGGTTGCCACCATAATTATGGGGCATATACGTATTATTCATAGTGGGAAACTTGTTGTAATGACCATGATTATAAGGTATGTTCTCACACCCAACGTAAGTGTTATTAGTAGTGTGAGCAGTCGTGTGGTGACCATAAGTATGAGATGTATTTCCAACCCCAACATGGGTGTTACTAGTAGCAGGAATGGTGGCATTGTGACCATGAGGATAAGGTATATTCCCACCTCCTACATTAGCATTACTAGTAGTGGCAATGGACGTAAAAGTATACGGTATATGTCCACCCCCGTGATTGGGAGGAATGTTAACATTCACAAAAGTGGTCCTAGGTTGACGAGTAGCGGCATGTGTATTATGTTGTGGATGCCGAGTTGTGTTTCGAACAATGTTCCTATTAGGATGGGTAGTCCTAGGAGGCGACCTCTTCCAACATTAGCATTGTTAGGAAGAATGTGACCGGTCCCCATACTATGTGTGTGAGTGGAAAACGTGGTGCCCCCGACGAGGGTATTTCCCCCAGTGGGTGCAGTGTTGCTAACACCATTAGTAGTTCCAGCATGACTAACAAATGCAGTGGAAGAATCAACTGTGTTGTAATTTGGCATACCAAAAGAGAATGGGGTAGGGTTGGTCGTAGGACCTGCGTCATCATGTAACTCTAGAATCCCGTAATGGAAGTCATGTGGATTCAAAGGATCGAACGGGTCATCCTCGAGTGGATCCGGACCAAACAAACTAGGTTGGGTCTCGGGTGGATCACCCCCCCATGCCTCTCGAGGTGTAGGGGTGTCTGAAGTGTGTTCGACTCTACTCGATGGAGTCATAGGGATTTCTCCCATGTCAGAATGTGCATTCATGACGTTGATGACATATCTTTCATAAGAATATGAAGACTCGGAGGGAGGTCACCGATGTCCCCTATCAACATGGCGTTAAAGCTCGGCAACTGGTAAACCAACCAACCGATGAGATCGATGGAGACCAAGACTCTACGCTACGATATCTCCAGAGAGACTATAAAATCATAGCATCCCCTAATGACCAAACTATCGATCAAAAATAGAAAATCAAGACCACACACCTAGAGAAACTACATCCAAGAGCAGACAAACAGAGTGGCTAAATGAGCTCCCGACACTAGAGCCGGTATGTCTCACCTAGGAGAGGCTTGAGACTCCCAAGCTGTATTCGAAGGTAACAAAATCAGTTATAGAGGTTCCGAGGCTTCACTGCGTGCAAAGGTACGGAACCTTCGGCAACAAACAACTATGTTGTCCAACCCCTATTTGAGTTAAGACACAAATAGTATAACCACTGCAAGCACCCTATGCGATACCTAGGTAAGGAAACTATGGTCACTGCAGTATAACCAATGCTCAGGGAGACAGTCGCAAGTGTGATCCGTCGTATGGGCAGGGTAACTAAGCCAAAAACTCAAGAGGGTCAAATCCCCTAAGAGTCCCCAGATACAAACAAATCCTGGAAATATCTCCCACGTTTGGCCAGTATTGGAGGGCTATCTCCGCAACCAACCTACCGTGACCTCATGCTTAACTCTGGTCTGAGTAGAGCTTCCCGAGAACACTTATGTATACCATGGATTTCACCACTCCCTGGTCAGACACATAATGTTTTGTCTAGTAGTATTCGATTGTTTACTCACAATGATCTATTCCAAGACTCTAAACCTATGCTAGTTGGTGTACCCTATAAATAAAATCGTTCTAATCAATTTTAGATTAAGCATTAATTTTAATGGTTATGGTTACTCAAAGGATATGGTCGTGCAACTAATGATGTATATGACTCAATAGTATGCAAAATCATCAAATTCTAGACTCATCTATCCAACAAAAACATGCCCACTAGAATGAAAATCAATCTAACGGTTTCGAAATCAAAATGAAACTTTTTATATTTTCAATGCACAAGCAGAACCTAAATGAAAGCAACAAGCACTCAGATGCAAAATGCAGTACATAAAAGTAAATTTTTTTTGTATTTTCACTTATAAGCAAAAGGAAAATGCAAAATTATATTTTTTGTATTTTTCAATATAATGAAATGAAAAATGCAAGCAAAATCTCACTATTCAGTTACAGAAATGCAAAGGAGATCAATCAAAAAACCTAGCAGATCCCAAACAGTAAGACTCTGTTAGAAAAACAGGATCTCAGAGCAATAACAATAAACATAAATGAAAATATAATCACACACACATTACAAGAGAGACAAAGATATATCATGGTTCACCCCAACTTGGGCTATGTCCACACTGAAGTTGCCAGTCCTTATTATTATTATGTCCAGCAAAGTGAAGGGATACAACCTGCAGCACAACCACTGCAATTCCTATTCACTGTCTCACAGTCTCTCTTCTTGATCTCAGAGATCTTTACAATGCATAATACCTAATACATCATTTCTAGCCATATTACAATGTCTTTCTTTTATAAGGGAGATACAATGGGAAAATACCATGGGTTACCCAAAACCATGGGCCCAAACACTGTTGGCGAAAACAACCCCAAAATTTTTTATCGAGGAGATTCCCCAAACCACAAGGTAGGGGAATGAGTGTACAGTCCTCTTGGGTGCACGGCTGAGACAATATCATCTATGAGATTGGAATATCTAGCTCCACAACCAACAATATCCCACTTGGAGACTGATCACAACAACTCCACCGATGTTGTACTTGCTGGACCTTGGGCTTGGAAACTTTCTCATCTTCACCTTCATCCTAGAAGGCCAACTGAAACTGAGTAGGAACTCAGTTTCTCTCTGGTCACTACCTTTGTGAACATGTCTACAGTATTCTGGCTAGTATGTATCTTTTCCAGCTTCAACAGTTCATCTTCCAGAATAGAGCATATGAAATGGTACTTGAGCTGTATATGTTTAGTCCTGGAATGGAATGCTGAGTTCTTTGCAAGATGAATGGCACTTTGGATGTCACTATATAACCTTCTATCCTTTTGCTTCTTACCCAATTCCTCCATAAACCTCTGCAACCAAATCGTCTCTTTACTAGCCTCTATAACAACAACATACTCTACTTCTGTTGTTGAAAGTGCAACAACCTTCTGCAGTTTCGAAATCCAATTTACTGTTGTTCCACCTACAGTAAACACATACCCTGTGGTGCTCCTCTTGCTATCCTTATCACCTGCCATATCTGTGTCAACATATCCCTGTAGAACAGTGTCTAAACCTTCAAAACATAATTCCTGAGTGGTAGTACCTCTCAAATACCTGAGAATCCACTGTACTGCCTTCCAATGTTCTTTACCTAGATTATTCATATATCTGCTCACAACTCCCACTGCTTGTGCAATATCTGGTCTTATGCACACCATGGCATACATCAAGCTGCCAACTGCTAATTGATAGAGAATATTGGACATGTAATCTGTCTCTTCCAGTGTCTTGGGACACATTTCCTTACTTAGACTGAAATGGCTAGAAAAAGGTGTACTTACTGGTTTTGCATTCTGCATTCTGAACCTCTTCAACACCTTTTGTATGTACTCACTCTGAGACAATGTCAATTTGCAATTTATCATGTCTCTCATTATTCTCATACCAAGGATTTGCTTTGTAGCACCCAAATCCTTCATCGCAAATGAATTAGCTAGATTCCTTTTGAGTACATTTATATCCTGCATGTTAGACCCTACAACAAGCATGTCATCCACATACAATAACAAGATAATATATCTCTCATTGTCTAGCTTCTTGAAATAAACACAGTGGTCAGAATGACATCTACTATAACCTTGTTCTGTCATAAACCTATCAAATTTTAAATACCACTACCTTGGAGCTTGCTTCAATCCATGCAAACTCTTTTTCAACCTGCATACCAAGTTCTCCTTACCTTTAACCTCATTCCCTTGTGGTTGCTGCATATATATCTCTTCCTCCAAATCCCCATGGAGAAAGGTTGTTTTTACATCTAAATGTTCAAGATGAAAATCTTCTACTGCCACTAGACTTAAGATAGTCCTAATTGAAGTCATCTTAACAACAAGAGAAAACATTTCATCAAAATCTATACATTTCTTCTGTGCAAACCCCTTTACAACAAGTCTATCCTTGTATCGCTTCTTACCTCCTTCTTCTTCCTTCACCCTGTAAATCCATTTGTTCTGCAATGCTCTTTTACCAACAGGCAGTTGAACCAAATCACAAGCCTGGTTTCCTACAAATGAGTCCATCTCCTCATTCATGCCTTACTCCCACTTCTTTCTAGTTTCCACTTGCATTTCTTCTTCATAACATTCTGGTTCACCAGCATCAGTCATCAACAAATAAAACATTGAAGGAGAGTATTGTTTAGGGAATCTACTTAACCTGGTAGATCTTCTTGCAGTTGCAGGATTTTCAGGTACTTGCTGTTGTTCTTGATTTTCTAGGACCTTTGGAACTTCATTTTCTTGAATTTCATCAAGTACTGTGTACTATGCGTTTTCATTTTCCTGTTTCTTTCCCTGCAACTGATCTTTATACATGACCTTTTCATTGAATATGACATCTCTACTTCTAATGATTTTGTGATTTTCATAATCCCATAAACGATAACCAAAATCATCAACCCCATATCCAATAAAGGTACATTTCATGGATTTAGCTTCAAGCTTTGTTCTATTTTCTTTATCAATATGGACAAATGCTTCACAACCAAACGTTCTCAGAAATGATTAGTTTATCTTTTTATCTGTCCATGTTTCCTTTGGAATACCACCATCCAAAGCACTTGAAGGTCCTCTGTTTATTAAATAAACAGCAGTATTTACAACATCTACCCAAAACTGTAAGGGAAACCTTGCATGCAATCTCATACACCTTGCACGCTCCATGATCATTATGTTCATCCTTTCAGACACACAATTTCCTTGTGGTGTTCCTGGGACTGTCTTCTCTCTATGAATCCCATGGTATGAACAGTAACTATCAAACTCCTTGCCGCAGTACTCACCTCCATTATTATATCTGAGACACTTCAACCTTTTTCCTGTCTCATTCTCAACCAAAGCTTTCCACTTCTTAAAAGTAGAAAACACATCATATTTCTGTCTAATGCAATAAACCCAAGTTTTCCTAGTTGCATCATCAATAAATGTAACATAATAATGAGATCCACCAAGAGATTGTACCTAAGCTGGTCCCCATACATCTGTATGCACAAGCTCTAACTTTTCATTCTTCTTCTGTTTCCCAACTCTGAGAAATCTGACTCTCTTATGTTTTCCAAAAACATAGTTCTCAAAGAATTCCAAAATTACCTGCTTCAAATCTGGCAGCAACTTCCTTGAGTGGAGAATCTGCATCCCCTTCTCACTCATGTGGCCAATCCTATGATGCCACAATGCTATATCTGTTCCTGTAGAAGCTAAAGAGATAGAATGGTCAGTATTATGAGGACATAAATACAACGTACGTACCTTGTCTTCTTTTTCTATCACCATTGATCCTTTAGTGATATTCCACCACTTTTCTCCAAATGTAAATAGACAACCGCCATCTTCCAACTGCCCTATTGAGATCAGATTTCTTTTCATAGCAGGAATATGCCTTACATCTTTCAACAACCAATTAGTTCCATTCTTAACTTTTATCCATATCTTACCCATTCCAACAATTTTACATGGCTCATCATCACCCAATAAAACATTTCCAAAATCGCATGGAACATAATCATGAAAGTATTTCCTATGGGGTGTAGCATGACATGAAGTCCCTGAATCTACTACCCAATAATCACTAGTATTATCTAATGCAAGAATCAAAGCATCTTGTAACACATCACCTGCTACATTTGCTTTCTGGGTAGTTTCCTTTTGTGCATCTCCTTTATTCTTTAGAGATCTACAGTCTTTCTTCAGATGTCCTTTCTTTCCACGGTTTCAACACTCTATCTTTCCCAGTCTAGACTTGGATCTTCCCGTTTTAGACTTGCCACGATTACCTTGGCTCTTTCCTCTCTCCTTTTGTCTTCCCCTGCTCTCCATGGTCAACGCATTACTTGATGTCTCACCTGTGCTTTTTCTTCGCATTTCCTTGCTAAGAATAACACCAATAACATCATCAAATTTCAAGGTGTTTGAACCAGAGACAGAGTTACTTATAGCCATGACCAAGCTATTCCAGCTTTCTAAAAAGGAACACAAGATTAGAAGAGCCCTAACCTCATCATCAAAGCTCACACTTATAGAACTTAGTTGATTTGTAACCGTATTAAACTCATTTAAATGATTAGTAATAGATCCACCTTCAGACATATTCATATTAAATAAACGCTTCATTATAATAAATACCTTGTTGGAGGCCGAGGGTTTTTCATACAGCTTACCCAATGTGCTCATCAAACCCTCTGTTGTCATTTCTTTTGAGATATTGAAAGCCACCGACGAAGCCATGGACAACCGTATTGTCCCCAGTGCCTTTCTGTCAAGAACCTCCCATTCTTCGTCCTTCATGGTTGTCGACTGCTTTGCTCTTCCTCCCAACGGCAGGAATAGATCCTTCTGGTACAGATAGTCCTCCATTTGCATCTTCCATAACTAGAAGTTTTGGCCATTAAACTTCTCGACCTTAAACTTTCCTTCTTCTTCTATTGCTCCCACTTGAACCAGAAACCCTAGCTTCCTGCGGGTTTAGAAAAACAGGATCGTAGAGCAATAACAATAAATAGAAATGAAAATATAATCACACACACATTACAAGAGAGACAAAGATATATCTTGGTTCACCCCAACTTGGGCTACATCCACACTGAAGTTTCCAGTCCTTATTATTATTCTATCCAGCAAAGTGAAGGGATACAACCTGCAGCACAACCGCTACACTTCCTCTTCACTGTCTCACAGTCTCTCTTATTGATCTCAAAGATCTTTACAATGCATAATACCTAATACATCATACCTAGCCGTATTACAATGTCTTTCTTTTATAAGGAAGATACAATGGGAAAATACCACAGGTTACCCAAAACCATGGGCTCGAAAACTGTTGGCGAAAACAGCCCCAAAATTTTTTCTTAGGGGCTATGCCCCCAAACCCCCTTTATCGGGGCGATGCCCCGAACCCCAAGGTAGGGGAATGAGTGTACAGTCCTCTTGGGTGCACGGCTAAGACAACATCATCTATGAGATTGGAAGATCTGGCTGCACAACCAACAGACTCAACCAATGGAATGAGCTTAAAAATAAAAAATGGGTAAAAACTAATGAGGCTCAAAACCAAGAGAAAAAAGGAGTTATGGTCACGAAAAAGGCTTGGAACAGTCAGGAACAAGGCCAAAGAAGACTCATGAACACTCAAAACCAACCCAGCAACAACCAAAGGCCATAAACCAATCACCCCCAGAGTTGTATGCTACTGTTGAAGGAATACCTGCAGGTACCCGCGAGCTATAATGTAGACAAAGGCGGGTAGACGCGGGCGGAACTAGGCTCACCCGCATACAGAGAAAAGCAAATGAGCAGAAAAAGAGTCCAATGGCTCAAAAAAAGGGTGTTTTCTATAATGTATCCTAGCATCCAATGAATGACACATAGACTCAACACACAACAACTCTAAATAAGGACTCATGCCCAAAAATCCCCAAAAATGGATGTTCTCCCCAGCGGAGTCGCCATTTCTATTACGGAGAAAACTTCCTATGGCTTGGGGTAGACCACAACAGACAACTGACTACCAGAAATTAACTCAATTCTCAATGCTATGCTATATAAATGACAATGCTAAGATAATGGAGAATATAACCAACCTCGATCCGGACGTTCGATGTAGATCCCCATTGAAGCTTTCAATTCGTGCACTTGAATCTGCAAATTAGTCTTGACAGCTAATATACAACAAGCGCATATAATATATGAAAGACATTAACATCATCAATAGCAATGGTCCATGATATTATAAGTAAATGAAACCTAATGTAATATAAACAACATTCACAACATTAATGGACGAGAATATGAGTATTTCTATTAATAAATAACAAGAAGTACAATGTGATACAACCTCTTGTCGGCAACCAATCTGAACCGAGAACTGGGTCTCTCCACTTGTGCCTCCACCACTTCAGTCCTCCATGGAATGGAAAACTCAAACTATGATAGGAGTTTGGAAGGTGAACATAAAGGGTTCACAACAACAAGGATCAATGAGTGTAGACTCAAGATGCAGCAAAAATCCACTAGAGTTATCTTGCTCTCTCCTTCCCCTCCCGTCCATATGCCATATGTGCTCAATTTATAGTCCTCCCAAAGGTAAGTGAAAGGACACATCGAGGAATTTTGGGGAAAATGGAGGGCCACAGGTCACCCTAAGACTGCTTTTTGGGAGTAAAAAGTAATTTACTAGTGATTTTTACCATTTTAATTGTCACCCACAGGCTATAGTGATGCAGCTCGTAGGTACGCTGGCTAAAGTGGAACATCAAGCGTATAGGAAGAAAAAATAGGGAAATAGTGTGTCTGAAGGATATAAAGTGGATCTGAGTCAATAAAATGGATCCTATAGGCCAAAAAGTGTTGATGCTCACAAGGTGGAAAATTACGTTGTAACACTTTAGAAGGAATCGTGAAAGTCAGAAGTCGAGGTAAAATTTAGTAAAATTGGTTTAAAGTCTCTCGACTACCAAATCCCAACTTTCTCTCTATATATTATGCAAAATTCGGAAGTAGGGATATATTTACCTCCAAATAAGTTTACATTCCCCGACTCGTGACCCCCGACCTATCAAATCCAATACAGTTGCAAAATTTGGAAGTCAGGATGGTTAAGTCTTTTAAAATTCTCATTTTCGACTCCTGACTCCCAAATTTTCTTTGACCAAAATATCAGTAGTCGAAATTCAGTGGAATTTTATGTTGAAAAGGTTATTGGTCCCCCACTCCTCACTCCCAACTCTACAACACCTCCAATGCGGAATTCGGCAGTCGACTCAATTTTGGATTCCTGTGTGTTATTCACCCCGACTCCTAAATGTTCTAGAGCCTGAACTGTGGAACTCGGTAGTCTACCAATTTTCTACCAAAATGCACAAGTCATCACTGAATTATGACTCTTGATTCTTGTGGGACCCCCTTTTATTCACTAAGTTAATTCAGAAGTCGGACCTCAATCTATCTGCACATGCCAAATTTCTTAGACTGTGTGCCAACCAATCAAATTGATTGTTGGTTTAAAATTTAACCATCGGCTTTTTTGGTCACCTACCTTAATTAACGCATAATAAATTTTTATCTAACTTAATCCTTAATTAATCAAAATTTGAATTTTATGCTATTACCACACAACAATTTCTTGCTCAAGCACCCTTGTAACTTGGTGCTCTGTGTTCAATCTTTCTTTGCTTAGTTCGATCTCTTTGTTTGATTTACAGGTATAATTTAGTTGGCATTATTTGGATTTTTTTTTATACATTTTCGAGTTACTTTTTTTTTTTTGATTTCATGGTCTCACTCTTTCCAAAATGGCGAAGAGAACCAAGTCTGAGGTCACAGCTGAGGAATTGAAGTTCAAGGACCCTAACTTCAGGTTCTATTCTAACGTATATGCAAGAGTTTTAGATACCCTATGTCTAGACTGGGAAATAATATACAGAATTTTCGACGGGGATGACTTCTCCAAGTTCAAATACGATGCCCCGCTATACCAGAATATCAACAAATCACAACTACATGAAATTGCTTCACGACCCGCAGTTATGCCATTCACGGACCTTATGAAATGGATGATATATTATGTAGATATTTTGACCAGCACTTTCAGGGACACTGGTCAACTTGTTTGTGCTTCCTTCAAGTCGGATACCTTTTCCAGGATCTACAATTTGAAAACTCCCCAACATCTGCTTACATAGGATTTCATCCGAGCATTTGAGACAAAATATGAACCAGATGTTCTTCTTAAATACTGGTTGGTCGACTCAGACACGTTTTTCCTCATACCTAATAAGAAGTATCCAATTTCTCTGCTCAGGGAACCCTACAAACTGCTGGTGGCTATGCTCTGTAGGTTCTATGGAGCCGAGATGTGCCAGCATTTCAAATTGGAATGTTCCCCCTTGGATCACTACATCACTGTTATCGGTAAGATTTTCAATTGGGACCAAATACTTTATTTTACGTTTCGAGATGCAATTACCTCGGTACAAAATACCCCAACAGTGAAAAAACCTAGGTTTTTCATGTCAACCTATATGATGGATATCATGTCTGCATCTTTTTCCTATCCTCCACCGGACTCACACTGGACCAAGGAGAAACCCGCTATTCACATTTATTGTTTAATTCTATGGGAATATAATTATACACCACACATCTATGATATTTGTGACAAGTTCATCTATGCGGCTTATTATTCCATTTGCAAGAGGGTCGCTCCCAGGATTTCAGAAGATGCCATTTCCCTAGTTTCTATTATGGGAGGCTAGTATGTGGAAGAGAATTTCACTTGTGCCAGGATTTGGGGAAGCAAGTCAGTTCACCTTCCTCCTAGAGTGGTCCCAGGAAGGATGTTACTCTCGGAGGTAGCCTTGCAGACTCTATATGAGAGAGTTCATGGCCAGTGTCGTTCCTCGAAGAGGAGGGCATGGCCCAGGTTTCCACTATACATTTGACATTTGGTTATTTCAAATGAAATCCATGGCATCACCTTATACAAAGAAATGGATTGACTTGAGATAGGTTTTTCTGGAAAGAGAATGCATGATCCAAAGGATCTTATAGAAGAACATTTTGTTCAGGCTCATATGAAGAATTGTTATGTTCTTGAAGTCCAACCTGATGACTTCATATATAAAAATTCTCATTCCTTCGAGGAAGTACTCAACAGACTTCCTGATGTAGGTCAAAGGCTTCTAGTACATGAAGCACAACAACAACATAAATTCAGGGTATTGGAAGAAAGGAACAAGTTCTTCCAACAACAACAAGATGTTGCTAGAGAATCCTTGGAAGCTACCAACAATGTTATAGTCTTGAGTCCAATTGCATCTCAGTCCAGTACATAGCAAGGGGTGGACAAGAAATAGGGTAATCAGCCTATGGAATAGTGGAGCAGTAAAATACTGTTCTTACAGGAAAACCCAATGTAAGTAACGTAAGTGGTCCATAAATGGATTAATAGTAATGTAAAAATGTAATGTATGGTAGATGATTAATAGTTACATAGGTTTGGGCTTTATATAAGCCCTTCATGCACCTTTTCATAAAAGAGCATGACTATTGACTTTAGATAGTCTTTAATTATAATAAATTAATATTAATATTAATTTATTATTTTATTGTTACATTGACTTCCCCTTAAGGGAAGCTTTGTCCTCAAAGCTTCATTGAAAGCAATCTTTTATTTTGCTTGAACTATCATCTCTTGATCCTCTGCGACACTTGATGAAATAAGACGATACGAGTTACGGATTCCCCAGGAGAATTGTCGCATTGTATCTATTGTGGTCCATCCCAGATCTAATTTTATCGGAACTCTAATATCATTTTGTGGGACAAGGCATTTCAATTGTTGCTTAGTATGTCGATCTTTTCACCTATCAACATAATTCTTCTGTGAGTGCTCGTTTTGACCCTGTCATTTGTCAAAATGATGATTATAATTGGGATGTCTATAAGGCGTATGTGTTGTTTTTTTCTTTCTTTTGAACTGTGGTGAGGACTATCTTCATTTCCTCAATTTGATTTTTGGTTACATTTTCCTAGATTTGTGCTTCTTGGTTCTCCAATAGATTGTTATGATTCTGAATCTTTTTTATTCTTTCATCTTGCGACTTTTTTTCAATTTCTAACTTCTTGATTTGACTCTCTAGTTCCTGATTACGATTATTTAGACACTGGTTTTCTTCTTGCTTTTCCAGTATTCTTCCTTTGAGGTCTTCACCGGAGTGTTCCCTCTTACTACTTTTTTCATTTTTTTAATCTTTGTAAGCAATGTTTTGTTATCATTTCGTAGACGAAAAATCTCTTCGGTATTGCTTGATAACACATTGTTGACTTTTGTTAGTTCTAACTTATGTGCCTTCTTACTGTCGTCATACAACTACTAGAGTTTTTCTTTTTGCTGTTGACGATGGCATAAATCTGTTTCTTGATTTTCTAACTTTTCATGTATTTGCACTAATTCGTCTTCCTTATCTGTGACAACTTTGTTTAGATGAATAATTTCCTCTTCTAAGTCGACATTATTTCCATACGGATATCCTTCGACTTTGTTTGGGTTTCTTATCTAGTCTTTAGGTTTTTTAATGATACTTTCTAGACATGATATTTTCTCGTCTTTATCTGCTAACCTTTCTATGAGTCTTTCTTTACTATCTTCCAAAAATTGAATATTCAATTCTGAGTTAGTAATCTTTAGTGTCTTCTTGGCGTTTTTGAACACTAGACTAGTATTGGTTTCCTTGTACTATTCTAGTTGAGCTGAAACCGCTCGTAACTGCAATTGTAACTCTGCTATCATCGTTGCCATGACTTCTAAATTCCAACTTTTTTGAATTGGTCTTCTTTGTTTGATAGTGGATTTAGGATGCTTTACAAGTCTTCTTTGTTGACTCTTCCTGCTTCCGATAACAGGTGGACACCAAAAGGGTGTAATAACCCTTAATGTGATTATTTCGTAAAAAAAATCTTCTTTTGTTATGGTTAAACAACTTTTTTTTCCCAAAAGTAATTATTATTTTAATAAAATAATAATTATTAATTAATTAATAATAATATTATATTAATGTTTTATAAACTATATATATATATAAAGTTTTTTTTTCCAAAAAACTAATTTTTTTGTTGGATTACGTTCAAAGATAATAATAATATGTATTATTATTACTATAGTGATATAATAACTATAATAAAAATGGATTATTATTACTATAGTCATATAATAACTAAACTCATCCTAATTAAGGTATGATTTATTACAAATAATGGTTTCTTTATAAAACTAAGGCTAGTTTTATAAAACCAAGGCTGGTTTTATAAAACCACGGGATGGTTTTATAAAACCAAGGCAATGTGTGGTTTTATAAAACCAAGACAATGTGTGGTTTTATTCTTCTCCTTTTTTTATGTCGTCTTCTTTCTTGTTCTCTCTCTTCTTTTGACTTCTCTTTTATTCCCTTCTATTTTTTTCTCTCTTTTAATAAAAAAAATTTCTTCAATAAGGATGGCTAAAAGCCTAATGTAAGGTTAAAAACCTAAATCTCAAATAAACTTTGACAATTTGTCCACAAGCCAGAATCAACAAGCTCTGATACCACTAGAGCAGTAAAATACTGTTCTTACAGGAAAACCCAATGTAAGTAATGTAAGTGGTCCATAAATGGATCAATAGTAATGTAAAAATGTAATGTATGGTAGATTATTAATAGTTACATAAGTTTGGGCTTTATATAAGCCCGTCATGCACCTTTTCGTAAAAGGGCATGACTATTGACTTTAGATAGTCTTTAATTATAATAAATTAATATTAATATTATTTTATTGTTACAAATAGGGTCCTTCTACCACTCTTATTCAAAACCTTAATTTGCTTATACAGAAGACCCATTCTCTACAAAGTATCATCTACTCACACTCAATATGTTTATGATGCTTCCTCTGTTTCCAAAATTCTTTCTGATCTTTCTATTAAGACTGAGAAGTCTACCACATTGGTATTCAATACTCCTTTACATACTTCTACTAGTGAGATTATTTATTTAGAGAAAGAACAACCTGTAGAATTACTTAACCCAACACCTGTGACTCAAGAACCATCTCAACCATTAGTTGAAAATTCTGTTTAAAATGTTAATGGTAATAGCCCTCATCAATCTCAAGATACTCGTATGTAATGTGTACCTACTGTAGATGATCCTATGAAAAAGGATGTATCCAGTTCACCTCACAACCCATCTACTACACATAACCCTTCTTCCATAGCCACACAACTTTATGATATACCCATTACCCCTAAATTGAATACTCCAACTGATACAACCATTTCCCAACAATCTATTAGCACTCAGTCCAATCCTCCATCAACTCCAAATCTCACTTCTTCACAATCCCAAATCAACACCCAAATTGCTACACTTCGTCCTTACACATTGTCTGCCATGTCTTCTTCTTCTCTAACTGATTCATTTCCTTCTCATAGTTAATCACAATCCATGGCTGCTACTATGAGTCAAACTACTCCTATTCTTCCAGCTACTATCATTTGGGCCTCTACAATAGAGGATACAAAATATTTTAGTGAATATGGTGTGGTATCCCTAGGGGATTATTGTTTAAATAAAAGAAGAAGAAAAAATACTTAAAAGGGCACCAAAAATGAACACCTTAGGGCAAGTACAGGTTGGAATAACCCCTAATCAGGTCATTTGGAAACAAGCCACAAATGATCCACAGAGAGAAGCCATTAATGTTGTTGTTGCCATGGGAGCTTTTGTTCGAGATAATTTTGAATCTGTCTCCACCTTGAATGCTACATTGGGAGAGGAGAAGAGAAAAAACTTAGCACTCCAAGATGAAAAGGATGACCTTCAATAAAATTTGGCACAACAGGTTGAAGACTTAAAAGATCAACATAAATCTACGTTGCAGAATCTTCAGGATCAAATTCACCAACTCGCTCAACAAAAGCAAACTGCTGAAGAGAAAGTACTAGAGCAATCTAATGCTTTAGCTAACCTTAAGGTTCAACTAGAGAAAGTTAAGGAACATGGTGCTTTTTATGAATTCTTTAAATTGAATATCCAAGAATTCAAGGATGAAGCCATTGCTTGTAACACTAAGCTCAAGTAGACCCAAACTCAGTACTTTTTAGGCCTAAACGAATTTCAATATGACTTCAATGCTTTTGAAAGCTTGATAGACCGTCTAGATGACTACATGACACTCAACTTATGATCAGTTGTGAGAGTGGCAAGCTCATATGAATAATATCCCACAGACCATGCCTCGGCTTGATCCACATAAATTAATGAGAGCCAAAATTTCTATCAGGTCCTATGGACTTGCTTGTGAATAAGTTACACATATGATTGAAAAAGGATAGAAAATATGTACTATGCAGTGGAGGTTGACAGATAATCATCTTGAGAGTATGGAGATGCATGTTTTTGTTGAGCTGGCAGTGTCAGTTCCAGCTAATATCATGCTTGTCGAGGTCGAAGATCGAAGGGAGCGAACTGATCAATCTATACGGGACATTGTCCAATTGGATATCTCTCTTTTCAGATCATTCATCATGGTTTTGAATCAGTTAGAGGTCGCCTTACAACATTTTCTGGATTCTTGGTCCAAGATACGCAACAAGGATATCACATCCTATTTTTGCAAATCCCGGTTGCAACTAGAGCATGCATATTACCCTAGATATTGCACAATTGTTGTATGTTTGCGTTGCATGGAAAGATCACATAACTAATCCAGATTAAGGGGAATTAGATTGGGATCCCTTATATGTAGTACAACTGGCCCCTTTTGTGGATCTAATATCCCAGTTGTAATTTTATTTATTTTTATCTTTGAGCTCATGAAATGGGTTATAGAAGGAAAATTGGAGCAACTCTGATGTAATTTCTTTTGTATCATACCTATTGGAAAATATTTCTTCCAAAAACTTGATTGTAATTTGTTGCAACCTGTTAATTAAAGATGGATCCTACTTGCATTTGTTTTTCACATATGTTGAGATAAAGTTTTATTTTCTCATGTTATTCCTATGTTACATTCAAATTATCAAGATATCACTATTTTGGTTCAATAGAACTTTATGAAAATGCTTTAATTATTGATGTTTTGTGGGTGCAGGGTAATGTGAATTTTTTTCTAATTATCATTGTTGATTACTTTTTCTTTTGATTCAAAAATGTGTTGAGATGATTGATTTAATGTTCACTAACTCTTTGGTTATTTATTAATTCAGATGCTCTATTTTCTGTGATATTAAAGTTTGTTTGATCTCCTAGTGTTTTAGTTATTCCATTAGTAATAGTTCATGAAATAGGGATGTGTCTTCATGTTTTAATTATTTATAAGATACCATTAGTAACATAATTTCATAATTAAAATAGTTCCTCCAAATAGTTGCCTATGTCTGGAAAAATAAATTAATTTCCCTCATTACTATATTAGGATAAACAGGATCAATTTTTTTCTCATCATAAGTCTCCCATAAGGAGAAAGATAAAATGTAGACAAAGCCAACGGAGGCTTAAATCTATCGAAAGTGGTCATTTTCAATGACTGGGAAATAGAGGATCTCTTGCACAGAGTTATTTGAAGTTCCTGGCTCGTATATCTATCCTTAGCATTGACTCCCTAACCATTCCTGCCTACATAGACATGTGTCAACAAGGATGAAAGATAGATAGGTAGATATTAGTGCGCAACAAATTACCATAGGTCAACGAGACTATGTAGTACCATGATTTCAATACAAAGTGGGAACTCTAACATGACTCCTATAAAAAAACAAGAGGTAAGACTCTAACCTAAAAAACAAAAAGAGCTAACTCCAAAGTGGAGAGTAGGTCCAAAAGGAAATTGTACAAAGAGCCAATACATAAGAAAAATATACAAGGGGAGTGGATCTGGAAACTGTGATACAAAAATGATGAATGTGTCATGGTGAAATGGAAACACTGGTGACATATCTCCTAACATCTGAAGCCAAATGAAGGAATCTCAAAATGGCACTATGTATTAAGGAAGCACTGGAAGATTCCAACTATAATGGGTAGTGTGCCATTGCATAAAGTGGGGATCCTAGTGTTGTGATCTAGATGAAATTTTCCAACCGTTGGGAAGAAAAAAACAACAATATTGGTAGGATGATTAGTGGGCCAAAGAAAAGTTGTTGAACAAGTTTACAATTCCATTATTCGATTTGTTGAAGTCTTCTTCTGAAGAAGGATAAGAGGTTCTTCTTGTCAGTTTAAATGATTTTTCACAAATGATTGACATGTTCTTGAAAGTTTTATATTGAGACACAAGGGTTATGTAATATCAAGTACTAGAAAATTTTGAAATGGAAAAATAAACTAAACTAATAATACTCGTTAATCGTGTATGAAACATAAATAAGATAACTAGCTAAAAGGAGGACAAAGCTAATGATATTTCAAACAATCTTATGGAGTTCCCATGTATAAGAAGTTTCATACAGACTCAAATCTGGTGATTTCCGAGACCAATACTGAGCATATTCAAAGGGATAGTGAGATGATTCTTAAAACAAATTCTAAGAAAAATATGAAACGGAATTCTGAGATGAACACTGACACAACGAATCCTGTGACTAATCTTGTACATATTTAGAAAGATTCAAAGATGTTGTCCTTGGAATGGATTAGTTAGAGTCATATCACATAGTGGTTTATTTTTCAAAAAAAACCTTTTATTGTATATATGATGACTTGGAAACCTTAGAAGAATAAAGGGTATCCCATAATCTCCACAAAAACAAAATCAGCCTTGCAGTTGAAGAATGTAGAGGTATATCCTTATTTTTTCATTTAGAGAGTGCATCGAGGTTTATGCTATTCCAAGGGGAAGGGGAATACAATGTTTAGGGTTCTTAAATTTCATGTGTGAGACACTTTTTTTATTGAAATTTGTAGGTGAGGATCGAAGTGGTTTCAATTTACAAATCATAAAAGAATCTAAATAATTATGTTGTGTACCTTCTGAATTTTCTGGATATTATGTTAATCTATTGGACATTTTCAAAGCATTTAATGGGAAATGGATACTATCAAGTTGAAGGAAACTAAAAAAACCCTTGGGGTATGAACTATAAGGAATACTCAAGGGCCACATAATATCATCTAACTATGGATCAAGTTTTCCATAGCCTAGAATCCTAGATGGAGAGGAAGGAATTGTCAAAGAGCTAAAGGAAAATGTAGAAAAGAAGTTAATGAGGTCAAAGAAAGTTTTGAAAATATTGATTGCAATGATTATTTAATTATTGGGGTCTAAAATGGGACATGTAGTCTATCAATAGATTTAAAATGATAAAAGGATTGAGGAAAGAACCAAGATCTAGCATAAGCATATCAAAGATTCTGAATATATCATTTCTAGTAATAAAGATAATATTTTGTGCATTGGTCATTTCTTGCTAACTGATTTGGTTAAGGTATGGATCCCTTTAGCAAGGAGACGTAGGTTGAATTCCCCTTAGCGGTGAGCTAGTTAGGAGGAGACACCCAAAATCAAACTATTTGAGGGTTGGTGTGGCCCAGACCAGATGCGATCCCCAAGTGATTTTGATGACTTAGATGCCCTAGGTCATGGTTTATTAGAGTAAAATTCACTTCCACAAGTCAGGGAGATTCTAGCAAACAAAAAAAATATAATTTTTTGTGGATTGTTTCTATAGGTCAACCTAAAGTCCAATAAGGTGGAATAATTACAAATTAATAAAAAATTTCCAATAAGGCCAGACATAATGCATGTTATGATTATGGATAAATATAAGGAAGCCTATGACTTACTATAATCCCAAAGTTTTAAGAAGTTATAAATAAACCTTTCTAAGTCCTACAATACTTTGGTGAACCATGCAAAATATCTCTAAGGTGATGTGGATCCAATTATCATTTCCACATTATGCATCTTAGATATGATATCTTATAGGTGACACTAAAAGCATTGACTCTCAAGTAAGTAAAGGGACACATATCTCATGCTAAGTCTACAAATCATGTCCCAGGTTAAATCTAGGACCTAAGAACTTATATCGAATTTGTAATAAATATTCGGTAATATGTTATTTTATTATATGGATGGGTATACCAATACTAATTCATATTTATTCCAAATAAGGAGAGGTCGGCGAATGTACCTATGTACATGTCACTGGAGTGGATTTCCTTCACCATTTCCTTCATCCTCAATTTCCATCTCATCATTTTGATGGACCTGAAAAGTGAAAATCAAAGTTAAACTCAATATATATCCGCTTGGGAAAAAGTATACCAAAATGAATGAAATATTTACAAAAAGAAATAATTTTTACATATGTCTCTAGTGGAAACTAGGTAGGTTTAACTTCCTCAACATTCGCTACATTATTTGTTTTTGTTTGTTCGATTTCCTGTCACTCGGGGCTGGTACCAATGAACCATTGGTTAAGAACCGCAACCTAGGGGAATCTAAGCCGTCAAAGTCACCCATTGATAGAACCCATCCTCGGCCACGCCAACCCTTATGATGGCTGGATTTTTGGGTGTCTCCTCCTAACTAGTTCACCCCTAAGGGGAATTGAACTCGGGTTGCCCTGCTAACGAGACCCACACCTTAACCAAATGAACTAGTGAGAATTGATAGCATTCTCTACATTATTAGCTCTTACCTACATATACATTAAAATGTAAGCGACTAACAACATATATCTATTTGACTTAGGCATTGGCAAGTTCAAGCAGTAATCTATATAGATCACTTCATACATGTTCTTCTTGTTCATCACCATAAACTTGAGTAGTGTTGAGATTGTAATCACCATTTAGGAATTATGTAAAATACATATGTTTGAAAACATTTATGGACATGATATTTCGAGACCAAATTATATATATATATATATAATAATAACATATTATGTGACATGCAATCTAGCTAATATTATAAATGTGTTTTTCATAAAATTGTTTTTAGAATGGATTTTTACCTCACTCATGGATTTATTTTCTTGATCAATCAATTGCTACATTTATCCCTACAAGATTATGCATACCGCTCAAGATCCAATCGGTCCATCGCTCTCTACACGTCATCCGGTAAATCTGTGGTTGGAATATCATCTGCACTGGGAGGATGCGGCCGATTACTTAGGCCTAATCCAACCCTTATCAAAGCAACTTCGACATGCTCCTTTATTTGGTCCCTCACAACAATTGTTTCTTGGGATGACGACTCCAACTCATCCTAGAATACAATCACTAAGCAAGGTCATGGAGCTCTAAATTAAACATCTTGCATGGCATCGAGTCTTTCATATGTATGACATTTTCTAATACCATAGAATTTTGATCCTGACATTTTCTAATACCATAGAATTTTGATCCTATATCTGTATAATTAGGGTCCATGTGCAACTAAAAATCTGCATATATCATTCTAACAAAATATTGGGGCACCTCATCATTATTTGGAAACTTGGCATATGCATACAAGAACCATTCATAAATATAAGGTGCAATGGTAGGATCATTAAATCATTCAACCTTTAGATGTTTTTTGTCTTCAGGTCACAAATCAAATAATGACAACGTGGCTTCTTTCGTGATCGCAGCTTTAACTTCCTTGTAGGAGTGGCGACCCATCACCGACAATCTCCTTGTATGCATCATGTCAAAAAAAACATGGGTGGATGGTCCAACACTACGATAAGACTCTACCAAACCTTCCAAATTGTGAAAAATGATCACGAGACTCTCTCAACTACTACTATAGATATTGTTGCTTTCCAACTTAGCCCACATTCTGGTAAATTTCTCTGTCATCCCTTCAATGATGAGCATCACAATTTTTTCTTCCCAAGGTAAATCCTTGAGAAGATCGCTAGGATGGTGTTAAAGAGGTTCATAGCTTGGATTTCGAGAAAACACTTTCACCCTACAACCTCTTCACCCTCTACAACATCCAACATGATTAGCAGAAAACCCTATAAGATATAAAATGTGCAACTATTAATAGGAGAATAATTTGTCAGAAAAATTAAGTTTAATTTAAATAAAATGTGTTCATTAAAAATACCTGGTGGAAACCTCTCATCACACTATACATTAACCAAACCGGAAGCAAGCAATTTTGGAGAAGGGACATCTCTACTAGAACTTGTATAAACAATAAAGTGTCAATTACAAAAGAACTTCTGAAACTCCATTTTCAACACATTAAACATGTCAAGCAATATTTATGTTGAAATTTTACCTAAAATAGCTCTATCAGATGTTGGGTTGGCTATGCTAGGTGGAGTAATATAATAAGACACTGAAAGTGAGACACAAAAAGCAATCAAGTTCTATGCATGTTCCGTTAAAACAAATTACATATGGTTAAAACAATAAAGTGTCTTGATTACAAAAGCACTTGTGAAACTGCATTTCAACACATTAAACATGTCAAGCAATATTTATGTTGAAATTTTACCCAAAATACGTCTATCAGATGGTGGGTTTGTTGTGGTGGGTGGAGTAATAGAATAAGACACTAAAAGCAGACACAAAAAGCAATAAAGTTTTATGCATTTTCTATTAAAAAATTTACATATAACCTACTTGAAAATTTTATTTAAATAATAGTAAAATGTACCTAAATGTGTCATCTGGAAATCTATGTGTGAAGTAGACAGGCCATCCCGATACGGAATCCATTCACCTACAGTGTGTCTAGTAGACCCCTCAAAAAGGCTTCTTCTAGAGTTGGAACCACTACCAATATATCCATAGGGCTCACACTGATCCTTGTGCGAGGATACAGATGAGTCCGTTTGTATCATCTCGCTATGACGTTCAAAGAAAACGGGTCACCTTGATGCTGACCCTGTGCACCTATGCATGATGATATTTAAAAAGAAATTCAAAATAAGTATGTTCATATTTTTGTTGCAAGAAACATTTAATTTATCCTAGACTTGAACATGTTAAATAATAGTCCAAATACCTGAGTCCTCCCTTCAAGAATGTGGATCCATAGAATCCAAGTTGGCATGACCCTGACCCTGAGCACCTATGCATGACGATAAATTTCCAAATTATAAACATTTCAAACAAAATTTCAATTCAGATTTCTTCAAATTATGCCTAGACTTGAAAATGTTAAATAATAGTGAAAAATACCCGAGTGTGGCCTCTGAGAATATGGGTCCAGAGAAGCCAAGTTAGCATAACCCTGAATCTCGGCACTTGTGCATGAAGATAAATTTTGAAATTATAAACATGTCAAACAACATTTCATTTCATATTTCTTCAAATTATGCCTAGAGTTCACCATGTTAAAAAATAGTCCAAAATACTTGAGTGTGCCCTCTGTGAATGTGGATCTAGAGAAGCCAAGTTGGCGTGACATTGACCCTGTGCACATATTCATGACAAGTAATTTTCAAATTATAAATATGTCAAACAAAAATTCCATTCAGATTTCTTCAAATTAAGCATGAAATCAAACATACTTGAACATGTAAAATGACATTCGAATATACCTAAGTGTGCAAAGTGGTCGCATGGCTCTGAAACAAACAATCTAGTGGGACACTCAATTTGTGCACCTCTAGTGTCTCCAATACACTCATCATAAATAGGTATATAGGGGTTGGAACCACTGGAAACAACTCAAAATGCCTCGCGTCAATCCATATGGAGTAATGAGAGATAGATTAAGGCCTTGGTATGGGGTTTAATGTAATGATTTAAACTGATTGTAAAAGTAGAATAAAATTTTGAAATAAAATCTATAAAAGAATTTAAAAGTACGACTATTAGATGCAATAGATCTTCTCATGTTTTAACATGGTTTCTACATCCATATTTACTTATGTTGCAACATGTTAATTGACTTAAAAGATCACATTTTTAGATGTTGGTAATGTCATCCTTTTATGTTTTGATTGCTATTTCAAATCTGGAAATTGTCTTAATTGAATCTGCCCTAAATTCTACATGTTAGTAAAGTACAACAAGTCATATCTGAGTTTGGCTCTATTATCATGCTAATGTTGGATAAGGTCAAACTTTAAAGGATTTTGCTTATAAGAATTTCAGATATTATGTTAATCTTTCAAGATGTGTTATTGTTTGTTGAAATAATACTATGAACCTAATTAATTCTTGTGTTGTCATTTTAGGTTTGTGCACCAAATTCTACAATAAAATATCGGGCCATACTTTTATTGTCCTTAATGTGAATGGAACTTATGAGATAAGAAGATATTTTGGGAAAGGATTTTTAAGATGTGTCTTGTAAAAGAGGGCAAGGTTATAATTGGTGCAAATATAAACTTTACCTTGAATAGAATGGAGGTTTGGTGAGACACTACCTAGGAGGATAAACTAGGATTGATAGGGGGTTTTCTTTTCCTTACCGAGTTAGCATCCTTCCCAATGGGTGAGGTGTGTTGAATTACACCAAGGTCAAATCCATACAAATATTTGTAGAACTATGTAAATATGTCTTGAATTTTTATGAAATGGGCTAGGAACGTGTCCTTCTCTTCTTTAGTGTATTGAGATATTGCATATAAGATATTGAGATCATCTTCTCAACCAATATTAATAGGGACATAATATCCAGCCTTGCACTTGGAATATTCATTGTTTTGGTTGGGAATATTTAGGGAATCACTAGCTGAAAATATATTTTTGAAAGGAATTAAGCGCTTATATAGATATTACATTTTAGATTTAGTATGTTGAAAGTATCAAGCACTTCATGATCTTGATCTACCCAAAAAAAAATACTCATCATTATAAAACATATTCCAAAATTCATCATTGGTAGGCACATAATATTGATAACGGAAAACTATATTGCAATAATGCATGTCCTTACAACACTATTTATTTGAATTAGAATCATAATCAACCCAATTATTAGCTATGGAATTTAATGAACATCTAATATAATTCAATTTAAAAGAAATAAATTGACCCATTAGCTTATTTATTATATGAATATTCCACTTAAATATTTTCTTAGTAGGCTTGTAGAGTCTTTTTACCAGATTTATAATTAACTTAGAATCTCTCAATGCATGAAGGTGCTTTCAACCTAGTTGAAAGGCTTGCTATGAACTTAAACAAAGATCTTTGAATTAAGTGATATTAATAGTGCATGAAAATTTTAGTAGAAAGGAGGAAGGATAATCCTTCCCTGATGGACAAAACACCATAATACCAACACCATTCCCTTCATAAGAAGAGGATCCTGAAAATTGTGAGTGGCAATCATGATTTTATTTAGGATCTAGTTAAGTAGCCAAAAAATCCTCCTATGAAGACATAATAAGTCATATTTCAATGTACATTAGAATTTAAAACATTTTCAATATAAGGAATTGTTATAGGTTCCAATTGGATAGTGATATTTTTTTATCTCAAGGAGTGATCATATGATATCCATCAAGGATGAGGTAACCTCCATCCAAGTTCTATCATTCACATCCCAAAATGATGGAAAATTGCCTAGTTCCATATCAACCACCAAAAAATTGCATGTAGAGTGAATTTCTAGGTAGAAACACACAATCATAATAAAGTCCTTAATCTCACCTATAGTTGGTTGAACCTTTTAGTTGAAAATGAAGAGGTTTTTAGGTTCACCAATACAATTCAAGCTAATTTATTCTATTACCATTGTAGCATTTTTATTCTGATAACTAACTAACTCAAAATGTTTGATGTGACTCTGCGGGTAGGCGGGAAACTTTAGCAGAAATTTCATTACTACAATGAGGTTGTCTTGAGAGTGAAAGAAGGATATATAGAAGGTCGGGAAGCAGAGTTGCTTTAGTTTTACTGGTTTGAATCTAGACCACCTTAGCAGATATGATAAACCAGTCACTAACTACACCAAGATCCTAACTAATTTCCTTTTAAAAATAATTATACATTTAATTTTTTATTTTTTTTAAGGAAATGTCACTTACCACTTTTAACTATATAGGAAATAGAAATTGTTTAGGTCAAGGATAGATATTTTTTTATTGGAATGAAACTGAATGAATCCCTCCAAGGGAGATACCTTGATGCCCTATTACTTCAATCTTGAATACAATAATGTAGATTAACCTACAAAATTATTCCCCTATTTCCTGTAATAATAATTTTTTAGAATGCAATTCCACATATTGTAACCATGATTGTCTAAGAGATGGCACGAAAAATTAATTTCCTCATAGTCTATCATCTAAACATTATATTTATCAGTGTTAAATTAAGGTAGTAAGCATGTTGGGTTGTTGAGCTATATGGACCTGGTCCTGGCTAGGTGGGTGGTGGATGTGTGGTAGTACTACTATTCGATCAAAAAAATAAGACTTTCACTTAAATGGGGGTATCTAACTGGATGGGCCCTATTTTCTATAGTGAGAAACTTGCCTAGAAAAAAATTCCTCAATGCCAAGTTAGGTGATCAACCTAAAGGAAATATATGGCATCATGTATGTCATAGGAAAAAGTCCTCCCTTCAAACAGAATTGAGTGAGCAAGTTCCTTACAGAGCCAAGAAAAAAAAAGGAACCTTGCATGCATGACAACAAGGGAAACACACCCACACAATACTCTCAAAACATACTAGAAACCCTCTCATGAACAGAAAATGAAAACAAGATAAATCACCATCTTAAACATCCAACTCCATCAAATGACCAAGACCATAGGACATACAAAATAGAAGCCCAAGAAAATATTTGAGTTGTAATCCCAGGTTGAACAACATACCTTAAATGCAATGGGAAACTCCTCGAAGGATTCATCATGTAGGATACTGGATGTCAATGCTTGAAGTTAAAGGGGCTATATAAGTAAGAAGAAAATCCACTTTCATGTCCCAATGATATTCCTCAGACCAATAAAAAGGGAGATTCTATTAGACTAAAATGGCGAATTAGGTTTTTTTTCAAGAGCTGATCTACAATCCAAGTAACCCAAGCCGAACATCCCACCCAACCCAACTATATAGCCATCCATAAATCTAATGCGAGGGTTCCATGAAACCTCACAGCAATTGGCGGTAATTCTTTCCATTGAATTAAGGAGCATGTATATAGGGTTTTACTTGTAGAAGGGGTTAAGTGCAATAGTAGGTTTAGAAGGTAAATTGAGCATGGTTTGTGTGAAAACAACATTCGAGATCTCAGTTTACGTCATACCTTGTGACCGAAGAAAAGATGAATTATGTGCTTTCCTACCGGTGTGTCCCCAATCCCTCTCAACCCATTCCGATTCCAACAGGTCCGTTGCAGTTTTTCAATTCATCGGGGTTGTTAAGTAGTAACAATTCGCAGGAGGTAAGCAGAATATTTTGTGGGAGTTAAGAAAAACAAATTCGCGTCAGGGACCAGTTCGCAGTAGTGGGGTTTTGTGAGGTTCGGGGCTATTTGATGTGCCTTATATAGAAATCACACTCTCAGATGAGAAATAAAAAGGAATCTAACTCTCTCACCCAATAGTTTGAAATCTCTTGCCTAAGAGTTCTGTCCGAGAGTTTGTGTATAGCAAATAACTAATTTTCTCAGTCGAGAAAGTAGATTTTGCATTCCAAACGCATCCATTCTCAAAAAAATCACTACCCAACTTCACATTTTCACCCTCTTACAACAATAACTAATATAAAACATAACACTTACAACCAATATATTCCCTATGCTATAACCTCCAATGTAACTCTTATCCCCTAATACTGTATTGACCCCTTTCAATCTTATCACACTTACCCCAACCTTAATCAGTATATGAAAAATTATTTATTAAACATACAACATTTACTACTGAAACCCTTAACACTTATAATTGCTAACCCCAACCCTAACACCTTACTAGTATATAATACCTTTAACTATAAAAATTCATCATCCTAAAATGTAACCTCTATTCATTTTAATTTCTAAACTTTCTAACCCTTTAACCGAAAACCTATAAAATCACAACCATTATAAACCTTGTATTTTATAACTCCTATAATACATGGCATAACCCTTATTATCCTAAACCTCATGACTCCTATAAATATCAAGCCTTATAAAATCTATCAACCCTAATCCTTAACTGGACACATAAACCCTTAGCCACTTTGTCAACGGGATCGAGTTACAGTGGTAACTTGGAAAAAATCCTTTAACTATCAAACCCTAATAACCACTATAACCTTAATTAAACCTAAAAATTCAATTAATCTAATTAACTTTTTAATAATTCATATAATAAAAACTAACTCAGTAACCCTTAACCTATATAAATCATATAACTCCTAACATATCTATCCCCTATGAATTCACTCAAATAAATTTTAATTTATAATCTAGTATAATATTTAACCCTTAACCTATATAAACCATATAACTCCTAACATATCTATTCCCTATAAATTCACTCAAATAAATACTAATTTATAATTTAGTATGATATTTAAGCCCTATAACCCTTGTAAACCCTAAAATAGATAATCCATGTAATCATTAAAATATAAACCCTAAAATAGATAATCCATGTAATCATTAAAATATTTAACGTATAACACCTAGATTACTAAACTATAACCCGTACACCCTAATCCATGTATTTCATGAGCCTTATCCATCCTAACCCATGAGCCTTTCTTGATTTAATACACGTGGAAAAGTGATTATTACACATTTTTAATGATATTCTTCTTTCCACTTCTCTCCTTACTAAGATATTGAACTTCTATAGATTTTTTTTTTTTTTTTCTAATTGTACTTTCATGAGCCAACTAGTTTCACGTGACCAGTGATGGAATTTGATAGCTGAATTTCCCGTCATGGGCCAATTTAGCCATCAAATATGACTAACACTCTAGAGAATTTAGTTAAAACTAGCACGACCAATGTAAATCACTTTTTTTAAGCATTTTGACTTTTGTTTTATGCTTTAATCTTCTTTTCCATCCATTTTATTTTGTAAAAGATGAATGGTCTTCTCTCACACACATATATATACACTATCCTAACTTTATTTAATATTAAAAATTTACTTTAACTTTGGTTAATCTTAAAAAATAATTAATTGAATTTGCTTAGTTCTCAACTCACTCTTTACTTTCTTATTCACAAAAAAAAATGCTTTTAAATTTGGTAACAAATTATTTAAATCAATTTTTTATAATGTTGACAATAAAATATTTGCTCCAAGAATTTTATCTATTTCAATCCAAATAATTAAATGTCCATTGTAAAAAACTCATATAACCTTTATTTCTTATAATTCCATAAAAGTATTCCTTATTGTTTATAATCCTATAACTTCTTTACCCTTATAACACATTTCCGCATAAACCTTATAAAGTATGACCTATAACCCCAAACACATGAAACTATAAAAGTATTCCTATGTTTTTATAATCCCCAAGTTTTCATCTTGATATACTACATATAACCTCTTTGTTAAATTTTCAGAATTTACTTCAATCTGATCTAGGATCTTAACTAAGAGAACAACATGTACAGCAAATCTACAACATATCAATCATGGACACAATAATGCAAGCACACAAGAGACAAAGAGTTTACTTGGGGAAAACCATAAGGTGAAAAACCCCAATAACTTCCTCAGAGATAGATAGAGCAATGATACAACCAGAATACAAGAGATAGTCTTCTCCTAGCAGCAGAGTCTCCTCCTCCACAAGTGTGCCACTCTCCAAAGTGTGAGTGAGAGAATAGAATGTGTAAAATGAGAGAGACACACTCTCTATTTATACACTAACTTGACTTGACCTTTACTCAACTAGGTCGGCCTCAACTTAACCACTTAACATAATGCTGACTGGGCCGACCCCCACTAGGGTGGTCTAATAACCCTTTGATCCACATGGCCGACCCCCAATAGGGTGGTCTAATAACCCTTTGAACCACATGACTTATACAAGGCCGACCCCAACAAGGTCGTCTAATAACCCATCAAGTATAAGTTACGACACTTACAATATAAATGATGACACTTCCGTATAGAGGAATAATAACATCTCTATAGGAATACAACCACTTCCGTATAGAGGAATAATAACATCTCTATAGGAATACAATATACATATATGTGAAATACATTCCGAAGTTACATATACATCAACACTCCCTCTTAACTAGGAAGGTATTTTTCGACACAGGTCTTCTAGCACAAGTCATCTTCTCTGGTTCATCGTCACTGGATAATCGTCATCGAGTCATCATCATCATCACTGCTGTTGTTATCTCAATCAATCTTTGAGTCTACTCGTCATAAGAAGTTCTACAGAGCCAGTCCTTTTTCATACTGGATGTAGGCCCACCACCTGCAGGTCTTCATCATCACTGGCCATACTGTGGAAATCTCAGGACTTATTACGTGCGTCACAAAACCTTGCAAGAGCATCCAGGCTGTTACGAGCACACAGCTCTACCTGTTGGATCTCCCAGGGACATATTATATGTGACTGTCACAAAACCTTAAAAGAGTCTCTTGACTAACAAGAACCCTAAAGAGCATCTAAGGCCTTTTTCATCTTGTCCAGACCTCCAGGACATATTACATGTGACACCTACCACAAAACCTCGAAAGAGAATCCCAGGACTGATTACGAGCACACAGCTCAACCTATCGGATCTCCCAGGGCGCTATTATATGTGGTCAACACAAAACCTTGCAAGAGCATCCCATGACTTATTACGGGAACACATCCCAACCAATTGGATCTCCCAGGGAGATATTACATGTGGTCATGGAAAAACCTTGCAAGAGCATCCCAGGACTTATTACAAGCACACAGCTCAACCTATCGGATCTCCCAAGGCGCTATTATATGCCATAGGACAAAACATCGAAAGAGCATCTGCTAGATATCCCAGGGCCAAATTATATGCCATAGGTAAAACCTTACAAGACTATCTGTAGATCTTCCAGGGTGCTATTATATGTCCTCCCAAAGCAAAACCTCGAAATAGCGTTTGCCAAATCTCCCAGGGAGCTATTATATGCCAGCGGCAAAACCTAACAAGAGAATCTGCAAACCTCCCAGGGCGCTATTATATTCTTATCTGCACAACCTATCCACGACCACAGTGTATCAACCTGATACTCACCATACATCATCCTGATGTATACATGATCATCCTGATCATCATCACTGCAACATCTTGTTGCATGTCATCTGGAGCAACATCCTGAAGCTCGTCATCCATGATCATCCTGATCATATAATGCATCTACCTGATGCACACCAAGTATCTACCTGATACATATCATCATACATGATCCACCTGATCATACAATGTATCCACCTGATACAAATACAAAAACATGATCCACCTGATCATACCTGATACATATCAACATACATGGTTTACTTGATCATACACAGTATCCACCTGATACATATACAGATACATGGTCCAAGCATCCAACATGATGCATATACAAAATACATACAAATGATCCAACCGATCATATCCAGCATCCAACATGATGCGTACATACATATACATATAAATGATCCAACTGATCATATCCAGCATCCAACATGATGCGTACATACATATACATATAAATGATCCAACTGATCATATCCAACATCCAACATGATGCGTACATACATATACATATAAATTATCCAACTAATCATATCCATCATCCTCTTGATGCATATACAGAGCAGTAACTAGAGAATCGTCTTGATGCTCATCATCCAGCACTTACATCCACAGCCATGTGAAGGATCCTCCTTCCAACATGCTTGGAATGGCTTCTGTAAATGTGTCCATCACTTCTTCGTCGAAGTGTCATCAATTCGAAGAACACCAAGCCTCTCTCTGAAGTACTCGAACTTCACTCTAGCTAGTGGTTTCGTCAGCACATCTGCAGTCTTCTCATCCATCGCAACATACAGGAGCTTCACTGCTCCTCTCTGCACCATATCCCTGATATAGTGATATTTGATCTCTATGTGTTTCGACCTGTCGTGAAACACTGGGTTCTTAGATAGCTTCACACAACTCTGGTTATCACAGAAGATACCAGTAGCATCCAACGGGAGATCAAATAATTCAGACGGTAGCTTCCAAAGCCATACTGCCTCACAACTAGCCAAACAGGATGCAACATACTCTGCCTCGGTTGTACTCAATGCTACGTAGGACTGCTTCCTGCTAAACCAAGAGATCACACTTGATCCCATACTGAAGAAGCACCCATATGTGCTCTTCCTATCTACAACACTGCTTGCCCAATCTGAATCAACATAACCTTGCAGGTTAAACTTTTGATTCACTTCATACCTGATCCCATAATCAACTGTACCCTTTAGGTACCTCAGAATATGCTTTACAGCAACCAGGTGAACACCCTCGGATCTGTCAGGAACTGCCTCAATGTTTTCACCACAAAGCAAATATCTGGTCTCATGTTCGTCAGGTACATCAAGGACCCAATCATCTAACGATACATAGTGACATCAATCGGCTCAGATGAAGCATCACACAGAAGCTTCAGGTTCGATGTCATAAGTGTGGTCATTGCCTTGCAGTCCATCATCCCAAACCTCTTCAGGATCTCTACTGCATACTTCTGTTGTCCAAGGAAGATTCCATCTGCACTCTGCCACACCTCCATACCTAGAAAATAGTGCATCATCCATAAGTTCTCTATCTCAAACTCGGCAGCAAGCTTCTGCTGCGTGTCGACAATCAATCTATCTTCACCTGTAATAAACAGGTCATCCATATACAAAAGTAGTATCACTGGATTGCCTTCTTCAACCTTGTAGTAAAGGTTGGAATCCACTTTACTCTTGGTAAAGCCCAAACTGGATACCAAGTTCTGCACATATATGATTCCATGTCATGTGTCTCAGAACCAAGTAGCTGCTCCACATACACTTCTTCTTCAACTACACCATTCAAGAAAGTTGTCTTGAAATCCATCTAGTGTATCTTCCACTTCATCACTGCAGCCAGAGCAAGTACTAATCTAATGGAAGTGTATCTGGCTAAAGGAGCAAAAGTCTATGTGCTACAACTTGCACCATGCTTGATCTTGTAGATCCTCTTGGAAGTCACTACAGACTCCCCTTCAGGTCTTGGGACTACATCCCAAACATCTTCATGATCGACCAGTACTCCTCGATCATGGCATTCTTCCCAAATCTTGGGACCTTCAATATTTTCAATAGATAACTTTGTTGCTGAACAAATATTGTAGTCCTTCTTTTGTAGGTGATGGTATACGATCTTTCCTACACAACAAGTTAAATTGCATGATTAGAAAACATCTTATAGTTTTCAGAACAAATTCTTACACATAAAGAAATATGTCAAACAGTCATGCAATTATCTTAGCCAATGCTTCAATACAACATTTATCCATATTCCATAACTTTCTAGATGCCTTCCAATCTCTACCAGAACATTGTTAAGAGTGTGCACAACTCCTAACATGTCAGCAAAGAGGTTTCAATCTAGATAAGTAGCAATGGAATGTTGTACAGTGCCATAGGCCACTCACCCATGTATTTTAGTAGTATATTGTTCATCAATGCAACTATGCATAATACACAACCTAATTCTAGGAACATAAGCATATACATCATTGAATAACATTATGTAAGAAATGACAATTCAAATACTTATCTTTGTTTGGTTGCTGGGTGGACTCCCTCTGAATTTTTGCAATTCCATTCTGATGTGGATTGTGAAAGTGGTCAACTCCCTCTGAATATCTGCATCCTTGCAGAAACTACTAAAGTGTTCTCCCTTGCTTTCTTGCAGGAACAACTGGAGTGTGCTCCCTCTTGATCTTTGCTTCCTCAATTACTTGTCCTTGAACTTATATCCATCATTAATCACTATGCATGCTTATTAGTATCATCATTGTGTTATCCTTGAGTACTCATACATAATCACACATTTATTAGTATAATCTTAATACTATCAAAACACAATAATCTTAAACATGTATAGTCATGATCATTCACAAATAATAAACATTAGTATTCAAGGTTTCAGGGAAGTCTTCTTTTACTCATGCATATTCTTATTTGATCATAGGACTCTTCTAATTAGTTAAATCATCAATGCATAAACCCGTGATTACTCAAACCTATACCTTCATGATTCTTCTGGTTAGTCATATCATCAATTATGGCAAGAAACATAATATGCATACAGCCATGACTATTCAAACCTATGACTTCATGAATAATCATTATCAACAACACAACAGTATAAGATCCTAACACAAGGTAGGATTCTAGCTTGATATAGGAAAAACATACCTGGATTAGCATGCTAGCTAGTTATGTCTAACATACCCACTTAATGTCTTATGGTTCTCTTCAATGACTTGTGCTAGTAACCTACATGTCTCATAAGTTAACCATTGTACAACCAAGTTATACATACCTCATAAGTAGTTCTTCTATGTGATCCATGACAATGGATGAATCTTTGTCTTCATGTCATCATGATCATATGTTCTTGAACTAGAACATGATTTTTCTTTCTTGGTGTACCTTTTATGTTAGAGAACAACATAAACCTCATACAACATCACAATGCATTAGTACAATCATAAGTGCCAAAACCTTAATCGATGAATATCTTCTATTAAGGTGATACGACAAGTCTAGTAATTAATCAAGATTGTACTGTAATGATATGAAGACAAACATATCACAAACTTAACCATGAACAGAATTCGAAAAATACCTGTAAGCCATACCTATCAAGATTGCTTTTAATCTTCTTATGGAAGGCCTTCACCTCATCTCCCTCTGAAACAGGAACTTCTTCACTTATGCAGGTGACCAATCCATCTTCTTCTAGGATTAACCCAATCCACTTGATTTGCAAGAACTGGATCTGGAGCTGGATTAGGGTTTGTCAGAGAAACCCCAAAAATTCAAACTTTGAATTTCAAACTTCCGAAAGGATAGAAATATGCGCCTTGATGAGCTGATCAAGCTGGTATGTTCAGAATTTGAAAACTGCAAAGTTTCACTCCTCAATTTTTCCTTTGAAACTTTCAGATTCACTAGACGTGACTCCGAACTGGGGTTTGATGAAGCCCACTCTTCTTCCCAATCAAAAGGTTTGATCCAAAGCTCTAAGCTTCTATTTTTATGAGGAGCTTCCAACCGTGGTCACAGATTAAAAAATTCTCATTTTTGTAGAAGCCCTAATTTTTCACTTTTCTGATCAAAGTCCCAAACTAGGGTCTGATCAAGCCCGACCTTCTGCCCAACCAAATATTCTGATCTTGGTCTCTAAATTTTGATTTTGATGAGTAGCATTCATCCGTGGTCTCCAATTACAAAAATTCAACTTTATCTGATACCCTAAATTCTGGAAGCCATGAATGAAGGTGCTCAAAAATAATTCTATTTTGACATAAATATGTACCTAATTGTTTCTAGTGTAACTCCAAACTTTTCGATCCACAAGGTTTGAAACATTTTCTAAGATAGCCCGACCTGTCATATTTCCATCCCAATAGGTCTGACCTCAATTGGATTCTCTGAGAGAGAGTTATGCCAAGTGTCGCAACGTGACCTGTTTATGGGATAAAACAGGAGAGCGAACTTGTACGGAGTGCCACGTGTCACTGGTTCAACTTCAGCCTCTGAAAAAACTTTTTGAGATAGTACAGTCTGTGTACTACCTGTCACATTTTACGAAATTTCATTTGAAGCTTCCTAGCCCAAGTTATGACCTTTTTTCCAAGATCACTTGTTTTTTACTCAGATCTGGAAGAGGCAGAAACCCTATATTGTACAAATCATAAATCACAAAGTACAATGAATTATAGGTTTTTCTTTGGGCACAAGTTACATGGGGATATGATCTTCGACTGATAAAATTTTCAGATCCAAACACTTCGCCAAAATGGATTTATAGCGAAATTTCTACGATGACTGATTTTTGCTATATCAAGACCTAGCATCATAAGTGCAACAAGTTTCATACATGCCATATCATGCCTTCTTTCAGGCTAGCTCTGATACCATGTTAAATTTTCAGAATTTACTTCAATCTGATCTAGGATCTTAACTGAGAGAACAACATGTACAACAAATCTATGGCATATCAATCATGGACACAATAATGCAAGCACACGAGAGACACAGAGTTTACTTGGGGAAAACCATAAAGGTGAAAAACCCCAATAACTTCCTCAGAGATAGATAGAGCAATGATACAACCAGAATACAAGAGATAGTCTTCTCCTAGCAGCAGAGCCTCCTCCTCCACAATTCTTCCACTCTCCAAAGTGTGAGTGAGAGAATAGAATGTGTAAAATGAGAGAGACACACTCTCTATTTATACACTAACTTGACTTGACCTTTACTCAACTAGGTCAGCCTCAACTTAACGACTTAACATAATGTTGACTGGGTCGACCCCCACTAGGGTGGTCTAATAACCCTTTGACCCACATGGCCGACCCCCAATAGGGTGGTCTAATAACCCTTTGACCCACATGACTTATACAGGGCCGACCCCAACAAGGTGGTCTAATAACCCATCAAGTATAAGTTACAACACTTACAATATAAATGACGACACTTCCGTATAGAGGAATAATAACATCTCTATAGGAATACAATCACTTCCATATAGAGGAATAATAATATCTCTATAGGAATAAAATATACATATATGTGAAATACATTCCGAAGTTACATATACATCAACACTCTTTACCCTTATAACACATTTCCTCATAAACCTTATAAAGTATGACCTATAACCCCAAACACATGAAACTCTAAACTCTAAACGTTATAGTAGTTATAATCCTCTAACCTTATTACCCTAGCTTTTAACCCTTAGAAACTATTAGTGTTACCTCTTATAACCACTTATATAACCGTGAGCCTCATGGTTCCTAAAACCTTACTAGATAAAACCATAATTCTTAGGTCAGATAACCCTAATCCATTTAATCCTAGTTGATACAACCCTCTTCTTACATCCATTATAATACACAGTCATTATAACCCTAAATCCTATAATTCCTAAAGTGATTATAGTGCATATCAATTCCTTAATACCTAATTATTATATCACACCTAAACTCTATAACTCATAGTATAACTCTTAAAATATATAACCTTTATATCCATTATCATTCATATCAACTATCCCAATAACTTAACCTCTATAACCACTTTCCCCTAATTTTTATAAACCCCAAGAATTAACCAACATAACATATATAATTTATATTTACTCTTATAATATATTTTGTACTAAATCCTATAAACTATCAACTATCACCTGTAACCTCTAACACATGAAACTATAAACTCTAAATTTTATAACAAATATAACTATCAAACCTTATTACCTTAACCTCTAACCCTTACAAACCATAAATACTAGGTTTAATAATCCCTTATATAACCCTTCGTCCTTATAAATCCTAATTATTACTAGATATAACCATAACCATTAAATCATATAACCGCTAATCTCTTTAATCTTTGTCAATTTAACCCCATTATTTAAACTCTTAAGCCATGAATCCATATGATTCCTAAATCTAAACCACTAATCCCTTACACCTACAACTTCTATTCAAATCTCTCATCCTTATAATCCTTTACACCCCTAACCCTTATATCACAAAGTATTACAAACTAATAAAACCTTGAAATACGCAACTTTTTAAACCCTAACCCTTGTAAATAATATCACCATGAGCCCCATTAACAATAACCCATGTAACCAAAAGAAACCTTATAACCTTTAAAAATTAACTTCTAAAATCAATCATCTTTATAACTCCTAACATCTCACACTTATAATTAATTTACCTCCAAACCCTTATAATCATTTAATCCCAAATACATATAACTCACATATCCATTAACCTATAACCCTTAACACTTATTCCCTACAATCCATAAAAACTGATATATATGACCATTAACCCTTATCACATATAACCTAGTCCCTAATTATTATTTAAGTAAATACTTATAACCTCTATAACCTTAACCCTTACATTTATAGCCCCTAAATTTTAATACCCATAACCTCTTATAACAATAACTAATATAAAACATAACAATTACAACCAATATATACCTATCTTATATAACCTCCAATATAATTCTTATCCACTAATACCATTTCAGCCATTATCATGATTATCACACTTACCCCAACCTTAATCATTTTATAAAAATTATTTATAAAACATACAAAATTAACTATTAAAACCCTTCACACTTATAATGGCTAACCCCAACCCCTAACACCTTATCGGTATATTATACCTTTAACTATAAAAAAATTATCACCTTAAATAGTAATCTTCATTCATTTTAATCTCTAAACTCTTTTATCTTTATAAAACCATAACCATTAACTCAATAAAACCATAACCATTATAAACCGTATTATAAATCCTATAATACATAACATAACCCTTATAATACATGGCATAACCCTTATTACTCGAAACTCTCATCACTCCTATAAATATTAAAACTTATAAAGTCTATCAACCAGACCCATAAACCCTTAGCCACTTCGTAAATGGGATCTACACAACCCTCATAATACATGACATAACTCTTATTACCCTAAACCCTCATACCTCCTATAAATATTAAATCTTATAAAGTCTATCAACCAAACCCATAAACCCTTAGCCACTTTGTAAACGGGATCAACATAACTCTCATAGTACATGACATCACTCGTATTACCCTCATAAATCTTATAAATATTAAACCTTATCAGGATGATCTACTTAGGGTGTGTAAAAAATCCTTTAGCCATCAAACCCTAATAACCACTATAACCTTAATTAAACCTTTAAATCCAATTAATCTAATTATTCATATAATAAAAACAAATTCAATAACTCTTAATTTATATAACCCATATAACCCTTAAATTGACTATCCTATGAACTAACTTAAATTAATTCTAATTTATAATTTAATATAACTTTTAACCCTATAAACTTTAAAATAGATAATCTATATAATCATTAAAATCTATTATTTAACTTAAAACACCTAGATTTCTTAACTATAACTTTTATAAACCCTAATCCATATAACAACTCATATTTCATAAGGCTTACCAACCCTAACCCATGAGCCTTACCGAACATATCAATGAAAATATATTTCACTCATTTAATTCATGTGGAAAACTGATTATCACACATTTTTAATGATATTCTTGGTACCACTTCTTTCCTTACTAAGATCTTGAACTTTTATAGATTTCTTATTTTTCTAATTTCTTTTGAGTGTACTTTCATGAGCCAACTAGTTTTAGGTGAGTCGGGATGGAATTTGACATGTATATGCCTGTCATGAGACATTTTACCCATCAAAATACAATCAATATTTTTAATTGACTATATCAAAGAATGTGCAAACAATTTGCTAGGACGTATTTTTTACGGTTAATTATTTTTCCAAAGCGTCATTAATTTGTATTAATAAGCTTGTTAATATATTTGTATGACTATAGAAGTTGCGTGCATTAGGTGGCATATTATTATATATGTAATAATGGAGATTGAAACTTTCTCACTTGAGTGAAACTTTCCCATTTTATTGAAGAATCGGTGGGTGAGTTTGTCTTCAATGGGGATGGATTTTCTTTCATTGCATTTGCTTTTCTTTCTTATATTGTCCTAGCATTGTCCCAATATGAGGTCGTTCCCTTCCTTTTAGTGCCTCTCCCTAGTCTTTGTGACCTTCCTTTTAGTGCCTCTCCCTAGTCTTTGTGACCTTCCTTTAGAAGATGAGTCATCTTTCAAATTCGAAAGTGCAACTCCAAGAGAGAGGTGGGTACCATTTAGAAGAATAAGTTGGTTTTAAACTATGCTAATGAAGGAATTAACCTAGCCACCCACCAAACATCAATGATTTATTAGCTACCAAATTTACCAAGCATCATCAATTTATCATAGTACTGAATCTACCAAGCATCACATATGGAATTTCAGACATGCTTTCTTTTTTTTATGGGCCTCAGAAGCTAGAAGCACCTGTTGAATTTAGATACCCATTTCTCTAGACAGTTTGAAAGTGCTCTCTTTTGCTACCACATACTTGGAGCTACTAATTTTGGTAAGACATTATTTTCAAAAAAAAAAAAATTTGATAATAATCTAAAAACCAATTTTAATGACACTATTCTGTGTTTTTTCTTAAACATGAAATTGTTTTTGTTATTTTGATATTGAGCTGGGTTAAGACTAGTGACTAGACAAAGGCATGGAAACAGGGTTTTGTTGTGGGAGGATCCCAATCCCACTTTGTACACTTCCAATACTTCCAAGTTACAATTTATAGGTCTTGTTTCCAAAATATTTTCACTTATCTATTGTTCGCACGGGGTTAGAACGCATGAAGTGAGGAAGCCAACAGCGAAAAAGAGGGCATTTGCAGAAGAAAGGACCATTCACGAAGAACAAGGATCCGACGAAAGTGCAAGTTATGGTTTAGTTAGTTAGAATGGATAATTTGGAACGTTTTGTAACAACCTTAGTTGTCTATAAATAGAACCACAATTGTAAGCCTAAGGGAATGTATTGTAGACGAAGATATCTCACATCCATTTATTTTTCTGTTTTCGGCAAGCTTTGTTCTGTGTATATGGATTAGCGATAAGTCGCTTTGAACTATTCCTACGAAGGTTGTACCACAGATTTTGAGATGAGTTAATGCATGAGGATGTTCGTTTATGTCTCTATTCTGTGTTTCTATTTGTGTCGAATGATGAATGTTATCTTTATGACGCGATGTGTTGAAGGTTTTGCTACTTTTTCGATTAGTCTATAATGCTAGTTGATGTAAGTGTTAATTAAATAATACTGATGCGAATGTCGATTACATATTGTTAATGCGGATATATGTTTGAACTGTTAGCATGGTGCGAAGATGAATCTTTGGTTTCTATAGCGACTGAGTGATAGTAGATGCATGTCCTTCCCCAACTGCGGAAACATGGTTCCTGTAGCCCCCTTAACCATCTTGGGTGAGACTTCACTCGCTCTACGAGTGTTGCTAGAAAGGGTAAAACCTTTATGGATCGATGCTTAAGGGTGTTTGGTCGGTATTTGTTGATAGTAGTGCGAAGTGAACCCCTGTCGACAGAACTATGTCAACAAATGGTTTTGTTGCTAGGACCCCTGAAGAAGAAAGAAGAGGACATGCTATGGCATCAGACAAAATCGGAGATTCAGGACTGGTTCGATAAGAAGATATGAGAGTTCGCAGAAGGAGAAAATTGGAACCCTAGGAAGAGGACAAGCAACTGGTTGCAAAAGTATATTTATTCTGACATCCACGAGGTGCTCTTCTATGAATTTTCGATATTGTTACATGAGTGGTTGGCACAGCTGACTTTTCAGAAGAAAAATTTCTAGGGAGGCGAACCTAACCCTTGGACCCCAGAATTGATCAGACATTTAAAACGGGTCCACAATAAGGCATCAAGGGTTGTCAACTTCTGGGTAGACAATATTCTAGAAAGATACATCACTAATTTCGTTGTCGACACAATCAAGTCATATAGTGACGCAGAAAGAAAATTTTTGAAAGGACCCAGAGGGAGGTTTCTACTATCACTGAAGTTGTGGATTAAGATGCTCATCTACGAAAAGGGTATACTAAAGATGAATTCCGACGAGTAGAGATCGGTGTGCAGAGGTTGTGGGTACCACGTGAATGCGGGTTTGATAGAATGATGTGGGGTAGATGGGCATGAGCGACAACAAATTTCTAAGGGAATTTAAGGAAGGTTGTGGTACCTTGCGAAGTGGGGTGAGGTTCCGGCGGCTAGAGAAGAAGAGGAGTACTGAGATTGAGAGAGGGTATCCTGAGGCGACCAGAACGAAGAACTGCGAAATGGGACCAAAAGGAACTAAGAGACCTTATTGTGATGATGAAAGTAACCAAGCTACCATTGAAGATGAAAAAGGACGGACCCAAAGCTACAACGTACCCTCAATTCCGCTCACTACTCCAAACTTTGTAGGAAGGAATACAAGTTATTTGCAGGGTTGTCCCACGTGCCAGAATAGCGGTAAGAGTAGCGGGTTTGTAAATACCAACAAGAGACCAAGAATGGTACGTGATGACACAAAAATGCCAATTTTTCAAGGTAACGGGACAAAGGATCCATAACAGTATTGGTTTTTATGCGAAGTGGTATGGACAGTCAAGTAGGTCCAGGACGACGACATCAAAAAGGGACAACTGGCGATGACCTTCAAGGGTCATTCGCTAGATTGGTTAATGAAATTTATACAGTTACCGACAAGGAGTTCAGACAAAACACTACCACAGATCAAGGCAGGATTGATTGATGAATTTAGGAAACCGAAATCTGAGTCGCAATACATCACAAAGCTTAAAGAAATCAAGCAGTTTCCAAATGAATCAGTATGGGAATTCGACCAAAGATATAAAAATATCATGGAAAAAGTGAGTTTTGGAATGAGCGACATGCAGCATAAAGAATGGTTCATCGCAGGATTGGTACTGCACATTCGTTGGTCGTTGATGCAACAGAAGATAACATCCTAGGAAAAAGCTCTAGAAATCGCGATGGATTTGGAGGCTTCACCAGTTGATAAAACAAGCATAGGTATGAACCAAATACAACCGCAATTGGAAAATCTAATGATCCAGCTACAAGACATCAAGAAGGGAAAACAAATTCATGAATAAATATGGTGCAGTAGATGCAAATCAGAAGGACATAATAAGGATCAGTGCCCATAATTCTATGAATATTTACAGTCAAGCACACTGAATCAACTCAGTCAGGGAGGAATGCCATGGTGTCACATATTTCAGTCGAGAGGACATCGACCAGAAGAATGCGTATACCTACAGAAGATGGTATCAAAGCCAGCTAATATTTTCTGTAACTTTTGTCGATCGGTCATCCATGAAGAAAAATATTGTAGGGCATATGACCTACTCCAAGAATGGACTGCAAATACGTTTTTCATGAAGGGAGAGGAGAAACCGCCTATATAGTAGCAACAACAATACAATCAGCAGCAACTTCACTATAATCAACCTCATCCCCAACCACAGTATGGTCAACCATTGTATCATCCATATGGTCATCCGCGAGGAGGTTTCAGAGGGGGATTCCACAGAGGTCGAGGTGCAGGTGTTGTTCAAGGAGGAGCTTTTGGACAAGGTTGAGTGCCAATCATATGCTACAATTGTGGTCATCTTGGGAATTATCAAAGGGATTTCCATAACCCACCTCCGTAGTGTACTTATTGCAGTGCAACAAACCACGGTATCGAGGAATGTCCCCAACTAATTACGAAGTGGAAAACTAAAATTCCACCCCCACCTCCACCAAATTAGAATCATAACCAAAATCCACCACCGAATGTACAGAAGATATCAGTGGAGGTAAGAAGTCGACCTGTGAATGTTGGAGTAGTGACCCGAGGAGGAGCTTCGACAGGAGAAGACTACCTACATCCTATCATTCGACCTACAGCAAGAAAACAAGTTCGATTCGATGTAGAAGAAAAGAAGGAAACCTTTTTAGAAGCGCAAGATACCATGAGAAGAACTAAGCTTCCACCGATCAGCCAAAGAGAACCTGTCTGCCAAATGTCAACGATATTTGATACGACGAACCCACAAAGGCCATCAGGAAGGATCAACACGTTGAGGGATTTCCTGGAAAGTTGTTTGGTACTATAAAGAGATCAGTATGCACTAGAAGAGATATCCAGCCTATTACATCAACAAAAGGATGCACTACAGGATCGAATGGTCAATTGACTACACAAGAGGAAGACAAGAAGAGAAATGAGGATGAGTGCGTAGATCGGATCATTTGACGTCGACTCCATCATTCTAGACTTGGGATCAGATGTCAATATTTTGATGAAACAGACATGGGATACAATGGGGAAACCACAGTTGGCATGGTCCTCTGTACAACTTCGACTAGAAAATAAAAGCAGGGTCACCCCAATTGGTTGATTATGACATATCCCAGTCCAAATAGAAGGACTCAAAACATAAGCAGACTTTGATGTTATAGAGATCATCAACAACACAAGCCCTTATCCGGTGTTGTTAGGGATAGACTGGAAAATGGAAAATCAGGCCATGATAACCGTCAAGAAAAGAACCATGTCATTTGAGAATTGCGATATGAGGGTAGTTGCACCCCTCGATCCAGCAGAACGATAGCGGTATGTTGAGCCAATGCGGGATGAATTCACAGAAGGATGGGACAATGTTTACAATATCTCATAAGACTACATCAATGCTACTGTTGATGGAGTGTTGGGATGGTGGACTGTTATCTCTAGGTCGTCGGATTCTAATGAAGCGCTTGAGAACTGGAAGAACCAACTACATGAAGTATCATGCAGGAGGTGTGCACAGATTACCCAGTCGTTCCCATGGGTGGTGATAGAAGTATGCAAACTTCCAACATACGAAGGTTTGCCTAACCTGACTGAATTTATCCCCGAATTCGAAGAAAGGGTAATAGAACTGCAGAGATTGCTAGCATTGGAGGAAGCACTAAAGGATACGCCAACGCGCTGGTGGGCGACGCATAAGTCGACAATAAGAAACTGGCAACTATGTCGACAACTAATGGAAATTAGACTCGGCAAAACTAAAGGATACTATGGAAAGAAATACAACGAAAAGAGTGATCTAAGGTGTCACTTAGAGGAGTGTCAAAACGCATGGGGAGTTAGACCACAACAAGAATGGGTCCATGCGTTCATCCATACACTAGATGAGTTACCCCAAAGCTGGTACATCACAGCAGAAATGTGACACAAGATGACTACGTGGGAAGAGCTAACCATCAATTTTAACCAGAATTTCAGCTTCTCGGATGAAAACCCATTCATCCATAGCACACTGCAGGAGATTCAGGAGAAGGTAATTGAAGCAGTTCCGACAGAAAAACCAATGGAATTACAATGGACTGCAACCCCAGAAATGCTAATGGAACTCTACAACATGACAGGAGAACCTGAGGATGAGGATGATCCATGAGCCACATATATCCCAAAGTTGGAAGGAATCCAAAATGTCGAAGCACCCGAGATTCCCTTCGACAAATTCCAACAGCCATTGCGAATAAAGAAAGTTAATATTGGGTCAGAGGAGAGCCCCAAGTTCCCAACCATCGGTGATTATTGGTATGATGCGACAATAGCAAAAGTCACGGATCTACTACATGAATTCTAGGATCTGTTCCCAACAAAAATTTTGGAAATGAAAGGCATTTCCAGGGAACTGGGTGAGATGAAGATCCCACTGAAGCCTGATGCGAAACTAGTAAAGTAGCGCCCTTACAGATTAAATATCGGGTACAAGGAGTGCGTGAAAGCTGAAATAGAACGAATGTTGGACACATGTATCCTAGAACCGGTAGAAGAATCTAAATGGATTAGCCCTATGGTGGTCCAAGATAAGAAAACGAGAGAAATCAAGATTTGCATTCACTTAAGGAAATTGAACGACGCATGTCTGCATGATCCATTCCCTACACTGTTCATAGACGAAGTACTAGAAGGCCTCAAACATTAGGATATCTACTCAATTACAGATGGATTCTCAAGGTACTATCAGATAAAAATTGCGGATGATAGACACAAGACAATGTTTGTAAAAGAATGAGGTTGTTTTCAATATACAGTATTGTCATTCGGTCCGAAAAATGCGGTAGCGGTCTTTTTAAGACTGGTTGTTGCTGCATTCAAGGATTTCATTCATAAATTCCTCGCAGTATACATGGATTATTGGACAGTATATGGATTGGTTAAGGATCACGTTGCGAATCTGAGGTTGATTCTAGAGAGATGTCGACAACACCAAATTTCACTAAACTTGAAGAAATGAATCTTCTGTGCTCCATTCAGGATTTTGTTAGGACACATTGTCCATAGGGAAGGGATGTTGGTTGACCCTGCGAAGATTGCAATCATCGTCGACTTGCCACCACCAATGACAGTGAACCAGCTAAGGGCAACGTTGGGACATATTGGGTACTATAGAAAGTTTATCAGAGGATATGCAGTGATCACGCACCAATGGAAAAACTGTTGAAAAAATATGCCAAGTTCGAGTGGAATGAATAATTCCAGAAGAGCCTTGATATACTGAAAGCAAAGACGGTCGCAGCACCAATACTAGTGTTTCCCGATTGGATAAAATAATTCCATGTCCATGTCGATGCATCATCAGTCACACTAGGAGTAATATTGGCTCAGCCAGGAGAAGGAGAGATTGACCATCCAATTGCATTCCCAAGTAGGAAGTTGTCCACTACGGAGAAGAACTACACGACGACGGAAAGGGAAGGTATGGCGATGGTATATGCCTTACAAAAATTTCGACATTATCTGTTAGGAGTCCATTTCAAAATGTTCATTGATCATTCAGCACTTAAATACCTAGTAAATAAGCTTGTGTTGGGGGGGAATCTGTCGATGGCTATTACTCTTCCAAGAATTTGACTTTGAGATAATTGTGAAGCCTGGGTGACTAAATGCGGGACCAGATCATCTGTCATGAATAGAATCAGGAGAAGAACCAAGGGTCGATGACAAAAAGTCAACTGAATCCCTCTCAGGATAGTGTGACAAAGTAAAAAAAAAATATGCGAATTAAGAAGTGCGGCGATGGGATAGTGACAAGGAAAAGATCGCGACAAGGTTCGAATAGAAAATACTTATCGATGTCGGGTGGAGTATGAACGGGTCAAGTCAAGCAATAAATTTCACAATTAAGATGGCGCAAGCGGATTAAACTTTAATTAATAACTGCTCGAGTTGGAAGAAAGGACCAATGAATGCACAGCATTGGGTAACTCAACCAAAGATTTAGTGAGTTAGTGGAAGAATTGGTCATTATTTCCCAGAATTGATTCGACTACCATGGAAGAAAAGATGACAAGCTATAAAAGCAATGTACAGCCAACTGATCGTCTCATTCAGGATTCAAAGAGGTATAGTAGAGAGTCTAGAGGATAAGCAGAAAGAGTAAGTAGATTTCGATGGCGCAAGTGATTTCTTGTACAAGTGCACCAGAAGCACCAAGGATAAAGGCCGACATAATATATGAACAGTCGAATATTGCCTCTATACCAGAGAAGGTAGTAAGGAAGAATAGGAGCGCCAATCATCCGGCAGGCTCACAGTGGAGACCGAAAGTGAGCCGTTGGAGTACAACAGTAAAAGAAGGGGCGGGCACATCGTCTGCCACACAAGAAGAAACAATAGTGAGCGGAAGACTAGCAGGACTGAACATAGCAGATATTTCAGGGTATGTTCCCAACGGCGAGTGGGCGCACAAGATGTCTGGATCAAGAAGAATGCGAAATATACCATTAAGAAACCCGTGGTCCCAAAGGGGGTCCGCAGAATAGGGAATATCATTTCATAGCTATAGAAACTACAGTATAGTGACCGTGATTTACTACTACACCCAGACCGCATGACTGCCACATATGAGCATGTAAAGCATGAAAAAAATGTTCCAATCACACGAGAGGCTACAAAATGGGTGCTAGGACTGAAGAAGTCAGGTCTATTGAACCTGACCCAAATGCCACATTTTGTAAGGGGGACCGAAGTGAATGCATGCATGAAGCAACTCCTCGCTTTTTTCCACGGCGGTTACTTATGTCTAGGTGAAAAGGTACAAGTAATGGTCGATTTGATAGCGCAGATAACAGGGTTACCCAAAAATGGGGAAGACCCTTTGTAGTACTTCAAGGGAAAATATAATGACAAGCGCTTAGCGAAAAAACTGAAGGCAAAGTATGGGGTGAAAAAAGACACCCAAGGATACAAAATAGACACCATCAACGAACATACAGTACGGATTGCATCAAAACTGTTAGCCATCAAGATGGTCAGGAAGAATCGCTTGAACCAGTGCGCATCAGGGGTGATTTCCTCCACGGAAAAATGTGTTGTAGGGGTCCAGATGAATTGTTCGTTGTTCCTAGTGAACGAGATAGCAGAGGACGCAATGCTTGCACAGGAACATGGAAAAGTATTCACGTATTCCTAGCTACTGATTCTAACTACGATGGTTGCCTAGAAGGAACCAATAGACTACCAGGAGATGAACATACCAGTAGACGGGGTGTGCCAAGGAGCACAGTACCAAAATTTATGGACACTAACCTACAAGAAGCGGATAAATACTAACAACATCATTTTTTATGTCTACCTAGAAATGTTGAAGCACGATGCAAAGGAGATCCCACGAATAATAGAGGAAGCGGTGCAAAAGCATCAACGAGTCACAAGACTATCAGCCGAACCGCAAGTAATCAAAGTACAAGCGCATGCAGACCCAGGAAAATAGTGGCTGGCGACATAGAATAAGTTAACGAATGAGGAGTTGGATGCGATAATAAACGACTGGCCTCAAGAATGGAGAATTCCAGTAGCAGAGGAGGAATTGTCGAATCCATAAAAAGGGAAGCCAACAACCAGACCACAACCAGTAGAAGAAGAGAAACACTCAGACAGTGCACATGAAGATACAGGAGAAGGATACAATGTATAGGAATACCAACACTCGCACACCACGAATCATGATGGAGCATCGACCACAACGCAAACAGAATCTGACATCGAGGCACAACTTGAGGAAGGAAGGAAAAAGTTTCAGTTTGAAAAAACAAGGGGAGCGCACCTATCAGCATCTCTCAAGACCAGATGGACAAACTCATGCAAAAAATAACAACAGTAGTGGAAGACAACTAAGATAAATCCACTTAGCACGTGACTAACTTTTTCAACCACGTATCGCAACTATTGAAGTATTAATAGAATTGACCGAGACAAGACTACAACAAGATCAGGTGCGACCAAGTACCTCAGTACACAGAACCGAGGTGGACATTGGCATGAAACCAAGGTTAGTGCACATCCTGTCGTAGGCTATAACAACAAGAGAATAAGATTTGGACGCGGAGTTAAGAAAGCACAACTAGATCATGGTATATTTCAACATTTTGCCAATATTGTCATTACAACAAATTCAAACAGTAGAAAGTGAAGAAATTTTGGAACGCGGAGTGACAACGCATAAGCAAATGATCCAGTATAAACGATAGGTGCAGAACATCGAGGCGAAAATTCATCACCTACAAAAAGAAAAGGATTTAAGCTTGAAAGACGCCACAAAGGCCATTGAAGATAAGCGAAGGTTGGAGCATGTGATTTCCATCGCATGCAAAGAAGAACCAAAAGTAGATAAAGATAATTTAGCCGAAGCAAAGGCGATATAGCTGGGAGTAGTTATCGCGGACCTACGGAAGGAAAATGAAGCCCTGCAGGCAAGGGTGGTACCCAGCACACCACCAGAGCAGATTCAAGGTAGACAGAATGCGATTGAGGAAGCTGTTATGAAGATCACAGAGATGGAAAAGACGGCCCGGACAATTGCAGAGGGTGTCACAGAGTTTTGGGGAAGCCTAGTCCAAGATGAAGAGCTGAGTGAACTAAATGCACAACTCAGCAAGGTAGAGACACAATTGGAATATTTGAAGGGATTGCTTAAAGCGATGCCCTTACTCACACAAATGATGAAGGATGTGGAACTGAAAAAAATGCAGCATCAAGTAACTAAGGTGCGCGAAAGGTAGCAAAGGAGGACTACACACCTCGACGAGTTACAAACAAAGTTCAAACTACTGGCAGTAAAAGAAATAGTCGAAATGACACAAGTCAAGCAGCAACTGGAGGAAGCGCAACAGAGAAGTTGTGAACACCCTACATAACATCAGGTAGAATAATGAACACAACTCAAAGTATCGGCAAAGCGGAAGTAGTCAATTAGATCAAAGATGCGTACGACGACTTTAGGAAATAAGTGAATGCACTAGAAGTGTCCAGCTGAGGTGGATCGAGGACAAGCCACAAGTTTGTGTTGGGGGCCTATTGGCACGGGGTTAGAAAGCATGAAGTGCAGAAGCCGACAGTGACAAAGAGGGAATTCACGGAAGAAATGACCATTTGCAAAGAACAAAGAGCCGACGAAAGTGCAAGTTATGGTCTAGTTAGTTAGAATGGGTCATTTGGACCGTTTTGTAACAACCTTAATTTCCTATAAATATAACCACAATTGTAATGCTAAGGGCATGGATTGTAGATGAAGATATCTCGCATCTATGTATTTTTCTGTTTTCGGCAAGTTTGTTCTGTGTATATGGATTAACGATAAGTCCCTTGGAAGTATTCTTGTGAAGGTTGTACCGCATATTTTGAGATGAGTTAATGCATGAGGATGTTCGGTTATGTCTCTATTATGTGTTTCTATTTGTGTCAAATGATGATTGTTATATTTATGATGCGATGTCTTTAAGGTTTTTCTACTCTGTCGATTAGTCTATAATGCTAGTTGATGTGAATGTTAATTACATAATACTGATGCGAATGTCAATTACATATTTTTAATGCGGATATATGTTTGAACCATTAGCATGGTGTGAAGATGAATCTATGGTTTCTATAGCGACTGAGTGATAGTAGATGCATGTCCTTCCCCAAATGCAAAAACTTGGTTCTTGTAGCCCCCTTAACCATCTCGGGTGAGACTTCACTCATTCTACGAGTGTTGCTGGAAAGGGAAAAACCTTTTTGGGCCGATGCTTAAGGGTGTTTGGTCGATATTTGTTGACAGCAATGCGAAGTGAACCCCTGTCAACAGAACTGTGTCAACATCTATTCACATTTTTTTTAAATGATTTATTTGATATATGTTAATAACATTTTATTATTCTTGTAGTCTTAGTAATTGGTTGAAACAATTACTTTTACTCATGGGTAAAAAAGATTCTAAGCAAGTTTGAAGTTGAAAGTGGTTTCTTCTTATCCATTTATAGCCAAGGGAAAGTGAATGGCCCAAAGAAGAAAGCAGGAACCATGAACTGGTTGGTACAAATTTTGATCCTCCCCCACAAAAACACATTGAGAATTAAATTGAATCCCATGGTTTTCAATTTGAATGGAAAAAATGTATCACATCATTGGCTCTATATTAACAAAACTTGTGTCCAAAAAATATTTATTACCATATGATTTGCTTCATGAATAATACATAGATGACTCCTCTTCCGTGAAAGATTTGTTGTAGCTTGGTATGTGCAAGTTCACGTGCAATAATAGTTGAGGAATCCAAAATACTCCATATATTGGAAAAAAAAATCCTTATTAAACTTCTTTTGACAAAGGACGGGGAGAATATCATAGTACAATCTCAATTTCGATGTGTTTTTTAATGAATTGCCTCTAGAAAGGGCATGTTATATTTATCTCACTTTTTAACACAAGCCCTTTGGAATAAAATGTCACAATTTCAATTACACCATTGATGCAACATGTTAACCTTGAAATTTTTGGTATGTTGCATTACATGTGGCTAACATTAACCTCTAGAAAAGATTCTAGGTTCCAAATTTTGTTTGTTTCCTAACTTTATCACTTAATCTACTTCAGATGCATAATGCTGACACATGTTACTTTTGAGTTGTCTATAGGTTTTTTTGTTCCACCTTTCCACCCTTGATTTTTAGAGTACATGAACAATGAAAAACATAGGTAAATGGGTCAATTGTTATCTATTAAAATTTCACAATTTAAGTTACACCATTGATGCAACAAGTTAACCTTGCAAAATTTTATATGTTGCATTACATGTGGCGTGCCATTAACCTTAAGAACGGATTCTAGGTTCTACACTTTGTTTGTTTCTTATGTTTATCACTTAATGTACTTCATATGATTTAGGTTCCACACTTTGTTTGTTTCTTATGTTTATCACTTAATGTACTTCATATGCATAATGTTGGTACATGTTATTTTGAGTTGTATATCTCACTCTAAGTAGGTTGTTTTTTTCCACCCTTGATTTTCAAAGCACATGATCATGAAAACATGGGTAAATGAGTTTATTGTTATCTTTTAAATAGAAATTAAAACATATCTTTTAAATAAAAATTAAATTATTTAATAAAAACATTATTATTATTAAAATATTTTTTTTTAATAAAACTTCATTCTTGAAGGGTTATTTTATCACTAAGACTTTGTGTGACGGACAAGATAAAAATTCATAACATCAAAAAATATATATATAGTTAGAATGGCAGAGTTGAAATGAAATTGAGGCAACCAATGTAAATCACTTGCTTTTTAAGCTTTTTTTTATTTTGTAAAAGATTAATTGTATTCACAATAATTATTAGTAGTAGTATATTTTTTTTATATATATAAACCTGACTTACAAGAATTGAACCTCTGTGGGAGGACAACAATCTTTCCTCCCAACCACTCAAGCTACAACCAATCGACAATTAGAACATTTGCTTTATAAATTTGGTAAAAAAAAAAATATTTTAAATCAAAATTTTATAACGTTGACAATAAAAAAATTGTTCCAAGAATTTTATCTGTTTCGATCCAAATAATTGAATGTTCAGAAAAACACGAAATGTACGAATCTTAAAACTGGCATCCAAAAAAAGCTATTTGACTGCCCTATACGCGGACGTATCATTAGTTCTCTGGTTTGTCTTTATGCCACAGGTCATGGCAGAGGGAATCGTCGTCTTCCTTGTCGAATATCAAGGTTACTTTCTGTACTGCTCAGACCTGTGATCGCACGTCCGACTAATCATCGTCAATGCAGACCTGTGATAGCAATAGAATGCGTGAATGCTTCGTGGTACAACAGGGGATCTAAAAAAACTCTCTGTGAGAATGTTTTCTCTTCTCCTGCTTTTCTATGCTTAATTTCTCGATGCCAAAACAAGTCGCAGCGCAAAACTCTGGGAATCCCTTTGCTCGATCTTCGAGATCATAGAGATGAGAGAGTATTGGGCGCAGAAAGATAAAGGGTCCATGCAGTGTTTGTAATTTGCTCGCTTTGTCTCTTATTAATTACTGTAAAATCTAGCAAGATTGAGCTTTCAAGTTTCTGTTGATGATTTCTGAAGATCGTCCCGCTTGTTTTATTTGCAGATTCATGTGAGATCTCTCGAGTTCTTCAATCTCTTTTGCCTTCCACTTGAAGCGTCGGGGGCCGTTACTCACTATCAGATTTTCGTTGTGGTTGCTCTCGCAGCCTGCAGATATGATTATAATGCAATACGAGAATGTGGTGTACTGTGAAATGTTCCCAATATGGAAATTGCCTGTTGCCTACGAGATCATATTATCATCGATGGCGATAAATACAAAGTTTGGCGTTATCCTCCCTGAGCTTTTTTACCCTAAACCTTTTCACCTTCCCAAAATCCATGTCGTTCTCTCTGCATCTTGTATGCTTTTTGACCTTGCAAGACCTTTTCTTGACATTGTAAAACCCATTCATCAAATCCCGATAACAGTGACACATTTCTACTCATTTCCCAGTTCTACTGTAACTTACCAGCCATAGCATTGTCAACGAGGTTGCTCAACTCTCTTGATCAATCTTCTTCTTATGAGTCTATCCCTCCTGAGCTATCTACAGTTGAATTTTGTATTGAGCTTCAAGTTATTTAGTCTTATCCTCAGTTGGGAACTGATATATGCATGCATGCAGTGTGTTGGTTAATGCAATATTTATGTTATCCAAATTTATGACATTGTTTTCACCTCTTTAGAATAATTTTGAGACGATTTTGGTATTGAATAGACAGATTTTGTTGTGGCTGGAAAAAACAAAAGTGATAAGCTCTCTGCAAATCCATTTATATGGTTGATTTTGGGCAACGCCTGTCCTTTATAGAGGCTTCGGTTACCATGTTCCGAACTGTAATTTTTCATTTATATGTATTTTACATAGATCTTTTCAAGAAGCATTCAACAAAGAGTTATTGTGTACATCCGATAGAGCAAACTGTATCGAAGGTTGATAGGCACTGCTCTGTGGTCTTAGTCACCTGTATACTTGCATATGAAAACTCTGATAGGTACATCATAAAATAAGATTGGCTTATTACAAATAAAAATTAAATTAAATTTACTGTCTCCGGATGATGATTCCAAAGTAAGGATCAAAACGTCTAGTTTCAAATTTGTTTCAAATTCATTTAAGGCAGCTCCTCCTTTCAGTGAAACACAATATCTTGTTTGTTACTTGAGTCTTAATGGTGGCTTGGACTGCTCTATAACCAGAAGAGAAACCGAACGCTTCTTGACATTGTAAAGTATTGTGGGTCCTTTCTCCTTTCCTCCTACCGTCATTACTTCTATTCACCTGTTTCCTAATCTCAATCTTTAATTCTACCTCCACATGTTTCCTAATCTCAACCTTTAGCAATTCCTTGGATGTAACCTAAATGTATAAGGATATTAATATGGAAAAACATGAAATGAGAATAACCCTGGTATCAATCCAATATACCGTTAGTCTTAGCTGTATGCAAAGTGTTTTCAAAGATTTAAGAAGATTAAAATTTATAATTTATAGGTTTTGTGTAACATTTACCTGAGAAGACAGATTTATTCTATGCAATCAAAACAAATTAGAGCACCTTAATTGTAAAATTGTCTCGAGCTGATCTATCTTGAATCCATAATTAACAAATGTCAAAAATCTAAAATTAAGAATAATTTATATCAATTTCTAACCAGCAAACACTTACCTTTTAAAGGAGATAGAAGCACTTGCACCACATGTAACAAAATACATGCTTTAGTAAAGCATGGGTAATAACACAAAGCATATCTCTCTTTGCCATTATCTAAAGTCCTAATGGGTGATGGATTTTTCTTTGGCAGGGACAAACCATCAGGGTAAGCAAGCATGTGTGAGATGTGATCCAATGTCATCTTAGTCACACTTCTTTGACTTCTTCGGAGAGTGCTTGACCTCCAAGGGGAGATCCCTTTTGTTATATATGTAAACACTTATACAACAAAGTCTAGATCTTTCTATGCAATTGTATTAGTGACCGGTGTGCTTATGGAGTCAAGTAGAAAAATATGAATGTCCTTTTTGTTATCAAGCCAAAGTAAACATATCACTATCATAGCAAAGCTTTTTTCATGAAACAATTATCTTGGACATGTGATCATTCATCTAAGAATGAAGTAAATGTATGACCATTCCTCCAATAGATGTATTTAAGGTAATTTCAACAGTAATAACCAATTTAGTACGGTGATCTCCAACAGTAAATAATAAAAGGTTCATCCATTGAATTGAAGGATAATTTAGGCCTTCCAATTGACCTAAACAATGAACAAATTTTAGTGTAATTGAACACAATCCTATAGCATTAAGAAATCATTTAATATGGACAAGTTAACCTTCAAAAACTAAACTTGATCAAACAGTCCTGTAGCATACTACTTAACTAATGAAACAGTAGTAATTCTAGGTGTGTTATATCAGCAATGACAGCCATGTAGCTTTCCATTTAATAGTTGTGCACTCATGTTATATCAACCTTTAGTCAACAATGATTAAGTCTTTCCCTACACAAGTTAATTTGACAGTTTACTAAGCCTCGTTTCATGATTTTTACACATCTGATTTAGGGACACGACCAACCTTTAGGGCTTGGAAGGTCATCATGAAAGATCCATCATGGCCTCGTTTAGGCCTAGTTAGGGATTTTTAAGGGGGGGTGAGGTAAAAGAGAGGAGGCCTAGGTCTAGGGAAGGAGGTTTAGGTCTGAAAAAGGAGGGTTGTAGGATGGATTTAGGTTTTTTAGGGCCTTTGGAATTTAGTTTTAGGGTTTCTAGGGATTAAAAGGAGAGGTTGAGACCTTAGGAGAGAGGGTCGAAATATTAGGGAGGCCAAGAAATTCTAAAATTTAAATTTTTTTATTTTTCTCATTTTGTTATCTTTTTTGGGGTTTTTCAGACATAAATTGCACACCTAATTATAACCCTAATTTTACCATGAAAATGCAATAATTTGATAACAATTTGATAAAACAAGGGTTTTAATGGATGAAACCCTAAACCCTAGGCCTAGAGGAGAGGTGACGAGCCTCTCTCTTAGACTATTTTTCTCCTTGACTCTAAACTAGGGCATTCTACAACAACCCAAAGGGTTATGGGAGCCTAAACTAAGGAAAATTCAAATATCCAAGGCCAAACTAGGGAAAACCTATTCTAGAGAGCGTTTTCCACCATGCAAGGTTAATAGAAGGCACAAAAGAAGACCAAAATTAGAAAAAATGCATCTTTATGGCCACCATTCAATCATCAAATGAGAAAAACTTACCTACCTTCACCAAGAAATACCAAACAAGTCTTACTGAGCTTCGTGTTATTCCAACAATTCATAGCATCCACCATGCATGAGTAAAAACCCTAGAGAGCATCCAAATTCATCCATAATCCAAAGAAGAAAATCCTCCAAAAGGTGAGCATCACTTCCAAATGCCCAAATTAGGGTAAAAGAGCAACATAATGTATTTTATCCCTTGTGTTATGATTTAAAAATGAAGTGACGAGGGATTATTTATAGCCGCTCAACCTCACTTTTACAAATAACCGGGCCAACAAGCCAATAAAATGTCAATGTAAAAAACAACATAAAATAATCTAATAACTAGGTAACTTGGGGTATTTTCCCCCATAGTCACCAAAACTGATGAAAAATAGCTAAAATTGAACAAACGGCTCCACTTCGAAATATGGAGTGAGAAGGGGAGGAACATCATGCCCCATATAACCCCAAATATGTTGAATAACCCTCAATGTCCCCCCTCAATCATGCTTAAAGGCGTCGGAGACAATATCACATCATCATTATGCATGACCTAAGTAGAGAGGGTGCTCTGTTGAAAAGGGGCCAAGATGGGTGCATGGGGTGATTGGAAGAGGAGGTAAGTGCATATAAGCTGAAACACTCTCACTTATGTGGAAATATAGTAGGGGGTCATGTGACCTAGAGACCTACCTCTAGGCGTCCTGGACACCAACCTCAGGGATACAAGCCATGGAATGAGGCACTCTATAATGCCACTAATCCATAGTACTCCTAGAGGGAGAATCAAGGGGTCCGGCCATAACCAACCCTCAAAATTGGAGATAATACCTCCATCATGGCTGTGAAGAAAAAATGATCCCTCTCCCTTAGCAAATATCTAAAAGTCAGCAGGTACTGGTACTGCATAACACTGGCTCCAATTATGGGACAAGTGCTCTTCTCGAAAGTGCTTGAGAACCTGTGAATCTCTTGGGTACCTGTAGACCTACACACATATCAAATATCGGAGGGCATTAAAATCATCATGAGGTAGAAACTTATGTCCTACCTTGCTCAGTATAATGACATGAAATGCAAATAACTGAACATAAAGCAATAACAAATGCAATGGAAGGTAACAGTATATGTGGAACTGAAAATGAAACTAACCCTACCTACATTAAACATGGTAACAAAAGGGTCAAGTGAAATCATACCACCAATCTAACCAGCTGAGTAGGTCATTCATACCTAGTTTCCTTCCTTTGTCTTTTGAGATAATCCAAAATAGAATGACACTGATGACCAAATTTGTACATACCAGGATCTTCATTAGAATGGGGAAGGAAATTTGGATTTCAACAAGAACCTGGAAGCCTTGATATTGCTTCCACAAAGAAGGACTGCTTTCACAGGCTTCATTTTTCCATGCTTCTAATAGGCTTATGTATGAGATATCTCTATCATACATTTGCTTTGAGAAAAAAAATTGCATGAAACCGGTTATCTAATTTTTATCTTGGGAGACCATTTGCATAGGTGGAGCTCGCAAATATTCATAGGCCAGTTGCAACCTATCCATGCACCTGCTTAAACATTCCTTTGGATACACAAGCATATTGTTCATATTTGAAATAATCATGTTAGTATATATAATCATCTTTGAAATTTTGAAATTATGAACCACATAACTCACACCTTCACACTTCAAGTGAAAAGACAAACAATAAATATCCCGGCAATGTGAAGTAAATAGCATACCTATCCACATACCTGTATTGGTTTTGTTGAAATGTATCATTGTAAACTTACCAATACTGGACATAAAGGATTGATCGACTACTGCAAAACTTATTGAAAGTTAATGTTGGAAGTACTGGTTTTGGAAAATTTATGCACATGTCCATCGACAATAGGAACCACATCTCTCACTAAAGCATCATCAAGCGAAGCAAAAGGGTGGATCCATTCTTCATTGATATCAAAGTAGGATTCTTCACCCAAACGTGTGCTTGAAAGAGGGTCCACCATGATGTTTCAAGGTCTTGAAGAATCATACATCGGTGGACCAAGGAAATTTCAAAAATCATTGTCTTTCGTAAACCTGTTATTTTCTTCCAAGAGAGACAAAATATATTAAGAAACCACAACTTGATGATGTGGAGAAATCACCATTTATGTATATTCTTCATTTTCTTGAACTAAGGCTTCTTTCTCTTCATCTTGAGGAATCCCTTCATCTTCGGTCATAAGGGATATTATGTCATTTACCAGGTCCTGAATAATGGTTTCTTCAAGAAAACCTTCCTAGATTTGATCTTCATCATGAACTTCCTTGTCAAGGACTTCATGCTACTTTAAGACATGTTCATCAATATCTGTATGATCGTCCTTTATAATATTTAGGATTTATTCCTTAGTATTGGGACCCCATTGATCGCATAATGCCTCAAGCAATTGGATAAAGGAAGATATCCCCTTAGGAGGGAGTCCATCATACCAAGCATCCATATCCTGATCACCTCCTAGTTTGAAGGACATTACAAAAAACTGCATAATGGTGTCCTTGTATGTGATATCCAATGGCACCATTGTTGTTCAGTAAAGTTACCTATGATTGGGAAGTTCATAGATCATCAACATACATTTATTTAAGTCACGGAGACTAAATCGTAAACAAGTACAACATGCAATACTTCTTTTAATTAAAAAGAACTAAGATCTAAATCCAAAACACATACCTGGATAACTGACGTCTGGTTTGAGATTTAAGATTTAATCTTCTGCTCCATTGTTCCAGATGAATAACCTGCAATAGACAAGATACCCTTCTCAAATATTTTGACTAAACAGAAATAAATACTTAGCATGAAACTCATATATAAGAAAATATGAAAGATCCAATGAACTAGATTCATATAATAGCCAAATCTTATAGGAAGGAAGATCTCTTGTATTACTTGCATTAATTGTAATCATCTATACTTTCTCTATAACCGTCACCGTCAAAACCTTATCAAAATTGGTTCTCCCTTTCTCAAGACCCTCTCCTTGTATTTATAGCAAGGTTGAGAGGATAGACTCGAAAGGTAATTGGTTGGGGAGGTTATGGTAGTTAGGCTAATTGTCATAACTAATCCTTAATCAGTCTTTTATATATTTTTTCATGATTTTAGATATACCGTGAGTTTATCTCTTGACAACCAGCGAGTGAGTCGCAAGTTTAGTGTCTAGCAACAGGAGGGTGCAAATTTTTAGGTATTACCCATGGGTTTTCAGTATAGACTCACGTGGTTAACCCGCGATTTGAATGATAGGAGAGTCGCGGTTATGAATCAAAATATGTCACAAAAAATAGTTATGTTGAGGAGAGTATTGTAATATTTGGGCCAAATCATCTATGGTCAATTAGGTTCTTCCATCCATAAGGTCCTTTTGTGTGACCGATAATGCAATGTGGTCATAGACGAACAAGTTCCATTTTGACTAATAACATATTCCCCCTAATGTATGAGGTCAGAGGGGAAGACGACGACCAAAATGAATTACAAACCAAGAAGTGGAGGAGCGTAGAAACCACAGGGACAAGGTCTCAAACAGTACCTGAAACAAAAGAAGGTCAGTGAGCAATTACAATCTTGATATCAGGAGATGTTCAGAATGTTAGAACATGATATCCAATACATAACAGAAAATATGTATATATCATGGCCACTGAATTACAAACGTAAATGCATATAAAAAAGGAGATCATAGCCATAGAAACAAATTGGATCTATGTCTCATGAAGAACTGATATAATTAGGGCTCGGTCTTGTGCAACTTGGGTGATAACAAAGAAGTTGTATCATAAGCCCAAGGTCATCAAACCAACCATCGATAGTACAAACCCCAAGACATGTGAATAAAGGAGTTGAAATCGAACATGGATAGTTTCGTTTGATTACCGGTCAATGATGATAACCGTTAACAAACGCGAGGACACCCACCAATAAATAAAATGGGGTCAAAGGTACCTAGTACATTCTTACAAGTGTGAATAAGAGGTCTTGAAGTCAAACACTAGAAGAATATGTCGAGTAAGGGATATTGATGTATTCCCATAACTCAACAACGAGAGGATCTGCCACTAATGACTGCAAATCTCAAGGTACTAACCGAGAACTCTAAGTCTACTTCTTAGAGAAAAATGTGTTGATGTCGATAGGAAGAGACCCGTGAGAAGGAAGGCATTAAGATATCCTTCATCATCTCACACGAGGAACACTAAGAGATTGAGTTGAAACAAGAATGAGATAGGGGATGACCGACATGAGGAGTCAAGATGAACTGCAGAATGGCCGACACAAGGGTAATCCTTGAACATTGAGCACCAGAGGTAAGTAATTTAGACAGCTTTGGTCTGACAGGAAATATGATATAATTTTTTTATGTAGGAGACATAACAAACTCTCCATATGATCGGAATATTAACCAATCAGAGGAGTACACAACTTTGGAATCGGGTTAAACCTAAAGCCAAAACTAAGACCCATTGACTCAACGGAAGTGTTGTGTTCTAGGATAGCTTCCATAATGAATGAATAACGAATATTTTCCTTCCCTTCTCTTTTTAAATGTATTTTATTGGTTTAACGAGCATGAAAAGGTTGAAAAGAAAGATCAACAATATCTCTCTTGTTAAATTTTAGGGAGTCCAAGAAAGTAAATTCAACAATCCTTCTTCATTTTTTAAACAAGCTCGAAGAGGGGAGAGAAGAATGCTTGATATAGGTCCAACCATGTGTAATTTAATGAGTCCATGGGAGGGAAACTCAATACCTTCTTCATGTTTTAACGAGTTTGAAGAAGAGATAAGCTAGTACTCGATAGGTTATTGATCCCTGGAGTTTAATTTCGAGCCCGGATTTTTTCGTGCTCGCTGGTGTTTTCAAATTTAAGGAGTTTGAAAAAATTAAACAAGAACTCCATACATCTACTCGTGGATTTTAGTATCGAGCCGGAGTTGGTAAGTGCTCTCTGGTTTTTTCATATTTAGGGAATCTAAAAAACTTAAACAAGTACTCCATAATGTACTTTTTCATAAAGTTAGCATCATCACCCAAAAAAGTGTAAAAGTACACGAGAGAGGACTCTTCTAGTTGACAGAACCAGAGTATACATTTTTCATCAATAATCCACAAAGATCTAAAAAAGGGGTAAACTTATATCCAAGTGGATGTCTGTTCAATTCCTTTAATGAGTCTTAACAAGACAAGTATGCTCAGTAATCTTGTTAATTTTAAGGAGTGTAACAAGAGCGTGAAGGAACTCCATAAGGATGAGAAACTTGTTATAAATAGAACAAATTATGCATAATGAATAAGTTCCCAAAAGTATCAAACGATAGCACGGGCTCTGATATGACATAATTTCCATGGCTAGGGTAACCTATGTTGAGGAAGGTTTGATCCATGAAATAATAACGACAGTGAAAGGTAAAAAGGAGTAGAAAAATGCAATTCATGGAGAATAAAGGAAATCCTAAGGCATAAAATGGCAAAGTATAGATTCAATATAATGATCTAATCGACATGTCATAGTAAATTGAACTTTATATAAAACATCGGTATGAATATAGTAGTGATAAAGCGCCTTTTTGTATTTTTACCTAGTCAAAACAACTTGAATTAGTCATTAAGATTATGAAAAATAACAAAAAGAGATTTGAAACTATAGAAAGTGGGTAAAAATCAAAAAGATTTTTATAAATAGTAACAAAATCAAAAAATAACTCATATTTACCATTTTTACCATTGGAGAAGAGGAAAAGACCTATGACTTCAAACGTTGATTATGATCAATCCGAGAGACCAAATCAGAATATGTCGCTTAGAGGTAACCAATCTCACATTGATTTGCAATTTTGATCCATTTTTTACAGTTTTTTGATAATTTTTTGAAGTTTTATTTAAGATTTAAATTTTAGGTCTGCGTACACGTGGGTATGCCTCCTTGAAACGTGTGGGTACATGAAATAGTCATGATTTGTGCTGAAAACAACTCGCGGGTACCCGCCTCTGTGTGAAAAGAAAACCAGTGGCTGACGCAAACCAAAAAGAAAAACTTCAAAAACTAATACATAAATGAATGAATGCAATAAAGGATGGTGCTCACTTGGAGGGAGAGAGAGAATGAGGCTATGGATAGAGAATCCTTGGGGGATCCGTTGATATTAAATGCTTTAAGAAGGTGTGGACTCCTCAAGTTTTTCCACACTTCAAACATGAGGGCGAAATCCCACTTGCTCCAAATGCTTGTGAAATACTAGTATCCTAATCATGGGATGTTCAATCTCCAAGGGGAGATGCTAGATATCGCGGTAGATGATATCTATTTCATAACAGGATTATTGCTCTGAGGTGAGGTTGTAAACCTCAAGGGAACATTCAGAGGTGGGTCAGCCTTATCGATACAAGATTACATCAATACTTACTATGTAGCCGAGACTGAGAAAAGTGGAAGTCAAGTACCAATTGGCCAAATAGAGAGAATTCCATTGAAAGTGATCCTAAGTACCATAAATAGGATCGATGGTAGTGCAGCTCAACACTTAGCATCCCAGAGCTACATGCAGTTTAGCGTGGAATGTCTGTACAATGTCATATTTGATTGGTGTTCCGGTCTGTTAGTGAACATGAAACACCAACTGAAGGAGTGAAAAAATGGAAAGAAGAAGAAATTTGGATACGGAAACATACTTTGTACCTTCAAGAGAGAGAGTCCCTTCCCTTAGTCCATGAATGGCTCTACCATTACTCAACCCTCGTGATCCATCAATGACTCGATGGGGTGATATTTTCCTTCGTCAGGGAGGAGGTGAGACCAGTGCTTCTTACTATGACAAGGATTATCTTGGATGGCGGAGCTGTTAGGTGCCATCATTTGAGCAGTTCCCATATGCCGGTATTGAATTTTGGGGAGATCCCGAGCTTATGTTGCCTACAGGAGCAGCTTGGGGAAATATAGGTACCAAAAATTGTTTTTTTTTAATTATTTAATTTTTAATATTTTTGTTTTGAATATATACATGTAATTTGGTTAATGAGTGTGAGTGATAACAACATACATTTTATGCATACGTCGGGCCATCAAGGCTTGTTGGGAATCCTAGAATATATGTGAGACCGACCGAGCTAGGTGGTACTAATGCCATGTTGCGGAGTATTGAGGGAAAGATGGGTCATTTGACGCGTGACATTCCTACATACAGGATTGAGCAGATTCCCAAAGAAATGAAGGAACATGTGGTGGGTGTGCCCCCTACATGGATCCGACTACTTAGGAAAGTAGCCATGCTAGTGATCTGTTATAGGGAGGCCTTAGCAGAGCAGGATGAGGCTCATGCCTCTCCATAGAGAGATGGATACTTTATTTTTGAGGCTATTATGCCCATTTTGTATATTGTAATATTTTGATAGAGATTGACTCAGACTCATATATTTTTTGGACCTTATATATATATATATATATATATATCGGTTTATATACATGTTTTCTTTATGTGTTTTAATGGTTTATTTTATCATGTGTGATACAAATGCCAATCAAGTACATAATTTGTGTATGCATCAGCTAATGTATTGTGATTTCTTGAAATATGAACTAATTGCGAATCGAATCTTACCTCCATACGTGAAATACCATGATGAATAGCATCTTAGAGTAGTTCAATAACCACGTTGTACTCAATTTGTTTTTCATCGTAGGGCCCAAACAAGAACCTCCCGAGGAAACAAGTTGGCTTGTGGGTGAATAGATTACCCAAGTAGTTGAAGCCAAGTTACGAGTGTGACAACTAGCACCATCGATGAATCCTACAAACGACTCAGTTTTCATCTGAAACACAATCCAGAAGACACGTAAGAAAATCCAAAAGGACTAACTCTACAAAAATGCACAGCTATAATACAAGAAAAATCATACATGCCTAGGCATAATACTTTTTCAAGTAGAGCCCATTTCTAGGCTCGGCCACCATCAACTCATATGATCCTTTCTTCAAAACATTAGAAACAATATAGGGTCCAAGCCACATAGATTTGAACTTGCTTTCCCCCAAGGGATCATTTTCTTGATCGTAAACCAAAACAAGATCTCCTTCAGAGAAAACCCTAGGTTTTACAGACTTGTCATATTGATGTTTGACTCGGTTCTTGTGAGCTTCATTCTCAATGAGCACATCATGGCGTTGTTATTCCAAATTTTCTAAATGAAGAAATCATTATTCCAAAGCAAAAGTTTCAGGTAGTAGTTAGATAGCCAACTTCAATGATGGAATCTTGCATTCAATAGGCATGACTTCCTCCAACCCGTGAACAATTTGAAATGGTGAAAAACTGGTATCATTCTTGACATTAGAACGATATTCCCAAAGAGCTGGATACAACATGATGTGTCGGTTTGACGTATTGGCATTTACGGTACATTGAAGAATATTTTTCAATTTTTTATTGACCGCTTCAACTTGACCATTCACCTGCGGATAAAATGGAGATGAGTGTTCATGTCGAAAACCTAGCATAATGGTCAACTCTGTCATCATGTAGTTCTGGAAATTTATACCATGATCAGTGACGATCTCTTTAGGTATGCCAAACCTGGAAATGATCTGATTGAATATGAAATGGGTTGTCATTTCTCCATCCTCTTTCACTATATGCATTGCCTCATCCTACTTTGTGAAATAGTCAACTGCAACGATGATGTACTAATGTTCCCTAGCAAAAACTGGCTTACAAGTCATGTAATCAATCCCCCACTTGTTCAAGGGACCTGCTGTGATAACAATGTGAAGAGGAGTCGGGTATGCTCACATTTTCTTTGTGAAAAATTGACACGGGCGACAATTTTTCATGGCTTCCACACAATATTTGAAGATGATAGTCCAAAAATACACAACACGTAGCATTTTCTGGGTTGTTTCCAACCCCGAAAGATGACCCCACAAGCTCCACTGTGGGAATCATTCAATACTGACTTAGCTTTGTCCAGAGTCAAACAACGACGTAATATCAAATCTACCCCCCATTTATATAGCGTACAAGAAATAATGAGGTAGTTCTTGGCATGATGCCTAATCTTTTGTCATTCTTCTCTAGAGAAATTTAGAAGACACTTCAAACTCTGGATATATATTAAAATGTCTCCATACCATGGATCGGAGGTTGCAATGAGGAAAATATGTTCGTCAAGGAATGACGGATCTTCTTCATTGCATGTTGCATCACTAGAAAACTCATATATTAGTTCTTCGAACACCAAATATTTTTTTGACTTAACAGATTGAAAGTTAAGATCAAATTCTTGCAGGATGACAATCCATTTGTTGAATTTAACCCCGATAATGCGTCAGGTTAAAACATATTGGAAAGGATTGACGTCCTCTATCACTGTGGTGGTTCGCAATAAAATATAGTGACGAAGCCTTTGAATGGAATACACAACATTTAATGCCAATTTCTCGACATGAGAGTACTTAAGTTTAGGATTTACAAGTGCACGAGAGAGGTAATAAATGACATGCTCTTGGAGTTTGTCATCCTCCTAAACCAAGACTATGCCAATCGTGGAAATAGATACGGTCAGATATAGAAGATAATCTTGAGTATAATCGGGCGGGCTCAACAAGGGACCTGACAATAGTTCTTTTTTCAAAGCGTCAAAAGAAATTTGTGCAGCATCATCCCATAAAAATTGGGTATCTTGTTTAAGAAATCACATGAAACCTTTGGTGATCTTTGCATAGTTGATGATAAAGCATCTAAGAAAATTGGACATGCCTTGTAAACTTTGAAGTTGTAGGATGGTGAGAGGAGGAGGAAATTTGACAATGGCCTCGACTTCCAAATTATCGATCATAATCCCTAGATTAAACACAATGAAACCTAGTATTCATCCAGACTCGACGCAAAATACACATTTCTTGGGGTTTAACCGAATCTTGTAGTATCTGCATTGTTCAAACACAAGCCATAAGTGTTCACGACGATCTCTTCTCTTTCGAGATCACCCAGGTAGATCATCCAAGTAAGGTTCAACCACGTGTTTGATGTCATGAAAAGAAAATTTCATAGCTCCCTGGAAAGTAGCCCCAACATTCTTCAATCCGAACGGAATTTTCCTATAGGAAAAGGTACCCCGGGGACATATGAAAGTCCTCTTGTGTTGGTCTTTGGGTTTGATTTGAATTTGATTATATCCAGAAAAAACATCTATGAAAGAAAAAATTTCATGGACCACACATGCATCAATGATTTGATCGATAAATGGTGTGGGATAGTTGTCTTTTGGACAGGATTTATTGAGGTCCCTAAAATCTGTGCACACGCATATGGTACCTTTTTTCTTTCAACTGGGACTGGGTTAGACACCTATTCCATCATGTCGATAGGATAAATGAAGCTGGCCTTGAGGATATTTTCAACCTCAACCTTGATGGACGCAACTTTTATAGGGTTAACTGGATGAAGCTTTTACCGAATTGGTTTCACATTAGGATATGTCGTAATGACGTGTTCGACGATGGAAGGGTTGATGCCTGGCATCTCCTCATATGACCAGGAGAAAACATCGCAGAATTCTTTAAATAAGTTGGTGTACAAACTGATTTTTTGTGGAGAACAATTCGCGCCAATGAAAATATTTTCCGCAACATTCGGTTTTGTGGAAATATTGATAGAGATAGTTGTTGAAATATTTTCCATATTACCTTCAGCGAAAATCCCCTGTTTCATTAAACGGTTGATGGACAAGTCTACATCTCCACCAAGCCTCACTAAAAACTCTCCATTCTCGATTTTGTTCAGACCTGGAAGGAAATAGGATATGTGATGCATATGTTCCCAAGGATGATCCATACCTATCATTGCTTCTATAATAGATTCATCTAATGGTAAAACAGTGTCTAAACAATTGAAGGAATGGGTGGAGTCTATTTCCCATGCAGGTGCATAATCTATATCTGACTCCGTGGAGACCGAAGGAGTCGAGATATAATCTATCACAGAGTTTTGTGATGCTTGATAAGTCACTTTTGTGATGGATAGGGGCACAATTGGTTCCTCTTGAGTAGGAATAATCCAAGGATCAGATGTTTGAAAAACTGTGAAGACCTCCTTAGATAACATGTTAGTGTTACTCATTGAACCAATATAATTTACGGGAGCAGGTAAATCAAAATTTCCCATCAATGATGAGTACATACCTACTCCTAAGTTCTCACTAGGTGGACGGGATTGATCAATCCACGGGATATTTGAATCCAAAAGAGTTGTGTTTTTTTTCTGGGCAAAGGATAGTTGGTGAATCGTGGTGATCTTTCCTTCATGGGGGAACATAAGTACCCGAAAAATGGATGAAGGAATGGCTTTCATTGCATATGTCCAACTTCTTCCCAACAACAAATTGTAGATGAGAGAAGCATCTACAACTTCCACGTCTACTGGCACTACCTTACCTACAAATTGGATCTCAAATGAGGGTAAGATTCCATGCGAACGGAAGGATCTCCCATAAAAAGAGGTAAGTAATGTAACCGAAGGGGCTAACTCCTGAGATCCCAAGGCTTTCAAACAAGAGATAAAAATTATGCACGTTGACATGCCTTCATAAACTATTGTTCGTCCAATGTTTTTCGAACCATGGACTACTTCGATTTGGAATGCCATGTGATAGCAAAACCGGGGTTTTAGATTTGACATATCAAATATAGCCAACATACTTGACAAATCCATGCTTCTTATTGCCTATAAAAGTGCATTTCGTTGCGATGGGAAGCTTTGCAAAAATTCTAGAGAGGACATAGCATATGGCATTTGGGCTAGGTCCTCTACAACTGAGTAGTTCGGAGCGGCTCGTGCATTATGATTGTACATTTCCCATTTATAGACACATTTTGGTATTTTCACCATAGGATCTGTAGGTCACTCTATATGAAGAGGAACAAATGACTGAGGGATTTCTTTGTCTTTCTGCTACATATCTGGGGTATAATTATTGGCTCTTGTTTGCAATAAAGCATGTGAGTTCACCATATTGATGTAGGATTGATCAGCATGAGTGGCACGATGAGTACCCCCAGTATTAGAGCTGTGAGAAGTTGGGTTTTGTCCTTTGGGAAAAGGATCCTTCAGGATAGTTGGTTTATTTTGACTTAACAGGTTCTGGGCTTCATCCATTAGAGGAAATTGATGAGTGAAGCGATCTTATTTACAAAGTTTGCAAGGAAAATTCACCTTCTTATTTTCTCTTTTTCCCTCCTCGTCATTTTTAGTGGTTTTGGGATTTTGTTGGTTTCCTTCCCCTTTCTTGCCCTTTTTCTTATTGTTGGGTTGCCAAGGACCCTTTTGATTTGACCGCACATTTTGTACAATTTCTGTTTTTGAAGGGGAGGATGCAACCGTAGTTTCTTCCGCAGCAGAATGCTCCATCGAAAGTGCATGGACTTTCTTAGTCAAAGCTTCTCAAGAGGATGAGTCGGCTAAACCTACAATGCCATCGGCATGTGGTCCAGGTTTAGGTTTACCAAGATCGATGCTTGACCTAGGTGCATCTGGAATAATTTCATAAAGGATCCCAGACTGAGCATAAATCAAATCAAGTTGTTGGGTCCTTAAAATGGATTCCTCCTCGGAAGTAATCCAAGAAGTTAACACATATTTAGAGATGTATGGTAATAGTGATTTCAAGAACCATTCCAATAGAAATTCCAGGGGTATCTCGGCTTTAATGAGTTATTTAAATATTCTCCACTCCTGAATATGATCAGATATATGAGTGGCTTTGTTCTGTCTAAAAGTAGACAGAAGGTCCATACCAGCATCATACTGGACGGGAAGCTAGAAATGGTTCAAGAAAACCATTGCTAAATCAAAAAAGTTGTTATATGTTGCGGCCGATAACTCGATATACCATTTGGTTGCAACACTATTCAAGGTTCTTTGAAAGAGCCTCAAATGAATCAAGTCATCATTTAGCGAGTTCGAGGAGCACCATAGATGAAATGTCGTGACATGATCCCCTGGGTCTTCACCATTTTTTCCTTCAAACTTAGGAATTTCTGAAGGGATTTTGGTTGGGACTGGAGGCCAAGAAGTATTATGTCGCACTGGGTCATTCATTAACTTTGAAAGATCTAGAAAAATCAAAGTTTCCAGAAAAGGTAAGCGTGGCCTTGCCGATGGCATATGATTTTGAGCAATCTGGTAAGGAGAACCACCCAAACCATGAATAATAACAAGAGGGAGCACCATCACAGTAAGAGGGAGAAACACCACCACCAAATTCAGAGGGATAAATTTAGAAGGTTCAGGAGAGATCTATCTACTATTAGATGTTATACATGTGATGAGAAGGGACACTACTCCAAATATTGTCCCAGAAACAAAAGGGGATCCCACAACAAGAAGAACAACAATAAAAGGTACCATGCTCACACTGCAGAAGATGATGAATCTCCAAGGAAGAGAGCCAGAGAAGAAAGTGATGAAGAGTATGTCCTGATATCAGCACTCACGGGCAATGTCACGCATGGAAGTAATGATTGGATTGTAGACAGTGGAGATTCCAAGCATATGATAGGATATAAAGAATCCTTCATGAACCTGTCTGAACATGAGTCACCTCATAAGGTGAAACTTGGGGATGATTACCAATACCCCATAAAAGGAAGTGGAGAAGCTTCGTACAAGCTAGACTCTGGGAAATATCTAAAGATGAAGGATGTCCTATATGTTCCAGGACTAAAGAAGAACCTTCTCTCCATATCAGCACTAGATGCTAAAGGTATGAGGGTTTCATTTGTTGATTTCCATGTCCTAATGTGGCCAAAGGGAAAGACAATAGATGATGCAACTATGATTGGAGAGCAAGAGGGAGGTTTATACAAATTGAAGGTCCAACCTGAACAAGCCTTGGTCCATGACTCCATGGAGCCAAGTGAATTATGGCATAGAAGGCTTGCACATGTGCACTATAGGGAACTACCCATTGCAAGCAAAGCAGTTGAAGGACTTCCAGAAATCTAGTCGAAGCATGAAGGCGTTTACAAAGGATGTGCAAAGGGAAAGAATGTGAAGAAGGCATTTCCAAGTAGCGAGAGCAAAGCAAAAGGAATATTGGAAATCATCCACTCCAATGTATGCGGTCCTATGTCATCCAATTCATTGAGTGGGTATGTATATTATGTTTCATTTATTGATTAATTTTCCCGTAATACTTAGATATACTTCTTGAAGAGCAAAGATGAGGTATTTAGCAAGTTCAAGTAATTCAAAGCCTTGATAGAGAACAACACGGAGAAAATAATAAAGACCTTTCAATCATATAATGGAGGAGAGTTCACATCCGAATATTTCAAGAACCTATGCATAGAATCTAGGATTAAAAGGGATTTAACTACCCCATACAATCCACTACAAAATGGAGTTGCGGAAAGAAAGAATAGAACAATAATGGAAATAGCAAGAGCAATGCTTCATGACCATGATCTTCTGCTGCACCTATGGGAAGAAGTTGTGAGGACAGTTGTGTATGTACATAACAGTACTCCTCATAGAGTACTAGAAAACAAGACTCCAGAAGAAGTGTTCTCCAACGAGAAACCAGAAGTCAACCATCTTATGATATTTGGTTTCCCAGTGTACATACACATTCCAAAGGAGAAGAGGAAGAAGATAGATCCTTCAGGAAAAAAGGGTAGATTCGTAGGATACAGTGAAAGTTTAAAGGCCTGTCGAATATACTTCCAAGGAATCAAGAAGATTGACATCGGCAAGGATGTGACATTTGGCGAAGACTCGGCCTACAACAAATCCATAAAGTTACATGTTGAAGATACTGAAGAACCTAAAGTTCCTAGGATTAGGGATGCAGTAATTGAAGAAGTGATTCCATAAGATCACGAAGACCGGGAGATTGAAGAACCACAAGAACCTGTAGATCCACCTCGTGAGAATAACTCCCATAAGAGGAAACCAGCATGGGTATGAGAGGCAATACAAGATGAAGAGAAGTATGGCACTCCAGAGGGAATGCATAGAGAAAGCAAGAGATTTATTCCATACTCCAGTTATGTAGCCCTGTTGTGCAACATCATTGACAAAGAACCTTCAACCTATGAGTAAGCGGTAGAGAAGAAAGAATGGAAGGATTCCATGATCGAGGAGTACCATTCAATCATGAAGAATGATGTCTGGGAGGTAGTTCTGAGACCAGAAGGGAAGTATGTTGTGACTTCTAAGTGGATCTACAAGATCAAGCATGTTGCAAATGGCAGCATAGAGAAACACAAGGCGAGGTTTTTGGCACGTGTCTTATCCCAGAAGGAAGGCATAGATTATGAGGATACATTTGCACCTGTATCTAGATACACTTCCATCAAATCAATGCTTGCATTGGCTGCAGTGATGAAATGGAAGGTACACTAGATGGATGTCAAGACAACATTCTTGAATGGTGTAGTAGAGGAGGAAGTGTACATGGAGCAGCCACTCAGATTTGAGACACATGATAGACAGACTCATGTGTTCAAATTGAAGAATTCCTTGTACGGATTGAAACAGGTACCCGGGACATGGTACGGAACAATGGATAGTTTCCTAATGAGCTTGGGATTTACCAAAAGTAAAGAATATTCCACCTTTATTACAAGTTTGAAGTGGGAAATCCAGTAATACTTATATTCTATGTAGATGACCTGTTTGTAACAGGGGAGGATGGGATCGTTACAGATACGAAGAAGAAACTTGTTGTAGAGTTAGATATGAAGGACCTTGGTATGATGCACTATTTTCTAGGCATGGAGGTGTGGCAGAATGCGGATGGGATCTTCCTTGGATAAGAGAAGTATGCAGTAGAGATTCTGAAGAGATTCGAAATGATGGACTGCAAGGCTATGACCACACCTATGGAATCAAACTTGAATCTATTGTGTGATGCTTCATCAGAGTCAGTCGATGCCATGATGTATCGTCAAATGATTGGGTCATTGATGTACCTAATGAATACGAGACCTGACATATGCTTTGTTGTGAAGACATTGAGCTAGTTCCTTAAGGATCTAAGACATGTTCACCTGATTGCTGCAAAGCATATATTGAGGTACCTAAAGGGTATAGTGGATTATGGGCTCAAGTATGACGTGAATCAGAAGATTAAACTATAGGATTATGTTGATTCGGATTGGGCAGGCAGTGCCGCAGATAGGAAAAGCACTTTGGGATGCTGCTTCAGTATGGGATCCTATATGATCTCCTGGTTTAGCAAGAAGCAGTCGTGCGTGGCACTGAGTACAACCGAAGCAAAGTATGTTGCAGCTTGTTCGACTAGTTGTGAGGTAGTATGGCTTAGGAAGCTACTGTCTAATTTGTTTGATATCCAGTTAGAGGCAACTTGTATATTCTGTGACAAACATAGTTGTGTGAAGTTGTCCAAGAACCAGGTGTTCCATGACAAGTAGAAGTATATTGAGATCAAGTACCACTATATCATGGATATGGTGCAAAGAGGAGAAGTGAAGCTATGACATATTACAATGGACGAGCAGATAGCCGATGTGTTGACCAAGCCGCTAGCCAGAGTGAATTTTGATTACTTCAGAGAGAAGCTTGGTGTTCTTCAGATTGAGGTTCCTTCCAAGAGGAAGTGATGAGTCTGGAAGATGCATATGCACACGGGCCATTCTCGCATGGTGGTAGAAAAGTCCTCCTATGTTGGTAGATACAAAGGTCAGGCCATTCTTGCATGGTAGTAGGAAAGTCCTCCCATGTTGGTAGATGTAAGGGTCGGGCCATTCTCGCATGGTGGTAGGAAAGTCTTCCCATGTTGGTATATGTAAGGGCCGATCCTTTCCCGAATGGTGGTAGGAAAGTCCTCCCATGTCGGTAGATGTAAGTGTTGATCCTTTCCCAAATGGTGGTAAGAAAGTCCTCCCATGTCGATTGATGTAAGTGTTGTGTCTCACATGTTGGTAGGAAAGTCCTCGCATGTTGGTTGACGAGTTCTCGTATGGTGGTAGGAAATTCCTCCCATACTAGAGACGTTGTGATGTCCACCGGTCTTAAGACACTGTGTGTGCGCCTAGGAAGGATCTTGTATGGTGGCAGGAAATTCCTCCCATGCCGATAGACGTGGGTTGACCATTGTGGAACATGTGATGTGCATCTAGGCTGTGGTCCGTGTGATGATGAGATGATCTGAATATGATGAGGCGACAGTAGGAGATGCAGTTGATGGAAGAGGTAATGTAATGATTGGTCTTGGGATGTACCTACTTGATGGCTTGCTCACAGAGATGATGAAGACCTACATGAGAGATAGGAATACATCCAACATGAAAAGGGTTGTCTCTATAGAAATTCCTATGACGAGTAGATTCAATGATGTCACTAATCGTTGATCGACATGATGAGGATTGCAACAGCGACGACGATGATCCATTGTTGATGATGATTTTCCATCATTGATGATGATCCAGCGACGAAGAATTGTGTCCAAATGTGTTGATGACTGTGTCAATAGAATACCTTCCTAGTTAATAGGGAGTGTTAATGTAATTATAACTTTGGAAGATATTCACTTGTATTTGATATTGTTATTATTATTGTATTTTATTTGTACCTCCGACGGAGATGTTTATTCCTCCGGTCGAGGATGTCATGATTACATTTGTTCATGTAAATTCATTGAGGTAAATCCTCCCTTGTAAGCCGGGGCAATAGATCCCCTAAGAGTCAATTAGAATAGGGTCATTGAGTCCCTAGAGAAGTCATCCCAGTCAAGTACAACTGGGGTCGACCTAGTAAGTTGAAAGGTCAAGTGAAAGATAAAGTATAAATAGAGAATGGAGCTCTCTCATTTGGAAAACACACCCACTCACAAGTTGGCATTAGTGAGAAAGAGGACAAGTTTGCATAGGATGAAAATAAGAGGAGTTGCAGAAGACCATATTTGTTTTGGGGTTTTACTTTTGTGATATTGTATTGGTGACGATTCTATCTCTGAGGAAGTTGTGGGGTTTTCTCCTTTATGATTTCCCCGAGGAAATTCTTTGTGTCTATTGTGTTATTATGTGCATGTTATTCTTTCAGTTAAGATCCTAGATAAATATTGATTAAAAGTAGAAAATCTAACATGGCCTAATCCCCTTGTCCATATTCATGATAGTTTGTCAAATTGATGCTAAGGGTCAAATAATTGCGAAACATGATGTCCAAGTTAGTAATAATGTAAAATTAGATCCAAATGGACAATTTGGGTCACATTAAGAGAAAAATACCAATTAAAATTTTGTAATATTTTCATCCAAATGAACTATCATGGAGGAAAATTACTAGTTCCCTAGGTTGGGGGTGGAAGCATTAAAAGTTGGAATAAAGGAGCTACAAGACCCAAAATGACCTTAGCCTTACAACTTCACATTAAATTTGTCAATTAAATAATAATAAAAATAAAATAAGGTGGCATTGGATCATGAGGGCACATAAGAGGTTGTGGGACCCACATGTGGCAAGATTCCCTACTACACTTGGCATCATTCTCTCACCAATTCGAGTTGAAGATGAAGGGTAACATACTTGAGGGAGTTGAAGAGGTATTATTCATGGAATGAATCATGTAATTTCGAATTAGAGTGGAATATTAACTCCCATGGAAGAGGAAGAGGCATCATAGAAGAATTGTGACACTTGGAGCTAGATTCCCGAACTCCTATGACAACAATGATGAAGATTCTATGACACTTATGAAAAATTTCAGACTTGATTTATGACATATGACATATCTGCCATGTCAGGGCTAAAAATAGCCTTCAAGAGGGTGCATAAGGGGAGTTATGGAATCCAATATTCCCCCATTCAAATTGATGGAAGACGAGAGCTAGTAAACGTTGGACAAGTGGCATTCATGGGAATCTCTCCCTAATTCAAGTTGGGATCAGTCTCTTGGATGGAATTCAAGCTAAGGAGGCCTTCAGAGGTTAATAAAAGACAAGAATAAATAAGGATACTATATTTTTATCATTTATCATTTGGAAAATTGGAGAGCATAGCTTGTCCATGCAAGGCGGATGTTTATCCTTCTTGCCTTAGTACCAATTTCGAGGGTGCAAGATTCCCATCCTAATTGGAAATTGGAGAGGCCATTCAGACTTTCATTGGAGATATATGAAGACATTTTTTTACAAGTTGAAGCTACAGGGATTCTCGTGACCATCTCTCCTTCAACTTGTTCCTACATCTTTCTCACTTTTCTCTCTATATTCTTGCTCTTGGAGGAAGGGCGCAAATGGTGAGATGCTGATATATTTGTGTAAGTACAAGGGGCCCCATTTATTTTTAATAAGATGTCTACACTCTTTATTTGATTCTCATATGAACCTCAGATCAAAAATCCAAGTGAAACTATGTAAAAATGCCAAACTATGTATGAATGGTGCCATTTTCCAATATATCTTGTTGTAAGATCTTGAAGTTGTTTGATATTGAATTTTTTCAGTCAATATCAGTGGTTTTATTGTTTTTTATAGAGCCATTAATGTACTGAATAAGTTTCATGAACCTTATGCAATTCCTTGGAACATTTCTCTCAAATTTCATAGCAAGTTATAGCGTTTTTCTCTCATTTCCCCCTATGTGATGATATGTTTACAAATATCCGATTTATGGGCGTTGCAGCAGCCTTTAGGAACTGAATAATGATGAATTTGGGTTCCCATTGAATTCATATAACTAATCCATGTCTCTTTTCTGAAATTTTGTAGGTTCATACTGCATTTGGGAAGCCATTAATGACCCCTACCATTGGGGGTTTGAACCTCGAAACTACTAGTAAATTTCTCATTTTCTCCTGATTTCAAATGAAGGTTGTAGAAGTATTATGATGGTTTATAAGCACCCATTATATTCTTTCTTATGTCCTAATACCCTTCAAACACTCTCAGACTCAATTCGAAATCCTTAGGAGTCATTTGGATCCTTCTACCCTTGGGGGTTTTAACATCGATTTTCCTAGTATTTTTTCCTTTCACTCTTTAGTTGAAAATGCAAGTTGATGAAGTATTTAGAAATTTTACAAGCATATAATAGTTGAATTAGTGTGTCATAATACACCTCAATCCACTCTAGACATAATTCGAAACCATTTGGGATCATTTGGGACAGTTTGGGTTTTCACTAGTCCAAGGTTCGAAAATTGGCCAAATTGGGTAAAATTTCAAAATAGGGACATTACAGCTGTGTACCCAAATTAGAAAAAAGAGTTTTCCAAAAATTTGAGGTGAACTTAATATCCCTGTCTGAAATTATTGCTTTAGGAAAACCATGCAACCTGAAAATTTCCTTTATAAAAATTTTTGCAATTGCATATGTTTTATATGTGGATTTAACTATTATAAAATGTGATGCCTTATATAATTTATCCACCACAACCATGATGGAATTGTGCTTCCTAATAGTCATTGGAAAACATGTAGTAAAATCCATGAAAATCACATCCCATTTCCATTTCGGAAATGGAAAAGGCTACAACAAACTTGTTGGGTGTTGATGTTCAACCTTTACTTGTGGACATTTCATACACTTAGAAATATACTTAGCAATGTCCTTTTTCATTCCTGACCAAAAATATTGCTTTCTCGCTGTAGGAACTATTTTCTGGTATCTTGGGTGACCAGAATATGGCATTTTATGGATTTCATCCATAACAATCCTTCTCAAATATGCCACATTAGGAAAGTAAATTATGTTTTTATAAACAAGAATTTCGTCACCTTCCAAATGGTAACCTTCGTACCTCTTTTCCAAATTATGTTGCTTCAATTTGTCCTTTATTTGCACATATAGTTCATCTTCAGCAATACAGCTAGTAATATGCTGCCTCAAATCTAATTGTCAGGTACTAATGGCTACTACATGCATCTCATGTACTTTGCTGCTAAGTGCATCAGCCACCTTATTTTCTTTACATTTTATGTGCCTGATCTCAAAATCAAACACATAAAAATTCTAGCCATCTAGCTTTCCTAACATTTAATGTTGGTTGCTCAAACAAATATTTCATACCACAATGGTCTGTCCTTATTTCAAACTTTCTTCCCATTAAACAATGCCTCCACATTTTCAAAACATGCACTATGGCTACAAGCTCCAAATCATGAGTATCATAGTTCTTCTCATGCTCTTTCAACTTCTTTGACTCGTAGCATACCACATGGTTATCTTGCATAAGAACTCCTCCAAGTCCATCTTTACATGCATTTGTGCATAACACAAAATATTTTTATGGATCTGCAATCTTTAGAATTGGAGAACTTGTGAGAAGCTTCTTCAAAAGCTGGAAGCTTTCTGCACATCTTGGTGTCCACTCAAACTTTATCCACTTCTTTTGCAAAGAAGTGATTGGGTGTGCGACCTTGGAGAATCCTTCAATAAACCTCTTGTTGTAACCAACAAGACCCATAAAATATCTTACATCTGCTGCATTTCTTGGATTTGGCCAATTCATGATGGCTTCAATCTTCTCGGGATCCACGGATATTCCCTCCTCGGAAATAATGTGACCCAAATAATGAATTTTATTTTTATAAAAGTCACATTTTCTTAGATTTGCATACAAATTATAATCCCTTAGCAATAGAAAATCCATTATCAAGATTTCTTCATGCTCTTCTTCATTCTTGGAATAAATAAGAATGTCATCTAAAAATACAAGAACAAACTTGTCCAAATACTTGTTGAAAACACTATTCATGAGACACATGAATGTAGCTGGTGCATTGGTGAGACCAAATGGAACCACCACAAACTCATAGTGCCCATACCTTGTTCTAAAGGTTGTCCCCATGGAGACACACTTGGCCTTATGTACTTCTTTTCCAACAACTCTTGCAGCTGCATTTTCAGCTCTAATAATTCTGGTGTACTCATCCTGTAAGGAGTTATGGAAACTGGAGCAGCTCCTGGAACAAGATCAATTTTAAAATCAATGTCCCTCTTTGAAGGAAGTCCTGGAACTTCATCGGGAAACACATCCTTGAATTCTTGCAAAACAAAATGGTCTTCCAACTTGAGAATTTCATTTCCTGTTTTCTCCAAAACATGGGTTGCATATAATTGGAAACCTTTCCTACAGAATTTCTTCAACTGCATGGCTGAAATATGCCTAACAGAAAGTATCTTTGGAATTCCCTTTACAACCCTTGGGTTTCCTTCTTCGTCAATACACTCAAAACTCTTGTTGTAGCAATCAATCCTTAACTCTATGGACCTCCAACCAGTCCATTCCAATGAGAATATCATAGAAACCAAGTGGAAAAACATTCAAATTTGCAAAAGTGGATAGTCCACCCATTTCCAATGGAAATTTCTCCAGGATTTCACTAACCTTCCTCTTGGTTCCAATGGCTAGTTGGACTAACCATGATTTACAATGCTTTGATTTCTTAAAAGCACAAATATCAACAATTTTAGGACTGATATAAATGTGAGTAGATCCAAGGTCAACCAAAATAGAAATAGGTTCCTTAGCAATCTTACCTTCAACTTCAACCACAGTTGACTGATGGTCTGCTTAGAGGTCTTCCAGTGCTGCATAAATCCTAGGGACGGTCCTTGCCACTTGACCCATTGTTTCATCTCCTTGGATGTTGTGAACTTCCTTTCACTCCCATTTCAATATCGACAGTTCCTAAGCATGTGGTCTCATCCATATCCCCAACATTGAAGTGTCTATCTTGGCTTGTCTCCCATCATTCTAGCCAGCTTAGTCATACTCTGCGATGGTTTCCTTGGATAATTTCTGAATTGAGGAGGATTGAACCCCTTCTCACTTTGGTCAAACTTTTCATTTTTCTTGTCCTTCCATGCCTTACGGAATTCTGGTTTGCTTTTTTTTTTATCATAACGATACTTGGCATTTCTTATGGCCTCCTCTAGAGTTCGAGGTTCATCAAACTCAATTCTATCTTTATATGACTGGGGAAATCCACTTAGAAAATGTTGAATTTTCACCTTATCATCCATGATAAATTTGACATATCTTAGGAGCTCCAAGAATTTGTTTACATATTCTTACATTGTCATTTGTCCCAATTTCATCTCATGGAACTCTTTGATTTTTCCATCATAGTACCTATCAGAAAGGTATTTTTCCTTGAAGTACTTTGTTGGGCCCAGGTTGAGATAAACTTTTGGAAGAACCTTTTTTTGAGGCAAGCAGGGAAAGCTAAGCTGAGCGCAGCTCATAAACACAATTTTGGCTAAGTATTGAGGATGCTGCGAAGTTGCGCGCAGCATCCAACTTTTGACCAGACTACCGAGTTGCATGCAGCATCAAAGTTTTGGACGTGATGCAAAGACAAGTACTGCGCTGAAGCAGTGCTGCGGAGTTAGGAGGCCACGTGGAGCCAACAAAGCGGTGTGCTGGACAAGTATCAAGTGTAGCTACTGGCTTGACCGGTAGAAGCCATTTTTGGAAAAGATATTTCAGGATTGTCGAGCGGTGGACGTAGGAAAAACAGGAAGGCGACCACGCGTGGGTTGTTAAGGAAAGCGACATTTGGCATGCTTAGAAGGTAAAACCATTAGAGAGAAATGGTTTGGCAGAAGCAGCTTGTAGGAAAGCGTGTGACAGGAAGGCCGATAGCAACAGAATGAGGACGTGGAGATCCTCCATGATCAAGCAAACACTACCAGGAGCCAGCAAGCCGGTTTGGAAAATCGGTGCAGTTTTGGAAACCCTTAGGGTTTTGGGTTTTAGGTCTTCGGCATTGTACAAACATGACCTTCGGGCATGATCTATTTAAGAAGACATTTTGTATGGGATGGGGGTTCTCTTTTGGGTTGTTCTTTTGTTGTTGTTGAGAATTTAAGAAGATAACCTTTTTGTATTGTAAAATCTCTCTGAGCTGAGAATATTGTAAAGGCTCTGTAGCTATGTGCGCAGAGACCTAGCTGAGAGAAAGAAGAGTCTGCAGTTGAGTGCGCAGACTGAGAACGGTTGCCCCATCCCTTTTGAAAGAAATATATTACCAACCGCTCTTGTGGACGTAGCTTTCCATCCGGGGAAGTGAACCATGTTAAATCATGTGTTATGTGATGGTGTTTATGAATGAATGACTTTCTGTATTTTCTGTAGAATGAATGCTTGAATGTTTCCTTACATGCTGTAATATGAGAACTTTGATATGCATTTACCAATAGGAGAAGTTTGGGAATGATATGCTAGGTTCCACGGAAGCAGATGAATGGCAAATATTTCAATTCTATGTTAAGGTCGTGAATCAGTCATTTAAGTTTAAATACTTTCTTAAGCACAGTGAAGGAACGCAGCACAGTTAATCATGTTTATCATTTCGGTTCACATTGTAATAATCCAAGTTCTAGAATGAATGCTAGAAAGATAACCAGTAAGTGCCTGAATGAATGGATGAGTGATATTCATTTCAGTGCCTTAACGTTTCTGAGATCTTCCAAGTAGAGGATAAGTGTGGATAATTCGCAGTTCCAGTAGAAGAGTTGCAGCAGGAAGAAACCCTTAGTGTGGCCCGCAGTGTTTCCTCCACCACGCAGTACTGCTCGCAGCATAGATCCTACTGTGTACCGCATCACTTTGCCCCGCAGCACCATCCTTCTGTCCTGCACTGCGCAACTTGTTCATATAAACAACTCATCATTTACTGTGGAAACCTGATTCTGCAGTACCCCATAAGATACACCTCGGGTGATACCTCAACCTGCTCGCAGGTTGTTGCCGAAAGGGCCGGTGCGAAGGGGTTTTGTTGGTCAAAGGGAGAACCGCAAAGAACCTGGGTCTAATTGGAAACCTATGGGTCAATTTAAGCCAACAAATGGTTCCGTTTCCACGCTAGAATCCATGATGAGTTGAAATGGTTCCATTGAGTTGCAATCATGATGTGTGAAGAAGAATGTCAGTTCCCTGAAGGATCTGACTATTGGCATCCTGAAAAGATAGAAATCCAAGATTGGTGGGATAAGACCATAAGCGATTTTAACAGACAAGAAAATAGACATCCGTGTCTAAGCGACACAGAGTGGTCGGATAGATATCTATTGGACGACATTCATGAGATCTTTTGGGCATCGTTTCCAAATGAGATGCATGCGTGGATCTCGCGGCTTGCAGAGAAGAAAAACTGTTTCCAAAGAGGAGTTCCTACGGAGTGGAATCTCGAGCTCACAGCGTAGCTTCAAGCGTTAGACAGCCCATTGTCACGCGCAGTTGATTATTGGGTCGATCATATCCTAGAAGGATTTGTAACAGAATTTGCTGTAGACACACTCAAATCCTATAGCCAAGCAGAAGTACATTTTTTCGGAGGATTCCAAGGTAAGTTTCTGAACAATCTCAGTCTATACATTAAGATGTTGTTAGCTGAGAAAGGTGTTCTAAGAATGCAGTAATATGCTTGAAGTTTGTCATAATAAATAGTACATATATTGATTATGACGAAGAGACACATACTCTTAGAAGTGGTAAGAGATATAAAATGAATAAGAATTTGGAAGGCCCTAAACTTCATATAGATACTGAGATCCCCTGCGATCTTGATAGCGAAGTTGCACAACCATTTACCCCTATGAATCCGCCAGCTGCACAAACCGCACCACCCTTATCGCAGAACCCACCCGCTACACATCCCACCCTGCAGAAGAGTCAGCCTAGTCCATCTCTCCCGATAGTCCCATTTGTATTTACTGCGCAGATCCCTTTACAGCAACCGCGCACTAATCCTGGTGCCCCACCACCTAGTAGCACAATGGAAAACACTGATATGAAACTGCCAATATTCAGAGGAACTGACCTAGAAGACCCTGATCAGCATTGGTTCCTTTGTGAAGCCGTATGGAGTGTAAGACAAATCCATGACGATGTCGTGAAGCAAACAAAGCTCATCACCACTTTCAGGGATAGAGCGCTACATTGGTTTATGAAATACTCTACCATACAGCCCTCACAGAAATTAAAGTCACGTTGGTGGCAGAGTTCAAGAAACCTAAGTTTGAGTCTCAGTGTATAACTGAGTTGAAGGAAATAAAGCAGAGACCAACTGAAACAGTCTGGGAATTTGATCAGAAATTTAAGACCTTACTAGACCAAGTAAGTTTTGTTATACCACCAGAACAGCATAAAGAATGGTTCATTGATGCGTTGTTACCTCATATCATATTACCATTGATGCAGCAGAAGGTTCTATCCCAAGCAAAGGCCTTGGAAATTGCAATGAAGCTGGAAGATTCACCGATTGGGGATACTAGTTCTGGGATGTCTCAGATCCAGAACTAGCTGACCACCCTGACACTTGAACTACAAAGTATGAAAATGGTAAAGAAAAAATATATGAACCTAGACAGGAGGTCTGGTGTACAAGTTGTAAAGGATAAGGTCATGACCGCAAACATTGCCCTCTATTCCGCGACTATATTAACAATGGTGTGCCTAACCCATTAAATCATAATCAGGCCCCATGGTGTGAAATTTGCAAAACCACAGGACATAGACCTGAAGACTGTTACCTAATCCAGAAATATGTGAAAACTCCTAAGAATTTATACTGCATTTTATGTAAATCAGTTGGACATGATGAATCCAACTACCTCGCATAGGAATTAATGAATGAAAGAAAAAGGGATATGGATTCAATGCGAGGCACTGGCTTGTACCGCGTACAAGAAGATACCCAGCCGAAACAAGAAAATGCACAATATGAGCAAGGAGGATACAGAGGTCGTGGTGGTGGATACCACGACAGAGGAAGAAATGCTGGTCCAACACAAGGAAGATGTCGCGGCCAAGTCATTTGTTATAACTGTGGCCAACCTGGGTACGTGTCTAGAGATTGTGTTAACCCATACACTATGTGCAACTATTGTAAATCGTTTGAGCATGTCATTGAAGATTTCCCAGTATTAGAGGTGGAAATGCAGAAGAGAAGACGAACAGAGGCTCCAAATCCAAACATCCAGTGGATCACAGTAGAGAATAGACCAGTGGATCTGAGCATTAACGTGGTCACACGCAATGACGCTGAAACAGGCCACGACAGAGGAGCAAAAACTTCAACATCAGGGGAATCACATACGAAGAAGGATCCCCTTGAAACAGTATGGATAAGGAAAGCTCCAGGAAAAGAACCCCCTCTTAACCTACAGAAGAATAAGGAGCTATTCATTGACGCGCAGGATACCTTTAGAGAACTAGCAGATAAGTCATCAAGGATCCCATTGCACAGTGAAACACCGCATGTTGAAGACATGCCGACTCCGTATGAAAAAACAAGTACTGTGACAGATGTCCGTACTTCTGTTGCGTAGTTCTTGCGAAGTTGCATGAAGTTACTAAAAAGCGAAAAATCCATAGTAGAGCTCCAGAAGCTTATCAGCCAGTATGAACCTCAGATTGCAACAGAGACTCCAGATAGCGCTGTACATCATATAAGGAAGCACAAAAGAACAAGCCGAGAGATGAGGCTTACTGCAAAGATAGGAGATTTTGAAATGGATGAAGTCATCCTTGATCTGGGATCAGAAGTGAATGTCTTGACTAAGCAAACATGGCAACAAATGGGTCAACCAAAGTTTCTCTAGTCACCTATCCAGTTACGAATGGCTAATCAGGAGAAGGTCATACCTTTTGGCTGCTTAGCTAATGTAGTAGTTGACATTGACGGAGTATAGAGTCATGCAGACTTTGAGGTTATTGAAATTGTGGATGATAGTGAACCTTTTCCATCAATATTGGGAATTGATTGGGCTATGGATAACTTGGCTATCATAAACTTGAAGACAAAGAAGATGATATTTGAAGGGAAGCATCTTAGAGTCATCGCACCATTGGATCCTAAAGATGGTGATAGATACAGTGAGTCGATTCAGGAGGAATCCCAAGCTCAATATTTAGACCGACTATACCAGCTGACTGCGAACAAGGAAGACTACATTAATCCTATTGCGGATGGTACGCTCAGCTGGCAATGTGACACTTCTTGTATCTCTGACTTGGATACAGGATTGGAGAATTGGCAAAGCCGCATGCATGAAGTATCAGCAAGAAGATGTGCGCAGGTTACAAAATCACTGCGCTGGATCGGAAAAGAGGTGAGTCATATTCCCACATATGATGGTTCTGCTAATGTTTACAGTTTCATAAGGGAATATACTGCAGTTATACCAGATGAGCATAGACTGCCAGCTTTAGATATAGTATTGTGTGATACACCTGCCAGATGGTGGAATGCACATAAGAAAACATTGACCACTTGGGATCAATGCAGAACTAAGATGCAGATCCAATTCACCAAAAAGGTTACTTTACCCTTTCAAAAGTATAATGGACAGACAGACCCTATTTAGCACATTGAAATATATTCAAAAGCATGGGTGGAAAGACCACTTATAGAATGGGTACCTTTATTTGTACATACATTGGATGTGGATATCCCAGAGAAATGGTACCTCGACCTGGAGTTGCGCAGTGAACTCACTGATTGGGAGTTGCTCGCTGCGAACTTCCAGAAGGACTTCAGTTTTGAAGACGAGAATCCATTAATCCATGAAGCATTACAGCTAATCAGGAAGCGCATATTCCAGGACGACTGTCATCATCAAAACATAACATTGCAGGAGTTTTTTGGGACAGAGTGCGTTCTCGTGCACCTACAGTCAGAATGGAAGGAACATGAGGAGCGAATGTTACAACTTAGCTAAAGATACCAATGATACAAATGAAGACGATGAGGAGGACCCGCACAACATAGACATACCAGAGTCAGAAGGCGCGCGTGAGGTAGAAGGACCTTCTTTGGAAATCCCAGATATGACTGGACCAGTAAAAACATAAAATGTGAACATTGGCATAGACAAAGAGCCGAAGTTCACATCAATAGGAGATTATTGGGACGATCAGACTATTGCAGAGATCGCAGATACCTTACATGAGTATCAGGAACTGTTTCCAACAAAATTTACAGAGATAAAAGGAATGTTGGGAGACCTAGGGGTCATGAAAATACCTTTAAATCCAGGTGCTAAGCCTATCAAGCAGAGGCCATGCAGATTGAATCCGCACTATAAGGAAAAAGTCCGCGCGGAGCTAGATAAGATGCTAGAAGCAGGAATCATTGAACTAGTCGAAGAATCCAAATGGATTAGCCCCATGGTTGTTCAAGACAAGAAAGCAAAAGGCGAGATTAGGATTTGTGTGGATCTCAGAAAGTTGAACGATGCTTCCGTGCATGACCCATTTCCCACTCCATTCACAAACGAAGTGCTTGATAACATTGGAGGAAATGAGGCATATTCTTTCACGGATGGTTTCTCTAGTTATCATCAGATCAGGATTGATCCTGCAGATAGGCATAAGACGACATTTGCTACAGAATGGGGGTCATCCAGTACATTGTCATGCCTTTTGCGTTGAAGAACGCACCTGCCATATTCTCTAGAGTCGTCGTTGCAGCATTTAAAGATTTTATGCACAAGTTTTTAGAAGCGTATTTTGATGATTGGACTGTATTTGGTCTATTGAAAAATCATTGCACGAATCTCCGCATGATGCTCGAGAAGTGTTGACAGCATCAAATATCCTTGAATTTGAAAAAGTGTATTTTCTGTGTGCCTTGTGGAATTTTACTTGGCCACATTGTCTGTAAGCAAGGATTGATGGTAGACCCTGTGAAGATTGCAGTTATTGCAAACTTACCAACACCAAATTCAGTCAAGATGTTGTGATCTACATTAGGCCATACTGGATATTACAAGAAATTTATAAAGGGTTATGCACAGATAACCGCAGCAATGGAGAAGCTGCTGAAGAAAGACACATCGTTCATTTGGAACGCACAATGCGAATAGGGTTTTGACCCATTAAAATAAAAGATGGTCACTGCGCCTATTCTAGTCTTTCCAAACTAGACGAAGCCATTCCATGTCCATGTTGACGCATCATGTATTTCCCTGCGGATCATGTTAGCTCAGCTAGGAGAGGGAGGTATTGACCACCCTATCGCATTTTCTAGCAGAAAGCTTTCAACAGCAGAAAAGAACTATACTACTACTGAGAGGGAAGGCCTTGTGATGGTATATGCCCTACAAAAATTTAGACACTACTTCCTGGGATCGCACTTCCTTATGTTTACTGACCATTCTGTGTTGAAATATTTGGTCAACAAGCAAGTGTTAGGGGGATGCATATGCCGATGGCTATTGTTGTTCCAAGAATATGACTTTGAAATTATTGTCAAGCCAGGTAGACTGAACTTGGGACCTAATCATCTGTCAAGGATCGAGTCAGGAGAGGAGCCGATGAATATTGAAGACAATCTGCCTGATGCACAGTTATTTAGTATACAGGTTGCCAATGATTATTACAAGGATATCATTGACTTCCTAACCACAGGGCTGGCACCCCAGGAATTCTCGGTCCAGCAGAAAAAAAACAGTTAGTGGTGCACGCCGCGGACTTCACTATAATTGCAGGTCAGTTATACAAACTTGGGCCAGATGAAGTCCTGCGCAGGTGCATACTCGATCATGAGAAGCCATTTATTCTAGCCGACGCACACTCAGGAATTGCGGGAGGTCACTATGCAGGAAGGGCTACTGCGCATAATATATTGCGCATAGGGCTATGGTGGCCTACGCTCCATAAAGATGCCAAAGAACATTGCAAGAATTGTGATGTCTGTCAGAGGACAGGAAAACCATCACGCCGAGATGAGATGCCATTGAATCCACAGTTGACACTACAACCATTTGAAAAATGGGCAATAGACTTTATGGGTCCTATAAACCCACCAGGAAAAAGAACGGGTGCAAGGTATATTATTACTGCTACAGATTACCTCACCAGATGGGCAAAAGCAAAACCAGTTAAGGACTGCTGCGTAGTTTATTTTTGAAGAAATACTCACCAGATTTGGTTGTCCGAAGATTTTGATGAGTGACCAAGGTACTCACTTTCTAAACAAGACGATTGAGGCACTTACAGAGGAATTCCACATTCGTCATTAGCGCAGTACTCCATATCATCCACAGGCGAATGCTACTGTAGAGGCTTTCAATAAAATATTGGAGAACACACTCACTAAGGTGTGCAATGTAAATAGTGACAATTGGGACCTGTGCATCTCATCTGTGCTATGGGCATACAGGACCACATGCAAGAAATTGACAGGACAGACACCCTTTCGGTTGGTTTATGGGCATGAGGCTATAATGCCTATGGAATATATTGTCCCTAGTTTGAGAATCGCTGCATTTACAGGGATGGCAGACTGCGAAGCTCTAGAAGAAAGATTACTACACTCACTGGGCTTGGAGGAAGATTGCTTCATCGCAGGCTTCCACCAGCAAGCTTAGAAGGACCGTGAGAAAGCATGGCATGATCGCCATATAAAGAACAAGTGTTTTCAGGTAGGTGATGTAGTCCTCCTGTATGATAGAAAATTCATGAAATTCCCTGGTAAATTTAAGATGCATTGGCTTGGCCCATATACTGTGATACATGTTACTAACACTGGTGCAGTCCAGTTAGCCAATTTAGCTGGTGATACCGTGCCAACTTTGATAAATGGAAGCAGGATAAAGCTATACCATGATAGCACTGCTTCGCAGAACCCTGAATAACGAACCAAGGAAGTAAGTTATAAGTGTCAAGTATAGTTGAAAGTGGACACTAGAAATGTAAAGGAGTCTGTACATGTATGATAAAAGAAAGAAGGTATGATAAGAAGAATGATCTATGCACCGCATAGCACTATTGAAGCTGCGCGGAAGGGGAAAAAAAAAAAGAAGAAGAAGAAAAATATTTATAGTGGAAGCCGCGCAGTTGGAAATTTTTGGCACTGCGAAGTAGCCGCGCAGGGTTGCAGATGGCTTGCCGTGCAGTTCGGCGCAGCACCCAGAGAGTCGTTGCATGGTTTTTCAAAAAAATAGCCGTTAGATGACCGTTGCAGCAACCGCTTCAACATTTAAAGCAAAGATAGTCGTTCTAATCACGCTGACGAGAGAAAATACCGAAGGATCCGCTCAAATTCACCAACAGACACCACATTAAATGCTTATCTATCCATTGAAGGGCGCGGGAGAGGGTCTGTTGCGCCTATAAATAACACCATTGGAAGACTCGTGGGCATTACCAAGCACTTAGAATTTTCTTGCGATTAACCTCTCTGAGCTAGTAGCCATCTGTATTATGTCTACCTTAGCCGCTACCTCATTTATGAATGTCCGAACCTTCCTTTAGAGAAGAAGAACTCACCATTGAATAAGCACTAAGGATCTTTCAGCACGGAGGGATTCAGCAATTAATGAAAACTCCAGTTAAGAAGGTCGCCGTAGAACAAGGTGAAGGATCCTGCAGATCACCAAGAATTAATCCGACGATGCAGGAAAAAGCAAAAGATAAGGGAAAAGTTATAACTGCACCTCGATCTAACATCATAAAGATGGGATCCTCAGCATAGAAATCCAGGATGATCCTGCAGACACAGTTCTCAGGATCGGAGATAAGGTGAGATCCTTGCAGACGGAGATGCAGGATAAAGAGATTTATTATGAGGTCGATATTGCCACATTGAAGGATAAGCTGAATAAGCAAGCGCCATTAACTGAACAGCAAGTCAGAGAGAAAGCAGTGAACGCCGCCTCGAAAAGCATTACAAGTGATATGGCTAAGTGCCAATCTCTCCTGGATAAGGTTTCATAGGCAATCATGACCCTTGAAGAGGATCAAGGGTTGATGCAGGTCAAGACCACGGTACAAGAAAAACAGACCACGCTGGACAAGTTGAATGCAGAGGTTAAATCTCTACCACCTAGAGAAAGGCTGTCGAGATACAAGGAGATATCCAGCTTAAAGAAAGAAGTACAAGAATTACGACAAAAAGAGACTGAAATGGATAATCAGTCACAGCAGCTCTCGGAGAATGCCATGGCGGTATCACAGCAATTTGAAGATAAGTTAATAGAACTGCGCAATAACCAGGAGCAGGTACAAGACCAAATTGGACAAGAAATATCTCCAACACTGCTTGAGACAATTAAACAGGTTGAGGAGGATACAAGAGAAGAAGTGGTGCAGTTGTGCAATACATATGATGAGTTCGCGGCCAAGTTTGTTCCACCGATCGCGGCACAGTGTGAGACAGCTGAAACAATCAGTGGCTCGGGGACGAGCCACATGTAAGTGTTAGGGGCATGTTGGGCCCAGGTTGAGATAAATTTTTGGAAGCACCTTTTTTTTAGGCAAGCAGGGAAAGCTGAGCTGAGCGTAGCTCAGAAACACAATTTTGGCTAAGTATTGAGGATGCTACGAAGTTGCGCGCAGTATCCAACTTTTTACCAGACTTCAGAGTTGTGCGTAGCATCAAAGTTTTTCCTGTGATGCGAAGACCAGTACTGCGCTGAAGCAGTGCTGCGGAGTTAGGAGGCCACGTGGAGCCAGAAAAGCGGTGTGCTAGACAAGTATCAAGTGTAGTTACCGGCTCGACCGGTAGCAGCCATTTTTGGAAAAGATATTCCAGGATTGCCGAGCGGCGGACGTAGGCAAAACAGGAAGGCGACCACGTGTGGGTTGTTAAGGAAAGATACGTTTGGCACGCTTAGAAGGTAAAACCGTTAGAGAGAAACGGTTCGGCAGAAGCAGCCTGTAGGCATGCATGCGACAGGAAGGCCGATAGCGACAGAATGAGAACGTGGAGATCCTCCATGATCAAGCAGACGCTACCAGGAGCCAACAAGCCAGTTTGGAAAACCGACGCAGTTTTGGAAACCCTTAGGGTTTTTGGTTTTAGGTATTCGGCATTGTACAGACATGACCTTCGGGCATGATCTAGTTAAGAAGACATTTTGTATGGGATGGGGGTTCTCTTTTGGGTTGTTCTTTTGTTGTTGCTGAGAATTTAAGAAGATAACCTTTTTGTATTGTAAAATCTCTCTTAGATGAGAATATTGTAAAGGCTCTACAGCTGTGTGCGCAGAGACCTAGCCGAGAGAAAGAAGAGTCTGCAGCTGAGTGCGTAGACTAAGAACGATTGCCCCATCCCTTTTGAAAGAAATATATTACCAACCATTCTTGTGGACATAGCTTTCCATCTGGGGAAGTGAACCACATTAAATCCTGTGTTATGTGATGGTGTTTATGAATGAATGACTTTCTGTATTTTTTGTAGAATGAATGATTGAATGTTTCCTTGCATGCTGTAATATGAGAACTTTGATATGCATTTACCAATAAGAGAAGTTTGGGAATGATATGCTAGGTTCCACGGAAGCAGATGAATGGAAAACATTTCAATTCTATGTTAAGGTCGTGAATCCGTCATTTAAGTTTAAATACTTTCTTAAGCACAGTGAAGGAACGCAGCACAGTTAATCATGTTTATCATTTCAGTTCACATTGTAATAATCCATGTTCTAGAATGAACGCTAGAAAGATAACCAGTAAGTGCCTGAATGAATGGATGAGTGATATTCATTTCAGTGCCTTAACTAAAGTAAATCTACCTATCCTTGCAGGGAACACATTTACAGGATGAGCAACGAGCTGTAACAGATAACATAAAGAAAGAACAGATAGCCATCAATTCTTACAGGTAAAGCTACAGCAGGATAAAAGATCTTTAGAAGATAGCTTCTAATTTAATAGAAAACACATTTCATTTACTCATCAAAGAAAGAAGCAAAATTATCTAATCTAAATGGAAAGAATGAATGAAACAGATCTAAGTGTAAACAAACTGACATAAATCTACAGATCCCTGCAAGGAGCAAATTAAAAGCATGAACTATGAGCTATAGGAGTTATCTTAAAGAAAGAACAGTTAGCCATTTAATCTAAAAGAGAACTCTACAGCAATGATAAAGATATCAGCAGATAGCTCCTGATTTAATATGAAACGCATTCATTGCTCACAAGATAGAGAAAATAGTTCGCACAGGAAGGAGCAAAATTCATTAATACAAAGAAATAATTCAGATAATAAGAATGATCTCACATTACAGTACGGAAGTCATTAGAATAGTCCAACATACATCCATCCATCATTCCCATGCAAAACGTCCATCTCCAGGCTTTTATTAGAAAACTGTATTTTCTTGGAACGCATACAAGATAGCTCGTACAGGTTGGAAAAAATAGTTCCCTGCCAAAAGTCTTTCCTAATCTTTCCTAACTTCTATTTATAGTTACAAATCTTCCCTTTGGGCTGCCACCTAGCACCTTCCACTTGTCATATACATAAAATTCTCTCCTATAATAGACAAAATGTGATTCCCTTTCTTTTACAAAAATTATTTAAAAGAAAATAGGGACAGTTGTCCCATAGTTTCTACGCTTTACACATTTGAGAGTCAAATACAAAAATAACAGAAATAATGCTTTGAAATCAGCGATTTCACTCCTGTGCGTGAGCCTCTGCTGGCAGAGGATCTCCCAAGTCAATTGATGCTGCTTGGGAAGAGACACTCGAACCAATTGTTGTTGCTGCTTCTACTTGGGAAGAAGGGATTGAGCTCACTGTTGTTGCTGGAGTGGCTGCTGGGAGAGAAGATTCTGGATCTGCTGTTGCTCCTGCTACTGCTGCAGCTTTCTTCACCTCCTCTGCTATGTAGCTATACCACATACCTATATCCCTTACGACTATGTTTGCTGCAGCAGGGAACAAGATTTTCTGAGAAGTCACATTCTTCCCGAGCTCTGCTCCAATGCTTTGAACTTCTGCTACTGTAGCTTGGTGCACTTCCTTGAGCAAATGATCATGGACTGATGACATTCCAACATAATGTTGTAAGTCATCAATTGCTAGGACATCAATTTTCTTCACGTATTCGGTTTGGATGCCCAGCTCTTCCTTTAGCTCAGCCAAGCGTTGTTCTGAATCCGGGAAGTCATCGAGGGATTGTGGGAAATTCAGCTTGCACCTGTCATGCACTCCCTTGATTCTTTGATACAGATCGTTGATCTTATCCCTTGTTCTTTGCACACTGGCTATCAGCTTACTGGCACAGTTCTTGCCAAACTCCAACAGGGCTATGTCCTTATTAAAATCATCCACATATTTAAATGGGAGCTGCGTGGGGAAACCCCCCTTTCCTTCCTTCCATGCCATCTGAATCATGATATTTGCCTTGACACGAGTATTCTTAGCTTTGAGCCTATGGGCCTCCGCATTAATTTCTTTTAACCTGACTACCATGGCCTTGAGCTTGCAAACCTCATTAGTGATTAGCTCCTGAGTGTCATGCATTTGCTTCAGGATGCTGCAGGACAGCTCATGGAAGGGAGACATGTCCTTTGTTCTTCTCTTAGCTTGCTCTAACTGCTCAGCTAATTCCCACTTGTCTACTTCTAGATGGGATGCTTTATCTTCCACTCCGTTCTTCTCTGCTTCCAAAATCATCATTTGGAGTGTTAGTTGGTCCTTTTCCTCCTCCAGCTGGTTATACTTGCCTGATAGCTCTTTATGCTCGGCATACAGACAATTATACTTAATCACCACAAGATCCCTGTGGGCTTTCTCATTAGCCACAGTTTGTTGTAGCGTACGAGCTCTCTTCTTTGTCAATACATTTTCTCTAACTCCAGTGATGCTTTTGTTGTTTCTACAGCTGCGGATGCCATAGCAAAGGGGTCTTGATCTGTATTCTGCATTATGGTGACCTCTCGGTGGGTAATTATGTCTTCATGGAAGGGACTTTTGATCCTCTCTTCCGATTTGAGGACCATAGCTTTCCTTTTCTTGTCATAGACAAAATCATTCCACCTGGACACCGTATGTTTTCCTGATGGAGTGTACGGGACAATTGGGCAGTCCATAATGTCTATTTCCTCTTCATCTAGTGGGGTCCGGACTCCTTGAGCTGGATCTGCTCCCACATTTTGGGTACTAGACCCACCTGCTTGAGGTGCGTCTATTTCCATATCTTGGATACCGGACCCACTTGCCTGGGCATCTTCCCCTGTTTTCAGTTCGTCTTCTGTTTTCCATTCAGCTTCCTGTCCTCCTTCCCCTCCTTCAACTAGTGGCTGGCCTTCATCACCTTTCCGTAGCCTTTCATCCTCAGCCTCTTTCTGCTGCTGGGCTTCCTCATCCTCTTTCTGTAGCCTTTCATTTTCGGCTTCTTGTTGCATTCTTGCCGCTTCAGCTTCCTGCTGCAACCTGGCTTCCTCAGCCTCCTGGAGTAACCTTGCTTCTCTTAATCTGAGCTCTTCCCTAGCTCGGGCATCATCAGCTTCTTTCTCCTTCTGCTGGCTGGTATTTTGGATCTTGGTGGAGCTAGAACTTGCTCCACTGCCTTGGCGAAAGGTTCACAGCTTAGCCATGTTGCCGATGCCCCTGAATACCTCTTCCTCGGCATCGGGGTAGTGAGAGTACTCAAAATGAGCATAGATTTCCTTACAGTGCTCGGCCACTCTTCCCTTCCTTTCATTCCTATGGAAGATCACCTCACCGAAGTGGAAAGCTTTCAGCTCCTGCACAAATTCTTCGGCTGAGGCAACCCCCGAGAACTTGTAAGCACCTATGCAGAAAGGTAAAGGGGGAAAGGAAGCCTTATGTTGCTTGTGGAGCATTTCCCCAGTTCCATCCAGGAATATTTGTCTTACTGCTTCCTTAAGGACTACATAATCTGTGGCATACTACGACAAAATGTATGGAGGCTTAGTCCCTCCAAACATTCTGAGGTAGGTGCCTTGCTCTGAAAAGTAAAAATCCCCGTAATTCTCAAGGACTTCCACGACGTTCTCTGACAGGAAGTTGGGCTCCTCCTTGAATAACTTCTCATATAGGGGCATGATGAACCCCTCACAGATGAGTTTGTAGCTAGGTTTATAATTCTGGGCCCACATCATCTTGAAAGCGGTGTAAACAGGGGTGGTGGCCTTATCCCACGTACAGCCCAATTTGGGGAAGTCCACCTTGGCCAAAACACAATCGATCAGATATGAGGACATGAAAAATTCTGCCTTCTTCAAGGCTAGTCCTTCTCTCGCAGCAACTATCATTGAGACCAAACTGTCTGACAGGAGAGTGGCCCAGTCAAACATAGTTCCTTGAAACGCCACGAAGTGAATAATAGGGACCCACTGAATCTTATACACGGTGCCATCGGGCATGCCGAAGATTCTGCACAGCATCAGGGCAATCAATCTGAAAGGAGATCTCAGATTCTGTACGTCATATTCGTCGTTTCCTTTCTTTCTCAAATGCTTGCCTGCTACTAGTGTTTTTTTGGCCATCTCAACGTTATTCATTTTTCCCAACCATTCATCAGTCAGAGCTTGCTGGGAGCGGGGAAACTTATAGGCTGCGGCAATGTATGCTGGGTGGAATGAGGCAATGGCTACTTTGCCGCTATCATTTATCACTCTTCCTTCCGCATTGGCATGTTGGATTATCCATCCGATTACTTCAGCACAGGGGAATAGTTCAGGGCAGGTAGCAGCTCTGGTTATGCCTGAAGCTTTGATATTCAGATAAATCGGCCCCTCCTCTAACAACATGTCCGGGACATCCTGGTCTCGGATCATCCTGTAAATGTCACCCCAGTGGATTTATGGAGGAACACCGGTGGTGCACCTAGTATCCTGGAGTGAGGTCTCAGTTTTAAGTGGTGCAGGCTTTTTCTCTGTAATCTTAGCCCTCTTCTTCCCACCTTTTGGCATTTTGACTTACCCCTGATAGCAACCAAATATACATCATTATCAACATGATCCACATACTGTGATATTTCAAGAGTATCACCATTCTAACGTGTCAATGAGATAAATGCAATGTGAAGCTGCCTTTTAGGAATCAAATACATCATTCCAAACAAGAATTCTAGTTTTTTTTTTACTTATCCCAATTCTTTTCAAGAGGGCAGGTTTGGAATGCTCCCGCGAGGGTAAGCCTATTGCGGAAGCGACCTGCTTTCGGTCTAGCTCTGTGGGAAACGGTGTCCCTCATTTAGGTTCAAATGGTGAATGGTCGGTTAGCTGGGTTTGATAAAAACTAGGCAAGGGGCTCGGCCGGTAGGGTTTATTAATCGCATTTTGGCGTGAGGTCCTATGGCCAAACTCAGGATCTGAACGGGGTAGCGACTGGCCGGGACTAAGATTTATGAAGAAGGCCCGGATGGCTATAGCTTTCGCCTTCGGCTGGGGAGACGAGACCTTAATGGGGTTGGCGGTTTTAAAATGACGAAGTACGCGGCTCGGGGAGAAAATTGTAAACAATCTATCCGTCCAAATTGATGGTCTTTAACTACTAAGCAAACGTTTTTACAATTCCTCTGATTTTTATGATGGGAAATATGCAATTTAGATCGTTTGACGGGCAAAATAGCCTATGACGGGCATTTTGCCCGTCGACATTCAACCAATGCCTATCGTTTTCAAAAAAGGACAACCCAATAGCAATTTGACGCGTAGAGGGGACAAATTAACGGTTAAAACCTCCTACCTGGCACCGTGAAGATGGCTGAATGAGGTGGCCGCGAACGTGGACGAGTGAACTGAGCTGGAGCGGTCGCGCGTCGTCCAACAGTTGTTTGCCAATCGTCAAATAACAATGTGTTGGATTGTACCCCCACCATCTATTTAAATAGACAGGGCACGTGCGAGTTTAATGCGGTGGTTGGCGTATTTAAAACGCGGTTTAAATCTATCGTATGCCGGCGTCAAATCAATAAATTTTGATCTGCGTGCGACCACCACCCGCGGGATGAACTCACGACCCTCTCCCACCATTGCGGAAGGATAGAACGAAAGTTTCCGCTGTTTCGAAGGGAAACGGTGAATGGCACCCGCAAGCTTTTTCAAAAAAACGCTCCGTAGGTTTCGGGAAGAATATCGCCCATGCTTCCGCGGGGTTTCGGACGGGTTTCGCCAAAGGTTTCCGCTAAAGATAGCCGCAGTCACGGAAGGAAAACCGAAAAACATCCCGCAATTAGTCGAGTCTCTTCGGAAATATATCGTGGTGGCTTCCGATGTTTCAGGAACTTCTCACGAATGGTTCCCGTAAAAGAAAAGCTTCTAAGTCTTCGCGGATCTTTCGGAAAGAAATGGTGAATAGCGCTCGCCATTTCGGAAAGATAACCGGAAAGCTTCTGCGGTTGCGGACGGCTTTTGCAGATTGTTTCTGGGACTGTTTAAGGGTTTCGACGTTTCAAAAAGCTTAACGTGAAGGCTTCCGCAACTGCGGAAGGAAAAGTCAAAGTGGTTCCGCAATTTCCAAAAAAATCTAAGTTCTTTTCAAAACTTCGGGGGGATTTGGAGAATGGCTTCCACCGTTTTGGGAGGATAGCTTGAATCCCTCCGCGTTTGCGGAAGGTTTTGACGAAAAACTCCGCCGTTTCAGAAGGGATTCATCAAATGTTTCCGCGACCTTTTCAACAATAATTTCGAAGCCTTTTCGGGGAACTCACGACAAACCCTTTCGCTGTTTCAGAGAGATAGCTTGAATGGTTCCGCCGTTTCGGAAGAAATTCCTCAATAGCTTCCGCAGTCTTTCAATAATCGTTTCAGGGGGAAAACTTGAATTGTTCCGAGGGGCGCTGCGCAAAAAATCGAAAATTTTTCTAAGTCGCTTTTCGGAAAGCTTAAACGAATGGTTTCCGCTGTTTCGAGAGAAAAACCCGAAACTCTCCGCAATATTTTCAACGAAAGTTTCTAAGTCCTTTTCGGATGTTTAAACAAAAGGCTTCCGCCACTGCGGGGCTTTACCAAATCGTTCCGCGATTTCCATAGAGACTTCAAAAAAATTTCTGTTGAGAAACAAGATCTTCTGGCAGACTTGGAGTTTTTTCATGACAAGATTTTCTGTTAAAAAACAAAGGTAAAAGCTAGGAATGACCCTTAAGGCAACCTTTCTAAAAAAGTTTAAAGGAGGGGCCCCAATATGTACAAAAAATTTTCGGGGGGGTGTTGCTGCAACAACAATGGCGAGTCACTGGCGAACACAGATCTCTGAAAAAATTCCTCTTCATGGTCCGAAACCTCATCAAAGACATCCGTCTTAGGTGCACTACTCGGCTGAGCATTTTAAATTCATGTGAGGGGAAGAAGGCACTTTACCTGCTAGCCATTGGGAGAAAGGGGAGCTTTGACCGAGACATCTTCACCACTCTCAAAGGGCCAATATATGAGATTCATTTTAAGAGGGTCATCTTTCAGATGGTCACTACTGCCGGACTCCACAGGATTTGAAACACTGTCTCATGGACATTATTGCTCTTGTTCCTCATTCCCATGCTGCTTGCATCCTTTTGGATGTTTGTACTTTGGACATCTTAGCTGTTTGAGCCTTCCAGAGATATTTTCTTTTGGACATGATCTTGGATTTAGGCTCCTCAATCCATAATGTCCTTTTGTGTGAGTTAGAAATTTTATTGATTTGATCAAACCTCACGGACGGAGAGGATCCCATTTTGGGCTGAGCCTTTTGGACAACCTTCTTGATTTTACATGTCTTTTGCTTTTGTCTCAGCCATGCTTTAATTGAGGCGAGAATCTCTGGAAAATAGACTCTTGAATACAAGCCATTTTGGCTGTTAGATTTGCAGCATGGAGTCACTTCAATACCCTATGTCATCGAGATGTGCTACTTTCCATGGGTCCAACTTTGGTAACCTTCTTGAGATGCCTTTAAAGTGTGAGAGTGGGTGGAGCCCAAAGATAGTAGTGAAGATGGTCATAGATCTATGCTATTTTGAACAGGATTAGTGTGACTAGCAGAGTAGGCTTCCTTCCTTCTGAATATTTCAGCGAGAGCACAACAGACAGAATTCATTTGAGCATAGTTCCAGACTCATGGGTTGCGAGATTTCTTCGAAAAATATATCCTCAACGGGGAACTCAACAAAAGGGGTTTCAAAAAACAAATCTTGTTGCAGAGGTTCCAATGACATTGAAAGAAACAAAATGGCCGAAAATAAAGCAACTAAAGGCTAAATAAAAAATAAAGAAAACTTTATTTATGTACAGGAAGTCTCAGCGAGACTATGCAAAGTATTGTTTCAAAGCGAGGCCATTGAGAGGAAGGGTTACTTCTTCTCCCTCGAGATTTGTCAATTTATAAGTGGATGGGCCTAATTTCGCCGAAATTTGGTACGGGCCTACCCATAGGTGTTGAAATTTCGTATGCATTCCTTTACCTTCGTGATTATGGTCCCATTTCAGGACTAAGTCCCCAACTTCAAAGCTTCTCTTGCCAGACTTCCTCTTATCGAACCATCTTTTAACTATGTCTTGATGTTGATGAAATCGGTCTTTAGCCTTTTGACGGACTTCTTCAAGTTGAAGCAGGGTATTGATCCTAGATTGTAAGGCTTGGCTACCAGAACCTCGAGAGGCTTGGGATAATTGTAAGGATGGGAGCAAGATGTTTGGGGGGAGGATGGCTTCCTTTCCATAGACAAGAGTGAAAGGGGAAACATGTAAATCATTTTTGGGGGTCACCCTATCTGCCCATAAGGCGTTTGGGAGAGCTACATGCCAACTTCTCTAGTTTTCTATCACAGTCTTCTTAAGAATTCGAATTAGATTCTTGTTTGAGGATTCAGCTAATCTGTTCCCCTGAGGATAGTAATTGGCTAAATAATGCAACTTAATTCCCCATTCATAAACAAATTCATTAATCTTGCAAGATGAAAAATAAGTAGCATTATCAAAAACAAGGGAAATTGGAACCCCAAACCTGGTTATGATGTTCTCCTTCAAGAAGCTGATGACCGCATCTTCGTTGATTTTGTGCAAAGGGATGGCCTCTGTCCACCTAGTGAAGTAGTCAGTAGCCGTCAGGATGTATCGATGTTGCAACGAAGAATTTGGATTTATTTCTCCGATAACATCTATACCCCATTGCTCAAAAGGCTCAGAGATGATGACCGGCTGCAATGGTCCTGCTGCCTTGGGTAACTTTCTGGCACTTCTTTGACATACATCACAATTTCGCGCATATGTGTGGGCATCTCGGAACAGAGTGGGCCAATAATAACCAGCTCTCAGTATCTTGTGTGCTGTCGTCTCTCCTGAATAATGTCCGCCTACGGGGCCATCATGCAATTCTTTGACAACTTTGTTTGCATGCTCCTTTTCCAAACATCTAAGGAGAACTCCAACATAATTTTTCCTGAAAAGAATCCCATCAATGATTTGATAAGGTGCTGATTTCAAGCGGAGTGCCCTTCTTTGCTTAGAGTTCCAGTTCTCAGGTAGATATCCCTGCTGCAAATAGTGCACCAGATCCCTATACCATGACTGGGGAGTCGTGAACGTATGACACACTTCAACCGAATTTAACTCAGCTTCATTCTTCCAATGTTGTTCTTCATCAGTTGAGTTTCCCGCAAGTAATTTGCACAGGCCTTGCCCTTTGATGATCGTAGCTGGTTTAAATTCCAAATCATACCCCTGAAGAGTTGTGACCTAGTTCCCTCTCCCCTCTTCCAATTCTTTTTGAACGAAAAGGGATCTAACAGCTGGGCGGGGAACTATGACCTTAGTTCTGTTCTTCAGAATGTATGGCCTAAACTGCTTGACTGCTTTGAAGCCCGCATATGCATGCTTGTCAACCACGGGATAGTTCAGCTCAGCTCCCTGTAGACCAGTGCTCATAAACGGAATTGGGTATTCGTCCCCCAACTCCACCTTTTGCGTGAGTACAGCTGCGAGAGAGTCATCTGAAGCGAAGGTATACAAGATGAAATCCTTGTCAAAATATGGGCTCCTCAAGGAAGGAGCCTTAGCTATGGTTGCCTTGATATCTCTAAATGCGTCTTTCTCCAGATCTGTCCATTTGAATTGCATGCTTTGTTTAACCATCTGTTGCAATGGCTTAACAATTTGTGCGAAATCCGGAACAAATCTGCGGACAAAATTGATGGTGCCCATAAAAGACTGCATAGATTTCTTGTTGTAAGGCATTGGAATCTTATTAATGGCTTGGACTCTTTCTTGATCAATTGACACTCCCCCTTTGGAGATGATATGACCCAAGAGCTTACCTTCGAGAACAGCAAATACGCTCTTCTTGGGATTCAAGGAAATTCCATATTTCCGGCAGCAATCAAAAATATGCTTTAGATGCACGACATGATATTCCCTTTTCTTCAAAAAGACTATCACATCATCCAAATATACAACCACGCATTGTCCACCCAGTCCTCGGAAGGCAATATCCATCGCCCTTTGGAATGTAGCTCCTGCATTTATTAGACCAAATGGCATTCTTCTGTAGGTGAAAGTTCCCCACTTAGTTCTGAAAGTAGTCTTAAGGCGATCTTCTTAGGCTACTAACACTTGATTGTAGCCAGAGAAACCATCGAGGAGAGAAAACAATTCGGATCCTGACACCATTTGTAGGATTTGTTCCATTGAAGGTACGGGGTAGTTGTCTTTATCCGAAGCTTTGTTTAAATTTCTGAAATCTACACATAGCCTTATCTCTCCCGACTTTTTTCTTACGGGAACCAAGTTTGCAACCCACTCAGAATGTCGAACTTTGAAGATTATCTTAGTGTCCAGAAGCTTCTTTAATTCTTTTTGGATCAGCGGTTCTAGAGTGGGATGCATTCTTCTTAACTGCTGCTAAAATGGTTCGACGCCCGCTTTCATTGGTATAACATGCTGAATAATGCGGACATCATACGTTTTCAGATCTTCATAGGTCCATGCAAAAACATCCTTGTATTGTTTAAACAATTTAATGAACCTGTCTCTTTCTCCCGGTGAACAACATTTGCCAAGGTTGACAAATCTTGGTTCTGCCTCGGTGCCCAAATTAACTAACTCATGTTGCATTGATGAGCTGTTAGTTTTGGTATTAGCTGGCCTTTTGAACTTATTTTGAAGATCGAACAGCATTTCGAGGGACCTTACCCCCTTGGGCATGAAATTTCCTTTCTCCTCATCCTTCTTCATCAAATCAGCATCATGTTCTTCCTCATCTATTGTAGCTCCTTGGAAGCTATCTTCGTTTGTTAGGAAGCTGATAATTTGTTCATCATCATCGAAGACTCTGAAGTTTGTGATGTTATCAAGAACGGAAGGCCTGAAAATCAATTCAAGAAGCCCATATTGCAATATTCTAGAAGCAGATGTTGCTAACAAATCAGCAACAAAATTTTGCAATCTAGGAATTGATTTTATATTGAAAGCGTCAAAATGCATAATTAAATCCCATACCTTAGCCTGATAACCCTTCAAATGAGGTGAGAGACAATGAATGGTGTCCCTTACCTGTCTTACAACTATCTCGAAGTCACCAAAAACCTTGAGGTACTTAACATTTAAGCCAATGGCCTTCTTTAGTCCATGTATCAAAGCTTCATATTCAGCGGTGTTGTTAGTACAATCGAATTCTAATCTACAGGACAAAAAATACTTGTTTCCTTTTGGATCCATTAGAACACAACCGGCTCCGGATCCTTCCAAAGTTTTAGAACCATCAAAGTATAATGTCCAAAAGGTATCTTTAGATTCAACTAAGTTAGTTTCTTTGTGATCTATGTCAGTGACTAAATTAACTATGTTACAATCAATCTCATCAGTCCGAGAGAAATGAAGGAGATTGGACTGTTTATCTGATTCATGGCTAATGGCTTCAGATTGATAGTTACCCGGATCCATCTCTAAGAAGTAATTCCCTAGCACCGAGGATGAGAAAGATATAGCCTCATTCTTTTCTTCTAACTGGGTTACGTTTTGCTTCATATGAGGTTCCCTAAGAAATTTAATCTGATTCTGTCTGTTTTCATAAGGCAGCCATAGCTGGGACCAATCAGTAGCAAAGTAGACACTCAATTTGGTAGACCAATCCCTACTTAAAATCATCCCATAGGCTTCAGGAATGTCGACCACCATTATGTCAATGAATTGACAGATTCTAGGGTTAGCTGATAGTCTAATTAGAACATCTTTCATCTCCCCAATAACCTTGACAGCAGTCCTATCTAATTGGATAATTTGAGCTGGAGATGGCACAGGCTGCCCGTTAATTTTCTTACAAATTGACAGTGGCATAACGTTTGAGGATGCTCCAGATTCTACCAAACAATTGTGCACATTATGGTTAAAAATTTCAAAAGTTAATAGGAATGGCAATGTTTGAGATTTAGATTTCCCATCGATGCTAGCCTCATTAATTTTGGGATTGTCTTGAGAATCCGTTAATGGAGTGCTGGTCTGAGGTTGTAGAACATGCAGCAGTTTGTCTCGTTGATGGGGCAAGCTACACATGTCAAATATTGACACATTCGCTTTGACTTTCTTGATATCTTCAATAATATCGTATCCTATATCAGATTCGTTCCCAACTCGAGTTAGCTGATCTGTTTTGCTCGTTGTGACCTTAGGTGGCTGAACTATCGTGTCAGCGTTTGGCTGCTTGGTCACTATTTGGCTAACTTTGGGCTGCGGTGGGATAATCGTTATATGCCTCCTAGGCGGTTCTTTTGAAACTTTAGGCTTATGAGGAGTTGTGCTTGGCACGGGATCGGCAATATAACCTTTGCTACGAGTAGCAACATTTACGGTGGAGGGAGAGCTATCTATGGGATCTTCTTCTGCTAGCTCAGTCATAGGTACCCAATCCCATAGCACCATAGTGGTGTCTGGAGTTGGCTCCTCCAATTCAGGGTTCGATTCTTCTGGAGGATCATCTTGGTCTGGGATCTGTGAATCTAGCATTTGGTTCATGACTAAGCTCATGGAATTAATCCATTGCGGGCAACTCTTTTTTGAATGCGGTTCTTGGTGAAAAGTGCAGAAATTTTCCATCCCGATTTCGTTCAAGTTTAAGACAGGGGAAGTATTCAACGATGGGTGAGTTTGATCACCGTCTTCCCTTCTTTTATAAAATGGCTTGAAAGGTTTCCTAGATGTGCTAGTAGCCTTGTCTTTCTCGAGGTCTACAATTTTGTTAGATAATTTCTGCATCATCTTGACTACATTTTCCATGTCCGTAGATGGCTCTTCTTTACCTCTAGTGAGCAGCAGGGTCATTTTACTAGCTGTTGGTTTTGGTTCTACATCTAAGGCATGTTTAGCAATGCTATCAGCTTCTTCTTCTACCTTTCTAGCTTCCTCAAAGTTCTCTATCAGTGTAGTTTTCTTGGATCTTTTTACGAACATTGCTATGGGCCCATCAAGAGCAGTTGTATAGTATTCAATCAGAGATTCCTCCGCTGGTTTATTAGCTTCACTGAAATTGTTTAACATCATTGTGAATCTTTGATTGAAATCTTGAACCTTTTCTTTCTTTTCCATTCTCATGGATAAGAGTTCTTTCATAAGTGTTGCCACAGTCTTTTGGTTTCCGTATTTCTTTACGAAACAATTTTCGAATTCATCCCAACTAGAGATTGAGCTGGGTTGTAGGCTAAAGTACCAGGATGATACTTTTGGCTCGAATGTATATGGAAACAGCCTGCAGACCACGTCTTCATGCTGCACGTTTAAAAGGTTCAGAGCTAAGTAAAAACTCTTGAGGTGATCTTCCGCCGAAATGGATTTCCCTGGATCGAACTTAGGCAAGATCTTTTCTGGATTTTTTGGAAGATTATGGAATGGTCCAGCAAGTTTCAGCACTCCCCTTGCTCTCCAAGCAGGTACAGCCATGTTTGGATGTGGAGACCCTGGTGGAGAATTATAAGGTGAATTCTGTGGAGTACCTTTTGGAGTAATTAGTTCTTCAAGGTTTTCTTGGTCTGAAATTTTTTCTAATTTTTCAAGATCTGCCTTGTCAAGAGTGTCTGAAATTTCTTCCAAAGTCAAATTCACAAGTTCTTCAAAACTTTGAACAAGAATCGAATCTCGGGTATATTGTGGCTCTTTTCGAGGAGTAGTTTTCTTAGGGAGAAAATTTACAGCGTTTAAACCACCTAGTTGCTTAACGTAGGATCTTTTATGTCTTCTCAAATCCTCTACTTCTGTAAAAGGGACAGCGTATAAAGCTTCTTGAGGTTTAGGGTCAGAAATGAGGCATTCTTGGTTTAATAATTCAAGATCTGGGCTGTTTGAAATGCTTTCTTTAAGCGGGTTTTCAGTGTCATCTATGACAGTGGAATATTTTCCTCTATCAGCCATGCACTTTCAGGCCCTCCTTCTAGCGCCAAAAACTGTTGATGCCTCGGATATCGTAGCATCAATCAGAAAGGGATTCTCCCCGAGAGATGATCCCAATTAGACTATCTCCCGTTTGGTATAGGGAATCCGTCCGGTTAGCGGTTCCGGCAACCGTGGGTTTGGATTTTAATTTCGATTCTACCGGTTATGGCCCGATCCACCTTTCTTTTGGATTTTATGTGTTTTTTAATGAGATGCAAGTACCTAAGTTATATCTGATCTAAATGCAAAACTAAACAGATCTGATTCTAAAACTGAAGTAAATCTACCTATCCTTGCAAGGAACACATTTACAAGATGAGCAACGAGCTGTAACAGATAACATAAAGAAAGAACAAATAGCCATCAATTCTTACAGGTAAAGCTACAGCAGGATAAAAGATCTTTAGAAGATAGCTTCTAATTTAATAGAAAACACATTTCATTTACTCATTAAAGAAAGAAGAAAAATTATCTATTCTAAATGGAATGAATGAATGAAATAGATCTAAGTGTAAACAAACTGACATAAATCTACAGATCCCTGCAAGGAGCAAATTAAAAGCATGAACAATGAGCTATAGGAGTTATCTTAAAGAAAGAACAGTTAGCCATTTAATCTAAAAGAGAACTCTACAGCAATGATAAAGATATCAGTAGATAGCTCCTGATTTAATATGAAACGCATTCATTGCTCACAAGATAGAGAAAATCGTTCGCACAGGAAGGAGCAAAATTCATTAATACAAAGAAATAATTCAGATAATCAGAATGATCTCACATTACAGTACGAAAGTCATTAGAATAGTCCAACATACATCCATCCATCATTCCCATGCAAAACATCCATCTCCAGGCTTTTATTAGAAAACTGTATTTTCTTGGAACGCATACAAGATAGCTCGTACAGGTTGGAAAACATAGTTCCCTGCAAAAAGTCTTTCCTAATCTTTCCTAACTTCTATTTATAGTTACAAATCTTCCCTTTGGGCTGCCACCTAGCACCTTCCACTTGCCATCTACAGGAAATTCTCTCCTATAATAGACAAAAATGTGATTCCCTTTCTTTTACAGAAATTATTTAAAAGAAAATAGGGACAGTTGTCCCATATTTTCTACGCTTTACACATTTGAGAGTCAAATACAAAAATAACAGAAATAATGCTTTGAAATCAGCAATTTCACTCCTGTGTGTGAGCTTCTGCTGCCAGAGGATCGCCCAAGTCAATTGATGCTGCTTGGAAAGAGACACTTGAACCAATTGTTGCTGCTGCTTCTACTTGCGAAGAAGGGATTGAGCTCACTGTTGCTGGTGGAGTGGCTGCTGGGAGAGAAGATTCTGGATCTGCTGTTGCTCCTGCTACTGCTGCAGCTTTCTTCTCCTCCTCTGCTATGTAGCTATACCACATACCTGTATCCCTTACGACTATGTTTGCTGCAGCAGGGAACAAGATTTTCTGAGAAGTCACATTTTTCCCGAGCTCTGCTCCAATGCTTTGAACTTCTGCTACTGCAGCTTGATGCACTTCCTTGAGCAAATGATCATGGACTGATGACATTCCAACATAATGTTGTAAGTCATCAATTGCTAGGACATCAATTTTCTTCACGTATTCGGTTTGGATGCCCAGCTCTTCCTTTAGCTCATCCAAGCGCTGTTCTGAATCCAGGAAGTCATCGAGGGATTGTGGGAAATTCAGCTTGCACCTATCATGCACTCCCTTGATTCTTTGATACAGACCGTTGATCTTATCCCTTGTTCTTTGCACACTGGCTATCAGCTTACTGGCACAGTTCCTGCCAAACTCCAACAGGGCTATGTCCTCATTAAAACCGTCCACATATTTAAATGCGAGCTGCGTGGGGAAACCCCCCTTTCCTTCTCTCCATGCCATCTGACTCATGATATTTTCCTTGACACGGGTATCCTTAGCTTTGAGCCTATGGGCCTCCGCATTAATTTCTTTTAACCTGACTACCATGGCCTTGAGCTTGCAAATCTCATTAGTGATTAGCTCCTGAGTGTCATGCATTTGCTTCAGGATGCTTCAGGACAGCTCATGGAAGGGAGACATATCCATCGTTCTGCTCTCAGCTTGCTCTAACCGCTCAGGTAATGCCCGCTTGTCTACTTCTAGCTGGGGTGCTTTATCTTCTAAAATCATCATTTGGAGTGTTAGTTGGTCCTTTTCCTCCTCTAGTTGGTTATACTTGCCTGATAGCTCTTTATGCTCGGCATACAGACAATTATACTTGTTCACCACAAGATCCCTGTGGGCTTGCTCATTAGCCACAGTTTGTTGTAGCGTACGAACTCTCTTCTTTGTCAATACATTTTCCCTAACTATAACCCCTACATTATCCAGTGATCCTTTTGTTGTTTCTACAGCTGCGGATGCCATAGCAAAGGGGTCTTGATCTGTATTCTGCATTATGGTGACCTCTCGGTGGGTAAGGATGTCTTCATGGAAGGGACTTTTGATCCTCTCTTCCGATTTGAGGACCATAGCTTTCCTTTTCTTGTCATAGACAAACTCATTCCACCTGGACACCGTATGTTTTCCCGATGGAGTGTACGGGACAATTGGGCGGTCCATAATGTCTATTTCCTCTTTAGCTAGTGGGGTCCGGACTCCTTGAGCTGGATATGCTCCCACATTTTGGGTACCAAAGCCACCTGCTTGAGGTGCGTCTATTTCCATATCTTGGATACCGGACCCACTTGCCTGGGCATCTTCCCCTGTTTTCAGTTCTTCTTCCTTTTTCCGTTCAGCTTCCTGTCCTCCTTCCCCTCCTTCAACTTGTGGCTGACCTTCATCTCCTTTCCGTAGCCTTTCATCCTCAGCCTCTTTCTGCTGTTGGGCTTCCTCAGCCTCTTTCTACAGCCTTTCATTTTCGGCTTCTTGTTGCATTCTTGCCGCTTCAACTTCCTGTTGCAACCTGGCTTCCTCAGCCTCCTGGAGTAACCTTGCTTCTTCTCTTAATCTGAGCTCTTCCTGAGCTCGGGCATCATCAGCTTCTTTCTCCTTCTGCTAGCTGGTCTTCTGGATCTTGGTGGAGCTAGAACTTGCTCCACTGCCTTGGCGAAAGGTTCACAGCTCAGCCATGTTGCTGATGCCCCTGAATACCTCTTCCTCGACATCGGGGTAGTGACAGTACTCAAAATGAGCATAGATTTCCTTACAGTGCTCGGCCACTCTTCCCTTCCTGTCATTCCTGTGGAAGATCACCTCACCGAAGTGGAAAGCTTTCAGCTCCTGCACAAATTCTTCGGATGAGGAAACCCCTGAGAACTTGTAAGCACCTATGCAGAAAGGTAAAGGGGGGAAGGAAGCCTTATGTTGCTTGTGGAGCATTGCCCCAATTCCATCCAGGAAGATTTGTCTTACTGCTTCCTTAAGGACTACATAATCTGTGGCATACTGCGGAAAAATGTATGGAGACTTAGTCCCTCCAAACATTCTGAGGTAGGTGCCTTGCTTTGAAAAGTAAAAATCCCCGTAATTCTCAAGGACTTCCACGGCGTTCTCTGACAGGAAGTTGGGCTCCTCCTTGAATAACTTCTCATATAGGGGCATGATGAACCCCTCACAGATGAGTTTGTAGCTAGGTTTGTAATTCTGGGCCCACATCATCTTGACAGCGGTGTAAACCGGGGTGGTGGCCTTATCCCATGTACAGCCCAATTTGGGGAAGTACACCTTGGCCAAAACACAATCGATCAGATATGAGGACATGAAAAATTCTGCCTTCTTCAAGGCTAGTCCTTCTCTCGCAACAACTATCATTGAGGCCAAACTGTCTGACAGGAGAGTGGCCCAGTCAAACACAGTTCCTTGAAACACCACGAAGTGAATAATAGGGACCCACTGAATCTTATACACGGTGCCATCGGGCATGCCGAAGATTCTGCACAGCATCAGGGCAATCAATCTGAAAGGAGATCTCAGATTCTGTACGTCATATTCGTCGTTTCCTTTCTTTCTCAAATGCTTGCCTGCTACTAGTAGTTTTTTTTGCCATCTCAACGTTATTCATTTTTCCCAACCATTCATCAGTTAGAGCTTGCTGGGAGCGGGGAAACTTATAGGCTGCGGCAATGTATGCTGGGTGGAATGAGGCAATGGCTACTTTGCCGCTATCATTTATCACTCTTCCTTCCGCATCGGCATGTTGGATTATCCATCCGATTACTTCAGCACAGGGGAATAGTTCAGGGCGGGTAGCAGCTCTGGTTATGCCTGAAGCTTTGATATTCAGATAAATTGGCCCCTCCTCTAACAACATGTCCAGGACATCCTGGTCTCGGATCATCCTGTAAATGTCACCCCAGCGGATTTCTGGAGGAACACCGGTGGTGCACCTAGTATCCTGGAGTGAGGTCTCAGTTTTAAGTGGTGCAGGCTTTTTCTCTGTCATCTTAGCCTTCTTCTTCCCACCTTTTGGCATTTTGACTTACCCCTGATAGCAACCAAATATACATCATTATCAACATGATCCACATACTGTGAGATTTCAAGAGTATCACCATTCTAACGTGTCAATGAGATAAATGCAATGTGAAGCTGTCTTTTAGGAATCAAATACATCATTCCAAACAAGAATTCTAGTTTTTTTTTTTACTTATCCCAATTCTTTTCAAGAAGGCAAGTTTGGAATGCTCCCGCGAGGGTAAGCCTATTACGGAAGTGACCTGCTTTCGGTCTAGCTCTGTGGGAAAGGGTGTCCCTCATTTATGTTCAAATGGTGAATGGCCGGTTAGCTGGGTTTGATAAAAACTAGGCGAGGGGCTCGGCCGGCAGGGTTTATTTATCACATTTTGGCGTGAGGTCCTATGGCCAAACTCAGGATCTGAACGGGGTAGCGACTGGCCGGGACTAAGATTTATGAAGAAGGCCCGGATGGCTATAGCTTTCGCCTTCGGCTGGGGAGACGAGACCTTAATGGGGTTGGCGGTTTTAAAATGAAAAAGTACGCAACTCGGGGAGAAAATTGTGAACAATCTATCCGTCCAAATTGACGGTCTTTAACTACTAAGCAAACGTTTTTACAATTCCTCTGATTTTTATGACGGGAAATATTCAATTTAGATCGTTTGATGGGCAAAATAGCCTATGACGGGCATTTTGCCCGTCGACATTCAACCAATGCCTATCGTTTTCAAAAAAGGACAACCCAATAGCAATTTGACGCGTAGAGGGGACAAATTAACGGTTAAAACCTCCTACCTGGCACCGTGAAGATGGCTAAATGAGGTGGCCGCGAACGTGGACGAGTGAACTGAGCTGGAGCGGTCGCACGTCGTCCAACAGTGGTTTGCCAATCGTCAAATAACAATGTGTTGGATTGTACCCCCACCGTCTATTTAAATAGACCGGGCATGTGCGAGTTTAATGCGGTGGTTGGCGTATTTAAAACGCGGTTTAAATCTATCGTATGCCGGCGTCAAATCAAGAAATTTCGATCTGCGTGCGACCGCCACCCGCAGGATGAACTCACGACCCTCTCCCACCATTGCGGAAGGATAGAACGAAAGTTTCCGCTGTTTCGAAGGGAAACGGTGAATGGCACCCGCAAGATTTTTTGAAAAAACGCTCCTTAGGTTTCGGGAAGAATATCGCCAATGCTTCCGTGGGGTTTCGGACGGGTTTCGCCAAAGGTTTCCGCTAAAGATGGCCGCAGTCGCGGAAGGAGAACTGAAAAACATCCCGCAATTAGTCGAGTCTCTTCGGAAAGATATCGTGGTAGCTTCCGATGTTTCGGGAGATTCTCGCGAATGGTTCCCGTAAAATAAAAGCTTCTAAGTCTTCGCGGATCTTTCGGAAAGAAATGGTGAATAGCGCTCGCCATTTTAGAAAGATAACCGGAAAGCTTCCACGGTTGCGGACGGCTTTTGCAGATTGTTTCCAGGACTGTTTAAGGGTTTCGCCATTTCGGAAAGCTTAACGTGAAGGCTTCCACAACTGCGGAAGGAAAAGTCAAAGTGGTTCCGCAATTTCCAAAAAAATCTAAGTTCTTTTCAAAGCTTCGGGGGGATTTGGCGAATGGCTTCCGCCGTTTCGGGAGGATAGCCTGAATCCCTCCGCGTTTGCGGAAGGTTTTGATGAAAAACTCCGCCGTTTCGGAAGGGATTCGTCAAATGTTTCCGCGACCTTTTCAACAATAATTTCGAATCCTTTTCGGGGAACTCATGACGAACGCTTCCGCTATTTCGGAGAGATAGCTTGAATGGTTCCACCGTTTCAGAAGCAGTTCCTCAATAGCTTCCGCAATCTTTCAACAATCGTTTCGGGGGGAAAACTTGAATTGTTCCGGGGGGCGCTCCGCAAAAAATTGAAAAGTTTTCTAAGTCGCTTTTCGGAAAGCTTAGACGAATGGTTTCCGCTGTTTCGGGAGAAAAACCAGAAACTCTCCGCAATATTTTCAATGAAAGTTTCTAAGTCCTTTTCGGATGTTTAAACAAAAGGCTTCCGCCACTGCGGGGCTTTACCAAATCGTTCTGTGATTTCCATGGAGACTTCAAAAAAATTTCTGTTGAGAAACAAGATCTTCTGGCAGACTTGGAGTTTTTTCATGACAAGATTTTCTATTAAAAAACAAAGGTAAAAGCTGGGAATGACCCTTAAGGCAGCCTTTCTAAAAAAGTTTAAAGGAGGGGCCCCAATATGTACAAAATTTTTTGGGGGGAGTGTTGCTACAACAACAACTCTTTAACGTCCCCCTCGCCTAATCTGACCATCAGGAGGGGACATTATCCAAATCTGGGCTCTCAAATTTCGCCCCAATTCCATAATACATTTTTCAACAAATAAAATGTGTGAAAAAACTTAAATAAACATGCACAGCAGAATTAAAATTTATACATGTTAATGTATATGTAACTTTGGAATGTATTTCACCTATGTATATTGTACTCCTATAGAGATGTTATTATTCCTCTATACGGAAGTGTCGTCATTTGTATTGACAAGTGTCGCAAGTGTCATAACTTGTTGTGATGGGTTATTAGACCACCAAGTGTGGGGTCGACCCTGATTAGTATAACCATGGGTTATCAGACTGAGTTAGACAAGTTAGCCCTACTAGGTTATTAGGCAGGTCATGTCATGTATAAATAGAGTGTGGGAGGCACTCTATTTGATCATCTCATTATTCACTTCTACACTACTCGTAAAGTGGCACACTAGTGGAGGAGGAGGTTCAGCTGCTAGGAGGACTATCTTTGTGTACTTTGGTTGTATCATTGCTCTTTCTATCTCTGAGGAAGTTGTGGGGTTTTTCACCTTTATGGTTTTCCCTAGTGAAACTCTGTGTGTCTATTGTCTCATGTGATTTCTTGGTGTACTTGATATGCATTGTTATACTTGATATGGTGTACATGTTATTCTCTCAGTAAAGATCCTAGAGTATGTTGAATTAATACTCAAAAATTAACATGGTATCAGAGCTAACTTGAGAAGAAGATACTGTGCAGTTGCGGAAACTAGGGTTTCTTGTTTATTGGGTTTCTCTCCATAGATATTGAAAGGCAATAAGGTATTTTGACTCTCCTCAGCAAGGCGCATATTTTTTTCCAATCAGAATTCAATTCTGGGCACTTTCATTTTTGGCCCTAAAAATTAGGGTGTCCACAAAAATTGGAATTTCTAAAATCTGAGGACATAGCTGGAAGCTCCTTGGAAAAATTGAAGTTTAGAGCTTTGGATCGATATTTTTGGTTGGGTGAAGTTCCGGGAAACTCAAACCCTAATTCAAGGTCCTCCCTAGTGAATCCGGGAGATTGAAAAGCATTTATGGAGGGTGAAACTTTGCAGATTTCAAATTCTAAATATACCAAGCTAATTAGCTCATCAAGGCACATATTTCTATCCTTTTAGAAATTTGAATTTCACATTTTGAATTTTTAGGGTTTCTCTGACAAACCCTAATCCGGCACCAGATCCAGATTTCTGCAAATCAACTCGTAAGACCTAAATCTTTTCTATTTCCATTTGAATTACTCTTTAAGATGTCTCACCACACCAAGCTTGAGGATAAGCTTGAAGGGGATGATAACTTCCGAGCATGGAAATATAGGATTGGGTTAATCCTGGAAGAAAATAAATTGGATACTTACATAAGTTATGAGTCCCTATCCCAGAGGAAGAAGAGGCTAAGGCCTTGCATAAGAAAAACTTGGTCAAGGAAAAGAGGATCATTGTTGATTCTAACAAAAACCATCTCATACCACATGTGTCATCTCTAAAGACACCCAAGGAGATGTTTGACTCCTTGACCGAGCTATTTGAAGGGAAGAACATAAATCGGAAGATGACTCTACAGAACCAATTGAAAGGGGTAAAACTTCATAATGGAGAGACCATTCAATCGTATTTCTCTAAGGTCTCTCAGATCAAGGAACAACTTGAAGCTGTGGATGAAGTGGTGGAGAATGGTGAAATTGTTATGACCACCTTGAATGGCCTACCTAGGTCATGGGATTCCTTTATCCAAGGAATATGTGCAAGAAGAAAACTAATCTCCTTTAGTAGACTGTGGGAGGAATGCTCACAAGGATAAGCAAGGCTGGTGGCCCAAGAAGAAAAGATGGGGAATGAATATCAAGCTCTCACAGCACACACCAAGAAAGGAAATCCCAAGAGAGAGCCATCTCATTTCAAGAAATCTTCTCACCACCATCAGCATCAAGAGAAAAGAATATGTTTTACATGTAATGAGAAGGGACATATTGTTGTAAATTGTCCCAAGAAAAAAAGGGACAACAAAAAATTCAACAAGAAGAAGAAGGGCAGCAAAAGGAGGTACCATGCTCATGCTGTTGAGGATGATGAACCTCCCAAGAAGAAGGCTAGGGAAGAAAGTGATGCTTCATCAAGTGAAGATGAATATGTTCTAATCTCTGCTCTCACAGGTACTATCTCTCATGGATGTAATGATTGGCTTATTGATAGTGGGGCTTCCAAACACATGACTGGGTTTAAAGAATCTTTTGTAAATCTATCTGAACATGACTCACCCCATAAAGTAAAACTTGGGGATGGCTATCAATATCCCATCAAGGGAAGTGGTGAAGCCTCCTACAACCTAGACTCTAGAAAGTCTTTGATGATGAAAGATGTACTATATGTACCTGGACTCAAGAATAACCTACTCTCCATATCTGCATTAGATGCAAAAGGCATGAGAGTTGCATTTGTAGATGGCCAAGTCTTAATGTGGCCAAAGGGTAAAAATATAGATGATGCAGTGGTGATTAGAGAGCAAGAGGGAGGATTGTACAAATTGAAGGGACAACCTGAACATGCCATGGTACAGGAATCCATGGAGCCAAGTGAACTTTGGCATAGAAGGCTTGCACATGTGCACTATAGAGCACTACCAATTGCAAGTAAATTTGTAAAAGGTCTTCCTAAAATCAAGACAAAGCATGAAGGTGTTTGCAAAGGATGTGCAAAAGGAAAAAACATTAAGAAGGCATTTCCAAGCAGTGAAAGCAAAGCTAAAGGAATCTTGGAAATCATCCACTCTGATGTATGCGGTCCGATGTCATCCAGTTCTCTGAGTGGGTATGTATACTATGTCTTTTTCATTGATGATTTCTCTAGGAAGACTTGGGTTTACTTCTTGAAGAACAAAGATTAAGTGTTTGATAAGTTCAAGGAATTCAAAACCTTGATATAAAATCAAACCGATAAGAAAATCAAGACATTCAGATCCGACAATGGCAGAGAATTCACTTCATATGATTTCAAAAGGCTATTCAGTGATTCAGGTATTAAGAGGGAGTTGACTGCTCCTTACAATCCACAACAAAATGGAGTTGCAGAAAGGAAGAATAGAAATATCATGGAAGCAGCATGGGAAATGCTTCATGACCAAGATCTTCCTATGCATCTATGGGCAGAAGCAGCTAGGACAGTTGTATATGTGCAGAATAGAACACCTCACAAGATATTGGACAACAAGACACCAGAAGAGATCTTTTCTGGAAAGAAACCTGAAGTCAGCCATCTCAGAATATTTGGTTGTCCAGTATATACTCATGTTCCAAAGGAAAAGAGAACTAAGCTAGATCCTTCAGGAAAGAAGGGCATCTTTGTGGGGTACAGTGAAAGCTCGAAGGCTTACAAAATATACTTTCCAGGGTTCAAGAAGATTGATGTCAGCAGGGATGTAACATTTGATGAGGACTTAGCTTATATCAAATCGAGAAAGACACCTGTTGAAGATCATGAGGAACCAAAGGAAATCAGATTTCAAGATACCACTATGAATGAAGCAATTCCAGAAGCAACCCGTGAAATTGAAGATCCACAAGAAACTATAGATTCACCCCATGAGAAGAACTCTCACAAGAGGAAACCTGCATGGGCTAGAGAGCTCGTCCAAGATGCAGAAAGATATGGTATTCTAGAAGAGGAACACAGAGAAAGGAAAAGGACAAGGTCACACACTAGCTATGTTTCCTTGCTCTATGACATTATGAACAAAGAACCTTCCAGTTATGAAGAGACAGCAGAAAAGAAAGAATGGAAGGATGCCATGGTTGAGGAATACCAATCAATCATGAAGAATGATGTTTGGGATGTGGTCCCAAGACCAGAAGGGAAGTATGTTGTGACTTCCAAGCGGATCTATAAGATCAAGCATGTTGCAGATGGTAGTATAGAGTAATAGAAGGCAAGGTTTGTAGCTCGTGGCTTCTCTCATAAAGAGGGAATAGACTATGAAGAGACCTTTGCACCTGTAGCCAGATACACTTCCATCAGAACAGTACTTGCTCTGGTTGCAGTGATGAAATGAAAGATACACCAGATGGATGTCAAGACATCCTTCTTGAATGGTGTAGTTGAAGAGGAAGTATATGTGGAGCAGCCACTTGGTTTTGAAACACATGACAGAAATTCATATGTGTGCAGGTTGAAGAAAGACTTGTATGGCTTAAAGCAAGCTCCTAGGACTTGGTATGGTAGGATGGACAGTTTTCTATCAAGTTTGGGCTTTACCAAGAGTAAAGCGGATTCCAACCTTTACTACAAGGTTGAGGAAGGAAATCCTGTGATTCTACTCTTGTATGTGGATGACCTATTTGTTACGGGTGAGGATAGACTGATTGTCGACACGAAGAGGAAGCTTGCTGCCGAGTTCGAGATGAAGGACTTGGGGATGATGCACTATTTTCTAGGCATGGAGGTGTGGCAGAGTACAAATGGAATCTTCCTTGGACAAGGGAAGTATGCAGTAGAGATCCTGAAGAGGTTCGGGATGATGGACTGCAAGGCCATGGCCACACCTATGGCATTGAACCTGAAGCTTCTATGTGATGCTTCATCTGATCCGGTTGATGTCACTATGTATCGTTAGATGATTGGGTCCTTGATGTACCTAAAGAACACAAGACCAAATATTTACTTTACGGTGAACACATTGAGCCAGTTCCTGATGGATCCCAGAGGTGTTCACCTAGTTGTTGTAAAGCATATTCTGAGGTGCCTGAAGGGTACAATTGATTATGGGCTCAAGTATGATTCGAATCAAAAGTTTAACCTACAGGGTTATGTTGATTCGGACCGGGTAGGAAGTGCTGCAAATAGGAAGAGCACTTATAAGTGCTACTTCAGTATGGGATCAGGTGTGATCTCTTGGTTTAGCAGGAAGCAGTCATGTGTAGAACTGAGTATAGCCAAAGAAGAGTATGTTGCAGCTTGTTCGGCTAGTTGTGAGGCAGTATGGCTTCAGAAGATACTGTCTGAGTTATTTGATCTCCCATTGGATGCTACTGGTATCTTTTGTGATAACCAGAGTTGTGTGAAGCTGTCTGAGAATCCAGTGTTCTACAACAGGTCGAAGCACATTGAGATCAAATATCACTATATCAAGGATATGGTGCAGAGAGGAGCAGTGAAGCTCCTGTATGTTGCGACGGATGAGCAGGTTGCAGATGTGTTAACGAAACCACTAGCTAGAGTGAAGTTTGAGTACTTCAGAGAGAGGCTTGGTGTTCTTCAGATTGATGACACTTCGAGGAAGAAATGATGGACCATTTGCAAGAGCCATTCCTAGCATGGTGAGAGGAGGATCCTTCCCACGGCTATGGACGTAAGCGTTGGATGATGAGCATCAAAACGATGCTCCAGTTATTGCCCTGTATGCATCATGTTGGATGCGTGTTATGATCAGGTGGATCATGTATTTGTATATGTATCAGATGGATACATTGTATGATCAGGATGATCATAGATGATGAGCTTCAGGATGTTTCACCATATGATATGTATCAGGTGGATACATTGTATGATCAGGATGATCATGGATGACGAGCTTCAGGATGTTGCTCCAGATGATATGCATCAGGGTGGTGCTATGATGATGATCATGCAATGATGTATGATGAGTATCAGGTTGATGCTCTGTGGCCGTGGACATGTTGTGCAGATGAGCATGTAAGTTGACCTGGGAGATCCGATAAGTTGGGTTGTATGCCCGTAATAAGTCCTGGGATGCTCTTTCGAGGCATTTCTCTGGGAGGACATGTAATATTTCCCTAGGAGATCCAATAGGTTGGGTTGTGTGCCCGTAATGAGTCTTGGGATGCTCTGGCCAGGTTTTTTGTTGCACGTAATAAGTCCTGAGGATTCCACATTATGGCAGAAATCCTAGATTTGTTCTAGGTCCCATCCAGTATGAAAAAGGACTAACACTATGGCGGAAATCCTAGATTTGTTCTAGGTCCCATCCAGTATGAAAAAAGACTGGATCTGTGGCGGAAACCCTAGATTTGTTCTAGGTCCCATCTAGTATGAAAAAGGATTGGCTCTATGGCAGAAATCCTAGATGTGTTCTAGGTCCCATCCAGTATGAAAAAGGACTGGCTCTATGGCGGAAATCCTAGATGTGTTCTAGGTCCCATCCAGTATGAAAAAGGATTGGCTCTATGGTAGAAATCCTAGATTTGTTCTAGGTCACATCCAGCATGAAAAAGGGTTGGCTCTGTGATACATCCAGCATGAAAAAGGGTTGGCTCTGTAGATGATGAAGACCTGCAGGTGGCAGGCCTACATCCAGTATGAAAAAGGACTGGCTCTATAGAACTTCCTATGACGAGTAGATCGGAGATTGATTGAGATAGCAGTAGTAGTGACAATAACATTGATTCGATGACGATGATCCAGAGAAGAAGACTTGTGCTAGCAAATCTGTGTCGAAAAATACCTTCCTAGTTAAGAGGGAGTGTTGATGTATATGTAACTTCGGAATGTATTTCACCTATGTATATTGTACTCCTATAGAGATGTTATTATTCCTCTATACGGAAGTGTCAACATTTGTATTGACAAGTGTCACAAGTGTTGTAACTTGTTGTGATGGGTTATTAGACCACCGAGTGTGGGGTCGGCCCTGATTAGTATAACCATGGGTTATTAGACTAAGTTAGACAAGTCAGCCCTGCTAGGTTATTAGGCAAGTCAGGTCATGTATAAATAGAGTGCGGGAGGCACTCTGTTTGATCATCTCATTATTCACTTCTACACTACTCGGAAAGTGGCGCACTAGTGGAGGAGGAGGTTCAGCTGCTAGGAGGACTATCTCTGTGTACTTTTGTTGTATCATTGCTCTTTCTATCTCTGAGGAAGTTGTGGGGTTTTTCACCTTTATGGTTTTCCCTAGTGAAACTTTGTGTGTCTATTGTCTCATGTGATTGTTTGGTGTGATTGATATGCATTGTTATACTTGATATGTTGTACATGTTATTCTCTCAGTAAAGATCCTAGAGTATGTTGAATTAATGATCAAAAATTAATAAAACACACACATCTAGCTTGCAAATACATAAGTATAAGCATTACAGGCATGAAATAAAAAAATTTCAAATTCAAATGCATAAGAATACTTATCTTTATCCAATGCAAATCCAAGCAACTGGCTATGTAAGAGCGATTTTCCACCCAACCATAGGCACTTTGTCCAGTATATACTCTTTTTGTTTGGAGGCCACCCGCAAGCTATACTATGAGGCCACCAAGGCGAAAGAAACACCTACAGGATTCTCTCTCTAATCCGACAACCCATTATGCTCTCTACGCTTAGCGAAATTCTCATATAGAGCTCTACAGGGGTCTCACTCAACCCTCACAGCCTTGGCTTCCATAATTCCTACCCCACGTAACACCCTTCTAGCCTAGGCATCCCCTTCATTGATTCACGGTTCTCTTGGGAAATCCATCTTGTTGGGTGCTTCCAGTGTGTGCACAGAAGAAGTCCAACCTGATATTGGCTACTATAGAACCACCTAAAGCCTCAATTTTTGGCTTCTCAAGCACCTATGAGCAGCATAACTCCATGGGTAAGGGTTCATAGATTTCCCAACCACTCTTCTCACCTATAGCCAACAATTTTCACTTCCAAATCTGCAGCATGGTCTCCAAATTCAAATTTATGGGTTCAAAACAACATGGTAAGTTCCTAGACAGCAATGGAGAGCTCTACATAGCCTAAATATGTATGAAAGAATGAGATAAATGAGGATTGACTCCAAAGGATATGAGAAAATGGTGAAAAGAGAACTAACATAACTTCTGGCAGTAGAAGAAAGGACTCCTGGAAGTTGCAGACTAACTTCTTTCAGGAAAAAATTGTCACAAAAGCAGTTAGTCCCATGCTTCAATAACATGAGGTGGCTTTTCCCACCAACCACACACATGCATTAATGATTGCAAAATGGTCAAAAAAAAGATATAATTGGCTTATTCTCATCACATGACATAATTTTGGGTGATTTCTAAGGTTGACACTTGGCAGCAAGGATTTAGTCACCCGTGGACCCCCTTTCCTCTTCCCCTCTGGTGGAATCACGGCCCCTTTGGTGCTCTTTACACAACCAGTCTTGGACCATTTTATTATTTATGCACATAATATTTACATATATTCTAAATCAGCATAAAATCCAACCAAACAATCCAAATAAAATATATACATCATACATGCTTATCCATTCACTAGTTGAGCCTGGGCCTTGAGTTATGCACTAGGAATTCACACCAACATTATTATTTACACCATTTACATAATTTTGGATAAATACATTTCAAGTCAAAACTAGGGGTATTACATGTAGGTTCATTTATGTCTCCACACTAGGGAATAACTGTTGAAAGACACTCGTTAGCTCACTTATTAATTGGATGAGTTCATCTACTGCGGAGTAATGATCGTCTAGTGATTAAACAACGGATAGGACAACCACTGGAATTCCTAAAATAAGATATTGGTCTACTAATTTGGTATAAGGAGCTTCCCATTGGTATATTCATTCAGTGATCACCACTGGTTATTGAAACCCTATAGCTTCATGATATCGTGTTGGTATAGTATCGTATTATTGTCGTTGGTACATTGAGCTAAGTATTGTATTGATATCATTGCTATTATAACCATTTGTTTATGCTTTGAAAGCTCAATTTATTTTTGTAAGTTGAAAACAATTCTACATTATTGTTAAGGTTTTATACACCATATTGTAAAAGGTGGACGATGTTGTAGACATGCACCTATTTGTATTTCAAATATTGTTCAAGATGCATTCTTTAACTTTTTTGGTTGAAGCAGTGCTCATTAGAAAAGACACCTATTCAGAGTGGTTGAGGAATATCAAGTCTGCATTCATCTACAATGACTTGTGGGATGGAGTATGTGAAGGAGTTACCATTGAAACAAAATTTGGACCCATGACCTCTGACCCAAAACCACCATGAACATAGAAAGAGCTTGTTGTGTGGAAGACCAGAGACAAGAAGGCATTGGAATTGATTACCACCATAGTAAGTGAAGAGGTGAGTCATCACATATTACCTACAACATCTTGTTTTGATGCCTTAAAACTATTGAAAGACCTATATGACTCACATTCTAAGTTGGGTTTAATTCAATTGATGTTAATGTTTTTCAATTTCAAAGTGAAAGGCAATGATCCTATGATTGTTGCATCTAAGATAAGATAAATCATGCATAAAATCATTCCCACTAGATTGAAACTAGACCTTCCTTTCTTGCTTGCATCAAGTTCCTTTACCCCATACATTCACACTACCTTGAATCACTTCAAGCTAGGGACAAATTGAAGGACCTCACCTTCAAGTATTTGGTGGATAAGGTTGCAGACTGAGAAAAATATTTTGGAAAAAATACCCTCCATCCCACTAGAGAGACCTTATGCCTTGCTCAAAACGAAAAGAACTAGTCAAAAGAATATTCCAAGGGAGAGAACAACAAAAGAGGATGTGAAAGAAGGAATTTCATATGCAATGGGACAATAACAATAAAACAAAGAGACCATATTTACATTGTGGATGCTGTGGGAAGAATGGACATGATACAAATCATTGTTGGGATCTTTTGGGAGAGGCATAATCAGAATAAATAAGACAAAGGTAAAGGGCAAGATACTAGTAAAGCTCATGAATATGTTCATTTTATTGTTGCACACTGTAACATTGGAATCAATGAGATCACTTCATTTTCATCTTGTAAAGATACTTGGTTGCTTGACATCGGTGCAACATCACACATGACATTTATAAAAGATTTTTTTGAATAATTGAATGACAATATAGATGTCAAAGTATATTTTGCAGATAAGTCCATCCTCAAACTGAAGGATTTGGTTCCATCAAGCTCAAACTTCTTGGATTCCCTAATTTTTTGTTGCATAATGTTCTCTATCTTCTAGAGTTGTATAGAAGCATGTTGTCCCTAGTGTAGATTCAACAGCAAGGCCATTCCATCCACATGTTCAATGAAATAGTAGAAATAAAGAAGTCCTCTGACAACCAGGTCATCATGCTTAAATATGAAGATGGAAAGTTGTTGAACCTAAAAGGATCATCTGCAAGAGTTCATAATTTTTCCTACCTCTCTTAGCATGAAGAAGGTGCATTGTCATCCAGTCTTTTATGGCATGAAAGGTATGGTGTAATATCCATAGTTGGATATTCTCAATAAGTTAGGGTTGAACCCATAATTTCTGAAATAACCCACAAATCCGTAGATGTAAAATGATATATAAATTGATAAGATAAGATATGATGAATGTTACAATGAGAATGGAGGGCTTGTATAAATACCCACGCAGGGGTGCCCTTGATGAGACATGACCTTTCATTAAAGAGGTGTGTCTTCATTAGATTTAGTTACTAATATTAACTATTAATTATTAATTATTTACTTATTATTCTTTATTTTATGTTCGTTACATTGTCTTCCCCTTAAGGAAAGCTTTGTCCTCAAAGCTTATTTGACGACAATGATTACGTTTGATTTGTTTGCCTGTAATGTTATTTCTTGATCTTTAGTCTTTGCGACTTTTGATGAAACGAGGCGATACGAATTACGAATTCCAAGGGAGAATTGTCGCATTGTCTTTGATGTGGTCCATCCGAGATTTATTTTTATCGAGGCTATTTGATCGCTTTGTGGGACATAACTTTTTGTTTGATGCTTAGTGTATTGATTCGATGTTCTTGCTTGTTTGACATCGTAATTCCTCTGAGTATGTTCATTTTGACCCTGTCATTGGTCAAAATGATGTTTATAATTTGGGTGACGATGAGTTTTTGTTTGTTCTTCTACTGGATTGACTTTTTTTTTATTTGTATTGATGACTGGAATTGTATTTGCTTCTTTTTTCTCAACGTAGATTTTTGAGTCCAAAGGATTTGATGTTCTCTTTTGAATTTTCTCCAACTTATTGTGTAAGGAGTCTTTTTCCTCTTCTTGCGCTTTCTTATCATCTCTAAGCTTCTGAATTTGATCCATTAGATCTTGTTTGTGCTTCTTGAGGTGACCATTTTCGTCAATGTTTTCTAATAGTTTCTTCTGAAGATCTCGATTCTCCTCTTCTAGCTTTTGATTATGTTGTGCTTTATCCTTCGACTTTTTTATTTGAAGAAGCAATTTCTGATTATGATCTCTTAAACAAGAGATCTCTTCTTCTTTATCTGTGACGATTTTGTCAAATTCTGACTGCATCTTCTGATTTTCTTGTGAAATGACCATGGTGATATCTTTGAAGTCTTTTGATGCCACGATTTTGGAATCTAACTTCATTCTAACATCTTGTAGAGTGACTTGCTTCTTCTTGTAAGAAAACGTTAAAAACTTTTTTCTTCATATTTAAGATAATTGTCTCCAATGTTTCCATCCAAGATAAGCCGAGAATGATGTCAACTTCATTTCGGAAAATAGCTGTAACATTGAATTGGGATGTGAACTTATATTCATCAATTTCTAGTTGTAAGTCCCTAATTGCATATTGCTTCTCACACCATTTATCTTTCTTTTCGATTATACTTAGTTCTGGGACGAATAATTGATTTGCCAAGGTGACGTTAATGTTATTTTCCTCGATGGTTGGGAAAATAGCGATGCTAATAGGATTTCTTTGAATAATCCCTTCAAGTTTTAGTATGTTAATGGCTACCTTTGAGTGGGTCTTCTGGAATCTTCCTCTTCTGTCACTTTGAGACTCCATTTTTTCTTCAACAATAATAATTATTAATTTAATTAATTAATAATAATATTATCATTAATGTTATATAAACTATATATATAGTTTAATATTTTTTTTCACAATAAAATAATTATTATTTCAAAAATAATAATTATATAATAATATTATAGCTATATAATAACTATAATAAAAAAAAACTTTAATAAAGTCTTTAATAAAACAAAATGTTAAATAAATTTTTGTTTTATTAATTTTTTTTTATTATTTGTTTTTTTTTTTTTGGTTTGCAGCTGTGAAGGTTGCGGGGATGGAGAGTGGCCGCGATGGAGATGGTAGGTGGGAGGGCTGTGTAGGTAGAGGTGATGACAGGCGCAGCAACAGGAGAGGGCGAGCAGGTGAGGGAGGTCGAGAAGGGGCGACCAGGAGGAGGGAGAGAGTGACGAGAGATGGAGGGGGTGGCATGCGTGTTGGGTGGAGGCGGAGTGAAGGGAAGCGCAGGAGTGGAGGAGTTAAGGTTACAGCGCGGGAGTGGAAATCGAGGGCAGGAGAGGCGCAGGGATGTAGAGAGTAGGGGGGTGTGGGGAGGGCGCGGCAGTTGGATGAGCTGCGCGGGGATGCGCGGGAGGTTGCAGAGAGTGGAGGCGAGGGATGGCAGAGGCTGCATGGGAAGTGAGGACGGCGGAGGTGCGTGCAAAGAGTGGGTGCCTGCGTGGAGAGTTAGGGCACCGCTCAGTGATGGGAGGCCTGTAGAGGGTGCGTAGGAGTAGTGTGGGTGGGGGATTGAGCCGCAAAGGAGGGAGTGTAGGCTGTGCGGAGGAGAAAATGATGAGAGATGGGTCTGCGCGTGGTAGGGAGGTATGCATGAGTGGTTCGAGAGTGGAGTGGAGGTAGCAGAAAGTGGTGGATGAATTGCAGAGGTGCGGGAACAAGGGTGAAACGGGTACAATGAAAGAGGGAGGTGATGAGTGCAGTGAATGAATGAGGAGTGAAGGAGCTTCCTTCGAATGGAGGGAGAAGGTCAAAGACCTGCTACTCAGGGAAAATTGATTTTCTCAGACAAGGTCTAAATTTGATGGCCACCAGCCAAATCGAGCAACGAGCGCTCTGATACCAATGTAATATCCATAGTTGGATATTCTCAATAAGTTAGGGTTGAACCCATAATTTCTGAAATAATGCACAAATCCGTAGATGTAAAATGATATATAAATTGATAAGATAAGATATGAATGTTACAATGAGAATGGAGGGCTTGTATAAATACCCACGCAGGGGTTCCCTTGATGAGACATGACCTTTTATTAAAGAGGTGCGTCTTCATTAGATTTAGTTACTAATATTAACTATTAATTATTAATTATTTACTTATTATTCTTTATTTTATGTTCATTACATATGGACACATCAATATAATAGTCTTCTTTTGTTGAAAAGGAATGGTATTTTTAGTTTTCACACAAATCCAAAGAAGCTAAAACAATGTGATCCATGCATTCTTAGAAAACATAGTAAGAAACCATTTCATGAGTCAAAATTCAAAGCATGTAGAATGTTAGAGATGATTCACTCTAACCTTTGTGGCCCCATGCTTGTTCCTTCTGCCAATGGTAATAAATATATTGTGACCTTTGTTAATGACTACACCAAGATGTGTTGGGTATATTTTTTAAAGAAAAATTATGAAGCATTAGAAACATTCAAACATTTTCATGTATGCGTTAAAAATGAAGCACAATCTCATACTGGCACACTTCATACAAATAATGGAAAAGAATACACTTCTAATTATTTTGAAAACTATATTCGTCAACATGGGATTAGAAACCAAACTACAGTTCCATACAATCCTCAACAAAATAGTGTGGCAGAAAGAATGAATAGAACTATCTTGAATATGGTATGTCCATGCTATTTTTAAAGAATGTCAAATTGATGTTTTGGAGAGGCATCTCAAGGTATGTGCACTCTATTTGAAAAATCGAAGTCCCACTCATTCTCTTACAAACAAGACTCCATACGAAATGTGGTATGGCCACATCCCTTTGGTGAGGCATATCAAGGTATTTGGTTCCACCTATTATGACTTAATACTAAAGGAACAAATAAACAAGCTTGGTGCAGGGGGTCGGAAATGTATTTTATTTCTAGAGATGTCATTTATTCTTTATAAATATGTGAGAAATGCATTCACTCTTTCCAAAGATGTCATTTTTCATGAAATGAATAAAAATGATGAGTCTATTGAAATGCATCTTGATCTTATGGAAAAATTTTCCTAAGTAAATACCTTTTATGAAGTTGATAATGAAATTCCACTTCTTGAAGGGGGGATCCCTATCTTGGATCAATCTCTGGAATTTATTTATGCAACACCATCACCCCCTCATGTAGAAACTCATGAAGAAGTTCATGCCACTTCACCATAATAGGAGATTCAAGTAGATGATGTGATTGAAAGAATTGGGAGACTGAATCTTGAATAAAATGAAGAACCACCAGTTGATCAACCTAATCCTTCGTGAAAAGTTCCAAAATGGATCACAAAAACACTTGAAAGTGTCCATCTAGATGAATTTGGAAATACATGAACAAGAAGTTTGACTAGAAAAGAAAATGGAGGAGATGTAGATAATTCAAATCCAAGTGATGTAGAATGTATGGATATCCCATATGATTGTGAATTGAATTTATCTACTAACCTTGAACTAACTTCCTTTGAATAAGTTGTTGCTCGTAATGAGTGGAAAGAAGCCATGCAAAATGAGTATGATGTCATCATTAATAATGGAACCTTGAAGTTGGTGGACCATCCATTTTAAAACAAACCAATTGGCTGCAAGTGGATCTACAAGAACAAGTACATATCAAATGGCTCGCTTGACAAGCACAAGACGAGGCTTGTGGAAAAAGGTTATGCACAAAAGGAAGACATTGATTATGAAGAGATCTTCTCCCCCACAAAACAATGGGATACCATCCACACCTTCTTGTTTTTGGCAACACAAAATGGGTGGAAAGTTCATCAGATGGATCATTAGATCAAATTTAGGGTATAAAATGGGCCACATAAAAAAATGTGCCATGGAGTTGGATTTCTCAAACCAATAAAATTTCAATAACTTTGGTCAACGATTATCGTTGAGTTGGGGATATAGAAATCATCAATACTTATGTATCATATTTTTATTTGGCAATAACTAACTCCATATAAACCTCACCTTGGTTAAGATCATGAAAATTTTATCACAAAATATGATAAATATACTTGAAATATAAATATAGAGTATTTTATATTATCATTACTTCCAATTCCTTTAAAATATAAATCCCACATTAATTATAATGATAGTGGAGTAATTTTGAAATAATAAAAACATTTATATAATTAATCTTTAATATATATATATATATATATAATTTTAAATGAAATTACCTTGAAATACTAAATAAAAAAATTAGTATTTCTAATATTACTAAATAATACCTCCTTTTAAAAAATCTAAATATATTTAATTACTAGATCCCCAAATAATTATAACATTTAAATACTAAATACCAATACAAAATATTATTAATAAACAATCATAAATCATATTACTAGGTCCTACCCTAGCATGTTTTATATAAAAATTAAAATGTTTAATTAAAAACAATATGATATTACCGCCTTCCATAAGAATTAAAAAGAATAATTAATTTGAATTAAAAATTTAATTTTTGCTCCAAAATGAGAATGGACTAGTAGCTCATACCCTAATAAGAAACTACCAAGGCTAAAATGTATCATAAATAAGAAAAGAGGACAGAGAGAAAATCTTTTGGTATTTTTTTTATAACGTTCGCTCTCAAACTTGGAATTAAGCGCTCTTGGTACCATTGGAAAGGTTTTGATGAAAGATACAACTTTCATGTTTTGATTTTACCGAGATTCCGCATCAATTTTCCGGGGTGAGAAATTAAGTATTTATGTGAGAAAATCATCTTTGATCTTACAACATTTATGATGGAGGAGAAGGAATTAGTTGCCTCTTTCTTATCTAAGATTGCTCAGATAGAAGATCAACTCATGGCAATTGGAGTTGAAGTAGATGATGATGATCTTATGCAAACAGCAGTAGATGGTCTTCCTACATCTTGGGAGACATTTCTTTCAACAATGAATGGAAGAGAAACACAACCAAGCTTTGATCGATTGTGGCATGAATGCCTAGAAGAAGAAGGCAGAATCCAGAGTAGATCTGGGCCTCCAACTGAAAAGAATCATGCTCTTGCTGCCAAGACAAAGAAAGGGAGAAGTTTCCCCAGCACCAGAACAAAGGTAAGGGACCTCAAGGTAAGCACTCTTATAAGTCAAAAGTAAGATGATTTAAATGTAACAAGCTTGGTCATTATGCAAACGTTTGTAGAAATCCTCCTAATAGGAATTGGCATAAAGGGAATCATCATGCTTCAACTGCTATAGAAGAAGAAGAGCTTCAACAAAAGAAATCTAAAGCTGAGACCAAAGAAAAAGATCAAAGAGAGTTCTTCTTGATTTCAGCACTCTCAGGTTCCATCTCCAACAAATCAAACTCATGGTGGATTGACAATGGGGCCACCAAACATATGACTGGATACAAAAGGGCTCTTGTGGGTTACAAGGCCAAGAAGTTTAATGAAAAAGTGGAGATGGGAAATAGAAGTACCTAGAAATCAAAGGATTTGGTTCAACTTCCTTAAATCTTGATTCAGGTACGTTAATTCATGTTGAAGAAATTTTATATGTTCTTGGTTTAAAGAGGAATGTTCTTTCAGTGGCAATTTTAGAAGACAAGGGGTTCTCTGTAGCTTTCTCAGAAGGAAAGGTACTAGTATGGACTAAAGGTGGAAATATGAGCTCAACTATTGAGATTGATGTCCGTGAGGGGGACCTTTACAAGGTCTCGGGACATGTTAAATCTCTAATAAATAACCCCTGTCAAGTTTCAGAGATCAAGAGGGAGTCTTTCAGTGACTCAGATATAGAAGCCTATGAGACTTCTTGTTCAGAGAACCAGAGGGAGAAGGACAAGAAGCCTTCAGTTGATCTCATTAAGGAACCTATTGAGAGGTTCCACGAATGCTCCAGTGGGAGCTATATCATTGATTCAAGATCAACCCTTGATATGGAGACAGCCAAACTTCAAGTTTGGAAAGATACTATGATAGAGAGTATCCATCTAATAATGGATAATGATATGTGGAAAGTGATTCTCAGACAACAAGGGAAGTCAGGTGTAACTTCCAAGTGGATCTATAAGATCAAAATGTTTGCTGACAATCATGTATTCTATGACAGGTTGTTTCACCATGACAAGGACATGGTGCAGTTATCAGATATGTTGACTAAGCCTCTGTCTTCGGCAAGCCTAGTGTTGCTGAGAATGCGTCTCTTGCTGAGAGGGAGTGTTATTTTTTAGTGCAGATGCGAGACACGTTCTCAGAGAGAATGGTACCATAGTCAGTTAACTAGGGCTCCTGGTCAAGTTAACCAGGCAGAGTAAAGAGTAAGACTCTAGAAGGTACCATAGGGCCCCCAGCTGTCTCCTAGGTTTCTTGGTCGGGTACCAAGCAGGTTGATGCCATGGAAAAGTCCCTAGCATGTGGCTAGGGCCCCTATTTGTCTCTAGGGTATTCTGGTCTAGGACCAGACAGTTTCTTGGTCATGAGGACCAAGAAGATCCTATAGGTTGAGATAGAGACATCCTAGTATAGGACCAGGCGGATTCTTGGTCAAGGACCAAATAGGTCCTGCAGGTGGTTGATTAACATTCATTCTAGGACTGAAAACTCAGCATGGGGCTGAGAGCCATTCTTTACGAATGAAGGCACTTGGTCAATTACCAAGATGTTGACTTCGGTCAACCTTCAGCCTGGGGCTGAGACCATTCTTTCTGAATGAAGGAACTTCATCAGTTACCAAGATGTTGACTTCGGTCAACCTTCATCATGGGCTGAAGAACCTGATCAAGGACCAGGTGGTTGATCAACTTGACTCAGTCTAGGACTGAAGCTCAGCTTTGGGCTGAGATTCATTCCTTGAGAATGGAGGTTCTTGGTCAATTACCAAGATGATGATGTGTGATGTCCTCTTCTCCTAGGTCTTCAAGATGGTTGAGTTAGATGGTCTTCTCGAGGGACTAGCCACCCCTTGATGAAGCCACTAACATTTGACCTAAAGAGCAGTTTGGAGGACCACATGATCACATCATCCAGTGTGGACCCTTCCTTATACATTGATGATCAAACTTTCAGGTTATATGGAACATTTGTACATTTGAGAGAGAGATGATTGGTTGTACCTTCCCCACCTTGGTTGATTTATTGTTGGTCCTTACACCGTGTTGTTTATTGATTTTATGGTACCTTGATGGTTAGTAGGGTCTCTTCTACCGACTTTAAGTCGTTTATTGACTTTTACCTTGTTGGTTATTGATCTTGTGGTACTTTATCTTTGACTTATGGTAAATAGGGTCATTTACCCACCTTGAGTTATTTTTTTATTTATACCACCTTATATGTTTTGGTCTTATGGGTACTATGGTTGTTTGTCCACTTTATGTGACTCTTTTATTTTTTATTTTTTATTTTTTTTATATTTTAAAGGTGGTCACTTCCTAATTTGATAGAACCCTAAATTATTTTATTTGATCATTCTAGAAGATATAAGATGTTGATGTATATGTAACTTCGGAATGTATTTCATCTATATATTATATATATATTTATTGTACCCTTATAAGAGATGTGTTATTCCTCTATAAGGAAGTGTCGTCATGTGGATTGACAAGTGTCGCAAGTGTGTGTACTTGCCGATGGGTTATTAGACCACCTTATGGGGTCGGCCCTAATTAATATATATTATAATGTGGGTGTATCAAAGTAGACAAGTCGGCCCCAGTAGGTCACTGGGCAAAAAGGTGAGTATAAATAGAGATAGGAGATCTCTATTTTACACACTCAGAAAAGTAACTATCTCTCTCTCTGAAAAGTGGCGCACTAGTGAGGAGGAGGAGGATCATCTGCTAGGAGACTATCTCAGTGTTATTTGGTTGTATTTTGGTTGAGCCATTGCTCTCTCTATCTCTGAGGAAGTTGTGGGGTTTTTCACCTTAGGGTTTTCCCCACGGAAACTCTGTGTCTCTTGTCTCTATGCTTTTGATTCTTGTGATGCTTGTGATGCTTGTCATATTATGATTGTCATGCATTGATATACTGTAGATGTTATTCTCTCAGCAAAGATCCTATAGTATTGTGATTTAATACTAAAAATTTAACATGGTATCAGAGCTTAACTGAGAAGAAGACATTTTGCAGTGACGGAAGCTTGTATTCCTTGTTTATTGGGTTTCTCTCCACAGATTTTTGAAATTCAGTATAGTAGATTGGATCTGCTCATCAAGGCGCATCTATCTGTCCAATCAGAATTCAGTTCCGAGCATTTTCAGATTTGGCCCTAAAACTTAGGGTTTCCACAAAAATAGGAATTTCTGGAAACTGAAGGCACGGCTGGAAGCTCCTTGCAAAAATCGAAGGTTTGAGCTTTGGATCGAGATTTTTGGCTGGGTAGATCTTCGGGAAACTCAAACCCTAATTCAGGGCTCTCCCTAGTGAACCCGGGAGGACAAAAAGGCAATTTTGAAGGGCAAGACCTTGTTGATCTCAAATTCTGAATGTACTAGGCTGATCAGCTCTCCAAGGCGCATCTTTCTATCCTTTCGGAATTTTGAAATTCACATTTTGAATTTTTAGGGTTTCTCTGACAAACCCTAATCCGGGACCAGATCCAGTTTTCAGCACTTCAAGTGGTAAGTCCTAAATCTTTTCTATTTCCATTTGAAGTACTCTTAAAGATGTCTCTCCACACTAAGCTTGAGGATAAGCTTGAAGGGGCTGATAACTTTCGAGCCTGGAAGTATAGGATTGGGTTAATCCTAGAAGAGAATGAGTTGGACTCATATGTGAAAGAAGACATCCCTATCCCAGAGGATGAAGAAGCCAAGGCATTGCACAAGAAGAACTTGGTCAAGGCAAAGAGAATCATTGTTGATTCTATCAAAGATCATCTCATTCCTCATGTGTCTTCTCTTAAGACACCCAAAGAGATGTTTGAATCTTTGACCAAGCTATTTGAAGGAAAGAACATAAATCGGAAGATGACCCTGCGGAACCAATTGAAAGCAATGAAGTTTCAGAATGGAGAAACCATTCAATCTTACTTTTCAAGGGTCTCCCAGATCAAGGAACAATTAGAAGCAGTAGATGAAATGGTGGAGAATGGTGAAGTGGTGATGACCACTCTAAATGGCCTACCCAGGTCATGGGATTCCTTTATTCAAGGAATTTGTGCAAGGAAGAAGTTGATCTCATTCAGTAGACTTCGGGAAGAATGCTCTCAAGAAGAAGCTAGACTTATAGCTCGTGAAGAAAAGATGGGAGGTGAAGATCAAGCTCTTGCAACTCACACCAAAAGAAGCAAAGCCAAGAAGGATCACTCTCGCCACAATAGATCCTATAAAAAGAACAAGAAAGACCTAAGATGCTTCACATGCAATGAGAAGGGTCACTTTGCTTCAGATTGTCCCAAGAACAAAAGGGATAATAACAACAACTCCAGTAAGAAGAAGAAGGGCAGCAAAAGAAGGTTTCATGCTCATGCTGCCGAAGATGATGAACCTCCAAAGAAGAAGACTAGGGAAGAAAGTGATAGTGATGATGACTCATCAAGTGAAGAAGAGTATGTTCTGATCTCTGCTCTCACAGGTACTATTTCTCATGGTTGTAATGATTGGTTGATTGATAGTGGGGCCTCCAAACACATGACTGGGTTCAAGGAATCTTTTGTGAACCTTTCTGAACATGAATCACCCCATAAGGTGAAACTTGGGGATGATTATCAATATCCAATCAAAGGAAGTGGTGAAGCCTCCTACAACCTAGATTCTGGAAAATCATTGAAGATGAAAGAAGTACTGTATGTACCTGGACTCAAGAAGAACTTACTCTCCATCTTTGCATTGGATGCAAAAGGTATGAGGGTTGCATTTGTGGATGGCCAAGTCCTAATGTGGCCAAAGGGAAAGAACATAGATGATGCAGTAGTGATTGGAGAGCAAGAGGGAGGCTTGTATAAATTGAAGGGACAACCTGAACATGCCATGGTACATGAATCCATGGAGCCAAGTGAACTTTGGCATAGAAGACTTGCTCATATGCACTATAGGGCACTTCCAATTGCAAGCAAGGCAGTAGAGGGTCTTCCTGAAATCAAGACCAAACATGAAGGTGTTTGCAAAGGATGTGCAAAAGGAAAGAACACTAAGAAGGCTTTCCCAAGCAGTGAAAGCAAGGAAAAAGACATTCTGGAAATCATCCACTCAGATGTATGTGGCCCCATGTCATCCAGTTCCCTAAGTGGGTATGTTTACTATGTATCATTTATTGATGACTTCTCCAGAAAGACTTGGGTATACTTCTTGAAGGGAAAAGATGAGGTGCTTGATAAATTCAAGGAATTCAAAACCTTGATGGAGAATCAAACTGACAAGAAAATCAAGACATTCAGATCTGACAATGGTGGAGAATTCACCTCAAATGACTTCAAGAAACTTTGCAGTGAATCAGGGATTAAGAGGGAATTGACTGCTCCTTATAATCCTCAACAGAATGGAGTTGCAGAAAGGAAGAACAGAACTATCATGGAAGCAGCAAGGGCAATGTTGCATGACCAGGATCTTCCTATGCATCTATGGGCAGAAGCAGCTAGAACAGTTGTATATGTGTAGAACAAAACACCCCACAAGATATTGGACAACAAGACACCAGAAGAAGTCTTTTCTGGTAAGAAACCTGAAGTCAGTCATCTCAGAATATTTGGTTGTCCAGTATACACTCATGTCCCAAAGGAGAAGAGGACTAAACTAGATCCTTCAGGAAAGAAGGGTATCCTTGTGGGTTACAGTGAAAGCTCGAAGGCTTACAGAATATATTTTCTGGGTTCAAGAAGATTGATGTCAGCAAGGATGAATATAAGTTCAAAGTCAAAAGGGAGCACACTCCAGCAGCTCCTGCAAGGATGCAGATTTTCAGAGGAAGCTGACCATCTACCTACATTCCACAACATAAAGGTGTAGAAGAAGCTACTTCAGCAGCTCCTACCAGGAAGCAAAGACTCAGAGGGAGTCCACCCAAACAAACAAACAAAGATAAGTATTTCAATTATCATTTGTTGCCTATTTTGTTTGTTTAATAATATTATGCTTATGTTCCTAGACTTAGGAGATGTATTGTGCATATTTGAATGATTGCATTAATGAACAGTATACTACTAATATGCATGTGATGGGTAAGTGGCTTATGGCACTGTACAACATTCCAGTGCTACTTATCTAGAATGAAACCTCTTTGCTGACATGTTGGGAGTAGTGCAAACTCTTAACAATGTTCTGGTAGAGACTGGAAGGCATCTAGAAATTTGTGGAACATGGATAAATGTTGTATTGAAGCATTGGCTAAGATAACTGCATGACTGCATGACATATTTATTTATGTGTAAAGAATTTGTTCTGAAAATTATGAGATGTTTCTAATCATGCAATTTAACTTGTTTTGTAGGAAAGACCATATATCTTCACCTACAAAAGGACTACAACAATTGTTCCAGCAAGAAAGATATCTATTGAAGATATTGAAGTTCTCAGGATCTGGGATGAAGAAATGGAATGCCATGATCCGTAGATCATGAAGAAGATGTTTGGGATGCAGTCCCAAGACCTGACAGGGAGTCATATGTATGCAGATTGAAGAAAGCCTTGTATGGCTTGAAGCAAGCTCCCAGAACCTAGTATGGTAGGATGGACAGTTTCCTATCTAGCTTGGAATTTACCAAGAGTAAAGCAGATTCCAATCTTTACTACAAGGTTGAGGAAGGGAATCCAGTGATTCTACTCCTGTATGTGGATGACCTATTTGTGACAGGAGATGACAGACTGATTGCAGATACTAAGAGGAAGCTTGCAGCTGAATTCGATATGAAAGATTTGGAAATGATGCACTATTTCCTAGGTATGGAGGTGTGGCAGAATGCAGGTGGAATCTTCCTTGGTCAAGGGAAGTACACAGTAGATATCCTAAAGAGATTCGGGATGATGGATTGCAAGGCCATGGCCACACCTATGGCATCGAATCTGAAGCTTCTATGTGATGCTTCATCTGAGCCGATTGATGTCTCTATGTATCGTCAGATGATTGGGTCCTTGATGTACCTGACGAACACTAGACCAGACATTTGCTTTGCTGTGAACACATTGAGCCAGTTCCTGATGGATCCGAGGAGTGTTCACCTGGTTGCTGTAAAGCATGTTCTGAGGTACCTGAAGGGTACAGTGGATTATGGGCTCAGGTATGAGGCGAATCAAAAGTTTAACCTGCAGGGTTATGTTGATTCAGATTGGGCTGGCAGTGCTGCAGATAGGAAGAGCACATTTGGGTGTTGCTTCAGTATGGGATCAGGTGTGATCTCTTGGTTTAGCAGGAAGCAGTCCTGCGTAGCACTGAGTACAGCTGAGGCAGAGTATGTTGTAGCCTGTTCAGCTAGTTGTGAGGCAGTATGGCTACGGAAGCTACTGTCTGAGTTATTTGATCTCCCGTTGGAGGCTACTGGTATCTTCTGTGACAACCAGAGTTGTGTGAAGCTGTCCGAGAACCCAGTGTTTCATGACAGGTCGAAACACATAGAGATCAAATATCACTATATCAGGGATATGGTGCAGAGAGGAGCTGTGAAGCTTCTGTATGTTGCGACGGACGAGCAGATTGCAGATGTGCTGACGAAGCCACTAGCCAAAGTGAAGTTCGAGTACTTCAGAGAGAGGCTTGGCGTTCTTCAGATCGAGGACACTTCAAGGAAGAAGTGATGGACACATTTGCTGAAGCCATTCCAAGCATGTTGGAAGGAGGATCCTTCACATGGCTGTGGAATTAAGCGCTGGAGAATGGGCATCAGGATGATGTTCTAGTTTCTGCTTGGATATGATCAGTTGGATCATTTATGTATGTATGCATCATGTTGGATGCTGGATATGATCAGGTGGATCATTTATGTATGTATGTGCATCATGTTGGATGCTTGGACCATGTATCTGTATATGTATCAGGTGGATACATTGTATGATCAGGTGGATAATGTATGATGATATGTATCATGTATATGTATCAGGTGGATACATTGTATGATCAGGTGGATCATGTATGATGATATGTATCATGTATTTGTATCAGGTGGATACATTGATGATCAGGAGGATCATGTATGATGATATGTATCAGGTAGATACTTGGTATGCATCAGGTAGATGCATTGATGATCAGGAGGATCATGTATGATGATATGTATCATGTATTTGTATCAGGTGGATACATTGATGATCAGGAGGATCATGTATGATGATATGTATCAGGTAGATACTTGGTATGCATCAGGTAGATGCATTGATGATCAGGTGGATCATGCAGCAGGATGTTGCAGTGATGATCAGGATGATCATAGATGACAAGCTTCAGGATGTTGCTCCAGATGACATGCAGCAGGATGTTGCAGTGATGATCAGGATGATCATAGATGACGAGCTTCAGGATGTTGCTCCAGATGACATGCAGCAGGACGTTGCAGTGATGATGATCAGGATGATCATGGATACATCAGGATGATGTATGGTGAGTATCAGGTTGATACTCTGTGGCCGTGGATCAGGTTGTGCAGATGAGCATGTAATCCGGTGCCCTGGGAGATTTGCAGATGGTCTTTCGAGGTTTTGCCTATGGCATGTAATTCGGTGCCCTGGGACATCTGGTAAATGCTCTTTCGAGGTTTTGCTCTGGGAGGACATGTAATTCGGTGCCCTGGGAGATCTGCAGATAGTCTTTCAAGGTTTTGCCTATGGCATGTAATTCGGTTCCCTGGGATATCTGGCAGATGCTCTTTCGAGGTATTGTTCTATGGCATGTAATTCGTTTCCCTGGGAGATCCGATAGGTTGGGCTGTGTTCCCGTAATCAGTCCTGGGATGCTCTTGCGAGGTTTTGCCATGACCACATGTAATTCGTTGCCCTGGGAGATCCTATAGGTAGAGCTGTGTGCTCGTAACAGCCTGGGATGCTCTTGCGAGGTTTTGTGGTGAGGTCACATGTAATTCGGTGTCCTGGGAGATCCTATAGGTAGAGCTGTGTGCTCGTAACAGCTTGGGATGCTCTTTCGAGGTTTTGTGACGCACGTAATAAGTCCTGAGGATTCCACAGTATGGCCAGTGATGATGAAGACCTGCAGGTGGTGGGCCTACATCCAGTATGAAAAAAGACTGGCTCTGTAGAACTTCCTATGACGAGTAGAGTCAGAGATTGGTTGAGATAGTAGTAGCAGTGACGATGATGATGACGATGATCCAGAGAAGAAGACTTGTCTAGCATATCTGTGTCGAGAAATACCTTCCTAGTTAAGAGGGAGTGTTGATGTATATGTAACTTCGGAATGTATTTCATCTGTATATTATATATATATTTATTGTACCCTTATAAGAGATGTGTTATTCCTCTATAAGGAAGTGTCGTCATGTGGATTGACAAGTGTCGCAAGTGTGTGTACTTGCCGATGGGTTATTAGACCACCTTATGGGGTCGGCCCTAATTAATATATATTATAATGTGGGTGTATCAAAGTAGACAAGTCGGCCCCAGTAGGTCACTGGGCAAAAAGGTGACTATAAATAGAGATAGGAGATCTCTATTTTACACACTCGGAAAAGTAACTATCTCTCTCTCTGAAAAGTGGCGCACTAGTGAGGAGGAGGAGGATCATCTGCTAGGAGACTATCTCAGTGTTATTTGGTTGTATTTTGGTTGAGCCATTGCTCTCTCTATCTCTGAGGAAGTTGTGGGGTTTTTCACCTTAGGGTTTTCCCCACGGAAACTCTGTGTCTCTTGTCTCTATGCTTTTGATTCTTGTGATGCTTGTGATGCTTGTCATGTTATGATTGTCATGCATTGATATACTATAGATGTTATTCTCTCAGCAAAGATCCTATAGTATTGTGATTTAATACTAAAAATTTAACATAAGAGCCTATATATTGAGATCTTTTATTCCTCATTTTTTATATGTTTTACATCCACTCATCTCAGTTCTGCTTGACGTGAAGGGTGTAATGTCCCCATTTTGACCCCCTTTGTATTAAACCGTAAATGATGTAAATATTGTAATGGTGAGGAGCTCAAGGCCAAGGCCCCACCATTGATTTAGCGTTTCATGAATCGGCAATTAAAAATAGATGCCCATGGTTCTTGTGCGAGATGGGCACAATGTAAATAAGACACCATGTAAATACGAATTTTAATGGAAAAACCCACAACCGGCTATGCAATGCAACAAAAGAGATGGGGCATGACTCTACAAGGAAAAGGGAGGGAAATTATTCAAACCTTGAGCCAATGGTATTAATCCATGTGTCAATGGGGAAACCCATAAACCACCAACTACCCATTTTGTCTCATGTACCCAATCATTTAATTTTTTTCCAAGAAATTGGTTAAGGCAGTTAATGCCTTGGGAATGAAAGAGTATGGGCAAGCCATTTTCGTGCATGGGCAAGCCATCAACTTGGAAAAACGTGTTTTGTCTCCTTAGGCAAGAAACCACCCACGAAATGGTGCCCAAAAGCCATTCTGTACAGGCAGCCTTTGATCATTCACGCAGGGGGAGTTAGCTGGGGTCTTCCATTTACGTTTTTCATCTAAATACTGCATTTTTCCATGCCTGGGAGTCGTTTTTGCAGTATATAACAGTTGGGAGAGGGAGGGCCACGTTTTGAGGACTGTAGGGAGGTCGTTTTTGCCCCTGAATGTCCAAGGACGTTTTTCTAAAAACGGATTTGGCTTCCTGGGTTGTTCACCAACTCCCCATTTCGTTTTTGTGGGTTCCCACGTTTTTTTGGGTTAGTTGAAACCCCATCTCATGCATTCCACTGTGGAAAACGTTTTCCTCATGCCCAGCAAGTGGGGTCCTGCTGTTATGTGCATCCTTGTTCTTGGTTTGAGCCTGTGAGCTGAAGTGTTGGAGTGGTAGTGGATAGAAGTGGCTTGATAAACCTAGTGGGGGAGACAACCTCTCAAAAAGATCAAGAGGGCTTTGGTTACTCTTCTATGCATACCCTAAGAGCACTAGATAGGGAAGGTATGGCTTGAGGGACTGCACAGCAGTGAAAAGAATACTTCCTTGTGCTGGGTGTGTAGGTATTGTGGGTGCCAAGCTAGATAGATCTTGCAAGGTTATCCCTGGCTCTGTGCTGGAGCTCACTAGCTTAGCAACTCTTCCTTTCCATCTCCTAGTAGCCTGATAAACCCAATTGTAGATTGGCTTGGCTCATCTTGGTGTATGCTTGGCTATGTGTGAGTCTGTTGTTCCCTGGTTCCTTGTAGAGATCATGCCCAGCTCGGGGGTGGCAGTGGTGCTGAGAGATTGAGGAGCACACTGGCCTATGGTTGGGTGGAACGTTGCAGTTGCATAGCCAGTTGCTTGGGACTGCCTTATTGAGATAAGTATTCTCTTGTGTAAATTGGCAATTATCATTTGATGAATGTTATGAATGTATGTGGATGTATTAAACGAATTTGCCTCTGCTGTGTTTTTTTTAAAGTTTAGGCATTTCCATATGATCTTGTCACAGAATCTTGAATGTGTGTTAGAGATCAACAGCATTGATTCGATCACCGTCGTTTTTCCATAGTATGCATAGATACAGTTCTTTGCATCAATGATTTTAATTAAAACGTTTTGGGGCTAATTGCCCGGACTGAGCACTGTGATCCTCTCTATCACGCTGGTATGATAGAGGGGACACTACAAAGGGTTTATGGGTTTATGCTACTCATCTACGTTGTCTACCTACTAGAGATTGCTTTCCACTCTCATATTTATGTTTTTTACTTGTTTGACTGCTGAAGGTTGACGTCTAGCTTTTCCACTTCTAGGGGTTGTCAAACACTTCACTACTGCCTTCTTTTCTAACCCCTGACCTCTGTTGAATCTTTAAGGAAGGTCGCATCCTGTTATAGTCTATGCCATGACCTGTTGAGGTCCGATTTACTCTTTTGAGTTAGATCTACTGATCTAAGATCTGATTTGTTGTAGAAGTTTACTTGGGATCCGATCTGCTTATTTTGAAGCTCGATTTGCTAGGTGCAAAACCCGATCTACTGTGTGAGAGGTCCAAATTGTTTAATGAAGGATTTGATTTGTTTTATTGTGCCTTTGCATGACTCAGCAATGAGCTATAAAGTTCAGTCCAGCTCAGTTGTGGATCCCTAGGGTCTAGTTAACCCTGTTGTGTTCTCACTTGGGAGACCGTTAATCTCTATGATCTTGATTTGATTGTCAACTGTTCATTTGGTGAGGACTTTAGCTTGTATGGACAGCTTGAACTGAACTCTTAAGTTTTTTTGTTAATGTTGAGTCTTATTTTGCCCAAATCTAATTGTTAAGACTTACCCTAATTCAGATTGTTTAGTTGCTTGTTTGTGATTGTGACCAGATCTGATTTACTGAGAGTTACTTGTACTGAGATTTTTTTTATTGAGATCATATTTTGTGACTTTTGACTTATGTTATGTTAAGACTGTAACTGTGCTTTTGACTGTCATTGACTACCACTATTGTTGCCTTCAACCTTTAATCTCTCTCTATCTCTGGTTTGTACTAACCCTTTATTAGGGTCACTTGATTCCTAGTGTTGACTGGCCTCTGAGAGGCTCAGTCTATTCTGAAAGTAACATTTTTGAGTATTCTACAGGAAAGGTTTCACACCCAAGTAAGTATCTTCATCTATCTCCTTTACTGCTAACAAGTTGATTATTTTATTATTAATTACATGTTACTAAAGATTACTTTAACACAGTGACCAATCAGGTAGTGTTAAAGGTGTGAAGTTGAAAGAGATGAAAATTATGTTAGAAGTTAATGTTGTACTATTTCACATTTAGTTTCAGTACTTGTTTATTATTCTTCTGCATAAAACCCTAAGTACATAAAAAATTAACAAGTTCATCATTCACATTTATCTACATCTTAAAGATATAAAACTATGGCGCTTAACAAATATGTCAATTAACAAAATACAAGTAAACATAGACAACCATGCTAGTCTTGGACAAAATATGCCAAGTGTGAGCCTCTTCCAAGAATATCCTCCATCCCAAGTCCATGGTCATGTGAGATTCTTTGTTGCCCTTATGATGCTACTTCCAAGTGTGAAGGGGGCAAGTTGGGCCTTGCAAAAACTGAATATTATAGTGCTTTCAAATCACCAATGTTGGGCCTAGGATCTTGTGGAAGAAGAGAAAGTAGGGAAACCTTTGACCAAATCCTACATGCAACTTCTTGTCACCTTAATGCCCCATTTGCATGAGAATTCAATGTCTATTTCTTTTGTCAAGCTTTGAAGAAGGGCCAACATCCCTCCCCTCCTTTCACACAAGAAAATCAATATGAAACAAAGAGAAAAATAGATAAAAGCAAGAAAACTCTTAGAGACACCAATAACTTTAGATTCTCTCCTATTAACAAGGATGCCTCAAAGGCAATATGTCTTGTTTTTGTGCTTTACTAGACAAATAGTTTGTAAGGATTTATCCTAGTACTAAAGAATTTGTAAGAAAAATGGTGAATTCACTCTTCCCAATTCCTTAAGGGGAGGAAAATTGATCTTCTAGTACATATCTTTTTTTTTTAAGTTTGTACGTTATAATTGTCTAATTAAAGCACAACCTTTTTATATCAATACAATGCTCTACCCATTCTTTCTATACAAACTAAAACACTCCCACAAAATTACTAAATTGACTTATTAAATGTTGATAAAAAAAATTAAAAAACCCAAATGAAAACAATGTTACACTGTGCCAAAAGACAAGCAAAACAATAACCATCTTTTTGGATTCACCCATATAAACGAAGCCCTCACGCTCCTCTACTTTCTTTATCTTTCATGCCAAACCTTTTGAATGTTCTCTCTCACTGTTCTTTATTTTTCCTTTCGTGATGCAGCCATACTATAACTCATTTTATAGCTAAATTACCATATTCACTAGCAACCTCACATTTGATGGATATGTTTTAATAATCAATTGTTTTGCATTATGTTGAAATCTACACATGTTAAATTATTGTACAACATCATCTAAATGTAGCTTTGAAAATCATAAACAATTTACCCATCTCTAATCCTTTTTAACACCCACTCATCCTAATATTCCAATGATAAGAAACACCTCACATATAAGCCATTAAACGTGCATCCTCCATATGATCATGATTCATCCCTGACTTGACATTGTCAAGACAATTTCAACTTGATGCCAAGATCAACATCAACTCAACTTGGTTATGATTCATCCCTGACTTGACAGTGTCAAGACAATTCAACCTGATGCCAAGATTAACATCAACTCAACTTGGTTACTTGACAAAGCCTGCTTAATTTAGATTGTCTTTTACTCATGGGAAGACTAACAATCATTATAGTGATAGGCACTAGTTAGGAAGGTTGATACAAAAGTTGTAATATGTAACCTAACTGAAATTCTTGTAGTGAAAGAAATCATAACTTGTTCAAAACCTTTTTGTGAAAACGTGACCTTAATTTCAAAGAAAGGGATATGATCTCTTGGATTGCCAATTGATTCACCCACCAGGGTCAAGCTCTAAGCAAATATTAAGCCGTAAATATTAAGACAATCTTAAGACACAAGCCGAGTCAAACAAATATCAAATTAAAACAATCGGATTAATGTTCAGTGTCCATTTCATCCAGAAACCAGCGCCTCCCGTGAACCACGAGCAACTTTAAAGACCTTATTCTTAACCCACCAAGCCAAAACAGAAAAACAAATTACACAGTGGGAAGAAAGTAACCTTATTGAAAGAAACATTTTCTAATTCTTCGATATCAATGTGAGGGGTTGTTTATTTAGAAGATTGTTTTCCAATGATTTTAGAAACGAATAGATATTCTTTAGTGTTGATTGTTCTTTACTACAGGCTAAATCGATAAAGATTGTTGGAATAATTCGATCTCCGTTGGGGTAGGGACAAGTTTTCCTCTCTCTAGTAAAAACACCACTAATATCTACAACATCACTCCTGTAACACCTTAAAAGTTAGGATTTATTGAAAATGTAGGTATTGTTGAAATTGTGAACAAAAAAGAAATTATAAAAAAGTGAATTAACAAATACACTTAGTTAAATTTGTTTGGGAATAGTAAAATGTATGCTCTGGAGGTTGGTTGCTTGACTGTTTGTTGGTGGTTTGGCTGGAATAGTATTAACCACTGGGGGCTCGGGGTTCTCAGCTTTCAGCTAAGAAGTTTGGTTGGGAGAGCCGCTACCCCAACACTAGTTGCGATGGTTAAGAAGATGGGAGAGCTAATACAAGCTAACAGAAGGAAAATTCCTCCAGGACAATTCTTCCATGTAAGCAGGGTCTGCCTACTCCTCTTATATTCAGTTAATGGTAGCATAATCAAGTCTTGTTAAATTAAGAATAGAATTTTGTTAGCTATTAAAGAAATGCACTTCCTTAATTAATGGATACATATGTTCATAACACCTTTACTAGAACAAAACATAAAATTTAAAATTAATTAATATAACTTTGGGAAATTATTCTCAAATGTATTCCTACCCTGTAAATTTACAAAGAAATACAAAGTATAAATAAAAAATACCCCTGTATTATAGAACAAGATCTTACCACACCTCCCTTCCCTTCCCTGCCCTACCCTTGGTGTGGTCACTCTCAACAGGCTCTGTAAGAGGCCACGAACTTTGGAGGCCTATTGCCAACATTAACAACATTATCCTAACTAAAAATGAAAAAGACTGTAGGCTATGGGGTTCCCGATGTTGCCCTCATCTCCTGGATATCACAACCTACATCCTATTCCACCAAACTTTCCTTCATAGTTACTTTAGCATATATAATATTTTTATATCATTTTTTATTCACGACCTACATCCTACTCCCCAATATACCTTCAAAGTTACTTTGGCATATACAATATTTTTTTATCATTTTTCATTCATTTGTTTACCACAAGAAGAATTATGTTCCTGGTTAGAGGCAAATAGTCCTCTTTCGGGAAAATTCATTGTGGTTTTTGTCAAGTATGTGTTTTTCTCTCTGAGTTTGTCGCAAACTGGGATCACAGCTTTAATTTTAAAAAAAATCGATATGATGCTGTGATCGCGAAGATATGCTGACTTGTCACTAATATTAAGATATTGTTTAGTATTCTCATTGTAAATGCTGTCATCTTCAAAATAATTGCAGGAGCTTCTATTTTAAGTATCATATCTGCATACAAAAAGAATACCAACAAATTTAAAAGCATCGAAGTTTCCAAGTTGAAATGCTTGTAATAAGAACCCCTTGTGCACAACCAAAAAACAGAGAAGAAAAGAAAGAGTAACAGATTCAGAGTTTTCAAGAATGGTGATAGCAAAAGATATTTATTTATCATATAATAAGTTTTAAAATTGTACGAATCCATGTATTTTTATATTGATAGGTTGTTTATATCTTAGAATTTGGGGTGGACTATCATTTATGTTTTTTCTTAGATTGAAGGATAGGACATGTGTACTGTCCAAATTGATTTTATGGGCATCCTTCAAATTCGAAATAAACAATTATAAAAAATATATATATAAAATCACTGGTAGCTGATGCATGGCTAACTCTTAACTAGTCGGAAAAGATAATAGGTAGTGATAATGACAAAACAAATTTAACTAAAGGTAATATGTAGCTGAGACATAGACAACAGGTGATTACAATTAAGTATGGAGAACAAGTAATAGATAACTTATTCATAACACTTAACTTGTAACCTATCGGTATTCACCGACCATAAGTTAAATGATTGCCATAAGAAAACCGTGATTTGATAATTAAAAAAAAAAACTTAAAACACAATCCCCTTTCCAGGCCACTGTAGTTTAGCCACAAGGTCTTATTAAATTTAGTTAGGCTGCTCCTATATTTTCAAATGCAGGACTCTTGAAGCAAGCTATAGATAGTACTTGCGCAATTTTAACGTTTTAGTAGTTCTCCTAATAAACATAATTTCTTTCTATTTGCAAATGCGTGACCAGAAAAGTTGTATACGGGGATTATTACAGGTAGTTATAAACTGTGAGGGAACTGGAAGTGAATTCTTGTTTTGACTATTAACTTGAAATTGATTGTAAAGTCACGAAATAATACATGCTCCTGAGCACTCCAAAGAAAATACTGGCATGTCCTCTTTTGAGAAAAAGGGAAATATAATTGCCTTGGAAAACGTAATAACCTGACCTTAGACGTTCACTATTCCAGAGATCTTTCAGATTGGTATGGTTGGCTCATGAGCACTCCAAAGAAAATACTGGCATATCCTCTATTGAGAAAAGGGGAAATATAATGGACTTGGAAAACGTAATAACCTGACCTTGCAAGTTCACTAATCCAGAGAAACAGGCCCATTATTGGTATGATTGGGGCCCCTTATTGTTTCGCAGGAATTGCTTTTTATGACTCTACAGAGCTCAAAGCAGGAATGTTAGATATCAATTAGGAGGAATACAATTGCTCAAACTATTCAACAACAGAGTAAGTTTAACATCAGAGAAAACTTGTGAGAATCATCCTAATATATAAAGTAGGGAACATCTGATATTTTTATGGAGAATTGGAAACCTGTGTGAAGTTTTTCATGTTCTCGACGCGTTTCGGATTTCAGAGGACATCTTTCTCCTGAAGACGGACTCAACTCTGAAGTCCGAAACGCGTCGAGAACATGAAAAACTTCACACAAGTTTCCAATTCTCCATAAAAATGACTACTACCTACTTAAATGAAAACAAAACATCTGATATTGTACTGTTAGCAGGAGACCAAAAATAACAACTTCAACCCCTCCCAGGAAGAAACTTCCCCCTATACATTCACAGCATCTCCCAAAGGTACAACGCGGCCCCAAACACTTATGAAGTATTCGGAGACAGAAGGTTCGTGTTTTCTTCTTTCTTTAAGAAACTGATGCCCCCAGCAAGACAATAAAGCCCAGACCAACCCTTCTAAAACGGTTGAAGATCCTGGGTCAAGCCAGCCAGTCAGGCCCTCATTAACGAAAGGTTGATCCTGTGCCGGTTAACCTTTCTCAGGAGAGGATCTGTTTTAGTCAGCACGATGGAGGTTCAAGATGGCTTCTGCTAAAGAGAAGCCCGTGCCACAAAGGACAGATCACCTCATTTTCAATGATGTATCTATTGCAGAAACACGAAAGGTCGCATCGCTGGGTATGGCCACTACGCCACTCTCAAGTTTCAACCCACTAGAGATTTTCCACTGGTCATAATTGCAACATTTAAATGGGGCAACAAAACACTAAAGAGCCACTGCAATCCCAAGTCTGAAAGTTTCAGTTTTGGAAGCCTTCCCAAAAATGGCTACATGAACTGGACAAAATCATCAATCTCCTGCTTTCGCAATGTATGATATTGTCATATTTTATTTTCAGATTATCAATGAAATATAAGATGCATTTGTTTTGCAAAAAGAAAGAAACAGATTGCAGGCCCAAACAAGGCTTCAAAGACTCGATATATAATTCAAAGAATAATAGGACTCAAGAAAATGAAAAAGTTGAAGGTTAGCGTTGAAGGGTAGCCTTCAGAGATCCAGTGACCCAATACTTTCTTTGCAATCCGTTTTATAAATATATATATCCAGAGGAAACAAGTACCCACAACAGCCTTATAAGAATTTCCCTTTATAGTGGCATCAATCCATATTGACAATCAACAGACCTCAGCAGAAACTGAAAAAAAGGTAAAGAATACAACAGACATTTCAATGGCCGCAAAATTCTACTATAGGTGTAATACAAACGAAAGAAATCTCTATACTGTACATACTAGGCGAAGGTTTATTTTGGTAAAGGGCTTCCACGATCTTGTTTTGCTTTGGCATAGCATGTGTAGTAAAACAGGTCCAGAATCAAAGTAAATACAGTGAAAGCGGCTCCCGCTGCAAATACCCCCTTTCGCAGTGTCTCACAAGACAGGTCGTGCTTAACGAAGTAACCCAGGTATCTTGTATGGTAGGCATTCCTGGCCGCCCCTGCTACGAAGCACGCCTCCGCAATCAAGAACGTTAACCTACAAACCAAACAAAAAAGGGCCCAGATTGGTAAGGGTGCATGCTGAGCTTAAAAGAAAATGGTGCGATGAGCAAGAAATAAATCCAAGGGGTCGTTGGGTTGGTTTGACCCGACGGTGCGATGGGCAAGAAAGAAACCCAAGGGATCGTTGGGTTGGTATGACCTTTCGGTTAACCGGTAAGGTTAAAGTAGCTGATATTGGGGTTGGTTGTTAACAACACATTTTATATAGAAAATTGGGAAAGAAAGAGAAATCAAGATAACGCTCGTTACTGGTAACGAGCTCCATCCAAAAATTGGGGGTTTCTCATCCTGAATGCTGAAATTTTCAGTGTTGTTGGGGATTGGAGAAATCAGCTTATTCATTTTGAATGCTGAAATTTTCAGTGTTGTAAAAGAGAAAGAAAAAAGTAAAAGAGAAAGTACCAGGAAACAAAGAATAAAATGATCGCCCAAGCACGAGATCCGCCCGGCTTGAGAACGCTTCCGCAGCACAAGCACCTTGTGAAGGCCATGACAAGACCCTGGCTCACCAGAAGAAACAGGAAAGCCCCGACTCCATACCAAGTAGCGATGTCCGAATTGTAGACGCAGTAAGTTCTCTCGTCATACTCGTCTGGAACCACGACTCCCTGCCCAATATAATCAGAAAACACAGAGCATAATGAGATCAGAGCAGACACGCGTGGGTGTGACCGTATGGGATTCGATCTCGTGACACTATGGAAGGGGAAAAATCTTAAAACTAGGATGAAAGGAACAGGAATCACAGACTTACAATGCTCCTCCTCCGCTCTGCGGCCACTGCGAGGCCGAAAGCAATGAGATCGAAAATGAAGATGATCACCACAAGCACCTTTGACGCCATTGCTGTTAGTTTGTTAGCAGCAACTCGGATGAAGATGGATGTACAGAGACCTCTGCGAGTCTGCCTTCTTCACTCCTCTACTTCCCGACAAGGCAGCATATATATCTAAGCTTGCTCATCGGCGCTCTTTAAGCCTCTGGTCCCTGGATACTGTTCTTGCTACTTTCCTGTTGTCATGTCTTTTTTTATTATTTATTTTTATCGGTTTGTGTAATTTTGTTCCGCGATTTGGTAGATCAAATCCTATGAACACAAGTAGTGATCTCATCCTAATACGTACACATATATTTGAAATGGAATATATATTTTTTTTCCACTGAAAATGGAATATATATATATATATATATATATACTCTCAAACATGCTTTACAGCTGTATATCTTTCTATGTAAGAAATAAAAATAATACATTTTTTAAATATATTTGTCGACTCCAAAAAGAAGAAACGACAGTCTCTTAGTCATCCATACTATCAAGAAAGTTAATAAACCTAACTCTTATGTTCTAAAGAGTCTTCCACATATTCCTCCCAAGAGATCCCCTCGTCCCCCAAGAGCCTCCTTAAAGAGAGCATATAGCAATAATATGTTATCTGTGTTTTCCTGCATCATTGAAGAAGAGAAATAATTTGAAAATTGTAAAGTTTCTTTGCCCAAATAACTATAACCATGGAGTTCTTGAAGATCTTGCACGGCACCACAATGTTAATAGTTGAGATTTTGTGTTAGTGTCAATACTACAATTTATCTTGAATCTAAATTAGTGCTCTTTGTTGATATGAAGCACAATACCAGCAACACATTTACCATCCAGAGCAGCACCATCAAAGTAACAAAGGTTAAAATCTTTATATAAACCTATAATCCTTAAACATCTAGTATAAAGATTCAATTGCTTTCCTTCAAAAATAACATAATTTTTGGACTTCCGGACAAATTGGCCCTAAGAGATATTTAAAGTGTCACAAACAAGCTTCAAAAATAACATAATTTATGGACTTCCAAACGCCCCAGCAAATGTAAGCTTGTGTAAGCTGTCAAACACTGATTGATTCAGTCTAAAAAGTAATAGGGGTTAAAATCCTTATATAAAACCTATAATCCTTAAACATCTAGCATAAAGATTCAATTGCTTTCCTTAAAAAATAATATAATTTTTGGACTTCGACAAATTGGCTCTTCGCATTCTTTATTTTGCAAAATCTGAATTCAACTATAATGTTTTTAATTTCAAAATCAAATATAAAAAAAATCATTTTTTTCTATTTAAAATAGTAGAACTTTTAGACTAGACATTTTAAGACATCTATATAATAAATAAAATAAAAGTCAATTTTTAATAAATTCAACAAAAGCTTTGATTAGACTTTGAAATTGCATATTAAATTTTAAGAAATATGCAAATAACAAAATACAAACTTAGAATAAAAATAATATTTTATTATTAAAATTAAAAAAATACCATTACCAAATTTCATTAAATTATAAAATAATATTTACTAACAAATAAACAAAAATGAATTAAACAATGTTAATAAAATATGTATTCTCAAATATAAATATAAACAACTAGAAAAAAAATAAAAAATATTCTAAATTTGTTACCTACTACTCTTATAGGTATGATAAGGACATGCACATGAAATTCAACAAAAACATTGAATATGATAAACTTTAATGCTTTCTTCGTGCTAACCAACTTCCACATCAGCACAAATATAATAAACTTTAACTTTAGTGCTTTCTTCTTTACGTCCCATTAAGATGCAGCTTTTAAGGGATTAGATCAGTCTTCTAGGCTAATTAAATATTATTGCTATGTTCCATGTATACTAAGAATGTGGGTGGGTTATAAAGAGTTTCTTTTTTAAATACCACTGTTGTGTTTTATACTTTTATGATGTAATGTATTTCTTATTTATTGTGTTTTGAAAGAAAAAAAAATTCAACTTTCTTTAATGTTGACCACTTTTTTTTTTTTTTAAATTGATTTAAATATAGTATAAATATTTTGAATTTTTTTTATATATCATATTATTAATTACTTTGTGAGAAATTATTTAAATTTTATATTAATTATAATATCAAAATAAGTAGTATAGACTTATTTTAAACTTAAATTTATTAAAGAGGAATTAGATTTTTTATCATTTAGTCTTATATTATGTATTAATTTTTTCATATTAAATGATAAATAATAAAATTTACACTTAAAAAAAATTGATCTTAAGTATTTGATAAACCCAAGTTTAAAATGGATTTATGCTAATTTTAATTATTTTAACTTATGTAAACAATATAAACGTGTTGTACCTTTTCCATATCCTTTTTTTTTCCAACGGAAAAAACTACTATTGATATTCAGATGAATCAAATAGTACAATGAGAGATGTGATTCTTAAACAGAATCAGCATAGACCTCCAAAAAAGGATCCAAATTACAAATAGTCCAGCAATAACCATTCTGTTCCTAAATGTTCAAGTAACCAGACCTTCAAAAAATTCAAACTTCAGGAGCAAATACAATAAGCAAGACATATCAGTCTTCGAACACAAAATAGTGTGGAATCCTAACTTAATCAAAAAAGTATGTGACTCCACTCGCCAGGGTGGCATTATCCATCCATTCCTCCCAAATGAGTTGACCTTCTGAACCTGCCAGAGCTTGTTTGGATAATTTATCTGCTAAGAAACTATGTTCTCTGTAAATATGCTCAAAGGTAATGTTCTACTGCAAAGATATTTCTTGTTGTGTCCTGAGGCACCAATGCCGCAAATTGGTAACATTAAGCTTGAAATCCCCAACGGCCCATTTGATTGTGACAAGAGAATCCCCATATACTTTGGTATTGACTAAACCAAAAATGTTTGCCAATTTTAAAACGCACCAAAGAGCCATAAGCTCGGCTTTCATGTTGGTACCAACACCACAATTTAGTCGAACTGTATAGTAGTGCTCTTTGTTGAGATAAAGAACACCTCCTACAGCACAAATCCCATTCTGAGCAGCCCCATCAAAGAATAAAACAGGTTGCTCCACCTTAAGAGTGAAATGACTAATTTTGGCAATCGACAAGTTGAATTCATCAGTCTTGAACGATGAAAACATCTTCAGTGCAATCATGCAGCATTTCAATTCAACCGGAGGAGTATTCTGAAAGATAGCACAATTCCTTGTATACCAAATTGCCCATGAGATACAGATAGCAATACTAAAGAATTGTTTACAATTTATGTACCAATTCAAGAGACAGAAATTGAATTCACCAACATCCCACCATCGAGTGATTTTCAGCTGAGCATAAACTAATTCCCAGATTTTAGAAGTGAAGCTACAGTTGACAAATAAATGTTGAGTTGTTTCTGCTGCATTGAGATAAAGACAGCATATGCTTGGCCCAATCCAACCACGCTTCATCAAATTTTCCCATGTCTTAAGTTTGTCTTGAAGAGCTAACCATAGGAAGCATTTTATTTTAAGTGGAATTGACCACTTCCATAAATGCTTATACCACCAGTCCTGGGGGAAGATAAATTTATCTTGCATCATTCTAATATAAGCTGACTTTGTTGTCACTTTACCTGTGCTAGGATTCCCACACCAGATTATCTGATCATCTTCTTGAGAAATTTTAACACCAGCTAAATTCAAATTTTTTATATAAGATTCCCATTCCATTGCAAAGAAACTAGAGAGCCCAAGATCTCTAGAAGACAACCAACCAGCAAACCTAGAATCACCTGTTCTATGAATACAGATTTTGTCAAGTGTAGACAGATCAAGAACCTCTAAGTATCGAATTAGTAGAATGGGAAGAAGAAAAGAGTTTTCCATCCCTATGATAGGGTCCAATCCAACTCTAATAAATTTCCCTGAGCCAACCTACCAATGAAGGTCCTTTTTAATCCAAATGAGAACTTTCATGAAACCCCTCCATAATGGTGAAAAGTTCCAGCCAACCTGTTTTTGATTTCTAAGCCAAAGATACACATCATATTTGATGTATTTGCTTCTCATGAGTCTAGACCAAAGGGTATTCTCGAAGATACATCTCCATGGACTTTTTAATATGAGGGCAGCACTGAAGACCTCCAAATCCTTGATTCCCCAGCCCCCAAATCTTTCAGGTCCAAAAAATGCCTCTGAAGCAACCATTGGGATTTTAACTTTCTCTGAAATCCCTGACCAGAGAAAATTAAAGAAACATCTTCTAATAGCTTTAATGATGAAGGAAGGCACTTCGAGAAGAGAAAACCAATAGACTGGAATGCTTGATAACACTGATTTAACTAATAAAAGTCTTCCTCCAATGGATAAAAGTCTATAGGACCACTGTGCTATACGAGATTCAATCTTTCGCAGCAACCAGAACCAATCTTTAATTAGATAGCTATTGGGTTTCAAATAAAAACCCAAATATTTAAAACCTTCCTCCAATGGACAACACTTGATAGGAAGAAATGTGGTTATAGCTTTTAGCTGCAAATCATTCATATTTAGATGAAAGAAATTTGACTTAGCAGAACTGACCTTCATGCCAAAAGCATTACAGAAAGTCTGAATGATGCTTTCATATTGAGTCCATTCTGCAACTGTGTCCAAACCGGCCACCAGAACATCATCAGCAAACAAGATGTGTGAGATCACACAGTCTTTAGACAATTTGATACCTTTAATCAAACCGATATCCATTGCTTGCTTAACTAATATGCTGAATCCATCCATAACTAATATGAATAGCAATGGGGACAATGGGAAACCTTGCCTAATCCCCGGGAGCAACTGAAGAAAGAGGTTGGGGAGCCATTTACCAAAACAGCCACATTCATTGAAGTGATGCATGCCATAATCCACTTAATTATCAAAGGAGGCAAACCAATTTTTATCGGGACCAAGCGTAGGAAAGACTAGCTGACTCTATCGTATGCTTTCTCTAAGTCCATTTTAAGCAAAAGAGCCTTCTTCTTTTTTAGTTTAATATTATGCAACAATTCCTGAGAAATCCCGATTGCATCGTGGATCTGTCTTCCTGATAAAAACCCAAACTGTTCAGCTGATATGAAATTAGAAAGCGCAGTCTTCAATCTTTTTGCAATAATCTTTGTGATGAGTTTGTATAACAGATTACAAAGGGCAATCGGTCGATAATCCCCAAAGGAGAGAGGCTTGCTTTTCTTGGGAATTAAAGTGATAAAGGTAGCATTAAGGGCACCTGATATGAATCCATTGACCCTGGAATAGTTAACCACAGTTTTGAGGTCCTCACCCAAAACATCAAAGAAGTGAAGATACAGCTCCACTGGCCAACCATTTGGCCCGGGGCTTTTCTCTTTAGCAAAGATTTTCAACGTATCCTTGATTTCATCAAGTGTGACTTCCTGTTGCAACAGGTCCACCTCTTGATCATTAAAAAACCTGGGATATAAGTTTGCCACTTTGATTTGATCAGCTAACACACAATCACCAGTATCTTTAAAGAAGTTTCCAAAATAAGACTCTGCTTCAGATTTAAGTTGATCTTGCCCATCAATTATCAAACCCTGACCATCTTGAATTTCCCAGATGTGCTTCATATTCCTTCTGGAAGATGCAAACGCATGAAAAAACTTTGTGTTTTTATCTCCATGAGCAATCCAAGTTGCTCTGCTTTTAAGGCGCCATTCTTTCTCTTCCTGTAGCAGCAGTTCTTCTTTCTTCTGTTCAAAGCACTTTAATGCTTCAAATGAATCATAATCAAGAGAATTCGAGAAGTTATCCACAAAAGAGGCGTGTATTTTCTTTTCCAAATGAATTAGTTCCAGCTGATCAGTCTTTTTCCTATTCTTAATCCAAACTGTAACAACCTCCTTTAATCCTTTTAATTTAAGACAAATTTGATAACTGGGTTCGTCTCAGGAACACAACAATTCTGCCAAAATTCTTTGACCATGTTAAGATTCAATATTCTAAGACAGAAAATATCAGCACTGCATTTCATTTCACAACAATAGCATATACAGGATCACTGAAGAAACAACAAGCACAACATAAACACAAGAGACACAGATTTATCCTGGGAAACCCTCATGGGGTAGAAAACCCAGCAAAGCTTCCTCAATATAGATGATCAGCAAATACAAAGATGTAAACCAAAGACATGAGCTCCTCCTCCTCCATAGTAGACCTCTCTCACACAAGTGTGCCACTCACAAGTGAATGAATGAGTGAGATAAGTGAGGAACATCCTCCTCTACTTATACTTGTTCCCGGATTGAATTTTACACAAGCTAGGTCGGCCCCAACTTAATTACTGGGTTAAACACCCCACTACAACTGACTGGGTCGACCCCTCTAGGGTGGTCTAATAACCCTTTGACCCACATAACACATACAGGGTCGACCCCCATTAGGGAAGTCTAATAACCCAAGTTACCACAATCCGACGGAGGAATAAACATCTCCGGATATACAATAAGATCTTCACGGAGGAATGAAACATCTCCGGATTAATAAGGTACAAATATAATAATCTTAGAAGTTACAATATCTCAACACTCCCCCCTAACAAGAAGGATATTATAACAACATCTGCAGGAGCAAGGAGTCATCAACATCATATATGATACATCTATAAATCATTGGAAGCTTTCTCAACTTCATCAGTAACTCAACTAGTTACTGGAATATCTTCAAGATCTTCAATACTAGAACATCAACATCTTCAGTATTGAATCTCATGCAGCACTTGAACAGCTGCAACAATATCATCATCTAGATCCTCACGATCAATAGCATCATCGTCACACGATCATCAGCATAGTCATCATACGATCAACAACATCTGGATCATCTCGATCTACAGCATCTGGATCATCTCAATATACAGCATCTGGATCAACTCGATCTACAGCATCTAGATCATCATCTCAATCTACAACATCTGGATCATCATCTTAGCATACTCTGCAATACACATGATCATATTACAGGATGATCAATCCCGCTCTCTTTAGGACATAGGTCCATGGATGATACAATCCAGATCAAGTTTCAGGATGATCAATCCTTATCACTTTAAGACAAGTCTCATGTCTAGGGACGATGCAATCCCCTCATGTACATTTTGAACCTAGTTCATGGACGATGCATTCATTGTACATTTTGAACCCAGTTCATGGATGATGCAGTCCTCTCATGTACATTTTGAACCTAGTTCACGGACGATGCAGTCCTCTCACATACATTTTTGAACCCAGTTCATGGACGATGCAGTCCTTGTACATTTTGAACCCAGTTCATGGACGATGCAGTCCTCTCATGTACATTTTGAACCCAGTTCACGGACGATGCAGTCCTCTCACGTACATTTTGAACCCAGTTCATGGACGATGCAGTCCTTGTACATTTTGAACCCAGTTCATGGACGATGCAGTCCTCTCACGTACATTTTGAACCAAGAGTCCAAGGACGATACAGTCCTATCATCAATTCTCGGAGACAAATGTCTACGGATCAATTATGGGACCAAAGTCCGGGGAAGATACAATCCCCTACCTGTTCATTCAGGACTTCATTCTCGGAGACCCAGTCTACGGCTCAATTCTGGGACCAAATTTCGGGGAAGATACAATACCCTACTTGTTCATTCAGGACTTCATTTTCGGGGACCCACTCTACGGCTCAATTCTGGGACCAAAGTCTGGGGAAGATACAATCCCCTACCTATTCATTCAGGACTTCATTTTCGGAGACCCAGTCTACGGCTCAATTCTGGGACCGAATTCCGGGGAAGATACAATCCCCTACCTGTTCATTCAGGACTTCATTCTCGGAGACCCAGTCTACGGCTCAATTCTGGGATCGAATTCCGGGGAAGATACAATCCCCACCTTGTTCATTCAGGACTTCATTCTCAGAGACCCAGTCTATGGCTCAATTCTGGGACCGAAGTCCGGGGAAGATACAATCCCCACCCTGTTCATTCAGGACTTCATTCTCGGAGACCCAGTCTACGGCTCAATTTTGGGACCGAAGTTCGGGGAAGATACAATCCCCACCCTGTTCATTCAGGACTTCATTCTTGGAGACATCTTGTCTATGGATTAATTTAGAACATGTGTTCAAGGATGATGCAATCCCCCTTCTTTCTCGGAGACATATGTCTACGGATCCTTTTAGAACATGTGTTCAAGGATGACGAAATCCCCCTTCTTTCTCGGAGACATATGTCTATGTATCCTTTTAGAACATGTGTTCAAGGATGATGCAATCCCCTTGTCAACTTAGACCCTGTCTAAGGACCATCCACCAAGCTCTCTGTCGGCATCACCAATATAGGTATCCACATCATCGACCTTACTGTCGATGCAGGTAATCTAATCATAAGTGACCACATCACTCCCCCTTTCGAGGAGGGTCCTTCTGAACTATACCAAGCTTGTCTCGGAAGTACTCAAACTTTACTTGAGGTAGAGGTTTGGTTAGTATATCGGTAACTTGTTCATCAGTGCCTACAAACTCGAGCTTTATAGTTCCTTTCTGCATCATATCTCGTATATAGAAATATCATATCTCTATGTGCTTTGACTTATAATGGATTCTCTGCCATCTTGATACAACTCTGTTTGTCTCACAGGATCACAGTTGGGTCTATCTCTAAGTCAAAAAATCCTGAAGCCATGACACTTCACAACTAGCAGAGCAAGCAGTCATATATTCCACTTGTGCTGAGAGCCATACTAGACTGCTTCGTGCTAAACCACGAGATCATGCCAATCCCAGACAATAACATTGTCTAATACACTTCCTGCTCAATCAACCTCTATGTAGACATATAATCTGAAGTCACGATCTTCAAGAACCAAAGTCTAGCGTACCCTCATCACATGCTTTGCAGCTATCAGGTGAACACATCTAGTTTCCACTAGATACTGACTCAAGGTGTTCACAGTAAGGCATATATTTGGCCTGGTATTCGTCAGATACATCAATGAACCAATACTCTGTCTACATAGAGTCACATCCACTAACTCTGATGAGTCATCAACTAACAACTTAAAGTCGGAACCCATGAGAGTGGCCATGGCTTCACGTTCCAACATATCAATTCTTCTCAATATTTCCATAGCATACTTTCTCGGGATGAGAAAGATTCCTTCTGAGCCTTGCCATACTTCCAGACCTAGGAAGTAAGAGATCTTTCATTTTCATTTCTGCAGCCATCTTCTTCTTTCTTTTCATGATCTGTTTGTAAAAATAGATCATCCACATACAGTAATAGTATGATAGGTTCATCATTCGTAACGGATCAACTTTACTTTTGGTAAAGCCCAAGCTTATCAAGAAACTATCAATTCTCCCTTTGTGACTGAACATCATTCACACTCTGCATTGAGTGATCTTCTGTATATCTATCTGTGCCATCTCTTGTCAGATGGGTCTACTTATATGAGCCTCAATATTATTCGAACTCTGTGGTGAGTTCCTTCTTGCATCCATGTCATCTGTGTATAGAAACCATATTCAACCTTGTAGAAAAGGTTGAGATCCACATCACCCATGGTGATCATTAAGCTTATCAATTTACTATCGATCCTGGGTACCCGTACAGAGCTTTCTTCAATTGAATCCTTGATTCACACTTCTTCTTCAATTTAAGATAATGGTCTTATATAGCCACTTGGAGCAAACATCTCTTCATGATTCTCTTCCTCTTTCTAAGAGAATCTTCTAGCCACAAGACTTCTATATTATGTTTGATTTGTAAATCTTCTTGTTGAACATCCATCACTTGTTCGGTGTTCATCATTCTTCATGATCTTTCCTACAAATCAAAATTGAGCACATGATTAGTAATACTTCATAATCATCAAATCATGTTGACATGATAACCTATTATGCATACAGATATGATTTACATGCTACTATCTTTGACCACTACTTTGGCACAACACTTTTCCATATCCTGTATGCATACAGTGGCTATCTAGATGCCTTCCATCTCTACCAAAACATACTATCGAGAGTGTGCACAGCTCTCAGCATGTCAGCAAAGAGGTTTCATTATAGACAAGCAACAATGGAATGTTTGTCCAACTTAACAATCATATGCATTTTAGTAGTATACTATTCAATGCTATATGAATTTTTACACTCAGCATGATATATTCTAAATATGCATGCAATCTATTATAAGCAATATCATTTACTGTTTCAAATAACAACTCAAATACTTATCTTTTATGTTTGTGTGGTTGCCTCCCGCTTGATCTTCTATATGTCTTTTGAACTTCTATTCATTCTGTACCACTGTGCATGCTCAAGTGTGCACTAGTGTCATTCTCATGATCCCATACACAAACATACATTCATTAGTATATTCTCAATATTATCAAAACATTATAATTCTAAATAATCTTGAATATGTATAGTCATGATCGTAGATAATAAACATTAGTATTCGAGGTTTCAGGGAAGTCTTCTTTTACTCATGCATATTCTTGTTTGATCATAAGACTCTTCTGGTTAGTTAAATCATCAATCAAGATAAGAGACATAATATGCATAAACCCTTGATTACTAACTTTATGAATAAGCATAACCAATCATACCAAGTATACTTATATAAGGGATCCTAACACAAGGTAAGATTCTAACATACCTGGATTAGTATACCTGTTTAGTTATGTCTAACATACCTAATGAATATCTTCTTTTTTCTCTTTAATGATTTAGAGATCCTATGCTGGAACCTGCATATCTCATAGGTTAAGCATAATAGAACAAAGTCATACATACCTCGTAAGTAGAACTTCTATGTGATCAAAGATTATGGATGAGTCTTTCTCTTCATGTTGTCATGGTCATGGAGCTTGATTTGTCTTTCGTGATGTACATGTATCTTGTTAGCAGACAACATCAACCTCATACAACACCACAGTGCATTAGTACAATCATATAGCCCTAATCAATAAATTTCTTCTATCATTCACATACTTTTACTAGGGTGATAAGACAATTCTAACATTAATCAAGATTGTACTAATAAATAAAATGAAGACAAACATATTATGAACTTAATCAAGAATTAGATTTCAAGACATACCTATATCTTCTTAAGTCATACCTGTCGAGACTTCTTGTAGTCTTCTTATGTAAGGCCTTAGCCTTAATTCCCCCTGAAACTGGATCTGGAGCTCGATTAGGGTTTGTTAGAGAAACCCTAAAAATTCAATCTTTGACTTTCACACTTTTGAATGGATGGAAGGATGTGTCTTGCTGAGCTGATCAAACTTGCATACTTCAATTTTGAAATCTCCAAAATTTGACCCCTCAAAAATTGCCTTTAAAACTTCTGGATCTTCTGGACAGGATCCCGAACTAGGGTTTGATGGAGCCCGCCCTTCTGCCTAATCAAAAGGTTCGATCCAAGGCTCTAAACTCTTATTTTTCTGAGGAGCTTCCAACCGTGGTCACAGACTTAAAAAATTCCAACTTTTGCTGAAGCCCAAATTTTCCATCTTTCCGATCAAAATCCTGAATTGGGGTTTGATCAAGCTCGGGCTTCTACCCAACCAAAAAATTCGATCTTGGTCTCTAAATTTTGATTTTCCTTAGTAGCATTCAGCCGTGGACTCCGATTCCAAAAATTCTAACTTTCTCCGAAACCCTAGATTCCGAAAGCCATGAATGAAGGTGCTCCAAAAATAATTATGTTTTGACATAAATATGTACCTGCTTGTTTCTACTGTAACTCCAAAATTTTTGATCCACAGGGTCTGAAAACTTTTTCTGTGGTATCCTGACATATCATCTTTCCATCCCGACAGGTCTGACCTCAATTGTATTTTTTGAGAGAGAGTTATGCCAAGTGTCGTAACATGACCTGTTTATGGGATAAAATAGGAGATCGAACTTGTACGGAGTGACACATGTCACTGGTTCAACTTCGGCCTCTGAAAATGTTTCTTGAGATAGTACAGTCTATGTACTACTTGTCACTTTTTACGAAATTTCATTTGGAGCTTCCTAGCCCAAGTTATGACATTTTTTCCTAGGTCACCTGCTTTTGACTGAGATCTGGAAGAGGCAGAAACCCTAATTTGTACTGATCATAACTCACAAAGTACAACAAATATGAGGGTGTCCTTTGGACACAAGGTACCTGGGGATGTTATCTACGACCTGTAAACTTTTCAGATCCTGAAAGTTCGCCAAAATGGATTTATAGCGAAAGTTCCACGATGACTGGTTTTTTCTATATAAAACCCTAACCTTCAAATTGTCGTAAGTGAAGCAATTGTCGTAAGTGCCATACATTGCCTTCAAATTGTCGTAAGTTCCATGATGACTGGTTTTTTCTATATAAAACCCTAACCTTCAAATTGTCGTAAGTGAAGCAAGTGTCGTAAGTGCCATACATTGCCTTCCTTCAAGTTAGCTCTGATACCATGTTAAGATTCAATATGTTAAGACATAAAATATCAGCATTGCATTTCATTTCACAACAATAGCATATACAGGATCACTGAAGAAACAACAAGCACATCATAAACACAAGAGACACATATTTATCCTGGGAAACCCTCATGGGGTAGAAAACCCATCAAAGCTTCCTCAATATAGATGATCAGCAAATACAAAGATGTAAACCAAAGACATGAGCTCCTCCTCCTCCATAGCAGACCTCTCTCACACAAGTGCGCCACTCACAAGTGAATGAATGAGTGAGATAAGTGAGGAACATCCTCCTCTACTTATACTTGTTCCCCGACTGACTTTTACACAAGCTAGGTCGGCCCCAACTTAATTACTGGGTTAAACACCCCACTACAACTGACTGGGAAGACCCCTCTAGGGTGGTCTAATAACCCTTTGACCCACATAACACATACAGGGCCGACCCCCACTAGGGAAGTCTAATAACCCAAGTTACCATGATCCGACGGAGGAATAAACATCTCCAGATATACAATAATATCTTCACGGAGGAATGAAACATCTCCGGATTAATAAGGTACAAATATAATATTCTTAGAAGTTACAATATCTCAATAGACCATGGAACAAAAAGGAGCATCAACTAGCCAGGAGCTGTTGAATTTGAAAGGAGAGGGAGACTTAATCCCATATTCATCTAGCTGCAAAACAATAGGCCAGTGGTCTGAAAATTTTGGTATCAACAACCCAGGAGCGATGTTTTTGAAAAAATCCTAGCAGATCAGCCTTGACAAGAAACCGATCAAGCCTTTTATGAATCCCATCTTTGTCGAATCTACCATTAGACCAGGTAGGCATCATCTTAGTAGGCATAACATCCACAAAATCAGTGCTAGCAAATAACTTAGAGAAGAAATCTTCCAAATCATCCATCTTTGCCGAAAAACCCCATATCTCAGAAGCACTGCTAGTGTAATTCAAATCTCCTGCAATTATCATGTTAACTAAACTCAGGATACCAGAATCTAACATGGAGCTCCAAAAAATCTGTCTCTCCCTATAGGGAGCATAACAATTTAAAATGGAAAGAGACTGATGGATTCCACAGAAAGAGCCTTTTAGTAAAATCCCCCAAGGAGTAGAGAAGACCTTGAAAGAAAACAAATCTAGATTCCAGGCAATAGCAAGGCCGCCCGAAAGACCACAAGAACTAACTGCAACCACTTCCCAGAAAGGCAGAATCTTACCAATTCGAGAGATAACAAAGGAGTCTTCGCACATAGTTTCCTGTAATAGAACAATAGCAGGGCTAGTAGCTTTAAAAAGATTGGTTAAGGCCTGAGCCCTAGATACCTTCCCCAATCCATGAACAATAATGGACAGGATGGACATTAAGCTTCACCAAAAGAGGGGGACACCGCTCTAAGGCCCTCACTGTTCACACTACTACCGACACCAACATCCTCCAATCTTTTCGAGACAGGGGTATAAGGATCTAAACCAGGAAGAACCGACTTGTTCACACCCTTCTTCTTCTTTCCCCGGCGAATGGTAACATTTTGAAAATTCAGAGAGTGTAATGGCTTAGACTCAGAATGAATACCGGGATTCTTGGAGTAGGTTGGTAAAGGAGGACATTCCAATCCATGATTAGACAGAAGATATCCACTTTCATTCAAAATAGCATTATCATCAACAGAAAAGTTGTCATAAGGGTTTCCCATAGGCAAACAAACAGAGTCAGAGCCAGACCCAACAGCCGGCTCATCAACCAAACCCTTGGATACCTCGGAAGGGATGATAATGGGTTTAGAAGGGGCAGAACCCTCATCCAACTGGGGTAGATGGGAAAGTGGCAAAGCATCATCCGAAGCCGCAAACTCCAAATCTCTACAAAGATTACGGCCAACCAAAGGAGTTGGGGGTTTCAAAACAACATAATCAACCAAAGAGCCAGTGACAATATCATGACATAATTTAATTTCACCATTAGTGATACGCTTAGACAGATCTTGTTCAGATTTTTCAATGAAAACGAGTTCATCTAATGATAAATCAGGAAACGAGATAGGAGTTCTGGAATCAAACTTACTCGAGTCCAAATTCGACTTCTTGAAGGAATCATTGTTAGGCGGAGAATGGCCGGAGGAAGAAGAAGTCAAACTGAAATTCTGGAGCAACGGGCAAGAAGCTTGAACATGTCCAGTTTTGCGACAGGAAAAGCACTGAAAAGGAATTTTAAAGTAGTCTAGGGTTTGTCGCCAAACCCTATTACCCCAGGCTATCTCCACTTCTGCAGGTAAACCTAGACTCAAATCCAGTTCAACCATGACTTTTGCATACCTTCTGTCCATCCTGAAGAGATTTTGTTTGTCGAGCCTAACAAATCTGCCCACTGCATTCACCAATCCAATGAGAACCTCTTCTGACCAGAGTTCAATAGGGAGGCCTGGTATGAGCATCCATAAGTGCCGAATACCTTGGCATTCATTGAGAGGGTCGAAATTAATATGCCACCATTTAAGAAAGAGGGAACCCTTCTTGAACTCCCAAAAATTCGGCAGGATTTTGTCAATATCCGAAGGCTTTGTAAAAACAAAGAGAATCCAACGGTTCATCAAGAGGCTGATACTCGAAGCCATACCCGTCAGAGGGACCCAACATTTGTTCACCCACTCGATTATTTCAGTCTTAGAACCTGAAGTGAATTCCAGTCTACCCACTAGCGCCCTCTCTGCAAGTAATCCAATCCTCTCCAGGTTATATTCGGCATCAATGTCGAACTTAACAATGGCTTCACGAGCTTTGACAGTCTTCAAGTTCCGACGAGCTCTTTCTCTAGAGCCATGAAGCCTGCAATTCTTGGAAGCTCCGGCACACACCGTCAGCGGAGAGGAGAAGTTGCAAACATTAGGGTTTAGAATCAAGGAAACCTTTTCCATAATGGGAATGATCGGAAGAAACAGTTAAGCAACCGCCAGTTGCCAAGGAGAGTACCTACTACCAAAAAATAAAAGGAAAGCGCCAAAAAGGATTCCAAGAAGCCAAAGTCTGCAAAAAATCACTTGACAGGAGATAGGCCCACACAATACCCAGAGAAAACTAAAAATCACCCCCACAAAAAATTGGAAAATCAAGTTAAAAAAGACCAAAAGGTAGACTGCGATGTAAGCAGAAGTTCCCACGTTTTTTACACTTGGCTGGTACTAGGCTAATTCAGGGAATCAGCTTGACTCCAAGTTGCCGCAAGCCCACCAAATCACCTATTCAACCGCCATTTTCAGAAAATCCTGCAGAAAGGTGAAGATTAGGGCTTTTGTAGCCTCCATTCCCGCTTCGATCCACCTTTTTCCATACCGGCATATCTTCTTCTTCATTCAATCGAATACCTACTCTAGAAAGTGAGTTAGTATAAGCAATCCATTCTTTATCCCAATGACTTCCAATTCCCAAGTCTTCTACCAACAACCAATATGAACTGGAGTTTCTCAACCAATAAGACTTCTAATTCGGTCCAGGGTGCATAACCCAAATTTTTCCAGATACTCTATGAGGTATGTAGAAAGAACAAAGGTCTCCTCTCTGCCTATGAAGGGATCCACCCCAATAAGAACTTGGGTACCCTTACCCACTTTCCAGGTTAATCACAATGTGTGCATAGTTAGTACACTTTATATATGAAGCACATCGGGGCTTGTGTTTTGCACAACAACACATTGTAGTACATCTTAAGTGATAGGGCACTGAAGCATCAAAATTTATGTAAATGCATTGTTCAATTTATTTGAATTATTTAACACAAAAAATATATTTTATAATGAAATTTCTAGGCAGTGCACTTTATATTTCAAGAGCACTAGTGTCCGCAAGCCCACCAAATCGCCTATTCAACCGTCATTTTCAGAAAATCCTGCAGAAAGGTGAAGATTAGGGCTTTTGTAGCCTCCATTCCCGCTTCAATCCACCTTTTTCCATATCCTTAGTAATCCCGTCCCATTAATAAAATTGAGTGTGAGTCATGTGTCTAAAACTACTTTAGAAAATTAAGTTAGAAAGTACACTTTTTAATGAAGGTAATCTATTATGACTTTATATTAGAGTATATTTACTTTTTAAATTAAATAAAACAATTTAGAGAAATAAAATATTGACTAAAATGATTCTCTCTCTATAACTAATTTAAAATTTCTATCATTATGTGTGCAATTTCTAATAAAGTTTTAGAGACATGAAATCAAGAAGATGTATTTAGAGCCGTATTGAATAACTTGAAGCATTATGAAGTGGCATAACACATGATGACGTAAGAAAGGTGGCACACATTATAGCACATGCTTTTTGTGGAGAAATTTAAGTGTTAATTCAAGATAGGTGCTACATGACTTTCAAGTTGAGTTTAACATGAAGATTGAGGAAGCTAATAAGGGTACTTTTGAGTAAAATTTAGGTGTGCATTTCAAGGTAGACCTTTGACACATGTTCCAAGGTAGATTTAGGCATGGAACAACAAAATCTAGGCACTTATCAAGAGGAAAATCATATACATAACAAAATATGGGTTGGCAATTTAAGGTAGATTTTATTATGGGTTGGATGTTATTTGCCCATGCATGATTGTACTTTTTCATAAACTAAGAAATAGCAAGAGTACGTTTTGTTTTTGTTTTTTTTTCGGAAAAAAAAAAGGTTTATTTTAAGCAATCAAATTCGGGCTTACATCCCAACACATTAAATTCCGAACACCAAGATCTAGGCATGAATGACATAAGCTTTGGCATATTCATGAATAGTGATGCAATACTAGTTGGCATGGATCTCAAACATGGGATGGCATAATAGTCAACATGAACAGAATTGTGCTATAGGCACAAATCATGATACCAATTTGTAAATTTTGAGTTTAATTTTTAGAGATAAAACATTTAGAATTTGTGTACATATTTTTTAGTGTTTGATGAATATTTGGCAAATAGGGAAGGAAGAAATATTTATTTAAGAGAGTTCTAGGATATAATTAATACAATGATGATTAATCACAGTTCCATTTTTCATGGAGGTATAATTCTAATTTTTTATCCTCATTTTGTATAATCAAATATGTGATATGCCACATATGCATTTTCTCTTGGGTGACAAGTCATGTGATGTATGTGTATAAATAAGTTTGTAAAGGTTCCTATTGGTAATTATATGCCAAAGGCCCCATTAAAGAATATTAGACTTATGCTTTTTGACATTTTTTCTTATGTAATAAAATATTTAAGATTGACGTAGAGTTTCATTGTGAGAGTGCTTTTATGGAGATTTTGATTTTGAGTTTTTTATATATCAATCTTTTATGTCACTTTTCCTGATTAATGTTCAAAGTCTTGAAGATGGATCAAGAAGAGAAACTCAAAACATCAATATATAAAAACATGGAAACACTAAAAATTAAAAAAATTACTCATAGTTTATGTAATCACATAAAATATAATTATGTCAAAGGTGATCTTTTAAGGGCTTGGTTTCACTTGACTTTCATTGTCTATCGAGAACCTATGGGACGTTGTCACTTGTCCCTTCTCTACAACTTATTAGAAACCACCACATGTCATCCAAAAAGTATCCCATATCCTCCTTATCACATTTTACAATCGGTTTCACATCCATCTTGTCACATCCTCATCTCTTCCTCACCAATATGTGCTCCATCTCTATCTACATTTACCTCTACCTACATCTATATGCATGTAACTACCACTGACTCTCAATTTGGGAGACCTCTTTCACTATTGTCCAACTACTCTTCAATTCCCCAAACCCATTGATTTCCCTATTTTTCTTGCTCAAATTATCTGCATTATTTGCTCAACCTCAGTAAACATCAACAACAAGAGACATAGCTCTTTGTAATGTCTTCTTTGTTCCTCACTCCATAAAATCCATCACCATTGAGGACACATCAAACTCAACTTCATTCAAAGGTGCGTTGTTTGTATCTCAGTGCATATTTTTGTTATGTTTGACCATATTAATGAATTTGATGTTATGGATTTAGATCTATATCAAGGAATTTTTTCCTTTTAAAATTTGTAGGATCAATAAAAAATTTAGCTAAGCTACAACTCCATGCTTCTTTGAATTTTGTAATGAAATGTTTTGAATGATGTTATAATTAATGAATACATAAACACTTTGTTTGGTACTCTAAATTTATTGATGTTTTGTGTTTGACAATATAAATTTACTGTAATCTTTGTGTGGCAGTTTGAGATTATCGATAATCTTAATTGTGTAGTGGACAACATCGGTCTTTTTGATATCTCAAATGTTGATCGAAACCCCATAAAATGAAATCGAAATTCTATTAGTATATAATTTTAATAAATATCTACCCACAACAATGATAATTTGATCCAATCATCTTATACTCAAAACACAACAAAAACATTTACAATTGAGTGATCATGTATATAAACAACACAACAATAAGTATATCCAATGGAAAATTTATTTGCAAAAGAGACATTTAACTTGTTCTAGATACATTATCTTCAACCATAAATTAAAAAAATGAAATGAAAGTGAATGAAAATAGAAATAAATGAATTTAAGATAGAAATACATAAATGATCTTTTGAATTACAAGAATATAAACTAAATATTAAAAAAAAAAAACATAAATTCAAAATGTCAAGGAGAGGAAATAAGGTTGCTATTGATTATTTAGGAAAAAAACGATTTGAGGAATTTGTGATTATTTAGGAAAAAAAGAGTTGAGGAATTTGTGTAGAGCTTGTTTAAATAAATGTTTTAAAACGTTATGTAAATTTCTTATGGTTCTAGAGTAAATAAAATTGATATAACTTGAGCAAAAGGTGTTGAGGGAAGTTGATAAATTTGTTAACTTAATATTTGGTTTGAATAGGAGTTTATTTAGTCAAGTCCCACTAGCGCGGTTGGTATTCGAAGGGTTTTGTTTGTTAGGTGGCCTAAGGTTTGAAATTCCGCGGTGGTGGGAGGAGACACCAAAAAAAATCCAACCATGTTAAGGGTTGGTGTGGCCCAGGATGGGTGTGATCCCCGGATGATTTTGACAGTTTAGATGCCCTTGGACCATGGTTTCTTAGACCAAAAACCAATCCCACAAGTTAGAGACATTCAAGCAAATATATATATATATATAAACTTTAAATTTTTTGCTGTATAACACTTTGATATCTTATATATCAAGAAATAAATTTGACATAATCTATTATACAATTTATTATGCTAAATAAACCAACAAAGATAGTCATGTGGTGGATAGGTTTTGCAACCAAAAAACAACTGAGAATAGAGAAACGCATGGGTAGACATAGTGTAGAGTGTAGTTCCACCCTCCTATCTTATTGTTTTGATCATGTCTATCATAATAGTTATGTAGAAAGATTAATTTGGGAAAACAATGAGTAGACACACGTTCTATAAAAGCACTGGTTCAAGAGAACAATGAGCAAAGATGAATTTCATAAAAGGATTAGTCTAAGAGAAGAATGAGAAACACACATGTTCATAACAGATAATTTAATGTGATTACACATTTTGTATATCAATTCAATTATTATGAACGTATATATTTCTATACAAATGTGTATCAATGTTTCTAATTACTTTAATTAAAGGCATAAAAAGATTCACACTAGCAGGTTATGGAAATATCACTATTCCTTCACCTTTTCCTCGGCAAAGTTCATATAGCCATTAAAATCACAATCACATTTCTTGAACAATGCCATCACTAAATGGATCAGATGTTGACATGAAAGCAACTTCCTTTGTTTCGGTTTTGATAGAGTCCACCAAGGTCTAGGGGCATGTTCGCATCAACTTCAATTAATAATTTCCTCCCTTTTGTGTAGGGCAACTTTTATGTTGAGTGCGTCACAAATGACAAAAGTGATAGGATGGCTAGGTAAAGTAATAGGTTTTGAATATTTGAATCCACCATGTTATGTTTGTGAGTAGGTATAAGACATTGCTTTGGTTTATAATGGATTTGAAATACATTTTTAAGATACATGGAGATTAAAGGTGGACCACTATGTTAATTAATGGGTCGTTTGTCAGTTTAGAGCACCCTTTGAGCTTGAAAATATAGAATCATAATCCATGGACCACTATGTTAATTAATGGGTCGTTTGTCAGTTTAGAGCACCTTTTAAGCTTGAAAATATAGAATCATAATCCATGTATGATTATGTCATTTAACGGAGCCATGAATCATTCCCACCAAAATATCTAATCATTATCTTGAGAATAGCATATCTATACCATCTTCTTTTCAATAAGGGCCCATTTATACCAACACATAGTTACGAGTATATTTGATTGGTTAGAGTGAGAACATTAACCATGGTTTGTTAGTATATTTGATTGGTTAAAGAGAAAGGAAATTTATGTACTATGTAACCATTTATTTGACTACACATTTAAACAACGAGGGTTTCGACTTATGAAAATAACCATGGTTGATATCAAAAACATATATGTAATTACATTTAATAAATTATATTTTAAAATGAAATTATGTTGTATACTAATTTAAAAGGAGTAGTTTAAATATTTCACATTTTTAAAACTTTTTTGGATATATTTTTGTTCCAAATGGACATCGATGGCCACCCACCTAGTCCACTGGCTCAAAGCTACAGTTTTCCAGCTTAGCATTTTTTTACATTTTTTCAGGTTCTGATCTTTCGGGACCTTTTTTAGGCCCTGAACGATGTTTTTTGGACACTTCGACGTGGAGTAGACAGTAGCAGTGCTTCAGAAGTATATCTATTGGCTAAAACTCTGGTAGGACGTCAGCAGGTATATTCGATCGTGCACTGCATATGTCATCGCCAAACCTACCATCAAGAAGCAAGGGATGTACACTCCTCTGCCTACCCCAGACAACCCTTGGGAGTCAGTCTCAACGGATTACATGTCCGATTTTCCCTCCACCAAGCATGGTCATGACTGTGTTTTTGTGGTTGTCGATCGGTTCTCTAAGATGGCCATTATAGCACCATGTAAGAAGAGTATCACAATCGAATCCACTGCTAAGCTCTTCTTTGAGCATGCTTGGGTTCATTTCGGGTTTCCACATAACATTGTCTTAGATTAAGATAGTTGATTCCTCAACACCTTATGGTCCTACTTATGGTCTCTAATGGACACCAAGTTGACCAAATCGACTGCCTTCCACCCCCAAATAGATGGGCAGACATGAGTGGTCAACATGATGATTGTGCATATCCTGCACATGTACAGCTCCACACATCCACACACATGGGATGAGAGCCTTCCATATGCTCAACATAGTTACAACAAATATCTCCATAGTTTTATTGGCCACAGCCCCTTTCAAGTGTGCTTAGGGTTCCAGCGATTGGCCCCCATTGATGTAGCTATACCCATTGCATCTACACAGGACAAGTAGTCCCATGCTCAAACCAAGGTAGATAAATCAACCAAATTCATTGAATAGATCTAGCACATCCAACAATGGGTTCATGATATCATGCATAAATCCAACGCCAAGTACAAACAACGACATGACCAACATCGGGTTCGACACAAGTTTCAAGTTGGGGATAAGGTATGGTTTCATTTCTAGAAGAAGCGCCTCACAGGCCCCCACAGAAAGCTTAGACTACTCTGATATGGACGTTACACCATCACAAAGGATGTTGGTGATAATTTGATTTTGAATGAAATATTCCCCCTTTCCTTGGCTTGCACCCAGTATTTAATGTGGAATTGCTTCAACCATATTTTCCACCTCTGTTGGACACCTCAGAGGTGGCTGAGAATTTGGCCCCTATATAATTCAATCCAGACTGCCTTGAACAAGCTATAGTGGATTGGATCATGGACACACAGATGAAGGGAACCCACCAACAGAACATTCAACTCTACCGGTTTGTCAAAGCAGGGCAGCTTCTTCACCAAGGAAAGTGGCTCACCAGGAGTCAAATTTAGCAGAAGTTTCCCCATCTAATGAGGGATCTTGATGAAATGGAAACCATTGCTTCCGAAGTGGGGAGGATTGATCCAGATGGACATCGGTGGCCACCCACCTATTCCATTGGCTCAAAGACACAGTTTTCCAACTTGGCAGTTTTTTAACAATTTTTTCAGGTCTTGATCTTTGAGGGTTGTTTTGAGGCCCTAAACAACATTTTAGGGGCACAATAGCTCCTAGACAATTGTCGAAGGCGGCTGAAGGCATTGTCTAGGCAAAATACATGGAGCCCTTCTCGGATAGACCTTTCTTACGGGATACCGAGCACCCCAAACATAGATTGTATGCAAAAGTTGCGGCCCCGGGAAGTTGATGTATCAACTAACCATATCAGGGCCCACAAACCTTTTGGTGTTTCATCTCTCGGTGTTAGGGTTTTTTATGTTTAGGGTTTTCTCATTGATGCTTTATGTTAAAAAGGCCTTTATGGCCCCATTATAGCTCAGTTCTTGCAGATGAGTGTAGTTGGCACATCTCTTTTCAAAGATAAGCTACCGGCATTTAGAGCTAGTTTGTATTGTTTTGCAGTTTATAGTGATTTTCCATTCCAGACATTAATATAATTTGGGTTTTACTATACTACTGTGTTTTATGCAAAATATTCGTGTGTATTTCTGTCTTATTTCGTTGCCTTCAATTTGTTCTCCAAATAATCCAGATCAATTTTTTAGTTTGGTTTGTTCAGACTTTGGTTGGAGATCTTCAAAAATATTAGAGTTACATATATTAGTTGTGGAAATTGCATAATATGAGTGTCATAGGAGTATTTGAGGGTGTTGAATCCATTTATGCATTCAAAAACACAATTAAAATGCTTCCAAATTTGGATTTTACCCAAAAAAATTACTGAATTCCAACCAAAAACCACTGGAAAATCCAAAACATAGAATAAATTAACTACTCCAATTTAAAATGGGATGTCAAAAAATAGAACATATAACAAATGAGTGTTATGTCTCTTTTTATCAATATATCTCAATTTTCAACAAGCTATTGTTCACCTCTAACATGTGCTTCCAACTGTCAATCAAAGTCACACCTACCTTCAAGTGTAATTTCATCTAGTTAAAGTGCGGGAATTAAGGGTTCTTATAGAGTCTTATAGAAGGTTTCTATTGTCTCTTCCTCCTCCTTTCCAAAGAGACTGAAAATACTATGGTTTAGATGCTTCCACACAACCTATTTATATGGTACTTGTTTGGCCATATTGAATATACTAAGACTAAAACAAAAAGCAGTGATACTTAGTTGGATGGTTACTCTACTTATGCTCACTATTGATTGATTAACATCTAAGTATGATAAGGTGCCAATGGTTGGATTTGGAGTTTCACCTCCATCTCATGGGTGTTTCATCCATTGGTTTGTAATGAGGTTTATTTTTTGTGATTCCAAGCAAGAAGTTTCATTTCCTTACGTAGATGTGGGCATAGAGTTATATACTTCAGTTGGGGATGATTCCAGAGCATATGGTTCATACTCTTATTTGAAGGATTTATATAGGAGTGAGTTTGCTTTGGAACGATAACAAGGAGAACAAAGAGGAATTACAAAGCTAGCAGCATATCACTAGGCAATCTAAACAAAAGAAACATAAAGTGAGATATCTTAGGGAGCAAGCTTGAAGCTCAAGGGAACTAAATAAATGGGCTTTGTCTTATTTTGTGCCTTTCTTGTGACTTGTGCTAGATATGGATATAGAACCATAACTACTTCCATTGGGTTTACTCTAGTATCCACTAACTCCACTCTAGATGACTCTACTCTCACCTTTTCCTTTGTTATTAATGCTGGTGGATCTATTGCTTGTTGTGATATTTATAGTTATGAACATTCGATATGATATTATGAAAGGTATATAAATCAAATGAAATGGATCGAGTAGAGTTATTGTCCTAATATAGATAAATGCAATACACTAATGGAAATAGAATTATTCAAACCATTGATGGGAATGGGCATACCGTTGATAATCCACAAATTGAGGTAGAGGATTACAATTTAATAGAAATTGGCAAATTAAAAAATTTAAAACACAAAGATACTCTATCATTCCTCTTTTTTTTACTAGGAGGGATAGGTAGATTGCCACAATTTCTTTTAACTCCGTTCCTCACCCTTATTCTTCAAGTAAGATCTCTCCTCAAAATATATATTCATTGGGTGCTCTTCACACACGTTAACTCACTAAATATGATATGATTTCATATAAGGAAAAATCATTGACACAATCCAAATAAGAATCTTACCAACTAAGCAAACCCTTTGCTTTATGCATCCGCTAGATTTAGTTTCAGTTTCAAAACCTAAAGATATCAATCATAGTCTCAAGCATCAAGATGGAGTATGAATGGTAATACATACTACAATGGTATCCAAATACATGTGCAATAACAATCCTATAAAGGTTATCGTTGACTATGGTATCCATTTGGTGCTAGTGAGCTACGAGGAATAACTTTTCTATGATCAAGATAGTTGTGGTGAAGATGTTGGGATCCTCCCTAGGGGTCTAATCGGGGTTGAAGGTCCATTAGAGTAATAGTAGTGGAGACCATTTAGTGTACAGTGGACTAGATCCATTATGTTTGTTGTTATTAAATAAGGCCCACTATGGTAGTTAGTTCGAAATAAATGTTACATGGTCTCATTAAAGAAGGTCCACTGGGTAGTTAGTCTGAAATAAATGTAACATGGTCCCATTAAAGAAGATCCACTAGGTAGTTAGGAGGTTATTATTATTAGGGTTCTCTTCCTAACTGTAAATAAGGATGGATTCCTCCTTATGAATTATGTGTGGAATAATATTGTATCGGGATCCTCCCTAGAGTTGTAATGGGGGGGAAATGGCTCGCTAGAGTAATAATAATGGAGGCCATTCAATGTAAGGTGGATTAGGTTCACTATATTTGATATTATTAACTAAGGCCCATCACTACAAGGAAAAGGCCTTGAAGCAAAGGCTATAGCATATGCGCCTCTAAAAATAACTCAAATATATGTTTATAGTAGAGGGCACTAGTGTAGACAAGCGTGCATAGGTTTTAGCGGATGTTTTTTTCGATGTGTTTATACATAGAAAACGCAACGGTGTGCATAATACAAGAACACATCGGTGCTGACATAAATCATGTGGCATCGTGGCTGGAAACACCATCAAGTAGAAAATAACTAAAATTTTACAACCAATGCATTAACATTACTCAAGCACACCAGTTTGCAACTGATTTGAAAACATCAAAGTAGGGTAAATAGATAATGGAGGGAACCAGATTACAATAATTTATTATTTTTAATTTTCATTTTCGGTGCTGTAGTTATAAATAAAAGCACTTGGGTGTTCAACATTAGGGTCCACCATATTAGGGTTAAAAAAATACCTAATAAAAACACCACATATTAGATTATTTTTTTATTTTTAATTTACATTTCCAGTGTGGTCGTTCAAACAAACCGCACCAGGGATTTCGAGGTTCGAGCACACTGTAAAGTGTTAAAGAAAAAAATTATTGAATTAAGAAAACCTATTAGATTATTTTTTTTATTTTTTTATTTCCATTGTCATTGTGGTTGTTTTACATAAACACACTAGGATGGTATAGTTTCGGGTGCACTAGCCTAGGGTTATAAAAATTGGAATTTAAAAACCATGGATTATATTAATTTTTATTTCCAGTGTGGTAGTGCTAACTTAATGCACCGATGCGTTTAGGTTTTGGATGCACCGTAATGGGGTTAAATAAAAAAATTACTGAATTAAAAGAACCATTTTTACCATCTCTACAATGTGTTTGACCCCCTGAGCAACGGTGCCATACCTTCCCTGCTCAAACGCCCTTCCATCTGTGCTCCATGTGGCAACATTGTTAGCTTCCATTGCTTACTGAGTGAATTTTGAATTTTTCCAAACGATGGGAAAATTTTGAAATTCGGTGTACATCGCAACCATGCCTCCTCGACGTGCAAGGGACTAGGTACACTCTTTGTTACCTCCTAATTTGAGTTTTTAGCGGATTAAAATTTCAAATTGAGCTTTATTTATAAAAAAAAAAACCATGTAGTGCATTTGAGTCATTCGAATCACACCACCTCACAATGCACCCTATAAATTTACAGGGTGCATCGTGGTCAATGTGTTTGTATGTGTAGTGCATTGTATTTATGGTGCGTTATAATGTGCACAATACACCGATTAACTAAATTTAAGAAAAAACACAATGTTAACCGATGCACATTGTAAACAAGAACACACTGAATGGACGGTGCGCTCATGTGTAACAAACGCACTATTATCCCCATAAAAATAATAAAGCTCACAAAGTGTAATGTACCCAATTTCCTCACTTCTATTTTGGGAAATGGGGTATAAATTTTTTCCTAAAACATCATCCGAATAAACTAATAAGTTAGTTCCATTACTTAACAAATCAATATAAACTAAGTAAATTCTTGTTAACTGTATTCTTTAGGTATAAGAAACGTATAAATTGGTTCTTCAATTTTTCCTTATGTAATAGTTTGAGACTTTAATAACTAAGCAAGTTATCTGGTTCACAATTGAACATCCTCTTTATCAAATATAATCATTAAATATAAAAATTATTCATTGTTTCCCTTTATTAAACATAGTCTTCTTAGGTGAAGACTATTTACTATCTATCCTTAACTATTCAAGCTCGAGAGTTTGGTTTCTCCATGAAGCTAATAATATTTTATAATTAAATACTTACTTAATACTTGATTTATAATTTACATCTAACTCGATTCAAGTAAGAATTAAGTAGAATATATAATAAGTTCTAACTCAATCTTTAATTAGAGATCATGTCCAACTACAAATATTAGTATACATTTTAATCAATGAATAAGCTTCTACTAAATCCAAGAGTACAAGCTCATTATACCTTTCTAAGAGTACCCCAAACATAACACTTATTATTACCTTATGAGAACCTTGTTAATACAATAACTTCTAGGGCACTTGGATACAACCTTCTAATATTACATTAACAAAGTCACCTTTATTCATTGTATCCCAATAACTTCTCCTTCATCCAAAATAATTAACTATACATTTATTATTCATTTATGTGAATTGAACCTAGTAACACAATACCACCATAATACTTTCACATTTATTATTATTTAACTACAAAGAACTTAGCTAGCTATCCATGTCATAAGACACATGGTATCTATTGTCCATACCTTATAGAGAGACTTATAACATGGTATAAGTTTATTAAGTAAAACATAATGATTATCTTAATAGTATAAACATTCCTACAAAAATATAATAAGTTTCACAATTACTTGTATACAAATAGTTATATCATTCTACTATTGTGGTTCCTATCGACAATATCCCTTTTTTATAATAAAGGGATACAAGCTTCTAAAAAATGCATAATCCAAAGATAACATTATAAACACATAAAATAACTCCTGAGAGAATACTTAACCCATACAATCATCATTGTATATCAAAATTCTCACATTTATCACAAGATATTCCTACTAAAGTCAACTTCCTCATTTATAAAACTTCGACAAGTACTAAATGCATAACATATGTAGAAAACTTTATATATAATTGAACACATTTCATTAACACAACACAACAAGGTTGGATTATTACAAAACTTGATATAATTTAACATCTGAAGGGCACTTATCTGCTTTAGGAGATCGATGCGACTGAAGGCTTGACAACAATGTTCCACCCAATGCTCCACCAGGGTAGAGAATTACTTTATTGAAAACTCTATCGTTCCCTTATATCCCAACAGGATAAGACTACATCCTTAGTAAACATATATAGCTTACCTTGATATTTATAGATTATTATATTTAGTACAAGGGTGTAGGGGCCCTTCCCTCCCCCTACCAAGTCTGCCCATAATGTGTTACTATCAATGTGAAGATATTAGGGCTATACCCTTACTTCACCATTCATATTTAGCTTAAATATAACACTATTGTTAATCAAACAATTGTAATTGTTCCCAACGCACTAGAGAATAAAGGCTACACAACCATAGGAAATTATATACATTAGGAGCAATAAAGGATTGTGCCCTTTCTTCAATTGACTACGGGGAAAATATATACCTACACAAACAAAATAAAAACACAACATATATCTAGCAATTCATCCAGGGTAGGGGAAAATACAACCCTTCTGTACTTGCTAACATATGTATATAAGAATATATATAAGTGTTGATTATCATCCTCAAGAGACGAGACCCTTTCACCGGAAAACTAAATGTATAGCAATATTTATAAGCACAATATTAATATAGTTCCTGCGAACATAGGACTTGCACTATGCCTCTCTAGCATTCTTCTCTTGTATATATATATATATATATACAGTTAACCGGACCAATAGTGAGTCATCATTTCAGAAAGAGGCGACCTCTGCTAATAATAACACACAAGATTCAGTTATAGACATGAGAGACTTGGCCTCACGGGAAGAGGTAACCTTTGTAAATATTAAACAAAATCCAAGCAGCAATGAGACTGGATGGATCTTACCTTCTTTCCAATCCTAAAAGATGTAACCATTAAAGGTAATTCCAGTGCACCAAGATTCAAAAGGGGTTGCGTGCTCTATATCCAAATCACAATACCTAAGTACAGTCAAGAAACATGGTAAGATCTAATGGAAACAAGAGAGGATAGGGTTGGGCACTCACGACCTTCTCCTTCTATCTACTTCATCATTACCACAAAATTCAAGAAGTTGCACTCTCATTCTCTGCGTTAATCTTAAAATAACAATTACAGGACTGCTAGAGAGAACTAAGTTCTCATCACACAGCAAACAAGAGATAAGGAAATAAAAGAGATGCCCTCCTCCTCTGGTATGGCCTAGCACTCTTTTTATAAAATAATATCAACAAATAAAAGTTGAACCCACAAGGGCTGCAACTCTTCTTCTTCCAACATACACATAAAAAAATACATACAATCAAGTGATAAGAGAAGAGGATTCCCCCTTGTTCTTCTAAAACCAAACATACTCATAAAATAAAATTAATAAAATTTCTCACAAAGGGTAAATGCTAACCCAAACATAATTAATATAAAATGGTTTTAAACAAAGGAAGGCTATGCATGATGGAGGCAATTCCCCGCCTAATCGGTTCCTTCATAACTGAGTACTTCCCTCCAAATAAATGAATGAACTAGACCAGTCATTCCTCGGGATAATTTTAAGAACCCCCCCAAATTTATATGTATAATAAATGGGAAAATCTCCTTTATATATAAGAAAATTTGAAGACTATTTTATCAAAAAAAAATATGTATATAGAATTTTTTGGTTAATCTTTCATTCTATTTAGAATATTGGAAAATGTTGGTGAATCTTTCACAAAATTATAAGATATTGTAAAACCTTGGCGAATATTTCACTGAATTATAAAATATTGTAAAAACTTGGCGAATATTTCACTGAATTATAAAATATTGTAAAAACTTGGCGAATCTTTCATCGAATTATAAAACCTTGTAATGTCTTGGTGAATCTTTTTCCAGGAAGACTTGGCTTTTGATTCTGTAGATTACTAAGGTAGTGCAATAGAAGAGCATATACCAAAGCTCAACTCTAGACTCTCTTGACTCTTAGACTCTTTAATGAACAAATGCATGAATGAGGAGAGGAGGGATTTATTTATACATTTCACAAGTAGTATTCGGTCACTCACGACTAAAGGTGTCGGTGAAACACAACTGCACTAACTAGATTTAGGGAAAGTGGCAAATACACTTGTTATCTCGTCCCTTAATGGTCCAACAGACATGTGGGGACCCAAATCTTGATAGACCGATAAACTGATATATTTGAACACTTTACACTATGGAGTGATTATGGCACCCACGAACCATTATTACAATGTGGAGTCTTATCGAGACCCACAACCTTAATATAATGTAAGAATTCCCAGTTAGCTTATTTTCCAAACCTCCAATTTTTAAGCTACCCTTTAATAGAAAAAATAACCTACTTATCTTTTTATAGATACAAATACCACCTTTTCCTTTCTTTTGTTGACAATCAAAATCTGAATTATGTCATTTGAGTTTGAATTTTTAGAGTTAGTTAGAAACTTGGAAGGGTTATTAGAAATAAGAACATATACTAAAATGAATAGAAAGCACATTAATGCATCATCACACATATCATTAGAACTACTCTATTAAATACTACTTTTCTCATATAAACTGAGGTGGTCTTTGTATCCATGTCTTTGAAATTTTCAAAAGCATGCAAAATGTTGTAAAACTGGTTTAGTGCCGTCATTGAATGCAAAAGACAAGATATCAAATAGTAGAATGTATACATCTCAGGTCAAACATTCCTTGTACATATTATATATAAATAGAAATGAAGTATCGTGTTCCAACTAAATCATATATTCATCATACATAACTAGATCCATTTTTGGATGATGATAGCCATTACACATCAAAACAAATCACCAAAAAACATTTTACTTCTGAATGACCCTTACAAAAAACAAAATACTATAAAACAAATACCAAACCCAACAAATTTAGGTTAGAGATAAAATTTACGAACTTGGTAATACAAATATTTTTTTTTACCAATCACCAACTTCTCAATACAAATAAAAGAATCTACCAAAATGCTTTGGACAACTCTACAGGAAGACAGTGCCAAAATAATTACCATTCCATTGTAGCCCCACCATTATAATCAGTGTGCCCTCATTTATATTACAAATTTCCCAAACATCAACAATAAAAAATAAAAAATATGAACATACATGCTCTCATGAATGCCTCGGGTCCAATAATAATTGCAGAGCAAGATCCTAATAAAACCATATTTTAAACAATTGGGTCAAATTTAGTTTGAATATATAAAAACCATGTGGCATCTCTCCATCAAGAGTAGTAGCCACTGACAAGGTATAAATGTCAGTCGATGGTTTAAACATGACATGGCATAAAATAAACCATATCTTCTAAGATTTATAACGCTTTCACGAAACCAATATTCCTAGGATAGATAAAAACCCCAACAGTACCAAATGAGCCCTAAGAATCAAGAGCAACATAGAATTCAACAAGCCTTAAAAAGCATGATAAAAGGAAAATTTACAATATAATAATATATTGTAGTTGCGGATAAAAAGCATAAAAAACTTGACAAAAAGCATATCATGTTAATTATTGGATAAAAAGCATGACGTGAGTCTATATTCTCTTATAAATTGCATGTGTGGTATGCCTCTTCAAGACTTGATCTTTCGGCAAAGGAGATGTTGTGTGAAGCTTAAAATGTCGAGAAAAGTAAGAATGAAAAGTGGAATCACATAAACCAGAACATCTTTCATCCTGCAAGTGCGATCTGATGTGGGTGAACCATGAATCACTAAAGCCATTATATATATAGAACAAAATTGCCCCTAATTTGCCCTCTAATACTAGAAATCAAGGGCTCAAAGAAGTTATCAACATGAAATTGACTAAAAATACGAGCAAATGCAACCGTATGCTTGAATTACAAGAAAATGGAGGGCGAAATAACCCTTGGGCACCTCCATTACTGAAAATCGGGGGCAAAGGAATGATTCCACTAGAATCTCTTTAGAAATCGGGGGCAAAAGATAGATTGGAGGGATATGTTTCTAGGGCATTTTTTTTTTATTTTCCTCATTAATATATGGGAGGCTATTCATTTTGGATTTATTTATTTTCTAATAAATATTGGGCGAATATATTTCAATTGAAAAAACCCTTTCCATATAAGAAAATACCCACTAAATTTCTGTAACCCCCTTAATTTAGCCCATGGGCTAAATTTATCCCCTAAAATTATCCATGCTTGTAAGATTTGATTAGTTGAATGATAAACTGATTTGAAGGAGAAATTACATGGGCATGCGCATAATTGTATTATGATTCCACTATTTACTTTCCATTTATTGTGTGATTGTTGTTATGTGAAAAAGTTAAATTTATACAATTAAATAACATATTGTTTGGTTGAAAACATAAGGAATTTAGTCACCTAGGCTAGGAAAATTTGCAAGTGCTAGAACAGTTCATGCCTTGCATGGGCAAGAAACTAGTTTCTAAACCAAGATAGTAGCCAAGAGTCTGATGAAATGGAAAAACACAAAAAATACAACACATAAACAAGACAATGGCAGATAACATGAGACAAATTTAGGGTACAAATGGATTACACCAATAAACATTGCACACCCCACTCCCTGCATGATTTCCATAGTTTCAACTTTCAACGTATAGGAATTAAAGCGCAATGCATAAACTGGAAAGATGTGGGAAAAAGACTAACATTATAAGACATTGAACAAATATACCAATGCAAATTTTCATTGTTAATTTTCACTAACTAGGGATGGAAAAAGATCTGTATAAGATGTGAAATGTGTGTAATATCCTAAAATATGAATATATTTGATAACTATATTTTGGTGGCCAAGTATTCATTATGTGGAATACAAAATGAAGTCCATCCTACAAGTTTCTCATGTTTTATTATAATGGACATTGGACAAAAAGTCAACTAACATGGGTTGAAGCAAGCAAGCCCCTCCATTTTGAAAAGTTTTGTCTTGAACACCCAAACTTCCAAGAAAACATAACAATTTGGTGGAAGGAATATAAAATGGCACCAAATGAACTATAATGTACATATTCCAGCAAAGGCTCAAGAATTTGAAAGAAAAGCTAAAAATATGGAATAAGGAAGTTTTTGGAGACATTTTTATAGCTTAAAAAAATATGGAAATAAGAATGACTCGGTTACAACAAAAATTTATTCAAGAACGCCACATAGAGGAACTTATATAAGAAGAATTGGACATACAGACTCAGTTAGATCAAAGATCAAGACATGAAGAAATTCTATGGAGACAATAATCTAGAATAAAATGGTTAAAATAGGGAGAACACAACACAAAATTATTCCACATATCAATGATACAACACAAGCACAACAATAGAATAAGGAAACTCATTGATGAGCAAGGTAACACCCTAACTACCAAGAAGTATTTGGAAAAGGATCTCACAACTTACTACCAATCTCTGCTATCAGAACCTTAGATTGACAAAAAGGATGCTATCCAACAAATAACAAGAAACATTCATAAATTGATTGCAAATGAGAAAAATGACAGCTTGATGAGACCTCTAACTCTTGAAGAAGTTGAGAAAGCAACCATGAATATTCCCAAAGGGAAATATCCAGGTCTAGAGGGTTTTAAAACATATTTCTTTCATAGGTATTGGCCAACAATTAAAAGGGATGTATGGAAGGTTGTTGAAGAATCAAGGAAAAAAGTCTCAGTGCTTCCAACTGTAAACTCAACCTTCCTCACACTCATACCCAAGGAACATCAAGCTTGTTCTGCTGACAAATTCTAGCCTATAGCTTTCTGCAACGTCATCTACAAAACAATTACTAAAGTAATTGCTAATGTTGATGTATTTGAAAATTCAGAAGATATTCACTTGTATATTGTATTTGTACTTTATTGTATCCCCAACGGAGATGTATTATTCCTCCGATTGGAAGTGTCGTCAGTTGTACTTGCAAGTGTCGCAAGTTATATTGTAAGTGTCGTAACTTATACTTTATGGGTTATTAGACCACCTTGATGGGGTCAGCCCTGTATGAGTCTTGTGGGTTAAAGGGTTATTAGAACACCCTAGTGGGGTCGGCCCAGTTAGTATTATGTTAAGTGGTTAAGTACCTAGTTAGGGTTAAAAGGAAATTCAATTTAGTGTATAAATAGAGAGTGTGTCTCTCTCATTTTACACATTCCATTATTCACTCACTTCACATTAGTGAGAGAAGAGGAGGGTGTGCACAAGTGGAGGAGGAGCATGCTGCTGAAGATAGCTATCTCCTGGGTTTGATCATAGTGATCCTTGTATTGATGCTTATTCTATCTCTGAGGAAGCTGCGGGATTTTTCACCTTCTTGGTTTTCCCAGGTGAAATGTTTTGTGTCTCTTGTCTCTTGTCTCTTGTCTCTTATGCTTGATATGCTGTACATGTTGTTTCTTCAGTTAAGAACCTAGATCTATTGAATTAAATGATGAAAAACTAACATGGTATCAGAGCTATCCTGAAGGAAGGCATGGTATGGCATTTATGAGACTTGTTGCACTTGCGACAAATTGGAAGCTAGGGCTTGATATAGCAAAAACCAGTCATTATGGAACTTTCGCTATAAATCCATTTTAGCGAAGGTTCAGGATCTGAAACTTTCACAGGTCATATATAACATCCCCATGTACCTTGTTTCCAAATAAAAGCATCTGATTCATTGTAATTTGTGTTTTATGATCAGTACAATCTAGAGTTTCTGCCTCTTCCAGATCTGAATCATAAACAGGTGACCTAGGAAAAAAGGTCACAACTTGGGCTAGGAAGATCCAAATGAAATTCTATAAAAAGATACAGTAAGAGAACGGACTTTAGTTTCTCAGGTAAGTTTTTCAGAAGCCGAAGTTGAACCAGTGACACCTGGCATGCCGTACAAGTTCACTCTCTTGTTTTATCCCATAAACAGGTCACGTTGCGACACTTGGAATAACTCTCTTTCAGAGAATCCAATTGAGGCCAGACCCATGGGGTTGGAAATATGACAGGTCAAGATACCACAGGACGAAGTTTCAGACCCTGTGAATTCGTAATTTCAGAGCTACACCAGAAAAAATCAGGTGCATATTTTTGCCAAAACAGGATTGGATTCTGAGTACCTTCATTCTTGGCTTGTCACTGCTGCGGGAATTTAGGGCTTCGGAGAAAGTTGGAATTTTTTGAATCGGAGACCATGACTGAATGATCCTTAGAAAAATCAAAATTTAGAGACCAAGATCGAATTTTTTGGTTGGGCATAAGGCCGGGCTTGATCAAACCCTAGTTCGGGTTTTTGATCGGAAAGGTGGAAAATTAGGGCTTCTGCAAAAGTTGAAATTTTTGAAATCTGTGACCACGGCTAGAAGCTCCTCAGAAAAATTAAAGTTTAGAACTTAAGATCGAACCTTTTGGATGGGCAGAAGACTGGGCTTTATCAAACCCTAGTTCGGGATCCTGTCCAGAAGATACGGAAGTTTCAAAGGCAATTTTGAGGGGTCAAATTTTGTAGTTTTCAAAATTGAAGTATACCAGCTTGATAAACTCAACAAGGCATATCTTTCCATCCATTCAGAAGTTTAAAATTCAAAATTTGAATTTTTAGGGTTTCTCTAACAAACCCTAATCCAGCTCTAGATCCAGTTTCAGCAAATCAAAGTAGATTGGGTTAATCCTAGAAGAGAATGAATTGGTCACCTTCATAAGTGAATAAGTTCCAGTTCCAGTTCCAGAGGGAGATGAGGCTAAGGCCTTACATAAGAATGCTACAAGAAATCTCAACAGGTATGACTTGAGGAGATACAGGTATGTGTTGAAATCTGTTCATGATTAAGTTTATGATATGTTTGTCTTCATATTATTGAGGTTAGTACAATCTTGATTAATCTTAGACTTGTCTTATCACGCTAGTAAAAGTATGAATGCATGTGAATGATAGAAGACATTCATTGATTAGGGTTATATGATTGTACTAATGCACTATGGTGTTGTATGAGGTTGATGTTGTCCGCTAACATGAAAGGTACATCAAGAAAGACAAATCAATTTCTAGATCAAGAACATATGACCATGGTGACATGAAGACAAAGACTCATCCATAACCATTATAGAAGCTCTACTTACGAGGTATGTATATTTTGGTTCTACAATGGTTAACTTATGAGTTATGCAGGTTACTAGCACAGGTCATTGAAGAGAACAAGAAGACATTGTTTGAGTATGTTAGACATAATTATCAAACATGATAACCAGGTATGTTTTTCCTATATCAAGTTAGAATCCTACCTTATGTTAGGATCTTATACTTTTGTATGAATGATTATTCTTGAAGTTAGAAGTTTAAGTAATCAACAGTTTATGCATATTATGTCTCTTACTTTGATTGATGATATGACTAACTAGAAGAGTCATATGGTCAATAAGAATATGCATGAGTAATAGAAGTCCCCCCTAAAACCTTGAATACTAATGCTTGTGATAAATTACCTGTGTGTGAAACAATCACGACCATACATGTTACGTTTATTTAGGATCATAATTTTTTGATAGTATTGAGATTATACTAATGGATGTATGATCATGTATGAGATCTTGAGGATGACACTAGTGCACACTTAAGCATGCATAGTGGTCCAGGATGAATATAAAGTCAAGGATAGGTAATCCAGGAAGTAAAGATCAAGAAGGAGCACACTCCAGTAGTTCCTGCAAGGAAGCAAAGATTGAGAGGGAGTCCACCCTACAACTAAACAAAGATAGTATTTGAATTTTCATTTATTATATGATTACTTAAATGATGTTGTCCAGTCATGTACATACTTATGTTCCTGGATTTAGGATGTACATTTTGCATTTTAGAAAAGTTGAATTAATGAACAAGATACTACTAATATGCAAGTAATGGGTAAGTGGCCTATGGTATTGTACAACATTCCATTGCTACTTATCTAGAATGAAACCTATTTGCTGACATGTTGGGAATTGTGCACACTCTTAACAATGTTCTGGTAGAGATGGAAGGCATCTAGAAAGTTACGGGATATGGATAAATGTTGTATTGAAGCATTGGATAAGATAATTTCATGACTGTATGACATATATCTTTATGTGTAAGAATTTGTTTTGAAATCTATGAGAAGCTTCTAATCATGCAATTGAATTTGACTTGTAGGAAAGATCATGTACAATTACCTACAAAAGAAGGACTACAACATTTGTTCCAGCAAACGAAGTTCAAAGAAAAATATCTATTGAAGATATTGAAGAATCTGAAGTTCCCAGGATTCGGGATATGGTAATGAAAGAATGCCATGATCGAGGAATACCAGTCAATCATGAAGAATGATGTTTGGGATGTAAGGGAAGTCTATTGTGACTTCCAAGTGGATCTATAAGATCAAGCATGTTGCAGATGGTAGCATAGAGAAATATAAAGCAAGGTTTGTAGCTCGCGGTTTCTCACAGAAAGAAGGGATAGATTATGAAGAGACTTTTGCACCTGTAGCCAGATACACTTCCATCAGAACAGTACTTGCCCTGGTTGCAGTGATGAAATGGAAGATAAACCAGATGGATGTCAAGACAACTTTCTTGAATGTTGTAGTTGAAGAGGAAGTGTATGTGGAGCAACCACTCATTTTTGAGACACATGACAGGGAGTCATATGTGTGCAGGTTGAAGAAAGCCTTGTATGGCTTGAAGCAAGCTCCTAGGACTTGGTATGGCAGGATAGACAACTTTCTATCCAGCTTGGGCTTTACCAAGAGTAAAGCAGATTCCAACCTTTACTACAAGGTTGAGGAAGGAAATCCAGTGATACTACTACTGTATGTGGATGACCTGTTTGTTACAAGTGAGGATAGATTGATTTCCGATATGAAGAGGAAGCATGCTGCCAAGTTCAAGATGAAGTACTTGGGGATGATGCATTACTTTCTAGTTATGGAGGTGTGGCAGAGTGCAGATGGGATCTTCCTTGGACAAGGGAAGTATGCAGTAGAGATCCTAAAATGGTTCGGGATGATGGACTGCAAGGCCATGGCCACACCTATGGAATCGAACCTGAGGCTTCTGTGTGATGCTTCATCTGAGCCGGTTGATGTCACTGAGTATCGTCAGATGATTGGGTCCTTGATGTACCTAACGAGCACGAGACTAGATATTTGCTTTGCAGTGAATACATTGAGCCAGTTCCTGATGGATCCGAGAGGTGTTCACCTGGTTGCTGTAAAGCATATTTCGAGGTACCTGAAGGGTACAATTGATTATGGGATCAAGTATGATGCGAATAAAAAGTTTAACCTAGAGGGTTATGTTGATTCAGATTGGGTAGGTAGTGCTGCAGAAAGGAAGAGCACTTTAGGGTGCTGCTTCAGTATGGGATCAGGCGTGATCTCTTGGTTTAGCAGGAAGCAGTCCTACGTAGCACTGAGTACAGCCGAAGCAGAGTATGTCGCAACTTGTTCATCTAGTTGTGGGGTAGTATGGTTGAGGAAGCTACTTTCTGAGTTATTTGATATCCCCTTGGATGCTACCTGTATATTTTGCGACAACCAGAGTTGTGTAAAGTTGTCTAAGAACCCAGTGTTCCATGATAGTTCGAAGCACATCGAGATCAAATATCACTATATCAGGGATATGGTGCAGAGAGGAGCAGTGAAGCTCCTGTATGTTGCAACGGATGAGCAGGTTGCAGATGTGTTGACGAAACCACTATCCAGAGTGAAGTTTGAATACTTCAGAGAGAGGCTTGGTGTTCTTCAGATTAAAGATACTTCAAGGAAGAAGTGATGGGACACATCTGCAGGAGCCATTTCAAGCATGGTGATAGGAGGATCCTTCCCATGGTTGTGGATGTAAGCGTTGTGTGATGAGAATGAGGATGATGCTCCAGTTACTGCTTTGGATATGCATCAGTTGGATGCTTTGTATGATCAGTTGGATCGTGTATATTGATATGCATCAGGACGATGTAGTGATGATGATTAGGATGATCATGCGATGATGATATGCATAGGGACGATGCAGTGACGATGATCCAGATGATCATGCAATGATGATATGCATCAAGACGATGATCAAGTTGATCATGTGATGATGTACATCAGGTTGATACTCCGTGGTCATGGACAGGTTGTGCAAGATAAGCATATAATAACGCCTTGGGAGATTTGCAGATACTCTTTCGAGGTTTTTGCTATGGCATATAATAGCGCCTTGGGATATCTAGAAAATGCTCTTTCGTGGTTTTGCTTGGGAGGACATATAATAGCGCCTTGGGAGATTTGTAGATACTCTTTCGAGGTTTTTCCTATGGCATATAATAGCGCCCTGGGATATCTGGCAGATGCTCTTTCGAGGTTTTGTCCTATGGCATATAATAACACCCTGGGAGATTCGATAGGTTGAGAAGTATGCTTGTAATCAGTCCTGGGATGCTCTTTTGATTTTTTTCCATGACCACATGTAATATCGCCCTAGTAGATCCGATAGGTTGAGCAGTATGCTCGTAATTAGTCCTGAGATGCTCTTTCGAGGTTTTGTGGTGACCACATGTCATAGCGCCTAGGGAGATCCAATAGGTTGAGCAGTATGCTCGTAATCAGTCCTGGGATGCTATTTCTAGGTTTTGTGTTGGGGTCACATGTAATAGCGCCCTGGGAGATCTTGTTGGTCGTGCTTAGGCACATAAAGGATCCTGGGATACTCTTTTGAGGTTTTATGATGCACATAATAAGTCCTGATGATTCCACAGTATGGCTAGTGATGATGAAAACATGCACGAGGCTAGGCCTGCATCCAGCGTGAAAAAGGGTTGGCTCTGTAGAACTTCCTATGACGAGAAGAATTTAGAGATAGCCCAGTGATCGAGATATCGAGTACATCAGTGATGATGATGATGCTCCATGATCCAGTGACGATGATCCAACTCCATAATTGAATACTTGTGCCTATATGTATTGGTGACTTGTGTCAAGAGAATACCTTCCTAGTTAAGAGGGAGTGTTGATGTATTTGTAACTTCAGAAGATATTCACTTGTATATTGTATTTGTACTTTATTGTATCCCCAACGGAGATGTATTATTCCTCCGATTGGAAGTGTCGTCAGTTGTACTTGCAAGTGTCATAAGTTATATTGTAAGTGTCGTAACTTATACTTGATGGGTTATTAGACCACCTTGATGGGGTCGGCCCTGTATGAGTCTTGTGGGTTAAAGGGTTATTAGACCACCCTAGTGGGGTCGGCCCAGTTAGTATTATGTTAAGTGGTTCAGTTTCGGCCGACCTGGTTAGGGTTAAAAGGCAATTCAAGTTAGTGTATAAATAGAGAGTGTGTCTCTCTCATTTTACACATTCCATTATTCACTCACTTCGCATTAGTGAGAGAAGAGGAGGGTGCACACAAGTGGAGGAGGAACATGCTGCTGAAGATATCTATCTCTTGGGTTTGATCATGGTGATTCTTGTATTGATGCTTATTCTATCTCTGAGGAAGTTGCAGGGTTTTTCACCTTCTTGGTTTTCCCAGGTGAAATGTTTTGTGTCTCTTGTCTCTTGTCTCTTATGCTTGATATGCTGTACATGTTGTTTCTTCAGTTAAGATCCTAGATCTATTGAATTAAATGATGAAAAACTAACAGCTCTAACAAGCTAAAACCACTACTATCCCAAATGATCTCTGCTAAGCAATTGGGTTACATTGAAGGAAGACAGATTTTGGATATAATCATCATCGCTCATGAAAAAATCCATTCCTTAAAGACTCTAAAGAAACCAGGTATGATGATCAAACTTGACTTATCAATATCACTTGACAAACTAAATTGGAATTACATTAAATATATCCTCCTTACTTTTGGTTTCTCAACTCTATGGACGAATTGGATCATGTCCCTTTCTTCTTCAAAGTTTTTCTCTATTCTACTAAATGGATCTCCAAACCCAACCTTCTCCCCCTTTAGAGGAATTCGACAAGGTGACCCCCTCCCTCCCTTCCTTTTTATTTTAATGGTTAAAGTACTGTAATACCCCCACTTTTGATTTCGAATGTATTTAACCCAAATTATGTAAATGATGTAAATATGCTAGTACATATTCCTAATGCGGAGTTCAAGGCCAAGGCCTGGCTAGTGAATGGCTAGGCATGTAAGATGTAAATATTTTTATTTGGACTATATGGTTGTCTTGGCATGTTGATTTAGAATATATGTAAACATTATGTGCATAAATAATAAAATGCTCCAACATGGTTGTGTAAAGAGCCCTAGAGGAGCTATGATTCCACCAGAGGGGAAGAGGAAAGGGGGGTCTATGGGAGACTAAATCTTTGCTACCAAGTGTCAACCTTAGAACTCACCCAAAATTATGTCATGTGCCTTGAATAATCCAATTATCTCCTTTTTGACTATTTTCCAATTGAATGCACGTGTGAGGTTGGTGGGAAAAGTCACCTCATGTAGTTATTCAAGCATGTGGCTGAATGCACTTTTATGTCAGTTTTGTCATGACATAATTCAATCTACAGCTTCCAAGAGTACTTTCTTCTATAGTCAGAATCTATGTTAGTTGTCTTTTCACCATTTTCTCATATCCCTTGGAGTCAACCCTCATTCCCTCATTTTTTTCATGCATATTTACTCTATGTAGAGCTCTCTGTTGCTGTCCAAGACCTTACCAAACTATGTTTAACCTAGAAATTCAAATTTGGTGGAAAATCTACAAATTTGGAAGGTAAAATAGATGGTTGTAGGTGAGCAGAGAGGTTGGGAAAGCTAGGAACCCTTACCCATTGAGTTTTGATGCTCATAGATGTTTGAGAAGCCATGTATTAAGGATACAGGTGGTTCTCCAACAACATATAGAAGGTTGGTCTCCTTCTATGCACACACTGGAAGCACTCTGCAAGATGGATATCCCAAGAGAACCACGGATCGATGAAGGTTATGCCTAAGCATAGAAGGGTGGTGTGTGGAGTAGGTATTGTTGGATTCAAAGTTGTGAGGGTTGAGTGATTCCCTTGTAGAGCTATATATGAGAATTTGGCTAAACATAGAGAGAATAATGGGTTGTAGGATGAGAGATAGAATCATGTAGGTGTTTCCTTCACCCTGGTGGTCTCATACCCCAGCTTGGGGGTGGCCTCTTAGAAGAAAGAGTATATGTTGGATAGAGTGCATATGGTTGGGTGGAAATTTTCTCTTACCCAGCCAGTTGCTTGGATCTGCGTTGGATAAATATAATTATTCTCATGCATTTGAATATGAAATGGTTTTATTTAATGCATGTTATGATTATGCTGATAAATGCATGTTAGATGTGTGTGGATAGAGTTAAATTCCGATGTGTATGTTTATTTATGTTTTTGCACACATATTTTATATGTTATGAAATTCATATTATGGCTATGGGGAAAAATTTGGAAGCTCAAAATAAGTTAATGTCACCTCCCCTCCTGATGGTTGGATTGGGTGAAGGGGATGTTACAAGTATTAGGAAGATCCATATCAAAAGATACTATCTTTGGAGAAATATATGGCCTCAAGCAAAATAATGAAACCTCCCCTTCTTCCCACCAACAATTCGTCGATGACAAAATGCTAATGGGTATTCCTACCATTAAAGAAGCCAAATCCTTAAAAAAATACTCCATCTCTTTACCTTTGCCTCATGAACTAATATAAACCTTGATAAATCCCAATTTGTTTCTTTAACATTGCTCCTTCTATCCAGCTTCACATCTCTCGACTCCTTGGTTTCCAACATTGTACTCTTCCCTCCAAATATCTAGGTATCCCCCTCGCTGAAAATGTCCTTCCTAATCTTTCTCGTGAATCTCGTATATCTTCTATAAAAACAAACTTGCAAGCTAGACCTTTCACACTCTTAACTTCCCAGGCATTCTAACTCTTCTCAAATCAATCCTTCAAGCAATGCCTTTGTATATGTTTTCTGACTTAGAAACCCCCAAATTTATTCTGAAAGCCATTTGAAATCATCAACGGACCTTCTTATGGGGAGGCTCCAACTTAAAACAAAGATGGACCATGGTCTCATGGGAAAAAGTGTGCCAACCCAAATTGGCAGGAGGACTTGGTCTTAGAGATCCATAAATTGAAATCCAAGCTATGGAGCAAAAATTATGGTGGAGATGGATTCATACAAAGGAAGAAAACTGGGGGAAACTATGGTGACATAAATATGTGCGCAATATTCCGAATCAAGAGCTAATTAGGATAGAAGGGACAAGAAACATGTCACTCACGGGAACAATGCATGGAATAATCATTCTATAAATCAAGGCAACAAATTTTGGGAAATCATGGATGGAACCAAAACACTCTTTTGGGATGATTCTTGGAAACGTTTTCCAAAACTGAAAGACAACCCAGAATTAACTAACTGTAGAGAAATATTTCTAAGGCTAGGAAAAACCCAAGTAGCTAAATATTGAGAAAATCATCAACTAGAAGACAAATGGAGGAAATGGATCCCCAAAGAAATATAGACCCATTTACTTGAAACAGAAATGAATTTGCAATGGGAAACTGTGCAATAGAGAAGGATAAAAATATTCAAAGAACAAGGGAAAATCAGATGGGAAAATTATGCAAGTGGAAACTTTACTCTTCAACAAGCCTACTCAAAGCGGCATGAATCAGTATAATAGAAGATCAAATGATATGGAAACAAATTTGGAAGCAAAACCTTTGGCCAAAACTATCTACCTTCACTTGAATGATATCTAAAGGAATAATTCTAACTTGCGATCAAATCGGGAAAAGGGGATTTCATTGGCCATCAAGATGCTCACTCTATGAAAACCATGAAGAAGACATGGAGCATCTCCTCAACTAATGTCCCTATACAACAGGCTTATGGGGAAAATGTTCAATCCATTTTCATCAATAAGATAGGAATAGAAATGAGATCATACTTACCATCAAATAATTGAGAAAGACACCTTTTACTCATCCAATCTTGAATCGGTCCTGCCAACTCCTCCCTGGTTTTCTAATATGGGAGACCTGGAAAGAATGCAACTAAAGAATCTTCAAAGCTAAAAAAGAATGACCATATCAAACATGGACAAGAATCATAAGGAATATTCTATAAACCCTCAACCTTCTACAATGGACAGACAAAGAAAACACAGTTACATACCAAGAAAGTAATATACTCCAAAGTCTCGGATTTGATGCATCAACAAATTACTATATCTTGAAATCAACAAGAAACCAATCAGCAAGCCCAACCTTATGGAGACCACTCCCACTAGGATTCCTTAAAATAGACTTTGATGGGGTTTCTAAAGGAAACCCAAGCCTGACAAGCTTTTGAGGAACCTTTAGAAATTCAAATGAATATATTGAATGAATCTATGCAGGAGCTATGTGATTCTCCACAAACAACTCAGCATAACTTCTTGCCACATCCAGAGGTATGAAAATAACAATCAATAAAAAATACACTAAATTTATTATAGAGGAGGATTCCCAGATCATAATTCAAATGTTAAAGAAACTTCAAAATGGAACTCCTATCAGCAAAGTATTGAAGAACTAGAAAATAGAAACATAACTAGATGAAATCAAATTCAATATCCCTCTTATCTTAGCACTAATACCTCTCCATGTTCGAAAATCATCCAACAAATTGGAAAATAGACTAGGAAATGAAGGACTTAATCACAATCATGAGTATATAGATGTAACCTGGAACAACATCACCTCCTCAAATATAAATCCATAATGTATCAACATTGCCAAGCTAGATCTCAACACCAAGAGGACGAATGGTATACCACATGTCACCTTTCTAGAGAGATCCCTACCGCTTATCCCATTGGGGGGAAGGATGAAATCCCATTGGGGGAAATTTTGAAATCCCATCGGGGGAAGGGATGAAATCCCATTGGAATAAGGTTTGAAATCCCATAAGGGGAAGGTCTAAAATTTTATTTGGAGAAATTCTGAAATCCCATTAGGGGAAGTCTGAAATCTCATTAGGGGAAGGTCCAAAAGCTCAACATGGGAAAGTACAAAATGCCATTAGGGGAAGATCCGAAATTCCATCATAGGAAGGTCCAAAATACCATTGGGGGAAGATCTGAAATTCCATTGGGGGAAGGTTTGAAATAACATCAAGGGAAGGTTTGAAAGTCCATCCCGGGAAAGTACGAAATCCCATCAGGTGAAATTTCAAAATCCCAACGGGGGAAGGTTCGAAATCCCATCATGGGAAAGTCTAAAATTCCATTGGGGGAAGGTCTGAAATCCCATCGGGAGAAGGTACAAAATCCCATCTAGGGAAGGTCCTAAATACCACCCGAGGAAAATCTAAAATCCCATTAAGGGAAGGTTCGAAAGCCTGTTGGGGGATGGTCTGAAAGCCCATCGGGGGAAGTCTAAAATTCCAATGGGGAAATATCTGAAATCCCATTGGGGTAAGTTTCAAAATACCATTGGGGGATGGTCGAAAATCCCATCAAGGGAATGTCCAAAATTCATTCAAGGGAAGGTCTAAAATTCCATCGAGGGAAGGTCAGAAAGAACATTAGAGGAAACTATGAAATCCCATTGGATGAAAGTCCGAAAGACCATCGAATGAAGGTCTAAATGCTTATCACGAGAAGGTCTGAAAGCCCATTGGGGCAGTTCCTAAAATATTGATAGAGGGAGGTCTGAAAGATTATCATAGGAAGGTCCAAAATCCAATTAGGAGGAAGTTCCGAAATCTGATTAGGAATATCATAGAATTGTTATGTTAATTTATTTGTTTAAAATTGTTGGTTTCCCAATAAAGGGAAGGAGTTTAGTTTTTAGTTTTTTGGTGATAGAACTTGAAGAAAGTGATCTAGTATGAGGATTTAACTGGCTATCCTAGTTCTTGTAAGTAAAACAAGAGCTCATGTTTTGTAATTTTACTGTGTTATTACACTTATAATATCAAATCTAGCTCACACAAAAAAGGATATTTAATCTTAAAAAAATGTAACTTAAATAAAAAAACAAATTAATATGTAAAGCAATATCAACTAAATAGAATGGTGATAAAGTTATCTTTGAAGAGAGGTGTGGAAGCTATTCACAAGAAGTATATTTCAAAAATGATAAAGTATAACACCTTCAAAGGAAAAAAAACTAAATATCCAAAACCTTAACCCTAGGAGATGAGTTGGTAGAAGTAATGGGGGATTAGAGGAGCCTAATTGATACATCAAATTCTTGAGGCCACATCTTTTGAATACAATATCTATTTGGTATGTTTCATTATGTAGATTTCAAGGCCATGCTAATTGCCAAAAATGTGTAGGAAATGCCCCAAAAATGCACCAAATGTTTAGGACCAAGAAAACTATAGTAGAACTTCCAAGATGTAGAACCATTATGAGTTAATGGAAGAGGTGAATGACCATTTATATCCACCTATATCAAGTACTATCCTAATTTTTGAGTGTGTTCATGATGTCCCAACCTCCACCCAAAAGAACTCTAAATACTCTAGGTGATCATGTACGTTGCATAATGTCCTAGCTATTAGTGTTACATCATTTACATACAACAAAATCTTTTTTATAATCCCTGCTATGGTCACACCTCCATGAAATTTGTGTCTATCTATTAATATAGAATATTTATGTAAAGAATGAACAATGGGGGCTATCCTAATTCACCTTGATGTCATTGTGTAAACTAAAAGGCTATGCACCTCAATCCTTGTTCATGTACCTCAATTTTAATATCATGCATATTTTGTGTATTTTATTTTCCCAGAGAAATATAGTCCCTCACTTGCTCATGTATTAAGCCTTTTGAGTGAGTAAAATGGTTTGTTGACATTCCCTTGTAGATTTACACCCTTCTTTCTCAGTTTTATGGATGGGGGATATTAGTAACCATCGACCAAAATGATTGTTGGTAACCCCAAGAGATGTAATCAAATTTAGTCACAAAATCTCCATGACACGTCTCATTTTGGGTATTATAATAACATATTGATCTCATTAGAATTCTGAACCCAGGACCTCTTAATAAATAGCACGATTGGATCACAAGTGTATCTATTTGCTCTCTCTTTGATGTAGGGTTTGTTTGAGATTAGGGTTTAATTTATGGAAATTGCTTGCAATGGATCCTCCTTTGGACCAAGATTTGGAGGAGAAGACGCGCCATTTGGATGAATAATTATGGAAGGTTGTGCAAGTGGCTCCTTCCTTAGCTGAAATAGAAGGATTGGATTCCAAATTTGTGAAAAAAACAACTATTCAAGATGTCAACATCAAATCAGTAACTTCGAAGTTAAAGGTGACTTATTTATTAGAAAGGGGATTCATTGGACACTTCATAGGGTTGTGGCCTTCTCCAAGATCCATGGAACTCTGGTTGAACAAAAACTCGAGAGCCCTCATAAATGGTAATGTTCACCAAAATTTGTGTGGCAGAGGCTTCTTTGTCTTCTTATTTGAAATAAAGGAATGTTGAGATCTCATCTTCCAAAATGGGACTTGCTTTGTGGGGCCATGGGTGATGTATTTGAATCATTGGAGTGTCTCCTTTGATCCAAAGAAGGATATCCATTCAGGAGTCCCAATTTAGGTTAATCTTCCACAACTTCCCCCTCATAGATGGAGCGATGAGGATTTAGCAGTGACTGGGAATTCTCATGGGCGCTTCATAGACAAATCAGACCCAAAACCCCCTCTCTTCTCATGTGCTAGGATATGTGTGGAAATGAACCTTGAGAAAGGATTACCGGAAGAAATAAAATTCTTAATGGATGGATGGGATCATTTGAAAAAAGTTGATTATGAGAAGCTACCATTAAAGCGAAAAATATGTCATGAGTATAGAAATTTTGCGAAAAATTGCCCAAAGGAAAAACCCTCAAATCCATAAGAAAATCTAGATGAGGGTTGGCATAAAGTTTAAAAAAGGGAAAAATCAGGGCTGAACCCCAACTAGTTCCTCAAAATTTGGCTTCCTCATCAAACAAATTCCAGGTTTTATCCGAAGTTGGGGATGAATTTAGAGATGGTATTCAATATCAAAGGGTAAATCACCTCCCCTCCCTATCTGCATGTAGGGGAGCCACCATTCCTAATTGAAATAAGGCACGAGAAGAAGTATGTTTTAATATTTCCATCTATCCCAAGTTAATAAGTGAGAACTAAATCTACCTCAACCCCCAGAGGTTCTGTAATGCACTCTAAACATAAATCCATGTAGGATGAATCAACATAAGAAACTAAGGATGAGCAAGATCCTCCTCAAAAGAAAGGAAGGAAATCAAACATGCAACAAAAGGAAATGAAAGCAACAAAGGATAAGGGACCTAGAAGACAATCTAATTTCGATAAAAGCATATAAAGGTAATAACAGTAGGGAAATCATCTAAAGAATATGTGGAATAAATCAAAGAGAGGCATGGCACAACAAATATTTGAAAATAATGAAAGTAGTCTCCTGGAATTGTAGGGGATTAGGAGGTAAGCAAAAATTGGAAGCCATGAAGAATATAATGAAAAATGAAAGACCTTCTGTTCTCCTAATCTAGGAGATTAAGATGGAAGTTGAAGCAATAAATAGTCAAATGTCTCAAATATGGAGAAATGGGAAAGGAAGTATGGTAAACACGTAAGGAGCATCAGGGGGGCTATTCACACGGTGGGACAAAAAAAGGCATAGATTTTGCTCCTCCCTTGAAAATTCAAGCTAACTATATATTACTAGAATTGGAGGATATAGAAATTAATAAGGTCATAAGGATTTTCAATGTATATGGGTAGACCAAGCATAGGTAAAAGGTGGAATTTTGGAGATCCTTTTATGAGATACAAGAAAATGGTATTTCTAGTAACTGTATTGTTGCTAGATATTTTAACGTGACAGTGCCTCAAAAAGAGTCTAGGGGAGGATCTAAAGTTCATGACCGCTTTGGGGAGAACCTCTAAGACCTCATGGAAGACTGGGACTTGATCGATATTGAATCGAAAAAGGCCCAATTCCATTTATAGTTAACTCTTTCTAGTTGCAAAATGAAGAAGTTTTCCAGATTATAAGCAAAACATGGGATTCATATATCATTGGGTCACCTATATTTATATGGAAATCAAAACTTAGATGAGTCAAGTTCACCCTCAAAGCATGGGAAAAGGCCAACTACCAAGACTCAAGTTGAGAAAGAAAGATGGCTCAAGCATATTTGGATAGTATTCAAAATAAAATGGATCATATCATAAACATAGAAGAATTCTCCATCAAGAGTAGGATTTAGATTTGAAATTTAGCTTGAAAAGAAGAGGAGGAATGGTGTTTAAAGTCTAGGAGATTGTGGTTGAAAGGAGGGGACAAAAAAACTCGACCTACTTCCATAATAAATTTAAAGAACGTCGAAGACATAATGTCATCAAAGATATGAAGGATGAAATGTGAAAATCCTCAGAGCAGATCTAAGAGATGATGTATCTCACAAGAGAATAATTATGATTAAGCAAGAAAATAGAAGAAGAGTGATACATGCAGTATAATGAGCAACAGAATAATATGGTACAGTAGAACTCAGATAGAAGCAATAATACTTCGGTCATACTAGTTAATTAATCACAATATGGACAAATAAATAGTACAATGGTAGAGAGGATTCAAATGCCTAAGGTGGCAATTCGAATTGGCCTCTCAGAGTGACCATAAGATCAATAGAGTGTCATCGGAGCACAACTAGGTGTCCTCATGATCATCGGAGCACAACTGGAAGTCTTCATCATCATCAGTGGAGTCATCAATGCTCAAGTAACTGTCAACCATCAGTCAAACTAACTCTGGTAGGTGTAACTCAGTGTAACTAAGTGTAACTGAGTGTAACTCAATGTAACTAAGAGTAACTGAGTGTAACTTACTGTAACTGAGTGTAACTGAGTGTAACTGGACTGGTAGGTGAAGAAGGGCGAGTTGCTCCCTAAAATCAAGGAAGAAGGGCGCATTAAGCAACTGTAGGGCTAAAAATGAATAGTGAGAAGCTCTTGGGGGCTGGCTAACTGAGGGCTAGGTGCTGGACTGATGACTGGGATGCATGCAAACCCTAGAATGCATGCAAACCCTAAAAGGTGCATGCATGACTGAAAATGTAAATGATCAAAATACTGGTGGGACTAGGATGGAGTATAGGAATATCCTAACACCCCCCCTTAATCCATCCTGGGACCTGGTAACTAAGACCAAAGGTCACCCAATACAATGAATAATAACAATCAATAAACCAAGGAAGTGGGAAAATTTCATGGGAAACATACCCCCTCCTCAAAAAATAGACTGTAAGGCACACATAAAAAATAAATGCTCCAAACTCAAGCAGGTGTGATGCTTGGTCATATGTCTGGAGGTATCTTCTTCTTGGGAAGAAGTGGATCATGCTCAAAAAGCATGTGCTTGTACTTGCTCTTCAGATCGAATGTGATGAGAACAAATCCAACAGTATTAGAATGATCCTTGAACCCGTGATTCAAATCAGCTGAGGTAGGATCAAATTTTTGAATGTGCATATAGTCCTTTGTCTTCTCCTTCGAACCACCATGGGTGAGATTATGCCAAAAAGAACTATTACATGTTTGCTTGAAATCAAAATCAGATTTAAGACTTTCAAAACAGTTTCTTGAGATCTCCTTTGAACCAGCAGGGGTGAGATCAAAACTATCATATGCATGAGAAATTTTCCCAAGCAGTAATTGCTTAGAACCCAAATTAGATACAAGACTTGAATCATGGCTTCTTGAGATCTCCTTTGAACCATGAGAGGTGATATCAAAACCAGTAGATGCATGAGAAATTATCCCAAGCGAATGGCAATGGCCATATTCTTCAATGACCTTCTGAAAGCATGGAATTATGATCATATAGTAGTATAAAAGAGGAGATAGCTGGAGAGGAGCGAATGCATTACCTTCAAAAGCTGTTTTGAACTCTGAAATAATCATGTGATCATGATGCAAACCAACAGACTCTGGTGCAAGAGAGGATTTAGGACCTTCTGCAATATCTAGAGTGTGAGCTGGCATAGAAAGAGAAGAAAGTTTGAGCATGAGCGGAGAATCTGCAAGTTCTTTGTCAACAACTTCAATATGAGATGATACTGGTTCATGATTTGAGAGACCATCAAGAGGAGCGAATGCATCACTTTGTTTTCTTTCGAATGGGTTGGGACCAAGTCCTTCATTCTCTCTGCCAAATTTTCCATCCAGGTGAGCCCATATCTCTTTTGGAGTCCATAACTCTCTTAGAATTTCAACACCATCACGGTATTTGAATTGGAATCTCTAGTATGCACACAAAGAAACATTATTGCTGCAAAGTGCATGTCTCTTTTATTTAACCAGTCAATCTTCTCTTCAGGGGATTCGAACTCTCTTTCAAAATAACAATAAAAAAGATCATGGATCTTCAAGTCTACTATCATTCTTGGTTTCCATTCATCATAGTTGAGTGGATCAAGAGGAGTAATTCCTGATGAATACATTGAAGCTGTAGAGGACCTGCAAAAACAATATAGAATAACTACAACTGCTACTGCTGCAAAAATGCAGAAACTGCTGCACTCAAAATCTTGGTAATAACCTGTAAAAAAACTCTCAAGAATGGAGATAAACAATTCTCTCAACATGCTCTGATACCATGTGAAAATCCTCACAGCAGATCTAAGAGATGATGTATCTCACAAGAGAATAATTATGATTAAGTAAGAAAATAGAAGAAGAGTGATACATGCAGTATAATGAGCAACAGAATAATATGGTACAGTAGAACTCGGATAGAAGCAATAATACTTCGGTCATACTAGTTAATTAATCACAATATGTACAAATAAATAGTACAATGGTAGAGAGGATTCGAATGCCTAAGGTGGCAATTCGAATTAGCCTCTCAGAGTGATCATAAGATCAATAGAGTGTCATCGGAGCACAACTAGGTGTCCTCATGATCATCGGAGCACAACTGGAAGTCTTCATCATCATTAGTGGAGTCATCAATGCTCAAGTAACTGTCAACCATTAGTCAAACTAACTCTGGTAGGTGTAACTCAGTGTAACTAAGTGTAACTGAGTGTAACTCAATGTAACTAAGAGTAACTGACTGTAACTGAGTGTAACTGACTGTAACTGAGTGTAACTGGACTGGTAGGTGAAGAAGGGTGAGTTGCTCCCTAAAATCAAGGAAGAAGGGCGCATTAAGCAACTGGAGGGCTAAAACTGAATAGTGAGAAGCTCCCGGGGGCTGGCTAACTGAGGGCTAGGTGCTGGACTAATGACTGGGATGCATGCAAACCCTAGAATGCATGCAAACCCTAAAAGGTGCATGCATGACTGAAAATGTAAATGATCAAAATACTGGTGGGACTAGGATGGAGTATAGGAATATCCTAACATGAAAATGGAAACATGATCTCAAGTAAAGAGGATATAAAACAAGAAGAATACCCCTTCTTCAAAACCTTGTATACAGAGAATGGGAACGTTGATCCAACTAATGTTGAAGAAATGTGTGAGGGAATCCTCAAGATAATATTGTTGAAACATAATATGTTAGGGTTAGGTGAAGAAGAATAGTCTTGTGGATTCCATGAAGTGACAACTTGGAAGATGAAAACCAAGCGTCACCTCACTCATGTATTTATAAATACATTCTTAATGAAAATAATGTGTACTTTCACACCTAATTTCATTATCTTTGTTTGGTGTAAGATTATGTACCCTCCTAGGCATCCCAACAATGGTATCAAAGCTATTATTATCCCTATGGCATGTTTTATTATCAACATTGTGGGAATCTGCCATCTCTTCCTATTGTAAATTCACCAGAGATTCCTCCAGAACTGCCAGCTTTGTCTCTATTATGTTAGACCTACATTGCCATTATAAACTTGTGTATAATACCAATCTGCCATATCTTCCATCTTAGAGATGCTTATTGCCTCTCTTACGCCAACTATCCATTAATTCTCTACTTATAGAACCCTAACTTGTGCGCTTATTCCAATTACCTCTATGACTGAGTATAACATTGTTTTTTATCCGTGTGTGAGTGGTATTGCTACATGACTAGAGTCTTTTAGCTGCATGACCTGTGTTTTTTTGGTATTCCCTATGCAGATTAATTTTTTGTCTATAAGGTTGACATGATAACTGACTACACCACAACACCCACATTTAGTTTTGCAACATCCATTTATGGTGAATCATGGATAATGTGGATACTTGGAGGCCTTAGCAATGTGCTAATAATGTGAGTATGCTCTCGACCAATTTGACTGTGGATACAAGTGGCACCACTTCATCTAGGATGTGGTCATAACAGTGGATGGACCATTATGAGGTATGAATTCAATGTAGGATATGATCTTTGTAATGTGGACTCCCATTATCAGCTTGAGGTCCAACATAATCATTGGTAATACATGAGGTTAGTTTGCATTTGTGCAAGAGAATATTCAACACAACAATAATTGTTTCACATGGCATTGCATGACTCACTTGATGAAATCTTAGACCATGATTGTGATGTATAGTTTTGAAATTTCCTGTAGAATTTGATATATATATGGAGAGAGAAAGAGAGAGAGATAATTAAGCATAACATGTCCATTACCTCTAACTGAACGTGGCCATTTTTACCTTGAGTAATATGGATATGTGATTGAAAATGTGAAGCATGAGATGGTTCTCACTTAAACCCTTGCTAGACAACCACAAATAAAAAGGATACCAATATTCAAAAACTTTCGTAATGTTTTTGCCACCACCAACACTTTTGTTCCATGACCTGAACATTGTTTGCATGACCATCAATGCAACTGAATATGGATTTGTCCATGAAGCACCGAAACATTGTCTACATGACCCGTGATATCATAAAAGAATGGAAATCCAATCTGAGTGCATGGAGGGAGTTGCAAAGAGATAGATTCAATTGCTACGTTGGAGTGTTGAATGAATGCGTTGGAGCATTGAATGTCTGTTGATCATTGTTGGAGTTGGTGTGTTGAAAATTGGTGCATTGATTCTATATAATGTGCAATCTCCATATTCGTGTATCATCTCCTCCAATCTTCTTCTGGACACATTTCAGATATAATCAAAGAAGGCCATCTCCATTATTTTGTTTAAAGAATTTTAGAAATTCCAATGCATTACAAATGGGGCATTTTGAATTTTTGAGTGCCTCTCACATTGAAAAATTGTTCAAAATAAGAAGTTATGGCTAACTAGATGATCACAATCTCAATAATCAATAATGCAATTTGGAACACTATCGAATATTTCAGATACTTCCAAACTGTTCTACTTCTTCTAGCATTAACCATTGTGCATGATGAGATGAATAATGTTACACATTCAATATTGTTCTCTATCGCTAGAGTGCACCACAAATTTATTGTGTAATTAATTGTGCGCGTATTAAGGTTTTTTCAATATCATCATGTTCTACTACTTTTGTTTCTATGTACATGTGAACATATTGTACTTGATAGTACAATAAAGTAGCCAAGAGCAGAGATTCACTTTTTATTAAGACCATAAATTTGTCTATCAGGTCCCCTACATCTAGTCATTTTGGGAGATGTAGAAGATTGAAGCATTGTTGCATTTGTTTCTAGTAGCACTCCTTCAATTTTTTCTAGGAGTACATTTGGATTCAGCAGCTCTCCCTCATTCGGTGGAATCAACTCCTCATTTGGTACTACCAATACTCCAACATTTGGTGGAAGTAATGGCTTGTATAGTTCTGACAGCACTTCATAATATGGTTCAAGCAACACTTTTCATTTGGATCAGTTGGGACCGCCGCTATCACATTTACATTTTCTTCAAAGGATAATTATTCTATGCCTCAACCACTAATTTTTGGATTGACAAACTTAAATTCTGATTTTTGGCTACACCATCACCCACTTTGTAGCTAATCATTATCAAAGGACTCAACTTATATCAATGTAAATCATTCCTTTTATTTTGAAGACAAGTACAACTTCAGATTCCACTTTGTAACTTTCAAACCGTAATTTTTTAAAAGTCCATTTGTACTTGCAATTGTTTTTTGAGTTGAGTTGTATTATACTTTGGTGCATTCCCGGTTGTAGCGGGAACCATTTAATTTTCTGAGTTGGATTTTGTTGAACTTTTATTAAAGGGGAGAATTGCAAGAAGCCCTTAGTTTATTGTTTAGTCAAATTGTAAATTGAACCTACTTGAAAAATAGTGTTGATGTATATGTAACTTCGGAATGTATTTCATCTATGTAATTTATATATATTTATTGTACCCTTATTAGAGATGTGTTATTCCTCTATAAGGAAGTGTCGTCATGTGGATTGACAAGTGTCGCAAGTGTGTGTATTTGTTGATGGGTTATTAGACCACCATGTGGGGTCGGCCCTGAATTATATATATTATAATGTGGATGTACCTAGCTAGACAAGTCGGCCCCATAAGGTCACTGGGAAAAAAGGTTAGTATAAATAGAGATCAGAGATCTCTATTTTACTCACTCGGAAAAGTAACTCACTCTCACTCAGAAAGTGGCGCACTAGTGAGGAGGAGGATCATCTGCTACTAGGAGACTATCTCAGTGTATTTTGGTTGTACTTTGGTTGAGCCATTGCTCTCTCTATCTCTGAGGAAGTTGTGGGGTTTTTCACCTTAGGGTTTTCCCCACGGAAACTCTGTGTCTCTTGTCTCTTATGCTTTTGATTCTTGTGATGCTTGTCATGTTGTGATTGTCATGCATTGATATATTGTATATGTTATTCTCTCAGCAAAGATCCTAGAGTATTGTAAATTAATGCTCAAAATTGAACATGGTATCAGAGCCAGGTTGAGAAGAAGACATTTTGCAGTGACAGAAGCTTGAGTTCCTTGTTTATTGGGTTTCTCTCCATAGATTTTTGAAAATCAGTATAGTAGATTGACTCTACTCATCAAGGCGCATCTATCTATCCAATCAGAATTCAATTCCGAGAATTTTTCAGATTTGGCCCTAAAACTTAGGGTTTCCACAAAAATAGGAATTTCTGGACTCTGAAGGCACAGCTGGAAGCTCCTTGCAAAAATCGAAGTTTAGAGCTTTGGATCAAGATTTGTGGCTGGGTAGATCTCCGGGAAACTCAAACCCTAATTCAGGGCTCTCCCTAGTGAACCCGGGAGGATAAAAAGGCAATTTTGAAGGGAAAACCTTTGCTGATCTCAAATTCTGAATACACCAGGCTGATTAGCTCATCAAGGTGCATCTTTCTATCCTTTCAGAAATTTGAAATTCACATTTTGAATTTTTAGGGTTTTTTCGACAAACCCTAATCTGGGACCAGATCCAGTTTTCAACATTTCAAGTGGTAAGACCTAAATCTTTTCTATTTCCATTTGAAGTACTCTTTAAGATGTCTCTCCACACCAAGCTTGAGGATAATCTTGAAGGGGCTGATAACTTCCGAGCCTGGAAGTATAGGATTGGGTTAATCCTGGAAGAGAATGAGTTGGACTCATATGTGAAAGAAGACATCCCTATCCCAGAGGATGAAGAGGCCAAGGTATTGCATAAGAAGAACTTGGTCAAGGAAAAGAGAATAATTGTTGATTCTATCAAAGACCATCTCATACCCAATGTGTCTTCTCTTAAGACACCCAAGGAGATGTTTGACTCTTTGACCAAGCTATTTGAAGGGAAGAACATAAATCGGAAGATGACCCTGCGGAACCAATTGAAAGGAGTAAAGTTTCAGAATGGAGAAACCATTCAATCTTATTTTTCAAGAGTCTCCCAGATCAAGGAACAACTAGAAGCAGTGGATGAAATGGTGGAGAATGGTGAAGTGGTGATGACCACTCTAAATGGCCTACCCAGGTCATGGGATTCCTTCATTCAAGGAATTTGTGCAAGGAAGAAGTTGATCTCCTTCAATAGATTGCGGGAAGAATGCTCTCAAGAAGGAGCTAGAATTATAGCTCATGAGGAAAAGATGGGAGGTGAATATCAAGCTCTCGCAGCTCACACCAAAAGAAGAAAAACCAAGAAGGAGCTCTCTCGCCACAATAGATCCTATCAAAAGAGTAAGAAGGACCTAAGATGCTTCACATGCAATGAGAAGGGTCACTTTGCTTCAGATTGTCCCAAGAACAAAAGGGATAATAACAACAACTCCAGTAAGAAGAAGAAGGGCAGCAAAAGAAGGTTTCATGCTCATGCTCCCGAAGATGATGAACCCCCAAAGAAGAAGGATAGGGCAGAAAGTGATAGTGATGATGACTCATCAAGTGAAGAAGAGTATGTTCTGATCTCTGCTCTCACAGGTACTATCTCCCATGGTTGTAATGATTGGTTAATTGACAGTGGGGATTCCAAACACATGACTGGGTTTAAGGAATCTTTTGTGAACCTATCTGAACATGAATCACCCCATAAGGTGAAACTTGGGGATGATTATCAATACCCAATCAAAGGAAGTGGTGAAGCCTCCTACAACCTAGATTCTAGAAAATCCTTGAAGATGAAAGAAGTCCTTTATGTACCTGGGCTCAAGAAGAACTTACTCTGCATCTCTGCATTGGATGCAAAAGGTATGAGGGTTGCATTTGTGGATGGACAAGTCCTAATGTGGCCAAAGGGAAAGAACATAGATGATGCAATAGTGATTGGAGAGCAAGAGGGAGGTTTGTATAAATTGAAGGGACAACTTGAACATGCCATGGTGCATGAATCCATGGAGCCAAGTGAACTTTGGCATAGAAGACTTGCTCATATGCACTATAGGGCACTTCCAATTGCAAGCAATGCTGTAGAGGGTCTTCCTGAAATCAAGACCAAACATGAAGGTGTTTGCAAAGGATGTGCAAAAGGTAAGAACATTAAGAAGGCTTTCCCAAGCAGTGAAAGCAAGGCAAAAGATATCCTGGAAATCATCCACTCAGATGTATGTGGTCCTATGTCATCCAGTTCTCTTAGTGAGTATGTTTACTATGTCTCATTTATTGATGACTTCTCCAGGAAGACTTGGGTATACTTCTTGAAGAACAAAGATGAGGTGTTTGATAAGCTCAAGGAATTCAAAACCTTGATGGAGAATCAACTGACAAGAAGATCAAAACATTCAGACCCGACAATGGTGGAGAATTCACCTCAAGTGACTTCAAGAAGCTTTGTAGTGATTCAGGGATTAAGAGGGAGTTAACTGCTCATTATAATCCTCAACAGAATGGAGTTGCAGAAAGGAAGAACAGAACTATCATGGAAGCAGCAAGGGCAATGCTGCATGACCAGGATCTACCTATGCAACTATGGGAAGAAGCAGTTAGTACAGCTGTATATGTGCAGAACAAAACTCCCCACAATATATTGGACAACAAGACACCAGAAAAGGTCTTTTCTGGGTTCAAGAAGATTGATGTCAGCAAGGATGAATATAAGTTCAAGGACAGGTAATCCACGAAGCAAAGATCAAGAGGGAGCACACTCCAGTAGCTCCTGCAAGGATGCAGATTTTCAGAGGGAGTTGACCATCTTCCTACATTCCACAACAGAAGGTGTAGAAGAAGCTACTTCAGCAGCTCCTGCCAGGAAGCAAAGACTCAGAGGAAGTCCACCCAACAAACAAATAAAGATAAGTATTTCAATTATCATTTCTTGCCTATTTTGTTTGTTTAAATAATATTATGCTTATGTTCCTAGACTTAGGAGATGTATTGTGCATATTAGAATGATTGCATTAATGAACAGTATACTACTAATATGCATGTGATGGGTAAGTTGCCTATGGCACTGTACAACATTCCAGTGCTACTTATCTAGAATGAAACCTCTTTGCTAACATGTTGGGAGTAGTGCAAACTCTTAACAATGTTCCGGTAGAGACTGGAAGGCATCTAGAAAGTTGTGGAACATGGATAAATGTTTTATTGAAGCATTGGCTAAGATAATTGCATGATTGCATGACATATTTCTTTATGTGTAAAGAATTTGTTCTGAAAATTATAAGATGTTTCTAATCATGAAATTTAACTTGTTTTGTAGGAAAGACCGTATATCTTCACCTACAAAAGAAGGACTACAACATTTGTTCCAGCATCAAAGATATTGAAGTTTCCAAGATCTGGGATGAAGAAATGGAATGCCATGATTCGTCGATCATGAAGAAGATGTTTGGGATGTAGTCCCAAGACCTGACAAGGATTCATATGTGTGCAGATTGAAGACAGCCTTGTATGGCTTGAAGCAAGCTCCCAGAACTTGGTATGGTAGGATGGATAGTTTCCTATCTAGTTTGGGCTTTACCAAGAGTAAAGCGGATTCGAACCTTTGCTACAAGGTTGAGGAAGGGAATCCTGTGATTCTACTCCTGTATGTGGATGACTTATTTGTAACAGGAGATGACAGACTGATTGCAGATACTAAGAGGAAGCTTGCTGCTGAATTCGATATGAAAGATTTGGGATTGATGCACTATTTCCTAGGTATGGAGGTGTGGCAGAGTGCAGGTGGGATCTTCCTTGGTCAAGGGAAGTACACAATAGATATCCTGAAGAGATTTGGGATGATGGATTGCAAGGCCATGGCCACACCTATGGCATCGAATCTGAAGCTTCTATGTGATGCTTCATCTGAGCAAGTTGATGTCTCTATGTATCGTCAGATGATTGGGTCCTTGATGTACCTGATGAACACGAGACCAGAAATTTGCTTTGCTATGAACACATTGAGTCAGTTCCTGACAGATCCTAGGAGTGTTCACCTGGTTGCTGTAAAGCATGTTCTGAGGTACCTGAAGGGTACAGTGGATTATGGGCTCAAGTATGAGGCGAATCAAAAGTTTAACCTGCAGTGTTATGTTGATTCAGATTGGGCTGGCAGTGCTACAGATAGGAAGAGCACATATGGGTGCTGCTTCAGTATGGGATCAAGTGTGATCTCTTGGTTTAGCAGGAAGCAGTCCTGCATAGCACTAAGTACAGCTGAGGCAGAGTATGTTGTAGCCTGTTCAGCTAGTTGTGAGGCAGTATGGCTACGGAAGCTACTGTCTGAGTTATTTGATCTCCCGTTGGATGCTACTGGTATCTTCCGTGATAACCAGAGTTGTGTGAAGCTGTCCGAGAATCCAGTGTTTCATGACAGGTTGAAACACATAGAGATCAAATATCACTATATCAGGGATATGGTGCAGAGAGGAGCTGTGAAGCTCCTGTGTGTTGCGACAGACGATCATATTGCAGATGTGCTGACGAAGCCACTAGCCAGGGTGAAGTTCGAGTACTTCAGAGAGAGGCTTGGTGTTCTTCAGATCGAGGACACTTCGAGGAAGAGGCGATGGACACATTTGCTGAAGCGATGGACACATTTGCTGAAGCCATTCCAAGCATGTTGGAAGGAGGATCCTTCACATGGCTGTGGATGTAAGCACTGGATGATGAGCATCAGGATGATGTTCTGGTTTCTGCTTTGTATGATCAGTTGGATCATTTTTATATGTATGTATGTATGCATCATGTTGGATGCTGGATATGATCAGTTGGATCATTTATATGTATGTGTATGTACACATCATGTTGGATGATGGATATGATCAGTTGGATCATTTATATGTATGTACGCATCATGTTGGATGCTGGATATGATCGGTTGGATCATGTGTATGTATTTTGTATAAGCATCATGTTGGATGCTTGGACCATGTATCTGTATATGTATCAGGTGGATACATTGTATGATCAGATGGATCATGTATGGTGATATGTATCATGTATTTGTATTTGTATCAGGTGGATACATTGTATGATCAGGTGGATCATGTATGATGATATGTATCAGGTAGATACTTGGTATGCATCAGGTAGATGCATTGTATGATCAGGATGATCATGGATGACGAGCTTCAGGATGCTGCTCCAGATGACATGCAGTAGGATGTTGCAGTGATGATGATCAGGATGATCATGTGTACATCAGGATGATTTATGGTGAGTATCAGGTTGATACTCTATGGCCGTGGATCAGGTTGTGCAAATGAGCATATAATTCGTTGCCTTGGGATATTTGTAGATAGTCTTTCAAGGTTTTTCCTATGGCATGTAATTCGGTGCCCTGGGATATCTGGAAAATGCTCTTTCGAGGTTTTGCTTTGGGAGGACATATAATTCGTTGCCCTGGGAGATCTGCAGATAGTCTTACGAGGTTTTGCCTATGGCATTTAATTTGTTTCCCTATGATATCTGGAAGATGCTCTTTTGAGGTTTTGTCCTATGGAATATAATTCGTGTCCCTGGGAGATCCGATAGGTTGGGCTGTGTGCCTGTAATCAGTCCTGGGATGCTCTTGCGAGGTTTTGCCATGACCACATGTAATTCATGCCCTGGGAGATCCTATAGGTAGAGCTGTGTGCTTGTAACAGCCTGGGATGCTCTTGCGAGGTTTTGTGGTGACCACATGTAATTCATGCCCTGGGAGATCCTATAGGTAGAGTTGTGTGCTCGTAACAGCTTGGGATGCTCTTGCGAGGTTTTGTGGTGAGGTCACATATAATATGGCCCTGGGAGATCTGCAGATAGTCTTTCGAGGTTTTTCCTATGGCATGTAATTCGTTGCCCTGGGATATCTAGCAGATGCTCTTTCGAGGTTTTGTGATGCACGTAATAAGTCCTGAGGATTCCACAGTATGGCCAGTGATGATGAAGACCTGCAGGTGGTGGGCCTACATCCAGTATGAAAAAGGACTGGCTCTGTAGAACTTCCTATGACGAGTAGAGTCAGATATTGGTTGAGATAGCAGCAGCAGTTACGATGACGATGACGATGCATCGATGATGATGATCCCGAGAAGAAGACTTGTCTAGCAGATCTGTGTCGAGAAATACCTTCCTAGTTAAGAGGGAGTGTTGATGTATATGTAACTTCGGAATGTATTTCATCTATGTAATTTATATATATTTATTGTACCCTTATTAGAGATGTGTTATTCCTCTATAAGGAAGTGTCGTCATGTGGATTGACAAGTGTCGCAAGTGTGTGTACTTGCCGATGGGTTATTAGACCACCATGTGGGGTCGGCCCTGAATTATATATATTATAATGTGGATGTACCTAGCTAGACAAGTTCTTGGCCCCATAAGGTCACTGGGCAAAAAGGTTAGTATAAATAGAGATCGGAGATCTCTATTTTACTCACTCGGAAAAGTAACTCACTCTCACTCAGAAAGTGGCACACTAGTGAGGAGGAGGATCATCTGCTACTAGGAGACTATCTCAATGTATTTTGGTTGTACTTTGGTTGAGCCATTGCTCTCTCTATCTCTGACGAAGTTGTGGGGTTTTTCACCTTAGGGTTTTCCCCACGAAAACTCTGTGTCTCTTGTCTCTTATGCTTTTGATTCTTGTGATGCTTGTCATGTTGTGATTGTCATGCATTGATATACTATATATGTTATTCTCTCAGCAAAGATCCTAGAGTATTGTAAATTAATGCTCAAAATTGAACAAATAGGCCTCACTCAATTCTCATAATGTCTCAAACTAAAGAAATATTGGAGTTTCTAAACAATCTAATACTTATTGATGTTGACAATTCAATCATGATCAATAAAGAAACTCTCCAAATTGTTCTAACTCATTTGTAGGATTCAAAATCCAATGTGGACATTCTTCATCATGATGATATACGTCAATGGAATCAACATTTTGAACTAGTTCTTGTTCAGAACAACCTTCTTTTTGAATATGAAGATGATTCCTATTAGTTGTCATCACATTACCAAGTCAGTGAAATTATGACAAAAGAGGAAGGCCCTCATGATCATGATCATCATAATATTTCCAATCCCATCATCAAACCTTGGGAAGAAATTAGGATCAACAAAGACAAAACACGTATCGTATATGATAGGGAAGTGACCTTTCATATTGCAGATTATTCTAGATCAATCTAGTTTCAAAGTTTTTGATTTCTTCAAGATGAGTCCTCTTCACCTGTTCTAGTTGAACATTAGTGCCAACATTATCAGGAATTGGCCACATGGAATAACAATACTTTTATCTCCATCCTTGTCAGCATTGGGGGAAGCATAATTTTCCTTCAGATAGATGTTCGACACCGAAGAAACCTACAAGATTGAAGATTCACTATGGGTGGATCACTTCTATTCAATGATCAACAACAACCAAGAAGACATATTGTTCATATAGCAGAACCTAGTCTTGAGTTCTAACACAACTTGAAGCAAAAAATTTTCTTGCTTCTCATCTTGTACCTGACAGAGGGGACATCATGAATTAATAGTGAGGATTGAAGTTTTGAAGCCCTATCAATATGACAATAAGTAGTCACAACATTTTCACTTCTGGAACAAGCGATCCTGAGCCACAACCATATCTAGTTAACAGATTCAGAGCTGTAGCAAAATATAGAAAGCGATCCATGTTCCAGAGCATTCATTAGATCGTGGTTTTTCATGTCTAGTGGACACTCATAACCAGCATGGGATTTTATACTGATCACATTGTTCCCGATAAGGAGGAATGATTGACCATTAGAAACAAACAAACGAGAACAAGTGATCCAGAACAAGCAAGCCTAAACTAGAGCTAGATCCATAGCCAAAACCTTGTGCCAGTTGCCAAAGCCTTGAGCTAGAGCCACCTAGATAGATTTATAGCTGTAGCTAGAGCTAGAGTCAAAGCCATGTTCCACTAAGGCTAATTTTGTTTGTGGTTTTCCTAAATCCACCCATTTAGTAGAAGACATCAGCCTCCTTTTTTCTTTTTAGACATCGATTTATGGTGGTCCTTAAACCACCATTTTCCAGAAGGAACCATTGAACCCTAGAGATAATTTTTAGAGAGAACTGTTGAGTGAGAACCAGAGTTAGCCCCAAGTTTTTGAGGAACTTTTGAGCTAGAATGAGAGTTGTTTCCAAGTTCCATAGTTTGTGGTCATCCTAAAACCACCCATTTAGTAGAAGACATAATCTTCTACTAATTTTTCATTCAGAGAGCACTTTCAATCATTTGCAGCTCCATGTTTCAGGTCTATGCATGGACTCATATACACCCCTTCGGATTAAGGGGGGGGTGTTGGAACCTAATTTTTTAGGGTTAGGTGAAGATGAATAGTCTTGAGAAGTCCAAGGGATAGCTTGGAAGTGGAAAACTAAGTGTCACCTTACTGATGCATTTATATGTACATTCTTAATGAAAATAATGTGTGCTTTCATGCCTACTTTCATTATCTTTGTTTGGTGTGTTATTATTGTCCTCTTAGGAATCTTAACAAATATATTCTAAATAAAATAAATCTCTTAATAGTCCTATAACATAGGAAGACATTTTGATGGTGTGTTGTGCCTGCAAAAACTCTCCCTTCATTTTTGATCAAAATGAAAGTCCCCCCATCTAATTTTTAGAAACTACTACCTACTTCACCACCAAATCTCACTTTCATATTTTTTGAGTCCTATGCTTAAATAGTCGATTATCTTTTGATAGTGGCTCCTTTTGAATATGTTCATTTGATTGAGGCTTCCTTTATCTGATTGATATGATTGATCCTGGTTTGATTCTTCATGTGGATTTTAAAGTGTATACTTAAAGTGATTCATGATCTTCTCTATACTCTGATGACCAATGCTTACTTGGGTTCTCTAACATTTCTCATGCTTGAATCTTTGACGATCGAATTCGAGTGCATCATTTGAATGATAATTGGTCTTCATTGACATTTTGAGATTCCTTGCATACTTTGTATATTCATAAACTCGTTTTCATTCTGCATATGAATGCCATTTGTGATAATAATACATTTAAAAGAAAATAAGAGTTAGGGTTAACTTAGCTAATGAGTGAAGTGTCATGTCAATTGCATCTTGTTGTTTTCATCTCCTTAACATGATTTAGAGACTCTTGTAATCCTTTTTGGAACTATTCCATTCATCTGTGTGGGTCAATTTGGACTTTCAACATCTTGGTTAAAAAATTATTAAAATACTTAATTTGGTTAACTTGACCCTTTGGATGATCAAAATAAATTATCTAGAAAAGTTATCCTAATAAACTCAACCTGCAACTTAGAAGATAATGTGCAAAAATTCTGAGACAAGCTAACATATTTTATTTTGGGAAAAACATCGAAAGAGTATAAAGTTGGGCTTCCATTTAAAAATGTTTTACGTACTAAGGTCTCATTGTGCTTTGAATTGATATTATTATAGAAAGAGGTTCCCAAATCTATCATAAGTTGTCAAATTGGATTCCCATACCTAAGAATAAGAAAACCATAAAAAATCTTGGTCATCAATGAGTTTTTCTCAATTATAACCATCAATTAATTGATCAAAAATTATATTTGATTTTCTTTGAAAATTTGAATTATAAATATTTTTAAATTAATTCAATGAGTTTTATTTGAAATTGTGTTTCCTAATATTACATTTAATCATTTTTAATAGAAATCATAAATTTGATTACGTTCATGATTCACGCACTATCTAATGTTAAATTTCATTAAATAAAGATAATAGGGCATGCATTTTTGCGCACTTTTCGAATTGACATTCGTGAATCAGATATTTTAGAAGAATAGTAGTCCGACCACATGTTCATCTTGGTACTTAGTTTTGTATTGTTGGGAAGACCATGGGCAATCTAATTGAAGTTATCATTTGTTTTCAACGAAAAAAAGAGTTCCTTGCTATTCATTAAGGTGAATTAAATAAACATACAATATTACCTATTCCGAGGATAGTATCTTTGCTTATAGACTACGTAGTCTTATACTATTTATCCGATTACATATGCCACTATACAACATTATTCCAAATAGACCAATATTTGTTGCAGTTACATCATATGTTTAAAACACTAAAAACAATAGTAGCCCAAAACATAGAACCTCAATACCATGATCTTCTATATAACAAAAAGTATCATACTAAGCAGTCCAAAAATTTAATATAGACGAATATTAATCGTTTCCCTCGGTTGTTTCTCAACAAAAGAAGTAAAATGGAGTATGCCTTTTGCCAATAGTAAACCTTTTTTTGACAATAGATCAGCTCTATGATTAGGAGATCGAGAGATATGTTGTATAGAATATTCATCAAATTGTTCCAGGATTATGGTTATTCTCCGTTTCCAATGAATAAGAGATCTCACACTTAGGAGATGCTTATCCTGCACCCATTCAATAATCGTTGTGGAATCACCAAGGATCTGTAGAGTGGATAAGTTCTTAGTATGGGAAAAGGATAATAGAGTCCACAGAGCCAAGAGTTCTACTCTTGTATTACTACCCATACCCCCACTGAGTGAAATCCCATAATACCTATGATCAAAATGATTAGTAATCCCCCAACTCCACATTTACCATTTTGTGCAGCATTGTCAAAAAAACCATAAGGTTTCGAATGTATCAATTTAGGCACAAATAAGACTTTAGTCTTCAACTTGGTATTCTTTTGAGTAGAATCTGAAATAACCTGCATAATGTAAATAAGTGATCTGGTAAAATGGTGCTCAATGCCCTCAAATAATATACGATTCTGCCACTTCCAGATGCCCCAAATGAAATATATTGGGAGAGAAATGACATCCTTGCACCAATGGTACCAATAATGTAAAATTCCCTCAACAATATCCTGATTCCAGCAAAAGTCCATCCCCCTTTGTTTAGAAACTGCAAACCACAGTTGTAGAGTAGTAGGACACTTGACAAATAGATGTTCAACCGTTTCTTCATTCTGAAAAAAAAGTGAGCAGACATTTGGGCCCATACCTCCTCTATGCATAAAATTGTCCATGGTAAAATCTTATTCTTAAGAGTCATCCAAGTAAAGCACAAATTTTTTAAAGGTGCATTCCAATGCCAAATACTTCTATACCACCAAAGAGGCAGATCCATAGTCTGGGTATGAACAATTGCTTGATATGCCCAGTTAGTAATAATCTCACCACTATAGTCCCGCCAAGACCAAAGAAGGTTGTCCATCTGTGAAGTAAGGCGAATCCCTTTGTGTGAGAGGGTAGATACAAATGTATCTCAGTCCCATCTCGTCAATCTAGTAAGTCCAATGCGTTCCGTCAATTTCTAGTACGAACTCGTTCCAACAATCTGTTGATTCCTTGCATGATTAAGGAAATATAGACCCCTCTGATGAATAGCCTGTATAGTGTCAGTATTAAGTAATGCACTACACCCAATAATGGGATCAACCCCCAGTATGACCTGGAATCCATCACCAACCTGCCATCCCAAATAAGAATTGAGAAGTGGGAATATTTCAATGAGACCATTCCAGTTATTAGAAGCTCTCCTAATATTCTTTTAAGGCACTCTAATCCATTCAATAAGCGTCATACCTCTAAGACACTTGTCCCACGTTATCGGACTCCATAGTCCATTGTATGTGAGTGCTCTCCACAGGCTCTTCAAGTGTCATTCTTGATATACCCAGAAGATATTCTGAATGCCCCAACCACCACCAGCCTTTGTAATGCAATGTTTTTCCAGGAAATCAGATGAATCCCCTTCTGGTCATGTCTAGCACTCCATAGACAATTAAATGAGATCCTACGAATCTGATGCAATATGGAAGTAGGAACCTTGGCGAGAGTAAGCCAATAAATGGGTAGATTGGCCAATAGAGTTTAATAAAGTCAAACGTCCTCCCAATGATAAGCAATGATAATACCAAAGATGAATCTTCTTTTCAAACTTTGTAAGAAGCCACTGCCAATCTGACGACTTATATGCATTAGGCTTAAGGAAGTATCCCAAGTACTTAAAGCCTTCCTTCAATGACTTAAACTCATAGGGAAATAATCCACCAATGAGTTCACATGTCATTGCATCCACCTGATAATGAAAGAGACAAGACTTGGAATACTAATGATTATACCAGTAGCAGTACATAAGAGTTCGAGTAAAGCCTTATAGTGGCGCCATTCTGCAATCTTTCCAACCCCAAACAATAATACATCATCCACAAAGAGTAACTGTGTGATGAAATTATTCTTGGAAGTTTTAATACCAGAGATCAAACCCAACACCTTTTCCTTATTCAAAAGTATGTTGAGGCCCTCGATCACAAGAAGAAAGAGTAATGGCGACAATGGGAATCCCTGCCGGAGACCACATGACCCTTTGAAGAAGGAAGTAGGTCGCTCATTGACAAGAACTGCATACTTGACCGAAGTGATACATCCAAGAATCCAATTAGTAATCACAATATTTAATCCAACATTCAGTAAAAGTAGTCTAAGAAATTACCAGTCCACCAAGTCATAAGCTTTAACAAGATCTATTTTGAGAATCAATGAGGAGCCTTTGCTGGATTTTGCAGAGTGAATTGTTTCCTGGGTAGTACCGATCACATCAAATATCAAACGATGCTTCAGAAAACCAAACTGTTCAGATGAAATACCTCGAGATAGGCCAATTCTGATACTATCCGCAATCACCTTTGAGATAATTTGTACAAAATATTACATACATAAATCGAACAATAGTCCTGAAATGTTGTAGGCTCTGATAACTTGGGGGTCAATGAGATAAAGTTCGAGTTCAATCCACCACTTACCTTGCCTTTAAGTCACGCTTCCTTTACCAATCTGACCAATTCAACCCCCAGTAAATAAAAAACTGTAAATAAAATTCCACGGTCCAACCGTCAGGCCCCAGGATTTTTTCCTCAGCCATCTTTTTGAGTATATCAGCTACCTCTTCCAATGTGACTGGACTCCCAATATGCTCGTTATCCACTTCTGAAAATATACTAGGCATACTCTGAAGTACCTCCATTTGAGCAGACAAGTTGTTAACAATAGGCTTAGTATACAATTTCTTAAAATGATCCAGAGCCACAGTTCAATGTCAGATTGAGTTGATACCCTACAACCATCCTGATCATCAATCTCCCAAATAGTATTAGTCTTCCTTCGCATATTCACAAATGTATGGAAAAACTTGGAATTTTGGTCACCCGCACTAATCCAGAGTGCTTGGTTTTTCAACCTCCAGATCTCCTCTTCAGACCAAAGTATTGCAACCATCTCAGTTTCCAATGTATTCAAAATAGAACCCTCCAGATCATAGTGGATACAGTAAATTGTGTCGGAATCATGGTCGTACTATCATTACAATCGATCATGGTCATAAATTCTTTATGAAGGCGAGATATATGTTGTCCATTAGTGTTGAGACTTTGGATGAGGATGGTCAGCAAGGTGTTTAAAATTGTAGTTATGTGAGGCATTTCAAGGCTTCTAAAGAAGATAATGTTGTAAAAGGAAAAGAGAAAAAACAATAGAGAAGAATTTCAACTAAATATTGTTGTTTGTTATAAGTCATTTCACGTAAAAAGATAATTTTTTTAAATTAATTTATTTTTAATTTTTATTATCAGATTTTTTTATTAATAATAACAGATAATTAGTTATTTATTTAATGAATTTAAATTTTAAAAAATAAATAAATCAAACCAAATCACAGTGACGGAAAGAATTCAAAGTGAATAAATAAAATCAATTAAGACTTTCTTAAGACATAATAGACAAATTAAGACCACTAATGACGATTATAATTATTTTTACCAAAAGGACAAGAGCCTTGAAAAAGAAACGGATATAACCAATAATGAGTCGATGCAACTGAAAAGTTTTAGAAATGAACTACTTTGATGTAAATGTATGAAAGGGAATCTTTGTTTCATTTTAAGAGGGGGAGAGGCTTTGCAAGGATAGGCTTTTATATTGGATTTTGGAATGAAGGACTTTTGTAGGGAGAAAAAATTTCAAGAAGAAAGTTTAATCGTGACTTGTTTGTGTGATTGAGTACTATTGCTCATTGTTCTTATTCAGTAATTTTATTTATTTGTGAATTCATGTTCATTATTTAAATTTGTAGAACGTTACAAACTGGTTATGACTTCCTCTGATTGCAAGACATATTCGGTCTTTGTTATATCCGATTTTATTTATTTATGATTAATTGAGTATCTTGATAAAGATAATGCTAGAAATATGAGTTTTCTTTGTTGCCGGTAATTCATTTTAAGCGTGTAATCAATTTTAATTATTATTTTACATCCATTGAAGTTTCATTTGTTTTGATTAAGACTTCTCTTAATTATATTATTTTATTTTATTAATTGCTTATGTATATGCTTATGAATTTTTTTTGAGTATAATTTATAGTAATCAATAGTTTCATTGTTGTGAAATACAGATGCATATACAAAGTTAAAGGTTCCAATCATATGATTATTTGTCTATTATCCCTTTAGCACTATTTATTTTAACATATTGTAGAATGCAAAATGTTATTTTTTATTTTTTCTAATAATATATCTTTTATTATGCATCTGAATCTTTAAAGTTCACTCTTCATTGAGATATGTTAGATTTATTTTTTCTTAATTAGTTCATAGTCTTAAATTAGCTTAGATTAAATTGATTATTATAAAAGAAAATAATGAAACACTTTAAATATCTAATCAGTGGCAACTAGGCCCTTAACCAGTTGAGGACACTATACCAAACATGAGCATGTCTGACTTGGGACCTGCAATAAGGTGTATTCCCTTATTGTTAACGTGGACATTTAGACCCATTAACAAAATGGCGCTAGAAGGAGGGATGAGGTAAAACAAATAGTTAATAGTGATAATCTCAATTATATAAATTAGCTATTTATCCTTTGTCCTACTAACAAACCCAACTCTACACTCTTATCCTCTGTGATGTTAACAAAACAACACTAGAACGTAGGTTGGATGACAAGCCAACCTATGAGGAGTCAAAATTTTCTTTATTTTAATAGCCAATGGATCCCTCCCAAATCCAAAAATGGGAAGGTTTTTGCACTTTCACAACTATTAAAAGGATTTCCCAAAAGACAACTTATCACTTGCCAAAAACTAAACTTAAAATCTTTGATGGCGAGGCGAAAATATCTACATATGATCATTTTATTCAGTCATTTTGTAATTGTTTGATTAATAACGTTATTGTCACAAGTATTATATGTATATGCACTGTTCTCACTTTCAGAGGAAAAATTGAATGCTGGCTGGAGTATTTTCCAGCCAATCATTTTCACACATGGACTCAATTCCTGAAGGAATTTGTAGATAATGTTGATAATTATGACTATGATGAACTTTGGGAAGAGTTCTGGAGTATTAAGAAGGGAGAGGAAGAATCCAAAGATGAATTCATGAAAAGAGTTGCACAAGTTTATTTTTTATTCCATGACAATGATAGACCCCGTTTGGGAGAATATCTAAAGGTGTACTCTACCCTTCTCGGTATTATGTTGTTGGAAAACTAATGTATAAGAATTAAGGAAGAAAAAAATGAGATCTCAATTTAGGAAGACATGTTTGATTATGAAGTATATTATCATCTTGGAATCCCTCCTGGTGGTTTAACACAGTCTTCTCATCCTAGAGTTCCTCTTGATCAGAATGAAGGGACTGATCAATATATTCAAGTTATGTCTAAAGATCATGACCAGGAAGAACTTGAGAGTGAGGAATATTTCTTTGCTAATATTAAGGAAAAGGTGATTGGATATTCAAATCACTCTAGGATTTATTGTTCCATGGATGATCTAGGAGATTGAAAAAGTATTAATGAAGCCGAGCAAGTTCCTTGCACAATAAAATAGCAATAACCACATGAACATAGTTTCACTGATAATGAAATGATAGAAGTTTCTCTTGGAACTAACTATGCTGAAATTATGGCTCACCAAGATAATGGAATAGGTTCATGTGATAGAGAATCATTTAATGAGTTAAACTCTAGCACCTTATATTCCTTATATCTTGACTGATTTGATGGTCATGATGCACATGAAAGAAAACATATATGTTTTGATTTGTTTTCCACATGCCCAAGCTTGGACAAGGTGGAATATGAAAGTGAATTGATGACAAAAGGAGAGGGAATAATGATTAACACTTTTTGTGACTAATACTAGAAACCCATCAAATTTGCAATGAGGGAGAAAGACAAAGTATCTAATGCTTCTCTTGGTATGAGAAGTTATCAATAAATTGACTCATTTTACTAATTGAAAGAAATTAAATTTAATGACGATTCTTTTCAAACATCAATTGGAGATAGAAAAGAGGAAGTAGGAGACAAACCAATTTGTATCAAAGACACATCTTGTAGTGGAGTGGATTGTGATAGGTCTTCGTCCTTGATGGATCACGCACAAGTTCAAATTGTGGAAGGATATGCAAATGAAAATATCAAGTCATTGCACTTAGTCCCCGACTAGGAAACCATATTTGAGCTTGATTCTCGGTGTATGTCCTCACCTTTTGAAGTACACCAGTTTCTAAACCTCATTACATCCTCAAATATTGATGATATCCAGATAAGTAAACATGATAATGATGAAGTAAGCACTTCTCCCATAAATTTACTTCATAATTACCATTGTTCTCGAACAAATTTTTTGTGATCCAATATAAGTTTGGTTAGAGAATTCATATTTGAGAATTTACTTCATAATTACCATTGTTCTCGAACAAATTTTTTGTGATCCAATATAAGTTTGGTTAGAGAATTCATATTTGAGAAAGTTTCCCATTATCAATGAGTTCCTAATTCAACCAGTTGTAAGTAGTAAACCATGTGAAGGAAATATTCTCTCAACCATTCCACCCTTAGTAACTCAATCTTTCGCCTTGACACGATGCTTATACATTCTCATAGGATTGATGTTACATAAATGTATTTACTGGCTGTATGACCTCACTTAGTTTATGTTCCACTCGGTAGCATAGGAGTAGGAATAGTTAGTTTGCTTTATGTTTTTTTTGTTTTGCTTGTTTTAAATTACTCTTCATTTCATTTTTTGTATTTTAATTAGGATAATATGTTTTCCTTTCTTTCAATAAACTCAGTCGTGACCTGAAATTGAGGCCCAATATGCAATAAAACATACTTTTCCTTTTTCTTATTAAGTTCGGATTGCTCAAAAGGACACGACGTTGATAAATATTGATATGCTTTGATTGGAAGAAGTAATTCTTTGAAACAAGCTATCTTCTCATCACAAGAAAACACCTAGAAGAGTTGGTTAGGGAAGTATTTTCTAAATCTGATAGCTTATTAATTCAATCAATATTCTTTTGAGAAATTTGATAGATAGTTATCAATTCGTAATTGCGAAAAATTTGTTTAATCAATATAATAAGAAAATTGATAAGTTTCTTTATGTTGGCCTCAAGTATTCATAGTTAAATCTACTCATTGAGGTAAACAATATTTTTGAAGTAAGGAGCTCATCTCAAAAGCATCATTGCAACCATGGCTTCAATTAAGGGAAACTGACATTTCAAATTATGTTCTATTTTACAGATGTCATGTTTATAACTAGCATTTGTTTAGGCCAAATTTTCAAATCGCTATATACTTAGTTACCTTGAGAAGTACCTTAGACCCAATCCTCATCCCCTCAGTGCCTACTTTGAGCATTTGTGGGGATACTAAAGAGTTTTAATTAACTACTAAATAATGAATGGGGGTATATACATGATATCAACTAAAATAATATTTGGGATAAATTAACACCGGGCATATAAAACAAAAACATTATCCTGTTTAAAATTGGCAACAATGGTGATTCAAAATCCAAAATCTTAATAACTTCTAGGAATAAACAAAAGGGAACATGTATGGATCATGCAGTGCAATTGAGTGTTTGGATTTTCTTGTTTTATGCTCTGTCCCTCTTTGTATGGTTGTGTTTCTTTTAATTTTTCCTAAAGTCTTAATCTTTTCTAACATCACCTAAATTAATGGAGAATGATAAATCAATTTCTTTTGATCCTTTCATTGAATTTTCAAGCTTAGATTCCAATGATCACTGCTAAACATTTCACCTCTATTTTCGATTTGAAAAGATTTGCTCTGAAACATTAAATTTTGAGTTTTTCTTCTGATCAATGACCCTTTACCCACTAAGTCAAGCTAATTTGATTTCCAAAGTTTGAATTTTAAGCTTATTCCTAGTTGCTTTTCCTATAATGATTGGGGAGTTATTGATTTTGGGAACTTAACAATGGGACCCCAGGATGAATAAACATACAAGTCTAAAGTGCTTTAAAGTGTTGCATCTGGAGGAATTATTATAAAGTTTGATTTGGATTAGGTGTATCATTTTACATGAATGAACACTGATTAAGTTAAATGGATTAAAATGAAAAAAAAAACATTAATGTGTAACCCTAGGTGCCTTCTAGGTATTCTCTGGAAGCTCCATCCAACACACACACTTAAGAGCTCATCTTACTATGCTTTACAAAGGTGCACACACATGTGCAACCAGATACAACTATGCCTGCAAATTAAACACCAATCTAAATGCCATTCTGTTCCTTTAAGAGACTTCTAGATATGCTCCCCCCATATGTGAATAAAATCATAATGAAATGATTATATGTATTTATATACTCATATACTCTTCTACAAGGGAAAAAAAAATATTTTGATGCCATCCCATGCCTTTAATGTGACTTTAACAAGTTTATGATTCTACTCCCCCACCTATCAATTCATAAAAAAAGAGAATATACAACCATATATTCTTCTCCTCGAAAAGCTCCTTGAGTGCAATACCTGAGAAGAGGTTTGCACCTCGGGAGATTTGATCCCTCTTGGCGCTTGATAGAGCCTAGGATTTGGATCTAGGCTGGTTTCAGTCATGGGTAGTGACACAAAACTGGAGTTTGATCAGCATTGTAAGGAACAGGTTAAGTTGAAAACACCGATACATTTACGAGGATTATCATAATGTAAGTAATAAGTATTAAGGATTGAGTAAATTGTTAAACTGGAAAATAGAGACAATTCACCTAACTTTTTTTTTTCGATTCTCTTTTCGTTGATCTGCGTTTTGTTTTGTTTGTTTTTCTCCTTCTTTTGCCGTCATTTCGTACATTTTGATTTATTTGTTTTTCTGCAAACTGATTTTTTTGTTCTTCCAATTGCTTCAACTTTCTTTCTCGATACGCTCTTTGTCGATCAATGTTTCGTTTTCTTTGTTCTTCTCGTTCTTCTGCTATCAATTCGCCTAACTTTTTTTTTCGATTTTCTTTTTGTTGATCTGCATTTTGTTTTGTTCATTCTTCTCCTCCTTCTGCCGACATTTCACCATTTCGTACATTTTGATTTATTTGTTGTTCTGCAACTTGATTTCTTTGTTCTTCCAACTTCTTCAACTTCTCTCTCGATACACTCTTTGTCGATCAACGTTTCATTTTCTTTGTTCCTCTCGTTGTTCTGCTGTCAATTCATCTAACTTTCTTTTTTGATATTCTTTTTGTCGATCTGTGTTTCGTTTTCTTCGTTCTTCTAGTCCTTGTACTATCATTTCCTCCAACTTCCTTTTTCAAAATTCTTTTTGTTCTTCTGCTTTTCGTTTCAAGTATTTTTCTCATTCTTTTGTTGTCACTGAAATCAATGCGTCCATACATTGAAATCAATCCGTCCATACACTGAAATCTATGTGTCCATACACTAAAATCAATGCATCCACAGAATACCATCTATACTAAAAAATATGCAATAAAAAACCCCATACACTGAAATCTATGCGTCCATTCACTCAAATCAATACGTCCATACCGTCTGAAATCTATGCGTCCATTCACTTAAATCAACGCGTAAATTCACTAAAATCAATGCATCCATACACTGAAATCTATGTGTCCATTCACTAAAATCTATGCGTCCATGGAATAACATCTACACTGAAAAATATGCAATAAAAAATTTCAACATTGTGAGGAACGGGTTAAGTTGAAAACACAGAAATAATTATGAGGATTATAATAATGTAAGTAATAAGTATGACTAAATTGTTATCACATTCCATGTATCCAAGTATGTCATATTCATTGGTAGTTATATTGATTCCTATATAACCCTGAAATTATCTCCCATTCATGCTTTTGAGAATCCCTTTGCACAAATAACACTTCTTCACGATCTCTTTAGTTCACGGTCGTGTTTTTTTTGTTCTTCTGTATGTTTTGATGCTTCTTTTTCTGTTATGGATTCGAAACGTTGATTAAAGAACATGGATACTATGGATTCTCCAAAACCTCCTGAAATCAACAACCACATAAATCTTGCTGCAAAGATTATTTTTATCTTTCTATTCTATACATTTGTCGTACTTTTCTTCTTTGATAATCAATATCTTCATTATTTGCAATATTATCATGAGGATCCACGATATACCCTGAAATAGAGAACACCAAAATCTAATTTGTTGAAATCATTGCAGAGTAGTTTTTCTATTAAATTGATAAATTCAATGTATAGATGTAAATAACAAAAAACAATGCATTGATGAAATTAATAAAAGATTTTTTTATTTATTAAATTGATAAATTCAATGCATACATGTAAAAATAAATAAAAATGCATTGCTGAAATCAATGCAACGAATGAAATAAATATGCATCTTTTGTTGTTTAACAACATTTGTTTGTGGTCTATTGGTAAGAATTAAGGTGACTGAGCTTGTGTTAACCTAGAGACCAAGGTTCAAAACTCTTTTTGCTTGGAGTTATAGTTAGTTATCAAATCTAACTATTATTATGGCATTTATTTTAACACCATATATGTGTGATCTATTGGTAAGTAGTGAGGTGATTGGGCTTTTCTATTCTTATGTCGACTATACTATTCTTTTTACTTCTTTGGTTTCTACTTCTATACTATTCTTTTTACTTCTTTGGTTTCTACTTCTTACGTCCACTATAATATTTTTTTTTTACTTCTTTATTTCTTTACTTTTTATGTTTTTAGTTTTTAGGTTAGCTATAATATTTTTTCTACTTTTTATGTTTCTAGTCTTAATGTCGGCTATAACATATTTTTTTACATTTTTGTTTACTTCTTTATTTTATGTTGGGTATAATATTATGTTTCTACTTTTCATATCCACTATAATATTTTTTTAACTTCTTTATTTTATGTCGGCTATAATATTTTTTCAACTTCTTTTTTATTTACAAGATCTCCCTCATACTATTAATTTTTACATTTTATTACTTTTTACATTTTATTTATTTGAAAACGTTATTTTATCAATTTTTTATGTTGTTTTTTGTTTATATAGGCATTGATGTCAATATAAATCTTAATGGCCGACTAAATATTAATTAGTTTTTACGTTTTATTAGATCTCCCTCATATTATAACTTTTTACGTTTTATTAGATGTAACACTACAATTTTGCAATTTATTAGATGTAACGGTACATCCACGTTAGAAGATCTCCATATTAGAAGACCTTCCATTTACTTTTTACTTTTTATTGCTACATGTAACGAGACACATACACGTTACAAGATCTCCCTCATATTATCATTTTTTACTTTTTATGTTTTATTAGGTGTAATGGGACACATGTAACATGACACATACACATTACAAGACCTCCCTCATATTATCATTTTTTACTTTTTATGTTTTATTAGGTGTAACGAGACACATACACGTTACAAGATCTCCCTCATATTATCATTTTTTACTTTTTTATGTTTTATTAGGTGTAACGGGACACATACACATTACAAGATCTCCCTCATATTATCATTTTTTACTTTTTATGTTTTATGAGGTGTAACGGGACACATGTAACAAGACACATACACATTACAAGATCTCCCTCATATTATCATTTTTTACTTTTTATGTTTTATTAGGTGTAACAGGAAACATGTAACAAGACACATACACGTTACAAGATCTCCCTCATATGGGTTGTAGAGCGCCTCTCGACGCAAAAATGTTTTACGTAATGTATCATTGCTTAATATTATTAAAATGTTTGGAGGTTTCCAAACCTATTAGAAATTGTCAAATTGGATTCCCATACTTGGGGACAAGGAAACTAGAAAAAAATCTTGGCCATCGATGAGTTTTTCTCAATTCTAACGATCAATTAATTGATCGAAAATTATATTGATTTTCTTTGAAACTTGGCCTTATAAATATTTTTAGATTAATTCAATTAGTTTTATTTGAAATTGTGTTGCCTAATATTACATTTCATCATTGTTAATAGAACTCATAATATTTGATAAAATATAAGTCATAAATTTGATTACGTTCATGATTCACTCACTATTTAATGTTAAGTTTCATTAAATAAAGCTAATAGGACATGCAGTTTTGCGCCCTTTTCGAATTGACATTCGTGAATCAGAGCTTTTAGAAGAATAGGAGTCCGGCCACATGTTTATCTTGGTACTTAGTTTTGTATTGTGGACATGGTGAATCTCTTGGCTACTTATTGCAAGGGAAAATCTCAAAATGAAAAGGATGAATAGTGGCATTGTTATCAAAAGTTTGGTGTAATGTGTTTTGGAGAAGATCTAGATAAATGCTAACTAATCTTTGGATCGCAGCCAAACATTTCTACACGAAGTGATGACAGTAATTTACGTTCATAGCATTGACTTAGATGACTTTACGTAGGTGGCTTGGTGAAGGCCAATGTGAGGGAGGGGATGCCCCAGATGAAATTTGAAGAACTACTTTGATGAACCTACACAATTGAAAAGTTTTAGAAATGAATTGCTTTGATGTAAATGTATCAAAGGGGATCTCTGTTTCATTTTAAGAGGGGGAGGCTCCACAAGGAGAGGCTTTTATATTTCATTTTGGAATGAAGGACTTTTGCAGGGAGATGGAATTCAAGAAGAAAGTTTAATTATGACATGTTTGTGTGATAGAGTACTACTGCTCGTCGTTCTTGTTTAGTAGATTTATTTATTTGTACATTTATGTTCATTGTTTAAATTTGCAAAATGTTACAAACTGGTTATGAATTCCTCTGATTGCAGGACATATTCAGTTTTTGTTATATCTGATTTTTGTTTTTTTTTCAAATTACGATTAATTGAGTATGTTGACAAAGATAATGCTAGAAATATGAGTTTTCTTTGTTGTCAATAATTCATTTTATGTCTTTAATACATTTTAATTATTATTTTGAAGCCATTATAGTTTCATTTGTTTTGATTAAGACTTCCATTAATTATATCATTTTATTTTATTAATTGCTTATATATATGCTTATGAATGATTTCTAAGTATAATTTATAGTAATCAATAGTTTCATGGTTGCGGAATACAGATGTATATACAAAGTTAAAGGTTCCAATCAGATGCTTATTTGTCTATTATCCCTTTAGAACTATCTATTTTAACAGATTGTAGAATGAAAAAACTTATTTTTTCTCTGTTCTAACAGTATATCTTTTATTATGCATCTAAATCTTTAAAGTTTTCTCTCGATTGAGATAGGTTAAATTTATATTTTCTTTATTAGTTCATAGTCTTAACGTAGATTGTATTAAATTAATTATTACAAAAGAAAATCAAGAAATAAACTTTAAATGTCTAATCAGTGGCAACTGGGCCCTTAACCAGTCGGGGACAAGTGGAATTGCAAAGGGTCCCTGGTCGACGATGGTTTCCCTTTGAGAATTATTTGCAGTCATATAAGTGGTAGATGGATGACCAAGGCAGGGAACATGTCTAAGGATGGACGTGCTCGACATGATGGTGAATTAAAGAGCTCCCCGTGTGAGCTCGATTGCATCCACCAAGAGTACCATGCTTGCACGCAAACATTCAAGGATTCAATCCTTGGAAGAAGAGCAATGGACGAGGCTTCAACCATGAATTTGGATGGGATTTTCACTCTTTTGTATTTTGTGTCTAAGAAAGGCTCCACATCTAAGGAATATGGGGAGAGCTATGTGATTCACCCCCCTTAGCAAGACCAAATAGCCACGAACGAAAAATATCCATAGGAAATTCTTTGCTCCCATATTGTTGATGCTAACTTGAATGCAAGTTCTGTTGAAGGAGGGAAAAATCATTGGCTCAGCCTTGATGAAAGTGTTGGTGTGACCTTAGTTCTTGGGATCTTAGTAGAAATTTCTTTGAGATATCAATTTTCCTCTTTCTGGTAAAGGAGCTCTATGGAGGGTGAATCCTCTAGCACCTAGTTTGTAGGTTGTACTTTTGTCCTTTCGGCTAGTCATTGTTTTGAGAAGACGACGTCTTGGAGAGAATTGTTCAAAAGTTTGAGGATTGACATGGGTGAATTTAGGCGCATATTGAGAGTCATTCATGACAGAATTGGTGGAATGGTGGATTCCCTAAGGAAAACATCCTATTGCATCTCCAACTCGGATTCCATAATGGAATAAATAGAGAGCAACGTGCATGAACAAGGTGAGATTATTGAAGGGATAAGGTCCGAATTGGACAAATTAATTAGAATGATTCAATTTAGCCATTGCCAAGATTCCCCTTTTGTGGATACGAAGGCTATGGACGAGGATTCGATACTTCAACCTGTCAAGGATGGGATTCACAACGCAAGATATGGGTAGTCTTGGCTCTGTTTCTCTTTTAACAAGCCATTTTTATTCACAAATGTATTTCTACATACTACTTTTAGGACAATTTGTACACATTTACAACATAAATATATTTCCATTGAAAGCTAAAAAAGAGGAAACTCTATTTAGAAAATTAGAAGTTGGTTCTTTTTGGGAATTGCTTCTAAAGCCCTTTATCCTGAAAGTGGCGTGGTGTTTTTGTAATATTTTGCTGGAAACAATAATTTAATATAAATTCAAAACTGTTTCTATTTAAAAGCTAGACTATTTGCACTGACTATCCGATGATTTTTTCGGCCAAAATCTGTCAGGAATGGTTGAAATGGTAGTTTTAGGTTCTTGGAATTGCATAATCGGGGTGCCTCATGGGTAATTGTTAGGAACCCATGTCAACCATTCTCTTTACTTTGTTAGTATATTGTTGTTGGACGCATATGCTTTGTAAGTCGTCCCATAGTATTTGTTGATCCATAGTTTGAATTATTGTTGTTGGACGCATATGTTTTGTAAGTCGTCCTGTAGTATTTGTTGATCCATAGTTTGTACTAGCCCATGGTTTTGACCCATAGTATTGGCACCTAGAATTAGTATATAAGTTTGTGTTGAGGCCAATGAAGGCATCGTGAAGTTATTTTGTATTGAGCTTGCTTAAAGGAGGTAAACCAAGAGCTGTCATTTGTGGCAAAGCGGTTATCAGTTTTACCTGAGCCATGGAGTGAGGGGTACTGCCCCAATACGCAAGCCGTCAGACAGCATTGGTGGCCGAGTGCATCCCCTGAACTGTTAGGAATCTGAGCATACCTGGGGTCCATATCTATTTTCAGCTGCAAAATCGCATATTTCCTCTGCCCAGAATTGTTGCCGATCACTTCCGCGCTGTTGCAAATCCCTCTGTTTCCGATCACTTCCACACTGTTGCAGATTTATCTGTTTCCGATCCCTTCCGCACTGTTATAGATCCATTTCTATTTTTTCGCCATATCTACCTTGTTTTCAGTCCATTTCCCTTGAAACTTCCCTGACACCCCTGCAATCCCATTCTGCATATTTCATTCTTGAGGACCCTATCCCAAATTCCACTTCCTAAAGCCTGAAATCCCAAATTTGTCTATTTTTAGGGTTTTCCATAACTTCTTCGAATTGTCACCCAATTGCCTTCAAATTATACCACAGAATTCCTTTCCTAATTCTGCTTCTTTGTCCCTCTCTGTCAAATTTGTCTATTTTTAGGGTTTTCCATAACTTCTTCGAATTTCACCCAATTGCCTTCAAATTATACCATAGAGTTCCTTTCCTAATTCTGCTTCTTTGTCCCTCTCTGCCAAATTTTCTCATTCTTTCACCTTGCTTCTGAAATCCTCCTTTTCTACTTCCCTGTCCATTCGACAGTGTCCAAAACCTAGTCAAACCAAAATTACCCTTCCAATTTTTTCCCAGATCCAAATTTTCCTTTGCTGAAACAATTTTTGTTTTTATTTTTCTACCCACTCAAAAAAACAAAACAAAAAATTCCTGGTTATGGTTGTCATACACGCAGAAGAAAAAACCATGGAGGAATCACTTGCAGCCATCCAAACCAAACTCCGGGATCTAGATAAAAAATTTCTCGGACTCCATCTTGAGCATTCAGCCATGAACAAAAAATGACAGTTCGAGTCTTCATCAGACAATGGGTTCTCTTCTTCCAGTAATTTCCATGGTTCGAAGCTTGATTTTCCTCGCTTCAATGGTACTGATCCGATTGGATGGATCTATCATGCAGAACAGTATTTCAATATGCATAATAATTTTGATGTCAACAAAGTTCCACTTGCATCCTTTCATTTGGAACATGAAGCTCTTCAATGGTACCGTTGGTACATCAAGGCTCATTAAGAGCCAAAATGGCCAAATTTGTGCCAGCTCCTTTTGCAACAATTTGGTCCTAGTGCTTTTGATGACTTAATAGGATCCCTCAATAAACTTCACCAAATTGGCACTGTGAAAGAGTATCAAACCGAATTTGAGAAACTAGCCAACCACACCGAAGGATTTCCTGATGACTTCTACCAGAGTTATTTTATCAGTGGTCTAAAGGATGCAATTTGCTCTGAGGTCAAAATGTTATGTCCCAACACAATGATGGAAGCCCTGGGGTTGGCTAAGTTGGCAGAAGACAAGATTGCATCCCAACAATGCTCCAAACCTACTTTTGTTCTCTTCCAAAATATGGGTTCTCAATGACCTCCCATCCCGCCAGCTCCTCGACCAACTCCTATCAAGCATTTGTCTGAAACATAGATGCAGGCATGCAGAGAAAAAGGGATTTGTTATAATTGTGATGAGAAATTCACTCGGGGACATAGATGTGTTCAACAAAAGCTCTATCTCTTGGATGTGGATTCTTCGCTTGCCTCTGAAATTGGTGAAGAACCCCAGATACAATGGATGCTCAGGTCGACATTCAGGAGCCGCCTATTGACCCTTTGTCTTAGGACGACCAGCCAGAGATATCTCTCCATGCTTTAGCTGGAATCACCACCCCCCAAACAATGCAGGTCAGGGGTTACTTCAAGAAGCTTCCTCTTACAATCCTCATTGATTCTGGTAGCACTCATAATTTCATTGACCCTCAGATCACCAAATAGGATGATTGTGTTATCCATCCTTGCTCCAACTTTGAATTCATGGTGGCCAATGGGGGCACCTTACCTTGCAAAGGGAAGTTTCGTAATGTGCGTATCTCTATGGGATATTATAACCTGCACTCCGACATGTTTGCCTTGACCTTATGTGGATGTTATGTGGTTTTGGGCGCTCAATGGCTACACACACTTGGCCCCATCTTATGGGATTTTGCTGAACTTTGGATGCAGTTTTCCCCCAATGGACAAAACACACATTGACAAGCTTACAACCAGGGCCTCTCAGCATCATCAATTCACATCGCATGGAAAAAATCCTTAAGAAGAATCCACATGGTGTCATCTCCCAGATCCATTCCATTCAGATGCAACCATCATCGGTCTCCACTACTCCTTTGGATCTACAACAAATTCTGGATCGCTATACAGGTGTCTTTTATAAACCAATTGGATTTACCCCTTAAAGACCAGAGGACCATCGTATTCATCTCCTTCCTGGAACATTCCTCCCAACATCAGGCCCTATCGCTACCCATTTCACCAAAAAAAAGAGATTGAAATGCTCGTTCGGTACTTACTGAAGCAAGGTATTATTCACCCAAGCACTAGTTCCTTTTCTTCACTAGTTCTTCTTGTCCGCAAAAGAGATGGGTCATGGCGCCTCTGCATTGACTTCCAAGCACTTAATAACCTCACCATCAAGGATAAGTTTCCAATTCCAGTTGTTGATGAGCTTCTTGATGAGATTCATGGTGCTCAATTTTTCTCCAAGTTGGAACTTCGTTCTGGGTATCATCAAATTCGGGTTCATGAGGATGATATCTCTAAAACAGCTTTTCGCACACATGATGGACACTATGAGTTTTTGGTCATGCCCTTTGGCATCACTAATGCTCCTTCCACATTCCAGGCCTTGATGAATAAAATATTCCGGACCTACTTGCGGAAATTCATTCTGGTATTCTTTGATGATATCGTCATCTATAGTAAAACATGGGTTGAACATCTCCAGCATCTGGATCTTGTAATGCAACTTTTCCCTGGCCATCATCTCCACGCCAAATAGTCTAAATGTGTTTTTGGATAGAAGGAAGTCGAGTATCTTGAGCACATTATCTCAGCACAAGGGGTTCGCGTGGATCCTGCCAAAATCGCTGCCATGAACAATTGGTTGCATCCTCAGACACTCAAGAGCCTTCGTGGTTTCTTAGGGTTGACTGAATACTGCCGCAAGTTTTTCAAGGATTATGGGAAGATTGCAGCTCCATTAACTGCTCTATTGAAAAAGGATGATTTTACATGGACACATGCTACTGAGTGTGCATTTGACAAACTGAAACAAGCTATGTGTACTACACCTGTTCTAGCTATGCCCTATTTTTCCAAGCCCTTCACTATTGAGAGTGATGCTTGTGGCAATGTACTTGGTGTTGTTCTCCTTCAAGATGAACACCCCATTGCGTTCACCAGCAAATCCCTTTCAGGTAAGAATTTAGCTGCCTCTACATATGAGAAGGAAATGATGGCTATTTTGCATGCAGTATAGAAGTGGCGACCATACCTATTAGGGAATCATTTCTGCATCAAGATTGATCACCGGAGTCTGAAATATTTCCTGTAACAACGTGTATCCTCCCCAACACAACAGAAATGGGTTAGCAAACTCATGGGTTATGACTATGAGATCACTTACAAGAAGGGTAAGGACAATATTGTGGTGGATGCTCTTTCTCGCACATTTGCTAACCACGGTTCTCTTTCAACTATTTCTATGCCTATTCCAAATTGGTTGCAATCTATTCAACAAGGCTATGTCAATGACTCTTCATTATCTCAAATCATCCAATGCTTGACCAACAACCCTTTTGTTGTACCACATTACTCTTGGGATGGTGCTTCCCTGAGATACAAGGGTCATATGGTGCTTCCCCAGAGCACAGATCTTCAACAAGTTGTCTTCTATGAACTCCATGCTTATCCATCGGTAGGGCACTCTAGGTTCCTCAAAACGTATGAGCGGGCATGGTGTAACTTCTTTTAGCAAGGCATGAAAAGGACAATTCAACAGATGGTGGCTAAATGTGATACCTTCCCGCGCAATAAGGGTGAAATGACACTCCTTTCGGGATTGCTCGAACCCTTGCCCATACCTACACGGATTTGGACAAATATTTCTATGGAATTCATTGAAGGGCTCCCTAAATCTAGAGAAAACACAGTGATTTTGGTTGTGGTTGATCGCCTCTCCAAATATAGTCATTTTTGTGCTCTCACCCATCCCTATACAGCCTCCTCAGTTGCTCAAATTTTCATGGACCAGATCTTTCGTCTTCATGGAATCCCTTCTTCCATTGTCTCGAATCGTGATGTGACTTTCACCAGTCATTTTTGGACAAAACTATTTCGCCACACTGGCACCAAACTGAATATGAGTTCAGGGTATCACCCAAAAATAGATGGTCAGACTGAAACTATCAATAAATGCTTGGAAACTTATCTTCATTGCTTCACCTCTGAACAACAACATCAGTGGGAAAAGTGGCTCCCTCTCGCTGAATGGTGGTACAATACCTCTTACCACATTGCCTCTAAAATGACTCCATATGAAGCAGTTTATGGTCAGGCACCGCCAGTTCTTCTTCCATACACCCCCAATAATTCAGCAGTTCAGGAAGTTGACACGGTTCTTCGAAAATGCGATCAGATTCTTAGCATTTTGCGGGAAAATATTCACATGGAAAGAAATCGCATGAAGAAACAAGCTGATCAACACCATTCTGAGCGCACTTTTGAAGCAGGTGATATGGTTTTTCTTCATCTCCAGCCTTACATGCAATCCTCCCTGAAACTCAAAGGGCGTCATAAGATCGTTCCAAAGTTCTATGGGCCATATAGGATTCTTCAGAAGATTGGGGCTGTTGCTTATAAATTGGAACTTCCTCCTTCTTCCCGCATTCATCCAGTATTTCATGTCTCTTGTCTGAAGAAAGTTCTTCGCACCAACATCAGAGGACAAACTATTTTACCAGAAATGGATAATGAAGGATCCATCCTTTTGGAGCTGGAGGCCATCCTCAATAAGTGCACTCATCAGCTTCACTCTCGCTCTATCACAGAGGTCTTAATTCAGTGGCATGGAATGCAACCAGAGGATGCTACATGGGAACCACTCCTTCAAATTCAGCAACAATTTCCACATCTAAAGCTTTGAGGACAAAGATTTTTCTAAGGGGGAGGGGATGTTAGGAACCCATGTCAACCCTTCTCTTTACTTTGTTAGCATATTGTTGTTGGACGCATATGCTTTGTAAGTCGTCCTGTAGTATTTGTTGATCCATAGTCTGTGTTATTATTGTTGGACGCATATGCTTTGTAAGTCGTCCCGTAGTATCTATTGATCCATAGTTTGTACTGGCCCATGGTTTTGACCCATATTATTGGTGCCTAGAATTAGTATATAAGTTTGTGTTGAGGCTAATGAAGGCACCGTGAAGTTATTTTGTATTGATCTTTCTCAAAGGAGGTTGCCCCCTCGAAGTGGCCTGTGATCAATAAAAGTATTATGTGATATGATATATCGTGTATTCATCAATTAATTTTTGCAGGTTCTTCTCAGTAATCGAGGGCGTTGAATCCATTTTTGCAAACAAAATTGGAATTTGAACAATCACTACTACACAGAGGGGGGTATTAATACAATATTTGTGTAAATTGTCTCAATCTAATTTCTGATACAATAGTTGTATAACTAGAGATACAAAGCTCTATGTCAATTACCAATATTTATTTTTCATTTCTGTAAATTCCATATGGCATCCCTGGAGAGGCCAAAAAGTGGCAAAGATCTATCTCAAATTTCAATTATTTACACATCTAACTTAAGATAAAAATGAGACAATAGTTTAGATGGATCTATTGTGCCCAATGCATATTTCAGATATGTAGTTTGAAGCTTCACAACATTGAAGTGCGTATCAAACCCAAAGGTGAATATTTAGGTGAGTTTTCTTTATTGTAGATCTAATGCACACAAATATATGCAAGGAGTTGATGGATCCATGCTCCCATTTCCAATTTGGATATAAGAGTTCTTTGCAGTTATAAAAGTGAAAGTATTCCTATAATCAGAATGAAATTCTTCACAATCATAGTGGGAGAGATTTATGATAAAAATAGATCCAATTCTGAATCCATTAACCATAAATCTATCAGAAGAGATAATAAGCGAAGTGCTCTTACAATCAAAATAAAAGTGATTACAAGAGATTATTTGTAATCACATTGAGGTAAAAGTGGTTACAAATAATCTCCTTATAGGGTCCGCGTCCTACTTTGGAGCAGCCACATTGGCAGGATTGAGATTGGTTGGCTGCAAATGGATTCTAGCTATTGCCATGCTTTGAAATATGTGAATGGGTAAAACTGATATATATATATATATATATTGGTCGATAAAATATTTTTGGTTTTGGAAAGTCATATATCATTAACCCTTTCATTTAAGCAAAAGATACCAATGTTTCCATACTTGACAGTTCATGCAGCACGCCCAAAGGTAGGATTTAGTGGGGCTGCACTCCTCCTCTGCAACCCAACGTATCAACCAAACATGTATATTTCAATGAGTTGAATGGATAATTATATAAATGTGCATAGCGATATAGAAAGAGCATAAAGATCTGGAGCTAAGGGACACTCTTTTTTACCACTCACTAATTCATAGTTGGTTCACTATGATTCTACATAATGGACTGTACTCGTTATGTAGAATTAAACAATATTGATTCCTCTTAATTGTACTTACTTACCAAACCCCTGGTCGGTTGCATATATCCTCTAGTAACTATAACATGCTCTAAAACACAAAATCAAAGTTGGCTCATTTATAGGAATCATGATTGTCTGTGTTTCCTTAATGTGGTTGGTGATGGCTGGAGTGGCCCTACCAGATTGGTTTGGTTAAGGAGAATGAAAATTAATAAATCCATTATGGCTGGCTGGTTTTCCTTATTGGGCTTCCATATGCCCAACTTCGCTTTTATGCAAAAATATTTTTAAATTCTTAACCCTTCCACAATTAAATTTTCAATTTTCTTCCCTCAAATTCACACCATCAACGAACAAACACTGAATTTTCAAATTTATTTTACCCTTGATTAAACTACCTCAGATGCATTAACAAATTAAAATATCTCAATACTGAAATAGCAGAGAGATGATTACACCTATAAATTGCACTTTACTGGTTTGTAGATCACACTATCGAGGCAAGTGGGTGGGTGTACTATGTTTGTAACTTTGTTTTACTGTGCTTGGAAAACAAAACATAATTTTTTCTCTCTCCATTTTAATCATGAGTAGGAGACCATTTACCATAACCAAATCTTAGTCTTGTTCTTAGTCTTGTTCTTTATGAATGCTAGAAACCTATCCAACCAAAATTATGTGCAAGAGATTAGTAAATGTTTAATATTGACGAGGATGGCAGATTTTTTTTAAACGATCCTCACGCACTAAATGTGGACCAGATTTGTTTAATCTTGACAAGCATGGAAGATATATTTTCAACGATCCTCATGCACTAAATGGAGACCATATTTTATGTCTTTCTAGAAATAGAAGTAACATTAATCCTTTAAACCAATAGTATTTTTTTTAAATGCCGAGTCTAATAACCTTTCTTACCGAGGCTAATAAAATGGGTAATGATGTCTGTATGGTGTAATATAATATTACTATATTTAAACAAAATCAGATCATTAAAACATATTAATTTATCATTGAAACCATGTATAAATAAACTATTCTAAATTCATATTTAGAATAAAAATATGGATAAATTTAAGATGGTTTAACAAAAAATTATATTCTAAACAAAAAAAATTGCAAATTTACTAATACTTTCTAGCTTTGATAGCAATCTATATATAGCTGTCAAATATATTGAATGTATCAACTATAAAACTATGCAGGCATAGTTTCTAATATCTCAATAATGTAGAAAACATTTTGAACCTATAATAGCTGATATCGTCTTAAAGGCGTCTAGAGGCATCGTTGTAATAACTGAAATCAATAGAGAGATCCAGATCCAAAGGCGTCTAGCTAATATCCTTAAAACTAATATAAAGATCCATATCGTAGTTTAGATGACAAACTCAACAAACTATCTACTAATAGAAAGCTCCTTGTGTAGATGACAAGCTCAACAAACCATTACAAGTTTTCGAAGCTCAACACAGATCTGTCTCAAGGCTCTATTAAACAAGAAAATGAAGCTCAACACAGATCTGTCTCAAGGCTCTATTAAAATTGAAAACAATAAAGATCTCAAGGTCCATTTTTTTACGTTGGATTTTTTTTAAAGGTTGTGGATCACTTTTCACAAGGTAATCTCGGAACAATAAGGAAAGGCCCGTACTAGTACTTAAATCTGTAATGGGATCATGTTTTAAGACAATATGTTAATGCGGACAAAAACTGATCTCTCTAGCCTAAATGATTTAGATCTAGAACAAAAGAGTACATAACATAATTATCTTTCCTAGTTAGATTAAATTGCAAAGGTAGATCACAGAATGAGTTACCTTATGATCGCAATTCCCTTCTCCTCACTTGATCTACTTCCGATTCCTCGATCTCCAGCTCCAAAACAATATGGAGCAAGTGGAAACAAACGAACAATATGAAAGCATATGATTATGAATGTAACTAGATAAGCGGTCAAAGAAGCCAATCATAAACAATATTATAAGACATAACAAATTTATGGAAAGATATTTATATTAAATGTAATTTGCAGCAAATACAAAATAGAGAGAGTTACAACCGATGCCTTGACGTTATGACTCCAACTCAAATGATCTTGCCTCGAATATCCAAAGCCTCCTAGCTTCCTATGGATGAAGAAGATAGTCCTGACCAAATTCCACCAGCATATGGGTGCTTAATCATTCCTCCCTTGAAAATGGAGAGGGGGTTTGTACAATAGGGCTAGAGGGATAGAATAGGTTGAGGATTAAGGGATCATCCCACTAGGTTAGGGGATCAAGAGCCACCTTTCCAAGTATCTAGGGATAATCCTCCACATCACCAAGCTTCGAGAAATCGCTCAAAGCTTCCTTTTATCCATTTTAACCAACTCCAACACACCTTGCATGAAAGCAACATGCGTCAAAAGTAGATCACCGCACCTTGTACAAAGGCACATTGTGTCAGGGACGCGCTCTGCTAAGGTGCAGAGTGTGTCACCTTGAGTTCGACGCTCCTTGCTAGAAGGTGGAGTACGTCGAGGTGACTACAAAAGGTAAAGGGAAAGGACAACAACCTTCCTTCTGATGTTTTATCCCAGGAACTTCAGGGATTAAGGCATAGGGATGACACATGACTCATGATGACAAGATTTTGGTGTAACAAAATGCCCACCAAAGCATGAAGCCAGTAAAATAGAACAGGTGAAATGATTTGCAAATATGAAGGATTGAGGCAAGAATCATCGATTGAAATGGACTTCTGCGGTATAGCTAACATTGATATGTATGTCTCACATGACTCATAACATGGCTGTCGACCAATACATTGCAGATCCATGATAGTAAAGACCGACTGAACACAATCATGGCTACTAGACATAAGCGTAGATCCATGATGAGATGATAACACAGCCATGACCAGTACAAAAGTGGATCCGTGTAATATGACTCAAAACAATCTCCATCGCAACCTGGGTGAGATTTATGACTTAACTCAGGGTCTTCAAGCCGAATCCGCAATGATACAAATCTAACCATGTGATTACAATGTATTGGAGTCGAACATGGTAGAAACCACTTGATTACAGGTCATTGATGTATACTGTTAACACGAGTGAGGGATATCGCCATTGATGTTAATGATCCCAAAGGTATCATAGTACATACCATCGAATGTGAATCAATGAGGTGAGTTCGAATGCTCGATGGAATCTTTCAATTAATATCCAATGATGTGAACCCATGTCAAAAGCGAGGTAACATGCCATTAAGGCATGCGGGACCAAGGTACTTGATTGGTTTCTAGATTTAATCCTTGGATGATGTGTTGAAGTCGAAAAGGATAAATCCATCGAAGAAGGGCCATGATGTATCCCCCATCATCGACACAAAACATGATCAAAGATGTTTTGGAGTAAATCAGACAGTAGAGTAATGTATGAGGATGAATCAGGGAAGACCGACATAATGAAAGGTAGAATGAATGCAGATGTCGAATCGATGAGCATACCTCTCTTGAACATGGGCATGGCATGACTTGGAAGTAATGACACGATGAGAATGACACCGAACCCTAATGCAACTAATGATGGAAGCATTCTTTGTATGACCCAAAGGAGTAAAGTGACTCATGGAATCAGTGGGACTCGAGGACAAACATAATATCCAAGTACTGGATGCATATGCAAACAAGTTCCATGTTCAAGAGTGACTAAGTACTACCATAATTACTATGAAACACAAACTCTTTCCTTTTCCCCATCATGATTGATGCGTACCTCTTTTGTTTTTTAACGAGCTTGAGGAGGGTAACAGATGCTCGGTATAGCTCATCCTTCGGACGAATCCAATCCCAAATGTTTTACCAACTTGAGATAGGAGGGATTCGTCCCAAAATGGGCCCTTCAATGTCATATTTTAATGAGTCTAGGGAAGGTAAACTTCATGTCATTTCATGTTTAGAGAGTCTTATAAGAACTAAAGAAGACTCTGGAAGTTCTTTTTCGTAAAAGTTAGTCTCCTCACCCGAAAAAGGATAAAACAATATGAGAGAGAACTCTTCCAGACATGATTAACTAGAGTGCTATTTTTTTGTAAATAGTACCTCCTGGTCCGAAAAAGGGGTAAACTATCCCCAGAAAGATGATCATTCAAATACTTTTACAAGCGTGAAGGTATCAAGTTCACTTGACGATCTTTTCATATTTAGGGAGTCTGAAAAGAGCTTAAAGAGGAACTCCGAGGGGTTCCTTATTTCATGGCAGTTTTACGAGCCCGAAAAAGTGATAAAATACAACTTGGTAACATATTCTCAAAGTTTCAAGAGCACGAGAAAGGAAAAAAGTAAGCTCGATGCCATTAATATTTGATTTTAATGAGCGGAATAATAGCATAAAAAATGCTCGAAGAGTCGTCCATACCTGAAAACAAGCATGAACCGACCACGATAGTCTCCGAATGTAATACCCCATTTTTTCCTTGATGTAAATACTGCTTATGTACAGTATGTGTAAATTCCCTAGTGTGGAGCTCAAGGCCAAGGCCCCACTACTGGATGTTTCGGTTTATTGCTTAGGCAAGTATTGATACAGTTTGATTATTCATGGGTTGCTAAGCCATAAAGAATGTAAATGATGTAATTATTACTGAATGAATAAAATAACCAAGAAGTTGGATAAGGAGGCAACGAACAAGAAGGGGGCCGTGTGTATCCACTAGGGAGAGGTGAGGGGGTTTGGGATTGGTTGACCATGTTACCACATGTCTAACTGAGAACCCGTTTGAACTCCCTGCTGACATTGATGCGATTTCAGAGAGAGGTTGAGAACCAACTGCTGAATCTAATGGAGTATGGAGCATGCCTGCGATTTTGTATGGTAGGGCATGGCTCTGATCACTTGTAAGTGAAGGCATTGAACTTCCTGGGACAACTCGCAGATCCTGTTATGAATCGGAGGGGGGGGGAGGATTCATGGAGACACACACACACACTCGTCCATTCATGACTCACGCACTCGATTCCCTGTTTGGAACGCTCGCGCTACCATTGTTGAGACCATTGACCCTCGCAGAGGATTCACTTGCATGTTTTCCTGTAAGTAGCGTGCCCCTATGTGTGAGAACTACCCAATAATGGGTAGTCACGACACCCTGTGTGTGGAACCCTGGTATAGCGACGGGTAGAGTCAATAGAGAAGGTTGCAGAGTGGTTTGCGCAGAGCAACCATGGGAAAACCCCAAGCCGAGAAATGTCTTGTTGTAAACTGTGGGAGAAGGGTTGGATTACTGGAGGAACTTAGTGAAATCTATAGTCCCAATGAACTAGTGACTGGACCTTTCTATGCCCATCCTGGAATAGGATCTTCCTTGTGTTGGATGTGGTAGGTATTGTGGGTGCTAGGTAGGCTGTGAGAGACTAGACCTTTCTATTCCCATCCTGGAATAGCACTGGAAGGGAAGATGCCTTGAGAGACTGTGTGATTGTGCAGTAGGTCTTCCTTGTGTTGGATGTGGTAGGTATTGTGGGTGCCAAGTCAACTGAGTGCTGATATGCCTGAAATTCTGTGGTTGAACTCACTGGTTTAGCAATGCCTCCTTGTTATCCTTGAGTGCTAAAAGAACCCCTGTAGGTTGGCTTAGCATGGATGGGTTCCCTGGAATGCTTGGTAAACCCAACTATAGACTGGTTTAGAAAGTGAATGGAGCCTTGACTGTGAGAGAACCTATTAGCCCTCCTTAGTGGATACACTGACCAGCTCGGGGGTGATCTCTCAGCCAAAAGAGTATAGGCTGGACAGAGATCTAAGGTTGGGTGGAACATTGCTCTCACTTAGCCAGTTTCTTTGGAATTCAAAGATAATTATTCTGTTATGGTAAATGATGTGGTTTCATTATTATGATGAATGCTTGTATAATCATGGAATTGTTGTATGTATGGTTATATAAATGGTTGACATGAAGTCATGTACAGGCCTGAGTAACAGGCTGAATCCACTGTGTGTATTTATCTTGTATTGCAGGAACTAATGCTTGTAATTCTTGCATATGATAGATGTGTGAGTTAAGTCTGTGGATGCATTTTATATGTGATGATGTATGATAGAGCTCCATTTTTTTGGTAATGAATTTAGTGTGTACTAACACTGTGAAGGAAATGTATATTTATATTTGATCCTTGAGAAGTTAGAGAAGCCCTGGAAGTGGTTTCAGGAACCTCTGTGGGTCAAATAGCAGGAAGGGACCTTGGCAGGTTGAAGGTTGGAATGTTCAAGTGTGGGTAGGTATTGTGGGTTCCAGGTCAACTGAGTGCTGAGATGCCTGCAGTTCTGTGGTTGAACTCACTGGTTTAGCAACGCCTCCTTGTTATCCCTGTGTGCTAAAAGAACCCCTGTAGGTTGGCTTAGCATGGGTAGGTGCCCTCGAATGCTTGGTAAACCCAACTATAGACTGGTTTAGCATGTGAATGGAGCCTTGACTGTGAGAGAACCTATTAGCCCTCCTTAGTGAATATATTACCCAGCTCAGGGTTGATCTCTCAGCTGAAAGAGTATAGGCTGGACAAAGATCTAAGTTTGGATGGAACGTTGCTCTCACTTAGCCAGTTGCTTCGGAATTCAAAGATAAGTATTATGTTATGGTAAATGATGTGGTTTCATTATTATGATGAATGCTTGTATAATCATGGAATTGTTGTATGTATGGTTATATGAATGGTTGACATGAAGTCATGTACAGGCCTGAGTAACAGGCTGAATCCATTGTGTGTATTTATCATGTATTGCAGGAACTAATGCTTGTAAATCTTGCATATGGTAGATGTGTGAGTAAAGTATGTGGATGCATTTTATATGTGATGATGTATGATAGAGCTCCATTGTTTTGGTAATGAATGTGATGTGTACTAACCCTTTGAAGGAGAGGTATATTTATATTTTTTCCTTAAGAAGTTAGAGAAGCCCTGGAAGTGGTTTCAGGAACCTCTGTGGGTCAAATAGCAGGAAGGTACCTTGGCAGGTTGAAGGTTGGAATGTTCAAGTGTGGGTAGGAACAGAAATTTAGAGAAGGAAATGAGAAGGCTAGATGCCTTACCTAGTCAAGGGGATGTCACCATTGGATAGATATATCCAAGAGCTTTCCAATGGTACCAACCTTGCCCCATTTGGACGTTGGAGGGGGGAGTTATGCCCCTTGGAAGATTGGTGAGGTTTCCCTCACATAAGTAGGATCCAGCAATTCCTGAATCCGCAGTGTCGGGTTGCGGGTTCGGGAATCGCTAAGTTGTAAGGTGCATGTTTGGGTTCCCACAAACTCGAACCCGCGATTGCGGGTAATGGGTTGCAGGATCGTCAAACGCACATTTTCATACTAGGGATACCGCAACCCCGCACCCGCAATTGCGGGTTGCGGGGTTAGCGACTTACGGGTTGCGGGATCAGCGAATAGTGGGTTGCGGGTGTGCCAAAATTCACGTTGGGATTTTTGGGCTTTCCGCATTCCCGAACCCGAAATCGCGGGTTTCGGGTGTCGGGTTTCGGGTTGCAGGAATCGAGATTGACTGTTTGGGATTTCCGCACTCCCAAACCCAAAATTGCGGGTTTTGGGTTTCGGGATCGCTGGGTGCACAATTTCGCATTGAGATTTCCGTAATCCTGAATCCGCAACTGCGGGTTGCTGGTTTCGGGATGTGGATTGCGAATTTGAGTTTTTTTTTCAACTGTGTGTATGGGCGCACAGTCATGGTTTTTGGAGAAAAAAAAATGGATCATGATCTCCAGTGACCAGGGAGGTCTGAGGGGACGTGACAGAGTGGTATCAAAGCTTCAGTTGCAGCACTAGGAGTTGTTTGGGCCGGACGGCGCATGAATTTTGGTCAAGAAATGCGCCCAGGGCGTGATTTTTCTATGAACTTAATTGCTTGATTTATTGCTCAGATGAATAATTCCTGGTTTGGATGAGTATGATATAGTTTTTTTGCATGTTTATGATATCTAATAGAATGTATGTGATATACACAGAATTAGCAGCAGCTGTCAAACAATTGTATCTTGGTGCAGCGCACGGTACGAGGTGAGAATGGTTACCCTGAATGATGCGCAGGACCCATTTGGGCCGAAAGATGATGTATTGGGTGAGAATGTGCAAGAAGCACATACAGAAGCCGAGTCTGATGGAAGAAGGGAGCAATTGACGCCCCCAAACTTAGCTGAAACTATGGTTAGCTTCAATGAGCGAATGATGAAAGCGCAAGAAGAGTAGCATCAACTCAATACAGCCATTTTGCAGAGTCTCACAGACTTGCAGCAAAGGATTAACAGTGGTTCTAACCCGAGCCACGAAGGCCGAGAAGAAAGAAATGTAGAAAATCAGTCTAGGTGTCGTTCCATGAAAAGAACTCCAAGCCCTAGAAGGGGTTCTGTGGGCCGGAAGCATAGGACATCCTCTCCTAAGATTTCTTCCAGCAGGTCAGAGGATTCTGAGGGTTCTCAAAAGAGCCTAGGACGCACTTCCAATAAGAGTAAAGGCAGGAAGAAGAACATAGGTATTCCACAGGGTGAATTCAGGAAGGCTAGGCTTCCTACTTTTGATGGTGAAAGTAAAGAAGGTCAAGAAGCAAAGGCATGGCTTCTTGGGATGAAGTACTTCAGAATGCATGAGTATTCATAGAATGAAAAGGCTAAGGTCGCTATCAACAACCTTAGTGGAAGAGCTTCTATCTGGTGGGATCACCTCATGCAACTGAAGGGAATTAGTGAAAGAAGAGTCAACTGGGGTAGGTTCCAAAGGTACTTCCAGGAGAAATACCTATCAGCTAGATATTATGATAGTAAGAGGAAAGAGTTCAATGAACTCAAACTTGGACATAACACTATGGATGAGCATGTTCACAAGTTTATGGAGTTATTGAGGTATGCAGACTACATCAGGGAGGAAAGAGTGAAGATTCAATGCTTCCTTGGTAGTCCGCCACAGAATTATAGAGACAGGATAGAGTTTGTAAACCCACCAAGCTTGGATGAAGCTATCAGGATGGCAGAGCATTGTTATGAGCAGAATAAAGGTAAAGCAGAGGCACAACCACCGTGGAAAGGTAAACCCAAGGGAAGGTTTGATCAGAAGAAAGGTGAGTCTAAACCACCATTCAGGGATCAACCTAGGAGATTTCCACAGGGCCAGTAAGCAAGAAGATAATTCAGGCCAACAATGAACAGGACACCAATGGGGCCACTTCAGTGTTGGGGTTGTGGAGAGAACCACGGGCTCAGAGATTTCCCAACTGCAAAAAAGAACACCAGGGTCTTGCACAATGTTAGAAGAGAAGCTACAGTAGGGGATATGGCCAGAGAAACACCCAGGATTTATGCAGCACTGGATGATCACCAAGCAGACCATCAGTCAGCAGTAGTAGAAGTTGTAGGTAAGATTGCTGAGCAGCCTATTTCTATTTTGATTGATCCAGGGTCTACTCATAGTTATGTATCTCCTAAGGTAATTGAGAGTTGTTCCCTTGGTAAAGTGAAGCATGACAATGCTTGGTTAGTTCAGCTAGCCACCGGTACCAAGAGAAAGGTCAGTGAAATGGTGAAGGAATGTCCTATAGAATTGAATGGACTCCTCACACATGCAGAATTGAATGTCTTGCCATTGGGGTCATATGATGCCCTGATTGGCATGGACTGGTTGGAAAGGCATAGAGCCAAGGTTGACTGTTATGATAAAGCATTGGAATGTCTTGATGATTAAGGCAAGCCAAGGTTGGTTAAAGGGATTCCAAAGCATGTTTCGGTAAGACAGATTTCAACTCTGCAATTGAGGAAGTTTCATAAAAAGGGTTGCCAGTTATATGCTGTACATATATCAGGTTCAACAGAGGATAAGGGACCTAGGATAGAAGACTTCCATATATTGCAGGAGTTCCAGGACATGTTCCCAGATGAGGTTCCAAGATTGCCACCTAAGAGGGACATTGATTTTTCTATTAATCTTGTTCTGGGAGCAGCACCCATCTCCAAAGCTCCTTATAGAATGAGCACACTAGAGTTGGTAGAGTTGAAGATGTAGCTGCAAGAATTGATAGACAAAGAATATGTCAGACCGAGTGTATTTCCATGGGGTGCACCAGTGTTGTTTGTTAAGAAGAAGGATGGAACATTGAGGTTGTGTATTGATTACAGGGAGCTCAATATGGTGACAGTTAAGAACAAGTATCCCTTGCCAAGGATTGATGACTTGTTCTATCAGATGAAGGAAGCTAGAGTATTCTCCAAGATTGACTTGAGGTCGGGGTACCATCAAGTAAGGATAAAGGATGAAGAAATTCATAATACAACCTTCAGGACTAGGTATGGTCATTATGAATTTACAGTGGTGCCGTTTGGTCTTACCAATGCACCTACTACATTCATGTGTCTCATGAATAACGTCTTCAACAAGTATTTGGATAGGTTTGTGATTGTGTTCTTGGATGACATTCTTGTGTATTCCAAGAATGAGGAAGAACATGATGAGCATTTGAGGATGGTGTTACAAGTCCTTAGGGAGCACCAGCTGTATGCTAAGCTAAGTAAATGTAACTTCTATCAAGAGAAGGTATAGTATTTGGGCCACATTATATCAGCAGAAGGTATTGTTGTAGATCCTGAGAAGATTGAGGCCATTATGGATTGGTCCACTCCAAGGAATGCAACAGATGTTAGATATTTCATGGGCCTTGCTGGTTACTACAGAAGGGTCATTGAGGGCTTCTCCAAGATAGCCCACCCCATCACTTCATTGCAAAGGAAGAACATTAAATTCGCATGTTCTGAAAAATGTGAAAGAAGTTTCCAGCGGCTGAAGGAGTTGCTTTCTAGTGCACTTGTTTTGAAGATCGCATATCCAAGTAAGGATTTCGTGGTATGCACAGACGCTTGCATTGAGGGACTCGGTGAGTGCTGATGAAAGAAGGTTCTGTAATTTGTTATGAGTCAAGGAAACTGAAAGAGCATGAAAGGAACTATGCCACCCATGACTTAGAGCTGGCAGCCATAATTCACGCTCTCAAGAGATGGAGGCATTATGTTTTGGGAAGGATATTTGAGCTCTGAACTGATCACATGAGTTTGAAATACTTGTTCGACCAGCCAAACCTGAATGCAAGGCAGACTAGATGGATGGAGTTCCTTTGTGAGTTTGATTTGGAGATTAAGCATGTCAAAGGTAAAGAGAATAAAGTTGTTGATGCACTCAGCAGGAGATTCCATATTGCAACCATAAGCAGATGTGAATCAGATTTGAAAGAAAGAATTTTAGAGGTTCAAGATGGTGATGAAGTCTATCTCCAGATTAAAGAGAAATTGCAGCAAAACATTATAGAGGAGAAGTATGCAAGATATCAGCTGGGTAAGGATAATTTTCTCATCTATCAGACACCAGGCTGTACATTCTAGATAGTGCAAACTTAAAGAAACTAGTGATGGATGAGATACATTAGAAGCCATACTCAGGACACCCAGGGTATCATAAGACTATAACAGCAGCAAGGAAGCAGTACTTTTGGCACAGTATGAAGAAGGACATATCTGAGTATATTGCTAAATTTCAGAAGTGGCAACAGGTCAAGGCAGAGCATCAACATCCAGCAGGATTGTTGCAGCCCTTACCCATTCCAGAGTGGAAGTGGGAAGTGATTTCCATGGATTTTATAACAGGACTGCCCATGACAGTGAGGAAGCATGATTCAATCATGGTTGTGGTGGACAAGCTATCAAAGGTAGCTCATTCCGTCCCGGTCAAGTCCACTCACAAGGCTAATGACATTGCAGATATCTTCATGAGGGAGATATTCAAATTGCATGGATTTCCCAAGGCAATAGTTTCAGATCATGACACCAAGTTCACATCCAATTTTTGGAAAGGTTTGTTCCAAGAGTTGGGAACTCAATTGAAATTCAGTACAGCCTATCATCCTCAGACAGATGGTCAGACTGAGAGAGTGAATCAGATCCTTGAAGATATGCTAAGGATGTATGTGATGGATAAGCCATCTAAGTGGGAAGACTATCTACACTTAGTGGAATTTGCTTACAACAATGGGCATCAAGCATCATTGAAGATGAGTCCTTTTGAAGTGTTGTATGGCAGAGGATGCAGAACTCTAGTGAGCTGGGACAGCCCAGTGAACAGAGTAGTGTTTGGACTAGAGATGGTTGAGGAAATGGAACAGGAATTTGTTAAGATTAGGAAGAATCTGAAGGCAGCACAGGACAGGTAGAAGAGTTATGCAGATCTGAAAAGAGTGCATAAGGAGTGTTAAACTGGGGATCATGTCTACTTGAGAGTGAGACCCAAGAAGAGTTCCATGAAATTGGGAAGTTGTGCCAAGTTGGCACCAAGATATTGTGGTACATTTGAAGTCCTTGATAGGATAGGTCCAGTTGCATATAGAATTGCATTGCCTGCTAACATGAAAGCTCATAATGTTTTACATGTATCTTTACTTAAAAAATATGTACATGATCCTAATCATATCATTGATTGGCATGTGATATAGGTGGAACCAGAGGGAGAGTTCTAGGTGGAGCCTATGTGCATCCTCGACAGGAAGGCTACCTTGCTCTAGAACCGGGCCATAGGGAAGGTAAAGGTGCAATGGAGGCACCTTAGCCCAGAGGAGGCCACGTGGGAGTAGGAGGATGCCATGAGGGAGGCATTTCCATTTTTTATCATTTTTGAGAACATCGAGGACGATGTTATTTTAAGGGAGAGGGAGTTGTAATACCCCATTTTTCCCTTGATGTAAATACTGCTTATGCACAGTATGTGTAAATGCTCTAGTGTGGAGCTCAAGGCCAAGGCCCCACTAGTGGATGTTTCGGTTTATTGCTTAGGCCAGTATTGATACAGTTTGATTATTCATGGGATGCTAAGCCATGAAGAATGTAAATGATGTAATTATTATTGAATGAATAAAATAACCAAGAAGCTGGATAAGGAGGCAACAAACAAGAAGGGGGCTGTGTGTATCCACTAGGGAGAGGTGAGGGGGTTTGGGATTGGTTGACCATGTTACCACATGTCTGACTGAGAACTCGTTTGAACTTCCTACTGACATTAATGTGATTTCAGAGAGTGGTTGAGAACCAACTGCTGAATCTGATGGAGTATGGAGCATGCCTGCGATTTCGTATGGCAGGGCATGGCTCTATTCACTTGTACGTGAAGGCATCGAACTGCCTGGGACAACTCGCAGAGCCTGTTGTGAATCGGGAAGGGAAAGGATTCATGGAGACACACACACACACACTTATCCATTCACGACTCACACACTAGATTCCCTGTTTGGAATGCTCGCGCTACCATTGTTGAGACCATTGACACTCGCAGAGGATTCACCTGTGTGTTTTCCTGTAAGTAGCGTGCCCCTGTGTGTGAGAACTACCGAAGAACGGGCATTCGTGACACCCTATGTGTAGAACCCTAGTACAACAACGGGTAGAGTCAATAGAGAAGGTTGTAGAGCGGTTTGCGCAGAGCAACCATGGGAAAACCCCAAGCCGGGATATGTCTTGTTGTAAACTGTGGGAGAAGGGTTGGATTGCTGGAGGAAATCAGTGAAGGATATAGTCTCAATGAACTAGTGACTGGACCTTTCTATGCCCATCCTGGAATAGCACTGGAAGGGAAGGACCTTGTGAGACTGTACAACAATGATAGGATCTTCCTTGTGTTGGATGTGGTAGGTATTGTGGGTGTTAGGTCGGCTGTGAGCGACTAGACCTTTCTATGCCCATCCTAGAATAGCACTGGAAGGGAAGATGCCTTGAGAGATTGTGTGATTGTGCAATAGGTCTTCCTTGTGTTGGATGTGGTAGGTATTGTGGGTTTCAGGTCAACTGAGTGCTGAGATTCCTGCAGTTCTGTGGTTGAACTCACTGGTTTAGCAATGCCTCCTTGTTATCCCTGTGTGCTAAAAGAACCCCTGTAGGTTGGCTTAGCATGGGTAGGTGCCCTGGAATGCTTGGTAAACCCAACTACAGACTGGTTTAGCATGCGAATGGAGCCTTAACTGTGAGAGAACCTATTAGCCCTCCTTAGGGAATACATTGCTCAGCTCGGGGGTGATCTCTCAGCTGAAAGAGTATAGGCTGGACAAAGATCTAAGGTTGGGTGGAACGTTGCTCTCACTTAGCCAGTTGCTTCGGAATTCAAAGATAAGTATTATGTTATGGTAAATGATGTGGTTTCATTATTATGATGAATGCTTGTATAATCATGGAATTGTTGTATGTATGGTTATATGAATGGTTGACATGAAGTCATGTACAGGCCTGAGTAACAGGCTGAATCCACTGTGTGTATTTATCATGTATTGCAGGAACTAATGCTTGTAATTCTTGCATATGGTAGATGTGTGAGTTAAGTCTGTGGATGCATTTTATATGTGATGATGTATGATAGAGCTCCATTGTTTTGGTAATGAATGTGATGTGTACTAACCCTGTGAAGGAGAGGTATATTTATATTTTATCCTTAAGAAGTTAGAGAAGCCCTGGAAGTGGTTTCAGTTACCTTTGTGGGTCAGATAGCAGGAAGGTACCTTGGCAGGTTGAAGGTTGGAATGTTCAAGTGTGGGTAGGAATAGAACTTTAGAGAAGGAAATGAGAAGGCTGGATGCCTTACCTGGTCAAGGGGATGTCACCATTGGATAGAGCTCTCCAAGAGATTTCCAACGGTACCGACCTTGCGCCATTTGGACATTGGAGGGAGGAGTTATGCCCCTTGGAAGATTGGTGAGGTTTCCCTCACAGAAGCAGGATCCAGCAATTCCCGAATCCGTAGTGTCGGGTTGCGGGTTGAAAGAATCGATAAGTTGTAATGTGCGTGTTTGGGTTCCCGCAAACCCGAACCCGCGATTGCGGATTGCAGGTTGCAGGATCGTCAAACGCACATTTTCATACTAGGGATACCGCAACCCCGCACCCGCAATTGCGGGTTGCGGGGTCAGTGACTTGCAGGTTGCGGGATTAGTGACTTGCAGGTTGCGGGATCAGCGAATAGTGGGTTGCGGGTTGCGAGTGTGCCAAAATTCACATTGGTAGTTTTGGGATTTCCGTATTTCCTGAACCCGGATTCCTGGGTTGCGGGAATCAAGATTGACCATTTGGGATTTCTGCACTCCCGAACCCGAAATTGTGGGTTTCGGGTTCACTGGGTGCACAATTTCGAATTGGGATTTCCGTAATCCCGAATCCACAACTACAGGTTACAGGTTTCGGGATGCAGATTGCAGATTTGAGTTTTTTTTTTCAACTTTGCGTATGGGCGCACAGTCATGGTTTTTGGAGAAAAAAAATGGATCACGGTCTTCAGTGACCAAGGAGGTCTGAGGGGACGTGACACCGAACAGTCAGAACACAACTTTACTTGACCTGTGAAATCCAAAAATCGGATTAGAATCGATAATGAGGTGTTTAGGCATAAATGATTACCAAACTATAGTAAAAAACCCAAAAGAAAAGTATTAAAAATAGAATATTCCTTTCTTTTTATATAAAAAGTGAAATAGTAAAGAAATTTTCATCATTTCTTTTTACCCATTTGGAATAGTGCAAATTACCCCTTTGGAGCTCAACCTTCAAGCGTCGATTGCGGGAGCTACAGTCAGCCATTTTCGACCTCGTTAGCGTCAGGTATTCTCTCTATCAATGATTGAGCTTCATTCACTGAGTAGAGTTTGTATGAGTAGAGCATCCCATGAGTATAGCTTAGATGAGTATAGGTTATTGTAGCAAAGAGAAAGGAGCTCTAGCACTGCTGAGTAGCTACACTGAGTAGCCGCATTGAGTGGTGCAATTAAATATCTGGGGATCCCAGCCAAGTAAGCAAGCCAAGTCAAGTATTGCATCCTAAACAATGTCCTTTACATTTCTATTGGTTTAGTCTTCCATTTAGATAACATTTTTTGGTTTTTGGGGCTTGTGAAAAGGGGGATTGCATGCCCTCTAGCCAACGCGCTTTCTTCTTGCGGGAAGTGCGTCAAGGGATCTCTGACACACTTCCTACATGGAGAAAGTGCGTCGACGGCTTACTGTATGTAAATCTATGGTGCATCGACGCAAACCCACATGCAAAAATAAAAAATGGGGCCCATACAAAAGCCATGGGAAAGTTCTAATATTTGTATAATTGATGTCTGGACAAGTTTTGACTTGAAAAATGGTTCAATGGAAGGAACGCTAACATGAATTGGAGGATTCCCAAGTAGCAAATGATCCGCATTCAATGAATGCATTACAACAATGCGGGCTACTCAAGTTCTTTCACGTCCAGGGCATGAGGGCCCAAGTACCGTTACTAGATCATTTGATAAGGCTATGGGACCCTGATCAACAACACTTCCAGGTTCATGTTCACACTCTGAGTATAGATGTGGAGGACATCTATTTTCTGATGGGGTTATCCAGGAGGGGAGCCCCAATCTCATTATCAGGGCCACGAGGTAGTGACCAATCCACGGAGATCTTGGTAGCTCAATTTTGTATTCCAGGGACGCAACTGCTTGCTGGAAAGATTCCCATCAAGCAGGTGCGTGATAGACCACTGCGGACAGTCTTATTTACCATAGAGAGGGTGGAGGGGAGCAGATCTCCTCATCAGGCCACCAAGGCACACATGTTGTATGCAATAGAGTTTATGGCTCTGACAGTATTTAACTGGTGTGAGGGGATTCTCATAAGCCTAAAGGAGCAGTTCACCAAGTGTCGTTGGGGTGAGCTGAAACAGTTCGGTTACGGATCTATCGTAGTCTCATTATTCCTATAACGAGTTCCATTGATGCGGCCTCAGGTAGACATAGATGATCTCGATCCGCGATATCCTCACATGGTACGATGGTTCGAGTTCATGGCCCGCAACAGAGGCGGATGTCTCATCATCAGTTATGGTCCCACCTTCTTTAGGTGGTTACACGGAAATATCCTCATGGTTGAGGACTATCCGTATGCAGGTACTGATTTCAGAGGTGACCCGGTCTTGGTTCTTCCTGAGGGAGAACAGTGGGGGAACATAGGTAAGAATGAAACTCTATTGTGTTTTTGTATTTTATAGTTTTTTAATTTTTTTTGGAGTAGTACTGATGTTTCATATTTTTTTATGCAGATGTTGGTCCATCTCAACCAGAAGGGTCTTCTCCTACCGAGAGGAGAGGAGCGGTACGAGTCATAGGGGTTGCACATTAGGATGCAATGCAGGAGTTAGATGAGCTGGAGGAGAACCTCCAGAGAATGACAGTGGACATACCAGATATATCCATCGATGATCTTCCTCGTGGGTACCAGCGCCACACAACTGGAGTGTCAGGGTGATTCGTTCGGTTGATCCGTAGAGTAGTCTGAGCGATTATCTGCTATCATGAGCATCTTCAGGGATAGCTCATATGTGATATATATGTACTAAAATCTATAGGATTCAGACTTTTGTATCTTTGAACTACTGAAATCCCATGTGCTTCAGATTTTGTACCAGTACCACATTTTTGTACACGATGATTATATATCTATAAAAACACTCTTTGGCGGATTTATACATTATGTGTCTTATGATGATTGAAGACCTTATGAATGTTTTCTTATATACTATGTGTATTTTACATGTTATGTCATTATATGGATCTTTGATAGAAATGCTTAGGAATGTGCAATGTACCAATCTAACATGAAATTGGCCAGGGAGTCAGCAACAACGTTCATGTCTCTCGGAATGTGCAGGTATTGAATTGACTCAAAGAACCTTTCCAAGAGACGTACTCACCGGAATAGGCGGAGTAGTGTGGGATTGTGAATAGTGTAGACACGATTAAGATGGGAGACCACTAGTTGTGAATCAAGATAGACAACAAGGTGGTCCACACCCAAGGAACAAGCATCATTTAATAATCCAATTACCCCATGATACTCAATGACATTGTTGGTCGCAAACCCTAAGCAAGTTCCTCTAGAGCTAATCAGTTCACTGGTAGGAGAATATAGTACCCAGGCTGCCGAAGCGAGGTAACGGGTGTGCCGGCTAGCACCATCTGCGAATATGAAACATGTTTCCATCTGCACATCCAGGGAGAACATGGTATAAGTAGGATGATAAGATCTTAACACACTAAAACAAACAAAGTGTCACACCAATCAAAACACACGTCATGTACAAAATATACAAAGTACTAATGCGTAAATGAATTAGGAATAGTACCGCTTTAGGTAGATCCCATTGCGAGGCCCCCCCAAAGATATTCCATCATAGTCCTCAAGTTCATATGCTCCTTTTTCCAACACATGCTTAACTACATATGGACCATGCCACATGGACTCAAGTTTTCCTACCCCCAGTTTATCATGTTTTTTGTCGTAACTGAGGACCAAATCTCCCTCGGTGAAGATACGAGGTTTGACTAATTTGTCATACCGGGCCTTGATGCACTTCTTATGAGATTCATTAGCCAAGGTTGCATCACGACGGGTTTCATCGAGTTTTTACAAATATAGAAAACGTTCTTCCTCGGCGGTGGTGTTGGGTAAGAATTCAACAACGAGTTTCAATGACGGAATATCCCACTCTATAGTAATACTGCCTCTAGTCCATAGTCCAATTGAAAAGGTGTGAAGCCAACAGTAGTTTTGATGGAATTCTTGTACGCCGATAGGGATGAAAAAATCATGGTATGTTAGTTGGACTTATGTGTCCCTACCATCCACTGAATCATGGTTTTCAATACCTTATTGATGGCCTCTATTTGTCCATTTGATTGAGGGTAGTAAGGGGTGGATTTATCATATCGAAAACCCATCCCGACGCTTAATTCATCCACCATCTTGTTCTAAAAATGGGATCCATGGTCGGTGACGATGGCTTTAGGGACTCTGAATCATGCAATGATGTGGTTGAACATAAAGAGTGCAGTAGTTGTGTCATCTTCTTTGTACGTAGGCATAGCCTCGACCCATTTGGTAAAGTAGTCGATTGCGACAATAACATAACCATGCCCGTCGACCGGGGTAGGCTTACAATGCATGAATTCGATGTCCCATTTGGTAAAGGGACCGACAATGATAACTTGATGTAGTGGGGCGGGATGAGAGATATTTTTATGGTGAAAAAGATGGCAAGGAAGACAGTTCTTGACTGCTTCAATACAATCCTTGAAGATGGAAGGCTAATAGTATCCAGCGCGTAGTATTTTCTGAGTTGTATCCATCCCAGAAAGATGACCACCACATGCCCTTGAGTGATAATCATTCAGTACGTGTTCAACCTCCTCATGAGTTAAGCAGCATCAGAGGATAGAATCAACACCACGATGGTAAAATGTGTCACCAATGATTAGGTAATACTTTGTGTGGTGATGTACATGACGGAGTTCCTCACGAGATAGTTGAGGACCGAACCATTGGTTCTGGAGATACAATGTGATATATTCATACCATGGGTCAGAAGTAATGATAAGAAACAAGGACTCATTGAGGAGAGAGTCCATGGGCTCAGTTTCCATATCAGTACGGGGAAGATCGCATATCAATTCTGCGAAGACCAAATACTTTTTGGATTTATCCAGGAGGTCAAATTCCCTAAGAATCACAATCCAGCATGAATATTTGACCCCCTAGTACCTGGTGTGTAAGAATGTGGTACATGGGGTTAGATTCGGAAATGATAGTGGTAGTGTGGAGAATGATGTAATGACATAAATTTTGGACATCAATGACTGTTGCGAGAGCTAGTTTCTAGACATGTGAATACCAAGTTTTAGAGTCAATGAGACCCTTACTGAGGTAGTATATCAGATGTTCCTGGGCGTTACTATTTTCTTGAACCAAAACCATAGCAATGGTGGTATTGGAAGCAACAAGATAAATGATATAATCCTTGGTGTAATTGGGCGTTTGTAACATAGGTGCATGGGTGATAGCATGTTTCAGGTTGTCGAAGGACTACTGAGCATAATCATCCCAAATGAAAGGGACATCCTTCTTGAGCAACCGCATGTATCCTTGTGTCTTTTTAGTGAAATTGCACATGAAATGCCTTAAATATTTTTCCTTCCCCTGCAAACTTTGAAGTTCCGGTATATATGTGGGGGATGGTAGAGAAACAATGGCTTCCACCTTGAGGGGATCGATCTGGATCCCGTCTTTTGAAATGATGAATCCTAACAAGAGTCTGGACTCGACACAAAAGATGCACTTGTGAGGGTTGAGATGGCTATTATACCGTCTACATCTAAGGAATACAATCGTCAGATGATCAATGTGGAAATATCAATGATTCGAATGAGAAGGGAGATCATCTAAGTAAGATTCTACAAATTCCTTCACGTCGTGGAAAGCATACGACATAGCCCACTGGAATGTAGTGCCATCATTTTTAATGCCAAATGGGAGTTTGCGATACATGAATGTACCCCACAAGAAGATGAAAGTTGTCTTGTGTTGATTGACAAGGTGGATTTCTATCTAATTATAGCTAGAAAAACAATCCATGAATGAGAAGATAACGCTTCTTGAACAGTTGTCAATGATCTGGTTGATGAACGGTGTAGAGTAATTGTCTTTGGGACAAGCCTTATTCAGGTCCCTCTAATCGACACAAACCCTAATGGTGACCTATTTTTTGGTAACGGGGACAACATTAGTGACCCAATTTGTTAAGGGCATAGGATATCTGAACCCAACCTTCAGGAGCTTTTCAATTTCTTCCTTTATAGCCACATTTTTCGAAGGGTGCATAGGGCGTAGTTCTTGTCGGATAGGTTTTGCATTGGGATATGTTTCAATCTCGTGCATAACGATAGTAGGATAAATATCGGGAATTTCCTCGAAGCTCCATGCAAAGATGTCGTGGAATTATTTAAACAGGGTTGTAAGAGTGGTGACTTATTGCGGAGAACAAGTTTGGCCTAAGTGAATTTGTTCCACGACTCCAGGTTTAACCGAGATGTCGATCGCAATGGTAGGCATGATGTTAGCCAAGCTCCCCTCGGTTACCGTATCCAAAGTCAGGATAAGAGATTGAGGGTAAGAAAAGACATCTGGTGAAACATTCGTTTCTATGGCCTTTTCTACTGAATCTAATGGCGGAAGGAAAGACGATCTATGGTGGAGGTATTCCCATGGGGGTTCATCCACGCTCATAATCTCCATGATTGACTTGTCAGAATGAAAAGTACAGAGTAGAGGATTAGGTTGGGATGAGATCCACTGTAATGGAAGAGAACGTGAAGTAGATGCCATGGAAGAGTGGGCATCGGGTAAATCAAGTGTCAATTGGATGGCCTCGTATATAGCTTTTGCAAAGATGAGAGGAATCACATCTCCAATCATATCCAGATGATCTGGATTGGGCACAATCCATTGATCATTTGAGTAATGCGAGGATGAAATCATGTTCACAGTGGAAACATGGACAGGGGGATATGATGTTGGAAAGAATCCTATAAGGGATGAATCCTTAAGGATTCCTACCCCCACACTCTCATGATATATCTGCGTCGAATGTCCTAAAAGAGGGACATTGTCTATACGATGAGTAGTGGTGTCAGGTGTACAGAATTCTAATTGGTCCATAGTCACAATATTCCCATGGTGGGGAAATTGCACAATGCAGAAGACAGATGATGCAACCACAGTCAAGGCATAGAACCAGTTGCGACCAAGTAGTAGGTTGAAATCCAATGGGGCAGCAACGAATTCCACGTTAATGGAAATTCTTTTTCCGCCCAACTCAATGGTCAAAGATTGTAACAGCTCATGTGGTTGAAAGCCACATCCATCAAAGGATTTCAATGTAGTTGGGGAACAGTTCAAATCGGGAGAGCCAATGGCTCGCCAACAAGATAACGACATAACCAAGGTAGAGGTACCTTCGTCTAGGACAATACGATGGATGCTTTTCCCAGCAATGTTAGTAATGATTTGGAACGCAAGTTGGTGGGAAATCCTTGGCTTGAAATACTCTAAATTAAACATAATGGTATTGGAGGAATTCAGGTCTGCAACTCCAATTGTAGATAACATGGTATTACGCGGAATATGACAATTTTGTAATACTTCTAGTGTCGACATAACACAAGGATCTTGTGCTAAATCCTCTACAATATTGTAGTTCTGAGCAGCCCGGGCATTTGGATTGAAAGTCGCTTTTCTAATCGTGCTCTTGGGTGGATGCAATACTGAATCCAATAAAGGTTTCTCTATGACGAGAGGACCTTGAGGTGATGGAATGTTGGATGTAGAGTTGGGGGATTTTTCAGGATTACCCCCATCAGATTGCTTTGGAGAAGGACAATCATATGAACATGATCGAGTATTCAGGTTGACTGTTTCGCTCCACATCATGAGAACATGAGCGATGGAGGACGTTTCTCCTTGAGAAGGAGATGGTTATTGTGCGATCATCCATTGTTGTTGTGTGGGGAATGGATCAATTAGGACTACGGGTGTGGGGTTCCCTTTAAGGAACTTTTGAACCTCATCCCAATGTGGGCACTCTTTGGTGAAGTGGTCACCACCGCACAATACACAATCATGGATGAATCCATGAAGATGGGTGTCTATTTTGGGGGGTCCCGAGAGAAAATAAATCCGAGTTTTTCATGTTTTCCAACTTTGGGCGAATAAAAGTGATATTTTTGTTTGGAATTTCACTTTTCACTAAAAAGAAAACTTTTAGATAATTATGTTAGCTTGTTATCCATATTTTTTTCAATTTTTTATATTGAGATTTGATATTTCGATTCGGAAAATGTTTGACAGTGTGTTCTTATAAAATGAAAGGACTACAAAATAGCCATGTTTTGTCGCAAACGTAAAATCATTGTTAAACATGTTTTTTGCAAAAACAAAATATGCTACGACAATCTTCACACAATATACTACTGCATGTAAGTTTGTAACTAATGGATCTATATACTAATTATTATATTTTTTTGAATTCGATCAATCGGGAAACCTTGTCGATTTTCAACATATTTTTTGTCGCAAAACTTTTCTCTCAACTGAATATAAAACTAAAAACTCTATGAATACCCTTTTGAAGTAGACACATCAATTAACTGCACCATAATTTTTTCAAATTTTTTGGTGGTGTATTTTTAAAGCTATGGATTTTTCATTTCACCACATTTTGAAAGAGATGAAACCAAACTCGACACATGTTAAGAATTTTTTTTTTAAAATATCAGATCTCACCTATACACAATAAAATCTATATATTCGGAAAGTATATTAAATAACGAAACTAATGGTATCAATTCTGACAGTCGCTTTGTAGTGTAAGAGATTCTTTTTACCTTCTGAAAATGGAGAAACCTGAAAACTGTGAGGAAACGTGAAGTTTTCAGGTTTCAGAGATTATTCGGCCGAATAATTATTCGCCCGAATAACATTTTTCCGTAATGGAGATGTCACTTACAACAAAGGTTATTCGGCCGAATAACCAAACGTAAAAAAAACTCGTCGGCCGATAAAAAAAAAAACGTTGTTGTCTAAACTTATATAAATAAAACTAAGTATGTTCATTATTTTTCACACATTTTAATTTCGCATATTTCTGGTCATAATATTTTTGAAGGGGTTTTCTAAGAAGATTTTTTTTGTAAAGAGAGTTTTTTTTACAAGGTATTTTTCTTCCCATTTCTTTCCAAGGGGTACATTGAAAGAGTTTTTTTCTAAGACATTTTTGCAAAATGAGTTTCTATTCCAAGGTATTTTTGCACTTTTTATTTCTTTGCAATGGGTTTTTTCAAGGTATTTTTTTTCCAAAATTGTACTTTTAAAGAGTTTTTATTCCAAAGTATTTTGTACAAAGAAGTTTTTATTCCAAGTTATTTTTTCAAAGGAGTTGTATTTTTCCTCCTTATTTTTTTGAAAAGGTTTTTTTCAAAGAGTTATTTTCCCAAGATATTTTTGCAAATGAGTTTATTTCTTTGAAAGGGGTTTTTTCAAAGTATTTTTTTTCTAGATATTTTTGCAAAAGAGGTTTTTTCTAGAAAGTATTTCTCCAAGTGATTTTTTCATAAAATGTTTCTTTCCAAAGGGTGCATTTACAGAGTTTTTATTCCAAGGTATTTTTGCAAATAAAGAAAACAAGCCTTAAATGTGATGATGATGATGATGATAATAGAGAAAAAAAAAAACTTAAATATCATGCCAACAAAACAAGCCTTGCAGAAACGCAAGCTACAATTATTGAAGATATAAATACAGTTTTACATAATAATGTTGATGAAATGGAAATTGAAAATAGAGTACAAGAAGAACAAATTGAAGTTGAAGAGACCATTGTTGAAGATATAAATAGTGATTTACATACTAATGTCGATGAAGTCAATATTGAAGATCAAGTTCAAGAACTAGAAATTGGACAAGGTATGTATATATCAAGTATTTTCCAAATTCATTTTTTATAATGAATTGTATTTTTGGATACATGTTAAATTAAATTTAACTTGATGTATAGGTACTTTCACCATTGATGATGAAATGTTAGAAAACGTTGATTGCAACAAATATGGAAAAAAATACCCATACATGCTGCACGATATCGGACTCAAAAATTTTATGATGATGTTCTGAAGAATTATTCAATAACAGGACAAGCACAAATTTTGAGATGTTTATTAGTGATCAAGAAGTTAGAAGATGCTATGTCATTATTGGGTATTCACAAGGCGACCAAATAGTCGAAATTGAAACATAATGTGATAGAAAATATAGGTGATGCAATAAAAAAAATTGAAAAATCTAGGAAGAAAGATTCAGTACTGCACGAAGAGCAATTCATACAGCAATTATTTCGGCTAGTACTAAACAAAAACGTTTGACAACACAACTAGCAAAAGCAGTTGGAACCTCAAGAAAGACATTATACAAATATAGCAAATTCAGAATGCAAATAGATGAAAATGATGAACTTACTTGCTTGACAATTATTTGTAGACAGCCTTACAAAAATAGAATGGGAGCAGGTGTTAAAGATATTGTACGGGAATATTGTTTGACACATGCTCGAGTTTCACCAAATTCAAGGGATGTGATACGACAAAGAGCATCACGAAGAGTATATGTAAGAAGTCCAAAACATATAATGGATATGACACAAGTACAATTGTTCAATAAATTCAAGGAAGATCATCATGGAATTAATGTGTCAATCACTACATTTGTGCAACTAAAACAATGGTATGTTAGACCTATTACTATACGTGACACATGTTGTTGCCATTATCATGTGCAATTTCAATGATATTACGACATGTTTCTTGAATTTGGTAAAATGTTTTGGACAAATTCACCACCTCTGCCCACAATACGTGAATTCATATCTCAAACTCTATGTGAGAGAAATCACGATGAAGTATTTTATAACAAGAAATGTGTCAATGGAAAACATTGTAATCGTTGTGAAAATTTGGTTTTATTCCACAATAAATATTCTATCAATACTGATCACTCGCTGTCAAATGTAACCGTTGATTGGAGAAGATATGAATACATCGATTGTGCTACAAGTTCTAGTGATGCACATTCCAAAAGAATTGATTTGTGAGAAGATAAAATAGGTGTGACAGATTTTCTCAAGAAATTTGAAAGTGAAATCTATAAATACACCAAGCATTCACATAGAGCACGATGGCAAGACCTTCAATTCAAACAGTCTCGTGAAATTTTTCCACCAGAAACAATTTTGTCAGTGGTTGATTTTGCAGAAAACTACACATTTGTTGCACAAAAAGAGATACAGAGTGAATACTATCATTCTGACCAAGTTTCGATATTTGTCCATGTTTTATATAGACATTCTCAACAAGATGTTGATGGCATTGAAAGCACGTGTGACAATCGAGATGTGATTACAGAATATCACTTTTATATCAGCAATGACGTACACACGATACACATTTTGTTCAGCATTGTATTGAAAGTATTTTCTACGATTCTCTAAAAGGACGTGACGTTAAATTCAATGAGCATTGGATATGGTCGGATGGATGTGCAAGACAATTTAAATCTTCGCAATCATTTTATTGGTTATGTCGACTTCATAAAGCATTAAAAATTAAACATCGCTGAAATTTCTTTGAAACTGAACATGGAAAAGGTGAACATGATGGTGCAGGAGCATGCATAAAAAGAGCACTTCGAAGATGGCAAATGAACCATAGTTCTGCACGATTTCATTTAGCTGCAGAGGTTGTCCAATGGTATAAATTACATCTAAGCCAAGATTATAATCAACAATCAAAAGATGTGCGTAGGTATGTACACAAATGTTTTAATTTATATTTTATTGTCAATTTAAAAAAATGTACACTAACATCAAAATTTGTCATTTGTGTAGGTTTTTTTGGCTTGTTGGGGTCCAAGATATAAATAGATCAATACCATACGACGCTAGCACCATACATGGGACTATAGATTTTCACTCTATTCAAACAAAAGCCTTCCAAAACGTGTATGCATTTGACAGTAGAAAGCAATCATGCTTTTGTCATATTTGCACTGAAAATGTTGAATCTACAGAAGTTTGTGAAAACATAATGAACAACTACGTAAAACATTGGAAACACACAGAGATTAATCCTAAAGGAAAAAGGCCACTAGCAAGCGTAGAAGAATTAGAATCAGAAGAAATAGCAATATCATCTGATGGTGATAGAATTTCAGATCTTGTTAGAGAAGGTAATGATCAAGTACAATTGTTTTGTCGATTGTTCATTCTTGTCCATCACCTTATACATATATATTAGTCAATTTAATTTATTTAAAAATCCTAACATCAATTGTAATTTGCACAGTGGATGTTTTCGCTGTGATTTCACCTATAGACAACAACGAAAATGTGAAGTATTATTATATGTGATGCACTGAAGAAAAGATGAAGTTATTGGAAGACTACAATGACAACGGATATATATACGAGAGAGGATCCATCATTTTAAAGGGCTATTTTTTTCAGCAGACCCATATGACTGAAAATTATGTCTACTTTCAGGATTATGAACCTGATATTATATGTTGTCAATATAGTCAATTAGTATGTGCATCTCGAATAAAATTGATTTAAGTTCCATCGAAAAAACAATTAAAAAATAAAAAATGGAAACTGTCCAAATATGACCATGAACGGATAATTGAGGACGACATTCTATTGCGATGTTTTTAACTATATCAAAAATTAATAGATCGATGTTTTTGTCCATGTCATTGTCAAATGTTGTGTACAATATATTTTTTTCTTTCAACTATGTCTATGATCTTGAAATGGAACTATAATATAAGAGTTTAAATGATCGTATTCTAGTATGCTGAAATGAATTCAATAATTATTCGGTAATGAAAACTTTAATGTGTAATTTCGTCTTAATTCTGTATAAAATACTTTATTCGGGTCCCCATATGTCTATTAGACCACTTAAGGGATGAGATAACGAATGTGGGTGTCCCCACTCTCCGCCCTGAATTTTTACTTTAAAATATCACTTGTGTAAGTTCACATAACTGAAATCATGGCAAATGGAGACAACAATCATTTGATTTTTAATCATAAGCAAGGATTCCATGATTGTGAAGCTTATGCTAAATTAGAGGAATGATTATTTACAACAAATCGATGAAAATTCATCAAATTGTTGTTTAAAATCATTGCTCTAATTTAATACAAGCTTCACAATCCTGTAATCTTTGCTTATGATTAAAAAACAAAAAATCGTTAAATCCCCATTTGCCATGATTTCAGCCACATAAAATGTACCTGAAAATTGAAAATAGAAATCATTAGTTAAAAATTGAAAATATGAATCAGTTATACAAATTTCAATTTATCATTTATATAAAATTCAACTTTTATGTTGAAACCAAAATTCTATATATCAAACAAACATTCTTTCATAACATTCCTAACATTCCTATCAAAACTTCCTAAGATTCATTCTTAAGATATTCCTAACATTCCTATCAAAATTTGAACCTAAAATTCATTTTTGAACTTCCTAACATTCATATTTCAATCAAAACTTCCTAACATTCCTGAACTTTGAACCTAACATTCATTTTTAAACTTCCTAACATTCATATTTCTATCAAAACTTCCTAACATTCAAAGATAACAGTCATTCTTAACATTCAATCTTAACATTCATTCATTCTTAAAATTCCTATAAAAACCTAACATTCATTTATTCTTAAAATTCCTATAAAAACTTAGATTGCAAATTCATAAACATTAAATTGCATATCTATCAAGACTTAATAACATTCTTAAACTTCCTAACATTCCTATTTATATCAAAACTTCCTAATATTTCTATTTACATATCCAACACTAAAAATATTTTACATCCTAACAAACTCATAGATTTTACATCCTAATATCCATTCATCCATAACTTCCTAACATTTTAAACATTCATCCTAACAAACTCATAGATTTTACACCCTAACTCATTCATCCTTAAAACTTCTTAACATTCCTTACTTCCTAACATTAATTCATGAACACTTCTTCGCATGCTTAACATTCCAACTTTAAATTGCACCTAGATCAAAACTTCCTAACATTTTTAATATTCAACACTTCCTAAAACTTCCTAACATTCATTCTTAACATTTTAAACATTCTTGAACCTTAACATTAATTCTTAACATTCCTTACTCCTTACTTTAGATTACACCTATCAACACTTCCTAGCATTCATTCTTAACATTCAACACTTCCTAACATTCATTCTTATCATTCCTAACTTTATATTGCACCTATCATAACTTCCTTAACATTCATTCTTAGGATTCAACACTTTCCTAACATTCATTCTTACCATAACATTCATTCTCAACATTCATTTTTAACATTCAACATTTCCTAACATTCATTCTTAACATTTCCTAACTTTCCTAACATTCATTCTTACCATAACATTCATTCTCAACATTCATTTTTAGCATTCAACATTTCATAACATTCATTCTTAATATTTCCTAACTTTCTTAACATTCATTTTTACCATAACATTCATTCTCAACATTCATTTTTAATATTCAACATTTCCTAACATTCATTCTTAACATTTCCTAACTTTAGATTGCACCTATCAAAACTTCTAAACATCAATTCTTAACATTCCATACATAAATTTAATAATGCATACATTCATAAACATGCAAAAACATATTCTAAACCTTTATCACACCAAATATGCTAAATAATTAACAAAAAAAAGTAAATCATTTAAAGCAAATATAGAATATGTAAGTTCAATGTACATATATATAATCCTCAAAAAACGTTCATGAACATGTGAGTTCAATGTACATATGTATAGTCCAAAAATAAATCTCCTCGATGTCCAAAACAACTACAATCTATATATCAACAAAAAAAGAAGATGTCCACCACTATCCTCCATTAGGTCCTCCCCTTGGACTCAACCCAACCTGCAACATGTATAAAAGCAGATTATGAATATCATAAATTATTTAAACTAAATTCAAAATATTAAAATATTAAACTTATATATCAAAGAACAATTCAATTATTAACAAAATTACATCAAATTCTCTAAATGCATGTCCATCACTATCCTCCGCTAGAGTCTTTCCTTTGCCTCCAAAAGATTGAAGAGACCCAAACTGCAACATGTATAAAATCAATTTATGAATCTCATAAATTACTTGAACAAATTTTAACTAAATCCAAAAAAATTAAAATATTAAACTTATATCAAAGATCAATTCAAGTGTGAACAAAATTACCTCTGTGCCAATATCCGCTGCATTTAGCAAATAACCTATATCTCTCCCCTAAAACATAGTGCAAACAAAAAAAAATTAAGCAATTAACTTAAAACTGAAACAAAAAAATTAAAAACATTAGCTCACAATAGATGGTAAATCATTTAAAAAGTTCGTATCTAAAAAAACCTGCATGGATAAGTCAAATTAACAATAAAATGCATAGTTAAATTAAAATTCAAAAAAAGGATAATATATCAAGTTCAAACATAATTATAAATATGTAAATAATAAATATACCTCTCCAATATGCTCTACATTTTCACTAGTGGAAAGTCGAAAAGAATGTTCATTCATCATTCTGGAAAACTGCAACCAATAAACATTTACATAATGTACTTATTACTATACATCAAAAAAGACATAATATCATTGATATAATGTAACAAAAAGTTCAATTCAAAATGAATAAAACATTAAATAGATTGTCATATCATAATCAACAAACCTCTTCTAAACTCGATGTGTCATTGGATATAACATTTGACGCTATGTCACGACAAACCTTGGCATAAGCCCTGAGATCTCCAATGCTCATTCCATCTACCTCATCATTCGTTTTGTAAACAAACTTTTGATGAATAGTGGCACAAGCCCTCTCTCGAACCAATCCCACATCTACTCCAACTAATGCTGATGATAAACCATCGCCAACAAAGTCCCTTGTAGTTGTCCCAAGTTGGGATGTGGGCTCTATCTCTGATCTTAATGCCACAAGCCTGGGTGGGCGAGATATCTGGGGTGGAGGTCGAAGAGTTGTAGGGTCTCTAAGAGCACATTTTCGATCATATATTCGACCCTTTCCAACTCCATAAAATTCAGAATGAACATCAGTATAGTCTGGCTTCATATTTAAAAAAAACTCTGCATAAAAAAATCTAGCAAAATATTGAGAAACCTCATTGTTTCATGGAAACCGACCATAGGATGCAAGGAATCGATCATATAGTAGATGTGCAAGATGAGGGTGCTTGAAATATTGCACTTTCAACATTTCTCGCTTTAGACCTTCTTTGAAGTTAAACATTGATTTGGCTTGTTCTTTTGTCACTCTCTCCTTCACAACAGCCCATTTGTCTGGACCCATCACTTGTTCCCTTCGTCTTCGCATCAAATCAACAAAACCATTCATAGTTGGTTCGAGATTCTCATATGCCTGAATGAATTTTTGCAATGATCCCAAAACAATCTCCAAACTTTGTTTACTCTCTAGAGGGAGATCCATAGTAGATAAATCATTTTCCAACTTGCCATAGTGGGATCTACATCTTTCAAGAGTCATTTGATGATCACCACTTTCCTATGGAAGCTCCTCAGGTAAATCAGATGGATACGTTGTAATGGGTGTACAACCCTCAGTTAGTTCAACATATTGCGTCATGGCTCAACCATCATCATCATGTGCAGAATGACGAGCCTCTTCGGAACCTTGCTCTGCACCCTCATCTGTCTCCCTTGCTCGCTCTGCCTCCCTCTCTGTAGAATTACAAGCATCTTCTGAACCATGCTCTGCTTCAAATAAAAACAAAGTTTTGTGTAAACATGTACAAATTTTGCGTACACAAAAAAACAATTTGTATACATGTATTAAAAGATTGATGTTCATACCAACAGAAGGTCGAGATCGGTGTTCTCCCACAGAAGATAAAGGGGAATCATCGGTACCCCTATCGCCTCGCCGACGATCAAATGAATGTGAACTATACAATAAACTTGAATCTCGAGGATAAGTCGACAACCTCCGATTATCAATTGAAACACCAACTGCAGAAGAATGTGAAGACCTCCTACGCTTTCACCTAGAAGACTCCTCTCTTTCCATTTGATATAATGTCTACACTTACACAAATATCCACTCATTACATATTCAAATTCTACATGTTAATTCTACAAATTCTAAGACCTGGCTACTAAAGAGACTAAGTTATTTAATAAGAACCTAGATATACCTAATATCATCTAATAGTTCTTAAAATGAGTATAGCTAATATTGTTGGATGTATGAGGAATTAATGTGCCAGTCTTCTAAATGTTTTTGATGTTTAAAATGAATGGAACCAATATAGTTAAATATTGAGTGAAGGTTACATTTCTTTGTCAAAGAATGAGTTCATGAACATGTTAACTTTTAATTTAAATCTTAAATTAATATCGTAATTGATATTTTAACGATGACGATTCCTAGTCTAAAAATCAAGAGCATTGTTTTCCATCAATTAGATTCTCAATTCAAAATGCACAATCATAAAGCATGGCATTCTCAAAAGAGTGTCAACTTAGAGTGAACTCACTACTAGGTGTACAACTATCATTGGATCACTATTAATGTGGAAAAATTATTAGTGAGTCATGTTTCCGTATACCTGTGGCATGAACTCAATACTAGGTGGACTAATATCATTGCATCAGTATTAATGTGCTAAAATTATTAATGAGTCTCATGTTTCCATATATCTGTGGAATAATACTCTAATGTTTTGATGTCAATACCTCCTACCAAGGATTCCCTAAATACATAAGAATAATGTGTACACATGACGTTCATAAAACATGTTGTTAGGTGCATAATACAATAGACTTTGTTGTTTTGGAAGGCCAGGGTTTTTTACAAGTTTTCTATGTAGTAGCTTTAATTCTTTCCTATTATATCTAAAGTAAAGTTTAGTCTTGTTTGTAGTTATGCATGAGCATGGTTTATCATATTCAACTAATATATTAATCTATGAACTCTGTCCACATGGACAGAGTTCATGAACGATGTCCATGTGGACATAGTTCAACCAAAAAGGGAAACCTATACATAAACCAAAAATACCATTTGCAAATAGAATTTCAAATCTACTTTAACAAGGATTCCCTAAATACATAAGAATAAAACATGTTGTTAGGTGCATAATACAATTGACTTTATTGTTTTGGAAGTCCAGGGTTTTTTACAAGTTTTCTATGTAGTAGCTTTAGTTCTTTCCTATTACGTCTAAATTAAAGTTTAGTCTTGTTTGTAGTTATGCATGAGCATGGTTTATCATATTTAACTAATATATTGATCTATGAACTCTATCCACATGGACAGAGTTCATGAACTCTGTCCATGTGGACAGAGTTCAACCAAAAAGGGAAACCTATACATAAACCAAAAATACCAATTGCAAATAGAATTTCAAATCTACTTTTATTTTTCCTTCTTATCACATAAGAAAAATCAATAGTTTAACAAGTTTAACCAACTATGTATTGTTTATATTTCTCTTTTTGGTCATAAAAAAAATTAATAGTTAAATAAATTTAACTCAATAAGTTTAACTAGCTCAATAGTATTTATATTTAAGTAAGTTTCAGCATACGATTTGGATAGGCTAGAGTTCATGAACTTTGCCCAAATTGGACAGAGTCCATGAACTCTAGCCCAAATTGGACAGAGTTCATGAACTCTGCCCAAATTGGATAGAGTTCATGAACTTATAAAAACTAATGACTAATAACTTATAAAAACTATAAAAAAAATAAACTTGGCACACCTGTTTATAGCAGCCGAATAGGTAACCGCAGACCAACCCAACGAAGCCGAACACAGCAGATAGCCCAACAAAACCTGCATAGAAACAAAACCAATTAAAACATAAAAAATAACAAAAAAAATTGAAAAACGCAAAGGACAATTAACTGATTACCTACGAACATAACAACGAAAAGAAGGTGACGAACTCCAAATAGAAAGGTGGCAGCTCGAACGAACCTCCACGACAAAGAACCGGCCGGTTCCAACACACTGGGGAGAACCAGCAGGGTGAGCAAATCAGAATCCAACCAGCCGGACCAACGGAACACATCCGAACAATCGGACGAAGCCGAACCAATAGACCAGCCCAACAACCTGCACACATTACAAAACATAAAAACAAACATTAGAAAACATAAAAGAAAACAAAAAGATAAAAAAAACATGCACACATTACAACTGCTTACCTAATACGAACCACGTCGAGAAGGTGGCGATCTCCACATCGATAAGGTGGCATATCTCCACAAACATCCACGTCAAACAACCAACGTCCAACAAGCCACGTCAAACCAGATGGGCCAACAACGAGGGGCCAACAAGGCAGATTTTAGCAAGTGGGGCCAACAAGGCGACGACTACAGGCGGGGTCAAAAGGCGACATCTACAAACAAAGCAACAGGTGGGGGTCCGGCTGTTGCTGGCGGGGAGACAAGCGGGGACCAGCAGCCTGCAGAGGCAAAAATGACAAGTGTGAGCCGTGGCCGAGCTTTTATGTAGAACAATTGTTCGGCCGAATAAACATAGAACCACCGGTCAAATTTACCGTCCGGCTATGCGTCGCACGCATTTCAAGGACACTGTTAATTTTAATAGATCACCGTTAAATGTTATTCGGTCGAATAATGGCTCACTTATTCGGCCGAATAACTATATTTATTCGGCCGAATAAATATGGTTATTCGGCCGAATAGCTTCTGCTATGTTTCTCAAGAGCTCGATTCTCACGGAAGTGTTACCCAACTTCGCGTTTCCACCCATACTTGACCTTCCGCTTTTGTTTGGTGTCGGCGTGATTGTTCTATCTGGGATCCTACTAGTTAGAAGACCTTTTGTTTTTACCTTTGTTCTTCTTTTTACCACTGGATTTTTGAGGTGAAGCAGATTGAACTGAATTCACTTCTTCGGTGGCAGCAGGGCTAGGTGATCTATTGGTGTTGTTCCCAGCCTGGGATGAGGGTGGATTCAAGCCATGGTGGTTATGCAATCCACCGGATTGTGTAGTAGGTTGGGTGTGAACGGAACCAATGATGCCATCGGCATGAGGTCCCGTGGGTGGTTTTGTTGGATTGTACGTAGGGCAGGGGGTGTTAAGAACAATGTCATATACGGTGCCAGATTGAGCATAGACAAGATCTAAGTACTGAGCACAAGCTATAGCTTGTTGCTTCATGACAGACCCACCCATAGATACATATTTATCTATGATAGGAAATAATGACTTTGTAAACTGGTCTGGAATGGGAGCTTTAATCAGACGTCGTCTCCTCCTCCACTCATGAATATGGTCAGAAATGTGAGTGGCAGTAGTTTGACGGAAAGAAGTCAAAAGATCTGTGTCGGTTTCGTAGTGGATCAGTAGATGAAAATGTATAAAAAATGACATAGCCAAAAATCGAAAATCAGGAAAGGAATGTGGTGGCAACTCAATGTACCACTTTGCGGCAGTGATAGTAAGAGTCCGTTGGAATAACCTCAAATGAATGGAATCATCCATTAAGGAATTGTATGAACACCACAAATGATAAGTCATTGCATGGTTCTTAGGGTCCTCACCAGGTTTGTTGTCAAACTTTGGGATGTCTAATGGTAACTTTACAGGAATCGTGGGCCAATTGGTACCATGATAGATGGGATCGTTAGTCAAACATGACAAGTCTGTAAAATCAAGTTCAGCTAGAAATGGTAATTGTTGGTTTGGCTATGGATACTGGTAATATTGATACAACATTTTTGTACCAGTAGGACCATGGGTTGGTGGGCCTCCTGGGTTGGGAGGTGGACTTGAAGGGGGTCCTCCTCCGCCGTAATAAGGTGGTCCTCCGCCGAAAGGTGAGTTCCACCTCCCACAGAGTAAGGTGGTTCTCCGCCAAAAGGTGGGGGTCCTCCTCCTCCATAATAAGGTAGTCCTCCACCGAAATGGGGGGTCCTCCGCCTCCAGAATAAGGTGTTCCTCCGCTAGTTTATTAATGTGGACAAAAACTGATCTCTCTAGCCTAAATTATTTAGATCTAGAACAAAAGAGTACATAACATAATTATCTTTCCTAGTTAGATTAAATTGGAAAGGTAGATCAGAGAATGAGTTACCTTATGATAGCAATCCCCTTCTCATTGCTTGATCTACTTCAATTCCTTGATATCCGACTGCAAAAAAAATGGAAAAAGTGGAAACAAACAAACAATATGCAAGCATATGATTATGAATCTAACTAGATAAGCGGTCAAAGAAGCCAATCATAAACAATATTATAAGACATAAAAAATTTATGGAATGATATTTATATTAAATGTAATTTGCAGCAAATACAAAGTAGAGAGAGTTACAACCGATGCCTTGACGTTATGACTCCAACTCAAATGATCTTTCCTCAAAGATCCAAAGCCTCCTATCTTCCTATGGATGAAGAAGATAGTCCTGACCAAATTCCACCAACATATGGGTGCTTAATCCTTCCTCCCTTGACAATGGAGAGGGGGTTTGTATATATAGGGATAAAGGGATAGAATAGGTTGAGGATTTAGGGGAGAGGCTTAAGGTATCGTCCCACTAGGTTAGGGGATTGAGAGCCACCTTTCCAAGCATCTAGGGATAAGCCTCCACATCACCAATCTTCGAGAAGTCGCTCAAAGCTTCCTTTTATCCATTTTAACCAACTCCAACGCACCTTGCATGAAGGAAACATGCATCAGAAGTAGATCACCTCACCTTGTACAAAGGCACACTGCATCAGTGATGCGCTCTGCTAAGGTGCAGAGTGTGTCACCTTGAGTTCGACGCTCCTTGCTAGAAGGCGGAGTGCGTTGGGGTGACTACAAAAGGTAAAGGGAAACGAAAAAAACCTTCCTTCTGATGTTTTAGCCCAGGGACTTCAAGGATTAAGGAATAGGGATGACACATGACTCATGATGATAAGATTTTGGTGTAACAGATCAAGAATATCAGGGCATATTTGGCCTATAAAATTTCTTTGTAAAATATCTGGTATAGAACAAAATGAAATCTCCAACAATATAGGTAAAATTGAGAATATATCATGCTTTAAGATAAAGTCCAGCATCACCAGTTACAACCTACTTTGTAAAAACTTAAATCAAGTTCAGAACAATAAACAGGATGGTATGGAGAAACTAAATGTTGGACATAAACACATAGAATATAATCAATCACAATCACTGCAGACTCATCAATTTATACTTACCTTAAGCAAAGCAAATTCCACTAGATAAACTGAACGAGGCTGAGGAATGAAATAAAGGCATAGCATGAACAACACTGTAGCTCCGAAGAACGTGAGCATGGTGGTCATTGGTGATCTCCAGGAATGGATGCCTAATTAGGGCAGCTAGACCAGGAGCATACTTTAATTATCGACCAGGGGACGTACAAACTTTAGAGGTGCTAACACTGTATGTTCTCTAGAGGATAGTCTTCGTCGTGTTTGGGGTGTTGGTATAGATCTTAAAGGTTTCTCTAGTCAAGAAGAAGGTGAGCTAAAAAGATTGTAAATCTATGAATGACAAATTCCTATGCTAAGAAGTTAAATGCTAAAAACTGTAAATCTATACTATGAATTGAAATGTTGAAAGCTTGATAAACTTTAGTCTAGAATTAAAATGCTGAAAGTTTGAGATTTTAATCTAAGAAGTGAATACTAAAAATCGAGTGCTGAATATTGAAAGTCTAATCTAACAACTTAAATGCTGAAAACCAAATCCAGAACATAAATATCCAATGCTGAGAATTAACCAATCTTATCTATTAGGATTAAACACTACAAGTGATGATCATTAATTTAAACCAAAGAACTGAAAGTAATTAACCTCTATGATCTAACTCTGATAAAGGAAATATGCATGAGCTTCTAGATATGAATCATTGTTTTAAAACTAATATAAGAATGCATGAAAACAAATGTCAAATAATGCTTGTGCATAATGTAGCTACAGGACTACGGAATGCATTCTACCAAACTACGGAATGAGCATTGATCGACTACAGAAAATATGCTGAACCAAAATAATCTTTTAACTGAAATAAAACCATATTATTCAAATGCCATCAAAGTATCTTCATATACGATAAGAAGTAAATTGATTCATAGCATAAATGGAAAATACCTGAAAACAGAGTAAAGCTCCTGACTTACATGTTAGAGGGGCCCTCCCCAACTCGTACTCATGAGTATGGAAAACTTATAAACGCAGGCTTGAAAGTAACATCAGTCTTCTTATTAAAATAGTAACTTCATGGTTCAGGAAAGTCTTTAACACAAACTGTCTTCGCAGTACAAAAATGCATAAACGATTGATTCTACAAAATAGCAACAGGACCCCCTCTCTACCCAAGAGGTCCATATATATATATATCTCTAACTCTAACCTGGTCTATGATCATAAATGCCGATCCTCTTAATCATGGATTCTCTAGAATTTAGGGAGAGATGAGCGTTGAGCCCCTTTGTTATCTGCAGTCTCGAGCTTTGACTCTCGTTGATACCTCAAGACCTTCATGCCCTGTTTATGCCTGCTCATTCCAAGGTTAGCACATAGAAAAATGCTTTTAACATAAAAAGAATAATCTCTAAACATCCTTATTAAATAATCAAAGTAAATACATTTTCCCACAAAACAGGTGTATTTCCTTCATCATAACTTGCGCTTTACTGTGGCAAAAAGGCTATAGGATATCTATAATTTGGGTTCATCAGTCATATCAAAAGTGGGGTTGCTCCCCCAACCTCCATAAGTCTTATGGTTTCAATCTACCAATCTCTGCACTGTAGGCCATCAGTAGAACGACCAGGCCATCTCATTCACAACCTCTATAGCTGATAAAAAAGCTTCATGCAAAAGCCCAAATCCTTTTACCTCTAAAAGAATTTAGTTTTAATCAATTTTTTTAAGAAGAAAATAGTAACTCCAAAAACTAAAAAACTAAAAGCAATTTTGTCTTAAAAATCGTCTTAACCACTATGAAATATTTAAAAGCAATTAGAAATAAATATTTAAGACAATAAGTGTTCATTATGTCTTTAAAAATCGTCTTAAACAACCCCTTCTTGTAGTAGTGAATAAAAATAGTATTTTCAACAAATAATGAGATTGCTGCAAAACTCACCGAAAAGTTGCAAATCGTCTAATTTTTAACTTACAAAAATTATAAAAAAGTAAAAATAAAAAATAACTAACATGACTTGTCAATTACCTTATCCACTTAATAATAATAACATTTAGAAAAAATCAAATTCTTACCAATATTTACCTCAAAAAGTGAATTAAAAAAAACTCCAATAATAAAATTTTACCATCTTGAAAATAATAAAATTTATTCTTATAATTTTAATAAACTAATGATGAATATAAAATTTGTAATAACCTTCATGCTTCATCAAATCTTCTCGTACTAGTAGATAACGACATCCTCATGAAATTCAGAAACGATGCACTTGTATAGAAAAGTTAGTGCTCTTTATCGTGATCTTCTTTATTCCCACTAACATGTACCTATCAATCATGTCATTCATGTATGCATTTCTTACATACTTTTATTTTGTTGTATATGGAATTGAGAAGTAGTATACTATCTCATTAGAATAGATATTAAGAAATTGCGTATCTCCTAAATACATTAAATATTAGATTATTTAGTAATTATTTTGAATATATTTAATTTAGCTAGCAAGTACACTTTGTTGTGAATTTAATTTATTTCCAATTTATATTATAGTATAATCATTTTCTAAGTTAATTATGAGAAATATAAAACGAATAGTCATTTCAATTTTTTTTATTTTTTTTGAAAACTTAAATATTGATTTGAATGGATATCTCTTGTTATTCTAGGATTTTTGATGTTATGTTTGTAAGTTATGATAACTAACTAAAACTACATAGTTTAGAGGTCACATATTAGAGTCATGCTAAAGACGTTGAAGCATCGTGAATAAAACAGGGTTAGGAAGGTGGCACATCTAAGAGAAAAAACAATTATGAGAGAATTTGAAGTATTAGCATAGAATTCAAGATACACAACATAAAATTTGAAATGAGTTTAGCACAAATTTTGAGTAAGTCTGCATGCTTAGTTTCTACAACAATGTTTAGACATGCATTAGAAGGAAAATCTTAAGCACATCAGAATCAAGGCATGCATATCAAGGTAGATTTAGTCACCTCAAAATCTAGGCATGCCTTAGGAAGCAAATTTTAATAATAATAGAAGTTAGAATGTCCCAAGGAAAATTCTACATAAACCAAAATCTGGGCATGCATCTCTAGGCATATTATGGACACAACAAAATCTATGCACATAATATGAGTTAGATTCTAAGAAATAAAATTGAGCATGTGCTCAAGGAAACATGTTTTAAATAATAGATTCTTGGCATGAATTTTGTGACACGGATTGTTGGCAAATGCAATGACAAAGGCATGAATCTCAAGAAAACAAAACTTGACATGGATCCCAAACCTAACATGTGCTATAATAGTTAGCATGGACTTCTTTTTATAAACATAAACCTTGGGATTGCTTTGTTATTTTCAAATTTAATTTTAGAATTTTTGAACATAATTTTTTGTGTTTGTTGATTGTTTGGAAAAATGAAAGTGCACAAATATCTCTACAACATAGTTGTGCGATAGAGTTGTTGGGTTGATGCTGAATTAGTATAGTGGTGCTTGACCATGGTTGAAATATTTTGAAGGTACAATACCCCATTTTGATCTTCATATTGTATGTATTTAAATATGTGATCAACCACATATGCATTTTTACTTGCGTGTGAAGCCATGTCAGCTATGTGTATAACCCATCTATGATGAAAGTTTGTAAAAGTTTCAAATGGGAGTTAAAGGCCAAGGCCCAACTAGAGAACATTAAACTAAGACATTTGGACACTTTTCCCAAGTTTAATTATATTAGTAATATATGTAATTAAAGATTTAGTATTGGTGTGGGAATCATTGTGAGAGTGTTTTTTGGATCTTTTGCATCTAAGTATTTATATATATATGGACCTTTGGGTCACTCTTCTTGATTCATGCTTAGACTCAAGAAGATGGATACATAAGAATAACCCAAAATGACGATATATAACTATACTCAAACATAGAAGGCTAAGACAAACAATCACTACAAGGAAAACACGGTTTTGAGGAGGCTTTGGCAAAGGAACTTATCATGTTCCACTTTTAGCAGAGTGGTGTGCAGAGGTACTATTGGAAGTTTTAACTTTGGTGCACCTATTGTAGTTAGACACATGTGTGTGTTGTGCATATCAATGCACTAGGGAGTAACTATGTATAAGCACACCGATATTGACATTTTAAATATGGATCACCTCTGTTGACTCATTCAATATTTTTTTTCTAAAACTCACCATTTTTAAATTTGTTGTTATTGGTGCACTTTAAGCATATTACTACACCCGTGCTACAATAATATATGTTGGGTTTATATTAGCTCAAAAAAAATATTCACAAACAAACTAAATATGTAGGACACAAATATATTTTAAACATCACATTGTTTTGATCTTATTTCTCACATATATCTCTTTCCATTGCACATTAGGTCCCTATATATAACATGAGGTGACCATAACAATGAACACTATTTTAGATATTTTTATTATTATATTTTTCTTATATAAAAAAAATAGTTATGATTTGTATTAAGAAAGTACTGCAGCCGAATTGGTCAACATGAAAATACAAAAATGCTGAGATATGGTTTGGCATTAGTCCTCAAACCAGAGCTTTAAAAAATAATTGAGATTGTTACTATCATCCTTGTAGAGGATACTTTTGAAATATTACTTAAATAGATGTGACAAAATATTCTTAAAAACAAACAAAATTTACAAAGAATATATAGATAGGCTAATAGTGGATTTACTTTATGTTGATTTCTTCATGGCTAAGTGCATTGTCTGCTTCCATGTTATCTTGGGCCTAGTGTACTTTATCTTCCTCTTTAAGGTTGCATGGGGTTTCATCCAATGAAGGGTGAGGATTTGTAGTTACAAAGTGAGAACCTTTACTTAGATTGTAGATTGAGTTATGGAGCACTGCAATTTCAACCTCAAGAACTTGAATTTGCTATTGCAGGAAAACTAGTTCTTCAACCTATTTAATATAATTTTATCATAAGAACATCCCTGAATAACTCAAAATATTCCTTGAAATACTCATCCCTAACTTATCTATCTATACACATTCTTAGTATTGTATGTAGACAACTGTGCATGATTTACATTTACCGGTTATAATGTCATTATTAAATTTCATGAGTTATTCCTTCATATACCCGCTTAATGATTATGTATGTCTCCATATGGATGTATGATTTTTGTTCATCTTCTTTCTTTTTATTTATGTATAATATGTTGTCTTCTTAATATCCATCCGCATCTTCCATAGTCATAAGCTTATTGTAGTGTGTATCTATTGTGCCATTTTTTTTAAATTCTAGATTTTGAGTCATTCATCTAGACTATATAATCTTCATATAAAAGGTTTCTTTAGCTTACCTTTTACCATCTAATGGTTTTTCTATTGGTACTCTCAACCAATTCATGATATCCATGGTTTTCCCTTAATTACACTTAGCCATTACATCATCAAGGTTTTTCATTGTTCTATGTTTAACCATTACAAGAGGATTTTGGATTACCATGAACCATTACAAGATGAAAACACTCATGATGTGAAAATAAAGTGACAAATTTGATCTTACCATGGGAACTTGACATTACTCTTTTGACATCCCCTTAATGACAACTAACTTTTGAAGACCATCAAACTCATGGATTTTTATGTGGGGATTTTGTTCTACATTTGAAAATTTTACCTTGTATAATATTAACATAAGAGTGACTTTTTTCCATTCATTCACATCTATCTAACCATAGTTTACCAGTATGCGAGTCTTGATATTTCAATGGTCACGATTTTTCAAGCCACAAATACTACAAATACACAAATTCCAACACTTAGCTTGCGCATGTCATGTTCTACACAATCGTGACAATTGTTTTCCTTTCTCTGAACCTGGTTTGTTGTACTAGTACCAGTACTAGCAAATGAATGATTTTGTGTAGAAGTTTTTTATTTCACAAATTTAAAGTCCCCATTACCCATTTGACCATAATAACCAAGACCTTCATTTCTTAGTCATACACATAGCTCTACAGGCTTCTAGATTCCTTTCCCACTTTTTCCTAAACCTTTTCCATTAAATCCCATTTTGTTCATGAGTTTGGAGCAAATTCCATAATTTTGTATGCCTTTCAAAACAACCAATTTCATCATCTTCCCTGTTAGGTTCACTTTCAAAAATATCACAAGGATCATCTTAATTAATCTCATACCATGAGATAAACATATGTATATCATCATTATCAACATCAATCACATTATTGGTATCACAAGAACTATCAAGATTTTGAATCAAATCACTTGTTTCACAAGTTACATCACACATTAGTGATTCTTGGTTCATTTTTTCACTTTGCTTTCTAGCGCTAACAACACATTTTCCATTTCCCACAAGTATTGGTTCAATGATTATAACATTTGATCTTTCTTATCATGAAGTTTTAAAAATATCAATCACCCATTAATCCAATGAATCCAACCTTTCTTCTAGCTCACTGATGCATTGAGTACTAAAGGTGAAAAATTCTTGATATATATCTATATCACATTATCTAAGTTTTGAAGGACTAGGGCATTACATATGTGAGGGAGATAGTAATCCAAGAGACAGGGGTTGTGTCTAAATACATCTTTAAAACACTTAAGCACAACCAAGCATAACTCAACATGTGTGTGTGTGTGTGTGAAACCAAAATTTCCACACACAACACATATCATACATGTTCATATGTGTGTGTGTGTGTGTGTGTGTGTGTGAAACCAAAATTTCCACACACAACACATATCATACATGTTCATATGTCATACTTAGATCACCCCATAAGGTAGTATTAGAACCAAGATGTAACCAACACCTTTGAAGTGAGGAATACAAGTTTCATGTATATTGATGAGGGAAGATATCAAAATCCTTGATTTTTTCCTCATTCTTTACACTAGTTGATTATTTTGGTCTAACTACTTGAATAATCATCCACTCATTCAACCACATAGTTGATTATCAACTATTGACCAATTGTGTCTAGAAGATTTAGAAGTGTGATGGAATTCCACAACCTACTATTGCAACACCCTCCATCAACACAATTATTTGGAGTTTCATGATGTTAAATTACTTTTGTAAGCAACCGCCCCCCCCTAGTTGCAACTTCTTGAATCCCACGCATAGTCCAAAGTTTCACAAGCTTAGCTTTGGATAGAGACTTTGTAAAGATATTATTTATCTAATCAATTGTCTGTCCCAAATAAACAAGATTCTAAACATTTTCTTGTACTAACTATTCTTGGTGTTTTGTCACCAACTTGTGCCAAGAGGAACTTACTCAAGTGTTGTGTTGCTTGAGTATCAGATCAAATGATAAAAGTAAAAGTAAAAAGGAATAGTAGGAAATAGAAACATCCTACACTATTCTATGCTAGGTAAAAGTGATAAACCTTGGGCTAAAAACATAACATACACAACCCAAAACAAATAATGAGCCCCATTATAATAATATGAAAAGAAAAGAATGAGAGTACAATGCCTTGGTGTTGATGAATGAAGATGGAGACTCCAAATCTAAAATATGGTAGGGTTCTTATTCTCTTCTAGTGCTCCACTCCTAGCCATTGATGGTGTAGTATGGTCTCCAATGGTATAAATAAAAATACAAATGTGGGAACTCTCTTTGTAGGAAATCTAGTAGCATAACCTTACATGTGTTTAGTTGTGAGTGAATGACCATGAGGTATTTATTAATTTATGGAAATGGATGTGGACATCTTTAGGACTAGATCCAATGTTAATAATCCATTTTCATTGATGAATTAGTGGGATAGTGATAGCTATTAGAGATTGGATCAAAGGCTATGTTTAGTAATAATGGACTAGTGATGTCCACTTTCAACCACTACACCTTTTTGAAAGGCGAACAATATTGATGAGAATTTGAATTATGTTTTCGAGGCCACTTCGGGGTTTTTTAGGATTTTAGTGTGATGACCATGCATGGATTTTTAGGGGAATTCCACATAATGAATTTTTTATGGTCAAATTTAGGTTTGGATCGATTTTTTATCACAATACCGAGGTCATATGATGATGGAGATGATGGAAATGGGTCTTGTAAAAAGGTGATGATGTTCATGACAAAATGGGTCAACAAAATCAAGCTATTAACAATTTACCCTTGATGTATGAGGTCAGGAGCACATCGTATGGTCGGAATACATATTAGGTTTCTATCTCTTCAATATATGAGAGAACGTGACAATCTAAGCATAGAGTAGGATTAGGTGAATAGAAATAATCTCCACTTTGGAGGGGCCGTGGATACCCACCCGCAAACAACCAACCAAAGGGATAAGGTGTGTATATATTCTCAAGGAAGTAGGCATCCCATGCTCGTCATGGAGTATCAATACAATATGGGATATTGAGACCTCATGGGGCATAATCAAAGTACATGAATATATGCTTTAATATAATACATCATGAAAATGAGGTCCAAATGGGACTTGATACAAGTACATAAATGTGATCCATATCACATCTGATCTAAAATATCTGAGGAGGAACAATGACATCTAATAGGATGAAAAATCATAGTAAGTAAATCCTTGTTGAGTACTTAAGGGGCCATATCATGAGAGACTCATCACATGTGGATTGAGAAGTGTGAGAGAGAACCAAATAGATCTAATGAACTGTAATTAAAATTGGATCATTGTTTCCAATGTATCCCAGACATAAAGGGAAGATACTAACTGAATGGATTTTGAAAGAGACTCAAGAACTAGAGGGATTCATGAATGTCAAGGGTCTTCAACCAAACCGGAATAATAAACCAACCATAAAGTATGATTCTCAATGAAATGATAATATGTTGAACTCGATCATGTGAGAATGAACCTATCCAAGGGGAATGAGGTCTCACTTTGTTTGGTAGAAGTTATTCCATCAATGATGGAAATGGAACCAAGGTACAAAATGCCTCTAGACCTATCCTATAGAATGAGTGTGTTGAAGTCGATAGAGGGGGTTCTACTAAAACCAAAGCAATTATAGGTTCTTTGTTTATTAGCACAAGGAATGCTACAAGGGTGTGCGATGAAATGAGTATTGAGACAAAAGGGGGTGGAGGATCAAATAATGGTAGACACAATACTTCCTTTGTTTAGAGCATAAAGGCATGGTTGACATGATAGTGAATGTATGAATTTCCATGAAATAACAAAGGGCTTGTAGAATGGTTTCAGAGGAGGGATACAATGAAATATCTAGGTGAAATAATTGAAATGGGTAACACTCATGGAAAGGGGGGGGGGGGGGGGGGTTATACTGAGGTCAATGCTTATCAGAAGGATGACATTGGAGGGTTCCATGGGTGACTCATCGCACGATAATTTGAGAAAAGGAAACTAGAGGCACTTCCATAAGAGATCATATACATTTTGGAGTGGCACTGTTGAATTGTTTTAATTGTTTCCCAAATAATGGGGGTGTTTGGGTAAAAATAAAACCAATGGGATAAGCATCCAAAATGCAACCAATTGATCAACTACGAGTGTGATAGAAAGTGAAAGTAACTAATGGTAGAACGTTGGAGGTAATATCCTTGTGATTAAATGAATGGTAGCAGTATAATGTAACTTTTATTGTATGGATGGATAGAGGGGATTGTGATATGTAAAATGAAACAACAATTCCATAATGTGGGAGTCCAAGGGTAAACCAACAAGTGAGGTGAATAAGAATATGAGAGTAAATTTAGTGTCATATACTACCAGGAAATAATAGCATGGGTACTAAAATGCACATGGGTACTATTGAGTGGTGACCCATGAAGGTAAGGCGCTACTATTGTGAAATGGTGAATGTAAGGGTCGTTATGCTAGGCTACTTTCCTAAAAAAGATTTATTTATTTATTTATTTTGGGGGGGGGGAGGGATCCTATAGGCATAAAATGGGTTCAAAAAATAGGTTTAATGCATGATATGAAGTAGAGGAAAATCACATATATGTCATTTTGAGGATTTATACCTATAAGGATGACCATATGTGGAGGAGAAATGTGGTCCTGTTAAAACCTATTCCTATTCAAATGGAAGCAATATTAGAGTGTAAAAGTGATTTCTAAATAAAACAGATCATGAAAGTAGCATAAAAAATAAAGGTATGGCCTAAATTACATGCACTAAAATGATAACGAGAAATCGTTGGATTCCATAAAAATTTAATCACAAAATAATGACAATGCAACTGAGAAGAGAACAATATAAAGAATCTAATGGGATGAGTGGAACATCAAATGAAGGTCATTATGAAGTTGCATGGATGAAAAGAAAAATCCTATAAATGGAGTGGGTTCTATGAAATTGAAAAGCATTGTCAGTGTTCATCATTTAAGGAGCTCATGGGACATAATCTTTAAAGAGATGATATATTCAATTCCGATCGTTAATTTTCAATTCCACAAGTTGAAGCTTAGTGTTCTCTCCCATATCTTTAATTTTTTCATTTTAGTTTTTATTTTATGGATTCTTGGGCTTGTGGGAGACTCAAGAAAGTTGTTTCCCATCACCATAGATTTCAGGCCTTTTCCAATGACACACTCGAAGAAAAGGGGTCAACAAGTGAAACCCTCTCATGCTTGTGGGAAAAAAAGGTGTGATCCAACATCACACTTGTTAGGTGAAAAAGTGAAAACTGTTTGCATTTTTTCAATGATGAGGTGTGCATTGGTGTCACACGTTTTCTAGATTTGAAATTAGGCTATAGTTGTTAGTGAAAAAAGTGAACATTGACTATTTGAATTTTTGGATAAAATGCAACCAAGAGGGTTAAATGTTGAAAGAGAGACTTACTAACTCTTTGGGAGAATATTCATAGATCCATTTGTGCAAGGGATGCTCATATAATATGGTCTTCTCAAGTTCCTTGAGAGCCCATTGATGCAAGTGAGTGATCTTCTACTAATGAAGATCATTGAGTGTTATGATGTAGATGTGGGGGCATTAATACTGTAGGGTGAGTGGATAGAGTTCACATTTCCGAATGTTTAGTTCACGATGGGACTACTAATGTATGGAGTGATAGGTGGCATACAACTATTTGTCTATGGGATCAACCCATGGAGGATTTTTTAGAGGCTCAATGCATCGAGTGTGCAATTATGCATGACTCCTTGATACACATGGAGGACATTGAGTCACTGAAGACTCAAGCAATGGTGGCAGGATTCATACGAGTGATGGGATCATGGGGACCCCATCGAATTACTATCAGTTAGATGATGAATGTAGAGTAGGTTCTAGCAACAACCTAGTTTGGATGGGCCTATATGTTTCTTATTGTAGCTCGGTGACAACTGTCCTAGTGTATCAAAACACACTGTGGGGACTTTGGATTTGATACCTTTATATGTTCCTTCTTATTTCATAGGTTTCAAATATTGTGACCCCATCATGATATTTATCATGAAGGACATATGAAGCACCGCATGTGAATATAGAGTGATCAAATGCTCGAGAGGGGAGGAGGTGCCATGGGAAATGTCTTCCATTTAGATTTATTTTCCCAGTGGCACCAACTTCCTATTGTTATTGAGGACTATCCATATCTAGGTATGAATTACTGGGGATATATAGAAATCCCATGACCATGAGGCTAGGCATGGGGACCTGAGGGTGAGTATGACTTAGTTAAATTTTAAGATGTTTTTACATAGTAGCATAAATTGTAGCTAGAATTCTTATGTGATCTATGTTACTAATGAATCTCTTCTCATGTGTGTGTGGAGAAGGGACTAGTACACATAGTGGGATATTAGAGGCGATGCATTCAAGTCAAGGAGGTAAATTCTATCCCACTAGCATAGAGATGTAGATTCAGGGATAATGTAGTCTTGGATGGTATCCACAAAGACATTGTCCAACTCTTGGCAAGAGGGACCGATGACGTAACATTCCAACCTTAGACATTTTTTTTTTGTAAGCTGCAGAGGAGTTTATATTAAAGTACGAAAAAATATTACATGCATAAGATAAACAAGAGTTATGAGAGCACTTTGAGGCCTCTCATGGAGCAAAAACCTCAAACTATGGCCCTGATGGACCTTCCCAGAAATAAGCTTATAGTCTAGATTATCACCGGTGTACAGTTCATAGATGAAATTACAAAAAAATGATAATAAGAATAGGCTATACCTATTACAAAAGAGCCTAGAACGAATTCTAACATGAGGAGTAACCATTAAACCAAAAAAGCTTGTAGTCCCCAAAATAGAACGACATTCATACCTGACGGTGGCATAGAATAAGAGATAGACACATAATTACTTGGAGACACTGGTGGTGTTTGCATCTTCAATATTCTCCTCTATAATGGGGAAACGATAATCTCTAAAACTAGAAGAGAAAGCATTGAATTTCTTGTCACCTAAACTTGTAGAGTTGTCGTTGGCTACCTTGGCGTTGGATTTTGAGGAGCTCTTACTGGCTTCCTTTGCTAGAAGTGGTTCATTCTTCTTGAAGGAGGTGGTAATCGATGGACCAATGTGCTCCACCCATTTGCGCTTGTGGCCGTTGGTGGACGCCATGTTGGTGTAATCCTCAGGTTGAGTAGGATACTTGTTGAGTTGAGTGGTCTTGTTCTCCACAGGCTTGGAGACCTGTGAGGAAGCAAGAGAAGAGGGAGAGTGCAAAACAAGAGCTGGAGGGGGAGGAGGAGGTGGGTCATTCCCCTGCAGAGGCTCCTGAGCTTGCAAGAGAATATTTGTCAACATGTTCTTAACCATCCAGAAATTCCTATGCCCGACCCGAGTCCTCTAAGTGACCAATTGTTGCATCACCAATTCCTCCTCTTGACCTTCAATCATCATTCTCATATGCTTAAGGATTGAATTATCATTTTCGATGAAATTTACCCTTCCCCGACCACGATTTCCTAGATTTCCGCGACCACCACCACCTCGACGAGGAGTTGCATGAAGCCCGCATGAAATTTCTCCTGATTGTGCTATGAACCAATGATTCCTGTTATTCTCAAAGAAAATCCAGGGGGGAACTGAGAAAAGCCCAAGGGAAATAGAACCAAAGTAAATCTGACTGCACATGCAAGAAAACTAGACCCAAGCTATTAGCAAGCAACCATCCAAAATATGAGAATGAACCTTGCTAGTAATCCTGCTTATCAAAGGTCGAATATGGCAATCATTCCGTCCTAGGGGCCTTAAACCAACATATTCATAGGCCATTAATTCGCGCAGGGCAGGGGGGGATGAAATCCAGGTACCAGAGGTAGCTCTAAGGGAGGATGGAATGATCTATGACATAATGGTCGTTCGCATCGAAAGCGAGGCCCTATTAATGCCCATGTGGTGAGGATCGAGCATACTCCACATGGTAGGAGGGAAATGCCACTGTGGAAGACTCCATGCTAGCGGACAAGTCACCTGCATCCAGGGCCAACCTTAGAAATTAGTATAAGTATTAATAGAATATGGTAGTAGTAAAAAGGTCAATTAATTTATAAAAATAAAAAGGAATATGTGCATTGCAATATAATTTAGGTCCATGGATAACGAGTGGTGGCATCGATGCAAAATCAAGAAATTGAGTAAATATTGAAAATTAAGTAATAAAAGGGGGCAAGGCCAAAAGAAAAGGTCTCTAGTATTTCTGGTTGGTTTTGGGGTTTGTTGCTTGTTGGTGTTGTTTTTTTATTGTTTGTGAGTGCACCTATTTGAGAGTGAGGATAAGGAGTAGGAAATTGTTGTACAAGGTTGATAGATAAGAGAGTAAGATTTCTCTTGGATTGGATTATAGTTAATTGTTGAGTGCTTAGGGACCTCAATTTGTGTTGGGGGTTTAGTTGGGTGGAGAGTTGTCCAATCAACTATTGTTGTTGATAGAGGAATCAGTGACTGATAGAGGACAAATTTTGCATGCTTAATTGGTTAGCTAGTCATCGATCGGGTAAGTAGAGATTCTTCTCTTTGATTACAATTTTAAAATTCTTTTAGTTATATGAGATGTATTATAATTGTTAACTATTTTATGGTGGTTAATAAATTTTTCTACCAATAGACACTTATAGATTAATTCTTTTTTGTAAATATTTCAAGGAATATGCTACTTAATTAGGACAAAAACCCGCTTAGTAAAAGGAGTTGATACATTTGGTATGAGATCCAAAGATCCTTAAGGGCCATAACAACCTAGACTATATTTTAACCATAAATTTTATTTTGTCCCAATATTAAACAAAGAAACTTATAATAGATCTAAACTATTTAACACATAATATTATGATAAGTACTAAGATTTGAACCTAGATCTCTTATTGTAGAGCAAGTGCCTTTCTTAAGACACCCCATATTTATGGTAGAATGAGACAATAAATTATATGCATAACAGAATTAAAGGCAATACATTGCATATATTATTATGGATTTGGTTATTGAATGTGATCTAGACACTCTCCAAGTGGTTGGGGAAACCACGATGGTCATTCAATGATCTTAAGGAAATCAATGGATATAGCCAGGGATATAGCATTTGGAGATATAAAGAACATGTCTCTTTTATAATTTTATCAAATCAATAATTTGTCTGCATGCAAATATTTTCTGATATTTGCAAACCCTTAAAAGCTATTGAATGATTTGCTTTTATTTCTTATACATCAATGGAATATGTTTTAAATTGATGGTTTTTTATTAATCAAAATAGAACCAAATTTATGGTATCATATCTCTCGTTGATAAAAGAAAAGCTTAAACAAATCTTCATAAATCTGAGGTATACTCAGTATTTTATATATGGATACATCAATAGATATCGTCATTAATTAACTATTTATCTTTGAGTAAATTAAACTTAAATAATGATTATACATCTTCATTTTGCACTAGCACTAAAGTTAAGGAAATCAACCTAAAAAAGAGAGTCGCGTTACATCTACAACCCAATATGGCCTCCAGTTAAGTCGGTAGAGCTTGAGGATGTGAAACAATGTTGTCATAGATTTCATAAAGTCCTTGAAGACCCTTCAAAATAATGCCAACATCGTATCATCTCCCTATTCAAGATGTTCACATGGTTTTTTCACATATAATGTATCTGACCTTCACTGCCAGACAAGAAAACTCTTCCCATAGGTCTCTGAAAACTGGTTTTGTTTACAAAATGACCTGGTATAGATCTTCGCAAAAAAACCATCGTTACTATCCTGACATCGATCACAATAAAACATTAAACATTAGCTTCCCAAGAGCATTCCGATTTCCATCATTGTTACTGCGACTCGTACCAGACGAGGGAAAGATGGCTCATTAACAAACATAGGATTTTGCTACTCCATGGTTCACATGGTTAATTAAGAAAATCTGTAGAAAACAAAACAATAGTTACATATAAACATCCACTTTATTTCTTAGTGGTAGTGGTTTTCTATCTAATTTAGAAAATGATAATTGAGTTTTTTTCAAGATTAGTACTTATTAGTGATTTTACGGAGTGTCTTAACAGTAGATCCATTTATTATTTATTCTACTTACTCCCAGTAAGTAACAACTTATCTAGTGAGAATTGATCTTTAAGCTACACATAAACATGTCTTTTTCTCATAAATTAGATGCTGGTTCCTTGTGCGTAGCACTGTGTTGTTATTCATCTTTTATTTCAGCCTTAGTCATGTTGCCAAACCTTTTATTTCTAAATCCCATATTATTTTACTACAGCTCGATGAGTTAACCAGGTTACAATTCCTCTTAGACGCTATAACCACTCAGCGACCATCCAAATTGCTGATGCAAACCTAGAGCGTTATAAAACCTGCGTTATATTCTGTATATAAAACCTATGTTATAGAGCGTTATAAAATCTGTGTTATATTCAGTATTGCATAACCTGAGCGTTACATACAATGGCACAACATTATAAATCAATGTTACATAATGTAATTACGTAACCGATAGTATGTAGTAAATATTTCCTTGACGGGGTGAAGTCTATCAAAGGATTGTTCTGTATTATGTTGCATTGTTGCAGCAACAAAAATTTTGGTCAAGGCATGTTTTGCCAAATTGTGAAATTAACAGTTTCACTTAGTTGGTAGTGCCAGGGTTGATTTTTGAAGAATTCCCTATTTCAATGTTAAATTAGGGTTTTGGGCTTTGGCGAATGAGCTGATTTTAGTGTCAAATGGTGATTTTGAGAATGAGCTAGTGAAACAAACTTCTTTGGATGAGAAGAAGTATTTTCCCAACTATTGGATAAGGATTCAGGGAATTTGGAATGGACTGTGATCAATGAGCTTTATAGGATCTTGTTTCGCCACTAGACTAGATTTTAAATACTTGTCTCCTTGATGTAATATTCATTTTTCCATTCCAAGGGCATATATACTAAATTAGGGAGACCTTGTCATAGAAACAGATATCTCAACTGTAAGAAGAAGTGAGTGGTGTATGCTCTCCCTCTGGGCTTAGTGCAATCAGCTAGGATCAAAAGCTTGATGATCTTCTAATGTGTCGTCTGTGGTGATCTTCGTTATCCTAAGACTATCAGACAGACAAAGGTGTGTTATTATCTAAGGTTTAGAGTTTTGTAGTGATTGAGTTTGGTTCTGTGACTGGGAGTTTTAAAGCCGAGCCAGTCCTTGGAGTTTGTGATTTAAATTCGCTTCCATGTTACATTGTACGAGGGTTGCAGTTACAAATAACTTTTCCAAAAATGTAGGTAATGAGGATTGCAGCTATACGTCTTTGATTGGAGGCATTTGGAAATCTGTGGCCACCATGCTCTTCTACAGTCTACAAGTATTTCACTTTTAGATACCCACATACATACATATATGCTTCAATGCTAAAGCTAGGTAGCTTGCTTGCTCCTATGGTAACTCACTACATGGTCTTTGGCTCAATTCTTTGGGCCAATTCTTGTAGGTATCTTCCTTCTATCTTTGTCAGATCATTGGTGAATTGGTCTGCATATTCAGATTCAATACCTGGTCCAAACACGGCTGTTAACTACTATTTTCTTTGTGTTTTTAATATTTGGATACCCAGTTTTAGGAAGTGGAATTGAGTTCTATAAAATAAACCAACTGTGGAAGATGTTACATGTTATATTTTTAATTTTGTTTTGATTTTGTTGATGTATTTTATAGTTATATGTGTGTATGTATTTGGAGAAAAATCACAATTTACAAAGGATGCTAATAAATGTCCCTATCATCAAAGCTCTTATGCTTTGGACTGTACGTCATGTTCTGTAGTGGGTTTTTGTTACCCAGTTTTTGAGTGATTGGATTGCCTCCATGTTGCTATGGTAGTGATTATCATGAATGAATGAATACAGGTTAAGAGTAGTTTTTTAACTGGGTTTTTGTTACCCAGTTTTTGAGTGATTGGATTGCCTCCATGTTGCTATGGTAGTGATTATCATGAATGAATGAATACAGGTTAAGAGTAGTTTTTTAACTGGATTTTTTTTTTCAATTTGAAATATGCTGAGTATTGATATTCACATTAGAATCAAGGGATGACAACCAATTTTTTTAAGTGGACTTGATAACCAATTGTTTAAGTGAACTTGTTATGGATTCTGTATAACTTATTTGAAAGTTTATTTATATGTTCAAGAATCTCTATAATTACATTCCTAATAATGCATCGATTGTGCCTATCAAGTTGGGACCTTCCTAGTCTTCATGGCTTTGTTGATTGTTTTGGAGGGTGATGTGGAGAGTGGTTCCAAAGTGAAATCATAAATAGATGAACTATGATGATCAACAATTCCATCAATGTCCAGTGTGGTCCTCCCAAGCTAATAGTGATGAAATCTAGACTAAATTTAGAATAATATTATTTGCATATATCCATAGTGCATGCAAATTGCAAATGGTTCTAGCTTGAAGCGAAGTTAACCTAGTTGAATATTTTGGTCATCTTTGGAAATACTTTTCTCAAATGCCCAACTTGAAATTGCCATGCAAAGTTGTTGATTCTTGTGGGTTATGAATTTGATATGCTCCACATATAAATATTGGAACAACTTAGTTATGAGTATTGATCTATTATTTCTCAAAACTTCTGCTTGCTAAATAAAGGTCAAATAACAAAGGGACACTTAATACAAAAATGTAGCATTGCTTGTAGACGATTCTTTAGATTCCGTTGATGTGTATTAAGGATGATTTATTTTCATTTGTAAATATCATACTCAAGTAAACTTTGGGTTTTTGCTACCTTTTGGCGAGGTGAAATATGGGTTGCTTTATGTTTTTTTAAGTAAGGTGTGGATATTCAATCAAAGCAATTATGCAGCGGATTATTTGGCCAAAGGACATATTTGGCATACATTTATTTATAATCAAAACAACCTTCATAAAATGGAAGAATTCTTTCTAATGCTAGGAATTTGTTTTTTTGTTTGTTTATTTTTCCAAGGAAACCTTGCAAGGGAACCCAAGGGATGCTTCCCCACATTCATGGATGGCATCCCTAGTAAGCTTGTCACCATAGACTAGTGCACCTCACGTAGGGGGACTTGAACTGTGCATTTGTTGGTAGGTAACTAGCCAAATGCCCATCAACATTAGCAACAAGTAGTTGAGCTAATCCCTTGGGCCAATGCTAGAAAAATTTTATGTGTTTAGCAATAGCATTTAGATATTGTAAAGAACATAGCTTCAAAAACACACAATAGCGGTAAGATATCTAGAAGGTTGGTAAAATTATTAATATTAAGGAGGATATGTATCCTAAGGAAAACAATTTAATCAACATAAGGACCTAAATTATGTTCAATAAGAATGTCATCATGAGTGAGGGTTCATGGTATGAGATTGGCTATTTGATATCCTAAGGTAATGCGATTGTTTTTAAAGTTCCATATTGGAGATAATGGACCATGAAATTTAGTAATCATGAATGAAGATGACTTAATGGAATATTTTGAGGAAAACAATGGAACTACTATGGAGAAGTAACCTATCTAAATCATAAGCATGCCTTATATAGCTTATAGATGATGTGATACTTCATTTTTTGGTGTAAATTATTCTAAGAGCAACATTGCCTAAGAAATTATAAGTTTATGAGAGCCACTTATGGCAAGAGTAATATTGAAGAATGGAACTATCACAACTTAATGAGGGCATAGAGTGCACGTCCCTATTTCATTAAGATTCATATTGGAAATGAAGAAAGGTAATTACATCGATTAATTAAAGTTATTAAAGCATGTGTATTATCATACAAGGGGTACAATGGGTATTTGTGAAAGGACATGAAGAATTGATACTAAAACATATATTACCTAGTCATAATCATAGGTGTTTGGGGCATAATTATAAGGTGTGTATAGATAATTCATGGTGGAATATTAATGATAAAAAACAATTATCATGTAATAACCATAGAATAGTCATGGTATGAACATAATGATAATGATCAAGGCGAAGTAGAAGAGATCAAACGATGATAACTTAGCATATTTGAGGTACCCCTAGAGTAAGTACAACTTGAGCAAATCATTCTGAACAACAAAAACGATCTCAATATAGGGAACACAGATATTTACGAGAAATTTTATGAGGCTTTAACAACATTAGAGTTGAATGACAATTAAATCCAAGAGTGTCCATAGGACAATAATTGAGGTAGGTAAATTCCATGAATAAACTAGAAGGGAGAATCACTCTAGTAAATAGGTGGGATGTACCCAGTCGTTCAATGAGTAACAATAGTTGAGAAAAATACTCAATCTAAATGTCAACACTATGAAATTTTGGGGTTAGATCAAATCAATCATAATCTCCACATACTCCATAAAGTACTCATACCCTTATAAGATTAGGAATTACAAACATAATATAGGTAACAATGGGACAATATCACTTGATGAAAAAGAAGTTCAAAAGGTGGATCATATGATGTAAGTGACCTTCCACTTATCAAACTGATATCGTACTTTAGGGGTTCAATCCAGGGGGATAAACAAATGAATCTAGATTGGAACTTAACTCATATTCTAGTTGGACGTTGTGATGTTATCTTCAATGGTAGAAGATATGATATCTGTATACTTTTTCTTACATGTTTTATGCATTATTAGTTGTCCATTTTCTCGGTACAATATGTTAAATTGAGAATCAAGATAGGAGTATTTATGAGGTTATGCAATCTTATACTTAGCAAAACACATGGTTATCCGTAAATGGTCACATCCAACATATGATGATATAATTGTTACACCAAAATTTCGTCATCATGAGTCATGTGTCATCTCTATGCCTTAATCCCTGAAGTTCCTTGGCTAAAACATTTGAAGGAAGGTTGTTGTCCTTTGCCTTTACCTTTTGTAGTCACCCCGATGCATCGTACCTTCAAGCAAGGAGCTTCGAACCCAAGGTGATGCGTTCTGCACATTAGTAGAGTGCATCGGCGACGCAGTGTGCCTGTTTACAAGGTGCGGTGATCTACTTCTGACGCATGTTGCCTTCATGCAAGGTGTGTCGGAGTTGATTAAAATGGATAAAATGAAGCTTCGAGCGACTTCTCGAAGCTTGGTGATGTGGAGGCTTATCCCTAGATGCTTGGAAAGGTGGCACTCGATCCCCTAACCTAGTGGGATGAGCCCTTAAGCCTCTCCCTTAAATCCTCAACCTCTCCTATCGCTTTAGCCCTATATATATGAACCCCCTCTCCATTGTTAAGGGAGGAAGGATAAAGCACCCATATGCTGGTGGAATTTGGTCAAGACTATCTTCTTCATCCACAGGAGGGGTAGGATGCTTTGATCTTTGAGGCAAGATCATTTGAGTTGGAGTCATAACGTCAAGGCATCGATTGTAACTCTCTACTTTGTATTTGCTTCAAATTACATTTAATATAAATATCTTTCCATAAACTTGTTATGTCTTATAATATTGTTTAGGATTGGCTTCTTTGATCGTTGATCTAGTTAGATTCATAGTCATATGCTTTCATATTGTTCCTTTGTTTCCACTTGCTCCATCTTGTTTTGCAGCTGGAGATCGAGGAACAGGAAGTAGATCAAACGAGGAGAAAGGAATTGCGATTATAAGGTAACTCACTTTCTAATCTACCTTGCAATTTAATCTAACTAGGAAAGATAATTATGTTATGTACTCTTTTTTTCTAGATCTAAATCATTTAGGCCAGAGAGATCAATTTTTGTCTGCATTAACAGATTGTCTTCAAACAAAAATGGCGACCGTACTAGGGAATCATAGATCATAGTTTTGATTTGTTTTCAATTCTTGATTTTTCTTGGTTAAGGCTCTAATTTACTTTCCCTCCATTGGATCTGACCATCAGAGAGTCTCTGGGATATCCAGAATTTGCTAGGATCATTATTAGACCTGTTACCTTTTTATTCTTGGAGTATTTTTATTTTTTGTTGCTCAGATCCTGCCCGACGCATCTAGTTGGTGTAACCCCCACATCACTCTAATTCTGACGCTCTTTACCAGTTATCAACCTGCATCGTTGACGGTCTCTGACTGTTTGCAAACTGCGTCACTAACGTTGTTTTCCCATTTGCAGACTGCGTTGTTGGATCTTCCAACGCCCTGGTGCACAATTGCAGGGCGCGTCTCCCTCCATTAGTTGCCACTTACCATAAAAAATTCTCAAGTTGGTTTTTGGTCTGATTTTATGAATTCTGTGTGTTTCCCCTTACAGTCATAGAACCCCTAGGCACAACATGTTCTATCCTTGGCTTAATTGTGAATTTTAAGTGTTGATTAGGGTCCTAGCTAGTCAAGCGAGTGATTCAGTCGTTGTGGGAAATTTCAATCCCCCATCGATGTACCCAGTCTTGTGACTCCCAATCATCTCACCTAATCTGTTCGATTTGTTCGTTTTGACTTCCAAGCCTTCCCATGTTTGGTTATTGTGATTTTTTGCTTGATTTTGTGTGTTTTGAGTGTTGTTGAGATTTTGGGTGATCACATTTCTTTGGGAATTTCCAATTGATTAGAGTTTGCAGTAGTGTATTCTCTCATTTTCTGAACATAGATATGGAAAGGGGCATAATTCTCAGATATGTTGAGTGCATTTGAGTAGGAAATAAAAAAATTGTTCATTATCTCCATTTCAAGTTTCTTTCTTGAAAGTGTTGTAAATATTTTTTCATACTTTGGAAATTATCATCAAAAGATCGTTGAAAAGTTTGAAAGAATAATTATTTGCTTGCATTTCCTTGGTTTTGAAAAACTTATCTATCATTTCTTTGAGATTCCAAGTACATTTAAACTTTTGTAAAGCGTTTCCAAAGATTGAAAGTTTATTGCATTTTTTTATTTTCTTCCACTTTTTTATCTTTATTTTGGAAAAATGAAGTTATTGCATTCAAATGAAATTCTTCTTTTCACTTTTTTGTAGATTCAGTTAACTTGAAAAGTGAAAAAGAAAAAACATTTAGATTTGATGTATTATTCATTTTTTGTTGGTTAGTGAAAGATTGATTTTGATTCTTTTGGTTGATTTTGAAATCTTAGAGGTATTTGTTCATTTTCATTGTTGAAAACAAAGAAAATTTCTCCTTACCTTAGTTAGTTTTCATCGAAAGGAAAAAGAAAATATTTGCATTTGCATGTAGCTTAGATTTGCATCTTTTTACATTCTTGTCTACACCTCATGCATTCACCTAATCGTCAAAGATAAAATTTAACGGTAGCACTAGGTTAAAACTGTATAGAAACTTGTGTGTTAAGTTAGAGACGCATTATGTGTTAAGTTAGAGACGCATTCCGACGTCTTTAAGTGTGGAAGCCATTGTTATTTTCCTGCACTGTATCCCAAGGGATTGTATTTATTCCACGTACCAATTGGTATATCGAATGGCCTTTCACGTACCCTTGGGTATATAGAAAGGTACTTCGCGTACTTGATAGTATATCAGAAGGCTCCTGTCATATGGTTTTGTATTAGACAACACCACTACGGATTTGAGCTCCTATGTACCTTGTGTATATCGGGAGACCCTTATAGGATTCATGTAACCATCTGAGTTAACCTATTGTCTGTCTTGGCATGGAAATACACTGAGAATATCACTCAAGGAACTACTACGCACGTGTTATCAGGTAGTCAGGTTATACGGTCAGGGGTACGGTCCTAATCCTCCCTGGTTAGCGCTCTGAAAGATTGGGCTGAGTATAACTGTTGGACCCCATGGTATATCACGAGTTGCGCCGCCTTGATAATCCCATGAGGTTCTAGATCATTGAATCCACACCTACCACATGAGTTTGCTTACGGATTTAGCTTGTGTAAACTTTGGAGTGTATTTTTCTTTTTGTATATAAAACGCTTAGGAGAAATTTTGGTTTAGTCATTCTGGATTATCAACCTTTAAGAAGATCCCGCGGGATTTTGAACTTGCCACTTGAATATCCCCTTAATCCGAAGGAGAAATCAAGAGCAAACATGGATCAACCTACCACATCTGTGTCACATGAAGAAGATACTTCTACCATGGAGTCAGGGATGAACTATTCACCTCCCGCACACCCCCATATCATTGATCCTATGGGTCCTGTGATTGTGGCACAACCTGCTTCACATGGCACATATTTTCATCATTCGATGGAAGGAAATCCTGGAGCTACAGACTGGATTTTCAGTCAACCCTAGGATGACACTATATCAACATCCTTTGGTCCAACTGCATCATTTTGGGACACTTCTTTAGGATGACATGTTTTCGATTTTGAGTCACTTCTGACTGTGGAAACTCCAATTCAATTTCCTCGATGGATACCTAATAATGTCTATTTTGCACCTGTTTATGCGACTATTGACCATTTACGAACATTCAGTGAACAACTTAGATGACAGAGTTTCCCGCCTAGACCTAACCCATAAGTGTCAGGTATTGAACAACATTCCCCTATCCATTCTTTATCATTTTCTTCACCAGGAAATTCTACACCTACCATGACCACTTATGAACCAGGTCAACAATCGTTCCCGACAAGTACACCTCAGAGTCAAGAGACTGGTTCAACACCTTATCTGGCCCCAACCTCTGGAGGGAAACCTTCAACCACTATTAACTATGTTACTGGAGCATTACCTCCACCACCCCCACCTCAAAATTCGAGGGGAGGTTATAATCTACCTGTTAGTTTACAGTCAAGTGGAAGTAATCCCTTTGTTAGTAGTCAACCATTTGCTTCGGGTCAACCTACCATTAGTGGTCAACATTCGGTTACTGGGCACACTCCAGTAAGTGGAATGTTTTTTACTAGGGGGAAACCCCTAGCTAGTGGACCTAATCTAACTGGGGGAAATCACCCAGTTAGCGGACATAATGTGAGTGGAGGACATACTTCACATCTGAACTATAGTATGGTTGGTAGTTCTCTCCCAACCATGGGAAAACCTACATGGACACATCACACAGGGGGGCCATCTATTTGGACCCAACCCCCATGGGGGAATATTTATTCGGGACATCATAATCCTACCATAGGACCCAATTATCTAGGTCCACCTCCCAACCCGGGAGGCCCACCCCCATATGGCAAATTTCCTACGGGAGGACCTTATGACCAATCGGTCCATGGTCCTACTGGTACACAAATTCCTTATCAATATTACTAGTATCCACATCCGAACCAACAATTACCATTTCTGGCTACACTTGATCTGCCAGACTTGTCACGTTTGACTAACGATCCCATTTATCATGGCACATATTGGCCTACGATTCCTGTGAAGTTACCATCAGATATCCCGAAGTTTGACGGGAAACCTAGCAAGGACCCTAAGAACCATGTCATGACTTATCATTTATGGTGCTCGTCCAATTCCTTAATGGATGATTCCATCCATTTGAGGTTATTCCAATGGAATCTTACCAACACTGCCACAAAGTGGTACATTAAGTTGCCACCACATTCCTTTCCTGATTTTTTTTATCTTTGGATATGTCATTTTTTACTCACTTTCAGCTATCAATCCACTACGAAACCGACACAGATATTTTGACTTCTCTCCATCAAATTACTGCCACTCACATTTCTAATCATATTCATGAGTGGAGGAGGAGAATATGTCTCATTAAATCTCCCATTCCGGACCAACTCCTTGCAGATTGGTTCACGAAGTCACTACTTCCTATCATAACTAAAGACGTAGCTATGGGTGGGGTCATTACGGAGGAACACGTTATAGCTCATGCTCAGTACTTAGACCTTGTTTATGCTCAATCTAGAACCTTATACAATATCATTCCAGATGCCCCCCGCCCTACGTACGATCCAACAAAACCACCCACGGGACCTCATGTCGATGGCATCATTGGTTCTGTTCACACCCATCCTTCTAGACAATATGGTGGGTCACAAAGATATCATGGCTCGAATCCACCCTCATCCCAGGCTGGCAACAACACCAACAAATCACCCAACCCTGCTGCCACTGAAGAAGTGAATTCAGTTCAATCTGCTTCAACTCAAAAGTCCAGTGGTAAAAAGAAGAACAAAGGTAAAAATAAAAAGTCTTCTAACCAGCGGGAACCTAAGAAAAATCCCGACGACACCAAAAAAAAGCTGAAGGTGAAGTATCCTTGTTTACTATGCGGTGGTGACCACTTCACCAAAGAGTTCCCACATCGGGACGAAGTGAAAAAGTTTCTCAAGGGAAACCCCGCACCCACAGTCTTAAATAATCCCTTCCCCACACAACAACAACAGATGATTGTGCAATAACAATATCCTTCTCAAGGAGAAACGTCCTACACCGCTCATGTTCTCATGATGCAGAGCAAAACGGTCAACTTAAATACTCGATCACGTTCATATGAATATCCTTCCACAAAGGAATCTAACGTGGGTAATCCTGAAAAATCCCCTGCATCTACATCTAGTATTCCATCACCGCGAGGTATTCTTGTCATAGAGAAACATTTACTGTATTCAGTATTGCGTCCACCCAAGAGCACGATTCGAAAAGCCACTTTCAATCCCAATGATCGGGCTGATCAAAACTATAATATAATAGAGGATTTAGCGCAAGCCCCTTGTTCCATGTCAATGCTAGAAGTCTTACAAAATTGTCCCATTTAGCGTAAGACCCTGTTATTCGCGATTGGAGCTGTAGACCCAAATTCCTCCAATACCATCATGTTCAAGTTAGAGTATTTCAAGCCGAGGCTTTCCCACCAACTTGCTTTTCAAATTGTTACTAACATTACCAGGAAAAGCATCCATCGTACTGTCTTAGATGAAGGAGCCTCTACCTCGGTTATGTCGTTATCCTGTTGGCGAGCCACTGTATCTCCCAAGTTGAACCATTCCCCCACTACATTGAAATCCTTTGATTGACATAGATTTCAACCTCACAGGCTGTTACAATATTTGACCGTTGAGTTGGGCGGAAAAATCGTTTCCATTAACGTGGAATTCGTTGTTGCCCCATCGGATTACAACCTATTACTTGGTCAAAATTGGTCCTATGCCATGACCGCGGTTGCATTATCTGTCTTCCGCATTGTGCAATTTCCCCACCAAGGGTATATTTTCACCATCGACCAATTAGATTTTTGTACACCACTACTCATCCCGCAGACAATGTCCCTCTTTTAGGACACTCGAAGCAGATATATGAGAGTGTGGGGGTAGGACTCCTTAAATATTCATCCCTCATGGCAGTCTTTCCAACATCAGATCCCCCTGCCCATGTTACCATGGTGAACATGATTTCATCCTCGTATTACTCAAATGATCAATGGATTGTGCTCGATCCAGACCATTTGGATACAATTGGAGATGTGATGCCTCTTAGCCATACAGAATCTACTTATGAAGCCATCCAATCAGCACCTGATTTACCCAATGTCCACTCTGTCGTGACATCTAATTCACGTTCTCTTCCATTACAATGGAGCTCATCCCAACTTGATCCTCTACTCCATACTTTTCATTTTGACGAGTCAATCATGGAGATTATGAGTGTGGATGAACCCCCATGGGAATACCTCCACCATAGATTGTCTTTCCTTCCGCCATTAGATTCAGTAGAGAATGCTATTGAAATGATTGTTTCACCGAATGTATTTCCTTACCCTCAATCTCCTATCCTGGCGGTGGATACGGTAACTGAAGGGAACCTAGCTAATATCATGCCTACCTTTCAGATCGGCCTCTTGGTAAAGCCTGGAGTCGTGGAACAAATTCACGTAGGCCAAACTTGTTCTCCGGAAGAAGTCACTACTTTTATGGCCTTGTTTAAACAATTCAACGATGTATTTGCATGGAGCTACGAGGAAAATGCCGGGGATTGATCCTACTGTTGTTATGCATGATATTCAAACATATCCTGGTGCAAAACCTGTCCAGCAAAAACTACGCCCTGTGCACCCTCGGAAAATTGTGGCTATTAAGGAATAAATAGAAAATCTCTTGAAGGTTGGGTTCATTTATCTTGTGCCCTTAACATATTGGGTCTCTAATGTCATCCCCGTTACCAAAAAACAATAATATTGTTTGATGGTATGCAATGTTGCATGTGGGTTCTCATTCTGTAATAGTGAGGATATGAATGATGATTTTTGGTGATTGCATAGGAAATTATTGCATAATGATTTCATGGGATTATTTGATGGAAGGTGATACTTAGTTATGATATCTCATGATGGTATTTCATGGCCGATGGTATTTAGTAATATTATTTTAATATATCACTTCACAAGGATGGGATGTAATACTTAGCATATGATTATTAATCATTTCATAATGGTATGACCTGTACTACTAGATTCCAATGTTTAATTATTTCATGATGGTATTTCATGAGGATGAAATGTGATACTCAATCTGAGACTTACCATTTCATTTTGATACTCAATACGGTACTTCATTTCTCATCATGGTATTTGATGACAAATGACATTTAGTTTGTGATGTGATGTTGTTTCATGTTGATATTCAACATGGTGCTTTATTGCATAATATGTTGTTAATTCATGATGGTCTTTCGTGACATATTAGTTCAATATGATGCTTAATTATTTTAGGATAGCACCATGGGTTGTTATTTTATGATGATATCACATAGCATATGGTATTCATTAGAATGCTTAGTTAAAACCTAGTTTATGAGGCATCTTATTCCATGAAGATGACTTATGATGTGTTCGATTGCATGATGTTAACTTATAAGAAGACTTTCTTCATGATCACATATGATAATCAGTTATAGTAATTTATTATTCATAATGGATTTTATGATATCTTATTAAATTGAGAAGATAACTAGCAATCACTATTATTTTTGGAGAGTGGAAGTTTGTTTTAGTAAATCCACCCAAAGAGCCTTCAGAGGCTAATCATTCTAGGATTTTGTGGGAGCCTATAATCACGAACGAGGATAGACACAAAAATCACCTTATGGGATGTGGAAAACTCAACAATGCACTCTATGCCAAATATTATTAACTCGAATACCATAAGTCCACAACTTGAGGTATTTTCTCTTGGGGTGCACATATGGAGAAGGACTTCCAATGACTGGGGCTTGTGCCATAATGGTGCATTGGGAGGGAGTACAGGCCTTCATTTTGATATTCCCGGGGTATAATAATATTGATGTCGAGATTGGTGTACATGTAACTAGATGTTGGTTAATTTCAATAAGGCATGTATTCTAGTTAATTCTAATGAGGCCACAAATTTATAGGAAGTTGGGAGGGTGGCTAAGCCATGAAAAATTCCCAGGGAACTTATGATGCCTATTCTATGATCCACATATAGGTTACAATATATTTCATGTACCATGGCGAGCAGGACCATCTAGAGCATTGGAAAGGAGGATTATGGAGGTGGTGGATGGTATGATTCTCAGGGTGAGGGTGAGTAAGGAAGGAGGGAGTTCAACAATGTTGTATATTTATTTATTTTTAATCCTCTATTTGATTGGACTGATGCTTGAGTGTGTAATGAGATTGGTGCATAATTGTATGATTGATTTCATCTTAGACACCATGAAAATTATTAAGAGCATGTTGTAACTTAGGGTGCCATGATTGGCGCATTAGTACAGGTGAGAAATTTCTATTTGATGGTCACACATATAAATATATCATCTTCACAATATTATTAGCTATTTATATAATTGATTAAGAAAAGTCTTGTATTTGTTACTATGGGATTATAACTTCAAGATAAAGTTTTCCAAACGGGGGGAAGTATGTAACACTCCAACTGTTATCCCTGCAGTCTACACTAGACTGCTATAGGGAAAAGCTAGGGAACTTAGGTAAGAATATCAAATAGATTTGGTTTATTTTGGAGTGGTTGAGTAAAGGATAACCAAGAAGGGCCTATATATAATATGGAGTAACATATAACATGGAAAACCTATGAACTTCAGGTTTTGAATTATGAACCATATGTGAATGAGAGTGCAATAATAGAATTAAACATAAATACACAAAAGAAATAAGCTACAAATTTCATGCATTCGTATCTCATCCACCATATAACAGAGTTATATCTAGGAAACTAAAATAAAATAGAGCATAATTGGCAGGAAATAAACACATACAGTGTACATGATATTAGTTCTGCAATCATGGTTATGCAGTGCATTTAAATTATGTAATCAATTAGATAATCATTTGCTAACATATAAGATGGAAAAAAAAAGTTCACACCTCATATATTATCAAATTTCATAGGAGACTGTAAAGTATGCTTACAAAAATAACTAGACCATCCAGTGGTATCCATAAATCGAACCCCCTCCTCCTCTTGAGTTCTAAAATATATAGACTTTACATCATAACAATCTAGACTCCTCCATTGGGATTCAATCATCATCCTTATTGCTAAAAATATTCTTTGAATTCAAAGGATGATTCGACTTAACAAACTGTTCTAAGATCCTATTTTAAAGGGGCACATCATATAATTCAAGGTCGAGTTTTAAAAGTATTAACTAACATCTGACTTGTCAAAATAAGCATATAAAATATGCTTGATCAAAATTTATACAAACTTGAGAAATTAAAATTCTAAGACTAAAATGATGACAATTGTCTTCATGACACTGCTTCATGTACTCACAAAACTTGGACAACTGGAACTGATACCTAGAACATCGATCTTATCTTCATTTATTTTTTGGAGGCCAATTATACATGGTGTCATGTAGAATATGCGTCCCTAGATCAATAAGAACGCCTAACTTCTCACTTCTTTTCTCATTTTTCTTCCTGAGCTATAGGCATTCCTATTTCGAGTATTTTTTCTGTCTAAGAAATTTAGCATTGATTTTCTTTAGCTTCTGAGTAAACCTGCATACCTTAGTAAACTTGATCATCAATTTCACTCTCTTATCACCAAATCTGAGTGCCTTATCTTGTAACAATTGATTTTCTAGCCTTAGTCCCCTCAGTAAACCCTTATACTTCTTCACTTTCTGCTTTAGTTTCTGATTAATCTGAGTCTGCATTGTTTTCAGGTTCAAGGGAGGCAATTTCCTCCAGAGCTGGAGTGGGTGCAACTGAATTATCTTCTTTAACTTTTTGAAGAGATATAAAATCTAGATCCGTTTTCTTACCTGTAACAGGTTCCACACATGGTTTTTCTTTCTTTTCCTAAAAAAAAATGGGAGTAATAGGTTCTAGTTCTTGAGAACATGGAATAGCATTGATGGTCTCTTCTATACCAACCAAAAACTAAGTGGCCTTTCTATCTTTCTCTAGAGATAACCCCGGTTCATCCTCAGAAACTTATTCAAGATAAGTTGTTTCTTTTCCTCTACCTGCTACAGAATCATTTTTCACCTAGACTGGTCTCTGTATCTCAAGCTTCGGCTTATGTTTTTAAGGCTTGTTTACACTTTTACTTGGAGAAACCTCCAGGTCAATAACCTTGTTCTCTTTCAAAGAAGGATCAAAACGAGACTTAAAATTCAGTCGTAGCTTATTAGTTTCTCTACTATGGGGTCCCCAAAGTGGAAAGGGCTTGGGCTCACTTTGATTCCTTTGATTTTTGACCTGGCGTTTCTTATCTGCGACTTCCTGTAGGATGATATTTTCTGCAGGAGGTTGCTTTAATGCTCCTCTCACCCTACGAGTCATCACCCCACCTTCACCTTTTTCCATATCTTCCTTGACTAGTGCAAGGCTATGGTTTTTTGTTTTCCTCTATGAATAAAATTGCAACCTTTTATTGACGAAGCTCTTAGGTTCCATTTCACCTATACATTTTCCGCTGGTTTAATCTCTACTTTTCACTTTTACACTAGGTTCAGTGGAAGAACTACCAATTTCACCAATTTCAAACAACTTTGTAGACTCTGTTGCAGAAGAAGTAGCTTTGAAATCTTGAGATGAAGATGGCAGGTTATTTGGGGTAACAAATTCATAATTTAATAGGAAATGCTCCCAGTTATGATTACATTTATTCAATTCTTGCAAAACTAGCAATTTAATTAGGGCTTGATGTTAGATTCCATGATGACTATTTGGTGACTTATTTTCCCTAGCAGTCATCTTCATTAAGCCTTTTAGGAAGTAAAACGGTAAATTCATAGGGGAGATTCCTTCTAAGTGAAAAATAACATGCATGTGGTATAAGTGCATTGTAGCATACCTCTCCCCCAATTATGTACCTTTGCACGAACCTGAGCAAATGACTATACTTTATTTTGAGCCAGGTTCTTGGTATGCCTATACGCCAGTCTGGATTTTGGTGACTTTCCAACAAGAACCGGTTACATTATGGTGTGCTACCCCCCTACAATTTGAACCAGCATTCTCCCTTTTGTGGAAGTTCACAAGTGATTGCTAGAATTTTCTGATACTGAGAAAGTGAGATATCCAATGGTTACATTCATCGCATCGAATCTCTATGCAAAAGCTTGAGCCATAGGGGTGAAATGCCCTTGCAATTTTTGAAAATAATGAAACCATCCAACCTGCTTGAATTTTTGTCCAAACTCTGGGTACGCTTCAAGCACTTCAGAACCCATGGGTTCATATCTGACCAATTTCCCACTTCGCTTCCACCCCATTTTGATGTTGAAACTGAGTAAGAAAAACACTCACAAATGGCTGAGATATTCTTCAAGGTGTATACTGACTGAGGCGAGGGATAACTAACAAAATATTCGGTCTACTGAGCTATAGAATTAATCATTCCTCTTGCATATTTGGGTTAAGTCATGGCTGTGGAGGATTCATTGAAATAAAAACCCAAGTGGTTTCATGATTTCCCACAATCTCCATGTATATGGTGCTTAACTATGATGTGACTGGAGGTGGGCGCAGTAATGAGTGTTCTGACATTTTGTAGTACTACTTAATTAATATTGTAGTGCAATATCCAAACTGTTATGTAGCACAGTTGCATAACTATTTTGTAGCGCAGCTACATAACAATTCTGCAGCACAACATCCAAGAAGAGTTCTAACCTTAAATCCAATTCCTTTTCTTTCTAAATGTCGAAATATAAGCATAAAATAACACCTGCAAAACTAATAGGACTACAAAAGCATGCAAGATGTGTGCCATCTTAACAAATTAAACAACTAATTATCAAATTGAAAACAAAAAGAACGTAGCAAGCACAGAGATCATACAACATAATTTTAAGAATCAGTGTTTTTCTTAGGAAAATTCCTTGGGGTGAGTTTAGGATAGATTAAAATTTTCAAATTCTCAAGTTTTGGAAATTAGCGACCCTAAGTGCAGACCCGAGTACTAACACTGGCTCCTTCTGGGGATATCACTTCCTTGTGAAGTGATAAGAACCCTTGGCTTAACTTTCCTCTGATGCCTGCAGTTTACAAATATGCTTTATTTACTGAAAACAAACCATACTCTTTAAACTGAAAAATGAAATTAATATGTAACTAAATATTATTTACAACAGTGCCTTTTCTATTGGGTTATGGAGTCTTATTAGGGAATGCACATCTCACAAATATGTACAAGAGATTAGGATACCAACAACTTTAGTAAATGTAGAAGTGCTTCAGATAATGCCCATTAACTGGGCCTCCAACAACTATACTTCCATCAAGACCTTCCAGGATAAAAGTATTGCTATTTAAGACCTCATAAATTTGGAATGCCCCAAACCATAAATTGTCAAATTTCCCATGCTTAGATTTTTCCTCCCTTCAGACATCCCATCTCAAAACTAAATCGCTAGGAGATAAACTATCTTCTTTTGTTCTTTTATCATAAATGGATTTAAATTTGTCATGATGTTTCAGAGTTTTTCGAGCAATGATTCTCTTAGTTGTTGAGTTTCTACCATCTAGTAAATTCTTCATTGAATGGCATTTGGTTCTTCAACTTCATCTTGCAGAAACTTTATAACTGGAAAGCCTAACTGAACAGGAAAGGTTGCATCAGCACCATACACAAGTTGGAAAGGATAAGTACAAATACATTTTTTAGTACTTACCCTATCAGCCCAAAGTGCATATTTAAGGCTGGTATCCCATGTTCTTTTATTTTCAGACAACAATTTTTAAATGTTGTTAACAAGATTTTTGTTGGTGGATTTTGCAAGGCCATTACCTTGAGGGTAATATGGTGTAGAATGTTTAAGAATTATATTATACTTCTCGCATTGGAAGACTTAAAGGCAAGAGCATTATTAGTTAGCAATTTCCGCGGGCAACCAAACCGTGCAAAAATATATTCCTCTAAAAATTCCATGATTACTTGATCTGGTGCTTTCCTTGTTGGAATTGCTTCGACCCATTTGGTAAATAATTCTATTGTTGTTATGAAATATTTATGCTTCCCACTAGATGGAGGATTGATTTCACCAATGAAATCTAATCCCCATTGCTAGAAAGGAGCATCAACAACAATGGGTTTCAATGGAAAAGGCAACAATTTATGTTTTTTTGTAAATTTCTGACATTCTATACAAGCCTAGACCATGGCGAATACATTAGAAAATAACGTGGGCAACTAGTATCATGCCCTCATAGTTTTAAAAGTTGTTGTTTTCCAATATCTATGTCCCCAACAAGCTCCATCATGCAACTCAGTAGTTACCATATTTGCTCTGTCTTGATCAATGCATCTCAATAACATTCCTCCAGGGTATTTCCAAAATATATTTTTTTAACTATGCAATATTTTTGGGCTTTGAGTTTCAAAGATATGAAATTTTTCCTATCATAATTAGGTGGACATTGTAGATTTAATAGAAAAAACACAATATCTTTATACCAATTTGATGATGAGTAATTTTCCATAACCTGTGAATTTTCATCATCTTTATGTGTTTCATTCAAATTAACTGATCTAGAATTAGATTAATACCAAGTGATTTACAATTTGAGTCGGCAAGAATCTTAGCTAGAGCTTGACCCTTTATCAACTTTGTGGGATTTATTTTGGCATCATACTCAAGTAATATGGCTATCCATTTAGCGTGCTTACCTTCACTGTTAGGTTGTACCAAAATATCTTTTACCGCACTGCTAGGAACATATGTTATCACTTTTGATTGAAGGATATACATTCTAAAAGACTTCAAAACTTTAATTAAGGCATATGCCTATTTTTCAATGATATTATACCTTAATTCAGCATCTCTTAACACCTTGCTGAAAAATGCCACTGGTTTCTTATCACCATCCTTATTTTTCTACAATAAAACAACAGCCACTGTGTCCTCATAAGCGGAAGAAAATGTAAAGAACTGCTTGGAATAATCTGGGTTGATAAGCACATGTGCTTCCATTAAGGCTCGCTTGATTTTCTCAAAAGATTCTCTATCTTCTTTTGTCCATCTTACTTCTGCATCTTTTTTCAACATGATTGCAATATATTTTATTATTTCAGCGAAGTTAGAGACAAATATTCAGAGAAAATTAATCTTACCAAGAAAGGATTGAATCCCCATTTTGTTTCTAGCAAGATCGATCTTTAGAATTACAGCCACCCTATCCGGATCAATTTTAACTCCTTGCTAAGAGACAATATGTCCCAGAAGTCTGCCTTCTTGCATTGCAAAATTAGATTTTTTAGGATTGTGAGAAAGACCAAATTTCTTGCACTTCAAAAACGTTTGCTTGAGATGTTTGAGGTGCTCCTCATCTAATTTGGAGAAAATTGTAATGTCATCTAAATAGATGACTATGAATTTATCTTCTCTCCAACAAAAGCTATGTCCATTGCTCGTTGGAAAGTGGCCCCCGCATTCATTAGGCCAAAAGGAATCATGTCGTACATAAATGTTCCCTAGGGTGTCGCAAAGGAATTTTTCTCTTTATCTTCCTCACAGACAGCAATATGGTTGTACCCAGAAAATCCATCTACCATTGAAATTCGTTGTCCGCCCACTACCCTTTGTAGAATTTGATCCATTTTCACTAAAGGGTAATTTCCCTTTAAATAACTCATGTTTAAATTGCATATGTCAACACATAGTCTAATTTCACCATTCTTCTTCCTGAAAAGTACCAGGTTAGAGACCCAAGAGGAAAACCTAAGAGAAACAATAATCTTTGCATCAAACAAATTTTTCAGTTCTTTTTCGATAACTAGCAGCAACATTTGGTTGACTTGGCTCAATTTTTGCCTGAAAGGTTTAGCATCAGGTTTGAGGGGTATTTTATGTTGAACAATGCTTATGTTAAAGGTTTTTAAGTCCTCATAGGACCAAGAAAATACATCTACAAATTCCTTCATTAATTCCACATATCTTTTCCGTTGTTCATCGGATAAAGCTTTAGACAACTTTACTAATTTTGGATTAGCCTTTCTACCAATGTTACAATCTACAGTATTGTTTTGAACAAGCTGAGAAAGTATTTTGTAGTATGTCATGTTTTCTAAATAAACTTTCAAGAGGGACCAAACCTTTAGTCAAGAAATTACCTTTAAGTTCAATTATATCATGACCAGCTATTGTATTAGATAGGTTTGAAAGTTTAAACTCATCAATTTCTTCTTCATCATCAATTAAAGACCCAAAAAATTCACCAATTGATTGCAAGAATCTATTAATTTCTGCACCATCCTCAAATACCTATTATTCTTTAACATTTCCAGGGACTGGAGTCCTATGCCTGAATTCCAAAACATATCTAAGATGAGGTTGAATTGGAACCCTAAAAAAACTTGCAGCCAAAGCTAAAGAATCAACAGTTTCATTACAGTTCCTAGGAACAAAAAAAATATTGAAATCCATAAAATAATTGTCAATCAAATCCCAGAATTCATTTCGATAAACCTTGAGCTTCTTTTGTTTAGCTTGATAAACATTTCAGGCCTGCTGAACTATCAGTTCTAAGTCCCCAAATACTGCCAATTCCTGTATTTTCACATCTTTGACTGCTCTTAAACTCAAAACTAAGGCTTCATATTCAACAATATTATTTCTAGCTTTGAATTCAAGTTTGTACATAAGAGTAATTACTTCATCTACAGGAGAAGTTAACAAAATACCCTCTCCTAAACCCTCTCTAGAAGGTGTGCCATCAAAATACATCTTCCAAAGTTTATCTTCATTTTCCGCAAGTGACTGTTTCTGAATTATTTCCTCAACCTGTACTGACGCTGAAGTTTGATCATCAAAATGAAAAATATAGGAGTCTATACTTTCCTGAACAATATACAAAGGATGGTTGGTAGGATTTTGATGATCACTTACCAAATAAGCCAGTTTCACTTCTCTATACAACCATCTTGTGTCACCTCCAAACACTGGTCGTATTGTAGCATATGAATAGTCCATCTACAATGTTCCTCCTATTTTAGTGGTACATGATCTAGACAATAACATTCCATATTTCAGAGGGATATTAGCTACCACCACATCCATTATAATGCTCTTCATTGGAATTTGGGCTAGGCAAAATACTAAATCCTTTATGACTCATATACACTTCACTACTCTAGAGTCAAAAGCATACATGTCATGGAAGGTTTAATAATGCTTAATTGGAGAGATTCCATTACAGCTTTTGGAATTAGGTTATGTGATGCGGTATAATCAAGAAGGAAATTATGTAGCATCTTGTCATGAAATAGCATGGTAATGTAAAAGGGAGTGGGTAAACATGATTTCTCATCTAACTGTGGGCCAAAGACAATTGTTAAGTTCTTGTCTTGAAGGTTCATTATGTCGGTAGCCGAAAGATCAGCAGAAGGATGCACAATTTTCATAATGGAATCTTTAAAAGGGGGATTCTTTACCAATTCAGTTAATGGGATGGGAATCTTGATTTTCCCTATCTCATGTTTGAGATTGAAAGCATGATAAATTTGTTCAAAATCCTTAACTTCTACATTTTTACCTTTCATACCCAATTGATATTGTTTTATGCCTGCTTCCTTTTTGGGTGTTTTCTTATCCACAACTCCAGGTTTCTTCTGAGGTATCTGGGAAACTATTTTCTAACCTGACCTGAGATCATATTTTTTATGTTGGTTCAGTTGAGATGCATTCTCAAAACTGTCCTGAAGATTCCCCGTCAACAAAGACTGCTCATATTCATTTTGTGTCAAAAAAATTTCCATCTGATTCTCATCAAGGAGATGAACTTCGGGACCTAATTATTATGCGTCTTCATCATTAAATTCATAAATCTCATCATCTACCACATTTTGCAATGGAGGCTGAATTTTCTAGTCCTCATTTTCTCTCCTTTCTCTCCGGAAAAATTGAGGATTAAAGGGTCCACAGAACTGATTTGGATTCCTATTGGGAATTTCCGGGACATGTCTATTTTGACCTTTATTGTCAACTTCTAGTTTGGTTAATTTGGCATTCAAGTCTCTGATCATCTTTTCCATTTCATCAATCGTATGATCTTTAGACTTAGTATCGGAAGTTGAAGGTTCAACTTCTTTCTTTTGTTTTCTTTTGTTAGTTTCATGGTACTGAGGTTTGATCCTAATTTTATCAGCAACCATGAGATTTGATTCTACTTCTAAAGTAGATTCTTGCACATTTACAAGGTTAATAGCTCTTCTTTCTATGAGAAATAGGGATGATTCCACATCAAATGCATTAGCATATGTGAGTTTGGAAGAAGTCTCCGTAGGTTTAATTTCAGCAGGAATCTTACAGTACATGTTATTAAACCTTTTACTAAAATCAGCTATAGATTCATCAGTTTTCTTTTTAAGCGCACCAAAATTTGTAATATAATATAAATAGTCCTTTTTGTCTCCCCATTGTTTCATGAAATCTTCTTCTAGTGTATCAATTCCATCGATTGAATTGGCGGGCGATTCTCGGAACCATTTCCTAACTTCCCCATCCAAACTTTGTACAATAACCTGCATCCAGACATCTTCATGCTCAATATTCTGGTTATCTACATAACTACAATATGCATTGAGATGTTCTTCTATGAAAACTTCCCCTTTTCCACTGAATCTTGGGAGATACTTCAGATAATCCCCACCAGGTAAATCATTCAAAGGTTGTGGCAACAATAACGGGGCATATCTGGAAGCAACAATTGCGTCCATTCGATTAGGTTGTTGGTGAGCCATCTTTGGGGAAAATGGAACTTTAACTCGTCTGGTGAGCAGTGTGTAAAGGGGTGATAGAGGTATGACAGGCTTAAATTGTTCAGAATTCAAGAGTTCTTCCTTTATCTCTTTGGATGACAAATAATTTGTATAGACTCGAAAGTCAACAGTTTCACACTCAGGCTCTAAAACTTGAAATTCAGGAATAAGGATAGAAGGAGTAGGATTTTTACCTCTTTCTTCCGAAGATAGTAATTCTTTAGTAAGAGAATCAAAACTAATTTCCTAATCCAAATCCTCTTTTACCAAGGGATTTGAGGTATTCTTAGGTACAATAAAATATGAAGATCCATATCTCCGACGATCTCTAGCTTCTCTCAATATCTGTTCTGGATCAAAATGGGTTGAAATAAGAGGAGAGGATGGGTTCTCTCGAGTCCCAATATTTATAGAAGCCACAATTAATCAATGGGTTTACTCGGTGAAAATGTAGTCACAATCAATCTCTGACTTTGTTCACCTCAAAATCAGATAATAAAAAAATAAAATTTCCGAGGGAATATAACTTTGTGACTTCGATCCCTGGAAACAACGCCATAAAATGTTATCCCTACGGTCTGCAATGGAATGCTACAGGGAAAATCTAGGGAACTTAGGTAAGAATATCAAATACATTTTGTTTATTTTGGAGTGGCTGAGTAAAGGATAACCAAGAAGGGCCTATATATAATACAGGAGTAACATATAACAAGGAAAACTATGAACTTCGGGTTTTGAATTATGAACCATATGTGAATGAGAGTGTAATAATAGAACTGAACATAAATACACAAAATAAATAAGCTACAACTTTCATGCATTCATATCTCATACACCATATAACAGAGTTATATCTAGGAAACTAAAATAAAACGGAGCATAATTGGCAGGCAATAAACACATACAATGTACATGATATTGGTTCTGCAATCATGGTTATGTGGCGCATATAAATTTTGTAATCAATTAGATAATCAATTGCTAACAGATAAGATGGCACAAAAACGTTCACAGCTCATATATTATTAGATGTTCATAGGAGACTATAAAGTATGCTTACAAAAATAACCATACCATCTAGTGATATCTAGAAATCAAACCCCCTCCTCCTCTTGAGTTCTACAATATATATATTTTACATCATAACAAACTAGACTCATCCATTGGGATTTAATCATAATCCTTATTGCTAAAAATAGTCTTTGAATTCAAAGGATGATTCGAATTAACAAATTGATTCTAAGATCCTATTTTAAAGGGACACATCATCTAATTCAAAGTTGAGTTATAAAATTTGTAACTAACATCTGACTTGTCAAAATAAGCATATAAAATATGATTGATCAAAATTTATACAAACTTGAGAAATTAAAAGTCTAAGACTAAAATCCTGACAACTGTCTTCATGACATTGTTTCCTGTACTCTCAAAACTTGGACAACTGGAACTGATACCTAGAAATTCGATCTTATATTCATTTATTTTTTGGAGGCCGATTCTGCATGGTATCCTGTAGAATATGCATCCCTAGATCAGTCAAAATGCCCAACTTCTCACTGCTTTCCTCAATTTTCTTCCAAGTTGTAGGCATTCTACATGTGTGGTGGATCTAAGATCTAAAGGGAAGCTTGTCGCATATAACTAAAATGGTCGAAGCTGGAGCATTTTATTATTGAATTACCTGAAATAAAAGGTGTAGGTTGTAGTCTAATAGAGAGGCCACACACACAAATCTATCATTTGAAGGTTGTCTACTATTAAAAATAAAATAAAAATTACCATGGTCACAAGAGGTCGAATCACGGATATAAAAAATGGAAGATCATTGAACCCAAATCCAAGGCTAGATAATGAAAAGGAAAATAGAATGCTAATACCCAAACTCAGAATTGGATAAAAAATGTTCTAATACCAATGATGTGGGAAAATCCCACAACATTAATAGAGTTCAACACAAGAAGTGAGAAAATAATCTCTAATTGATTTTCATTAAGAATGGATAACCATTTAGAGATTTATATGAAGAAAACCAACTCAACAAACTCATAGATAAAATCTCAACAATATCCTAAAAACTAAAAACTTAGTAAGCAAAATAATAGAGATAGTAGGAGATATGATCTCTACTACTCCTAAATAAAAGGAAACCAAAAGGCTTCATCACACCCAAGCCACAATAATACTCTCCTATATGCACATAAAAGGCAAACAAGAAAATACTAAGCACTAAAAATCCCAATTCTATGTGAAGCCTAATAATCACTATCATCTTTCAATACAAATTCATTATGTGTTGGAATTGGTTTGTCTTGTTGGAGTCAGAGTTTCATATATATGCAACATTTTATAGGTAAACAATAAATTGATCTTTAAAAAAGTATCAAGAACAAGTAAATGTACGACAACTAATTTTTATCTTCTTTTGGAACCAATGGATTATGGACCCACCATGCTCCCATTGTGCCACTATAATTTTTCCATGGCATATCAAATTTCAATCAACTTACAAATCTTGAGATATTGCATCACCCTAATATGAATTTCTCAAAATGCATGATAACATTCTTTATTCTTTTGATTGATTTGTATAAGTACCATGATTAGAGTAAATCCCACTAGAAACTCAACTAGCATAACACCTTTACAAAGTTTTTCAAGTTTATCATACTTGCACAACAAAACACAAAATCAGGTCTTCATGTATTATCCAATCTAGTCAACTACGTGATTGATCAAATTGGCTATGAAAAATATTGTTACGTAACAATTAATATAATTCAACCACAATTTCATGCCCAACAATGCAAAACAATTATTTGTCGATATCCAACTACAATTCGTAATTGGTTTCATTCGTCCACAATTCATGCCCTCAATACTTGAAACAAAACATTTCCTTCAATATCTTGTATTTCTCTTACACTCAATTTTATCTATATTTGTAAAATAATTAGTTGTTGCAACACTTTTAGGGCTTGACTTCTATCAAAATCACTTTGTTTTAATTAATGAAAATCTTCATTGCATGTTGTAAATCCTTTTGTACATCCAGATATATCAACACTTCATAGTCATTATGAATCCTACTAATTACAACATTATCTATTGATAAATCTATGGCAAAGTGAACATGATTTGTTTTCATGCAATTGAGGTCATTCTTATTAATTGACTCTACACTTGACAAATAAGTGCCATGTATGCAGATTGGAATTCAGACGATTGAACGGCAGAAGCATCCCTTATCCCGATGATTTAAAAGAAAATATGCCAATGATCTATCCCAATAGTTGGGTGGCTGACCAAATCAAAGAGAAATATGGCGTGTGTTAGCACTCTAGATGTTCCAGGATCGAAAGAGTTTTCAAATTCATGAAAATATGAATGAAGAACGTGGGAGAGGTCATTATGGGTGGATGTTATCATAGATAAGTTCCTGAGATCTATAATACACAGTCAATAGGGATAAATAGGTCACCATCAGATAGTTGGAGAATAAAATTGTTGCACTGGGAGCTAACCTAACTGATACCACCCATGTACAATCTCTCTTACAACATAAATATATTGAGATTGCTATATTGAAAAAGAATATCAATCTTCCTGACATAGAACATGTTTAGACCCCTAAACTGATGACATTACCGAATGAAAAGGACAGAATCAATCAAAACATGTTGTATTATAAATTACAGATGGAGAAATATATGAAAAACGTCGATGACTTGGAATTAAAAAATATCAGGGATGAAATTGGAGAAAAAATCTATGTTTTCCCAAACAATTCCTCAAACAATAGAAGAGGATGAGGAAGCCCCAATAGACCAAGCCAATGAGAATATGGAAGATGCTCCACCAGAACAGTAAAAGGGAGAAAGAAAACAAGATTGTGGAGCTCAAGATTGATATAAAGGATAAAGAAGAGCTTATTGATCATTTGGAGGATGAAAGAGATCAACTGAAAAACAAGATTAAAAAATTATAGATAAAGCTATTGGGGAAAGGCCCCCTAAAAGGAGCTAAGAAAGTATTATGTGAGAAAATAGTAGAAGAAGTCATTCAACATTGGGATCATTTTGAACTAACACATGATGAATTAAAATTGGCCACCAGTAACAAGTTATACAACTTGTTTTTTTTATAGCCATCAAAACCACCAAAAAACAACCCTAAACCGAAAAGTGGTGCTACCGGTAGCACCAATTTTTTTTCGGGGCTGAAATTACAACTTTTTGGTAACCTTGAGCAGTGCAACAGGGTGACATTCTAATAAAAATTGTAAAATTGACCCCCGAATTGAAAAGTGGTGCTATCAGTATAACACATTTTTCTTTCTGGGGATAAAATTGCAACGTGTTTGATGTCAATGCCTTAACAACCAACATCTTTGCAAAACAAATTCTAAAATAAACGGACGACTAGAAAAGAGGTGCTACCAATGACACCCCTTTCCTTTGTCAGATTACATTTCCAAGAATTTTTAAACCATGGCCTGAAAATATATTTTAAAAAAAAAACAAAAAAACAAAAGGAAAAAAAATTAACCCAAAAAAGCACACTTACAATAACCAAAACCATGAAAAAAACCATATTTTAAACCAATTAAAAAAAAAACAAATCAAAACAAAAACAAAAAATGGTGGTGGAGTGGTGGCGGAAGGGTCGTGGAGTAGTGAAAGAAGGATGGTGAGAGGGGGCTTGAATGGTGGTGCGATTCTCAGAATCACGCCCCATCCAAGCCCCTTTTCACCACCCTCTTTGCCCCACCTCACATGCCCCTCCCACCTCACACACCCCTCACCCCCTACCCACTACCCACTACCCACTACCCACTACCCCACATCACCCTCCCCACCTACTCCACTACCCACTCCCCACCTAACTCCACTATCCACGCCCTCTTCCCCTTTACATGCCCCCTTTTTTGAAAGGTATACTTTTTAGTTTAGTTTAATGTTTGATTTTTGTTTTTTTCACTTTTTAAAAATTTTGTGTTTTACTTATTTCTTTTCTTTTTTTCTTTTTTAAATTTTTATGGTTTTACTTATTTCTTTATTTTTTATATTTTTTAATTTGTAAAGGAAAATTATTTTTTTATTACTTCTTTCATTTAGCTATGTTTTGTTTTTATTTTGTTTTGTTTTTATACATTTGTAATTGTGTTTCGTTTCAATTTGTTTTTTTTCTTTTTGGTTTTTTTTTTAATTTTTTTCCAAAATGTATTCAAAACATGTAAAAAAAAATTCATATTTGGTTTTTTAAAGGTTTTGTTTTTAAATTTTTGTTAAATGTTTGTTTCTCTTTTCTTGAGATTGTCATATATATTTTTACTTTTATAGAGATTATTTTTTAAATTTAAATATTTTTAGGGCATGGTTTATAAACGTCTTTAAATTTAACTCGACAAAGAAAAGAGGTGTTACTGGTAGCATCTCATTTCGAGTCATAGGTTGATTTTGGCATTTGCATTGCAAAGGCGTTGGTTGTTAAGGTGACAATGCCAAAAAGTTGCAATTTTAGCCCCATAAAGAAAAAAGCATGAAAAATATGTGTTGACATTTTCGATTCGGGGTCTATTTTGTGGTTTTGATTACAGAGACACGACCCGGGGTTACCAAAAAGTTGTGATTTTAGCTCTGAAAAAAAAGTGGTGCTATACCACCACTTTTCGATTCAGGGTTGTTTTTTGGTGGTTTTGATGCAAAAATATGAGTTTTTATGGCTAGATTTATCGTTTTGAGTATAAAGTTCTCATCAAGTTGTATAACTTGTTCAGTGCCATTGCTTAAATAAAAAGGACAAAAGATGAGTTTGAATCCAAGCCAAACATTGCAGGTGATGTGGTTAAGTTCTTAAATAGCATGACTAAAGGGAAATTAATAGACTTGGGAGTAACTAACAGGACTTATTCGATAAAGGAAGCTAACCAAGTAATTGGCAAAAGAGCTCTAATGAATAGGGTTCAAAATAGGATAAGCAGCATAATTTCAGAAATTGCATTTTTCAAAAGCCTATTTAAAGATGCAATTGCCAAAGGGCTTCCACACCTGTGGGATGGAAATGGAGACTTGTACAAGAAGGAGGAATATCAATAAATGCTTAATCAAAAGAAGAATGAAGAAAGAAAATTTGAGGATTTAGATCATCATTTAAAAGAGGATGTAATTGTTCATCAATTGAATGGGGAGTTCGAATTATGGACTAGTCTAAAAAACATTTTTAAAAGTTCACCAAATATTTCTTATGAGAATTTTACAAATGGTGAGTTGGGAGTGGACGCTATGGGAATTCACAAAAATCCCATGGGCAAAGATTGGCAGCAAATTGCTAAATACCATAAAATTGCCATACCCCATACAGTGCAGCCCACTTCAGTAGGGAAGACATTAGGTAAAACACTTAAGCATAGGTCCACTCAAAAGGCCTAGACTCAACAAAAGTGAAGCCAAAATTTTAGTTGGGAAGTTAACATCAATAGCCTCAACATAAATTGAAAGAGGCAGAAGATAAATTCAGTTAGTTGAACAAACTGGGTAGTTAGAAGAAACAAAAACCTAGTAACAAGAAGGACTCCCTCCTATATAAGGAGAATTCAAAGAAGAAACAAGGGCTTGCAAATTTTTTAGAGGGTCTCTTGAAGAGTTGTTGAGTCGATTTTGATATCTAACATATGTATACAGGGAATGAGCTTTTGAGATTAAGATCTTGATGCATATCAACATGTTTGTCTCCTTCTAATTGTGTTCTTCTACTATGAATTCCATACCTATTCTATGTCCATGTAAATTCTCTTTATATAATAAAAGGATTTGAGAAGCAAGTTTTTCCCCATGTTTATATCATTTTGATATGAATGTATGATGGGCATTATGACTAGAATAGATATTCATGTTATGACCTTTGTCCCTTCATATGAGTTCACTGTTGAATAGCAATTGAAATTTTTTTTGTTGCTTAAATATATTGATGTCTAGGCTGCCATTGTTATGCATTAATCAAAAATGATTTGCATTTTGTTTAGATATTGAATTCTTCATTGCTTGGTATGTTTTTTTTCACCCTACGTGTGTAAGACTTGTCTAAATGGAACCTCACACACTTCACCTATGTTACCCATTTCTCAATTCACCATCGCCTACATTTAACCATTGTATATTCACCTTGAAATTCCTCTGGGACAAAATCCCTCACTAACAGTATGTCTACCATCTCCATATTTGCAAATTTTCACAAACAAACTATATATATCATATTGCAAGAAATATTAATCTCTAAATCGTTAATAATTAATCCTCATCGTGCCTTGGCATAGTCCAAATTCATCCTTGGAATCTCAGGAGATAACATGAAAAATGGTGTCATTGTTGAGGAGCGGATAAATTGATTTTATTTTTCCCTAGGCATGGCAATGATCAATATTTGACTCAGATTATTGAACAAGGGTCAGGCATCGGGATGAATAGTTCACTTGGATACTCCATTGAAGTGAAGGTGGAATTTGGAAGTCGACACACTAGAGCACATCCTACATCAATCAAAATTCCAGATCCTTCAAAATCCAAAGAAGATGGTCACCTGGAGGAATCACTGCGAAAGGAAAAACCCTAAAGTATTAGGTATTCCTCAAAGAAAACCTGCAACTTTCCTTATGATCATGAAAATCAAGAATTGTTTGAGGATTTAAATTATTTGAAAGGTTCACACTCTACCCCTAGGACTCACGTCGTTCATTTAGTATACCCTCAAAGCTCTCCTTTATCTGCATCTACAAGTACTTCTCATTCATTACAACCAGAATCAAGATCTCAAAGGATCCCTATAACCCCCCAAGCCAAGAATACAATCCTACATCATTTATTGAGCAATGCAGGAGGGAGAGGTGTGCCACCACCACCTATGGTTAATCCATGGGTAGCGGCCAAGAACGGTCCACTAAACCTTCCCAATAATCTCCATGATCTACCAGATAATTACCTAAAACAATTTCCTAAGTTTGACGAAGAGAAGGTAACTTCACCTTAATAACATATGGCCACCTTTCAGGACTTTACTGACAACCTTTTCATCGAACATGATATATTTATGAGGATCTTTGTATATGCCTTAGAAAGAAGAGGTCATAAAATGGTTCAGATCCCTCCTTGCAGCCTTTATAAACTCTTGGTCGATCCTTGAAACCACCTTCATGAGACAATGGGGTGAAAATAGGGATCACCTCTACTACTTGATTGAATTTGATGCATTCAAAAATAAAAAGGAGAAAAAGTGGGGGAATTCAATAAAAGATTTAATAAAATATACAAAAAAATCCCTCAAGACATCAAACCCTCCCAAGAAGCTGTAAAGGTCACCTATGTAGGGTATTTTGACCTTGAATTTGCAATGATACTCAGGGAAAGGAGGTCAGTGACCCTACTCATCATGCAAGGTGATGCAATAGATGTTGATAGAAACATGACATATTTAGGCAGGATGAAGTACAAACAAGATCTAGAAAAGAAAAAGCAGAAAGAAGAAGCCGGTACTTATGGGATAAATAAAGATTCTCAAGATGCTAAGATAAAGGAGATGTCCAGAGTGATTAAAGGTTTATCAAATAAGATAACTAGGATAGAGGTAGAAGGGAATACTCCAAATAGAGCTCCACAGGTTGGAGGACAGAGTAATCCCAATCAATATAGGATACCTTTCAATCCTTAGATTATGAACAAAGAAGGGAGGAATGGAGATCACCCTATAGAACCCCCTATGAGAGATAATAATAATAATAATAATAATTTTGCAAATCTCCCAAGGGATGAAGAGTATTTTGAACCACCAGATGAGATTCTATAGATGCAAGATGAAAATGACATGATCCATTTAACCCAATAGGATTATGAGATTTATTTGCAAAAGAACATACATGATAACGAGCAAGAACAAACAAATGAGGAATATGAAATGTCCTCAAGTCAGTATAGGATTTTTGCATCATACTTTGTAGGCTTACTCACAGAGAAAGTATGACCTCAGACCTACAAATACTACTACGAACAATAATAAAAATACCCCTCCTAAAAGTTCCAATGCAAATCATCCAAATGGTAAAACCCATGACCCCTTAACCTTTGCAAAAAATCATGTTATACCTACAGATAAATTCTGCAAATCAGTGTCCCCTATCTTCCCAAAAGTAAATGAAGCTCCCTATCCAAGAAGAGTTGAACCTGAACAGAAAAAACAAGTCATACATGTCCCTAGTTAATATTTAAAATGAGCTAGGAAATATCAAGATCCCTATACCTCTGTCTGAATTAGCAAAAAATATAAACAAATTGAGAAAATGATAAATGGAGCAGTATCAACCATACAGTGTGATACTCTTCACCTCTCAGGTGAAAATTACACTATCAAATTGAGCTCACAAGTAGAAGAAAAGGATGAAAGTAAAACCCCTTTTTATTTAACTCTTAGTGTGTATGATAAGATACTACATAAATGCATGTGGAACTCACATAACTTAATGCCAAAAGTTATCATGGAGAAGTTGGATTTAGATATTACCAAAGTATACCATGATCTTTACAATTTTTAGTCCATAAAGGTGAAATTCTTGGGTATGATAAAGGATTTAGTAGTCACATTAGCTCAATTGACACAAAAAGTATCTTGATGGATGGGTAGTGGAAGATGTTCCCACCAAATACGGGATGATTTTGTCAAGATCTTGGGCTAAAAATCTAGGAGGCACAATGAAAATGGACATGAAGTATGCCACCATCCCAATATTTGTAGGAGAGAACATAAGGCTCTATAGAGAAACTAAGTTTGCATATGTGGTAAGTGACCAAAATAGTCCAAAGAATTATCCTCTGTATGCAATAGAAGAAGACATGGGATGTTGCATTATGGAAATGAATGAGGATTATGAAGACTCCTTGCCTACAAAAATATTTGTTCAAGACTTTTCATTTTGTCCAAGTCAAGTATGGAAAATATACTTTGATGGATCCTCCCCTAAAGAAGAGGCAGGGGAAGGACTGGTTTTGATCTCCCCTAATAATGAAAAAATTGCTTTATCATTCAAGCTAAATTTTGAAACTAGGAACAATGTCTCTAAACATGAATCCTTGATATTGGGATTGGAATGTACCAAAAATATGGGGATCACTTAGATAACATTTTTTGGATATTCTGAGCTAGTTGTGTAGTAGATATATAATTTTTATCAAACAAAGCACCTCGAAATGAGAGCTTACATGAATCAAGTCTGGGACATAGAAGATAAATTTTTACATTCTTTAAACATCAGTGTTGTTCCAAGGGAAATGAATGCAGCAATCAAATTCCTTGTCTCTAAGTACTACTACATGCAAGCCTCCCATAGGGACCAAACTCAAGCATAAAGTCGAAATGATAGACAAAACCTCCATCCCTAATAATCAAAAAAATTGGAAGGTATTCAAAGACGACTAAAAGATAAAGATATTCATTGAAGTGATAGGAGAGTTATCCACCTCCTGTATAGGCCAAGATGAAGATACAAAGGATGAAGCATTGTTTCAAGAAGATGAGAAATCGGGTCCAGAATTTATCGGTCATATTGAAAATCATAAGATCTTGTAGTTAAAAAATAAATTATACCTAAATGCCTAGTTCTCTTAGAGCAGTTGTTTGATAAAAATGGCATTCCTATTAAACTCATTGTGCTGCCAAAGGAAGAGGATGTGGAAGAATTCAACATAAGTATACAATGAGATCCAAAGTATATCAAGTTGTCTAGATTTTTTACTCTGGATCTTAAACAAGGATACCTAGAGCTATTCAACGAATACATATATGTTTTTTCCTAGAAGTATGAGGACCTCGGGACTTATGATACTTCTATCATACAACACAAAATACCCATAATCCAGGATTTAAACATCTCAAGCAAAAGTTGAGATAATCCAGCCCCATTCTGCTACCTATTATTAAAAAAGAGGTAAGGAAATTACTAGATTCCAAAATCATAATTCCTTTAAGATATTCAAAATGGGTGGCCAATTTAGTGCATGTTAGGAAAAAGAGTGGGGAAAACAGGTTGTGTGTAGATTTCAGAAATCTCAACAAGTGATCTTTGAAGGATAACTATCCCCTTCCCAAGATGGACCATATTCTACAGAAGGTGGTGGGGGCTAGTAGAATCTCTATGATGGATGGTTTTTCAAGTTATAACTACGTAGCTATGCACAAACATGACAGAGAAAATAAAACATTCACAACACCTTGGGGTACTTTTATGTAGGACAAGATTCCATTTGGATTGATGAATATAGGGGCCACCTTCCAAAGGGGCATGGATATAGCCTTCATAAGTGAAAGATACAATTAGTTCATTGTCATCTGCTTAGATGACGTCACAAATTTTTCAAAAAATCATGATGATCATCTAGCTCATCTAAAACAAACCTTCAAAAAATGCAGGGAATATGGATTGTTCCTGAATCCCAAAAAGTCACACTTTGCTTTGCAAGAAGGTAAGCTATTGGGTCACGTTGTTTCCAAATAAGGGGTCAAGATTGACCTAGAGAGGGTATCTACAATACAACTAATAGACCTTCCAATAAATAAAAATGAAATTCAATTGTTGATGGGTAACAAGTGCAGGTGATCCTTAGGAAACACCTATAAAAGTGAAATCCAAATTTGTTGACTCCATATGGTACCGAGATATAGTATTCTATTTGTTACACCTTGAGTGTCCAAGCAATTTCAATAAATATTGGGTTATATCTATGAAGTTCCAAGCCATCAAATGTTGCATCTTGGATGAGTATTTATATTGGAAGGATCCTATGGGTATATTGTTGAAGTGTGTAATAGAGGAAGAAATTGAGGGGATGATAACAAAATTCCACAAGGGTTATGGAGGTCATCATGCATGGAGGGTCATAGCCTTCAAAAATTGAGATCAAGGTACAACTAGCCTAAATTGTTTTTTTTTATGTCAGTAACATAGTCAGAGCATGCACAGAGTGCCAATTGTTTGTAGGGAAGCAAAAATTGGAACCCATGCCCTTGAAACCTATCAAGGAAGAAGCACATTTCCAACAATGGGGGCTGAATTTTATTTGTGAGATAAATTCCCACTCTAGTGGAAAGCACAGGTGTATCTTGATAGCCACTAATTACTTCAAAAAATGGGTAGAGGCTATCCCAACCAGGTCAACAAATGACTCGGTAATCATCAAGTTCTTAGCAGAGAACATATTGTCTAGGATTGGATGCCCTAGGAAAATTGTAGGTAACAATGCACAAGCATTTAAATATGCTAAATTAATGGATTTCTGTCAAAAGTAAAATATTGAATGAGGGCATTCAACCAATTATTATCAACAAGGGAATGGACTATTAGAGTCCTCAAACAAGAATTTACTCAGGATAATCAAGAAAATGATGTCACAAAATAAGAATGCATGGGATAATCTAGTGTATGCATTATGGGCTCATAGGATAAGCACCAAGAGATCTATTGGTACCTCACCATTTCAATTGGTCTATGGTAAGGAAGCAATCTTCTCAATCCAGTTAGGGCTACCAATTATGAAGCTGATTTAGAATGAGATGGAGGATCCAAATGACATGATAAGAAAGATATATCCATTGGTGGAACTACAACAAAACAAGGAACAAGTAGATATGAAAATGAAAATGCACCAAGAAAAAATGAAGGAAAGTTTTGATAAAAGGTATTCATAAAGGGATTTCTAGCTAGGAGACTTGGTTTTGAAGTGAGATGCCATAAGAGAAGATAAAGGAAAACATGGTCGCAAGTTTGACAATCTCTGGAGGGGACAATTCTTGATCTTAGTTGTCAAAGGAAACAACGCATACTTCCTTTCTCAATTGGATGGTGAGACTTCAAAGACAGTTTTGAATGGAAATATTCTCAAGTGATTCATGCAATATTGAACACACAAGATTTCTATAGCTATGTACATAGTAGAATAGAATCATTTTTCAATAAATTCAATTGTTCCAAAATTTACATTTCTACAAATCTTTTTATTTTTCAAAATAATAACACGACTCAAGAGATTGATTGATGTCTAAAGATTCATGATCAAATGGGAAGAATCCATAGCCCAATGATGAAGGCACTAATCTACTATTCTCATTATTTCATTAGCTAAAACAGTGTCCCCGTTGGAACCAATGTTAGCACTCCATATGTTCCAAGCTCAAAAGAGTTTTCAAATTCAAGAAAATCTAAATGAAGAACATGGGAGAGACCAGTCTGGGTGGATGATATCAAAGATAAGCTCATGAGAGCTAGATTACATGGTCAATAGGGATAAATAGGTCACCATCAGAGAATTGGAGAGTAAAATTGTTGCACTAGGAGTTAACCTAGATGATACTACCCTTGTAAAATCTCTCTTACATCATAAAGATAATGAGGTTTCTATATTGAAGAAGAAGATCAATATTCCTGACATAGAACATGTTCAGACCCCTAAACTAATGACATTGCAGAATGAAAAGGATAGAATAAATCAAAACATGTTGTATTATAAATCACAGTTGGAGGAATATATGAAAAAGGTGGATGACTTGGTATTAAAAATATCAGGGATGAAATTGGAGAAAACATCTCTTCCTGCCCAACAATTCCTCAAATAATAAAAGAGGTTGAGTAATCCCCAACAGACCAAGCCACTGAGAAAATCGAAGAATATGATCCACCAAAACAGTCAAGGGAGAAAGACATCAAGATTGTGGATCTCAAGATTGATATAAAGGATAAACAAGAGCGTATTGATCATTTGGAGGATGAAAGACATAAGATGGAAAGCAAGGTTAAAAAATTAGAGACAAAGCTATTTTGGAAAGGCCCCCTAAAAGGAGATAATAAAGTACTATGGGAGAAAATAGCAGAAGAATTCATTCAACATTGAGATAATTGTGAATTGATACAAGATGAATTAGAACTAGCCACCAGTGCCACTACTAAAATAAAAATTACGACAAAAGATGAGCTTGAATCTAGGCCAAGCATTGCAACTAATGTGGTTAAGTTCTTAAATAGCAGGACTAAAGGGAAATTGGTAGACTTGGGAATAACCAACATGAATTATTTGGTAAAGGAAGCCAACCAAGTAATTCGCAAAAGAGCTCTGATTAATAGGGCTCAAAACAGGATAAGCATCATAATTTCAGAAATTGCATTTTTCAAAAGTCTATTTAAATATGTGATTTCCAAAGAGAAGCCACATGTGTGGGATGGAAATGGATACAGAAGGAAGACTATCAGGAAATGCTTAATCAAAAAAATAATGAAAAAAAAAATTGAGTATTTAGATCATCATTTAAAAGGGGTTGTCGTTGATCATCAGTTGACTAGGGAGTTCAAATTATGGACTAGTCTAAAAAACATTTTTAAACGTTTTCCACATATTTCTTCTAATAATTTTACAAATTTTGAGTTGTCAATGGAATCCATGAGAATTCACAAATATCCCATGGGAAAATATTGGCAGTCGATTGCTAAATACCATAAAATTTCCATACCCCATACAATGCAACCCACTTCAACAAGGCATACATCTAGGAAGAAAGTTGGGCAGACATTTCAGTTGGGTAGTTAACATTAGTAGCCTTAACATGAAGTGAAAGAGACAAGAGAAACTCAGTTAGTTGAACGAACTAGGAAGTTAGAAGAAACAAAAAGTCAGTAACAAGGACTCCCTCATATATAAGGATAATTCAAAGAAGAAGCAGGGGCTGGCATATTTTTGGGAGAGTCTCTTAAAGGGATACTAAGTCGAATTTGAGATCTGGCATATGTATACATGGAATGATATTTTGAGATTAAGATATCGATGCATATCAGCATGTTTTTCTCCTTGTAATGTTGTTCTTCTACTATGAATTCCATACCTATTCTCTATCCATGTAAATTCTCTTGATATAATAAAAGGCTCTTAGCAACAATCTTTGCACCATGTTTATAGCATTTTGATATGAATGTATGTTGGATATTATGATTGGAACAAAGATTTCATGTTATAATCTCTTTCCCTTCATCTATGTTCATTGTTGAATAGTAATTGAAGTTTTCTTTTGTTGCTGAAATATATGAATGTCTAGGTTACCATTGTTATGCATTAATCAAGAATGATTCGCATTTTTTTTAACTATTGATTTCTTCATTGCTCAGTATGTTTTTTTCACCTTGAATGTGTAAGACTTGTCTAAATGGCACCTCACATAGTTCACCTATGTTACCAATTTCTCAATTCACCATCACCTACATTTAACCGTTGAATATTCACCTTGAAATTCTTCTGGAGCAAAATCCTTGACTAACAATTTGTATACCATCTCCATATTTGCAAATTTTCACATACAAACTATTCATATCATATTTCAAGAAAGTTTAAGCTCTAAATCATTAAAAATTGAGCATCAGCATGCCCTAGCATAGTCCAAATTCAACCTTGGAACATCTCGGTGGATAACAACGCATTTGGTCATTACCTGCGTGGTGAAGAGGATGCACTAAACATAGGGATTGGGTGCAGCAACTCTGTAATAATATCTCCATGTACATTGTGCATTTTATAATTCATGTTTGTATTATAACATGTATTATGTTTATATTAATGCTTGTTCTTAAGCATATGACAATGTCCATTCTTCGTATTGTTTTAGGTGCATTCGTTCTCATCTATGTGGGCATATGGACATCATTTTCTCTCTTAGGATACCAATGATGGACGTTTCAGATTTGACTGTGGAGTGGAGTTCGAGGTTGACCAATCTATTCATGCTAGCCATTGTGATCAGAACATAATAATAGAGGGGAATCTAGGTTACATCAGAAAGATACAAGAGATCATGCAAGTGGACTTCTTATCTTTCTGATGTGTTATTTTAGGTGCAAGTGGTGGGATACTTTTGATCGGAATAATGTAAAGGAAGATATTGATAGTGGGCTAATATGTATCAACTCTAAAAAGATATGCAATGGAAAGAATGAGCCTTATGTTTTCCCAAAACATTGCAATCAAGTGTTATTTTACCCGTATGTGTTGGAAATGTATTGGTGGTTAGTACTAAGACATGATCCGACATCAAAACATATTTTTGAGAACAACAATGTTATCATTCCAAGCAAGGAAGATAATCCGATTGATGGTAATGAACAAGGTACATTCTTGTTACTATCAGCTTACAATTGGATGCTTTACAACTTAAAAAGAAACATGAAGAAGAAAATGCATATTTATCCATCTTTTTCTCTAAATGTAGAAAGAAATATCCATTGAGAGAGTGTTCCCTTAATAACAATGAAATTGTGTCATTTCTGCAAAAAAGCATCCAACAGATAGCTACCCTTCTTTACCAGGACTTAAGGCAGTTTACCAAGGAGACAACGAGACAACAGAACAGCTTTGCAAGTTTGCACCAAGGAGACCTTGGAAGCCTCTCCCAACAAGTATAAATTCAGATTCATTGTAACAATTTTCTCCTTATTTTTCTATCCAACAATGCACATCCCCATCTTGGAACTCCCCTATTCCTTGGAAATCATGGCCTCTACAACAGATGAAAAAAAAACCTTGGCAACAAGGATGGAGAGGATATCATTATGGGAATGTATCTACCTACTCTTACCCATCATAGCCACAATATCCCTCACAATCCCAGCAACAACAAGTTGCAGATCTACAACAATTGTAACTACCATCCATCCAACCACATACAAGACCTACTCGGTTGTCTGCCCAACCAGTTACTAACCCAAATAATAAACTAGGTCAACCTATCTTTAACATTGAGATACAGCCCTTTCCCACATATTTGGTTACTCCAATCAAATTACAACATATTCATTTGAGATTCGAGAAGGTGCTTAAGAAAATATCTCATGTCATCACTGAGGAAGAACCTGAGGAGGAAAATTTGGATCAATCAGACCATGATGACACCCAAATAATACAAACTTCCCCTCCAAACATAGAGCAACCTCAAGCGTCTATAACTCCTCCCTATCTAGAGAGGTTTAGTTTGGATAAGCCAATAGTTCACTCTGAATTTGATTTAGTCATTGAGTTGAGGAATGTTTGTGTCAAAATTCCCTTTCTCCAAGCCATAAAATATATCCCCGACTATGCCAAAAGAGTTAGGGAATTATGCATCAAAAAGTGAGGAAGGAAGAAAGCAAATCCACCAACTGTCCAATTTGTTGGCCCAGATCGACATATTTGATGTCAAGACAAATTTTCATGAGTAAATATGTCTATCATGGCACTCTCATTGTTTACTTCCACGTCAACAATATCCTCCACCTTGATTGACCTAAGCATTGCAATCTATATCATGAGCAAAAGCACCACGGAACAATTACAATTGTACAATCTTTTCCCTACACCCACAGTCCTGGAACTAACTGACATGTCCAAAATAAAACATGAGGGTGTATTAGATGACATTATTGTTTCCTTAGATTCCTGGGAGTATCCTGTCGATTTTTTTGTCGAGCATCCAAAATCTCATTCAAGAGGACACCCATTAATCCTGGGGAGACCATGGTTAGCCACTACAAATGCAGTTATTGGTTGCAAGTTTGGGATGATTATATCACATGGGGATTTAGTCAAAAATATAACTCTTTATCCGCCAGTAAAGTCTTTAACTGATATAGAAGATACTCTATGGCTTGATAATGCAAATAGTGATGAAAAAATTATACAACCTATTTGTACCATAGACCAAGCTATGAATCTCAAGGAGAATATTGAAGAGGACCAAATTCATAATTTTCTCGGTTAACTCGGATCTGTCTCAATATTGAGGTCTATCTTCTCTCTCTTTTGATCATATTTTAAGCATGGATTTTCAAGAAAATTGTGACCTAGATATCTCATCATCTCTACATAACCTGATTATAGCCATAAACTCAATTTCAAATTCCTTAAGTACCCCTTTTGAAATCAGTCCAAGAAAATTTCTTAATATCAATTCTAGACTTGACATATCTCAACATGAACAATTGGTTAAGGAGCTAGAAGAGCATTCTATTTTGTTCGCATGGGATTACAGTGGCATAAAGGTATTCATCCTAGCACTTACATCCATCATATTTATATTTAGGAAAATTTTCGACCTATCCGACAACCCCAACGATGCATGCATTAGAGGAAATTTGGGGTCTAAAATGGGCCTTATAAAAAAATGTGCCATGGACAAGTGTGCAATGAGTAAGATTTCTCAAACCAATAGAATTTAAGTATTTTGGTCAACCATTATGGTCTAGTTGGACCTATAGAAGTCAAATATGCTTATGTGTCATAATTTATAAACCTCACCTTGATTAAGATTTTAAAATTTTCATCTCTAAATATAATAAACATACCTAAAATAATAAATATAGAGTATTTTATATTATAACTACTTATAAGTTCTTTAAAATATAAATCTCACATTAATTAAGATGATAGTGGAGTAATTTTGAAATAATAAAAAGAATTATATAGTTAATCTCTCATAAATAAAAATAAATAATATTTCAAAAAGTATCATAAAAAGTTAGGAGAGAGAGAGAGAGAGAGAGAAAAAAAAAATTATTTTATTTTTGAGATAACTTTCTCCCATGATCTCAGAATTTGACGTTTTTGGTACCGTTGGAAAGGCCTCAACGAGAGATACAACTTTCATGTTTTGAGTGTTTCAAGATTCCACACTGATTTTCCGGGGCGGACATTTTAGTACCTTGTTACTAAAATGTCCGCCCCGGAAAATTGGTGTGGAATCTCAGAAAAATCAAAACACGAAAGTTGTAGCTCTCGTCGAGCCTTTCCTACGGTACCAAAAGAGTCAAATTCCGAGTTCAGGGGAGAAAGTTATCGCAAAATTAACAAACAATTATTTTCTCTCTCTCTCTCTTAATTTTGCTTTATGATACTTTTTTAAATATTATTTATTTTTATTTATGAGAGATTAACTATATAAATGTTTTTATTATTTCAAAATTACTCCACTTTCATTTTAATTAATGTGAGATTTATATTTTAAAGGAATTGAAAGTAGTGATAATATAAAATAAAATAAAAATAGCGATTGTTTATTTTTATTATTATTGTAATTATATTTTTTCATTATAATTTTTTTTTTAAGTTTTAGTTTTTATTAAATATATAAAAAGAAGTTGTGGTATATTTATAAAAAAAATTAAGTAAATTATAATATAAATTTAAAAAATTTACCAATATATCATTTATTGTGTATGCACAATCATTTAAGCCTTTCATTATTATTTCCAGCCATCATCTCTTAACTCTACACTAACCCAACATACTTGTAAACTACCATTAATGTGATATTATAGGTTGACCTTCACTAGATAACACCTTTAACTTAGTGTGACATGGCATATTTGTAATGTGACGTGGCTTTTTTTATTATTTTCCTTACTAGGCCCATTTTAGAACCCAAATTTCCTCTAATGAATCCATCTCTCAAAAAAAGTTTAAAGGAAGAGTTGCAAAAGTTGCTTAATGTTAAATTCATCTACCCCATTTCAAACAATCAGTGGGTTTCACCCCTATTCATAGTTCCCAAAAAGAATAGTAAGTGGTGTATTTGTATTGATTTTCAAGAACTAACAAAGATACTCTAAAGGACTATTTCCCTCTTACATTCATTGATCAAGTCTTAGACACACTAACTGGGAAGAAATATTTTTCTTTTAACAAGGGTTTTCGTGGATACAACCATATTCAAATTGCACCAGGTGATCAAAACAAAACCACCTTTACATGTCCATGGGGTGCATTCGCTTGCAGAGTACTACCTTTTGGATTATGTAATGCACCAACTACATTTCAACAAGCAATATTGGGTATTTCCTCTTATTTGATTCATAATTATGTTGAGGTTTGCATGGATGATTTCATTGTTTATGGTGACTCTTTTGAAGAAGCATTAGAGAATCTTAAGAAAAAATTTATCAAATGCCAAGCAAATAACCTCGCATTAAGTAATGAAATTTATTTTATGTTGCTAACTAAAGGAATTTTCCTTGGTCACCATATCTCTTGTGCAGGGATCAGGATTGACCCCTCAAAGATTGAAGTCATTTTAAAGCTTTACCAAAGACTCCAAAGGATGTAAGAAGTTTTCTTAGGCATGCAGGTTATTATAGACAAATCATAGAAAATTTCACAAGAATAGTTGCACCTATGTTTAAATTGTTGGCTAAGGATGTTGATTTCTTATGGGATTCTAATTGTCAAAGTGATTTTGAAACATTAAAAGAAAAAAATTCCACAACACCAATCATAAAGCGGGGAGGGGAATTTGTCTCTCCCTTTTCACATATCAACATATGCTTCTGACATTGCTCTAGGATAAGTGTTGAAACAAACAGAGAATCAAATCACCTATGCCATTTATTTTATCAGTAAAAATCTAACTCGTGTCGAGTTCAACTACACAATCACAGACAGATAAAAATATATATATATATATATATATATATATATATATATATCGGCAGTTGTACATGCCATAAAGAAATTTCTGCACTACATCACTCATTATGAGTTCTTTATCCACATCTATCATTCTTCTATCAAGTATATCGTGAATAAACCTATTACAAATGGTAGAATAACCAAATGGCTCTTGTTATTACAAGAATTCAATTTCGTATTTTTAAATAGGCCTGGACGAGAAAATTTGGTAGCAAATTTTATTTCTAGGATTCATAATGAAAATGAAATAATTCCTATAGATGATCATTTTCCTGATGAAAATTTATTTGCAGTGTCTACTAACTCTCCTTGGTTTGTCAATATTGCTAACTACTTGGATACAGGAAAGTTAACACACCATATTTCATCCAGGGAAAAGCAAAAGATCATCATATTGAGTGCTACATATTCATGGATTGAAGGAGATATCTTATGTACTGGACAAGACCTGATCATCCAACGATGTGTATAGGAGGATGAGATGTTTGACATTTTGAATGCATGCCATAATGATCCTTGTGGAGGACACTTTCCTAACAAAAGGACCAAGTATAAAGCCTTGCTTCTAGTGTATTATTGGCCCACTCTCTTCAAAGTTGCAAAAAAGTACGTCAAAAGTTGTGGTAGTTTCCAGCGAATGGTCCGACTAGTAAATTCAAATGAGATGCCTCTACAACCTCAGGAACTTATAGATCCTTTTGAACAATGGGCCTTGGATTTTGAAGGGTCGATCACTCCAATGTCAAGGAATAAGAGTTATATCTTGATATGTATAGATTATGTGACTAAATGGGTAGAAGCTAAAACTCTACTCCAAGCAACTGAACAATCAGTAGTGGAATTTTTATTTGAATATATTTTTACCCGATTTGGTGCTCCTATAGATATTGTTACAGATCATGTCTCAGTTCACATCAAAACTTGTTTAGTCCATTACACAACTGTACCAGATCAAGCACCAAAAATATTCTCCATACCATCTGCAAACCAATGGGCAGGTGGAATCTACCAATAAAAATTTGGAAGCTATATTGACTAAAACAATGCATCTCCATCACCAATATTGGGCATATTGACTTCCAGAGGAATTATGGGCATACAAGACCACTTAGAGAAATGCAACCAGGTTCACACCTTATGTGTTAGTGCATGGTAAACGGGTTCTCTTCCCTATTGAATATGAGGTCAATATTTTCAGAACTGCAGTACAATTAGGGATAGATCTGTCTTATGCTTAGAAACATAGAATATTCCAAATCAATGAGTTGGACGAGATGTGATAGGATTCCATTCAGCATACTACTCTCATCCAACAATACAAATTGAAGTGGCATGACAAATTTATTAAAAAGAAGTGATTTAAACGAAGTGACTGGGCTCTCCCTTTATTATTCCAGGTTCAAAAACTTCAAAGGTACGCTCACCACCCACTAGTTAGGGCCATATGAGGTAGAGATAGTCTTTGTCAATGGCTCTGTGAAGATCAACACCATCGATGAGGAATAAGTCTCTTTCCCAGTCAATCGACATAGATTGAGGTTATATCATAAACCCATGACCAAGGAGGATGGGAGGATTGTGTTCACCATTTATTGCAGCAGTCTGAGATCAAGATCATAAGTAAGGGGACTATTCCTCCTACTTCCACCCAAAATTAAAAGAATAAAAATAAAGTTCAATTATGAAATCTCGTCCTCTAGCGCGGTTGAACATGAATTTTGCTTGAAAACCAAGGATCTAGTAGGCAAAATTCAAAATAAGCAACCCTTTCAGTTTTTCAATAATTGTGGCATCTTCCAATCCTGTAACATGTTCAACATCTCATTTGTTTCAGTAGTCAAAGATTCTTTTTATGATCCTATGTTGTCAAAGTCAGAGTTATAGACCAGATCCAACATATTAGATTCCTTTTGGCAACCTAGGACCAAGTGATGGTTGTTAGATTATATGTTACTCATTTTTCATCTTTCAGTTCTGAAATTTTCCAGTAATAAGTTTCCAGTATCAACATATGGGATTTATTTTTAGTTTGCAGATTTCATTAGTTCATCTCTCATAATAAAGCAGGTTCAGAAGTTTTCAGAGCATTCAAATCTGAACTTTTAGTAGGAATACTTTGGTGTTCTCACAGCTAACATTAACTAGACAAGTATCCTATGTTTTTATAATCGAGAGAAGATCAACACTCCAACATTCAAAATTTGTGTCTTGCATATGCTCACACATTCGTATGGATTTAGTAGCAGCTTCAGCATTTATTGTTTTTATCATTCACACAATTGCAGACGTTCCAGTAATGGCCAAGTGATCCAGTAACCACTACTTTTCAGCAGTTACCGGATGTCTTGTAACATGCCATTGGAGGTTTTTTTCACAACACCGAATTTGTTTTAATGGAAACCAGCTCTAGATTCAGAGTCTAGAGGTACCCAAGCAATTCATAGCCTCCTACTTCAGCCATCCAAATTGGTCTTCTTTAGCAGCACGAGTTTGTTTGTTCCAGATCCAGCATCAACAATTGACATGAACACTGATCATTCTTAGCAGCAGAGTTTCAGTTGAGTCCTTTGGTATGATTCAATACACAGGTTCTCATCCTCTCTTTCATGCTTGGATTCCTCAAATCTCAGCACAATTAACTCTATGTGTGCCAATTCGAGTTCCCATTTAGGTAACTTGAGGTAAAAGCAATTTCAAATCTCTTTTGTTTATTAAATATATGGGACATTATAATGACAATTACCATGAACTATGTATTACTTATTTTGCTTATTACATGATGAGTATTCATCAAACCTCCATATTCAAAATCTCATTTTCCATTTCCACCACTCCTCACCCTATGGCCGATGATCTTTTCCGATTAGATTTATGGCACATCCATGGATGAGTAATCATGACTTCACTACTGGCCATTCCTTTTCGTTATGGTTTCCCTGACTCATTCTGAATCTTCACGTGATTCGAAACGAGTCACATGACTAAACCATCATTCTACATTAGATTCATTCCCCTGACCATCCATTATACATAAGTAACTCACTAACAGTGTTGAACTGCTGAGAAACGAAGTATTTCATCAGAACCTCCATACTGAGAAGTTTACATCATGGGAAAACACGAAGTTATCAAACAAGAGCTTGAAGGAATTGAAGTGCTAGAAACTAACTCATTAATAGTGTTGAACTCCTGAGAAACGAAGTATTTCATCAAAACCTCCATGTTGAGAAGTTTACATCATGGGTAAACACGAAGTTATCAAACAAGAGCCCGCGGGAATTGAAGTGCTAGAGGGATATCCAGATTCTAATGCATGTAGGCATGTTTTTCAGATGACCGGATGGTTTCCCTTCTTCCAAACATTTCAAGGACACAATGATCGAGTGACACGAGCTTTTGCAGAGGGTTTTGATGGAAAGGTTGCTCAAGTGGGTGACTTGGTGATCGCACCCTCATAGGAATCAGTGGCTTCTGCTACCGGATTGCCTCAAGAGGGAAAAAGGTGATCCAAGAACAAGCAAATCAAGAAGGGGGTATGGGCCCAATTCTTATGTCCATCTCAGCAAAACCCAAACTGGGAAAAGGGATTTCCAAGGGCATGGATAAAAGAGGAATGGAGAAACATAATTAGTACATAACTATATGGTTACACGTTTTTATATCACATCCATATGTTGTTACATTTTGAAGCAAAATCCAAAATAAATTTTCATTTCTATTTATGGAAGAGGCTCACTAAAATGGATAAGTATATTCAAAGGAACCTTAATAATATAAGCCACAATCTATATCATCACGGGTTGATAAAAATTATCATTGTGGAGGAGTTTAAGAAGCAATGGGATACATGGGACGACTTCCTAAGTCATAATAGGTTTATTATTGGTGCTAAGGAATAAAATCGTAGTGAATACCACAACTCTTCCAGGGCTGGGGATTCAAGATTCAAATAGAAAACCCTATAAGGAAATCATCCAGGAGGAATAAGGGACAAAGTATTAAGAATTCCATGCCTGATGTTCGCTGGTATACCTGAAGGCCAAGCATAAGCGCATGGAGAAAAAATAGAGCCCTGGAAAACAAGAAAAACAAATCATCATTTTCGACTTTGTACACAAAAATATGAGAACATGGTTCTATGAGTTAGATTTTCCTGTGTGTATTCACCTTGAAGCAAATCAACCAATGTTTGATGATGTTGATAATGAAATAGGGTTTCCCACATATGTCGAAGAGAAAGTGCCTTCTCATCCTGTAAAGGAATTTGAGGAAGAAAAATTGAAGAAGAAAAATAAGAAAATTAACAGACTTACAGAAGAGCTTAAGGAATTTGAAGTCTTGGATTGTCATGTTAAAAGAGAAAAAGAAGCATTGAAGAGTCAAGAGTGTCAAATTGCAAGAGGAGAATGAGCATTTGACATCTGAAAATGGAAGACTACTCAAACAAGCCAGAAAGTGGTATACGGGAGCTCAACAGATTGAACTACATAATAGAAGGTTGAATATTAAAATCAAAATGAAACAGAAGAAGAAGCATCCTTATGCACCTTCAACCTCTAATCTAGACATATTGATAGATGCAACAGCATGCTCTTGAGACAGTTGAATTTGATCAATTTTGTTCAATTTTGGAAGCAATATTGAGTAGTGATCAACTACATACATGAATTGCATGAGGACATGCAATATCTTAGGTGTGGGGGGATGTTGGACCTACTTTTGATGTGTTTTTCGATGTTAGTGATTCTCTTTTTGACCTTTTACTCCTCTATTTCACCTTTCTATCATTCATCAATTACTTATGCTTTCCAAAGGATACATGGCAACAAGCTCACAAGGTAGTAAATTGTCATTTTTTCATGATTTTTCCTATTTTTGAGAAAGCAATAGAGATAGAGTTGGTTTTGATAATAATGGTATAACAGTTCCGGATAATGTAACCCCAGTACATATTCAGTGGCCCTTCATCGATTGGCATATTAACGCTTCTCCAGGAGAAAATCCACCACATGGGTTTGTTTCTAGATGCCCCGAGATGGTTTTATGTTGCTCATATCGACTCTAGTCTAAATTAAGACAACACTATCTCTTGTTCAAACTTCCAGTCAACCATCTTCCTTAACGCGACATCCAACAAAGGTCAAGTCCATCGACAGGTGGAGAGGGATATTTTCATGCATTACATGTCATGAAAATATCATGTAATAACGATATACAACCTATCCTTCACCAACAACAATCTAAACTTATCCCACGACATGTAGCTTATATCTAGTATTTGGTAATATTTGGTTGTATCAGTTCTATCAACACGTGAAATAGGGGAATTGGTTGTAACTTCTAAAACATATCCCCATGCTTTAAATAGGTAATTTGTATGCAGATCAAGGAGTCGGAGATTACATGTAGAGAGGAGTAGTGTCATGAAAATATCACATAAAAATGATATATAACCTATCCTTCACTAGCGACAATAAACTTATCCCACGGTGTTTAGCTTATATCTTGTATTTGGTAATATTTGGCTATATTAGTTCAACCGACCCGTGAAACAAGGAAATTGGTTGTCACTTCTGAAACATATCCCCGTGCTTTAAATATGTAATTTGTATGCAGATCAAGGAATCATAGATTGTATGTAGATAGGAGCAGTGTCATGAAAATATCACATAATATGATATACAACCTAACCTTCATTAGCGACAATCTAACCTTATCCCACAGCGTTTAGCTTATATCTTGTATTGGGTAATATTTGGTTGTATCAATTCTACCAACCTATGAAACAGGGGAATTGGTTGTGACTTCTAAAATATATCCATGAGCCTTAAATATGTAATTTGTATGCAAATCAAAGAGTCGGAGACTGTATGTAGACAAGAGCAGTCTTATGAACATAACGATTGTATACCTATGATCTAGATTTCTATAATACAAAGGTATTGATGTTTTGAAGTTCTTGTGTGTCTATCTCCTAATATTGTAGCTCTTCTTGTAGTGCAAGCCAGTTGGGAAGGGCCACCTAACTTGGTCTGTGTTGCAATATATTTCTTTCAGTTAGTTAGTTAAGTGTGTTTATTTTATTGCTTAGTTTTTAATTTCCTTTACATGCTTTCTGATTTAGTATTTTAATTCATGTGCGGCTTAATCATTTTTCTTAATGACAGTTGCAAGTTTTTCATTACATGTCTTTATATACTTTCATTGACAAGTGTGTTGGTCATCTACATAAAAAAAATACTCACTAAAGGTTGAAGAATATATTTGCTTTATAATTTATTACATGAACATTTGATGTCCCTAAATCAGATGAAAGACTGTGATTTGTACTTGAAATGGCACTTTGGTAAACATAAATCTAGTGCTCAAATATATCTCTATAGTGTGATTGGTTTCTACTTTAATTGCTTTTCATGATAAGTGTGTGCCTAATTCATTAGGAGTTTCATGTAATCAAATTCTTTCATTAGGATAGAAGTCATTAATGCACTAACCATGCACATATAGTGTTGGCATTTCATAAGCTTACGCTCCCAAATTAACAATAATGTGTAACCAAATTTGAAGCATACAAATTGTCTGAGAACGACCAATTTGTTGGTTAAACATTTGACAAAAGGTAAGTATTCATCTTTGTCCTTTTGTTAATTATCTTTCTTTTGTATTTTTTTCATTATATTTCTTGAATTTCGTTTGGTATCTAGATTCTTTGTAATGGAATGGTTTACTTTTCTAGAAGTATCTAAGATTTATGTTTATACAATATAAATCTACATATTATTGTGTATATGAAATTTGTGTGTATTGTTAGAAGTCAAATAGGTTCAGTGGTAAATCCAAGTTGTGTTGACGAGGAAAAGATCAAGATGAGTGACCCACTAGCCAAGAGTGACAATTTGGGCACATTTCGTAGTGGCTAAAAAATTTGTGGACCAAGGGCACAAGTATCAGTTATGTTATCGAAATGCATTATTTCAATGTTGTGGGACAAATTATGACCATGATTCACTTTGTTTTAATGTTTGAAAAAACCGATAGTTGATGGACATGTTACCCTGTTAAGTGAACACTTGTACAACTTCTATGATCAATGGCATGGCTAATTCCACCCTTAGACATAAGGTGCACAAGTATTGGCTCCTCTCCCCTATTAACTCTATTGTTGAACACTATCGTTTAGAGCCTTTAGCCCTAATAAATTGTATTTTCCATTTCATTAGATGCTATGCAATGGGACTTTGCACTAGCTAGCTTCAAGTACTATATAACCTATTGTACCGTTGCAACCATGCATGTTATTCTTTTCCATAATATATTTGCATCTATCACCTTCATCGGATCCACCCAACCTCAAGATGTGGCTATCAATCAATCATCGAAAGCCCTCTTTAGCATCTTAAAACACACATCTTGATTATTTATAATCTCACTCAAGTTGGCCAAGCTTATATTATCATCGACTTCTAATCATGCTTAGGGTACTTTCCACTTTCATACCTCTATTATGGTTGACATTATCATTGACTTCTAGCCATGCCTGGGCCACTTTCCACTTGCATACCTCTATTATGGTTGACAAATAGTTGACATTACCTCAGCTAGCTGATTTTTTTTATCGTATTCAAACTATAAACCCAAACAAAGTTATCTAAGTTTAGATTTATTAGTTACTTAGTGTGGTACTTGAGCAACTCTCATGCTTCCTTTGTTATGGTTGCCAATACCTCAACTAACACAAACGTTTTTTTTTAATTTCCTACACACTACGAACCTAAAGTATAACTATTAATCTTGTTGCTTTAACTTTGCATTACCTTTTTCTTGTCGGAGAAAACTGGAAACATGCATTACCTTTTTTCTATGAGAAAATTGGAAGCTTTTTAAATCTCTAAAATCGAGGAGCAAGGAACTAAGCAACCTCCCTAGATATATACAACAACCCACAAGCCACATATATTAAAAACTTATAGTTCAGCCAAGGCTCAAGATGTCTGAACACACTTGATGGGGGTCCCACTCAAGGGGAGCGCCTACCCTTCCAACTTTACTATGACAAGCAAAATATGTCGTTTCAAGGATTTGAACCTAGGTGGAAAGGGTTATAACTCCCTCTTGATACCACTTAGTCTACTGTTTGACTTAAAATCTCAAGGACTTTGACAAAATCGGGAATTGGAAACACTTTCATGCATCAACACAAGGACAACACATTGTCAAATGCATGAGTCATTTCAGCGAAGCAATTGTGTCCAAGGGACATCTATATTATCTAAATTCACCTAAGATTTGCACATAGCCTTCTCTAGTTGCCCTATATTAACGCATGCCCTTGTAAACATGGGGGAACATGTGGAAAATTAATCATGTTCATTATCACCACAAGCACTTTGAATTTTTGCTAGATCATGGCCCTTTGCAATAACCATCACAGGGTGGTTGTGGCAAAGATGTAATATGGTCATTCCAATCATGTGTTGATAGTCAAAGTGATCCACTATAAGTAGCTTTGTTTGGATCCATCCCATCCTAGATTGCAACATCAATTCTCCTATCCTTTCCAACCTCATTGTATCACTTTGATTATTAAACCACCTTATATAATAATTGTGACGAGAACCTTTTAATTTAATAGCTCTCCTTCGTTGGGAAATGACTCAATCAACATATTTGCTTGGACAGTACCCCCATACCAGGGGTGATATGTAGATTCATGCTGCTAATATAGGAGGGTTTTTTTATGTGATTAAAATATTCTCCATGAAATGGACATTGCTTATGTAAAGGACATCTACCAAATTTAAGGCAAGCAATAGCAAAGAGAAATTTGCTTAGGAAAGCATTTGAAAGACCTTGTCCCTTGATTAAATGGATGGGCACTTTCCCAAACTTTACAAATCTCGTTGCCTTCTCCTTGAAGGTTGGAGACAAAATAAAACACAAAGATTATGCAGAATAAGCTACGGCTCTTCAATCTTTATTGATAAACGAAAGATCAACTGATGCCATTACAATCAAACTGTGAAGGTGTATTTAAACACTTGTTGAAAACCTAAAAATCTAACCTAGCTTTTGCATGCATGCTTTATGCTCTTGCATGTTTTATTAATTCAATTGAACTGAACTTCTAAAATATAACTAAAACTAAAAGCTAAATCTAGCGAGAGTAATTTCTGTTTCTAGCACTCCCTCTTAATTACGACTGCTGACTATTGCAGCTTTTACAATGCCTAAATTATTTCTATTTGTTTCAAAAAATTGTTGTCATTGGCTTTGTGAATATGTCAACCAATTGATCAATCGAATTACAATGCTCAACATGAAATTCACCATTGTTCACAAGTTCTCTTATGAAGTGATATCTGGTGTCAATGTGTTTGCTCTTCTGGTGAAATACATGATTCTTGGATAGGGCGATCACTGAATTGTTGTCACAATAGATTGTTGTTGGTCCTTTGTGTTTCTGTTGAAGACCTTCCAAAACTCTACGTAACTAGACTGCCTGACATGTTGTTGATGTTCCTGCTACATACTATGCTTCTACTGATGAAATAGTCACAATGGGTTGCTTCTTTGATGCCCATGAAATCACCCCTGATCCAAGATGAAAAACATGACCAGAAGTGCTCTTCCTGTCATCTAAACTTCCTACAAAATCACTGTCTGTGAAACATGTCAAAACATCATACTCAGTGCTTCAGTATAAAATTCCATAGCTTGAAGTCCCTACAACATATCGTAAGATCCTTTTTCCAACTTGCCAATGTGAGTCTTTGGGAGACTCCATGAACCTAGAAATCACGCTGATAGAATACATAATATCTGGTCTCGTAGTTGTGAGATACATGAGACTTCCTACAAGTCTCTTAAACAGTGTTGGATCTACTTTGGGACTGTCATCTTCTTTGCTCAACTTTGTACCTATTGCCACCGGTGTAGGTGTCGGTTTGCAATTAAGCATTATGAATCGCTTAAGCACTTCATTAACATATTTACTTTGAGAGATGAATATACATTTTTCTCACTATTCTACCTCTAAGCCAAGAAAGAACTTCATTAATCCCAAGTCTATCATCTCGAACTCTTTCTTCATAGTTTTCTTGAACTCACCTACTGACAGGTCCCTGTAAAAATCATATCATCAACATATAAACAAACTATTAAAATTTGTCCATGTTGATTACCTTTGTGTAAAGAGTTGGTCCGTTGGTGCTTCTGCTAAAACCCTTGTTGATTAGATAAGAATCAATTCTGATGTACCAAGCTCTTGGAGCTTGCTTTAGTCCATATAGAGCATTCTTCAACTTGTAAACTTTCTAAAAACACTTAAACACTTATTGAAAACCTAAAAATCTAACCTAGCTTTTGCGTGCATGCTTTATTAACTCAACTGAACTAAACTTCTAAAATAGAACTAAAGCTAAAGCTAGCGTGAGTAATTACTATTTCTAACACTCCTCCATGAAATGAACACTCTCATCTAAAGGACATCTACCAAATTTAAACAAGCAATGGCATGGCGCTTGATTAAATGAATGGCCACTTCCCGAAACTCAACATGTCTCGCTCTTCTCCATATGATTTCCATCCGCCATGGCAATTTAAGGACACTTGAACTAAAAGGTAGACAAATTCCTTGCCTGCCAGATTATATAGACAATTCAATTAACCATAAGCAAGAAGAGTAGGTAAACTTGAGCAAACCAAACTTTTTTTTATCTTCCAAACTCATGAACAAAGTCCCCTAATAAGGTTCTTCGATGAGTCAACCCTTATTATGTGAAGCCTTCGGAGAAAAAGTACATATATATTTTCCCAATGGCAATTCCAGGATGTCAGATCGTCACCTTCAACACTTCAACTGCTCAACAAATTGAAAAGAGGGGCAGGTCCTATTGCTCCATATAAGCTATGTATTGCAGTGCATTCTATATAGGGTTAGCTATGTGTTACCAACTTATTTGTATCATAGTTGGATTATCTGAAGAGCCGCCATTGACAAACATAATAAATGTTTGTGTTCCAGTGTATCAGATGATCCATCCTTTGTGCCTAGCCAGTTTTGGCTAGTCAGTTTTTGTTTTCAGTCGACAAGAACATGGCCCCACACGGTTTTTAATAAAGTGTGCTAGTAGGATTTTGAGTGTCTCGGTTCCCCATGACTTGATTAAGAAACTAAGGTATTCCAGGGAGTTTTTTCCTCTTGTCAATTATACTTTGCCTATAGCCGAGCTATAATCGATGAGGTTTTCTCCCACTTCCTCCAAAGCTGGAATGCCCGATTTTGAAAATTTTAGACATGGGGGGTTATTAGAGTCCAACTAATGTATATAAGCCTACTAGACACTATTAGAATAGGTTTTGGTCATGTCCTAGGTCCCTAAGACCCTCAAAAAAAAAAAATCGAAAAATATTTACCGGGTCCTCCGGTTTTGGGTTTTTAGTTATTTTTTAAATTTTAATAAATTTCTCTATAGTTTAAATGGAGAAATTTCACTTTGTAATATGTTAGTCATCTGGGGTCTAAATTCAGTGATTGAAGGCTCCAACCTTAAGCCAAAAATCATTCATAATCCCCGGATCGGTTTATCCTAAGTTTCAGATGTCAATTCGGCCTCATAATTAATAATTTCTCAAAAAACCCAGTTACAAATAAATTATTAATTAAAATATTAAAAATGAATATTTTGGAGATAATCCAAATCTCTCCAAAATAATCTAAAAAGAATAAAATAAAAGGCTAATTGACATGGCACCTTGCATTAAGGAAGATTCCAGTCGTCTCCAATCAAATCCAGTCAACTGTACAGTCATCACAAATCAATCTCTCCAAGCAAATTCGCCCTCCCTCATGCAAAAGTCGAGTTTGTGATGTGGCAAGTGTTTGGTGGTTTGATTAGGTTGAAATAAATGCTAAGGTGGGCACCCTCCTCAATTAAGGGCCACCTCATGCATTGGCTCTCATTGAAGACAAGTTGCATTCATGGCAACTAAAAGCAATCAACTCCAAGTTCCTACCACATCCTCACGTCAACCTCTTTTTGGAGCTCGAGTTTACACTTGGCATATGACTATTCGCATGGTGATACTTCCAAGGTGGAGATGAGGGGCGCCTTGCCAGGTGGAGGCCACTCCCTCATCTCATTCAATGAGATTCGATTTGTATGTTGGAGTTAGCACTCCAAGCTATGTTTTGATTGGATTTTGACATGGAGTTCGAATTTGTAACTAGTTCCATTGGCTCTTCTTCATGCCAATTCGAATTAGGTGTTAGGTAGCTAATTTTTGTATAAAGAGACCCTTTGGGATCTTCATTTCTCATGGAGATTTTGAGCATGAACACTCTGCCCAAATATCAGTGTAATATTTGTTTGATTTTTGAATAAAGAAGTGACTTTGGAGGTCCATGCAAGAGTCTTTGGGGTTGTCTTTCACATTGTCTTGGTGATATCTTTCTCACCTTACCTTTTATTTCAAGCATTACATTATTCAGTATATGTTCTACATTCTTAGAAATATATTGTTCGGTTTGGCTTGTTTAATTTCTGAGGGTTTTGCAGGATTCGCACAAGGTGAAGAATGGCTTGGAGATCAAGCTAATATTTGCTCATCAATGGCTATTAGCACCTAATCAACATCTTTTGCAGGTTTTCAAAGTTCTTCTCATCTCAAGAGAAGAAACATAAAGAAGAGACTTGCCTCTTCCTCCATCAACAAACTGCTTCTACATTCTTTGGTTACAAGACACTTTTAAATCTTCTTTATGCAATTCTATACCAAAATTTTTGACTTGAGATATCACCTTGGGATTTCATCCCAAGGGCCACATTGTTTTGTGGTTGCTTCTCTATCCTCATTAGCACCCTGCGGACATCTAGCTAGCTAGAAGGTTTTCTTGGGCTAGTGTTCTAGTGATCACCTTGTTCGAAGGTTGATCCCACCGTTGTTTCATTTGGTTTTCTTGATTTGCTTTGGCCTTTCTCAGTCTCATTTTTGCCTCTCTTCATCCATTCGTTTTTTCTCTTCAAAGCCTCATCTTCCTCCTCTTTTTATTCTTCTTCCCTTACTTCTTTTTTGCCTTGGAGCTCTCTCTCCGTCTTGCTCTCGCTCCTCTTCTTCTTTTCATCATAGTGTTCTTTCGTTTTGCTCCTCCTCCCTTCCTACCATTCGTTCCTCATCTCCTCCTCTCGTCCAAGTCTTTCCCTCCTCTCGTCCAAGTCCCTTTAAGCCCTAAAAACCACATAAAAATAACATTTAGTTTGTTAGCAATAGTTAGTTGTTATTTTTTTATAAGTTGCATTGTTAGATCTAGTTCGTTTTTAAGTGTTAGCTTACAATTATTTTGTTAGTTTTGATTTGTATAGTGGTTCTCATTCAAAAGTTTAAAGTTCCCTACAAAAATATTTCCATTTTTTGTCATAGTTTAGATCTCTTTCCTAGCATTTTAGGCTTTGTTTGCTTGATGGTCCATTTTATCATTTAAATAAATCAAAGTTGAATCTCATGCCATCTAGCATCTTAGACTTCATATTGCAAGCCTAAGTTCAAATAGTTCCAATTACTAGCTTTATTTTGATTTGGGCTAATGCTAAAGGGTGCTTGTAGTTTGAAATCTTTGTTTTGTGTAGGTTTGAGACAAAGCTAGATCCAAAAGAAAACTTGAAGTGGAAGGAGAAAATCAAGAGAAGAGAAAATCATTACAAGAAGACAAAAGGAAACTTGGAACCAAGCATCAAACCAATAAATTCAATACTCTCCTTTTTTTATTGTAAAACTCTTAGGAGTTTCAAAGTTCATCTCCATTTCTATTATCTCTTCTAAAGGTTGAAAATCCAAAATACTGTAAACTAAGTAATAAAAAGGCTAGGTGGGATAGTGCCTCCCACACTAAGTTTCTCCTTCCCCATTTGGGGAAGTTTGTTCATGCATGCTTTAGTTAGATTCATTTCAAGTTCTTAGATTAAATTTTAATTTATGTACTTAGATTAGTCCTCTTCCAAGTCTTGACTTGAGATAGTATCCTTGGGATTTCATCCCAAGGGCAGGGCCACATAATTTTGTGGTTACTTCTCTTTCCCCATTAGACTCCTTATCGAAACTCAGCTAGCTGGAATTTCTCAAGGACTGGTGGTTCTAGTGATCATCCTTGTTCGGAGGTTGATCCCACCTTGTTGTTTATTTCTTAGTTAGTTTTTAGATTTGGCCTAGTTCTTTATATGTGTTTGCTCGTTCTTTCATCTCTTGCAAGTAATTTCTATATTGCTAGTTCAAAGTTATTTCATGTTTCCAATCATTTTGAGCTATCACATGCGTTCTTGATTATAATCTATCTCTATCTTAATAAAGAACAAAGTCTCTTGAACATGAAATAACCCAAGTCAAGAGCACTCTCTGTCGGAGAGCATAGTAGTTGTTGCATTTCCCTTGCATTAGGCATTTAGATTAATTAAAGTCTCTTGAACTTTGGTCTTAAGACTAAGTCAAGAGCGCTCTCTATCGGAGAGTTGAACTGTGTGCTTAAACTACATTTTAAAATTCTCCAACTCACACCCCATAAATTAATTTATCTTGGTTGTTATCTGACACCCGTATGCTCTACCAACCTGAAAGGGTTGGGCTAGTACTCAGAAAGGTGTTGGATTTTGTTAATATCATAAGTGAAAATCTAATAAAACTTTACCCCAACCAACGTGCCAGCGTTGATTTTTTCGAGAAATACTTTTAAGTGGGAGGCAAAGATTCCTAAACCTGGTGGTGCCGGAAATGTCGTTGTCAGGTTTGGGGTGGTTAAGTCATTAGACACTTACCTTTTGCAATCTGGATGGTTCCGACCTATCATCAGAGTGGATGCCACTGAAAGTATCACTTTCCGAACTTTTGCTTATCTCTTTGTTCGTAGCCTAATAATCAAGACCACTAAAACCTTTTAATTTACCAAGATAATTTGCACAACGTTCTCGCAAATAGTTACTAAGACTATATATTCAGCATCCACCAGCACTACATTCAATCATTTTTTATTCCTTCACCCAATGGATAAGGCACTGGCCTTTTATATTCATATGCTTTAAATTTAAATTTGAACCATTTGTTCATTGGAATTTATATATCTGTGGATGCTTTATTTTATAAGTCTTTATATCCTGCTAAATCTTGTTTTGCAACATGGATTGCATTTTATCTTGTGTCTATTATAAGTTGTGGGTCTTTCATCATCAAAAAACTCCTAAACAACACCCATCCGCATCACCACACAAATTTATAAAAAAAAACATTGAAACACATTGAGCCATAGTAAACTCTTTGTAGGGACTACCCCCCTTGGCTTCGTTAGGAGTTAGCCTAAACGGATGAGCTGGGATTTAGGTGACAGTACCTAGCTCATTGCTTGTCCCCAAGGCCACACTTCTCTTACTTGTAGTGAAGAGACAGTTTTCGAAAGATTTCTACTGCTGGTGTGTATCTCGACGGACAACATCTTTGGCGCCGTTGCCGGGGACAAATCTTTTTGTTCCTAGACGACCTTAGTTTTTCTAGTTTGTTTTACCTTTTTGATAGATTCTAAATCTATCTGGCGACTCCACTCCCCTTTTTAGTTTTCCTTTTTTGGTAAATTTTTAGTCAAATCACTCTCAGAAATTAGACTTGAATCCACCTGGCGACTCCACTGTCAGTAAACCCCTCAAGGTATTCAACTAGAAGGAATTTTGAAGGTTTACTCAATTTCATCCCCAATCCTGAAAAGGTTTACAAGAGGAGATTGAATAAACTTAATTCTCGTAGAATCCTTGGAGAGCTTGGATCTCAGTCCATTTCTGACATCCATAGTCTTTTTGAATAAACTAACTTCGAAAATTTTGAAAATCTTGAAAACAATATAAATTGTCCTTCCAATACAATGGGTGAGTATTTTACTCAACTCAATATTTCTCAAATAGCAGATCAACCCCATCGTCTTCCAGACAAAGATGTCGAAAAACTTCCAACATATACTGGCACTGATGCCACTACTGCTGCTCAACATCTCAGAAACTTCTCCAGTTGTGTTAATGCCTATATCAGTGACCCTGCAAACCAACATGACGACATTTATATGAAGTTGTTTGCTCTTTCCTTGGATGGAAAAGCTGGTGATTGGTATAGCAACCTACCTAACAACTCATTTGCCACCTTGGCTACCTTCAAAACTGTCTTCACTGAAAAGTTTGGTGAGAAAAAGGAACCAAGGCATCGACTAAATGCTTTGACCAACATCAAAAAGAAGGACACTGAAACGGTGGACGAGTTTAACACTAGGTTCACCGAGTTATCAAATGCTATTCCCGTTACCTATGCACCACCTGCACCTTCCATTCTGGTTTACTACATTGAGTCACTTAGTGGCAAAATGCAATATCAAATAAGAGATAAGGAACCCACTACTTTGCTTCAAGCTCAAAATATGGCTCTCAAAATTGACTTAAACATGCAATCATTTGGTGAATCCAACATCCAGGGTTACTCCAGATCATCAATTCCCCTAAAGATTGCTGAGCCTAAAGAGAAAGAGCTTACAAATGAAAAAGCTGCTTATGAAAAGAAACTCATTGATATGGCTGAAAGAAAGGAAAAAATGGAACAAAAGCACCTTTCTCAAATGAAAGAGATGCAAAATCGGGTTATCAATGTTGAAAGAACTCAACCTCCACCACCTCCTAGGGTCTTTGCTGCAAAACCAAATTGGCAGAGAAAACCTCCCAACCATGAACAGAGGCCTCCTAACCAATTAGAGGCTGCTAACATGGTTGAATCATATAGGCCATTTTGTAGGCCATGCAAAGATTTCCACGAGGAATCCCATTGCTACTATGCATGCTATGTTCAAGAGCATGGTTATCCTGAGGGTTGTGGTCCTAGCACTTCTACAAGCGAGCCTATTTTCATCAACCATGTGGGGAACACTTATGAAAATCTTAGAGATAGTGGGACTCAAGCCAACCAAGGCCATCAAAGGGTTGATTACATAACTGAGATCTATGGTGAGATGCAACCTAGTATCAACAACAGCCAGAAATTCAAAGGGATGACATATCAAAGAAAACCGAAGGAGGGACCCTCTGCTCAAACTGATCCTAAGGTAACAATTCCTAACATTACTCAAGAAATTAATAATGAAAAGGAGTCTTTTGCTTTAAGTTTTGATTTAGGTAGTTGGTTGGCCAACACTAAAGTTCCAGTCCCAGTACTTGAACTATGTAAAATTCCTGGTCAGAAAGAGAAGCTTTTGAAAATGTTAGATCCTCAAGTTGATGATGTTCCTCCTCCTACTTCAAAACCCATATCATCTAAAAAGCCTCCTCCACCTGCAAAGCATTCTACCCCTAAGAAGGTAACTTTCTCATAGACTGTACAGCAACCTTCGATGAGTTATGGAAATGATTTTGAGGATCCTCCTATAATCCTACATACCAGGGAAACAAGAAAAGAAGCTCACCCGCCCTTCTACATATCATTGATGATAGGTGACCTTCTTCTACATAATTGTACGTTGGATACAGGATCTGGCGCAAGCTTAATGACCAAAACAGTTATGCAACAGCTTAACTTATAAACCACTAGACCTTACCAGAATGTGTGTGCCATGGATTCTAGCCATGTTGAAGTTGAGGGAATGATTGAAAATCAACCCGTCAGATTGGCTAAGTATCCAAACATCCATGTCACCATGGATATCCTTGTCATAGATGTGCCTGATAAGTGGGGGATGCTACTATCTAGAAAATGGGGTGCTACTTTGGGTGGGTCAATGCAATTAGATTTGTCTTATGCGACTGTTTTGGCATCCGAAAATTCTCTCGTCAAACTACACAGAAAAGAAAGAAGGTACCATGTTGAGAATCCTCAGAAACCATCAAATGAATATATCTGCAATACTAATGAAATAGGAACCTACCAAGTCAATTCCACCTTTTAGATCCTGTTCATGAGGAAATGAAAGATAAAAAGGTTTATGGATTATGGAAAATGAAGTTTGATGGTGCTTTCTCTAGAGCTGGAAAAGGGGCTAGCATAGTCTTGACATCACCCAAAGGGAATGTCTTTAACTTTGCTTTCAGACTTGAATTTGAAGCCACAAACAATGTTGCAGAGTACGAGGCACTTCTACTAGGCATAGAGATTGCTAAAAACATGAAAATAAAAATGCTTAGTATAAAAGGAGATTCTGACTTAGTAGTGCAACAGATTAAAGGTCATTTTGCATGCCACTGTAAAAGGATTAAGAGGTATAGAAATGCAATATGGGACACCATGGAGTACTTTGATGCACTAAACATAAAAGCAATCCATAGGGAAGCGAACAGTGTGGCAGATAGATTGGCAGTTGCAACATCCACCCTCCAACCTTCAGAAGAAATGTTGAATGGAGATTGTACCCTTGAGATTAATTATAGGCCATCAGTGCCAGACAACATAACCCACTGGAAAATTTTCAAAGATGATGAATAGATTCTGAAATTTATTAATAACTTGGATGAGTTCTCAAGTTTCAAGATAAATAGGCAGGAGGAAGGCAAGCAGTATCGAGAAGACAGCCAAAACCTGAACCATGTGTCACATGGATCTACTAAACTAGAAAACATTTTTGACAGGCAAGATGGAAAGAGAAATAACATCGACCAATTGAAACCTGGTGATTACATTGAGGTGAACATTGGATCAAAAACAAATCCGAAAATCATAAAAATAGGAAAAGGAACTTCTGAAAAGGAAAGGAATGCTCTAATAAACTTGGTAAAAGAATATAGAGACATTTTTGCATTTACAGATGACGAGCTAAAAGCTTATAGGGAGGATGTTTTCCAACATACCATCCCTCTGAAACCATAAATGCGAAATGTAAAGCCTTTCCACCAAAAACTTAGACAAATAAACCCTAAGTTGGTCCCTATTGTCAAGCAGGAATTAGAGAAAATGCTGGCAGCAGGTATTATAGCACCCACCCGACATACATCATGGTGCTCCAACTTAGTTGTGGTAAGGAAGAAGAATGGGAGTATCAGGATATGCATTGATTTTAGAAATCTTAACATAGCCTGCCAGAAAGATAATTATCCACTCCCCAACATGGAGACCCTCCTCCAATGGGTCACTGGATCTACGATGATGTCCATGCTTGATGGATTTTCAGGTTACAACCAGGTTGTTATCAAAGAGGAGGATAGGCACAAAACAACATTCACAACCCCTTGGGGAACTTTTGAATATTTGAGAATGCCTTTCAGTCTCACAAATGTTGGGGCCACTTTCCAGAGGGCCATGGATTATGCTTTCAATGAATTGATAGGCAAAATTATTGAAATATATCAGGATGATTTGATTGTTTTTTCCAAGGAAAGATCCAGCCATGTTGACCACCTTAGGAAAGTTTTTCAACGATGTAGAGAATATGGCATTTCTTTAAATTCAACTAAGTCAGTATTGGGTATTGAAGAAGGAAAACTTTTGGGTCACATCATTAACAAAGACGGGGTCAAGATTGACCCCGAGAGAATCGAGGCTATACAGAAGATTCCCCTTCCAAGAAATGTTAAGGGTCTCCAATCATTCAATGGTCATATAAATTTCATAAGGAGATTCATTCCTAACCTTGCTGAACTCATGAAACCTATGCAAGCTCTCCTAAAAAAGAATGCTAAGTTCATATGGACAGATGAAGGAAAAAGTGCTTTTGACACCATAAAGGATTCCATCACTAGATCACCTATCCTAGTCAGCCCGGATTACACGAAAGATTTCATGATCTTTTCCTTTGCCTCAGAAGACACCATTGCTGGTGTGTTTCTCCAGAAGAACTTCGAAGGGTTCGAGCAACCGATTGCCTTTATGAGTAGAGCCTTGCAACATTTCGAGCTAAAGTACACAATCATGGAAAAACAGGCCTATGCCTTGGTCAAATCTTTGAAGCACTTCATAACATATATCGGCTACTCCAAAGTTATAGGGTATGTTCCCCATGCTGCAGTAAAAGACATCCTATCTCAACAGGATTGCTTAGGAATAAGAGGCGCATGGGTTTCCAAAATCCAGGAATATGACCTTGAGATAAAACCCACCAAGTTAATCAAAGGGCAAGGTCTTGCTAAAATGCTCATTCAAAAGAATGAAGAAACCATTGAAATTATTGCGGAAAACAACGTTCATTGACCTTCCATGACTCCTGCACTCCAAGAACTTGACAACAGCTGGTATTCCGACATCATTTACTTCCTTCTCCACTTCAATTGCCCTGATCACCTCAAAGGTCACAAGCGAGGGGCCTTAAGACTCAAAACTGCTAGGTATTTCCTTACCCAAGAAGGTTTGGGTTGGAGGAACCCAGATGGCATCATACTTAGGTGTGTAAATGAACAAGATTCCAAAAGAATCTTAACTGAGTTTCACTCAAGCTTTTGTGGAGGCCATTATGCAGCAAATACAACTTCCCACAAGATCCTGAGAGTTGGATACTATTGGCCCACCATCTTCGCAAACGTTCACAAACATGTCAAGTGTTGCCAAGAGTGTCATCTTTTTACTAGGAAGGAGAAATTGGTTGCACTTCCCCTTACACCAGTTGTGGTGCTTGCCCCTTTTCACCAATGGGGGCTTGACTTTATCGGCAAGTTCAAGGATAGCTCTAGCAATGGATTTTGCTGGATTCTTACGGCAACCGATTACTTCACTAAATGGGTAGAGGCCATACCTACTAAAAAATCCGATGAAAGAGTTGTTATAAACTTTATTGAAGAAAGAATCATCACCAGATTTGGAATCCCTTTAAAAATAACAACTGATAATGCCAAGGCCTTCAGTGTAGGAGAAGTCAATGACTTTTGTTTTAAATATGGCATTATCCTATCCCACTCCTCGGATTACTACCCACGGGGAAATAGACTTGTTGAGTCTACAAATAAAAATCTAATGAGTATTCTTAAGAAAACTGTGGGTGATAATAAGAGAGCATGGGACAGCAAGATTAAGTATGTTGTGTGGGCTGATGGGATAACCAAGAAGAACTCTACAGGGAAGTCCCCTTTTGAGTTAGTGTATGGTCTTATAGCCACCCTCCCAGTTAGCATGCATATTCCAATTTTCAGATTAATAAGTGAGTATGGAACGGAAAAGTTGGAAATGGAGTAGAGGATAAATCATATCATAGAGTTAGATGAAGCAAGAAGAGCTGCCCTTGATCAGTCCCTAAAACATCAAGAAAGTATGAAGGGCACATTTGACAAATCAGCGAAACCAAGACCCTTCCAGGTGGGAGATACTGTTCTCCTATGGGATAAAAGAAGGGAGAAGCCTGTGAAGCATGGGAAACTCGACAGCCTTTGGAAAGGCCCATTTATCATCCATGCCATTGCTGGCACTAATTCTTTCTTGCTAAATACCATGGAAGGAGAGGAATTGAGCCTACCCAGAAATGGGCAACATCTGAAGCCTTTTTATCGAAGCAACATCCAAGATGACCAAGGGATCATCTCAAGGCTTCTCTAAACCCATCATTGTTGTATTTTTATGTATTTTACTTATGTACCATATTGATGTATTATAGCTTTTTGTATGTTAGCTTTTGTATCATATTTCATATATATGCTGGAAAAGGAAAGATTTTATTTCATGTACTTTTGATTATTGAAAAAAGCAAAAACTATTACATGTTGGTATTTCATTTTGGCATATTTTTATCATGTATGCGTGGACTAAGACACTTCTATTTCCATGCAGGAAACTGATATTCTGGGGTTCTCGAGTACTCTTTTTTATCCATAAATCAAACGAGCACCCATCCCGCAGTTGGAGCCAGATGTTACCAACTTATTTGTATCATAGTTGGATTATCTGAAGAGCCGCCATTGACAAACATAATAAATGTTTGTGTTCCAGTGTATCAGATGATCCGTCCTTTGTGCCTAGCCAGTTTTGGCTAGTCAGTTTTTGTTTTCAGTCGACATGACCATGGCCCCACGAGGTTTTTAATAAAGTGTGCTAGTAGGATTTTGAGTGTCTCGGTTCCCCATGACTTGATTAAGCAACTAAGGTATTCCAGAGAGTTTTTTTCCCTTGTCGATTATACTTTTCCTGTAGCCGAGCTATAATCGATGAGGTTTTCTCCTGCTTCCTCCAAAGTTGAAATGCCCGATTTTGAAAATTTTAGCCATGGGGGGTTATTAGAGTCCAACTAATGTATATAAGCCTACTAGACACTATTAGAATAGGTTTTGGTCATGTCCTAAGTCCCTAAGACCCTCATAAAAAAATTTACCGGGTCCTTCGGTTTTGGGTTTTTAATTATTTTTTAAATTTTAATAAATTTCTCTATAGTTTAAATGGAGAAATTTCACTTTGTAATATGTCAGTCATCCGAGGTCCGAATTCAGTGATTGAAGGCTCCAACCTTAAACCAAAAATCATTCATAATCCCCGGACCGGTTTATCCTAAGTTTCGGATGTCAATTTGGCCTCATAATTAATAATTTCTCAAAAAACCAAGTTATAGAGAAATTATTAATTAAAATATTAAAAATGAATATTTTGGAGATAATCCAAATCTCTCCAAAATAATCCAAAAAGAATAAAATAAAAGGCCAATTGACATGGCACCTTGAATTAAGGAAGATTCTAGTCATCTCCAATCAACTCCAGTCAACTGTACAGTCATCACAAGTCAATCTCTCCAAGCAAATTCGCCCTCCCTCGTGCAAAAGTCAAGTTTATGATGTGGCAAGTGTTTGGTGATTTGATTAGGTAGGAATAAATGCTAAGGTGGGCGCCCTCCTCAATTGAGGGCCACCTCATGCATTGGCTCTCATTGAAGATGAGTTGCATTCATGGCAACTAAAAGCAATCAACTTCAAGTTCCTACCACATCCTCACGTCAACCTCTTCTTGGAGCTCAAGTTTACACTTGGCATATGACTATTCGCATGGTGATACTTCCAAGGTGGAGATGAGGGGCGCCTTGCCAAGGTGGAGGCCACCTCCTCATCTAATTCAATGAGATTCGATTTGTATGTTGGAGTTAGCACTCCAAGCTATGTTTTGATTGGATTTTGACATGGAGTTTGAATTTGTAACTAGTGCCATTGGCTCTTCTTCATGCCAATTCGAATTAGGTGTTAGGTAGCTAATTTTTGTATAAAGAGACCCTTTGGGCTCTTCATTTCTCATGGAGATTTTGAGCATGAACACTCTGCCCAAATATCAGTGTAATATCCATTTGATTTTTGAATAAAGAAGTGACTTTGGAGGTCCATGCAAGAGTTTTTGGGGTTGTCTTTCACATTGTCTTGGTGATATCTTTCTCACCTTACATTTTATTTCAAGCATTACATTATTCAGTATATGTTCTACATTCTTAGAAATATATTGTTCCGTTTGGCTTGTTTAATTTGTGAGGGTTTTGCAGGATTTGCACAAGGTGGAGAATGGCTTGGAGATCAAGCTAATATTTGCTCATCAATGGCTATTAGCACCTAATCAACATATTTTGCAAGTTTTCAAAGTTCTTCTCATCTCAAGAGAAGAAACATAAAGAAGAGACTTGCCTCTTCCTCCATCAACAAACTGCTACTACATTCTTTGGTTACAAGACACTTTTAAATCTTCTTTCTACAATTCTATACCAAAAGTTTTGACTTGAGATAGCACTCCCAAAGGCCACATTGTTTTGTGGTTGCTTCTCTATCCTCATTAGCACCCTGCGGACATCTAGTTAGCTAGAAGGTTTTCTTGGGCTAGTGTTTTAGTGATCACCTTGTTCGGAGGTTGATCCCACCGTTGTTTCATTTGGTTTTCTTGAATTGCTTTGGCCTTTCTCACTCTTGTTTTTGCCTCTCTTCATCCATTCGTTTTTTCTCTTCAAAGCCTCATTTTCCTTCTCTTTTTATTCTTCTTCCCTTACTTCTTTTTTGCCTTGGAGCTCTCTCTCCATCTTGCTCTCACTCCTCTTCTTATTTTCATCATAGTCTTCTTTCGTTTTGCTCCTCCTCCCTTCCTACCATTCGTTCCTCATCTCCTCCTCTCGTCCAAGTCTTTCCCTCCTCTCGTCCTAGTACCTTTAAGCCCTAAAAACCACATAAAAATTACATTTAGTTTGTTAGCAATAGTTAGTTGTTATTTGTTTATAAGTTGCATTGTTAGATCTAGTTCGTTTTTAAGTGTTAGCTTACAATTATTTTGTTAGTTTGATTTGTATAGTGGTTCTCATTCAAAAGTTTAAAGTTCCCTACAAAAATATTTCCATTTTTTGTCATAGTTTAAATCTCTTTCCTAGCATTTTAGGCTTTGTTTGCTTGCTGGTCCATTTTATCATTTAAATAAATCAAAGTTGAATCTCATGCCATCTAGCATCTTAGACTTCATATTTCAAGCCTAAGTTCAAATAGTTCCAATTACTAGCTTTCTTTTGATTTGGACTAATGCTAAAAGGTGCTTGTAGTTTGAAATCTTTGTTGTGTGTAGGTTTGAGACAAAGCTAGATCCAAAAGAAAACTTGAAGTGGAAAGAGAAAATCAAGAGAAGAGAAAATCATTACAAGAAGACAAAAGGAAACTTGGAACCAAGCATCAAACCAATAAATTCAATACTCTCCTTTTTTTATTGTAAAACTCTTAGGAGTTTCAAAGTTCATCTCCATTTCTATTATCTCTTCTAAAGGTTGAAAATCCAAAATACTGTATACTGAGTAATAAAAAGGCTAGGTGGGATAGTGCCTCCCACACTAAGTTTCTCCTTCCCCATTTGGGGAAGTTTGTTCATGTATGCTTTAGTTAGATTCATTTCAAGTTCTTAGATTAAATTTTACTTTATGTACTTAGATTCGTCATCTTCCAAGTCTTGACTTGAGATAGTATCTTTGGGATGAAGATAGTATCCTTGGGATTTCATCCCAAGGGCAGGGCCACATAATTTTGTGGTTACTTGTCTTTCCCCATTAGACTCCTTGTCGAAATTCATTTAATTGGAATTTCTCAAGGACTGGTGGTTCTAGTGGCCATCCTTGTTCGGAGGTTGATCCCACCTTGTTTTTTATTTCTTAGTTAGTTGTTAGATTTGGCCTGGTTCTTTATATGTGTTTGTTCATTCTTTCATCTCTTGCAAGTAATTTCTATTTTGCTAGTTCAAAGTTATTTCAAGTTTCCAATCATTTTGAACTATCACATGCATTCTTGATTATAATCTGCCTCTATCTTAATAAAGAACAAAGTCTCTTGAACTTGAAATAACCCAAGTCAAGAACACTCTCTGTCGGAGAGTATAATAGTTGTTACATTTCCCTTGCATTAGGCATTTAGATTAATTAAAGTCTCTTGAACTTTGGTCTTAAGACTAAGTCAAGAGCGCTCTCTATCGGAGAGTTGAACTGTGTGCTTAAACTACATTTTAAAATTCTCCAACTCACACCCCATTAATTAATTTATCTTGGTTGTTATCTGACACCCGTATGCACTGCCAACCTGAAAGGGTTGGGCTAGTACTCAGAAAGGTGTTGGATTTTGTTAATCTCGTAAGTGAAAATCTAATAAAACTTTACCCCAACCAACGTGTCGGCGTTGATCTTTTCGAGAAATACTTTTAAGTGGGAGGCAAAGATTCCTAAACCTGGTGGTGTCGGCAGTGTCGTTGTCAGGTTCGGGGTGGTTAAGTCATTAGACACTTACCTTTTGCAATCTGGATGGTTCTGACCTATCATCAGAGTGGATGCCACTGAAAGTATCACTTTCCGAACTTTTGTTTATCTCTTTGTTCTTAGCCTAATAATCAAGACCACTAAAACCTTTTAATTTACCAAGATAATTTGCACAACATTCTCACAAACAATTACTAAGACTATATATTCAGCATCCCCCAGCACTACATTCAATCATTTTTTACTCCTTCACCCAATGGATAAGGCACTAGTCTTTTATATTCATATGCTTTAAATTTAAATTTGAACCATTTGTTCATTGGAATTTATATATCTGTGGATGCTTTATTTTATAAGTCTTTATATACTGCTAAATCTTGTTTCGCAACGTGAATTGCATTTTATCTTGTGTCTATTATAAGTTGTGGATCTTTCATCATCAAAAAACTCATAAACAACACCCATCCGCATCACCACACAAATTATAAAAAAAAAAAAACATTAAAACTCATTGAGCCATAGTAAACTCTTTGTAGGGACTACCCCCCTTGGCTTCGTTAGGAGTTAACCTAAACTGAGGAGCTGGGATTTAGGTGACAGTACCTAGCTCATTGCTTGCCCCCAAGGCCACACTTCTCTCACTTGTAGTGAAGAGACAGCTTTCGAAAGATTTTTGCTGCTGGTGTGCATCTCGGCGGACAACAGTACGCATTGTCATCTTGGATTGCTTTTCTGTCCTGTGACTCCCCTTGCGGTTGTGGTGTAGCCTTGTAGGCTGAATGACAAAAATGTGCTACTGGCCAATTACTATTGACCAATCCACTATTGTTGAAGTGCCCTTTAGTAAACACTAATAACTTCGGCTCCCAAGTATGAATAAGTTTCCTTAATTCCAGATATTTCCTATGGTGGTACCTTAACCCCCTAACATTCCAATAAAAAGGGAAATCGGAGAATTAACTTGGGGGGTGGACTTCTTCCACTATTCCAGTCCTTGTCTTACTCTTATGCATCCTGTTGTTGCTAGTTGCAGCAGGTTGACTGTAAGGGAAAGTTTCGATAATTTATCTGTATCCATTGATAATCATCCCACAGATTGTACATTTGTAGGTCTCCCATTTTAAACTTGAGGAGTTAGTACTAGAGACTACCTTAAATGCTTCTCTCTTGGATCAACACTTTCCTGCATCTCATATGTTTATCCTCTCTTTTGTGATATTCTGGTTGAGCCCAATAGTTAAAGGTTGAAGATTTGTCAATCTTTTAGACATGCTCTTGGATCCTCAGTTGTATTTTGTTCTCTAGTTTCCGGGGAAAACCATCTTCTGGCAGCTGAGTTGGATCTGAAATGGTTATTTAAATATCATAAAATTATGTATTATGGACTTAATTGAATGCTTCCTAATCTAGCTTATCATTGTTTTTTATCAGCAGTTGCAAATTATAACGTTTCAATAGACAAATGTACACATTCATAATGCCTCCGAGGTGTATATCAGTTGGAGATAGGGTGCACTGTTAAGGCACTCCTTGTGACATCGCCGGTTCAAACCTCAACTAGCCTTGTGTGCTGCATGTGGGACAGCGTGGGCATGCTTGGAGGTTATAGTGGTAGCAGTTGGAATCGACCCCATGTCACAAATGTACGAGCCCAGCCCAGTTGCCGATTCCACCAGATAAAAAAAATCTACACATTAATAATGCACAATTGCACCCAACATGCTAAGCTTAGGAAATATTGTAGCCAAGATCATGATTGAATCTAGTATAAGAAATGCAAGTCAGGCAGGGTTGTTCAGGCTAAGTGCCTTGATGCATATAACATTAAACCACGTTAAGCTTAATTCTAATATTTTGTGGGAATTCAGATACACATTATGTATAGACGCAACATACATTCCCTGCCATCTCCCTTGTTGAATTGCAGCAGTAGAGAAATATACCAACAAAGATCTGGTTATTACAATAAAAAGGAAAAGATTTGAGAAAAAACTACTAAATTAAGACCATGTTTCTCCATGGTCAGAATCAGTCCCCACTGAAGCTTACATCGTATCTACATGTTACAACCGAAGGAAGATTCAGATTGGTCAGACCATAATGAATCTCCCTGGATAATCCAAAGACCAAGTCAATTTTGTCATGGCAGTATCTATTGGTAGACAAAGTGTGAACCTTTGAAAGAAGAGTTAAAAGAATGACCATAATTATTTCTTGCTTTGCCTCTATCAACCACTTTCTGCATCTCACAAAAGAATGAATGATGCCCCACTGAAACAAGTGAACCTGGCATTATGAGATTTGGGTTTTCTGCCTACCAAACCCTTCAATTTCAAGAGAGAATATATTGCAAGTGTATTGCAAACAAAAAGTATCATTCTCCTTTATATCACATTGCTTCCAAAAATGCAGATTCGCTATTATTCTGCTCTGACTGCCCTTTACTTGAATCTGTTGGCCAATATCTTGAAAGTGCTACCACATTTCCAATCATGATCAACGTAGGTGAGACTAGATGAGCATTTATAACCTTCTCTGGCAAATTCTGAAGTTCATCAAAAACCTGTGCACAAATTGAAATACAAGCTTATCATAATCATGTTTTTGATAGAAACATCTATCCTATTTTATAATCACGTAGTTAGTCACAATAGTTACCCTCATTTTCATGATGACAACTTGAGGCTGATGAAGATCTGATTGGAAATCACATGGTAAAGAGTTTGATGAAATATAGCATAAATAGGACCATGGTTTATGTAATTGCATAATGTAGTGACAGCAATTAATTGACATAAACAGATCTCAGAGAGGTATGTTCAAAAGTTTGAAATAGGGGTCAAGAAATGTTGAAAAGGAGTGTACTGTGGGTAAACACATATATATCTCAAAAATACCAAAAATGAAATTGTTCGAGGAATGAAAACATAGACAGTAAGGCTTGGGCAGACAAGTATGGTAAAATGTTTGAACGGCAAAAATTAATGGGTTGAAGGGATGAGGGAATTGTTAACAAGCAGTGTATGCTCTCAGTAGGCAGCAAACACAACATGATAATTATAAATGAATTTGCAATGTTATGATCCAAACGATGAAGTAAAACACTAAGAGAGAATGAAGGAATTAATTAAGAGATCTGCATGATTGCATCAGGCAGTGCATAGCACATAATTTTATAAATGCATCTTAGGCAAGAATGCTGGATGCAGCAGTGAGGATATCATTGCATCGGCATACAATAAATAAATCATGAAGAAAAACATCAAATACAGCTAAATCAATGAGCTCCTTGAAGATGCAATCTTGTAAGCGAAAATATCAAAACAAAAGAAACAAGAAAAAAAAACTTAGTGAACAAATGAAGCTTTTTTTGTATGTTACCAAAGTTACAATACTTATAACTAGATACATACACACAGTACTAACTAAGAATGAAGGAATGAGAATGGCGGAAAACAGATCACCATGAAAATAGTTTCCCTATACGAGAACTCATGTCACACATGGTGATGAATTTCAAACCCTTGAACAGGCGTCCTTTTAATAAACTGACTGACATAGTAAGTGCTCAGGAATTAGAAGAAATACCATTCGTTGTTGAAAAGTAGTCCCACGCTCAATAGCAGCAGCTGGAGTTACAGGAGGCAAGCCATCTGATATTAGTTTGTGTGCAAGAGCTGGAAGAGTTGCCAACCCCATGTAGACTACAAGTGTTGAGTCAGGATCAGCTGTATGTTTGTCCAAAAATAGAGGATCAGTTCCTCCTTTCCTAGAGTGACCTGTGAGGAACCTAACACTGAAGGAGACGAACACAAACTTTTCTCAGAAAGAAATACCATATCCAGAATGCAGTTGTTTGAAATCTAACGAAATGCAAAATATGTAATATACCACCAGTACATAATTATTTAATAAGCACAGAAACCTGTATGTTTCAAATAATGTAACGATAAATATTGCAACATCGTCATCCATGGTTGTTGGTGAAAACAATTTCTTCCAAGCTTCACTCACACAAAATATTTCAGAAACATTGTCAGTTTCCAAACTTGTGTCAAACAGATCCAAAGCACCCAAACCTCCAGTATAAGCTGCTAAACTGCCAACTTCATGAACAGTGTGTGATTTTGCCATCCAAAACAGAAAATATTTCTTAGCATGACCTCAGAAGAAAGAAGATTATAGCTTTACTGTGTATTCAGTCATAATTGAGATCCAAAATGACAACTTTAAACATACACCTAAAATCAGACATGGTGACCTCAAGCTCACCAAAAGACAGTAGCTCAAGTTTCCAAATTGTCATGTGCTGTTAAAGTTGAAATTTATATGCTATTTGCAAAAAATAGCATATGCTATTACCCCAATTAAATTTATGACAAAAATGTTGCTAATTGCAATTTGCTAGCTACTGGACATGTTGAAATTTATATGCTATTTGCAAAAAATAGCATAGTATGCTATTACCCCAATTAAGTTTATGACAAAAATGTTGCTAATTGCAATTTGCTAGCTACTGGACCAACCCAACTTTGCTTACTTCAATAAGAATGCATCTTGCATATTAAGATGCATTTAGACAGAACTTCCCTGTTACTCATCTTTGATTTTAAGATTTCATGCAGACTGCAAGGACTCATAATTTTAAAATTTTATGTCATTGGCATTCAAGTTACAGGCCTGTAAAGAAGCAACAATGTCATTCACATTATAAGAACTATTAAACTATCAATTACTGCAGTTGCTGCAGAAAAGTTATGACATAAAAACTGTGAGAGTCTACAATCTAGAGGCTGGCTTAATTAAGGGACCTGAACTGGCACTGCCAGATCACAATTACAAACCATCCATTGATAATTTTATCTCCAGGCTCCTCTACAATGAAACAATCATTGCAACCGTCAGGAAGATTGTAGTCAAGTGGTAAATCAAATGAGCTTTCTTCAAAGACCTGGGTTCAATTCACATTTTCCTCAAGAACATGCTTCTGTGTTAATACGGCCAATTATTGTGCTATATTGTGATATCTCATAGTTAATTAAGCCATGACAGATTGTACTAGGCAGCATATCTTAACAGACAAGGCCAGGTTGAAGTCTTGGGTGATTTTGATAGAATAGATACCCCTAGACATGGCTCTATGCCAAAGGTAGAGCCCATTTTTTTAAATAAGGTCCAAGGATCATTTACCAACCAATAAAAAGAAAGAAATGATCATTGCAACCAAAAGAAAAAAGAAAAAAAACTTCTTCAACCTTCCCTGTCCAGCTACTGGTCATTCCAAAACACACTCCATGGGAATATCATTTAACCCTCAATATTTCATAGGGCCAGATGGAAGATTAATGCAACATAACATATTTAAACAAATAAAAAAATTTATCTATAAACTTCTACAAACGGGTTTCAAGACACAAGTTATAACTGGTTGCCTTTACTTTTAAATCGTGACGCTACTTTAACAAGGAAAAAAGCTATAGCGCTTTATATCAGTTGCTCTAGAAAATAAAGGAAGAATAGACTTTAGTTGAAGCAAACTGATCAAATGTTCTTCCAATGTTATTAATAAGGTAGTAGAATCCCTTGACTCCCTCCCCTTTCTTCCTTCTTTCTAACTCAGGAAATTCCTAATTTTCATTATTTTTTGCCTCGTTTTCAAATATTGGGCACTGGTTCATGAACACTTATAAACATAGATAATGGAAATACTTATGGATTAAATGTGGAACTAAATCCAAATTTTAAGATTGGATATACCAAGCTCTCTAAATGAATCTCTAAACTTGCAAGATAATGATGACAGACACACAAGATGTATGTATTTTTCCCTGTTAAGGTCGTACTCGGAAAAGTCTCAACTCTCAAGTGATGAATAAATGACATTGACTAAAATTTGCAAATTGATGAACTTTCAATGAGAGCTAAAACAGAACATACAAAATACCAAAAGAGAAAACATCAACTTTTCTTTGTAATTTCATTTGTTACAAATTGGACGCAAGGTAGACAAGAAAGAAAGTGATTCATGCATTCAGAAACCAACTGCTCTTTTCATGCATGAAAAAAAACAAAGTATGATACCTATTTGCAACACCCCGGTGTGTCAATGGGATTCCCAATTCCGCTGCAATACCTGAAGCAGCAGTGATTCCTGCAGTAATATTTATTTTCATTCATTAAGAAGGTACAAAAAAAGTCTCATCAATCCACTGTTAACTTTGGACACTTTGATCCCCAATCTAAAATATCAAATGACAGGTGTACCTGGAACAATTTTTACTTCAATTCCTTGCTGTTGGAGGAAGTCCATCTCCTCCCCACCCCTTCCAAACACCTGCACACATTGCATTGAGACTCAGTTCTGTTAGAGGGGACAAACAAACCAACCTATATAAGTGTTGAACATATTGCAAGAAAAAGTAGTTTCCAATAAATCTAATGTTTTAGGGAACTTATCTCCTTATAGTACTTAAGACTACTTTGTAAAAGAAGAAATCAAACAAAAGAAAAAATTATAGTTCTCATCACAATATCATCTCCACATCAAGATATCTGATAAATATCACAGAGGGTACATGTACTCAAAAGAGAGCGGTTCTCCCAACCACTGTACCAACTGGAAGCCTCTTTTCTGTGAAAGGATAACATGAGTGGTATTAAACTACTTGGGTTGCATATAAGAAATGATTATTATTTGCCAAGGGAATGATGGTTGTTGTATTATGACATATATGACTGAAGAATGAAAAATTAGTAACATTTCTATTGAATTCTACATGCCATTATTCCAGAGTTTATTTCAAAACAAGAAAAAAAAGGCCTAACCATTATGATGTCAATGTAATATGACTTATAATATTGATAAAATACATATGGTCGATTATGTAAGAGTCTTGAATGGATTTGGATACACTAAATTTTCTTATGCATATAATATTCATAGTATGTGGGAAAGAGGGGAACCGTTTCTTACCTAGAAACCCTCTAACCCCCATTTCTTGTTGGGAGATTTACCCATTTTGTTTCCCATGAATTCTTGTTAAAATATTAGCATTAATCAGGAATTATTTATGGGAGATTTGTTTCTAATATCCATGCATCTCCAGGCTGGGATGCCTTATAATAGTAACTTTAGCAATGACCTCTGCAGAGGCACTGATTGTCTAGACTATAGAAAGTTGTCTGGTTGCTTGAATAGCTTTGTTGCCCGTATTACTTTACTCTGTCAAAGGATATAAGTCACGCCTCAGCAGAGAATGCATAATTCATGCACTTTTTGTGATAGAAAATTTTTAAAATGATATAGTCCTCCACCACAGGAACATTTTTTTGGGCATATTTCAGTACGTGTCAAAGAAAACAAGCCATCATTGTTAAATACCATGATTTTGGACTTCAGTTGCAAACAGAAAATCTTGAATAATGAAGTTTTCCTAATTATTCCTAAGGAAATTTATGTATTTCTAATCATTGTTCACCAGATAAACATACAGGAAGGAACTCTGGCATTCCTAATTATTGATCTATTGAGCCATGAAAAGTGGGATCGTCCACGGGGGCTTCATTAGATGGTAAAGTGGGATGTTTCATAACCCCCACAAAGGTTCATATCTCCTAGACACATTCACCCCTTGAGGGCCTCCTCCGCCATGCAAGCATCTCAAGTGCTCGGAGCCGGGTACAAGTCCTGGGCAACTTTGGCAGCATAGATACCCCACACCTGCAGCGTCTTAGCCAAAGGGATATTTCTAATTATTGATCTAGTTGAGCTATGAAAAATGGGATTGTCCACAGGGGCTTCATTAGATGGTAAAGTGGGATATTTCATAACCCCCACAAAGGTTCATATCTCCTAGACACATTCACCCCTTGAGGGCCTCCTCGGCCATGCAAGCATTTCAAGCACTTGGGGCCAGGTACAAGTCCTGGGCAACTTTGGCAGAATAGAGACCCCACACCTGCAGACTCTTAGCCGAAGGGATATTTCTAGTGTGTTGTAAGCCAGCTACATTGCATTGTAATACTCCAAATCTGGGGAAGCGCATGCTTGCCACATAGTGATAAATTGATAATTGGAAGCATCTTGTCAAAAAAAAGGGATTGTAAATCATGTTTCTTTTGAGAAGGGATAAGTAAGTTTTATTTATAATGGTCCAAAATAAATGTCCCTGTATACCACAAGCAATTCAGCTTTCCCTGGGAATATCCCTTTACATCTAAGTTGCAGAGGTTCGGACACAGACATGAATATGGATGCAGTATCTGGAATGGATATGGCAATTTTTAGAATAGCTTGGATAAGATACTGCTAGGATACATCAAAAATACCACAAAACAAAATTTTCAGAATGCCATTCATGAATTTGGTAATAGAGCCAAAAAGGGTGTCATTATTGATATTAGTCAATATCACGGCATTAGGCATTAATTGAGCAAGATAAGCATTACTGCTGCATTAACTGGTTGAGAATGGTTGAGATACCATTCTAGAAACTGGATACTTTGGTTGAGGAAGCAGTAATTTGACTTTTGGGTAGATTGTCTGTAAAATTCTATAATAACTAAGATCACGGTTTTGTTCATTCTTGTCCAAATTAGTTTACATTATTTAATGTAGTATTGTTTCTGGAACCAAACTTATTTTAATGCTGAGACAAAAATTGGGAATTTGATGGTGATTGATTTGCTGAAAACATTCTGTTGGAACCTTAACATCACACTGTAAAATTGTAAAACGTGAGCACTTGCTTCAATTGATTTAAAGTTGTTCATGTGGGGAGAAAAGGAATGGTCATGGCACAGAACTTTGAATACAATCTATATATAATTATATTACCTAACAAACTTAGGGATTACAGGGTAGAGTGCTAAATATTCATGATATTTTGTGAAAGACAAAAATTCTTTGGGGTCAATTAATGAGCCGTGACCAAAAGCAATCAGTGGGATTGATATGTACACTTGAGCTAAATCAACAGGAGATAGTATAATGAACCTTCTAAGTTAGAAAGTTCCTAAATGTATAAATCAAAGAGAGGCCATTAAGAAATGTGATTAGCATTGATATTACAATGATCAAAGATCATCTTGAGAAGTTAACATGGTGGTTTATGGATATTGATTGGATATATAAGTAAGGAAACTACTGCCATTTTTTCTCTCATATGAAGCCCAATTCAGCCTGGTGGGCTAGCTCGAGTGGCTGAGAACTTTAAGCTTAATGCAAGAGATCTCGGGGTTGATACCCTAGGCTAGTTGCCTCTGTTGTGTGCCTCTCTCGATGTCCCCACCAAGTCAGGGACCATAATCAACACCATTAGGTTTACACTGAGTACCATCAGTGAAAAGTGGGAAGTACATGGGGGTTTTCCTTAGGAAAAAAAAACATGAAGCCCACCTCATCATCTAATGTCCCTTATTCACCATTTTCCCAGTAAACAAACCTGTTTGAGATTCCTGTGGGGCTCCTTAGAATGTTTTTCCTCTACTACTTGTTTGGGCTCCTTAATTTTAGGCCTTGAAAGGTCCGGACTCCACACATCGTCATACTCGCCATCCTTGGGCCCCTGAAGTTTAGGCCTTGAAAGATCTTCACATCTTCATACTTCCCATTCTTTCTACTTCCCCATAGTTCCAATATGGAGAAAATCCCCTTAATCCACTTATTTAAATTTGCCAACTCTCATTCCACTCATCCTTATAAGAATGGGATTATATTTCCACAGCTAAATATTCCTTGCTGTTGCTTGACACATTCCTCAACTTCCACTAATTTCAAACAATGGAATGCTTTCCTCTTTTTTGATGCAACAGACCTTAGATTATGCCACAAAATATGCACTAAGACCCTAATACGCTGAGAGCACCTCAATGTTGGGCAATAAATCATTGCACCAAGAGTAGCAAGGTGCTCTACAGCCCAGTATGGGGGAGATGTTGTCACGTAACGTAACATAACGTTATGTAATGTTACAAAAATAAATAGTCAAAAAAATTCATGTCGGCTCCTAAAATAAAAAATTAAAACCAAATAAAAAGTAATTAAAAAAATCCATGTCGGCTCGTAAAATAAAAAATTAAAACCAGCATAGATCCATCTTGAACCTGGATCTATCAAGCACAGAGAGGAATAAAATTCCTCGAGGTGTATTTTTTTCTGGACATGTAAAAAATTTAAGATAAAAAAAATTACACCTCAAAGAATTGGATCCCTCTCAGTGCTTGATAGATCTAGGTTTAAGATTGATCTATGCTGGTCTTGAGATCAGATAAAGCTGTCACTTTTCACCTTTTAGGCTGGGGAATTCCATATGTCACAACTTTAAGCCTGCTGGATATACCCTTGTTTATCAGATTTACAAGGCCTGTCTGCTACATGCTGCCCTTGAAGACTTTACTGCCAACAATTAAATTTCCTGCAAACCCCCTGCCAACTCCAAATCCTTTAGTTGCAGTCAAGGACAAAAGAGCCCTTTCCAGCTCTGCATCAAGTTTGTCAAACACTGGTGAACCAAATTCCCGTGGTGCACTCCCTATATTGCAGGTAGCAACTTCATCATCTACAGCAGCTACCATCACCTTGACATATACATGATCTATGCCCTTAACCATATTGCTACTTTATCTTATCCTGAGAAGAGCATGTATCTTGTCAAAGGGTAAATCCAGATCTCATTCCACCAGCATGTTTGAGGCTTGCATCTTGATAAAACTTTACTAATAGCTTCTTGGCAAAGCTACTTGACTTAATACTGCAGAGAAAGTCAAACAAACCATTGTTACATCCAGGGGATCAGATCAACCATATGACAGTCAGACAGACCTGTTGTTTATCTAATAATGCTCACTATTTTCTGCAGATCCAGAACTGTCTGTAATAGAATGAAGTGGCAATGAGATACCAACATTTTCACTGGATTTCTGACTGTGAAATGATGCCTGCCTAATGGCCCAAATGATTTTGCATACTTCTCTTACTGCTGGTAGTTAGAATTCCTGTAGACCTATTTGCCAGTTCCTAAATTCTTTGTTTGCAGGTAAAGGTCATTAGAGCTATTGTCAGATCTGTTTTAAGTCTGAACAAAATCTCTTTGAATATTACATAGCCACTGATACAGGGATAAATATTCATGGGGACAAATATCCGTGTAAATGCAGCAGTAAAGCTTGTCTCTTGAAATGGACGCCATGATAGATGATGGATCTCTACTGATTATAATATAGTTGCTACCAGATTAATCATGCACAAGAATGGCAGTGATGAGTCATGCCAAGCATATTCAATCCACACACATTTTACTACCTGCCTCATAATAAGAATTCATCCCAAGAGGAGCTGTAGGATCCTCAAGTGTTCATTGAAATCTGTCTGAAAACAAATATGAAAAACATCTTCATAAAGCAGTGCCTGATACTTAAAAAGACTTTCATGTTTTAGATCTGAGATAGCTTCCCACCGTCATAGTGTCTACAGCATACTAACATACAGGTGTATACTGAAAATTTGTTTGCTTCTCTGGCTATAAGCTCCTACATAATTCATAAACATAAATAGTATAAGGATGAGGAATACTGTAGAGGACAGCGTCTTCACAAAACATCTTTATGGGAGTTAGGTTGAGCTAATCCATTTCTCTTTATAGCAACTTCCTGCAGGGTACCATGGAAAACAATATAAAGTTGGTGTATGATACCACTTGGTCACAATATGTCCCAGGAACTCAGCCTTACATATTTAAAGAATGGGGTATGACTGACTGCCCTTTTATCCTTTCCACAAAAAACTCCTCCACAGATTTTGGGCCTGTTGCCGCCTGGTTCCACACCTGGGAAAACGCAGCAGAAGTCTTCAAGCTGCTGGTGTGGCCTTGGGGGCAAGTCAGAGTCAAGTGCTGTCACTTGGGACTCGACTCCTCCGTCTAGGCTTTCCTAGCGAAGCCAAGGGGGGTAGACCCTAAAAATAAAAGAAACTAAAGCCTCTAATCTAGGAGTTAGAAAAAAATACTTTTGCAACCAAGACAGATAACATATACCTTTTCAAATAAAAAAACATCATTTATCATTTACTCCCATTTAAAAATAATTATCATTCACTTGCATGCTAGTCAACAATAAAATGAAATTTGCATCAGGACCAGTGCCTTGCTATGGAGTCAAATAACAAATGCATAAACAGAAAAGTAAATGTTGTGGAGTGTTCTTGGTTTATTTTAAAATTTAATGTGATGGTGATCTTTTTTATTAAGGCATGTGGGTTCCCGATATACGCAGGGTACGGGGGAACATGTCCGGAAATTTGAAGTGTGGCTTCCCTCTCAGGCTTTAGGCTGGATCGGAGTCTCGAGGAGGTGTTCAGATGCTATACCAACGAGGGCAAGCCTAACGGTTTCCAAGAGGTCGCTATCCAGTTTTATCCCAAGCCTTCTGGGAAATTTGCCCACGACAACAAATTGCGAGTTGTGCCGGATTTTCACAAAGGGTTTTTTTATTGGGGTGGTGTTAAGTCCTATTACTAGTCATCAACTCCTTTCTGGTGTGTACCAACTGGATCAGACTAAGCTGCAAGTTGGCCACAGAGCATACGGGAGAAGACCTTGGTATTTTTTATAAAATTTTAAGAACACAAATTTTATCTTTTTAGAACCCCAGGAGTCTCTTTTCAGGCATGTATTTCGGGCAAGCCCTCATACAAAACCCTACTTCGGGAAAGCAAGGGGGGCGTTATGAGTTGTAAAAAAAAAAAAAAAATGTGAAAAAAAACTAGGTTGTGAGTGACCTTGTGGCCCGCTAGTGAAACGGACCAACAAGTTTTATTTTAATCCTAATTGATTTTATTTAATGCCAAAAAACAAGAAATAAAACTACTCTAACATTCACGCCATGAAAATGAGACGACACAGGCCACCCCTGGGGGGATGGGGTATGGGCGCTGGCTAGCCCACTTGCTCTCGTTTAAAATGTTTACAATGATAACGGAGAAGTGCCCCAAGTCTACTTAATGTGACTTGGTAGCTTACAAAATTATAGAAAAATATGCCCGGTTTTGGAAAATATGGAAATTTGTGTTCCGGATCGCCTGGATGCTCGAAATTTTGCCAGCACTTCCTCCTACCTGCTCATCTTCTGCTGCAAACCAGCAAGCAATAATTAGAACAAGATGCCCAAAAACACTTTAAGAGTGTCTTTGGAACACCTCCTAAGAAACCCAAAATTTTCTAAGTTAAAAAACTAAGTAAAAAATGACAAAATAACCAAGTAAAACAAGCTATGGAGCTTGTCTACTTGGGATCTTTGCTAGCCCTTTAATGGCTGCAAATTATTAGCTCTATGGCAGCCAGATAACACTTTACAATCAGATCTAATACTTCTTTAGAAAAAATTTGAAAGATTTCGACAACTTTAGACTAGTTTTTTTTGTAAAGAAAGTACTAGTAAATCAGAAAATTTGAATTTTATAAATGAGAGAGAGAGAGATGGAACAAATCCTTGTTGAAAATAGAAGCCTTGAAGATGGTTCAGTGATGTTTGAAGGGACTATATCTGCAAATAATTGTTAGTAAAAAGTGGAAACAAACAAGATCCTACTTTTTGCCCAACTCAAGAAGACACCTGCACATCACAAATCTCACCAAACAAAGATTAAGTGTAGATATATATACTCATAAGAAACTAAGCTGCTACAAATAAACAAATTTGACAAACAACTTATCTCATAGATGAGCAAACCACATCCTTGAAAAATAAGACTTATGCACAAGTCACCTTGGAGAAAAGATCAAGATACTTCATCCACATGTAACCAAGACACCACAAGTTGACCTCCAAAGTCTTCTATTATTCAAAATGATAAAACTATTACAATCATAAGTTAGCTGCTCCAAGTCTCACTAACTGAACAATGGAGAGCACTCTTCAATTTATAGAGGAAACAAGGAGGGAGGGCGCACTTAGTGAGGGGAGTGATAGGTGGAGTGGTGGCATGAAACAAGGAGAGATAGGGGCTGCCACTCCCCCATCCTAGCTACCAAAAACGCAGCCCATAAGGTGCTCAACCAGCAGCATGATAAGTGCTGCGAATTCCATACGTGGGGGTCCCATGAAGGTGAAGTGCGCCCAACACAATAAAGGGAGAACGCCCATGCTTGAAGGGAGTGCTACTCCACGAAATATGCTGCTGTAGCAGCTGCCATTTAACATATATGACAGCCCATATTGTATGCTGCGATTTCCTTAAGATATGGGCATGCCCACAACCTCAAGTGCGCCCCTCCTTTAGCAAAAACGCCCCTCACATATGGGCACGATTCCCTCCACACATGGGGCTGCCAAACACTTACTCAATCAGCCCAAAATGCTCCATGATACATGCTGATCCAAATCAGACCCCAAAATCTCTCCAAAAATTAATAATTTTTCCAAGTCATTTTTCACTTTTTTGATTTTTTTTATGACTTTTTGGGGATTTTTTGATTTTTTTGATTTTGACCAAGGTAGAAGTACCCAAACATTAGGAAAAGTGGGTTTAGGGGTTTAGGGGGTGCTCTGAGTTAGAAAACGAGCACCCCTAAGGCAAAAAATACCTCCAGACGCCCCAGATAGGCTAATTACAAATTTTTTAATTGAACCATTAAAAAATGGCCCAATTTACGGAAAAATAAAAACTTGCCGAAAATTAAAAAAAACACCTAGGGGGACTTAGACATGTCCATATGACTCAAAATTAACGCCTAGCATGTTCATATACATTGACCCATAGACTCTAATAATTCCCTAAGGCCCGTCAGCCTCCCCAGGCATTCCAGCTTTGGAGGAGCAGGAGAAAAACCAATTAATTATGCAATGCAGTGATGCAAAACATAATAGATAGGTGAAAAAACTCCTTGGAATACCTGACTTGGCCAAAAAGTCCTAAGGAACCGAGTCTTTTACAAACACCATGCTAGCACGTTTTGTTACAAACCCCGCAGGGCCATGGACATGTGAAAAGAAAAGATAAAAACGGGGGCCTTAAAAAGGCCAGCTGGACATCAAATCACCAAAATTGAACATGTGTCATGTTCTACTTTGCCCGCTCGCTTTGATAATCCAACCAAGTGCAACTTAGTTGGCAACAGGGCCTAGGTTGATGGGCTGATGAAAAGATACTTCAGCAAAGACAGTCAATCATTCAAGCCTCCCTCTGATCTAACATCAAATGAGATTCAACAAGCAAACAGGACTAGCATGCCTCACGGACATCTCAAATTGTGCATGCAATTTGAAGGGTACAAGCAGATTGAAAGATGCTCTTTCCTCTGCTCTAGTGTTTACTTTCCCAGATCTACAACAACCTTTCGAGCTTGAGACCAATGCATAGGCACAACACTTAAGCAAGGAGGACATCCAGTGGCCTATCATTTGGAGACCTTGTCACTAGCTAAGTTGAGCTGTATCACTTATGACAAGGAATTCCACATCTTTGTCCAAGCATTGAAGCAATAGAGACACTGTGTTGTGGACAATAAGCTTATCTTGCACTGATCACCAACCTCTCCAATACTTGATTTCTCAATCCAAAATTTAGGAATGTTCGCACTTGAAATGGGCTTCTCATATCCAGCAATTCCATTTGGCTATCAAGTATCAGAAAGGTGTCACCAACAAAGTGGTTGACCTTCTAAGCCGCCCTCCTGCTCAAGTACTTACTGTTTTGGATAATTGAAGCCTTGATTATGAGGAATGAATGAGTCTTTATTTTAAAGACCCTGATTTTGGTTAGACTATTGTTGCACTTCAACAGCTTACAGTGGTTAATCAGGGACCCTTCCTAGAGTAGCACTTATTGTTAAAGTTAGTGCAGCTGCGAGACCCATTCTCAAAGAGAATGGTACCCTAGTCAGTTAACTAGGGTTACTGATCAAGTTAACCAAACAGAGTAAAGAGTAAGACCCTAGAAGGTACCCTAGGGCCCCCAGCTGTCTCCTGGGGTTCTTGGTCAGAGACCAAGCAGGTTGATGCCATGGCAAAGTCCCTAGCATGTGGCTAACGCCCCTAATTGTCTCTAGGGTATTCTGGTCAGGGACCAAACAGTTTCTTGGTCACGAGGACCAAGCAAGTCGTGCAAGTTGAGATAGAGACCTCCTGGTCCGGGACCAGGCAGATTTTTGGTCACGAGGACCAAGTAGTTCCTGTAGCGACATACCTGGTCAGTTAACCAGGTGGACCTTGGTCAGTGGACCAAGATGATGATGTGTGATATCCTCTTCTCCTAAGTCTTCAAGATGGTTGAGCTAGATGGTTTTCTGATGGGACTGGCCACCCCATTGATGGAGCCACTAGCATTTGACCTGAGGAGCATTCCAAAGGACCACATGATCACATCATCCAGTGTGGACCCTTCCTTATACAATGATGATGAACTTTCAAATTATATGGAACACTTGTACATTTGAGAGAGAGATGACTGGTTGTACCTTCCCCACCTTGGTTGATTTGCTTTTGGTCGTTATACCTTGTTGATTATTGGTCTTGTGGTACCTTGTCTTTGACTTGTGGTTAGTAGGGTCATTTACCCACCTTGAGTTGTTTTTTATTTGTACCATCTTGATGTTTTTGGTCCTATGGGTACTATGGTTGTTTGTCCACTTTGTGGTATACCCTTGGTCCTAGGGTTTATGGGTCATGTACCCACACGTATCTTATGTTAAGTCATGTGTTGGTCCTTGTACCCTCACCTAACTAATTAATTGATCCTAGTACCCACCTAATGTCACCCTACTTATATTTTATGTTATTAAATGTGACTTTATCGTTTTGACCATAATGTGTTGGTGCCCATCTAAGTCATTTATATTTTATTTTTTATGTCCTAACTAAGTGGTACTCTCCTAAATCTATGGAACCCTAACTTAAATTAACAAATTAATTTAATGTTCATTCTAGAAGATCTAAAGCATATATATTGAATTCTTTCCTCCTCATTTATAATCATCACATCTCAAATCTGATTGAGCTCTGCTTGACGTCATTGTTCATGTTGATTACTTGTTCACTTATTGAAGTTGTCCACCTATTAGAGCTCAGATCTGATTGATTTAATGTTTTATGAGTTGACGTGAAGACCCTATTGTTACTGCCATCTCCATGGAGACTCGATCCACTTGATAAAGCCATGTTTGAGGTTCGGGATGCTATTGAAGGGATCTGATATGTCTATAAGAGGTCCAATCTGCTGCTAAAGGGTTTGATATGCTTATCCAGAGCTTCGGTCTGCCTGCTAGGGTTTTGGGTTGAGTCCGATCTGCTGTTTGTACCTTGACTGTGACCCGATCTGCTTGACAGGAGTCTGATTTATGGTTTAAAGTTTGCCTAGGGTTCCGATTTGCTATTTTATGCTTTGATCTGTCTGTGTATGAAGTATGAACCTGATTTGTTGATTAAGGGTTTGACCTGCTCCGATCTGCTGCTATTATTAGCTTGATTATTATCTGATCTATTATACCTGGGGTTTAATCTATCTCATTGTGGAGGGCCACAGCTAGTTGGGAGCATACATTTAGTCTGATATGATTGCTTTGTGTTTATGCATGAGTCTGATATTGTCTTATTTGTTGAGGTCGTGACCTTGAGCTAGTTGTTGAGTACTTATTTGCTGAGGCAGTGACCTCTGTGGTCAAATCTTTTATTTGAGTCTGTTGTATGTATGTTGAGCCCTCATTCCGATCAGATCTATTCACTGAGACTTATCTGTGATCTATACTCTGTGTTAAGAACTTGCTAGTGGTTAAACTTATGTGCTGACATTTTGGGATCTGATCTATTAGACTGAGTTTTGAGTTAGATTGTCATTGTGCTTCTGACTGTCATTGACTATTTGCTTATGCCCCAGCCCAATCATCTCTCTCTCTGGTTTGTACTAACCCTCAAGCAGGGTCATCTGGTTCCTAGTGATTGACTAGCCTCTGAGAGGCACAGTCTTTTCTGAAAGTAAAAATTCTCAGTTTAAAACAGGAAAGGTTCCATACCCCAGGTAAGTATCCTCGCTTGTCTCTTTTATCGTTAATTAAACAAGTTAATTATTTTACTATTACTGATTACATGTTACTGAAGATTACTTTAACATGGTGACCAAATTGGTAGTGTTAAAGTTGAAAAGTTGAAAGAGATGAAAATTATGTATTGTTGAAGTTACTGTCGTACTATTTCATTTCAGTACTTGTTTATTAAATGTAATTTTGCATTAAAGTACATTGATTTTTTATTTTCTGCATCAAACTCTAACCCTAACCAAAATTTAACATGGTATCAGAGCTTAGGTCTTGTAGCTAACTCTGTTTTGCAGGCTAACAAAATCTACATAGATCCTAAGGTAAGGGTTTGTGTCCTAGTCAACTTGACTACAGGTTTACAGGTGTACTTGGCAAGTTGGTTATAAGGGTTTGAGATGGCTTCTAACCTAGTGAAAGTAGAAGATAGGCTTGAAGGAGCCTCAAACTTTAATGCATGGAAGGCTAGGGTCTTGAATATTTTGGAGGAGAATGACTTGAATGATTTGGATACTAGGGTTGTGGAAGAGGCCACAACAGTCCAAGGAAGAGCAGCATTCAAGAAGAAGCAAGCCAACGCAAAGAGGGTCTTCTTTGACTCAGTTAAAGATAATTTGATGCCTATGATAGCTCCTCTAAGGACAACTAAGGAATGCTTTGATGCCCTAGAAAATCTCTATGAGAAGAAGGCACCTACTCAGAAGAGGGTCTTGAAGAAGCAACTTCGTTCATTGAAGATGGAGGAAAAGGAATCAGTTGCCTCCTTCTTTTCAAAGATTGCTCAGACAAGAGATCAACTCATGGCAATTGGAGTTGAAGTAGATGATGATGATCTTGTGCAAACAATAGTAGATGGTCTTCCTACATCTTGGGAGACATTTCTTGCAGCAGTGAATGGAAGAGAAATACAACCAAGCTTTGATAGGTTGTGGCATGATTGCCTAGAAGAAGAAGGCAGAATCCAGAGTAGATCTAGGCCTCCAGCTGAAAAGAATCATGCTCTTGCTGCCAAGACAAAGAAAGGAAGAAGCTTCCCTCAGCATCACAACAAAGGTAAGGGAACTCAAGGTAAGCACTTTCATAAGTCAAAAGTAAGATGTTATAACTGTAGCAAGATTGGTCATTATGCAAACAATTGTAGAAATCCTCCTAACAGGAATTGGCATAAAGGGAAGTATCATGCTTCAGCTGCTACAGAAGAAGAAGAGACTCAGTAAAATAAATCTAAGGCTGAGACCAAATAAAAAGATCAAAGAGAGTTCATCTTGGTTTCAGCACTCTCAGGATCCATCTCCAACGCATCAGATTCATGGTGGATTGATAGTGGGGCCACCAAGCATATGAGTGGATACAAAAGGGCTCTTGTGGGTTACAAGGCCAAGAAGTTCAATGTGAAAGTGGAGATGGGAGATAGAAGTACCTTTGCAATAAAAGGAGTTGGTTCAACTGCCTTCAAACTTGATTCAGGTACGTTAATTCGTGTTGAGGAAATTTTGTATATTCCTTGTTCAAAGAAGAATGTTCTTTCAGTGGCAATTTTAGAAGATAAGGGGTTCTCTGTAGCCTTCTCAGAAGGAAAGGCACTAGTATGGACTAAAGGTGGAAATATGAGCTCATCTATTGAGATTGGTGTCCGTGAGGGTGACCTTTATAAGGTCTCAGGACATGTTGTTAAAGCTCTAATGAATGACCCCTGTCAAGTTTCATGATTAAGAGAGAGCCATCTGTGCTCTTAAATCCCAAGCAGAATGGGGTTGCAGAAAAGAAAAGTAGAGATGTGATCTTCCATCACTCTAGGGAGTCTTCCAATGACTCAGATATGGAAGCCTATGAGACATCTCGTTCAGAAAAGCAGAGGGAGAAGGCCAAGAATCCTTTTGTTGATCTCATTGAGGAGCCTATTGAGAGGCTCCAAGGTGCTCCAGTGAAAGCCATGTCACTGGTTCAGGATCATCCACTAATGTGGAGGTGGCCAAACATCAGGCTTGGAAAGATGCTATGACAAAGGATATCCATTTGATAATGGATAATGATAAGTGGAAAGTGATTCTCAGACAACAAGGGAAGGCAGTTGTAACTTCCAAGTGGATCTATAAGATCAAGGCACTTGCTGACATTCAGAGCTATTTGAAGCTCTCAGAAAATCTTGTATTCTATGATAGGTCGAGACATATCGAGACAAAGTATCACCATGTCAAGAACATGGTGCAGTTGTCAGCAGTTGTGTTGACTAAGCCTTTGTCTTCGACAAGCTTAGTGTTGCTGAGAATGCCTCTCTTGCTGAGAGCGAGTGTTAAAGTTAGTGCAGCTGCGAAACCCATTCTCAAAGAGGATGGTACCCTAGTCAGTTAACTAGGGTTCCTAGTCAAGTTAACCAGGCAGAGTAAAGAGTAAGACCCTCGAAGGTACCCTAGGGCCCCCAGCTATCTCCTGGGGTTCTTGGTCAAGGACCAAGCAGGTTGATGCCATGGCAAAGTCCCTAGCATGTGGCTAGAGCCCCTAATTGTCTCTAGGGTATTCTGGTCAAGTACCAAACAGTTTCTTGGTCACGAGGACCAAGCAGGTCCTGTAGGTTGAGACAAAGACCTCCTGGTCCAAGACTAGGCTAATTCTTGGCCACGAGGACCAAGTAATTCCTACAGCGACATACCTGGTCAATTAACCAAGTGGACCAAGATGATGATGTGTGATATCCTCTTCTCCTAGGTCTTCGAGATGGTTGAGCTAGATGGTCTTCTCATGGGATCGGCCACCCCATTGATGGATCCACTAGCATTTGACCTGAGGAGCAGTCCAAAGGACCACATGATCACATCATCCAGTGTGGACCCTTCCTTATACAGTGATGATGAACTTTCAGGTTATATGGAACACTTGTACATTTGAGAGAGAGATGATTGGTTGTACCTTCCCCACCTTGGTTGATTTATTTTTGGTCCTTACACCTTTTTGATTATTGGACTTGTGGTACCTTGTCTTTGACTTGTGGTTAGTAGGGTCATTTACCCACCTTGAGTTGTTTTTTATTTGTACCATCTTGATGTTTTTGGTCCTATGGGTACTATGGTTGTTTGTCCACTTTGTGGTATACCCTTGGTCCTAGGGTTTATGCGTCATGTACCCACACGTATCGTATGTTGGGTCATGTGTTGGTCCTTGTACCCTCACCTAACTAATTAATTGACCCTAGTACCCACCTAATGTCACCCTACACTAAGTCACCGTGTTCGGCGAATTTTCGCCATGAAGTTCGAAAATCGGCGTTTTTTTGAGCTGGGCGATTTTAATCGTTTAAGTTCGGCGATTGCAAACGCGAACATGATTTTCTTTGTTCGGCAAGCTCAAAGGCGAATAAAATCGCTAGAAAATCGACGAATTTCTTTTAAAAACGCCCAAAAATTCGTTTGAAATCATTTTTGGCGGGTGGATGAAAACCCTAGCCGTCGCGCAATATCCCTCCTCCGTGACCTGTGCATTGTTCATTCCACGATATTTAGTGTGCAGCGTAGCTCGTGAACAGTTGAACGATATTTGTGGAGGCTGCATCATCACCCGACGCCCGTCATCATCACCACCTGATGCCCGTGAATCGCAATTGCGACAGAGTCCCGACGCCCGTGACTGCAGTTGCGGCCGAGTCCCGACGCCCGTGAATCGCAGTTGCAAACTTGCAACCGAGTCTCCTGTCGCTCGAGGGCACGGTGCGACTGCGGACTCCACTTCAAAGTTTAGTGACAAGTCTTCCAACTGTGTTGAGGCCCAAGCAGTGAGTGCAGAGTGCAGAGTTGTAGAGTCGCAGACTTGACTATAATTATTTCATGATTCTATGACCATCATGTTCATTGTCGATGTGTTTAATGTTCATAGTTTAATGAACATAATGAATTTTATTTTAAATTTGCATATATTTTTTAATTTCCATATTTTTTAGTCATTCGAACTTAATGCCGAATTTTATGCCGATTTTTATCACCAAAATTTCAAGTGTCGATTTTTTGCCGAATTTCAAGGTCGTCGAATTCGAACACGAACTCAAACCAGGTGACTTAGACCCTACTTATATTTTATGTTATTAAATGTGACTTTATTGTTTTGACCATAATGTGTTGGTGCCCATCTAAGTCATTTATATTTTATATTTTATAACTTTGTATTTTATTTTTTATGTCCTAACTAAGTGGTACCCTCCTAAATCTATCGAACCCTAACTTAATTTAACAGATTAATTTAATGTCCATTCTAGAAGATCTAAAGCATATATATTGAAGTCTCTCCTCCTCATTTATAATCATCACATATCAAATCTGATTGAGCTTTGCTTGACGTCATGGTTCATGTTGATTACTTGTTCACTTATTGAAGCCACCCACCTGTTAGAGCTCGGATCTGATTGATTTAATGTTTTATGGGTTGACGTGAAGGCCCTATTGTTGCTGCCATCTCCGTGGAGACTCGATCTACCTGATAAAGCCCTGTTTGAGGTTTGGGCTGCTATTGAAGGGATCTGATCTGTCTGTAAGAGGTTTGGTCTGCTGCTAAAGGGTCCAATCTGCTTATCCAAAGCTTCGGTCTGCCTGCTAGGGCTTTGGGTTCTGCTGTTTGTACCTTGACTGTGACCCGATCTGCTTGACAGGAGTCTGATCTATGGTTTAAAGTTTGCCTGGGGTTCCAATTTACTATTTTATACTCTGATACGTCTATGTATGAACCTAATTTGTTGATTAAGGGTCTGACCTGCTCCGATCTGCTGCTATTAGCTTGATTATTATATGATCTATTATATCTGGGGTTTAATCTATCTCATTGTGGAGGGCCACAGCTAGTTGGGAGCATACATTTAGTCTGATCTGATTGTGTTTATGTGTGGATCTTATATTGTCCTATTTGCTGAGGCCGTGACCTTGAGCTAGCTGTTGAGTACTTATTTGCTGAGGCAGTGACCTCTGTGGTCAGATCTTTTATTTGGGTCTGTTGTATGTATGATGAGCCCTCCTTCTGATCAGATCTATTCACTGAGACTTATCTGTGATCTATACTCTGTGTTAAGAACTTGCTAGTGGTTAAACTTATGTGCTGACATTTTGGGATCTGATCTATTAGACTAAGTTTTGAGTTAGACTGTCACTGTGCTTCTGACTGTCATTGACTATTTGCTTATACCTCAGCCCAGTCATCTCTCTCTCTGGTTTGTACTAACCCTCTAGCAGGGTCATCTGGTTCCTAGTGATTTTGACTGGCCTCTGAGAGGCACAGTCTTTTCTGAAAGTAAAAATTCTGAGTTTAAAACAGGAAGGGTTCGATACCCCAGGTAAGTATCCCCACTTGTCTCTTTTATTGTTAATTAAACAAGTTAATTATTTTGCTATTGTTGATTACATGTTACTGAAGATTACTTTAACACGATGACCAAATTGGTAGTGTTAAAGTCGAAAAGTTGAAAGAGATGAAAATTATGTTTTGTTGAAGTTACTGCTGTACTATTTCATTTCAGTACTTGTTTAAAAAATGTAATTTTGCATTAAAGTACATTGATTTTTTTATTTTCTGCATCAAACTCTAACCCTAACCAAAATTTAACACTTATGGGATGGGTTCCTCTACAAGTTGAATCACTTTTGTCCCAACCAGTTTTGCTCACCATCTTCTACTTCAAGAGTCGCATTCTTCCTCATGCGATGGTCATTTTCAGGCACAAAAGACTTTGCAGTGTCTGCAGTGTTATTTTCATTGGCCTTCCATGTGAAAGAAAAGTGGAAATTATCATCTATCAATGGTCTCTTTGTAATCAATCCAAGCATGCCGGTTGAAATCTTGGTTTATATCAACAACCACCGGTGCTTTCTCATCAATGGGAGTCCCTTTCTATGGACTTTATTAGTGGTGTGTGTTACCGGATGAACTAGCACGGCTAGTCTCTGATGACAAATATGAGAGAAGTGACCATTGTCACCTTAGCCAATTCTCTAACTTCTTCGAAGAGTCGGAACCTCCAAGGGGAAGAGCCCTTATGTGGCATGCAAACACCTTAAGACAAGGAAAGCTATGTCTTCTTTGACAAGAATATTAGTGACCAGTGCTTTAGATAATGAATTTAAGCGAATGAAGAAGACATACTACTTAGGTTTTAGGGTTTGTAGATGCAAGATAAGATACAAATATTTAACCCAATAATGTAAATGACTAGTAATAGAGACATTTAATCGTGATTTAGCATATGAGAAAAATCATTCACCAATAACATAACCATAGATCATCCAATAAAGTGTAAGAACATCTATCCAAGTATCAAAGTCACTATTAACATATAAGAGATCATTTGCCAACATTTATCACGTAAGTGTGTGGTACAAATCCCAATACCAAGGCACTTTTATGGCATTGAAGTAACACCCCTATATTATAGCAGCCGATAGCAAATATTAGAGTGTATCATAGCAGCACTTATAGATCAAGATCAACCTTTAGAGGACAAGAATAACGATATTTCTTTGTAGCCAATCCTATCACCCAATGTAATACACTTGAAGAATGTTGTATGTAAATATAAGTATAATATAGCAGCAGATATATCAACTCAAAAATGTTAAATAAAAATGCATAAATTGATTACCTATCCCACTTCATTTACCAAATCAAGGAATGCTAGAAATACATATATCTGTACATCAGTAGATCAGAAATATAAGACAGCAGTAAGGTTTCCAGAGTATGTGAAGCAATAAACACAAAAACATGAATAAAGTCACCTATTTCTCAATCAACTTCTCTCTCACATTGGTCATGCATTCAATTGTCAAGATGATATACTGTATGTAACACTGTTTTCAGACCTCTGTAAGCAGATTTCAGACTTCTTTTGTCATGAGGCAGCCTTGCAAACGTTGTCAAAAAAATATAATGTTTAACCCCCTTCGTTGTCTTGTGTTGTGCAGGTGGTAGAATGCCTTGTGTTGGTCGAAGTGCTAGGTCTGCAATTTATTGCAGACCTTGAACAAATTCTGAAAGAGGGTTACTCGACCCAAATTGAGAGCTGCCAACAAGGGCCGTGTAGAGGGAGGCAGCCTTGGAGGTGGACCGAATCCACCAGGAGGGAGAGCGAGGATCACTTGAAGGGGCCAAACCCTAACTTATGAGGTCAAGGAGAGGTAGATGTGGACGAAGGTAGGGAGGAATAGGGGAGGAGAAAGAAGAAGGGGGAGGAAGAAGGTAGAAGAGGGAATGGAAAAAGGAGGAAGGGGATAAGGAAGATAAGAAGGAAAGGTGGAAGGGAAAGAGAAGAAAAGCAGCGAAGGTGATAAAAGAGGTGGGCGAAGGTCTAGGGTAAAGCCAGGAGGGTGGAGCGAGCTGGAGAGGAAGGGGGTCGAAGGTGGAGGAAGAAGGAAAGAAGGAAGGCGAACTAGAGGGAGAGAAGAGCAAGGGTATGCAGCAGGTTTTGAGGAGGCCGCTAGGGCAAAACAAAGGCTGCAGTTTAGGTTTCGTTTTTCAGAAATTAGGTTTTTATTTTATTTATGTGATAAATAAGTACATGAGACCTAAAAAGTAAACCCAACTAACCAGTTAACTGAACAAATATACACAAGATACACCAGCTAGGGTTTCGAAGAAGTAAAAAGAAAGAAAACAACCTAGGGTTTGAATGTCTTACCCTAACCCTGGGGCATCAAGGAAAGAGGCTTCCCTCTTGAGATGGTGCTTGGCAAGTTTGAAAAACTAGGGCCTTCCTTAACAACCACAAAGGTTGGTTAAAGGAGACCTAGTTAGGGAAAAACTTTGAAGACCTAAAGCTCAAGCTTGAGAAATGACTCCTTTGGAGGAGGTCCCTTACAATGCTAGGGTGACTAAAGGCAAAAAATGACCTAGTTAAGACAAAATACAGCATTAATGGCTACCATTCAACCCCAAACAAGCATCATTATCCAACATTTAATAAAGAGACATCAAGAAGAAAATCATAGATACCTCATTATGCATGTGTTAGGCTAACAATTCTAGCATCACCTTAGCAAGAAGCATGAACAAAAGACACTCCAAAAGAATTTGCTCCAAAACATCAAGAAAACCCTTCCTCAAGAGGTGCGCATCAATCCAAGAGCCCTAGTGAGGGAAAAAAATAGCATAAAAGTTTTATCCCATAAGTTGTTATCTTAAAATGAAGTGAGGAGAGGTTTATTTATACCTTTTCACACTCACTTTATAAAATATCCAGGCCGACATGCCTTTAAAATGTTAATTTGAAATTATAAAATGTCAACTTAAAATTAAAACAAAAATAATATAAAATAATCAAATATGTGGATAATTTGGGACATTTTCCCCAGAATTTACCCACACATGACTAAAATAGCTAAAAATGAGCAAAACACTCTGATCTGAAGGCTGGAGTGCGGAGAGGGGAGTCGTCATACCCCATCTAACCCCAATAGTAGTGAAAATCCCTCAATGCCCCCTAATCAAGCAATGCAGACTGGTATGGAGGATGACGTCATCATCATGAGCAAGCCAAGGAGAGAGGGCATTGCTAAGCTGGAGGACTAGGAGGGTGTGGATGGTGGCCTGGAGTAGAGGCATGAACCTTAGTGCTGAAAGAAAGTGCCACCAGTGCAATAAAATAAGATGGGGGTCATGTGACTCAATGACCCACCCCTGGGGGCCCCGGACACCAACCTCAGGGCTTCAAGCCCTTCTATGAGGCAGTCAGCAATGCCACTAAGCCATAGTACCCCCAGGGGGAACCAGAGAGTCTGTCCATAACCCTCACTCAGGAAAAGGCTGGAACACATCCCTCCAAGTCAAAAAAAATGCTCCTCTATCCTTAGGGCATATATAAAGGTGCGTTGGTACTGGTACCACGAACAGTGTGCATCAGACTCAATGCCACCATGATTCCATCTTGGTGGTGGTTTGTCTCTTCTCCAAAATGGCAATCTTCATTCCATGTACTAAATCCATAAATGCTCCACAAGCTACGAACCTTTTTTAGCCATGTATGGGCCAAATTGCCTCTCATTATTAATTCTGATTGCAACTCATGGTTGCTTAGTCACTTTTGGTGGTCATTGTGGCAACCTCTTGGTTGTCGATGACGTTTCTCTACTTTCCATCCATAGAGTGATGGTAAACTGATGTGGTAAATCATACCTTAGTCCATGATCTCTACCGCCACCACCAGAAAAATAAATTGCGGGACACATGTCTACATATTCTTCAGCATAGAAATAACCAGGCAACACAGTGCCACAAGGCATTCTCCGTTTGAAGTTTGTTATCCAACTCTTGGCACCTTGTGAGATTTTGATTGTTCTTCCATCACCAAACACATCCCACTAGCAAAAGGAGCAAGACATACTTCCTCCTTTGTGCAAAATTTGGCCTAGCTTCACACCAAAGTTCAGGATGCCCTCTAGCAAACACGAGCCAACTTTAATGCACTTCATGATTGACATCAAGCTCCTCATTCTTTGAACATTTATGGCTTCACTTGCATAAGTAGAGGTTAAAGAACAAACAACATCACAAGCTTGATGCAATCTAATATGAACCCTACCCTATAATCCTTTGTTCTACGGGTACAACTACCAGGAGTTGGGGAACCTGTGCCCATCATTTCCCTACTCCCATGAGCTTCTGAGTGGGTATGAAACACTTTAAAACTGGACAGAGTGGCTGTGGGAGTGTGGGAGCTTATTGCGACCTTTTCATGTGGGGTTTTGGGAGTGGGTACTCATGGTAAGGAGTACTCAGAAGCTCCTTGCACGTCAAGAAGTGTCTGGAAGCTCCTCGACAGACAGGTAGCCATAGAATCTGTGAGCACCCAGCCACAAGGGGCCCAAAATCCTATAAAAAGATTGCCAAAAAAAACTGCCAACTTGCCTAACTCAACCCTAACACCAAGTGGACTCAGTTCAGGAATAAAATAAATCATATTTTACCTATAAAAACATGGCTGCATGTGAGTGAGTTACTTTCCTGTGAATGAGACTTTGGGCTTTCCTGATTTGTTTCATCTTCCTGCAGGCTGAACCTCTGTGACCTCATTTAAATCCTTCAGATTCCTTGGAGTTTGCTTCCTCCTGGTCCTCCTCTGTTGCTTTGGAGCAGACTTGAGCCCAAATATGACATGTCAAAATTGACATTTATGGGGATTCGTGGGTAGTGGAAATGTCAACTAGGCAGTGGAGATGCTTGTTTTCGATGTCCACTATAATATGATTGGATTATCTTAGTACAATTTAACAAAGAATATGAAATAAATTGAATGTTTTAAATATCAAAACTCAGCTGAAAACTTTAGCCATTGCCGGTTGATTATATTGACCTTCGTTTATAGTTAACTGTTGCAAGATATAGATACTTGAAGAATCAACAATGAACCTGCACATGCTTGGTTTACTTGCCAATGTTGAACAATGACATCTCTAATGGCAGTGGGAGTGCCCTAGCATCTCCTAAAATATAAACTAGCAACAGTAAGCAAAGATATAAAAACTGAAGCAGAAGGAAAATTAAATGAAATGAGTACAATAGTGCAAACATCGATGGGAAGAGCATGTCAGGTGGAACTGGAACTAGTAGCCGAGGTCGAAGAGACTAGATATGTCCTATAGTCCTAATTAGACTACATATGTCCTTTTTAAGTACTGGCCAAACTGCAATACGGGAAAACCTGCGCTTCTATCACAATGGACCAGGTGAGCTTCGGGTGCAGGTTTTCTTTGAATAAGTTAAACAGCATTTCTTATGTTTACTTTTCATTATCCGTGAATCAACCAAAGATATTGTAAAGATAACCTAAGCCATCAAAGTGTGAATCATGTTAAGGTGACAACGGTTCTGTGATAACGTGGAGGTGCTATTAAAGGTGCTCTGTGCTAATGCGGTGTCCAATGCAGATGAGACCAGGACCAAGTGACTGAGACCCCTCAGTCATGGCTCTTAAGGAAGGGAAGGTTGCCTGACCTAAAAACAAAGACATTATAAAGCTAAAATATTGAACTAACAGTCCAAAGAGTTCTGTACCCGGAAAACTTACCAATGGGTCCCCGCCTTTGAGTCTAACAACAGTTGCTCCAGCCTCAGCAAAATTAAGGAGTAGTTGGTGAATCTCGTCCTAACAAAATGCATAAACACAATCATATTCGTTGACCCAAAAGAGTCTAAAAATTTGAAAACCCAAGAAACTATTTTTCAATCTCACATTTTGCAATATCAAGGGGCCATGAAGAAGACCATAGAAACAAGAGTTCGAATCTCACAGAAGACAAACGACGCCTATGAACTAACTTTATAAAGAAGGCGATTGAACAAACCTGAGTTCGACTATGGTAGCCAGCAGTCTTGCCAACATACAGCAACCTGGCTCCAGGGTGAACCATGTCCATTATATTTGTGGATACCAGGCGATCATATAGAACAAGATCTGCACTTTGAATGAGTCTAAAAGCCTTTAAAGTTAGCAGCTCTGGGTCGCCAGGGCCGGTTCCCACCAGATAAACATTTCTCTTTTTCCTTCGAGAATTCTGCTTATCCCCCTGATTTCTGAGCAATTTTAGCATTTCATGTAGCTGTGGCAGCTGTAGAGCAATATCGTGCTCTTCTTCTTCCACAAACTCTTCTTCGTTGGAGGACGATGAAGACGATGGCGAGCCTCCAGTAACTGAGGAGTATTTATGCAGCCATGTCGGCGCCGAATTCCCTTCAGTAAAAGGGGAGGAGCCCTTCACATCGAGGTGGGCATTGATATTTAAAGACTGTGATTGCCCAACTGAAATCTTTGCGCAAACAACAATTCTCTGACATCCATGGTGAAATTTAAGGAATGACTGGTATTTAGGGGTCGGAAACGATGGATTTTTTGCAGGGGAGATTGTAGAGAGCTGAGGAGCCATCGAATCAATGAGATAATTCTCAGGCCTGGCGGATGCATTGGGCATCAAAGACTGATTATAAACTCCTACTTGACATTGATTATAAACTACTTGTTGACAGAATTGTCCTGGCTGTTAGAGATATGGGAGAGACACCCATGGAAGGTTCAGGCGACCCTCATTCTACCACCCAGTATCAGCCGGCCCTTGCATTCTCGAACAGGCCAACGTAACAAAAAAAATAACAATAACTCCAAAGCACCATTTTTTAATAAATGGAATCTGCTTTGCAACACATGCAACCGAGTCAAATGCATTCCTAGTTTAAAAAACTTTTCCTAAGTTTAACTTTGAAGAATGAAAAAGATTTGAGTGCGTTTGTAAAGGTGAAAATGAATGATTGAAAAATACTAAAATTTGTGTCAATAGATTCTTAAGAATTTCCAAGTTTAACTTTTAAGAATGGAAAAGATGATAAAGGAGAAAATTAATTCTTGAAAATATTAAAATTTATGTGATAATATTATTAAGAATTTATGCTTAAACCATCTTCAAATAATAATTTTTTGATTAATCTTTAAGTTCTATTGATTTTCTATTGTGTAGCTTATATATTTAATATTTAAAATTTTATGAAAAAAAATTATGTTGAATTTACAAGACTTATGAGTTTGATTATTCATTAGTATCAAAATATTAATTCCTTATATTTTGGTATAGGTTTATAATCTTGTTGAATAAGAAAGATTTGTTAAGCTATGTGGAGGAAGGCTTGAGTACTTTTATGTGGAGGAAGGTTTGAGTATTTTTGTTGTGTTTTTTAAAGTCTATTATGAACATATGATGATTGATGCTTTGTGATTCATTTAATTGAGCTTATAGCTAATGATTGGAGTGCTTATTTACAAACATTTTAATAAAATTTGAGGAATTTATAATTGTGTGATAAAAAAATATAGTGGCATCTATTATAAGTTATATATTAACAAATTTAAGTAATTTTAATGTGTAATAAATGATTTTTTTAATTATTACCACTCCAAAGCTTAAGGATGGACCTAAGGTTTAAGTTTTCATGCTCATGGGGGTTATGGTTTCTACTGGACTCTGGTTAGATTCAAGCTTTCATTTTCGGCTATGGATCCTCCTCCGAACACTAGGCCAGAGGAGAGGAAGCACATGTTGGATGAGGGATTCAGGTGTGTGGTTCAAGTGATCTCTGCTTCGACTGGAAAAATGGGCCAAGATTCCAGGTTTGTCAAAAGAGTTGTTGTTATGGAAGTTAAGCTTACTTCCCTAGCATCAAGATACAAGGAAATTGCTTATTCAAAGTGGGGTTTAGTTGGACATTTCACTAGGTTATGGCCCTTCCCAAAAGCCATTGAAACATGGCTAAACAAGAACTGGCACCCTTTGATACAAGGTAATGTGCAGCAGAATTTTTGTGGAAGAGGGTTTTTTGTCTTTCTCTTTGAAAAGAAAGAAGATCGAGATTTAATTTTCAAGAATGATCCCTACTTCATGGGACCAAGAGGTATGTATTTAAATCAATGGGATGTGTCCTTCGATCCTAAAAAGGATATCCCCTCTACAGTGCATGTTTGGGTTAAATTGCCACACCTCCCCCTGTACTGTTGGAGCGATGAAGATCTTAGAGCAATAGGGAACTCTCTTGGAAGATACATTGACAAATCAAAACCCAAACCCCCTTTATTCTCCTATGTGTGATTCAGTGTAGAGGTAGATATGGAGAAAGGACTTCCGGAAGCGATAAATCTCTCCATGGAAGGTTGGAGTCACCTCCAGACTGTTGATTATGAGAAAATCACTTTCAAGTGTAAAGTGTTTCATGAATATGGACACTTTGCAAGAACCTGCCCGAAGAAAAGACAGCAAGAACTAGAAGGAGAACATGAAGATGAATGGAACTAGGTAACAAAAAAAGGGAAGAGATTTGGGCCCTCCTCGCAGCATGAGGCTCACAATGAAGTACCCCAAAAGAATAAATTATAGGCTCTAGCGAGATCTGTGATTGATGAGGAATAAGGGGAAAGGTCTCCACCCATCACACAACCTAATATGGCTAATGAGTTGCAGCCGGTGCTTATAGAAATTGGGAACAATGAAAATCTCACCTCGAATCTTCCGCAACAAGCCTATGTGGAAATCCAGTCAGAGTCTTCTTTTAACTCTATAGTTTAGTAACAAGATCCAGATCTAAAGCAACTCAAGAACAATCGTCAGAAAGTAGGGATGAAGAAACAGAACCCCCCTAAAAAGGGGGAAGGAAGCCAAATAGAAATCATAGAGAAATGGAAGCACAAAGGGACAAGGCATTGAGTAAGAAAAGCAGCTTGGATCAACATATCAAAATAGTGACATCAAGAAAGGCATAACAGGGAATAAGGGAGGTCAAGAAGGACAAGCAAGGACCACTCATTTCCAAAAAATAACAAAAGTGGTCTCCTGGAATCACAGAGGGCTAGGGGGGAAACAAAAAATTGAAGCAGTTGAGAATATGATAAGACGCGAAGCACTTTGGAAAAAAAAATGATAAGACACGAAGCTACCTCCATATTTCTCGTCCAGGAGAAAAAAAATGGATAAGGATACTTGTATCAAGCAAACAGAACAAAATTGGAAAAAATGAGAAGGGTTAGCAATAAGTGTGCAAGGACATTCCATAAGCAATTCTAGAAGGGTTAGCAATAAGTGTGGAATCGATCCTCCTTGAGAGGAATTCTAAGAATTTGAAGAATGGAGGAAAAACTAGAATTGTTTCTTTTTATTCTTTGATGGGGCCTCTAAAGGAAACCCTGGGGTGACAGGAGTGGGAGGGGTCATCAAGGACCCAGAAGGAATAATAAAGAATTCTTATGCACGAGGATCAGGGAATATAACAAACAACCAGGCATAAAGGTTATCCCTTTTGCAAGGTCTATAAAGTATTTCAAAATTTGAAATCGCAAAGCTATGCATCTTTAGAGACTCTAGATTCGTCATTCAAAAAATGTGTAGCACCTATTAGTAGTGTCCCTCCTTCTATGGTATAAATCAAAATGAGTTCGGAATCTCCTCCCCCCAAACTCTGTTTTTTTCACATCAAGAGGAAAAATAATGGTCGAGCGTATAGTATGGAAAACCAAGGAGCAAGGCTAGAGCAAGGATTTTTTTTTCTCGATACCCTTCCTTCGATCAAGAAGTGGATTCCGTGAAAAGCCTCTATAAGGTTATTATTAGCCTTGTAAGATTTCAAGGTATCATAAGAAACTCTAATTTTTTGGGTCAAATCCCAAGCATCTTTCAACTAACCCATAGTTTTGGAATGGGTCTTATGGAATCGATCCTCCTTGAGGAAACTTAGAATTCCTCTCCTTTCACAGTGAAAGGGATTTGGGCATTATTAGCATTGAGGCCCTTTGTGTTCAAGGCTTTGATAAGGTTCGAGGGATCCACCCTTTAGTAGTAGTGCTCTCTCTATAGTGGACTCAGAAGACACCATGCTATCTTGGAGGCATATTTACATGAGTTTTGTAGGGTACCTGGAAGATTTCAAATGAATGTTGTGAGTGGTATAGGAAGGAATGGTTGGAATGCTTAAAAAATTTCCTTTCTTGAATACGAAGCATGTTGTCACACCACCAGTATTTTGTGTTTAGAATCAAGGATTGACGATCTAGATGGAAACATGAGGGAGCATATTGCTCTCATGGATGAAGTTAGGAAAGAGCTGGTGCAGTTGGTAAAGATGAATCATTGCATCCATTTCCATACTTTACTTTTAGAAGAACCAACACCCATGGATGAGACCTCTATCATTTAGCCCATCCGAGGATATTACTAACAGTTTGGAAATTTTGGGGAAAGATATGATATCTCCTCTCTGCTTCTGCAAATCTCGTGTTTTTTTGTATTTTGATATGTAAGTAGTTTGTTAAAATCTACAACACTCATGACATAGGGATAGATAGAGAAGCTATAGCAAGTTTTGGTTTTCAACAGAAAGCCATGTAGAAAATACTGTAATGGGAAAGATCAAACTTTTAATTTTTGTGCATCTAATTTGTAAAGCATGGTTGTGCTCAACCTGTTAATATAAACCTCTTTACAGTTTCTGTTCAAAACAATAAATGATTTTTTTAGGGGTGGTAGGTGTAGGGGGGTGTCATCCTCAATCCCAATGGAAAAGAAGAATTGTATTTTGAATGGGGATTGGGAATGGAAACAAATAACCAAGAAGAAGCGGCAACTTTATATCAAGGTCTTCCTCAAGCTCACTCACTCAAATTAAATCGTCTCACGGTGATAGGAGGTCCCTATCTCCCAAAGCAAATGTGGGATACAGTCCCTATCTCTCACCTTCCGGAAGCCGAGCAAGCTCTCATGTCTTGAAGGATTCTAGAATAAACTCAGGCTTTCCTCAAAGTCTTCATTGCATAACTAAATCACAGGTATTTATAGTTAGCTCGAGGTCTCATCACAGTTGTTGGGAGGCGCATTTTCGACAATACAATTTCAATTTTCTCCATGGAGAAGTCAACCATACCTTTGGGTTAGCTAATGCCTCCATCGACGCATTATTACAACCTATCGTGTGTTCAATTGGACCTCCTTTCCCTCTCTCTATTCTTAATCCAAAGTGGTCATCTTGGAAGGGCCTCATCATCAATCATTTTGGAAAGCCTCTGGTGTCTTATACTAGATATAACATTGTTTGGAGGTCTCAGGATTGTGAAATGGAAGAGTAGAAGGAAATACAACAAATCACCCTTTTAGAGGCAGTTTTGGCTTGTGGTGGTTTTGCTAAAACCACGTCCAAAAGTTTTTTTAGGCCTTTGGGGGCAGTTTTAAACACCCCCCCAAAAAAACAAAAATCATGAGAATTGGAATTTTGGTGTGGGGGGGTTCTAAACCCTATCCCCTAAAATTCAAGAGAATTTTACTTTTGGGGGTGGTGTTTTAAAGACTGCCACCAAAAGTTCAATTCTCGTGACTTTGCGGGGGGGGGGGGGGGGGGGGGGTTTAGAAGGACCGCCCCTAAATATATTTTGCAGATATGTTCTCAATATCCATCCACTAAGAGTATTGAAATTTACCACTAATTACCCTATAATTGACCCCTAATTACCCTCATAATTGACCCCTAATTACCCTCATAATTGACCCCTAATTATCCCCAATTAACCACTATTTTCCCCTAAATGACCCCTAGTTGACCACTAATAACCCCTAAATAATCCATACTTACCACTAATTAACCCTATATAACCTCTAAATGACCCCTACTTTTTTCCAAGGGAAACCTCATGGAGAAGCCCAAGGGATGCTTCTAAACATTCATACATGGCATACTCCCTAGTAAACCCAACGATGTAGACTAGTGTGTTTCACACACGGGGATTCGAAATGGGCACATGTTGCCATGAACCTAACTAAATCCCCAACATCATTGGCATTAACCATTGGTTTAGCTAAGCCCTCGGGCTTAACTGGCCCTTAATTACCCATAATTGACCCATAATTACCATTAATTACCACTTGTTAACCCATAATTGACCCCTAATTAATGCCTAATTAACCCCTAATTGTAACGTCCCACTCAGCCTATCCGACCATCGAGAGGGGACGCTAGCCAAATCTTGGCTCTCAAATTTCGCCCCAAACCCATAATAGAATTTTCAACAAATAAAATGTGTGCAAAAACTCAAATAAACATGCACAACGGAATTAAAATCTATCCACACACATCTAGCATGTAAATACACAAGCATAAACATTATAGGCATGAAATAAAAACACTTCAGAATCAAATGCATAAGAATACTTATCTTTATCCAATGTAGATCCAAGCAACTGGTTGTGTAAGAGTGCTTTTCCACCCAACCATAGGCACTCAGTCCAGCATATACTATTTCTGTTGGGAGGCCACCCCCAAGCTTGGCTATGGGGCCACCAGGGAGAAGGAAAAACCTACAGGCTTCTCTCTCTAAGCCCACAACCCATTATGCTCTCTATGCTTAGCCAAATGCTCATACAGAGCTCTACAGGGGTTTCACTTAGCCCTCACATCCTTGGCTTCCACAATACCTGCCCCACACAACACCCTTCTAGCTCAGGCATCCCCTTCACCGATCCACAGTTCTCTTGGGCGATTCATCTTGCTGGGTGCTTCCAGTGTGTGCATAGAAGAAGTCAAAACTGCTATTGGATGATATAGAACCACTTGTAGCCTCAATTTGTGGCCTCTCAAGCACCTATGAGCAACATAACTCAATGGGTAAGGGTTCCTAGATTGCCCAACCTCTTTTCTCTCCTACAACCAACAATTTTCACTTCCAAATCTGCATCATGGTCTCCAAATTTGAATTTCTGGGTTCAAAACAACATGGTAAATTCATGGACAGTAAGGGAGAGCTCTGCATCTTCTAAATCTGCATGAAAGAATGAGAGAAAATGAGGGTTGAATCCAAAGGATATGAGAAGATGGTGAAAATACAACTGACATAACTTCTGACAGTAGAATAAAGGACTCCTGGCAGCTATAGACTGACTTTTGTCATGACAGAACTGTCACAAAAGTGCAGTCAGTCCCATGCTACAATAACTACATGAGGTGACTTTTCCCACCAACCACACACTTGCATTAATGATTGGAAAATGGTAAAAAAAGGAGATAATTGGCTTATTCTCATCACATGACAGAATTTTGGATGAGTTCTAAGGTTGACACTTGGCAGCAAGGATTTAGTCACCCATGGACCCCCTTTCCTCTTCTCCTCTGGTGGAATTATAGCCCCTTTGGTGCTATTTACACAACCAGTCTTGGACCATTTTATTATTTATGCACATAATTACCACTAATTACCCAATAATTACCCCTAAATGACCCTTGATAACCCATAGTTGACCACTAATTACCCCTAAATATCACTAATTAACCCCTAATTACCCTTAATTTACCCATAATTACCCATAAATGACCTCTAAATCTGTTACACCAAAATCTCGTCACCATGACTGATGTGTCATCTATATGCCCCGATCCCTAAAGTTCCTAAGCTAAGACACTGAAAGAGAAGTTGTTGTCTTCCCCTTTAACCTTTTGTTGTCACCTCGACGCGCCCTGCTGTCCAACAAGGTTCGTCAGGTTCAAGGTGATGCGCTCTGCAACTTAGCAAATCGCGTTGGTGATGTAGGCTACTCTTGTACAAGGTGTGTTGATCACTATCTGGCGCATGTTTCCCTTGTGCAAGGTGCGTCGCAGTTGGTTAAAATGGTAAAAGAGAAGCTTTGAGTGACTTCTCGAAGCTTGGATGGCGTGGAGACTTATCCCTACTTACCTGGAAAGGTGGCAGCCGATCCCCTTACCTAGTGGGATGATCCCTTAAGCCTCTCCCCGAAATCCTCAACCTCTCTTATCCCTTTAGCTCTATATATATCACATATATATGAACCCCCACTCCATTGTCAAGGGAGGAAGGATAGAGTACTCTTATGCTGGTGGAATTTCTCTAGGTGATCATTTTCATTCATTAGGAGTTTAGGCATTCAATCTTGGAGGCTAGGATTGTTCGAAGGAGGTTATGATGTTAAAGATTTGGTCGTAACATCTCTCCCTTTGTACTTCTTACTATTACATTTAATACAAGTTATTTCCATAAATGTTATTGTGTTATGATATTTATGATTTTCCTCTTTGACCGTTAATCTAGATCAGTTCGTAACCATATGCTTTTACCACTTGTTTGTTTCCACATACTTCACTTGGTTTTGCAGCTAAAGATCTGAAGACTTGGATCTTGGAGCAACAAGGAGAAAGGAATTTCATAATTGAGGTAAGCCATCTCTTTATTTGTCTTGCATTTCAATTAATCTAAGAAAGATACTCGTGTTATGTACCCATTTGTTCTAGACCTAAACCATTTAGGCTAGGGAGATCTATTTGATTCCGCTCATACAGATTGTCCGTAAACAAATTTGGTGACCATACTGGGGATAATAATCCATGTTTTGATTTCATTTCATTTTGGTTTCTTTGATTTCTTTCCAATTAGCCTCTAGCCTCGAAGTTGCTTTTTTCCTTTTGGATCTGACCATCAGAGACTCTCTGGGCTATCCAGACTCTGTTTGGGATCTTCATTAGGCCTTTTACCTTTTTATTCTTGAAGAATTTTTATTTTTTGTGGCTTGGATCCCTCCCGACGCACCTAGGCCTTTCATCATCCGCGTCACTATATTTCTGACGCACTTACCTAGTTTGCAGATTGCATCGCTGATGATTTCTGTCAGTTTGCAGCCTGTGTCGCTAACGCGGTTACCCAATATGCAGAGCGCATCGTTGGGTCTCCCAACGCTTTGGTGCACCTTTGTAGGGCGCGTCGCCCTCCATTACTTTGCACTCAGTACTAAAAATTCTCAAAGTTGGTTTTTGGCTTAGTTTTTTAGTTATGTGTGTTTTTCATTGACTTCTACAAAACCTCCTAGACCCGGCATACCTCATCCTTGGCTTATTTTTGAAGTCTACATATTGATTTGAGTCCTATCTAGTCAAGCGAGTGCATCCCTCGTTGTGGGAAATTTCAATCCCCCATGAGCACACTCAGTCTTATGACTCCTTATCAGACCATCTGATCTATTCGATCCAACTTCTAAGCTCTCCCATATTTGATTATTGTCATTTTGCTTGATTTTGTGTGTTTTTTTGAGATTTTGGGTGATTATTTTTCTTTGAGAGTTTCCAATCCATCGAAGTTTGCAGTAGTATATTCTCTGATTTTTCTGAAGATACACTTAAAAAGTGGAGTAATTCTCAGATCTATTGAGTATATTTCATTAGAAAGTCAAAGTTGTTCATTATCTCCATTTCAAGCTTGCTTTTTGAAATTGTTGTAGAGAATTTTTATACTTTGGAACAAGTGTTAAAATGATCTTTGAAAAGTTTAAAAGATTATCGTTAGCTTGCATTTTCTTGGGTTTGAAAAAGTTATTCTGTAATGTTTGCATTTTCTTGGGTTTGAAAAAGTTATTCTGTAATGTCCCCATTTTGACCCCTTTGTATTAAATCGTAAATGATGTGCATATGGTAATTTAATCATGGTGAGGAGCTCAAGGCCAAGGCCCCACCATTGATTTAGCGCTTATGTATCGGCAATTAAACTAGATGCTTATGACTCTTGTGCTAAATGGGCACAATGTAAATGAGACATCATGTAAATATGAATTTTAATGAAAAATACCCACAACTAGCTATGCAATGCAACAAAAGAGATGGGGCATGACTCTACAAGGAAAAGGGAGGGAAATTATTTAAACCCTTGAGCCAATGGTATTAATCCATGTGTCAATGGGGAAACCCATAAACCACCAACTACCCATTTTGTCTCATGCACCCAATCATTTAATTCTTCCAAAGATTGGTTGGGGCAGTTATTGCCTTGGAAATGAAGAAGTATGGCAGCCAATTTCATGCATGGGCAAGCCATCAACCTGGAAATTCGTGTTTTTGCTTGTTGGGCAAGGAAACACCCACGAAATGGTGCCCAAAGCCATTCTGAAGGGGGAGTCTTCACTCATTCACGCAGTTGGAGCTAGCTGGGTCTTCCCCTACACGTTTTTCATCCAAATCCTGCATTTTTCCATGCCTGGGAGTTAGTTTTTTGCATATGCAGTAGCCTAGGAGAGAAGGGCCACGTTTTGGGGACTGTAGGGAGGTCGTTTTTGCCCCTGAATGTCCAAGGACGTTTTTCTAAAAACGGATTTGGCTTCCTGGGTTGTTCATCAATTTTCCATTTCGTTTTTGTGGGTTCCCACGTTTTTCTGAGTTAGCTGAAACCCCATCTCATGCATCTCACTGTAAAAACGTTTTATCCTGCCCCATAATTGTGTTTTGCTGTTGTGTGCATCGTCATTTTGGTTTGAACTTGTGAATTGAAGTTTTGGAGTGGTAGTGGACAGAAGTAGCTTGATAAACCTAGTGGGGGAGACAACCTCTCAAGAAGATCAAGAGGGCTTTGGTTACTCTTCTATGCATACCCTGAGAGCACTAGATAGGGAAGGTATGGCTTGAGGAACTGTATAGCAGAGAAAAGAATACTTCCTTGTGTTGGGTGTGTAGGTATTGTGGGTGCTAAGCTAGATAGATCTTGCAAGGTTATCCCTGGCTCTGTGCTGGAGCTCACTAGCTTAGCAACTCTTCCTTCCCATCTCCTAGCAGCCTAATAAACCCAATTGTAGATTGGCTTGGCTCATTTTTGGTGTATGCTTGGCTATGTGTGAGTCTGCTGTTCCCTGGTTCCTTGTAGAGATCATGCCCAGCTCGGGGGTGGCAGTGGTGCTGAGAGATTGAGGAGCACACTGGCCTACGGTTGGGTGGAACGTTGCAGTTGCATAGCCAGTTGCGTGGGACTACCTTATTGAGATAAGTATTCTCTTGTGTAAATTGACAGTTATCATTTGATGAATATTATGAATATATGTGGGTGTATTAAACGAATTTACTTCTCCTGTGTTTTTTAAGGGTTTATGCATTTCCATATGATCTTGTATAAATCTGCAAAGGTCTCTATTTAATGGCTGTCACGGAATAGTTTGAATGTATGTTAGATATTCAACAGAATTTATTTAATCTCAGTTGTGTTTCTATAGCATGCACATATACCTGTCTTTGCATCAATAAATTTAATTAATGAATAAGGGGCTAATTGCCCGGATTGAGCACCACATCCTCTCTATCACGCTGATATGGTAGGAGGGGACACTACATATTCATTGTTTCCTTGAAAATTCCAAGTACATTTGAACTTTTGCAAAGCATTCAAAAGATAGTGAAAATTCTTGCACTTTTTATTTTCTTCCCACTTTTTTATCATTATTTTGGAAATTAGGAGTTATTGCATTCAAAAGGAAATTCTTCTTTTCATTTTTTCGTAGATTTGCTTAACTTGAAAAGACAAAAAAGGAAAAAACATTTGGATTTGGTGTATTATTCATTTTTTGTTGGATTAGTGAAAGCATGCTTTTGACTCTTTTGGTTGATTTTGAAATCTTAGAGGTACTTGTTCATTTCATTATCGAAAACAAGAAGATTTCTCCTTACCTTAGCTAGTTTTCATTGAAAAGAAAAAAGAAAAGATTTGCATTTGCATGTAGTTAAGATTTGCATCTTTTTAAATTCCTGTTTACAACTCCTTCATTCATCTAACCATCAAGATAAAATTTAATGGTAGCACTAGGTTAAAACTCTATAGAAACTTGTGTGTTAAGTTAGAGACATGTTCCGACGTCTTTAAGCGTGGCAGTTGTTGTTATTTGCATGCATTGCATCCCGAGGGCTTGTAGTTCTTCCACATACCAATCAGTATATCGAATGGCCTTTCATGTACCCTTAGGTATATAGAAAGGTACTTCACGTGCTCGATAGTATATCGGAAGGCTCCTGTCGTGCGGTTGTGCATTATATAGTACCACTACGGATTTGAGCTCCCACGTACCTTATGTATATTGGGAGACCCTGCTAGGATTCCTGTAACCATCAGAGTTAACCTATTGGCTATCTTGGCGTGGCAATACACCAAGAACAATACTCGAGGAGCTACTATGGACGTGCTATTAGGTAGTCAGGTTATACAGTCAGGGGTACAGTCCTAATCCTCCCTGGTTAGTGCTTTGAAAGATTGGGCTGAGTATAACTATTGGACCCTGTGTTATATCGCGAGTTGCACCGCCTTGATAATTCCGTGAGGTTCCAGACCATTGAATCCACACCTACCACATAAGTTTGCTTGTGGCTTTAGCTTGTGTAGATTTCAGAGTGTAGTTTTCTTTTTGTATATAAAACTCTTAGGAGAAATTTTGGTTCAGTCATTCTAGTTGATCAACCTTTAAGAAGATCCCGCAGGATTTTAAACTTGCCACCTAAATATCCCTTAATCGAGAGGAGAACTCAGGCGCAAATATGGATCAACCTACCACGTCTGTGTCACATGAAGAAGATACTTCTACCATGGAGTAAGGAATGAACTATTCACCTCCCACAAACCCACCTATCACTAATCCTATGAGTCTGTTGATTGTGGAACAACCCCCTTCACACAACACATATTTTCATCATTGGATGGAAAGACATCCTAGAGCCACATAATGGATTTTCAGTCAACCCCCGATCGACACGGTATCAACAGCTTTTGGTCCAACTACATCGTTTTGGGACATTTCTTTAGGTCGACATATTTTTGATTTTGAGTCACTTCCGACCATGGAAACTCCAATTCAACTTCCTCCATGGATTCCTAATGATGTCTACTTTTCACCTGTTTACGCGACTATTGACCGTTTACGAACATTCGGTGAACAAATTAGACAATAGAGTTTCCCAACTAGGCCTAATCTGGAAGTGTCAGCTATTGAACAACATTCCCGTATCCATTCTTTATCATTTTCTTCACCAGGAACATATACACCCAACGTGACCACTTATGAACCAAGTCAACCATCGTTCCCGATGAGTACACCTCAGAGTCAGGCGACCGGTTCAACACCTCATTTGACCCCAACCACTGGAGGGAAACCTTCAACCACTATTAACTGTGTTACTGGAACATTACCTCCACCACCCCCACCTCAAAATTCGAGGGGATGTTATAATCTACCTGTTAGTCTACAGTCAAGTGGAGGTAATCCCTTCGTTAGTAGTCAACAATTAGTTACGGTTCAACCTAGGATTAGTGGTCAACATTCGAATACTAGGCACACTCTAGTAAGTGGACAATTTTCAACTAGGGGGCAACCCCTAGCTAGTGGACCTAATCTAACTGGGATACATCACCCAGTTAGCGGACATAACGTGAGTGGAGGACATACTTCACATTGGAACTATAGTATGGTTGGCAGTTCTCTCCCAACCATGGGACAACCTATGTGGACACATCACACAGGGGGCCATCTATTTGGACCCAACCCCCATGGAGGCATATCTATCCGAGCCATCACAATAGTGTTATAGGAAAAAATCACCCAGGAAATTTTTTTCCTGGACTACCCTATCCCGAAAACATGAACATCCCATGGGGGCACCATAATGTTCCACCAACTGGACCCCCAACTAGTGGACTACCCCCACCACCTCCACCCACTGTCCTGCCACCCTCCCCCACCATCCAGTCCACCACCACCACCACCTTACTCTATAGGAGGAGGACCCCCACATTCCGATGGAGGACCACTTTATTATGGAGGAGGAGGAACCCACCTTCTAGCAGAGGACCAACTTATACTGGAGGAGGAGTAGGACCCCCACCTTTTCGCGAAGGACCACCTTATTCTGGAGGAGGAGGAACCCCACCTTCTAGCGAAGGACCACCTCATTTTGGAGGAGGAGTACCCCCGAATTCTTGTGGAGGCCCATCTTATTTTGGCAGAGGAGGACCCCCTTCAGGTCCACCTCCCGACCCAGGAGGCCCACCCCCATATGGTCAATTTTCTACGGGAGGACCTAACAATCAATCGATCCATAGTCCTACTGGTACACCGATGCCTTATCAGTATTACCAGTATCCACAACCGAACCAACAATTACCATTTCTAGCTACACTTGATCTTCCAGACTTGTCACGTTTGACTAACGATCCCATCTATCATGGCACAAATTGGCCTACGATTCCTATGAAGTTACCATCAGATATTCCGAAGTTTGACAACAAACTCGGTGAGGACCCTAAGAACCACGTTATGACTTATAATTTGTGGTATTCATCCAATTCCTTAATGGATGATTCCATCTATTTGAGGTTATTCCAAAGAACCATTACTGGTACTGCCGTAAAGTGGTACATTGAGTTTCCACCACATTCCTTTCCTGACTTTCGATCTTTGGCTATGTCATTTTTTACTCACTTTCAGCTACCGATCTGCTACGAAACCAACACAGATCTTTTGAATTCTCTCCATCAAACTACTGCCACTCACATTTCTGATCATATTCATGAGTGGATAAGAAGACAACGTCTCATTAAAGCTCCCATTTCGGACCAACTCCTTGCAGATTGGTTCTCAAAGTCATTATTTCCTATCATAGCTAAATACGTAGTTATGGGTGGGGCCGTTACAGAAGAACAAGCTATAGCTCGTTCTCAGTATTTAGAACTTGTCTATGCTCAATCTAGCACCTTATATGATATAATTCTTGATGCCCCCCTCCCTACATATGATCCAACAAAACCACCTACGGGACCTCATGCCTATGGCATCATTGGTTTCATTCACACCCAGCCTGCTCCACAATCTGGTGGATCAAAAAGCCATCATAGCCCGAACCCACCCACGACACAGGCTGGACATCACACCAAACAATCACCCATCCCTACTTCCACTAAAGAAGTGAATTTAGTTCAATTTGCTTCGCCTCAAAAATCCAGTGGTAAAAATAAGAACAAAGGTAAATCTAAAAAGTATTCTAACCAGCAGGAGCCTAGACATAATCCTGAAGACAATAAACAAAAGAGGAAGGTAAAATATCCTTGTTTACTGTGTAGTGATGATCACTTCACTAAAGAATCCCACATCAGGAGGAAGTGCAAAATTTCCTTAAAGGGAACCCCACACCTGTAGTCTTAACTTATCCCTTCCCCACACAACAACAACAAATGATTGCACAACAACAATATCCTTCTCAAGGAGAAACGTCCACCACCGCTCATGTTCTCATGATGCAGAGTGAAATAGTCAACTTAAATACTCGATCACGATCATATGACTCTCCTTCTACAAAGGAATCTAACGAGGGTAATCCTGAAAAATCCCCCGTGTCTACATCTAGCATTCCTTCACCTCAAGGTCCTCTCGTCATAGAGAAACCTTTACCGGATTCAGTATTGCGTCCACCCAAGAGCAAGATTCGAAAATCCATTTTCAATCCCAATGCTCGAGCTGTTCAAAACTATAATATAATAGAGGATTTAGCGCAAGTTCCTTGTGCTATGTCGACGTTAGATGTCTTAGAAAACTATCCCATTCAGTGTAATACCTTGTTATCCGCGATCGTAGCTGTAGATCCAGATTCCTCCAACACCATCATGTTTGTCACATCCCCAATCCTCTCAGTTCCCTTTGAGTGACGGGGGAACAAGCCTGATAATTTTTTTTTTCTCTTCCAAAACATATCTACAACTCTGCTCTTTCACACAACCACAATTGGCTTTGGTCCGCAATCCGCAATACGCAGTTAGAAATTGGAATAGTGGAACGCTCAATACACAACGTTGGTCAAAATACGACTCTGACTTCTGCAGTTCCGCAATCTGCAATGCAAGACTTGGAAAGTTGGAATGCCAAATACACGGCATCGACGAACCCCTCTTCCACTTCCGCAGTTTCGCAACCCGCAATGAGGGGCTTGGAAAGTCGGAATGCCAAAATCACAAATTCGAAGAATTTCTCCTATGACTTATGTAATCCGCAATCCACCTTGCAGAACTTGGAAGTCGGGACTTCAAACTCACAAGTCCAGGAAAATCACTCGTCTAACTTCCGCAACCCGCAATCCTCCTTGCGGATTTGGAAAGTTGGAAACTCAGTTCACAACTATAGTGAAAAATCACCTCCCGACTTCTGTAATCCACCTTGTGGATTTGGAAAGTCGGGTCCACAATGTATAACTATGAAGGTTTGATCCTCTGACCTCTGCAATCCGCATTGCAGGTTCAAAAGGTCGGGATCACATACCCCTACTACTGCCAACTTCCCAGGTGGATAACTTCTTCATCCTTAGACCATTTTGGGCAAACTCAGCACCGTTGGAAAGCTCTAGGAGAGCTCTATGAAATGGTGTGGAACCCTACCACACTTGAGGACTCTAACCTTGTCTGTTTTCCAACCAAAAATATGCTCTGAATTCCATCAAAACCTCTTAATCCCACTGTCAAGAAACCTGGAATCATGTAATGTCCCTGGTTAGGAATTTTATTAAAATGGCAATTTTTTCACTTTTTTTCCTAGTTAGACCTTTGACTAGTTTTGATCTCTAGGTCCTAAATTTGCCCCAAATGATCCCAAATATTCTGAGAAGGTATATGAATGGTATTAGAACATAAATATGTGTTTCAGGGACAAAGGTCCAAATGAAAGGTCTGAATGGCCTTTCCAATTGCCAACTTGGATGGGAATCTTTCACCCTCGAAATTGGCTAAGGCAAGCAACTAGTCATCCACTAGCTCTCCCTCTTCACAAATGCAATTGCAAATTCTACAAATGATCAAAATATGGTTTCATTCTTTGTTATTTACATTTATAAAGTTCTAATGTCCTCCATGGGTCAAATTCCTTCCAAGAGACTCATGCCAACTCAAGTTGGGAAGAGATTCCAAAGAACGCCACTTGTACAACAATTCCTAGTCTCCCACTTCCACCAAATCACATGTGGAAGCATATTAGCTGCCCTAACACCCTTGAGCACCCTCTTAGAGTCTATTTTTAGCCCTGACATGTCATATATGTCATATGTCAGCCTTCAGGTCTGATTTGTGTCATAGGTGTCATAACATCTCCATCATTGTTGGCATAGAGCTAGGGAATCTAGCCCAAGTGTCTCACTAGCTCCAAATTGTCTCTTCCTCTTCCATGGGAGTTACTCTTCCTCTATATTTCGACCTTGGATGAGTCATTCCATGAATAATACCTTTTGGAATTCCCCAAGTATCTTACCATTCACCTTGAATTCGAATTGGTGAGAAAATGATGCCAAGTGTAGTGGGAAAATCTAACACCCTTTGCATATTAGCTGCCCTAACACCCTTGAGCGCCCTCTTGGAGTCTATTTTTAGCCTTAACATGTCATATATGTCATATGTCAGCCTTCAGGTCTGATTTGTGTCATAGGTGTCATAGCATCTTCATCATTGTTGTCATAGAGCTAGGGAATCTAGCCCAAGTGTCTCACTAGCTCCAAATTGCGTCTTCCTCTTCCATGGGAGTTACTCTTCCTCTATATTTCGAACTTGGATGAATCATGCCATGAATAATACCTTTTGGAATTCCCAAAGTATGTTACCATTCACCTTGAATTCGAATTGGTGAGAGAATGATGCCAAGTGTAGTGGGGAAATCTAGCCATATGTGGGTCTCACTTCCTCCATGTGTCTTCATGATCAAATGCCACTCCAATTTTCACTTGTATATATTTATTTAGCTCTATTAAATATTTATGTCACTCTAATGTTCAAACATCATTTATTATCCCCATTATTCCAAATCCCAAAGCTTCCACCCCAAACCTAGGAAACTAGTAATTTTCCTCCTTGGCAATTATTTGACCTTTAACATCAATTTTACCAACTCTAATGAATATGGCCAATGTGATTAGGCCATTGTGACCCAATTCCAAATTTGGGACATGACAAATCCTCCCTTCCCAATATTGCTTGTCCTCAAGCAATTTCAAACATGGGTGTTGAAGAATCTGCTTCCTATATAATTCTTTGAAGTTGCCATTGAATTGCCCAACCTTGAGTCTTTGAGTTTCCATGAAGATTTTAGAGAGGAACCACCATGCTTGATGCTGCACTACTCTGATAAAAATCACTTTATTAAGTGGCAAATCCATCTCCCCTACTACTTGTTTCCCCAAAAACTTTGAAACCAATGAGATAAAAATTATTCCAGGGTCCCATTGCTTGTATTGCACCCCAATAATTAAGAGTGCTCTCCAACCCATAGCATCAGATAAGAGGATTCCAGGATCCCATTTTCTTGTATGCATTCTTACAAACATCATGAGTACAAAATATATATCATCAAGGTACATAAAAACATAATGAAAATGTACATAAAGGAGATGCTTCATCAAAGAGTCATGAAAGTGCTTATACCTCCAAGCATGTAGACCACCATTTTCCAAGTGCATACAATCTTCAAGTGACCCATCAAATTTGCTCCAATGACATAGGTGAGGATCCAATGTCCGATAGTGCTGCTCCAAAAGAATGTGATATGCATCAAAATATTCAGCCATGCATTCTTTCATCCAAGAAGTGAATGAAGAATCTCCACTAAAATCTGAACCAAATAATGAGCAGGAAAAACAAGGAGACTTCAAAGGACTCAAAGAAGTCTCATCCATACATCCATGAGGATATGTATCATCGTAAGGTAAAGCAATATGCTGCTGCAATTCTAAATAATGAGGTGCTCTATTCATGTCATCATCAAAAGGAGAGGTAGGAGTTTCATACCCCTCATGTGGCACCACTAGAAAAAAACCTTTCACCCAATTTTCATCCCAAAGTGATGTGGCTGGAAAAGAAGTTGGGGGTGAGGAATTATGAACCAACCTTAAATCCTTACAACTCTTACCCATTGAAATCTTTAATTCATCCTCTCCATAATTGGCTGGTCCAACTATTGTGAGATCATGTGCCTCCTCCAAGGATTTGCAATTCTCTCCATGAGGCAACTCATAATCCCTCTGAACAAGGACAAGTGCTTGTCCTTCTTCTTGTTTTAGTGTAGCATCTTCAAGAACCTGCATATCAACATGTACCTCATGTTCCACAATTACATTAGGTTCCTCTTTTGTGACATAAATTATTTCATCATTTTCATTGAAAATAGAACCATTGCTCATTATTTTTTCTGAGTTGCTTCCAAGTTCACTAAGCAACAATTTGAACTCTTGAAAGTATTGCCTCCACTTGTCTTCAAAGGATGGTTTAATTAATTTTCTAAGCTCCTCATTCCCCTCTAAGGTTCCTTTCTCATCCTTACTCATGGTGACCAATGAATGCACTTCTTCTCCTACTTCTTCCCTTTCACCAAAGTACATCCAGTTTCAGTTTCTAGGGGTGGTGGCTTATTTCTTTGACTCCTGGTATTCATTAATTTTCTACCACATCAGGTGCCAAGACCATGCTCTGATACCACTATAATGTCCTTGGTTAGGAATTTTATTAAAATGACAATTTTTCACTTTTTTTCCTAGTTAGACCTTTGACTAGTTTTGATCTCTAGGTCCCAAATTTACCCCAAATGATCCCAAATATTCTGAGAAGGTATATGAATGATATTAGAACATAAATATGTGTTTTAGGGATGCCTCTGGACCTTTAAAATACTTCTTCAAATGCTCTTTCAATTCTGGTCAATGTAGGTAACTTTACTAGTGATTTCCCTTTGACTAGTATTGGTCTCTAGGTCCCAAATTGACTCCAAATGCCTTCAAATCTTCAAGGAAGGTGTATGAATGCTATTAGGACTTGAATATAATGTTCATGGATGACATATGGACACCAAAAGGCCTCTTCAAACTCTCTTAAGATTCTGGACCAAGTATGCAATTTTACTAGTAATTTGGGGTTCAAATCCCCCTGGGGTAAGTACTGAAAATGACTTCCCAAATGCCTCCAAACCCACTAAAATTTCTGAAAATAGGTAGGGAATGTATTAATGATGTTATTAAGGTCTCATGTGCACCATTAATTTATTATTATATCTGTTCCAAACCTCTCCCATTCAACTGTAAAAATCACCAATTCGACCCTTGGGGAAATGACACTATTTCTTCTCCCAATGCAATTAAACTGAGTAAAAATACTTCAAATTCTCAAGTACAATACATGAAACTTGTAAAATACATCCATGGCATTCCATTAATCACAAATGCATCAGAGAATCATCCATTCATTCGAAATCATTAGCATTACATTGATTCACAACAAGGTAGTGGGGAAATGGCAATATCCTTTCATTAAAATTGTGATTTATACATTTCTACTTGGAATTTCGACCTGAAATTTTTTAGCGATGAAGAACAGAGTATTTAATTCATATTAAAAAATAAATGGGGCATTATAAGCTCCCCCAAAGAGTACAATATCTCACCAAAAATTCCCTCCCTCAAGGATCAAGAATATGCCATCAAAACTGGAAATGGTTGAAGGAGTGAGCTGCATGAGCTGACCTATATCTTACACCTGAAAATAAAGAATCCATTAAAGCTCCAAATGAAAGGTATGAATGGCCTTTCCAATTTCCAACTTGGATGGGAATCTTTCACCCTCGAAATTGGCTAAGGCAAGCAACTAGTCATCCACTAGCTCTCCCTCTTCACAAATGCAATTGAAAATTCTACAAATGATCAAAAGATGGTTTCATTATTTTTTATTGACATTTATAAAGTTCTAATGTCCTCCATGGGTCGAATTCCTTCCAAGAGACTCATGCCAACTCAAGTTGGGAAGAGATTCCAAAGAACGCCACTTGTACAAAATTCCTAGTCTCCCACTTACACCAAATCACATGTGGAAGCATATTAGCTGCCCTAACACCCTTGAGCGCCCTATTGGAGTCCAGTTTTAGCCCTTACATGTCATATATGTCATATGTCAGCCTTTAGGTCTGATTTGTGTCATAGGTGTCATATCATCTTCATCATTGTTGTCATAGAGCTAGGGAATCTAGCCCAAGTGTCTCACTAGCTCCAAATTGCCTCTTCCTCTTCCATGGGAGTTACTCTTCCTCTATATTTCGACCTTGGGTGAGTCATGCCATGAATAATACCTTTTGGACTCCCCCAAGTATGTTACCATTCACCTTGAATTCGAATTGGTGAGAGAACGATGCCAAGTGTAGTGGGGAAATCTAGCCATATGTGGGTCTCACTTCCTCCATGTGTCTTCATGATCAAATGCCACTTTGATTTTCACTTGTATATATTTATTTAGCTCCTTTATTAAATATTTATGCCACTCTAATGTTCAAACATCATTTATTATCCCCATTATTCCAAATCCCAAAGCTTCCACCCCAAACCTAGGAAACTAGTAATTTTCCTCCTTGGCAATTTTTTGACCTTTAACATCAATTTTACAAACTCTAATGAATATGGCCAATGTGATTAGGCCATTGTGACCCAATTCCAAATTTGGGACATGACAAATCACCCTGCCAAGGACACTCCCTTCATCTGACCACAAAGGGGGCATGAACACATCATGGGGGTGTCTAACTCATCCCCCAAGCTCATGTGATGAATTACAAACCCTCTAAGTAGGTGTGCAATGCATAGCAACAAACACAGTGGAATTAAATCTTAGTTAATGCATCTACAACATATTAACACAAAAAAAGTGATGAAACAACAACCGATGCACCAGCCTCATACTCAGGCTTAAACACAGACATCCTATTAGATAATTACATATGCTCATTCCATTTAATTAACTTGAAAGAGAAAAGGAAACACAACATAGGAATTGGTATAATTTAACACCATATAGAACACTTATCTTATAAGATGAACTGTCCAAGCAACTGGCTATGTGAGAGCAATGTTCCACCCAACCATAGGTCTCTGTACAACCTATACTCTTTCAGCTGAGAGACCACCCCCGAGCTGGGTTGTGTATCCACTAAGGAGGGATAAATAGGCTCACTCACAACCATGGCTTCACACACAAACACACATGCTAAGATAACACACAATTGGGTTTATCATGCATTCAAGGAACAGTGGAGGAGGATGCTAAGCGAGTGAGCTCAATCTCATAGCTGCAGGCCTCTCAATTCACACTCAGACAGTCTTGGCACTCACAATACCTACCACAACCAACACAAAGAAGTATTCCCTTCACTATTATAGAGTCCCTCGGGACATATCTCCCCTCCAGTGCTATTTAGGGTGGGCATAGAAAGTTCCAAGCTCTTGGATCCTTGAGACTCTATCCTTCACTGGGTTTATCAAGCAACCCTACCTTCTATCATATTCTTCTCTGTCATTTCCACTTGGGTTTCCTTTCACTTTCTATGGACAAACAACTCTATCCCACAGCTGGTTTCTCGGCCATCAACACAGGGTTTTCTTCACCGTTTTCTGAGCATTTCACTCGCTACATATCTTCCCTAGCATTCAGGTCAACGGATCCCCTGCTGTAACGTGCTTCCCACACCAATTTCTAGGAAAGTTCGGCACTGAACAATCGAGTTTCTCAAAAATCATGATTTTCTTTCTTCTCCTTGTTGCTCGGCTCTCTGTTCTCTATGTTCAAACTCTGGTTTCCTCTCCTCATGGAACGAGGATCAGGGAATATGAATTTATAGGGTTAGAGTGACGTGCGGGTCAAGGAAAACAGAGCCCAATACCCTGCCATCCAAAAGTTTAGGGTTTTCCCACACTCCATCGACTTCATGAACAGTTTCTTCAACCACCTTCTGCAACAGAATTAAATGTCAGCAAGGGAGGTCAAATGGGTTCTAAGGATGACATTTGGTAGTCTGTGGTCCAATCCCACAACCCTCTCACCTCTCCCTAGTGGATACACATGGCCCCCTCTTATTAGTTGCCTCTATAGCCAATCTTTCTTGGTATTTTATTGCAATGTTAATATTTACATCAATTATAATGTCCCATGGCTTAATAACACATGGATAACAAAATATAAACTACTTGCCTTTACATAAAAACCTAGAATCCACTAGCGGGGCCTTGGCCTTGAGCTCCACGCTAGGAAAACATACATAACATGTATACAATATTTACATTGAATGCCAAATATGTTCTAAGGTTCAAAATGGGGGTATTACATTTCCCTCCCCCTTAGAACAACATCGTCCTCGATGTTCTCAAAACTGAACAAAAATGGGAATGCCTATCTCATGGCATCCTCTAGCTCCCATGTAGCCTCATCGGGACTAAGGTGCTTCCATTGCACCTTCACATGTCCGATGGCTTGATTTTGGAGCAATGTGACCTTCTTGTATAGGATGCGCATAGGCTCCACTTGGAACTCTCCCTTTGGTTCCACCTGTATCACATTCCAATCAATTATGTGATTATGATCATGTACATATTTCTTAAGCAATGAAACATGGAAAACATTATAAGCTCTCATGTTAGCAGGCAATGCAATCCTATATGAAATTGGTCCTATCCTATCAAGGACTTCAAATGGACCACAATATCTTGGTGCCAACCTGGCACAACTCCCCAACTTGATATAAATTTTCCTTGGTTTCACCCTCAAATAGACATGATCCCCAAACTAAAATTCCTTATGTACTCTTTTCAAATTTGCATAACTATTCTTCCTATCCCGAGCTACCTTTAAATTCTGCCTGATTTTAACAATCTCCTGTTCCATTTTGTTGACCTTCTCTGGCCCAAGCACTAACATGTTCACTGTATTATCCCAATTCACTAGAATCCTGCATCATTTTCCATACAATACTTCAAAATGACTCATCCCCAATGATGCATGATGTCCATTATTGTATGCAAATTCTACCAAGTGTAGGCAGTCCTCCCACTTGGATGGTTTTTCCATCACATACATCCTTAGCATGTCTTCAAGAACCTGATTCACCCTCTCAGTTTGACCATATGTTTGAGGATGATATGTTGTACTAAAGTTCAACTGAGTTCCCAATTCCTTAAATAGTCCCTTCCAAAAGTTGGATGTGAACTTTACATCTCGGTTTGAAATTATTGCTATGAGAAATCCATGTAATCTGAATATCTCCTTCATGAAAATATTTGCTATATCACTTGTCTTGTGAGTGGACTTGACTGGAATAAAGTGAGCTACCTTTGATAGCTTTTCCACCACTACCATAATTGAATCATGCTTCCTTACTGTCATTGGAAAACCTGTTATAAAATCCATGGAAATTACTTCCCACTTCCATTCTGGAATGGGAAAAGGCTGCAATAATCCTACTGGATGTTGATGTTCTGCCTTGACTTGTTGGAATTTTTTACACCTAGAGATGTATTCGGCTATGTCCTTCTTCATTCCATGCCAAAAGTACTACTTTCTAGATGATGTTATTGTCTTTTGATATCCTAGATGTCAAGAGTATGGCATTTGATGTATTTCATCCATTACAAGTTTCTTCAAATCTGCACAATCTGGAATATACAATCTAGTACCTTGATAAAAGAGAATATCATCTTCACCAAGATGATATCCTGCACACCTTTCATCTACATTTCCCTCTTACAAATTCTCTTTAATTTGAAGGTAAGTTCCATCACTGGTTTGAGCTTCAAGAATTCTTTCCTTCAAATCTGATTTGCACATACTTACTGCTGCAACATGAAACTTTCTGCTGAGATAATTTGCAACCTTATTCTCCTTCCATTTCACATGCTTAATTTCAAAATCAAACTCATAGAGAAATTCCATCCACCTTTCTTTCCTAGCATTCAAGTTTGGCTGGTCAAACAAATACTTCAAGCTCATGTGGTATGTCCTAAGCTCAAAACTTCTTCCTAACAAATAATGTCTCCACATCTTGAGAGCATGTACTATGGATTCTAGTTCTAAATCACGTGTGGCATAATTCTTTTTCATGCTCTTTTCATTTCCTTGACTCATAGAAAATCACAAATCCTTCTTGCATGAGCACTCCACCTAGCCCTTCAATGAAAGCATCTGTGCACACTACAAAATCCTTCCTTGGATCTGCAATCTTCAAAACAGGAGCACTGGTAAGCAACTTCTTTAATTGTTGAAAGCTTCTCTCACATTTTTCAGACCATACAAATTTAATATTCTTCCTCTGCAATGATGTGATTGGATGAGGTATCTTGGAGAATCCTTCAATGAACCTTCTATAATAGCCTGCACAACCCATAAAAGACCTAACATCTGAAACGTTATTTGGAGTAGGCCAATCCATTATGGCTTCAATCTTTTCTGGATCCACTGCAATTCCTTGTTCTGAGATGGCACGACCCAAATATTGTACCTTACTTTGATAGAAACCACACTTGCTCAGCTTTGCATACAGCTGGTGTTCTCTAAGAACTTGCAACACCATTCTTAGATTTTCATCATGCTCATATTCATTCCTTGAATAAACAAGAATGTCATCCATGAACACCATCACAAACTTATCCAAATACTTGTTGAAGACACTATTCATAAGACACATTAGTGTAGCAGGTGCATTGGTAAGACCAAATGGCACCACTGTGAACTCATAATGGCCATATCTTGTCCTGAAAGCTGTCTTGTGAATGTCTTATTCTTTTATCCTCACTTGATTATAGCCAGACCTTAATTCAATCTTTGAAAACACTCTAGCTTCCTTCATTTGATAGAAAAAATCATCAATTCTTGGCAATGGATACTTATTCTTGATTGTCACTTTATTGAGCTGTCTGTAATCAATACATAGCCTTAAATTCCCATCATTTTTCTTGACAAATAACACTGGTGCTCCCCAAGGAGATACACTAGGCCTGATATACTTCTCATCCATTAATTCCTGTATCTGCATCTTTAACTCTAGCAATTCTGTTGTGCTCATTCTATAAGGAGCTTTGGAAATTGGTGTTGCTCCTGGAACAAGATCAATGGTAAAATCAATGTCTCACTTTGCTGGCAGCCCGAGTACTTCATCTGGAAAGACATCTTGGAACTCTTGCAACAACTGGAAGTCTTCTATCATTGGCCCATTGTCCTCTGATGAATCAGATATGTGAATTGCATATAATTGGAAACCCTTCCTATAAAACTTTTTCAACTATAAGGTTGAAATCTGTCTTACTGAAACTTGCTTGGAATTCCTTTTACCAATTTGGGTCTACCTTCTTCATCAATGCATTCAATTACCTTTTCATATCAATCTATCTTGGCCCTATGCCTTTCCAACCAATCCATACCAATAAGAGCATCATAAGACCCTAATGGTAGGACATTCAAATTTACATTTGTGAGGAGTCCATTCAACTCCATGGGGCATCCCATCACTACCTCACTCACTTTTCTCTTTTTCCCCATGGCTAACTGAACTATCCAAGATTCATTGTGCTTCATTTTTCTAAGAGAACAACCTTAAACCACCTTTGGAGAAACATAACTATGAGTAGATCCTGGGTCAATCAAAACAGAAATGGATTGCTTAGCAATATTATCTTCAACTTCCACCACTACTGACTGATGGTATGCTTGATGATTATCCAATTTTGCATAGATTTGAGGTGTTTCCCTTGCCATATCCTTCACTGTAGTTGCTCCTTCTAAGTTGTGAAAACTTCTTGGATTCTCCCTCTGATGTGGGCATTCTCTAAGCACATGGTTTCCTCCACATCCGTAACACTGGAGCGTCCCTTTTGGTGCTTTCTATGCTACAACTGCTGGTTTGTTTCCACTTCTTGCTTGCTGACCCTGTGGAAAATTCCTTGGCTGATTTTTGAATGGTGGCTTGAATCCACTTTTCCTTTGTTCAAACCTCCCATTTGTCTTTCCTTTCCATGTTGGGTAGACCTCTATTTTTCCCTTGCTCTGCTTATAGCAATGCAATACCATTCTAATGGCTTCATCAAGGCTTGGTGGGTTAACAAAGTCAATCCTATATCTAAAATTTTGAGGTAAAATTCCAAGGAAGCATTGGATCTTAACCCTCTCATCCTTGAAATATTCCACATACCTCAACAATTCCAAAAAATTATGGACATGCTCATCCATAGATTTATGTCCCAACTTGAGTTCATTGAACTCTTTCCTCTTGTTGTCATAATACTTAGCTGATAGGTATTTTTCCTTGAAATACCTGTTGAATGTCTCTTAGCTGGTCCTTCTTTCACTGATCCTTTTCACTTGCATGAGGTGCTCCCACCAAATTGAAGCTCTTCCACTTAAATTGTAAATGGAAATTCTGGCCTTTTCTTTTCATTTCCTGAGTAGTCATGGATCCTGAAGTATTTCTTCATCCCCAGAAGCCATGCCTCTGCCTCTTGGCCAGTCTTACTTTCTCCATCACAAGTGGGAGGCCTTGCCTTCCTAAATTCTCCTTGTGGCATTCCTTTGGATCTATTTCTTCTTCCAAACCTGCTAGAAGTATGTCGCGGGCTTCTTCGAGGGTCTCTTGAGTCACACAACCATCTAGAAGAAGATATTAACGAGGGCGTGCTGTGCTTTCTGCTCACCGAAACTTCCTTGGGCTTGTAGTCCTCTTCCTAGAATGACCTCTAATCTATATTGCTTGGGTTGGACCCAAGGTTTACCCCCTGTTGCATATTAGTGAGGCTCTGCAAGATAGAAGCATTGAGCTGATTCTGTTCTTCCTAGGCCTTCATCAACTTTTCATTGAAACTTATCATGGTTTCAACCAAATTTTGAGGGGTTATTTGCTCCCTTCTTCCATTGGATTCAGTCTCAACATGATCTTCTTGCACATTTTCTCCTAGCATGTCTTCATCATGCTCAAAAGGATCCTTGACATCATTTATGGTCACCATTTTCCTTGGATATTTATTTCCCCTGCTTGCTGCTCTCTGCTACAACTATTCAAATGCTTTCAGCTGCAAGCACTGTGCATCATAGAGGTGTTTATTAGACACCATAATAAGAGATATAAAACACAGAACGTCCATTTTTAACAGAAATAAATTCATGGAGTAATTTATAAAGATATTGTTCCTTCTACTTTGGCCCAAGCAAACCCAGTGCTGCAACCTTGGGCTCTGATACCACTCTGTCACATCCCCGATCCCCTCAGTGCCCTTTGAGTGATGGGGGAACAAGCATGATACTTTTTTTTTCTCTTCCAAAACTTATCTGCAACTCTGCTCTTTCACACAACCGCAATTGGCTTTGGTCCGCACTCCACATTCCGCAATCGAAAGTCGGAATAGCGAAACACTCAATACACAACATTGGTCAAAATATGACTATAAGATCCGCAGTTCCGCAATCCACAATGCGGGACTCAAAAAGTCGGAACGCCAAATACACGACGTCGACGAACTCCCCTCTGACTTCCGCAGTTCCACAACCTGTAATGCGGGGCTCAGAAAGTTGGAATGCCAAAATTACAACTTCGAAGAATTGCTCCTTCGACTTACGCAATCCGCAATCCACCTTGCGGAACTTGGAAGTCAGGACTTCAAACTCACGAGTCCAAGAAAATCACTCGTTCGACTTCTGCAACCCGCAATACGCCTCGCGGATTTGGAAAGTTGGAAACTCAGTTCACAACTTCGGGGAAGATTCACCTCCTAACTTCCGCAATCCGCAATCCACCTTGTGGATTCGGAAATTTGGGTCCACAATGTATAACTCTAAAGGTTTGATCCTCCGACCTCTGCAATCCACAATCCACATTACGGGTTCGGAAGGTCGGGATCACATACCCCTGCTATTGCCAACTTCCCAAGTGGATAAATTCTTCATCCTTAGACCATTTTGGGAAAAATCGGTACCATTGGAAAGATATTGGAGAGCTCTATGCAATTGTGTGGATCCCTGCCACACTTGAGGACTTTGAACTTGCCTCTTTTCTAACCAAAAATCTTTCATGAAGTCCATTAAAACCTCTTAATCCCACTGTCAAGAAACCTAGAATAACCCTATCAAGGCCCCTCCCTTAATATGACCATAGAGGGGGCATGAACACATTGGGGGAGTGTCTAACTCATACCCCAATATCATCTGATGAAGTAAAAACCCTCTAAGGAGGTGTGCAATGCATAACAACAAACATAGTGGAATTAAATCTTAGTTAATGCATCTACAACATGTAAGACTACAACATATTAACAAAAACAAAGTGATGAAACAACTACCAATGCACCAGCCTGATACTCAGGCTTATACACAGACATCCTATTGGATAATTACATATGTTGATTCCATTTAATTAACTTGAAAGAGAAAATGAAACACAACATAGGAATTGGTATAATTTAACACCATATAGAACACTTATCTTATAAGATGAATTGTCCAAGCAACGTTCCACCCAACCACAGGTATCTGTCCAGCCTATACTCTTTCAGCTGAGAGACCACCCCTGAGATGGGCTGTGTATCCACTAAGGAGGGCTAAACAGGCTCACTCACAGCCATGGCTTCACACACAAACACACATGCTAAGCCAACACACAGTTGGGTTTATCAAGCATTCAAGGAACAATAGAGGAGGATGCTAAGACAGTGATCTCAACCTGAAAGCTACATGCCTCTCAATTCACACTCAAATAGTCTTAACACCCACAATCACTACCACACCCAACACAAGGAAGTATTCCCTTCACTACTATACAATCCCTCAGGCCATACCTTCCCTCCAGTGCTCTTCACGGTGAGCATAGAAAGGTTCAAGCTACTGGATCCTTGAGACTCTAGCCTTCACTGGGTTTATCAAGCAAACCTACCTTCTATCCTATTCTTCTCTATCATTTTGGTGATGCCTTGAAAATCGTAGCATCAATCAGCAAGGGATTCTCCCCGGTAAGCAAGCCCAATTAGATCGCTCACCGTTTGGTGTGGGGAATCCATCTGGTTAACGATTCCGGCTACCATAATATTTAAAGATGTATATCCTTTGCACCGGTTGCGGCCCGATCCACCGTTTATGTATTTTATTTTAAAAATGATATGCAAGTGCCCTAAGTTAAATACATGTAATTAATCTAAAACTGTATAAGCAAATCTAATCTATCCTTGTAAGGAGCAAACTATAAAGATGAGTAATAAACCAAAAGAAACATCTAAAGATCAAACAGATAGCTATTTAATCATAAAGATGTAATTCCAACAGAATATAAAAAGATATCAAAGATAGCTTTGATTCAATGAACACATTCCATTACTCATTTGAGATAAACATCTTTGCACAGAAAATTATAAGAACATTAATCACATAGATGCAATTCATAATAGCAAAAAATGATCTCATACTGATGTATAGATGACACATGAATAATCCAACAAACATTTAACACATCCTTCAGGCAAAAACGCAGTCTCCAAGGCTTTCATTAGGCAAAAAATCGAATTCCTTATACATGTAGCAAATCAGTTCAAATACAAGACAGAAAATGTCTTTTCACCTGCCAAAAGTCCTTTTCTCTATCTTCTATTCACCTATATATAGCTTTACAAAATGCTCCTAGAGCTGCCAAGTGTACCCTAATCCCAGGAATATTTAATTTGTCTTTTAGTGCTCAATTACAACATTGGAATGATTCGTGAAAGCCTTTTTTTCACAAGAGGCAAATAAAAGGACAACTGTCTATTAACATGCTTTACAATAAGCAAATCAAGTCCCAGATGGCCCTGCTGCTTCATTGGGTCGCTCCTCCTCTACTAATTTTTTCTCTCCAATAGGCTCACTTGCTTTTGATGACTTGTACACTTCTTGAATGTAACTTGCCCATTGGCTAATTTCTCTTAGGATGGTTTTTCCTCTTGCCAAGATTGTCACCTTCCACACTATTTTGAACTTGCGCAAGTCTGATTTGATACTCGATGTCCCTGCTACAGTCTCCAATGCAATATCTTCTAGGAAATGAGTATGAACAACAGTATGCTCAATGAATTGATGGAGATCTTCCACGATTATAGCCTCTATCTTCTTTAGATATTCTAACTCTGCGTCTAAGTTACTCCGTAATTTTGACAAGCGATGCTCTCTTTTAGGAAACTCATAAAGGCTCTAAGGTAAAGCCATGCGACATTTCTCGTGACCTTCCCGGACTTTGGAATAGACACTATGACACTTATTGACGGTCTTTCGAATCTCAAGGCTTAATTTGTGACCACAATCCCCGCGAAATTCAAGGACTCCTGTGTCCATTTCGAATTCTTCAGCAGTTGTAGCACGCAGGTTCGAGGGAAAACTAGATTTTCCTTTCCTCCATTCAAACTTCTCTTTGATTTTCACCACGTGTTGCGCATACTTATCCTTTATTTTAAGAGCCTGGACCTCAATAGATGTCATCCTTGTTATCATTTCTTTCATGCCGCAGACTTCTTCAGAAATCAACACCAGCAGTTGATAAGTTTTCTCTTGCACATCATAGGCTCGCTTGTAAAATGTGGCCAGATCTTGCTTCTTTTCAGTAACTTCTTTGAGCTGTTCTAACAAAGCTGCCTTTTCTTGTGTCAATCTTTCAAATCGAGGCTTGAAAAAATCAATTTACTAAACACTGTTGGCCTTGTGTTCTTCCAACTCTGATATGCGAACCTTTAAGTTCTTTTGCTCATCTTCTGAGATTGCCAGATGCATTTCCAGTGTATTCTTTTCATTTTCAAGTTGCAGGACTCTCGAAGTTGTTTCTTCATTCTCTTCCACAAGTTCCTTGTATTTCCTTTTTAATTCATTTGCCTCTGATACCTCATTTTTCCTGTCAGCTTTTATCTTGAAGCAAAGTTCCCTGTACTTCTTAGCATCTTCAATAAGACGATCGACATTAGTTTTGCTTGTCTGGGATGAAGCCACAGAGCATTCCGCTGTGAATGCAAGATCTATGTTAGTCCCTTGGACAACTGTGGTTTCTGATACTCTGAGTTCATATAGGTATTGTACAATTTCCATTTTCTTTACTGATCTACCAACAATAGCCTTATTCCACTCATGAAAGTAAACGGAATCTAGGTTGGCCACTTGGCGCTGCTTTCTGGGGTTGTATGGGATCAGTGCTAATGCTTCAGTAGAGGTGACCCCTTCATCAACAATCCCTAGTTCATTTAAATTTGGCAGATATAAGTCCATGTCCTATGGGCTGGACAAGCCTTGTTTCATGGCTTTATCAGCTTCTTCTTTCTCTTGTCTTTCTGCTAGCTCTGCCAGCTCTACTTGTAACCTCTCTACTTCTTCTTGCATGGTTTTCTCAATCTCCTCCTGCTGCAATTTGGCAGCTTGTTCTTGCAGGATTCTCTCTTCCTCCTCTTTCATGGCCTTTGCCTCTTGCTCCCTCTGGACTCTGGCAACTTGATGCTGCTTGACCTCCTGCTCCTTCTGGAGATTTTCTTCTTCTTCCTTTTCTCTTCTCTTTGATTCTTTTGATTGATATGATGCTGCTTCTTGCTCTTTCTGAATCAAACTTACAGGCTTAGGACTGGAACCTTTTCCAGTTTTCTTTCGGTAGCGTTTCCCTAAGTCTGTTAAGTTCCTGGCGCTTCGAAAAAATTCCTCATCTTGGTCCATCAGATGGGTGTACTTGTAAGAAGTTTTAACATCAAGGCAATGCTTAGCAACCTTGCCACAAGGATCATGCCTCCTAAAAGCCCTTGTGCCAAAATGAAAAATTTCCAAGCCCTGAGCATAATTTTCTCCTTCTCTTGCCCTCGGGAGGCTGTATGCGTCGATGGTGAAGGGCATTGGTGGATATATACCTTTCTTCCTCTCTGTGAGGATCTTGCTGATTCCACCAGTGCCGAAGAGATGCCTTAAGGCTTCCTTGTGCACCACAAAATCTGTAACATACCGGGGAAACAAAAAGGGAGCTTGGGATCCTCCACTCATTCAGATATAGGTGCCTTCGAGGGAGTAGTAGTAATCTCCAAATTCCTCTATGATGGGCATGGCATTCTCAAGCATGTAGTTTGGCTCTTCTATAAAAATAAGTTGATACAGGGTCATGATGAGTTTCTCACAAATATGCTTGTAGTGATTTTCATATTTGCTTGTCCATGTGGGCTGGTAGGCTACAAAGAGAGGAGTCTCTTTTCTACTCCATATACAACCCAAATCCGGGAAGGTGTGTTTGCTTAACAGGTAGTCCATCAAATAAGAAGACATGAAGAAGTCTGATTTCTTCTGAGTCAGTCCTCCTTGGGCAACAGTTAGCTGTGAGACCAAAATTTATGAGATTATGTCAGCCCAATTGAAAATGGTACCGGACATGGTCACATGGACTATTACTAGCACCCAACCAAGCTTGAAAATATTTCCATTTGGCATGCCGAAAACTCGACTCAACATTAAGACAATGAGTCTATAGGGAGTCTTTAGAAGGTTACTTTCATATTCATTGTTCTGCCTTTGTTTGATTTTCCTGTCACTTATCATTATTTTCCTGGCAGACTCCAGAGGGTCCGCAGTTTGTTTTTCTATCCAATCATTATCCAACCAAGTTCTTGCCTAGGGAAACTTGTAAGTAGCTGTGATATGTTCGAGTGCAAAAGATGCTAGATTCATCCCAGTCTTGTCATTAATGAACCTTGTATCAATCCTAACATGAGGGATTATCTAGCTGATGACCTCGGAGCATGGGAATAACTCAAGACGAGTTGCCTCCTTATGGAGGCAAGACTTCTTGATGTTTGAATATACCATAGTGTCTTCTAGGGGAGCTTGGGGGTAATTCTGATATCTGATAAACTTGTATAAGTCACCCCACTGAAATTCTGGGGCAGAGCTTCCTGGGGCTACTCCGGTGACCGCTTGCGTATTGTTGAACATGGTTTCAAGTGAAGTATCTAGTAAGATTTCCATGTCCGAATCCGATTCCACCACCTTAGCTTTTCGCTTGGCAGATTTCCTATGCATGTCAAACCTGCGATGATGGGGTAACACAAATGAGGAGTTTCACCAATTTTCAAGCAGCCATTCTAGCACAATACATCTCATGATTTATATTATTATGCAGAGATTGAGCATAAAACAATATTGGCTTTTGAATAAAATACCCTTCCATAGATAGGGGTGATGAGGAAACTTTCAAACCAAAAACACCACGCAGTAACTCAAAATGTGATTTACACAAAACGAGCACCATTAGCCATTATTTGATCATATTTGATAGAAAACAATTATTTCGCTATAAGATTTTGAAAGGAAAAAATGCAGTCCTGCAAAGCACTACTAGTGTCTATGGCTCAAACACAATGGCTCTATCATTTGGAGCATTTTTCATCTTCATAATGGTGAGTGTAGTTTTGGCATTTTAGTTATTAGCGAACATTCGCTACATACCGGAGTGTGTGCTGTAAAGCTAACACGAAAATCATGGCTTCAAAACTGTGATGGGGATTTCCTGGGATTGGCTTTTATCAATAAAACCGATGTGGGGGAAACTTTCCTAAGATACTGAGAAGGAAAAATTTGAAAGGGCTGAGACGCATATGCGAGGAAGGTGGGTTCCTCGGGTCGTGGTTCGAACGGAGAAAGCGTAACCTTGTGCTCTTATTGGCTTGAAGGGAGGTTTTCCCATTCGGCAGCATGGTTTCCTTACGTCATACGAAACTAACGAGTGAACAGAGTACCTCAAAGATTTAAACGGGGTTATTTTTTGATAAAACAAAAAGAAGGGGGAAGAACCACCTACCTGTTAACCTTGGAGTGGCTCCCGGTGATTAGAGTGCGTTCCCAGGAGAGTGACAGTTCGAACAACTCTTCAACGGTGAATGGCGAGCTCTGCTTTCCCTTGGTAATAGTGGAATGACCAAAATCCCGTTTAACCCATATATATAGGGAGAGCATTAAAGCCGTATAGGGTGGTAGATTGGCAAATTAATGAGCACGGGGCTCAATGCGATGGGAAATCAACTCCGCATGGGGTGACATTAAAATGACTCACCAAATTTGTACTGGCGTACATACCCAAAAAAATGAGCTGCACTATGGCGACGAACGGACTGTTAACTTCTGCGCAACGGGTGACAAATTTATGCTTAAACCCTGCGATCAAGAGCTGTGCTTTTGGATTTGGGCTTCATCGGGAGTTTTGAGGTTAGAAGTAGTGCAATGAGTAGTGATTTTAGCCCTAATTTTAGTGACCAAAATCCCTCGACAAAGGAGGTGAGGCGCACCCCACGGGCGACAACTTTAAGGGCAGGATTTGCACAACGGATGGGCGAATTAACCTTAGATTCTGCATTGATTGGCGCAAATTTTATGTTAAGAACTGCGTAGAGGGGCGACAATTTTAAGGGAAGGATTTACGCAACGGTGACGAAAGATAGGGTTGAGACTTGCGCCCTTGGCGCAAAGTTTTAATGTTAAAATTGCGCTTAAAGTTAAAAGATAGAAAATTTGGCTTAGCCGAAAAAGATCAAAAATATTTTGGAAGAAAAGTGAAAAGGAAAACTTGCTAAGTTTGAACAAAATAAGCTTCCTAAAATAAAAGGAGGGGCCCTAATATTTTCAAAATTTTTGAGGGGATGTTGCAGTAACAACAATTGGCGATTCACTGGCAAACACAGATCTATGAAACAAACTCTTCTCATGATCAGAAAGACTCTTAAACTGATAGCTCCCAGCGTGACAGAATGCCCCCATAGTTCAGCTTCTAAGAATGCAGTGATCTCTTTATCATATTAGTAATTTGGGAAAAAGGAAACTTAGACTTAGACTTCCTTCAAACTCTCTCAAGGCCAGAGTGTGGAGTTCATTCTTTTAAGATCCGCCCTCACGGTGTTTTGACTAAAAGAGGACTCCACAGGATAGGAACAATACTCACAGGCATATTCGTTTGTTCCTCATTCCCATGATATTTGCATCCTTTTGGATGTTTTCTTAAATTGACAAATTTAATTTGCTGTTTGAGCCTTCCAGAAATAACTTTCTTAAACTTGCAATACTTTGATTTGGGTTCTTCAATCCATAATGTCCTTTTGTGTGAGCAAGAGATTTTATTTGGTTATCAAGCTTCACAGACGGAGAAGAACCTTGCTGAGCTGAGTTAATTGAACAACTTTCTCTATTGAACATTTTGCTTCTCTCAGCCATGCTTTAATTGAGGCGAGAATTTCTGGAAATCAGACTCTTTGATGTAAGCTCTTTGGGCTTTTATTTGAAGCATGGGATAATTTTAAATACCATACACCTGTGAGGCATGCTTCCTTTCCGTGGGTCCATAGTAGTAAAAACCTTGAGACAAGCATTAATGTTGAAGTTAATGGAGCCTCAAGACAGTGAGAAAGAAATGTTGAATCACCAGTCATTTAACTGTGGTTATTTTGACCAAACAGAAAAGGATGGTTATTTTGACCAAACAGAAAAGGATCTCTACATCCCCAAAGGCTGCTCAATGAGAGAGAAGTCACAGAACTACATTCTCTTTATAAGTGAAATTCTGTCTTTCAAGACTTTGATGTCTGCTCGGAGTCCTGTCCTATCGCTAAGCCAGGAGTTGAGCTAGGCTTTATTAAGTAAAGAAAAGAGAGAAGTTAGAAAGCAAAGTAACAATATTAGACCAAACTACCTAAGCTATACATAAAACAAAACAAGACAACGAGGAAGAGGAAAAACAATTTATTTATGTACAAAAGTCTCAATGAGACTATGCAAAGTAGTGCTTTAAGGCGAGGCCATTGAGAGGGAGAATTACTTCCTCTCCTTGTAGGTCCTTCAGCTTGTAAGTGGATGAGCCAAGATTTTCAAAAATTTGATAAGGGTCGACCCATAAATGTTGAAACTTTGTGTGCATTCCTTTACTTTTGTGTGGATGATCCCATTTCAGAACTAGGTCTCCTACTTCAAAGCTTCTTTTGCCAGACTTCCTTTTATCAAACCATCTTTTGACTATGTCTTGGTGTTGGTGGAACCCGTCTTTGGCTCTCTGTTGGGATTCTTCGAGCTTCAGTAGGGTGTCAATTCTAGCTTGCAAAACTTGACTGCTGGAACCTCGGGAGGCTTGGGCTGATTGCAAAGATGGGAGTAAGATGTTGGGAGGGAGGATGGCTTCTCTACCGTAGACAAGGGTATATGGGGAAACCCCTAAAGCATTCTTTGGAGTAACTCTATTTTCCCATAAAGCATTTGGGAGAGCAGTATGCCAGCTTCTCTGATTTTCAATCAGAGTTTTCTTAAGGATCCGGATGAGGTTTTTGTTCGAAGATTCAGCTAATCCGTTTCCTTGGGGATAGTAATTGGTTGAATAATGTAATTTAATTCCTCTTTCATAAACAAATTCATTTATCTTAAAAGACTAAAAATAAGTTGCAATATCAAAGACTCGGGAAATTGGAACCCCAAACCTGGTTATGATGTTTTCTTTTAAGAAACTGATAACTGCATCCTCGTTGATTTTGCGCAATGGAATAGCCTCTGTCCATCTTGTAAAATAGTATGTGGCTGTCAGGATATACCGGTGCTGCAGAGAAGAGTTCAGTTTTATCTCTCCAATGACATCTATGCCCTACTGTTCGAAAGGCTCCGAGCAATTTGCATAGGCCTTGACCTGTAATGATGGTGGCTGGTTTAAATTCTAAATCATATTCTTGAAGAGCGGTGACCCAATTTCCTCTCTGTTTTCCCAATTCCTTTTGAACGAAAAGGGATCTGACGGCTTGATGGGGAACTACAACTTTAGTTCTGTTCTTGAGAATATATGGCCTGAATTGCTTTACTGCTTTGAATACGGTGTATGCCTATTTATCTACAACATGATAGTTCAGTTCAACACCTTGCAGTCCAGTGCTCATAAATGAAATTGGGTATTCATCTCTTGATTCTACCTTTTGCGTGAGCACAACTGCGAGAGAGTCATCTGAAGCAAAGGTATACAAAATCAAATCTTTGTCAAAATATGGACTTCTTAGAGAAGGAGCATTAGCTATGGATGCTTTGATCTCTTTAAATGCATCCTTTTCTAAGTCTGTCCATTTGAAATGTACGCTTTGCTTGACCATTTGCTGCAAAGGTTTAACGGTTTGAGTGAAATCAGGAACAAACCTTCGAACAAAATTGATAGTTCCCATAAATGACTGCATAGATTTTTTGTTGTGGGGCATGGGAATGTTGATAACCTGCACTCTCTCTTGATCTATCGAAATTCCCTTTTTTGAAATGATGTGACCCAGAAGCTTTCCCTTAAGAACGACGAAAACACTTTTCTTGGGGTTTAAAGAGATACCGTATTTTCTGCAGTGGTAAAAAATATGCTTCAAATGGAAAACATGGTCTTCTCTCTTCTTCGAGAAAACTATCACATCATCCAGATAGACCACAACACAATGACCGCCCAATCCTCGAAAGGCGATGTCCATTGCTCGCTGGAAAGTAGCTCCTGTGTTTATCAAGCCGAACGACATTCTTTGGTAAGCAAATGTTCCCCACTTAGTGCGGAAAGTAGTCTTAAGACGATCTTCTTCTGCCACTAATACTTGATTATAATCAGAGAAACCATCTAGAAGGGAGAAAAGTTCTGATCCTGATACCATCTATAGAATTTGTTCCATTGAAGGAATGGGATAGTTATCTTTATCAGAGGCTCTGTTCAAATTTCTGAAATCTACACATAGCCTTATTTCTCCAGACGTTTTCCTTACGGGAACTAGATTAGCAACCCATTTCGAGTGCCGGACTTTAAAAATGATCTTGGCATCTAGTAATTTTTTCAACTCCTTTTGAATTAAAGGTTCGAGAGTTGGGTGCATTCTTCTTAACTGCTGCTGAAATGGCTTAACGCCTGCCTTCATTGGTATGACATGCTGAATGATACGAGTGTCATATGTTTTCAGATCTTCATAAGTCCAAGAAAACACATCCTTATACTGCCAAAAAAGCTTAATGAACTTATCTCTTTCACCCGGTGAACAACATTTACCAATATTAACATACTTTGGTTCAGCTTCTGTGCCCAGATTTGCCAATTCATGCTGCATAGAGGAGCTATGAGTTTTAACATTTGCTGGCTTCTTGAACTTGATCTGCAGATCGAACAAACTTTCAAGTGATCTCACTCCTCTGGGCATGAAATTTCCTTTGACTGCTTCCTTGTTTTGCAGATCAGCATCATGCTTTTCTTCATCTATAACAGCTTCTTGGAAAACGTTTTCATTTGTGAGGAAACTAATGATCTGATCATCATCATCAAACACTTTGAGATTTGTGATATTATCTGGAACTGATGGCCTGAAAACCAATTCGATAGAACATTGATTATTAGTAGGCACTAACCTAGAAGCAGAGGTAGCTAATAAATCAGCTGCAACATTCTGTAATATAGGGACATATTTTATATTAAAAGCTTCAAAGTGCGTAATTAGATCCCATACCTTAGACTGATAGCCTTTCAAATGTGGCGAAAGACAATGAATTGTATCTCTCACCTGTCTGACGACTATTTCCGAGTCACCAAAGACTTTGAGGTTTTTAACGTTCAAACCGATGGCTTTCTTTAATCCGTGGACCAAAGCTTCATATTCAGCAGTATTATTAGTACAATCAAACTCTAATCTACAAGACAAAAAGTGTTTGTTGTTTTCAGGATCGATCAAAACACAACCAGCTCTGGATCCTTCCTGAGGTTTGGAACCGTCAAAGTATACAACCCAAAAAATATTCTTTGATCTAACTAAGTTAGTATCTTTACCATCTAATTCAGTAACTAAACTAACTATGTTACAGTCAATATCATCAGTCCGAGAAAATTGAAGGAGATCGGACCGTTCATCTGATTCCTGGCTAACATTTTTCGATTGATAATTACCCGGCTCGATTTCTAAGAAATAATTCCCCAAAACTGAAGATGAAAAAGCCACAACTTCATTCTTTTCTTCTAGCTGAGTTACGTTCTGCTTCATGTGCGGTTCTCTTAGCAATTTAATTTGATTCTGCCTATTCTGATAGGGTAGCCACAAGTGAGACCAGTCTGACGCGAAATAACCATTTAGTTTTATTGACTAGTCTCTACTTAAAATTAAGCCATAGGCTTCAGGAATATCAACTACCATTATATCAATGAACTGGCACACTCTAGTGTCTGCTGACAACCTAATAAGCACATCTTTCATTTCCCCAATGACTTTAATAGCGGTTCTGTCTAACTGTATGATATGGGTTGGGGATGGAACTGGTTGTCCATTAATCCTTTTGCAAATTGAGAGTGGCATGACATTGGAGGAAGCTCCAGAATCTACCAAACAATTATGCACATTATGATTAAAGATTTCAAAAGTTAAAAGGAAAGGCAATGTTTGAGATTTGGATTTCCCGCCAATACTAGCTTCATTGATTTCAGGATCTTCCTGAGTGTGTGCTAACGGAGTGCTAGACTGGGGATCAAGAGCTATTAACAACTTCTTTCGTTGCTGAGGAAAACTACACATATCAAATATGGAAACGTTTGCTTTTGCTTTCCTTATGTCTTTGATTATATCATATCCCATGTTGCATTCTTTTGCAACTTTTGGTTGATTGCCTGTTTTATTTAAAGTTACTTTCGGTTGTTTCATTATTTCTACGTTTGGTTCTTTGGTAGGCGCTAGATTCGCCTTAGGTTGTGGTGGAATAATAGTAATGTTCCTTTTGGGTATCTCCTTGGAGACTTTAGGCTTGGGAGTAGTCGGAGCCGAATCAACGACTGGACCTTTGCTGCAAGTGTTAATATTCACAGCTGAGACTTGACTTTCTTCGGGGTCATCCTCAATCAATTCGGTTAAAGGCACCCAATCCCACAGCACCATAGTGGTATCTAGAGTGGGTTCTTCTTCCTCCAATGTATACTCTTCATGAGGATCTTCCTGGTCCGTGACTTGTGCATCCAGCATTTGGTTCATCACTAAACTCATTGAATTTATCCATTGCGGACAACTTTTTTCAGAATGTGGTTCTTGATGGAAAGTGCAAAAATTATCCATTCCTACTTCATTTAAATTTAAAACAGGAGAGTTGTTTGTAGGTGGATGAGGCTAATAATTTTCTTCCCTTTTTTGTAGAAAGGTTTAAAAGGTTTTTTAGATGTGCTAGCTGCCTTATGTTTTTCAAGATCTACAATTTTATTGGACAACTTTTGCATCATTTTAACCACGTTTTCCATGTCTGCTGATGGTTCTTCCTTATTTCTAGTTAGTAACAAGGTTTTTTTATTACTTGTTGGTTTTGTTTCCGCCTCAAGGGCATGTTTAGCAACGATGTCCGCTTCTTCCTCCACCTTCCTCGCTTCTTCAAAATTTTCTATTAAGGTAGTTTTCTTGGTTCTTTTGACGAACATTGCTATGGGAGGGTCGCGTGCTGTTGTGTAATATTCTACTAAAGATTCTTCTGCCGGTTTAGCTGCCTCACTAAAATTATTTAACAGCATGGTGAATCTTTGGTTAAATTCTTGCACCTTCTCTTTCTTTTCCATTCTCATGGACAACAACTCTTTCATGAGTGTAGCTACTGTTTTTTGATTCCCATATTTTTTTAAAAAACATTTTTCAAATTCTTCCCAATTTGATATCGAGCTATCTTGTAAACTAAAGTACCAGGAAGATACATTGGGATCAAAAGTATAGGGAAAGAGTCTACAGACCACATCTTCGTGTTGCACATTCAAAAGGCTCATAGCTAAATAAAATCTCTTAAGGTGATCTTCAGCAGAGATACCTTTCCTAGCATCATATTTAGGCAACACTTTCTCGGGATTCTTAGGCAAATTACGAAATGGTCCGGCTAAATTCAATGCTCCTCTTGCTCTCCATGCAGGTACAACCATGGCTCCACGTGGAGAATAAGGTGGAGAATCGTGTGGAGAATTCCTTGGAGTGTGAGGTTCTTCAAGATCTAGAGGATTTTCGAGTTCAATTTCTCCAAGAGGCTCTGTGATTTCTTCCAAAGATAAATCTACTAATTCTTCAAAGTTCTGAACAAGAACTGAATCATGTGTGTACTACCTTTCCCTTCTAGGATCTCTTCTTCTAGGGAGAAAGGGAATCGTGTTCAAACCACCAAGCTGCTTAACATAAGCACGGGTATGTCTTCTTAAGTTTGCTACTTTAGCGAAAGGTACAACATACAACATTTCTTGTTGTTCAAACTCAGAATTAGGATCTTCTTGATTTATTATTTCCATATATGAATTGCCTAGGATTGCTTTTTCAAGCGGGTTTCCAGTAATATCTCCTCTAACGGAAGAATCTCCTCTGCCAGCCATGCACTGGCGTCCCTCCTTCTAGCGCTAAAAACTGTTGATACCTCGAAAATTGTAGCATCAATCAGCAAGGGATTCTCCCCGGTAAGAAAGCCCAATTAGATCGCTCGCCATTTGGTGTGGGGAATCTATCCGGTTAACGGTTCCAGCTACCGTAAGATTTAAATATTTATATCCTTTGCACTGGTTGCGGCCCGATCCACCATTTATGTATTTTATTTTAAAGATGATATGCAAGTGCCCTAAGTTAAATGCAGGTAATTAATCTAAAACTGTATAAGCAAATCTAATCTATCATTGCAAGGAGCAAACTGTAAAGATGAGTAATAAACCGAAAGAAACATCTAAAGATCAGACAGATAGCTATTTAATCATAAAGATGCAATTCCAACAGAATATAAAAAGATATCAAAGATAGCTTTGATTCAATTAACACATTCCATTACTCATTTGAGATAAACATCTTTGCACAGAAAATTATAAGAACATTAATCACATAGAAGCAATTCATAATAGCAAAAAATGATCTCACAGTGATGTATAGATGACACAGGAATAATCCAGCAAACATTTAACACATCCTTCAGGCAAAAACACTGTTGGGACTGTCCCAACTGGTCCAATTTTGGTAACATTTTTGAATGCAGAAGAACCTGAGCTGAGCGCAACTCTGAAATAGATTGAATTTTGGCTAAGTACTGGGGATGCTGCGAAGAGGCATGTAGTAGCCATGTTTTGAGCGATGTTGCGAAGATCAGTACTGCGCAGAAGCAGTGCTACGGAGATCGGAGGCCACGTGGAGCCAACAAAGCGGAATGTTGGACAAAGGACAGGTACAGGTACCGGTCAGACCGATAACATCCTATTTTGGGAAAGATGCTCTAGAAGTGTTGAGTGACAGGTAGGAGTAAATCAGGAAGGCGATCGACGTGCAAGTTTGTTAAGGAAAGCAACGTCTGGCATGCCTGGTGGGAGAGACCGTTAGAGATGAACGGTTCGACGGAAGCAACCTGTTGGCACGCGTGCGACAGGGATGCCAATAGCAACAGAATGAAGACGTGGAGAACCGCCACGATGAACCAGACACTACCAGGAGCCAGCAATCCAGTTTAGGGAAACCGGCGTAGTTTTGTAAACCCTAAGGGTTTTGGGTTTAGGTCTTCGACACTGTAAAGACATGAAATTCGGGCATGATCTATTGAAGAAGACAATTTTGTATGGGATGGGGTTACGGTGTGGTTACTCTTTACTTTTGCTGTACAATTTTGGATTGTTGTATTGTAAAATCTCTTTGAGCTAAGAAGATTGTAAAGGCTCTGCAGTTGTGTGCGCAGAGACCTGTATGAGAGGAAGGAGAGTCTACAGCTGAGTGCGCAGACTAAGAACGGTTGTCCCCATATCTTTTTAAAGAAATATATTACCAAACGTTCTTGTGGACATAGCTTCCCAACTGGGGGAGTGAACCACGTTAAATCTCGTGTTGTGCGATTGTGCTTATAAATGAATGATTACTTGTGTTTTCTATCAATAAATGTCTAGATGTTTCCTTGCATACTGTTATGGAGGGATTTTATATGCATTTTCCATTAGAGAAGTATGGAAATGATATATTAAGTTCCGTATGAATAGTTGAATGGTGAACATTTAGTCTTGGGTATGAAGGCAGTGAATCGGTCATTTGGTTAAGTACTTTCTTATACGCAGTAAGGGAATGTATAACAATTGAATTAGATCATTCGTCTATGTTCAAATCATAGCATCCTGAGTTAATGAATGAATGTTAGAAGAATAGTCAGTTAAGCACCTGAATGGATGGATGAGTGATATTCGTTTTAGCGCCTTAAGTGGTTCAAAATAATCCAAGTATAAGATAAAGCGGCATTGTTCGCAGCTTCGGCAGAAGTCCCGCGGTAGAAGAACATAGTGGTTTGGACCGCAGCGTGGCCCATCGTTGCGCAGTCTCACCTCACAACACATAACCTCTGTTGTGCTGCGCAGTACGTCCGTCCAAGCAACTTATCACTTACTGTGGAAACCTGATTCCGCAATGTTAGTTTTTCAGAATTTACTTCAATCTGATCTAGGATCTTAACTGAGAGAACAACATGTACAAAATTTCTACAGCATATCAATCATGGACACAATAATGCAAGCACACAAGAGACACAGAGTTTACTTGGGGAAAACCATAAAGGTGAAAAACCCCAATAACTTCCTCAGAGATAGATAGAGCAATGATACAACCCAAGCATAAGAGATATACATCTCCTAGCAGCAGCTTCTCCTCCTCCACAAGTGTGCCACTATCCAAAGAGTGTGTGTGAGAATAGAATGATCAAATAGAGTGCCTCCCGCACTCTATTTATACTTGACTTGAATTGCCTAATAACTTTTACTAGGTCGGTCTTAACTTAACCACATAACATAATGCTGATTGGGATGACACCCAATAGGATGGTCTAATAACCCTTTGACCCACATGGATGACCCCTAATAGGGTGGTCTAATAACCCTTCGACCCACATGACTTATACAGGGCCGACCCCAACAAGGTGGTCTAATAACCCATCAAGTATAAGTTACGACACTTACAATATAAATGATGACACTTCCGTATAGAGGAATAATAACATCTCTATAGGAATACAAGCACTTCCGTATAGAGGAATAATACCATCTCTATAGGAGTACAATATACATATATGAAATACATTCCGAAGTTACATATACATCAACACCTCCTCTTAACTAGAAAGGTATTTCTCGAAACAGGTCTGCTAGCACAAGTCTTCTTCTCTGGATCATCGTCACTGGATAATCGTCATCATCACTGCTGCTGCTATCTCAATCAATCTCTGAATCTACTCGTCATAGGAATTTCTACAAAGCCAGTCCTTTTTCATACTGGATGTAGGCCCACCACTTGCAGGTCTTCATCATCACTGGCCATACTGTGGAATCCTTAGGACTTATTACGTGCATCACAAAACCTTAAAAGATTCTCTTGACTAGCAAGAACCCTAAAGAGCATTTGAGGCCTTTTTCATGCTGTCCAGATCTCCAGGACTTATTACATGTGACTGTCACAAAACCTTAAAAGAGTCTCTTGACTAGCAAGAACCCTAAAGAGCATCTGAGGCCTTTTTCATCCTGTCCAGATCTCCAGGACTTATTACATGTGACCCCCACCACAAAACCTTAAAAGAGTGTCTTGCCAAGCAAGAACTCTAAAGAGCATATGAGGCCTTTTTCATCTTGTCCAGATCTCCAGGACTTATTACATGTGGTCACCACAAAACCTTAAAAGAGTGTCTTGCCAAGCAAGAACCCTAAAGAGCATCTAAGGCCTTTTTCATCCTGTCCATATCTCCAGGACTTATTACATGTGGTCACCACAAAACCTTAAAAGATTGTCTTGCCAAGCAAGAACCCTAAAGAGCATCTGAGGCCTTTTCATCCTGTCCAGATCTCCAAGACTTATTACATGTGGTCATGGAAATGCCTCGAAAGAGCATCTGAGGCCTTTTTCATCCTGTCCAGATCTCCCAGGTCTACTTACATGCCATCCCAGAGCAATGCCTTGAAAGAGCATCTGGGGCCTTTTTTAGCTTGTCCAGATCTCCCAGGTCTACTTACATGGTCATCTACACAACCTATTCCACGACCACAGAGTATCAACCTGATACTCACCATACATCATCCTGATGTACACATGATCATCCTGATCATAACACTGCATCGTCCTGATGCATGTCATCTGGAGTAAAATCCTAAAGCCCATCATCCATGATCATCCTGATCATACAATGCATCTACCTGATGCATACCAAGTATCTACCTGATACATATCATCATACATGATCCACCTGATCATACAATGTATCCACCTGATACATACATAGATACATGGTCCAAGCATCCAACATGATGCATATACAAATACATACAAATGATCCAACTGATCATATCCAACATCCAACATGATGCATACATACATAAATGATCCAATTGATCATATCCAGCATCCAACATGATGCATACATACATAAATGATCCAACTGATCATATCAAGCATCCAACATGATGCATATACATATACAGAGCAGTAACTGGAGCATCATCCTGATGCTCATCATCCAACGCTTACATCCACAGCCATGTGAAGGATCCTCCTTCCAACATGCTTGGAATGGATTCAACAAATGTGTCCATCACTTCTTCCTCGAAGTGTCATCAATCTGAAGAACACCAAGCCTCTCTCTGAAGTACTCGAACTTCACTCTGGCTAGTGGCTTTGTCAGTACATTTGCAATCCGCTCATCCATCGCAACATACAGGAGTTTCATTGCTCCTCTCTGCACCATATCCCTGATATAGTGATATTTGATCTCAATGTGTTTCGACCTGTCGTGGAACACTAGATTCTTAGATAGCTTCACACAACTCTGGTTGTCACAAAAGATACCAGTAGCCTCCAGCGGGAGATCAAGTAACTCAGACAGTATCTTCCGAAGCCATACTACCACACAACTAGCTGAACAAGCTACAACATACTCTGCTTTAGCTACACTCAGTGCTACGCTGGACTGCTTCTTGCTAAACCAAGAGATCACACCTGATCACATACTGAAGCAACACCCGGTAGTGCTCTTCCTATCTGTAGCACTGCCTGCCCAATCTGAATCAACATAACTCTGTAGGTTAAACTTTTGATTCACATCATACTTGAGCCCATAATCAACTGTACCCTTCAGGTACCTCAGAATATGCTTTACAATAGTCAGGTGAACACTCCTCGGATCCGTCAGGAACTGGCTCAATGTGTTCACTGCAAAGCAAATATCTGGTCTCATGTTTGTCAGGTACATCAAGGATCCAATCATCTGATGATACATAGTGACATCAACCAGATCACATGAAGCATCACACAGAAGCTTCAGGTTCGATGCCATAGGTGTGGCCATGGCCTTGCAGTCCATCATCCCGAACCTCTTCAGGATTTCTACTGCATACTTCCCTTGTCCAAGGAAGATTCCATCTGCACTCTGCCACACATCCATGCCTAAAAAATAGTGCATCATCCCCAAGTCCTTCATCTCAAACTTGGCAGCAAGCTTCCTCTTCATGTCGACAATCAATCTATCATCACCTGTAACAAACAGGTCATCCACATACCAAAGTAGTATCACTGGATTGCCTTCCTCAACCTTATAGTAAAGGTTGGAATCCGCTTTACTCTTGGTAAAGCCCAAACTGGATAGAAAGCTGTCTATCCTACCATACCAAGTTTTGCACATATATGACTTCTTGTCATGTGTCTCAAAACCAAGTGGCTGCTCCACATACACTTCCTCTTCAACTACACCATTCAAGAAAGCTATCTTGACATCCATCTGGTGTATCTTCCATTTCATCACTGCAGCCATAGCAAGTACTGATTTGATGGAAGTGTGCCTAGCTATAGGTGTAGAAGTCTCTTCATACTCAATTCCTTTTTCTGGGAGAAGCCACGAGCTACAAACCTCATTTTGTATTTCTCCATGCTACCATCTACAGCATGCTTGATCTTATAGATCCATTTGGAAGTCACAGCCGACTTCCCTTCAGGTCTTGGGACTGCATCCCAAACATCATTCTTCATGATCGACTGATCATGTCATTCTTCCATTACTTCATCCCATATCCTGTGAACTTCAATATCTTCAATATCTTCAATAGATATCTTTGTTGCTAGAACAAATGTTGTAGTCCTTGTTTTGTAGGTGAAGGTATACGATCTTTCCTACAAAACAAGTTAAATTGCATGATTAGAAACATTTCATAGTTTTCAGAACAAATTCTTACACATAAAGAAATATGTCATACAGTCATGCAATTATTTTATCCAATGCTTCAATACAACATTCATCCATATCTTGTAACTTTCTAGATGCCTTCCAATCTCTACCAGAACATTGTTAAGAGTTTGCACTACTCCCAACATGTCAGCAAAGAGGTTTCATTCTAGATAAGTAGCAATGGAATGTTGTACTGTTCCATAGGCCACTTACCCATCACATGCATATTAGTAGTATACTGTTTATTAATGCAATTAATCTAATATGCATAATACACAACCTAAGTCTAGGAACATAAGCATATACATCATTGAACAACATTATTTAAACAAACAAATATGCAAGAAATGATAATTCAAATACTTATCGTTGTTTGTTTGTTGGGTTGACTCCCTCTAAATATTTGCAACTCCATTCTGATGTGGATTGTGAGAAGTGGTCAACTCCCTATGAATATCCACATCCTTGCAGAAACTACTGGAGTGTGCTCCCTCTGGATCTTTGCTTCCTGGATTACCTGTCCTTGAACTTATATCCATCCTCGATCACTGTGCATACTTACAAGTATCATTATTGTGATATCCTCGAGATCTCATACATAATCATACATTTATTAGTATATTCTCAATACTATCAAAACACAATAATCTTAAGCATGTATAGTCATGATCATTTCAAACAGAAATAATAAGTATTAGTATTCAAGGACTCTTATGGTTAGTCATATCATAAATTAAAGCAAGAAACATAATATGCCTAAACCTGTGATTACTCAATCCTATACTTTCATGACTCTTCTGGTTAGTCATATCATTAATTAAGGTAAGAAACATAATATGCATACACCCATGATTATTCAAACCTATAAATAATCATTATCAATCATGCCATGTATACTTATATAAGAGATCCTATCACAAGGTAGGATTCTAACTTGATATAGGAAAAAACATACCTGGATTAGCATGTTAGCTAGTTATGTCTAACATACCCACAGGATATCTTCTTGTTCTCTTCAATGACTTGTGCTAGTAACCTGCATATCTCATAAGTTAACCATTATAGAACCAAGTTATACATACCTCGTAAATAGATCTTCTATGTGATCCATGACAATGGATGAATCTTTGTTCTTGAACTAGAACATGATTTGTCTTTCTTGGTGTACCTTTTATGTTAGCGGACAACATGAACCTCATACAACACCATAATGCATTAGTACAATCATAAGTGTCAACACTCTAATCAATGAATATCTTCTATCATGCATTCATAATTTTATTAAGGTGATACGACAAGTCTAAATTAAACAAGATTGTACTAACCTTAACAATATGAAGACAAACGTACCATAAACTTAATCATGAACAAATCTCAAAACATACCTGGATAAGTCATACCTGTCGAGATTGCTTGTAATCTTCTTATGTAAGGCCTTAGCCTCATTTCCCTTTGAAACAGGAACTTCTTCACTTATGCAGGTGACCAATCCATTCTCTTCTAGGATTAACCTAATCCACTTGATTTGCAGGAATTGGATCTGGAGCTGGATTAGGGTTTGTTAGAGAAACCCTAAAAATTCAAACTTTGAATTTCAAACTTCTGAAAGGATAGAAAGATGCGCCTTGATGAGCTGATCAAGCTGGTATGTTCAGAATTTGAAAACTGCAAAATTTCACCCCTCAAATTTGCCTTTGAAACTTCCGGATTCATTGGACATGACCCCAAACTAGGGTTTGATAAAGCCCACCCTTCTTCCCAATCAAAAGGTTCGATCCAAAGCTCTAAGCTTCTATTTTTTTTGAGGAGCTTCCAGCCACGGTCACAGATTTAAAAAATTCCCATTTTTGTAGAAGCCCTAATTTTCCACTTTTCAGATCAAAGTCCCGAACTAGGGTTTGATCAAGCCCGGCCTTCTGCCCAACCAAAAATTCTGATCTTGGTCTCTAACTTTTGATTTTGATGAGTAGCATTCAGCCGTGGTCTCCGATTACAAAAATTTCATCTTTCTCTGAAACCCTAAATTCCCGAAGCCATGAATGAAGGTGCTAAAAAATAATTCTGTTTTGACAGAAATACGTACTTGATTGTTTCTAGTGTAACTCTGAACTTTCCAATCCACAGGGTATGAAACTTCTACATATAGTATCCTGACCTGTCATATTTCCAACCCCATAGGTCTGACCTCAATTGGATTCTCTGAGAGAGAGTTATTCCAAGTGTCGCAATGTGACCTGTTCATGGGAGAAAATAGGAGAGTGAACTTGTATGGAGTGCCACATGTCACAGGTTCGGTTTCGGACTCTGAAAACGTTACCTGAGAAAGTAAAGTCCATGCACTACCTGTCACTTTTTACGAAATTTCATTTGGAGCTTCCTAGCCCGAGTTATGACCTTTTTTCCTAGGTCACCTGTTTATGACTCAGATTTGGAAGAGGCAGAAACCCTAGATTGTACAGATCATAAAACACAAAGTACAACGAATTAGAAGTTTTCCTTTGGACACAAGGTACATGTGGATCTTATCTTCAACATGTAAAAGTTTCAGATCCGAAAAAATTACCAAAATGGATTTATAGCGAAAGTGCTACGACGACTGGTTTTTGCTATATTAAGCCCTAGCATTGTAAGTGCAACAAGTGTTATACATGCCATACCATGCCTTCTTTCAGGCTAGCTCTGATACCATGCTAGTTTTTCAGAATTTACTTCAATCTAATCTAGGATCTTAACTAAGAGAACAACATGTACAACATATCAATCATGGACACAATAATGCAAGCACACAAGAGACACAAAGTTTACTTAGGGAAAACCATAAAGGTGAAAAACCCCAATAACTTCCTGAGAGATAGATAGAGTAATGATACAACCGAAGCATAAGAGATATACATCTCCTAGCAGCTCCTTCTCCTCGTCCACAAGTGTGCCACTCTCCAAAGAGTGTGTGTGAGAATAGAATGATCAAATAGAGTGCCTCCCGCACTCTATTTATACTTGACTTGACTTACCTAATAAATTTTACTAGGTCGGCCTTAACTTAACCACATAACATAATGCTGACTGGGATGACACCCAATAGGGTGGTCTAATAACCCTTTGACCCACATGGCCGACCCCTAATAGGGTTGTCTAATAACCCTTCGACCCACATGACTTTGTTGATGCCCCGGAGATCGCAACATCAATCAGAAAGGGATCCTCCCCGGTAGACTATCCCAATTAGATTGTCCACCGTTTGGTATGGGGAATCCGTCTGATTAGCGGTTCTAGCAACCGTGGGTTTGGATATTTGCTCCAATTATACCGGTTATGACCCGATCCACCGTTCTTTTGATTTTATGTTTTAGAATGATATGCAAGTGCCTAGACTAATTTAATCTAAATGCAGAACTGGGAAACAAATCTGTGTCTAAAACTGAAATAAAACTAAACTATCCCTGCAAGGAGCAAATTATGAATATGAGTAATGTGCTGGAAGAGTTACCTAAAATTCAACATACAACCATTAAATCTTAAAGATAGATACACAGCAGAAGCATGAGATATTAGAAAATAGTTTCTAATACAGATATAACATATTCTATTACTCATGAAAGAGAGAATTCATTTGCACAGAGAGAAGTAAGATCATTCAATACAAAGAAATAATTCAAGACAGTAAATAAAGATCTCACAGTAAAGTATAGAAGTCACAGGAATAATCCAACATGCATCCAATCTCCATTTCCATGCAAAAGACGTCCTCTCCAGGCTCTTATTAGGTAGATTTTATTTTCTTGAAACAAGTGCAAGATAGCTCGTACAAGTTCCGAAAATTATTTCCCTACAAAAAGTCCTCAACACTGTTTCCTAAACTTCTATTTATAATATTACAAAATGCCCTTTGGGCTGCCACCTGGCTCTTTACACTTGTCTCCTACAGACTTTTCCCTTTTAATAAACAAAATTGTGACCCCTTTTAAAAACATAAAATTCCCAAAAAAGAAAAGGACAGCTGTCCAATGGCTCTACACTTTAGACATATGAAGGCCAACAAAAATAGGAATCAACACCTTAGGATCAGCGTGTTCACTCTTGGGAAAGCACTCCAGCTGGGAGAGAAGCACTCAGGCTAGATGTTACTGCTGCTACTGCTGGGAGAGAAGCACTTGGGCTAGCTGTTACTGCTGCTGCTACTGGGAGAGAAGCACTTGCGCTGGCTGTTACTTCTGCTGCTGCTGCTGCTTTCTTTTTCTCTTCTGCAATGTAACTGAATTAGACACCAGTGTCTCTGATAACTACATTTGCTGCGGAAGGGAGCAAGATTTTCTGGGAAGTTACATCTTTACCAAGCTCTACTCCAATACCCTGAATTTCCACAACTGCTGCTTGGTGGATTTGTTTAAGCAAATGGTGGTGTATTGATGACATCCCAATATAATGATGGAGATCATCAATGGCTAAGACATCAATCTTTTTTACATATTTTGTTTGGACACCCAGTTCCTCCTTCAAGTTAGACAAACGTTGTTCTTTGCTCGGGAACTCATCAAGGGACTGAGGGAAACTCAACTTGCACTTATCATGCACTTCATGGATTTTTTGATAAAGACTATTACTTTTATCCATTGTCCCTTGGATCTTAGCCATTAGCTTAAGGCTACAGTTCCTGCAAAATTCCAAAAAGGCTATGTCTTCATTAAAACCATCTACAGATTTGAATGGGAGATGTTTGGGGAAATCAACCTTTCCTTCTCTCCATTCCATCTAGCTCAGGATGTTTGCTTTAACCCAAGTATATTTACCCTTAAGCCTATTGGCCTCTGCATTAACTTCTTTTAATCTAACCACCATGGCTTTGAGCTTGCACACTTCCTCAGTAATCAGCTCCTGAGTGTCATGCATTTGTTTCAGGATGCTACAGGACAGCTCATGGAAGGGAGACATATCTATTGCTATGCTCTCTGCCTGCTCTAATTACTCAACCAATACCTGCTTATCTGCTTCCAGATGGGACACTCTAGCTTCCGCATCGTTCTTTTCTGCTTCTAAAACCATCATCTGGACCGCCAGGTGCTCATTTTCTTCTTCTAAAAGGTTATACTTGTCTGACAATTCCTTATGCTCAACAGACAGGCGATTATACCTATTCACTATGAGATCCCTGTAAGCCTGCTCATTAGCCACAGTATGTTGTAACATACGAGCTCTCCTCTTTGTCGACTCAACTTCTCTAACTATATCGGCCACATTGTCCTGCGTTGCTTTTGCTGCTTCTACAGCGGTAGATGCCATAGCTAAGGGAGCCTTATTTGTATTTTGCATTATTGTGGTCTCCCACCGGGTAACAATATCTTCTTGGAAGAGTCTCTTTATCCTCTCTTCTGATTTTAGGACCACTGCCTTTCTCTTCTTATCATACACAAATTCATCCCATCGAGACATCGTATGGTCTTCTGATGGAGTGTAAGGGACGATTGGGAGATCTATTATATTTATTTCTGCTTCTGCAGGTGGGGTCTGGACTACTTGAGCTGAATCTGTTCCCACATTTTGGGTACCGGAGACACCTGCTTGCGCTGTGTCCGCCTCCACATTTTGGGTGTCGGAGACACCTGCTTGAGATATGTCTATTTCCATATCCTGGGTGCCGGAGCCACCTGCCCGGGCATCTTCAATTGTCTTGAGATCTTCTTCCGTCTTTTGCCCCACTTCAACTTGTTGCCCTCTCTCTTCTTCTTCAGCTTGCGGCTGATTTTCATTTTCTTCCGTCTGCTTCGCGTCTTCTGCTTCTTTCTGCAGCCTTGCATCTTCTGCTTCTTTCTGCTGCTGGGCTTCCTCAGCTTCTTTCTGCAGCCTTTCATTTTCTGCTTCTTGCTGCAATCTCTCATTTTCTTCTTCTTACTGCAATCTCGCCACTTCAGCCTCTTACTGCAACTTTGCTTCCTCTTTTAACCTTTGCTCTTCTTGGGCTCGAGCATCAACTACTTCTTTCTCTTTCTGCAGGCTGGTTTTTCGGGCCTTGGTAGAGCTAGAGCTTGCTCCACTGCCTTGACGACAAATCTGCAACTCAGTCATGTTGCTGATGCCTCTGAATGCCTCTTCCTCGGCATCATAATAGTGAGCATATTCAAAATGAGCATAAATTTCTTTGTAATGCTCGACAACTTTCCCTCGCCTATCATTTCTATGGAAAATTATTTCGCCAAAGTGGAAAGCTTTCCGCTCTTGAACAAACTCCTCAAATGATGCAACCCCTGAGAATTTGTAGGCTCCTATGCAGAAGGGTAAAGAAGGGAAAGAAGCCTTATGCTGCTTGTTAAGCACCGCTCCCATTCCATCAAGGAAAATTTGTCTCACTGCTTCCTTGAGGACTACATAGTCAATGGCATACTTTGGAAAAATGTATGGAGCTTTAGTCCCTCCAAACATCCTGATGTAGGTGCCCTTCTTTGAAAAATAAAAATCTCCATAGTTTTCCAGGATCTCCATGGAATTTTCTGATAGACAATTGGGCTCTTCCTTGAATATCTATTCATATAGAGGCATGATGAACTCCTAGCAGATGAGCTTATAGCTAGCTCTGTAATTTTGAGCCCACATTATCTTGTAAGCAGTGTAGACCGGGGTGTTGGCTTTATCCCATGTGCAACCTAAGCTAGGGAAAGATAGCTTGGCCAAAACACAGTCAATGAGATAGGAAGACATGTAAAATTCTGACTTTTTTAAGGCTAGACCTTCTCTTGCAGCAACCACCGTGGATGCCAAACTGTCCGAAAGGATAGTAGCCCAGTCAAACACAGTCCCTTTGAACACTACGAAGTGTATGATGGGAGCCCACTGTATCCTGTATACAGTGCCATCGGGCATGCCGAAAATTTTGCATAGCATCAGGGCGATTAACCTAAAAGGAGGTCTTAGGTTCTGAACATCGTATTCATTATTACCTCTCTTTCTTAAGTGCTTGCCTGCGACCAATAATTTTTTGGCCATCTCAATATTGTTCATCTGGCCCAACCATTCATCACTCAGAGCTTGCTGGGGATGTGAGAATTTATAGGTTGCAGCAATATATGTTGGGTGGAATGAGGCGATGGCCTCTCCCCTACTGTCATGTAATACTCTTGTCTCTGCGTTAGCATGCTCCAGTATCCACCAGATCACTTCAGAACATGGGAACAATTCAGGGCGGGTAGAAGCCCTAGCTATGCCTGAAGTTCTGATGTTGCGGTAGATCTGCTCTTCTTCTAATAATGCATCTAGGATATCCTGGTCCCTGATCATCCTGTAAATATCGCCCCAACAGACTTCGGGAGGAATGCCGATGGTACACTTAGTATCTTGGAACATAGTTTCAGTCCTATCTTGGAACATAGTTTCAGTCCTAAGTGGTACTGGCTCTGGTTCCATCACTTTAGCTTTCTTTCTACCACCTTTTGGCATCCTGGCTTATCCCTGCTAGCAACCAAATACAAGTCATTATAAAAATGTGCAACCTGTTATGAGATTTTAACAAAGAGAAGGACCAATTCAAAATGCTAATGAGAGATATAGACAAATTATGAAGCTGCATGTTGGGGAAGCAAAATAAACCACTCCAAACAAGAAATATAGTTCTGAGACTGTTAAGATTTAATATGCTAAGACAAAAAATAGCAGCATTACATTCCATTTCACAATAATAGCATATATAGGATCACTGAAGAAACAACAAGCACAACATAAACACAAGAGACACAGATTTATCCTAGGAAACCCTCATGGGGTAGAAAACCTAGCAAAGCTTTCTCAATATAGATGACCAGCAAATACAAAAGATGTAACCCTGAGCATAAGCTCCTCCTTCTCCATAGCAGACCTCTCTCTCATAAGTGCACCACTCTCAAGTGAGTGAGTGTGTGTTAAATGAGGAATACACCTCCTCTATTTATACACTACTCCGACTTGTCTTTTACACAAATCATGTAGGCTCGTATTTAACCATTGGGTTAAATACCCCATTACAACTGACTGGGCCGACCCCACTAGGGTGGTCTAACAACCCTTTGACCCACATAACACATACATGGCCGACCCCCACTAGAGAAGTCTAATAACCCAAGTTACCACATTCCGACGGAGGAATAAACATGTCCGGATATACAATAAGATCTTCACAGAGGAATGAAACATCTCTGGAATAATAAAGTACAAATATAATATTCTTTGAAGTTACAATATTTCAACACTCCCCCTTAACGAGAAGGATATTATAATAACATCTGCACAAGCAAGGAGTCATCAATATCATACATGATACATCTATAAATCATTGGAAGTTTTCTCAACATCATCAGTAACTCAAGCAGTTACTGGAACATCTTCAATACTGGAACATCAACATCTTCAGTACTGAGTCTTTATCTTCTACAACACTCAAACAGCAACATCAACATTTGGATCCTCACGATCATCAACATTGTCATCACACGATCATCAACATCATCATCACACGATCATCAGCATCGTCATCTAGACCATCACGATCAGCAGCATCGTCATCTAGACCATCACGATCAGTAGCATCGTCATCTAGACCATCACGATTAGCAACATCGTCATCTAGACCATCACGATCAACAACATCGTCATCACACGATCATCAGCATCATCATCACACGATCATGAGCATCATCATCTAGACCATCACGATCAGCAACATCGTCATCTAGACCATCACAATCAGCATCATCATCATCTAGACCATCACGATCAACAGCATTGTCATCTAGACCATCACGATCAACATCGTCATCACGATCAATGGCATCGTCATCTAGACCATCACGATAAGCTTCATCATCATCTAGATCATCACGAGTATACATACCATCAATAAAAGTATCCTCATCAATATAAGTATACATATCATTAATACAAGTATCCTCATCAATACAAGTATACATATCATCAATACAAGTATCCTCATCAATACAAGTATACATATCATCAATACAAGTATCCTCATTAATACAAGTATACATACAAGTATCCTCATCAATACAAGTATACATACAAGTATCCTCATTAATACAAGTATACATCATCAATACAAGTATCCACACTGATACAAGTATACATTATCAATACAAGTATCCACACCGATACAAGTATACATCATCAATACAAGTATCCACACCGATACAAGTATACATTATCAATACAAGTATCAACACCGATACAAGTATACACAACAGCAGCATACCCTGCAACACACATGATCCAATTACGGGATGGTCAATCCCTCTCACTTTAGGACATAGGTCCAAGGATGATACAATCCTGATCCACTTACGGGATGATCAATCCCTCTCACTTTAAGACATCTCACCATGTCTAGGGACGATGCAATCCCAATCTATTTACAGGATGATTAGTCTTTATCACTTTAAGACACCTCACCATGTCTAGGGATGATGCAATCCCAATCTATTTACAAGATGATTAGTCCTTATCACTTTAAGACACCTCACCATGTCTAGGGATGATGCAATCCCAATCAGGACGATTAGTCCTTATCACTTTAAGACACCTCACCATGTCTAGGGACAATGCAATCCCAATCGATTAACAGGATGATTAGTCCTTATCACTTTAAGACACCTCACCATGTCTAGGGACGATGCAATCCCAATCTATTTACAGGATGATTAGTCCTTATCACTTTAAGACACCTCACCATGTCTAGGGACGATGCAATCCCAATCTATTAACATGATGATTAGTCCTTATCACTTTAAGACACCTCACCATGTTTAGGGACGATGCAATCCCAATCGATTAACAGGATGATTAGTCCTTATCACTTTAAGACACCTCACCATGTCTAGGGATGATGCAATCCCAATCGATTAACAGGATGATTAGTCCTTATCACTTTAGGACATAAGTCCAAGGATGATGCAATCCTGTCACGTACATTTTGAACCAAACGCTCAGGGACGATGCAGTCCTATCACGTCCACTAGGAACCACTTTCTCAGAGACATATGTCTACGGGTCTCTTTTAGGACATGTGTCCAGGGATGATACAATCCCCTTGTCCAATAGGAACCACATTCTCGGAGACATCTGTCTACGGTTCTGTTTAGGACTGAAGTCCAGGGATGATACAATCCTCTCATCCACTAGGGACCACATTCTCGAAGACATCTGTCTACGGATCTGTTTAGAACTGAAGTCTAGGGATGATACAATCCCCTCGTCCATTAGGGACCACTTTCTCGGAGACATATGTCTATGGGTCTCTTTTAGGACATGTGTCTAGGGATGATACAATCCCCTTGTCCAATAGGAACCACATTCTCGGAGACATCTGTCTACAGTTTTGTTTGGGATTGAAGTCCAGGGATGATACAATCCTCTCATCCACTAGGGACCACATTCTCGGAGACATCTATCTACGGATCTGTTTAGAACTGAAGTCTAGGGATGATACAATCCCCTCGTCCATTAGGGACCACATTCTCGGAGACATCTGTCTATGGATCTATTTAGGACTGAAGTCCAGGGATGATATAATCCCCTCGTCCATTAGGGACCACATTCTCGGAGACATCTGTCTACGGATCTATTTAGGACTGAAGCCCAGGGATGATACAATCCCTACCTGTCCACTAGGGACTTCATTCTCAGAGACCATACATCTACTGATGCTTTTAGAACATGTGTTCAAGGATGATGCAATCCCCTCGTCAACTTAGACCCTGTCTAAGGACCGTTCACCAACCTCTCTATCGGCATCACCAATATAGGTATTCACATCATCGACCTCACTGTCGATGTGGGCAATCTCATCATAAGTGATCACATCACTCCCCCTTTTGAGGAGGGTCCTTCTAAACTATATTAAGTTTGTCTCGAAAAACTTTAGTTGAGGTATAGGTTTGGTTAGTACATCGGCAACTTGTTACAAATTCGAACTTTAATTCCTTTCTGCACCATATCGTGTATATAGAAATGTTATATCTCTATGTGCTTTGACTTATCATGGAACACTGGATTCTCTGCCATTTTGCTACAACTCTGTTTGTCACATAGGATCACAGTTGGGTCTATCTAAAAGTCAAACAATCCTGAAGCCATACTTCTTCACAACTTAGTAGAGCAAGCAGCCATATATTCTGCTTGTGCTGAGAGCCACACTAGACTGCTTCCTGCTAAACCACAAGATCATGGCTGATCCCAGACAATAACATCTTCTCAATGTGCTCTTCCTGTCTGATACACTTTATGCCCAATCAACATCTGTGTAACCATCTGAAGTCATGATCTCCAAGATAGCATGGATCAAAGTCTATCGTATCCTTTAGGTACCTCATCACATGCTTTGCAACTATCAGGTGAACACATCTAGTTTCCACTAGATACTGACTCAAGGTGTTCACAGCAAAGCATATATCTGACCTTGTATTTGTTAGATACATCAATGACCCAATAATTTGTTTGTACAGAGTTATATACACTAACTCTGATGAGTCATTCACTAACAGCTTCAAGTTGGAATCCATGAGAGCATTCATTCCAACATATCAAGTCCTTTTAATATTTCTCGACATACTTTCCCTAGTTGAGAAAGATTCCTTCTGAGCCTTTCCATATTTCCAGACCTAGGAAGTAATGCATCAATCTGAGATCTTTCATTTTCATTTCTGCAGCCATCTATCTGTGCCATCTCTCGTTAGATGGGTCTACTGATATGAGCCTCAACATCATTCGAACTCTATGGTGAGTTCCTTCTTGCATCTGTGTATAGAAACCATATTCAACCTTGTAGCAAAGGTTGAGATCCACATCACCCATGGTGATCATTAAGCTCATCAATTTACTATCGATCCTGGGTACCCATACATAACCTGATTCACACTTCTTATTTAATTACACCATTAAGAGAATGGTCTTATCTATCCACTTGGAGCAAACATCTTGTTATGATTCTCTTCCTCTTTCTAAGAGAATCTTCTAGCCATGAGCCTTCTATATTTTGCTTGATTTGTAAATCTTCTTGTTGAACATCCATCACTTGTTCGGTGTTCATCATTCTTCATGATCTTTCCTACAAATCAAAATTAAGTACATGATTAGTAATATTTCATAATCATGAAATCATGATAACCTATTATGCATACAGATATCATTTACATATTTATGCAACTATCTTGAACAATACTTTGGCACAACACTTTTCCATATCCTGTATGCATACAGTGGCTATCTAGATGCCTTCCATCTCTACCAGAACATACTATCGAGAGTGTGCACAGCTCTCAGCATGTCAGCAAAGAGGTTTTATTCTAGACAAGCAACAATGGAATGTTTGTCCAACTTACCAATCATATGCATATTAGTAGTATACTGTTTTAATGCTCTATGAATGTTTACACTCAGCATGATATATTATAGGAATACAAATATGCATACAACCTATTACAGACAATATCATTTACTATTTCAAATAACAACTTAAATACTTATCTTTTATGTTTGTGTGGTTGCCTCCCGCTTGATCTTCTATATGTCTTTTGAACTTCTATTCATTCTGTACCACTGTGCATGCTCAAGAGTCATCCTCATGATCTCATACACAAATATACATTCATTAGTATATTTCAATGTTATCAAAACATTATAGTTCTAAATAATCTTGAATATGTATAGTCATGATTATAGATAATATTCAAGGTTTCATGGAAGTCTTCTTTTACTCATAGATATTCTTGTTTGATCTGGTTAGTTAAATCATCAACAAAGCTAAGAGACATAATATGCATAAACCCTTGATTACTAACTTTATGAATAAGCATAACCAATCATACTAGGTATACTTATATAAGGGATCCTAACACAAGGTAAGATTCTAACATGACATAGGAAAACATACCTGTATTAGTATACCTGCTTAGTTATGTCTAACATACCTAATCAATATCTTCTTTGTTCTCTTCAATGATTTAGATATCCTATGCTGGAACCTGCATATCTCATAGGTTAAGCATAATAGAACAAAGTCATACATACCTTGTAAGTAGAAATTCTATGTGATCAAAGATTGTGGATGAGTCTTTGTCTTCATGTTATCATGATCATGGAACTTGATTTGTCTTTCGTGATGTACCTGTATCTTGTTAGCAGACAACATCAACCTCATACAATACCACAGTGCATTAGTACAATCATATAGCCCTAAACAATGAATGTCTTCTAGCATTCACATGCATTCATACTGTTACTAGGGTGATAAGACAATTCTAACATTAATCGAGATTGTACTGACCTAAATAATATGAGAACAAACATATTATGAACTTAATCAAGAATCAGATTTCAAGACATACATGTATCTCCTTAAGACATACCCGTCGAGACTTCTTGTAGTCTTCTTATGTAAGGCCTTAGCCTCAACTCCCCCTGAAACTTGATCTGGAGCTTGATTAGGGTTCGTTAGAGAAACCCTAAAAGTTTAATATTTGACTTTCACACTTCTGAATGGATGGAAGGATGTGTCTTGCTGAGCTGATCAAACTAGCATACTTCAATTTTGAAATCTCCAAAATTTGACCCCTCAAAATTGCCTTCGAAACTTCTGGATCTTCTGGATAGGATGCCGAACTAGGGTTTGATGAAGCCCACCCTTATACCCAATAAAAAGGTTTGATCCAAGGCTCTAAACTCTTATTTTTCTGAGGAGCTTCCAGCCGTGGTTACAGACTTCAAAAATTCCAACTTTGGCTGAAGCCCTAATTTTCCATCTTTCCGATAACAATCTCGAACTGGGGTTTGATCAAGCCCAGTCTTCTACCCAACCAAAAAATTCGATCTTGGACTCTAAATTTCAATTTTCCTGAGTAGCATTCAGCCATGGAATCCGATTCCAAAAATTCTAACTTTCTCCGAAACCCTAAATTCCGGAAGCCATGAATGAAGGTGCTCCAAAAATAATTCTGTTTTGACAGAAATATGTACCTGATTATTTCTGCTGTAACTCTGAACTTTTTCGCTCCACAGGGTCTGAAAACGTTTTTTGTTGTAGCCTGACTTGTCATCTTTCCATCCCGACAGGTCTGACCTCAATTGGATTTTTTGAGAGAGATTTATGCCAAGTGTCGCAACGTGACCTGTTTATGGGATAAAACAGGAGAGCGAACTTGTACGGAGTTCCATGTATCACTGGCTCAACTTCGGCCTCAGAATTTTTTTTTTGAGATAGTACAGTCTGTGTACTACCTATCACTTTTTACGAAATTTCATTTGGAGCTTCCTATCCCAAGTTATGACCTTTTTTCCGAGGTCACCTGATTTTGACTGAGATCTGGAAGAGGAAGCAACCCTAACATGTACTGATCATAACTCACAAAGTACAACGAATCTGAGGGTGCCCTTTGGACACAAGGTACCTGGGGATGTTATCTACGACCTGTAAAGGTTTCAGATCCCGAACCTTTTCCAAAATGTATTTATAGGGAAACTTCCACGATGACTGGTTTTTTTCTATGTAAAACCCAAACCTTCAAATTGTCGCAAGTGAAGCAAGTGTCGTAAGTGCCATACCTTGCCTTCCTTCAGGTTAGCTTTGATACCATGTTAAGATTTAATATGCCAAGATAGAAAATAGCAGCATTACATTCCATTTCACAATAATAGCATATACAGGATCACTGAAGAAACAACAAGCACAACATAAACACAAGAGACACAAATTTATCCTAGGAAACCCTCATGGGGTAGAAAACCCAGCAAAGCTTCCTCAATATAGATGACCAGCAAATACAAAAGATGTAACCCTGAGCATAAGCTCCTCCTTATCCATAGCATACCTCTCTCTCATAAGTGCGCCACTCTCAAGTGAGTGAGTGTGTGTTAAATGAGGAATACACCTCCTCTATTTATACACTACTCCGACTTGTCTTTTACACAAATCATGTAGGCTCGTATTTAACCATTGGGTTAAATAACCCATTACAACTGATTGGGCCGATCCCACTAGGGTGGTCTAACAACCCTTTGACCCACATAACACATACAGGGCCGACCCCCACTAGGGAACTCTAATAACCCAAGTTACCACATTCCGACGGAGGAATAAACATCTCCGGATATACAATAAGATCTTCACGGAGGAATGAAACATCTCTGGAATAATAAAGTACAAATATAATATTCTTTGAAGTTACAATATTTCAACAGAGACTTGATTATCTTAAGGAGACAAAGTTTGGAATGTTTCCGAAAGGGTAAGCATACGACGTGGAAACAACCTACTTCCCATCTAGCCCTAGGAGAGAGGGTATCCTTCATCGTTGCACTTCTAATGGTCAATGGCGGGTGAGCTTGGATTGAAACAATCTTATGACGAAACAAGGGACCGCTTTCCACATTTATCAAAAGGTGAGGGGTTCATCCGACCACTATTGTTATTAATAATATTTACGAGATGTTGTGTGGCTGGCTCAAATTTTGAATGAGGGTGACGATGCCTGGAATGTGGTCGGTGAAAAACTCGGGTGATCACAGTTACGACTTTTAGCTGGTAGGAACGAGAAACCAAAGGGGGCTCAGTGGCCTTAAAAACAAAAATAATGACATATGCAACCAATGTCTATCGGCCACGTTATGGACGGGAAAAATCCCAAGGGTAACTTGACGTGGAGATGATACAAAAATAGCGGTTAAAAAACCTACCTGGCAACGAGATAGTGTCTGAGTGAGGTGGATGTGGTCGTGGATGAGCTGAGTTGGAGCAGTCCGGCGCGGCCTTCTCAACGACATTTGTTTGAACGAAAACCAACAATGTGATCAACCAAACCTCCACCGTCCTTTTTAAAAAGGCTAGACACGTGCGGCATTAAACCGGTTGGTGGTGCCATTAAACGGGGTTTTAATTTTTTGTACGGCACGGTCATTTCAAGCCGTCTCAGCATTTGTGCGCGACCGTCATTTGTGGGGCGGACTTACGAGTTTCACCCGCAATTGCGGAACGTTATGGCAAACTTCCTCGGCGTTTCGAAAGAGATTGGCGAATCCTTCCGAAATGCAACCTTTGGAAACTTGTCGCGGGTGGTTTCACTGAGTCGTCCTGCAGTTTCGGGAGAATAATGGGTTTCTTTCCGCAATTTTGATGGAGATACGCCAATTGCTTCCGCAATTGTGGAACAATTTTGCGAAGGTTCCCACCGTTTCAGAAGGTTTTCCTGAATGGTTCCCGGGAAAAGAACTCGAACGCTTCCGCAATTTCGGAAGGGAAACCTAAAAGGTTCCGCCGTTTCGGAAAGGATTGGCGAATGGCTCCCGCAACTTGAATAAAAGCCTAAGTTTTTCCATGGGGTTTCGGGAGAATAACGTGAACGCTTCCGCCGTTTCGGAAGGCTTTCGCAAATACCTTCCGCAACTTCGAGAGGAAAGACACTAAGTCCTTCGGCGGAGTTTCGGGAGGCTTATGCGAATGGCTCCTGCAGTTTCAGAAGGGAAACTTGAATGGTTCCGCAGTTTTGGAAGGGAAACCTGAATGGTTCGTAATTTCGAGAGGAAAACTCTCCGAGATTTTGGGAGACAAACTTGAATACTTCCGCAGTTTCGGGAGGCTTTCTCAAATGGTTCTGCAACTTTAGGAGAATTTCATGAATTTGATCCTTACAGGAAAAACTTGAAATTTTCAAAGCAGGATCTTCAGTTGAAAACAAAGTAAAAAAGGAGAATTAACCTCTTAAGGCAGTCTTTCTAGAAACAATAAAAGGAGGGGCCCCAATAGGTACAAAATTTTTGGGGGGAATGTTGCTGCAACAACAATTGGCGAGTCGCTGACGAACACAGATCTTTGAAAAATTCCTCTCCATGATCCGAAACCTTATTAAAAGACATCCATCTTATATGCAATATTCAACTGAGCACTTGAATCTCAGTGAAGGAAGAAGGCACTTTACCTGCTAGCCATTGGGAAAAGGGGAGCTTTGACAGAGACATCTTTGAAACTCTCAAAGGGCCAACATATGGGATATTCATCTTTCAGATGGCTACTACTGTCGGACTCCACAGGATTTGCAACACTTTCTCATGGACATTATTGCTCTTGTTCCTCATTCCCATGCCGCTTGCATCCTTTTGGATGTTTGTACTTTTGACAGCTTTGCTGTCTGAGCCTTCCAGAGATATTTTCCTTAGACATGATCTTTGATTTAGGCTCCTCAATCCATAATGTCCTTTTGTGTGAGTGAGAGATTTTATTGGTTTGATCAAGCCTCATGGACGGAGAGGAGCCTATTTTGGGCTGAGTCTTTTGGACAACCTTCTTGATTTTACATGTTTTTTCTTTTGTCTCAGCCATGCTTCAATTGAGGCGAGAATCTCTGGAAAATAGACCCTTGAATATAAGCCATTTTGGCTGTTAAATTTGTAGCATGGAGTCATTTCAATACCCTATGCCCTCAGGATGTGCTACTATCCATGGGTCCAACTTCAATAACCTTCTTGAGATGCCTTTAAGTGTGAGAGTGGGTGGAGCCCAAAGATAGTACTAAAGATGGTCATAGGTCTCTGCTATTTAAACAGGATTAGTGTGACTAGTAGAGTAGGCTTCCTTCCTTCTGAAAAAGTTTAGCGAGAGAACAATACATAGATAAACTTTCATTCGAGCATAGTTCCGGACTCATGGGTTGTGAGATTTCTTTGAGAGACCTATCTTGATGAGAAACTCAACCGCCGGAGCTTTCAGAAAACAAACTTGGTGCAAAGGTTCAAATGATAAGAAAAGAAACAAAATGGCTGCAAAATAATGAAAACAAAAGGCTAAAGCAACATAAAAGAAAAAATTATTTATGTATAGAAAGTCTCAGTGAGACTATGCAAAGTATTGTCTCAGGGCGAGGCCATTGAGAGGAAGGGTTACTTCTTCTCCCTCAAGGTCTATCAACTTATAAGTGGATGGGCCTATCTTTGCCGAAATTTGGTAAGGGCCTATCCATAGATGTTGGAATTTCGTGTGCATCCCTTTGCCTTCGTGATTATGATCCCATTTTAGGACTAAGTCCCCAACTTCAAAACTTATTTTACCAGACTTCCTCTTATTGAACCATCTCTTAACTATGTGCTAGTGCTGATGGAATCAGTCTTTAGCTTTTTGTCGGGCTTCTTCAAGTTGAAGCAGGGTATTGATCCTGGATTGTAAGGCTTGGCTACCAGACCCTCGAGAGGCCTAGGATAACTATAAGGATGGGAGAAAGATATTGGGGGGAATGATGGCTTCCTTTCCATAGACAAGAGTGAAAGGGGAAACCCCTAATGCGTTCTTTGGAGTCACCCTGTCTGCCCATAAGGCGTTTGGGAGAGCTATATGCCAACTTCGCTGATTTTCTATCACAATTTTCTTGAGAATTCAAATGAGGTTTTTGTTTGAAGATTCAGCTAATCTGTTTCCTTGAGGGTAATAATTGGCTGAATAGTGCAACTTGATCCCCCATTCATAAACAAATTCATTTATCTTGAAAGATGAAAAATAGGGGGCATTATAAAAAACAAGGGAAATTGAAACCCTAAACCTGGTTATGATGTTCTCTTTCAAGAAGCTGATGACCGCGTCTTCATTGATCTTGCGCAACGGGATAGCCTCCGTCCATCTAGTGAAGTAGTCGGTAGCCATCAGGATGTATCGATGTTGAAAAGAAGAATTTGGATTTATCCTCTCCGATAACATCTATACCCCACTGCTCAAAAGGCTCACAGATAATAACCGGTTGCAAGGGTCCTACTGCCTTAGGTAATTTTCCGGCACTTCTTTGGCATACATCACAGTTTCGTGCATACGTATGGGCATCTCGGAATAGAGTGGGCCAATAATATCCAGCTCTAAGTATCTTGTGTGCTGTTGTCTCCCCTGAATAATGTCCACCTGCGGGGCCATCGTGTAATTATTTAACAACTTTACTTGCATCTTCCTTTTCTAGACATCTAAGGAAAACTCCATCATAATTCTTTCTGAAAAGTATCCCATCAATGATTTGATAAGGTGCTGATTTCAAACGGAGTGCCCTTCTTTGTTTAGAGTTCCAGTGCTCAGGTAGGTATCCTTGCTGTAAATAATGCACCAGATATCTATACCATGACTGAGGAGTTGAGAATATAGGACATACTTCAATTGAGTTTAGCTCAGCTTCATTCTTCCAATGTTGCTCTTCATCAGTCGAGTTTCTTGCAAGTAATTTGCACAGGCCTTGCCCTTTGATGATCGTGGCTGGTTTAAATTCTAAATCATATTCTTGAAGAGATGTGACCCAGTTCCCTCTCCTTTCTCCTAGTTCCTTTTGAACGAAAAGGGATCTAATAGCTGGGTGGGGAACTATAACTTTAGTTATTTTCTTAAGAATATATGGCCTAAACTGCTTGACTGCTTTGAAGACAGCGTATGCATGCTTTTCAACCACGGGATAGTCCAGCTCAGCCCCTTGCATACCAATGCTCATAAACGAGATTGGGTATTCGTCTCCTAGCTCCACCGTTTGCGTGAGTATAGCTGCGAGGGAGTCATCTGAAGAAAAGGTATATAGGATAAAATCCTTATCAAAATCTGGGCTTCTTAAGGAAGGAGCCTTAGCTATAGCTTCCTTGATGTCTCTAAAAGCATCCTTTTTTAGATCTGTCCACTTGAGCTGTATGCTTTGTTTAACCATCTGTTGTAAAGGTTTAACAAATTGCTCGAAATCTGGAACAAATCTTCGGACAAAATTGATAGTGCCCATAAAGGACTGCATAGATTTTTTGTTGTAAGGCATTGGAATATTATTGATAGCTTGTACTCTTTCCTGATCTATTGACACTCCCCCTTTGGAAATTATATGACCCAAGAGTTTACCTTCGAGAACAGCGAACACACTCTTCTTGTGATTCAAAGAAATACCATATTTTCGACAGCGATAAAAAATATGCCTCAGATGGACAACATGATCTTCCCTTTTCTTTGAAAAGATTGTCACATCATCTAAGTATACAACAACACATTGCCCACCCAATCCTTGGAAGGCGATATCCATTGCTTGTTGGAATGTAGCTCCTGCGTTTATCAGACCAAATGGCATCCTTCTATATGCGAAAGTTCCCCACTTAGTGCAGAAAGTAGTCTTAAGACGATCTTCTTCAGCTACTAATACCTGATTGTAGCCAGAGAAACCATCGAGAAGAGAAAATAGCTCAGATCCCGACACCATTTGAAGGATTTGTTCCATTGAAGGGACGGGGTAGTTGTCTTTGTCCGAAGCTCTGTTTAAATTTCTGAAGTCTACACATAGTCTTATCTCCCTTGACCTTTTTCTTACGGGAACTAAGTTAGCAACCCACTCAGAATGCCGGACCTTAAAGATTATTTTAGCGTCCAGGAGTTTCTTTAATTCCTTTTGAATCAGAGGTTCCAGAGTAGGATGCATCCTTCTTAATTGTTGCTGAAATGGCTTGACACCCGCTTTCATCGGTATAACATGCTGAATAATGCGGACATCATACGTTTTCATATCCTTATAGGTCCATGCAAAAAAATCCTTATATTGCTTAAATAGTTTGATGAACCTATCTCTTTCTCCCGGTGAATAACATTTGCCACGGTTGACAAATTTTAGTTCTGCCTTGGTACCTAAATTAACTAACTCATGTTGCATTGATGAACTGTTAGTTTTGGTATTAGCTGGCCTTTTGAACTTATTTTGAAGATCGAACAACATTTCGAGTGACCTTACCCCTTTGGGGATGAAATTTCCCTTATCTGCCTCCTTCTTTAGCAAATCAGAATTGTGTTCTTCTTCATCTATCACAGCTCCTTGGAAGCTATCTTCGTTCGTTAGAAAACTGATAATCTGTTCGTCATCATCGAAAACTATGAAGTTTGTGATGTTATCGGGAATGGAGGGCCTGAAAATTAATTCAATTGAGCATTTGTTATTCGATGGCACCAATCTAGAAGCGGATGTTGCTAACAGATCAGCTGCAGAATTTTGCAATCTAGGAATAGACTTTATATTGAAAGCATCAAAATGCATAATTAAATCCCATACCTCATCCTGATAACCTTTCAAATGAGGTGAGAGACAATGAATGGTGTCCCTTACCTGTCTTACAACTATTTCTGAGTCACCAAAAACCTTCAGGTATTTAACATTTAAACCAATGGCCTTCTTTAATCCATGTACCAAAGCTTCATATTCAGCTTTGTTGTTAGTACAATCAAATTCTAATCTACAGGACAAAAAATACTTGTTTCTTCGTGGATCCATCAGAACACAACCGGCTCCGGATCCTTCCAGAGTTTTAGAACCGTCAAAGTATAATTTCCAAAAAATATCTTTTGATTCAGCTAAGTTAGTATCTCTATGATCTAATTCAGTGACTAAACTAACTATATTACAGTCAACATCATCAGTCCGAGAGAAATGAAGGAGATCAGACTATTCATTTGATTCATGGCTGATGGTTTCAGATTGATAATTACCTGGATCAATTTCTAAGAAATAATTCCCCAGAACCGAGGATGAGAAGGTTACAACCTCATTCTTTCCCTCTAGTTAAGTTACATTTTGCTTCATGTGTGGTTCTCTCAGGACTTTGATATGATTTTGCCTATTTTGATAAGGCAACCACAGATGAGACCAATCAGTTGCAAAGTAACCATTCAGCTTGGTAGACCAGTCCCTACTTAAGATCAGACCATAGGCTTCAGGAATATCAACTACCATTATGTCGATAAACTGACAGACTCTAGAGTCGGTTGATAATCTAATGAGAACATCTTTCATCTCCCCAATCACTTTGACAACAGTCCTATCTAACTGGATAATTTGGGCCGAAGATGGCACAGGTTGCCCGTTAATTTTTTTACAAATTGACAGTGGCATGACGTTTGAATATGCTCCAGAATCTACCAAACAATTGTGAACATTATGATTGAAAATTTCAAAGGTCAATAGGAATTGCAATGTTTGAGATTTAGATTTCCCGCCGATATTAGCCTCATTAATTTCAGGATCTTCTTGAGAGTCTGTTAATGGAGTGCTGGTCTGGGGTTGTAGAACATGCAACAACTTGTCTCGTTGGTGAGGCAAACTGCACATGTCGAATATTGACACATTTGGTTTGACTTTCTTTATATCCTCAATAATGTCATATCTTATATCAGACTCGTTCCCAATTCGGGCTGGATGATCTGTTTTACTCATTGTGACCTTAGGTGGCTGAACTATGGTGTCAATGTTTGGCTGTTTGGCCGCTATTTGGCTAACTTTAGGATGTGGTGGAATGATTGTTATATGCCTTCTAGGCAGTTCTTTTGAAACTTTAGGCTTGGGGGGAGTCGAGTCTTTCACAGGATCCACAATAGGACCTTTACTGTGAGTATTAATATTCACAGCGAAGAGAGAGCTTTCTATGGGATCTTCTTTTGCTGATTCAGTTATAGTAACCCAATCCCATAGCACCATAGTAGTATCCGGAGGTGGTTCTTCTAACTCAGGGCTCGATTCCTCTAGAGGATCGTCTTGATCTGGAATCTATGAATCCAACATTTGGTTCATGACTAAACTCATAGAGTTAATCCATTTCGGGCAGCTCTTTTCCGAATGCGGTTCTTGATGAAAGGTGCAGAAGTTCTCCATCCCGATTTCATTGAGGTTTAAAACAGGGGAAGTATTCATGGGTGGATGAGGTTGATCACCATCTTCCATTTTTTTGTAAAATGGCTTGAAAGGTTTCCTAGATGTACTAGCAGCCTTATCTTTCTCGAGATCTACAATTTTATTGGATAACTTCTGCATCATCTTAACTACATTCTCCATGTCTGTTGATGACTCTTACCTCTAGTGAGCAGCAAGGTTTTTTTACTGACTGCTGGTTTTGTTTCAACATCTAAGGCATGTTTAGCAATGCTATCCGCCTCCTCTTCCACCTTTCTAGCTTCTTCGAAATTCTCTATCAGGGTGGTTTTCTTAGATCTTTTAACAAACATTGCTATGGGTCCTTCAAGAGATGTTGTATAATATTCACCCAGAGATTCTTCTGCTGGTTTATTTGCTTCACTGAAATTATTTAAGAGTGTTGTGAACCTTTGGTTAAAGTCTTGAACCTTTTCTTTCTTTTCCATTCTCATGGACAAGAGTTCTTTCATAAGTGTAGCTACCGTCTTTTGGTTTCCATATTTCTTTAAGAAACAGTTTTCAAATTCATCCCAACTTGAGATTGAGCTAGGTTGTAGGATAAAATACCAGGATGATACTTTTGGCTCGAATGTATATGGAAAAAGCCTGTAGACTACATCTTCATGTTGCACATTCAAAAGATTCAGAGCTAGATAAAAACTCTTGAGATGATCTTCGGCTGAAATGGCTTTCCCTGGGTCGAATTTAGGCAAGACCTTCTTTGGATTTTTTGGAAGATTGTGGAATGGCCCAGCTAGATTCAACGCTCCCCTTGCTATCCAAGTAGGTACAACCATGTTTCTATGTGGAGAATCTAGTGGGGAATTGTAAGGTGAGTTCAGTGGAGTGTTCTTTGGAGTAATAAGTTCTCCAAGACTTTCTTGATCTGAAATATTTTCTAGGTTTTCAAGATCGACCTTGTTCAGAGGTTCTACAATTTCTTCTAAAGTTAAATTCACAAGCTCTTCAAAACTTTGCACAAGAATCGAATCACGGGTGTACTGTCGCTCTTTTCTATGGGAACTTTTCCTAGGAAGAAAATTTACTGCGTTTAAACCACCTAGCTGTCTAACATAAGATCGTGTGTTCCTCCTCAAATCTTCTATTTCTGTAAAAGGTACAACATACAATGCTTCTTGAGGCTCAGGATCAGAGACAAGGTTTTCTTGATTTGCTACTTCAAGATTTGGGCTGTCTGAAATTCCTTCTTTAAGCGGGTTTTCAGTAACATTTATGACAGTGGGAGATTTTCCTTTATCATCCATGCACTTTCAGGCCCTCCTTCTAGAGCCAAAAATTGTTGATGCCCTGGAGATCACAACATCAATCAAAAAGGGATCCTCTCCGGTAGACTATCCCAATTAGATTGTCCACCGTTTGGTATGGGGAATCCGTCCGGTTAGCGATTCCGGAAACCGCGGGTTTGAAGATTTGCTCCAATTATACCGGTTATGGTCCGATCCACGGTTCTTTTGATTTTATGTTTTAGAATGATATGCAAGTGCCTAGACTAATTTAATCTAAATGTAGAACTAGGAAACAAATCTGTGTCTAAAACTGAAATAAATCTAAACTATCCCTGCAAGGAGCAAATTGTGAATATGAGTAATATGCTGGAAGAGTTACCTAAAATTCAACAGACAGCCATTAAATCTTAAAGATAGATCCACAACAGAAGCATGAGATATTAGAAAATAGCTTGTAATACAGATATAACATATTCTATTACTCATGAAAGAGAGAATTCATTTGCACCAAGAGAAGTAAGATCATTCAATACAAAGAAATAATTCAAGACAGTAAAGAAAGATCTCACAGTAAAGTATAGAAGTCACAGGAATAATCCAACATGCATCCAATCTCCATTTCCATGCAAAAGGCGTCCTCTCCAAGCTCTTATTAGGTAGATTTTATTTTCTTAAAACAAGTGCAAGATAGCTCGTACAAGTTTCGAAAATTATTTCCCTGCAAAAAGTCCTCAACACTGTTTCCTAAACTTCTATTTATAATATTACAAAATACCCTTTGGGCTGCCACCTGGCTCTTTACACTTGTCTCCTACAGACTTTTCCCTTTTAATAAACAAAATTGTGACCCCTTTTAAAAATAGAAAATTCCCAAAAAAGAAAAGGACAGCTGTCCAATGGCTCTACGCTTTAGACATATGAAGGCCAACAAAAATAGGAATCAACGCCTTAGGATCAGCGTGTTCACTCTTGGGAAAGCGCTCCAGCTGGGAGAGAAGCACTCGGGCTAGCTGTTACTACTGCTGCTGCTGGGAGAGAACCACTTGGGCTGGCTGTTACTGTTGCTGCTGCTGGGAGAGAAGCACTTGGGATGGCTGTTACTTCTGCTGCTGCTGCTGCTTTCTTTTCCTCTTCTGCAATGTAACTAAACCAGACACCAGTGTCTCTGATAACTACATTTGCTGCGGAAGGGAGCAAGATTTTCTGGGAAGTTACATCTTTACCAAGCTCTACTCCAATACCCTGAATTTCCACAACTGTTGCTTGGTGGATTTCTTTAAGAAAATGGTGGTGTATTGATGACATCCCAATATAATGATGGAGATCATCAATGGCTAAGACATCAATCTTTTTTACATATTCTGTTTGGATACCCAGTTCCTCCTTCAAGTTAGACAAACGTTGCTCTTTGCTCGAGAACTCATCAAGGGACTGAGGAAAACTCAACTTGCACTTATCATGCACTTCATGGATTTTTTGATAAAGACTATTACTTTTATCCATTGTCCCTTGGATCTTAGCCATTAACTTAAGGCTACAGTTCCTGCAAAATTCCAAAAGGGCTATGTCTTCATTAAAACCATCTACAGATTTGAATGGGAGATGCGTGGGGAAATCAACCTTTCCTTCTCTCCATTCCATCTGGCTTAGGATGTTTGCTTTAACCCGAGTATATTTACCCTTAAGCCTATTGGCCTCTGCATTAACTTCTTTTAATCTAACCACCATGGCTTTGAGCTTGTACACTTCCTCAGTAATCAGCTCTTGAGTGTCATGCATTTGTTTCAGGAAGCTACAGGACAGCTCATGGAAGGGAGACATATCTATTGTTCTGCTCTCTGCCTACTCTAATTGCTCAACCAATACCTGCTTATTTGCTTCTAGATGGGACACTCTAGCTTCTGCATCGTTCTTTTCTGCTTCTAAAACCATCATCTGGACCGCCAGGTGCTCATTTTCTTCTTCTAAAAGGTTATACTTGTTTAACAATTCCTTATGCTCAACAGACAGGTGATTATACCTATTCACTACGAGATCCCTGTAAGCCTGCTCATTAGCCACAATATGTTGTAACATGCGAGCTCTCCTCTTTGTTGACTCAACTTTTCTAACTATATCGACCACATTGTCCTGCGTTTCTTTTGCTGCTTCTATAGCAGCGAATGCCATAGCTAAGGGAGCCTTATTTGTATTTTGCATTATTGTGGTCTCCCGCTGGGTAACAATATCTTCTTGGAAGAGTCTCTTTATCCTCTCTTCCGATTTTAGGACCATTGCCTTTCTCTTCTTATCAAACACAAATTCATCCCATTGAGACACCGTATGATCTTCTGATGGAGTGTAAGGGACGATTGGGAGATCTATTATATTTATTTCTGCTTCTGCTGGTGTGGTCTGGACTACTTGAGCTGAATATGTTTCCACATTTTGGGTACCGGAGACACCTGCTTGCGCTGTGTCCGCCTCCACATTTTGGGTGCCGGAGACACCTGCTTGAGATATGTCTATTTCCATATCCTGGGTGCCGGAGCCACCTGCCTGGGCATCTTCAATTGTCTTGAGTTATTCTTCCGTCTTTTGCCCCACTTCAGCTTGTTTCCCTCTCTCTTCTTCTTCAGCTTGCGGCTGATTTTCATTTTCTTCCGTCTGCTTCTTTCTGCAGCCTTGCATCTTCTGCTTCTTTCTGCAGCCTTTCATTTTCTGCTTCTTGCTGCTATCTCTCATTTTCTGCTTCTTGCTGCAATCTCACCACTTCAGCCTCTTGCTGCAACTTTTCTTCCTCTTTTAACCTTTGCTCTTCTTGGGCTCGGGCATCAACTAGTTCTTTCTCTTTCTGCAGGCTGATTTTTTGGGCCTTGGTAGAGCTAGAGCTTGCTCCACTACCTTGATGACAAATCTGCAACTCAGTCATGTTGCTGATGCCTCTGAATGCCTCTTCCTCGGCATCATAATAATGAGCATATTCAAAATGAGCATAAATTTCTTTGCAATGCTTGGAAACTTTCCCCCGCCTATCATTTCTATGGAAAATTACTTCACTAAAGTGGAAAGCTTTCGGCTCTTGAACAAACTCCTCAGCTGATGCAACCCCTAAGAATTTGTAGGCTCCTATGCAGAAGGGTAAAGGAGGGAAAGAAGCCTTATGCTGCTTGTTAAGCACCGCTCCGATTCCATCAAGGAAAATTTGTCTCACTGCTTCCTTGAGGACTACATAGTCAGTGGCGTACTTTGGAAAAATGTATGGAGCTTTAGTCCCTCCAAACATCCTGATGTAGGTTCCCTTCTCTGAAAAATAAAAATCTCCATAGTTTTCCAGGATCTCCATGGCATTTTCTGACAGACAGTTGGGCTCTTCCTTGAATATCTGTTCATATAGAGGCATGATGAACTCCTCGCAGATGAGCTTATAGCAGCTCTGTAATTTTGAGCCCACATTATCTTGTAAGTAGTGTAGACCGGGGTGTTGGCTTTATCCCATGTGCAACCTAAGTTGGGGAAATATAGCTTGGCCAAAACACAGTCAATGAGATAGGAAGACATGTAAAATTCTAACTTTTTTAAGGCCAGACCTTCTCTTGCAGCAGCCATTGTGGATGCCAAACTGTCCGAAAGGATAGTAGCCCAGTCAAACACAGTCCCTTTGAACGCTACGAAGTGTATGATGGGAGCCCACTGTATCCTGTATATAGTGCCATTGGGCATGCCGAAAATTCTGCATAGCATCAGGGCGATTAACCTAAAAAGAGGTCTTAGGTTTTGAACATCGTATTCATCATTACCTCTCTTTCTTAAGTGCTTGCCTGCGACCAATAATTTTTGGGCCATCTCAATATTGTTCATCTGGCCCAACCATTCATCACTCAGAGCTTGCTGGGGACGTGAGAATTTATAGGCTGCAGCAATATATGCTGGGTGGAATGAGGCGATGGCCTCTCCCCTACTGTCATGTAATACTCTTGTCTCCATGTTAGCATGCTTTAGTATCCACCCGATCACTTCAGAACATGGGAACAATTCAGGGCGGGTAGAAGCCCTAGCTATGCCTGAAGTTCTGATGTTGCGGTAGATCTGCTCTTCTTCCAATAATGCATCTGGGATATCCTGGTCCCTGATCATCTTGTAAATATTGCCCCAACGGACTTTGGGAGGAATGCCGGTGGTACACTTAGTATCTTGGAACATAGTTTCAGTCCTAAGTGGTACTGGCTCTGGTTCCATCACTTTAGCTTTCTTTCTACAACCTTTTGGCATCCTGGCTTATCCCTGCTAGCAACCAAATACAAGTCATTATAAAAATGTGCAACCTGTTATGAGATTTTAACAAAGAGAAGGACCAATTCAAAATGCTAATGAGAGATATAGACAAATTATGAAGCTGCATGTTGGGGAAGCAAAATAAACCACTCCAAACAAGAAATATAGTTCTGAGACTTGATTATCTTAAGGAGACAAAGTTTGGAATGTTTCCGAAAGGGTAAGCATACGACGTGGAAACAACCTGCTTCCCATCTAGTCCTAGGAGAGAGGGTATCCTTCATCGTTGCACTTCTAATGGTCAATGGCGGGTGAGCTTGGATTGAAACAATCTTATGACGAAACAAGGGACCGCTTTCCACATTTATCAAAAGGTGAGGGGTTCAGCCGACCACTACTGTTATTAATAATATTTACGAGATGTTTTGTGGCCGGCTCAAATTTTGAATGAGGGTGACGACGCCTGGAATGTGGCCGGTGAAAAACTCGGGTGATCACAGTTACGACTTTTAGCTGGTAGGAACGAGAAACCAAAGGGGACTTGGCGGCTTTAAAAACAAAAATAACGACATATGCAACCAATGTCTATCGGCCACGTTATGGACGAGAAAAATCCAAAGGGTAACTTGACGTGGAGATGAGACAAAAATAGCGGTTAAAAAACCTACCTGGAAATGAGATAGTGGCTGAGTGAGGTGGACGCGGTTGTGGATAAGCTGAGCTAGAGCAGTCCGGCGTGGTCTTCTCAACGACATTTGTTTGAACAAAAACTAACAATGTGATCAACCAAACCTTCACCGTCCTTTTTAAAAAGGCTAGACACGTGCGGCATTAAACCGGTTGGTGGTGCCATTAAACGGGGTTTTAATTTTTTGTACGGCGCGGTCATTGCAAGCCGTCTCGGCATTTGTGCGCGACCGTCATTTGCGAGGTGGACTTACGAGTTTCACCTGCAATTGCGAAACGTTATGGCGAACTGTCTCGGCGTTTCGAAAGAGATTGGCGAATCCTTCCAAAATGCAACCTTTGGAAACTTGTCGCGAGCGGTTTTGTTGAGTTGTCCCGCAGTTTCAGGAGAATAATGGGTTTCTTTTCACAATTTTGATGGAGATACGCCAATTGCTTCCGTAATTGCGAAACAATTTTGCGAAGTTTCCCGCCATTTCAGAAGGTTTTCCTGAATGGTTCCCGGGAAAAGAACTAGAACGCTTCTGCAGTTTCGGAAGGGAAACCTAAAAGGTTTCGCCGTTTCGGAAAGGATTGGCGAATGGCTCCCGCAACTTGAATAAAAGTCTAAGTCTTTCCGCGGGGTTTCGGGAGAATAACGTGAACGCTTCCGTCGTTTCAGAAGGATTTCACAAATAGCTTCCGCAACTTCGAGAGGAAAGACACTAAGTCCTTCAGCGGCTTCGGAAAGGATTGGCGAATGACTCCCGCAGTTTTGAGGGACTTTCTTGAATTCTTCCGCCGTTTCGAGAGGGATTTCCGAAATGGTTCCGCAACTTGAATAAAAGTCTAAGTCTTTCCGCGGGGTTTTCGGAGAATAACGTGAACGCTTCCGCCGTTTCGAAAGGCTTTCGCAAATAGCTTCCGCAACTTCGAGAGGAAAGACACTAAGTCCTTCGGCAGCTTTGGAAAGGATTGGCGAATGGCTTCCGCCGTTTCGGAAGGCTTTCGCAAATAGCTTCCGCCGTTTCGAGAGGCTTTCCCAAATAGCTTCCGCTGTTTCAAGAAATAATTTCTAAGTTTTTCCACGGAGTTTCGGGAGGCTTATGTGAATGGCTCCCGCAGTTTCGGAAGGGAAACCTGAATGGTTCCGCAGTTTCGGAATGGAAACCTGAATGGTTCCACAGTTTCGGAAGGGAAACCTGAATGGTTCCGCAATTTCGAGAGGAAAAATCTCTGGGATTTCGGGAGACAAACTTGAATACTTCCACAGTTTCGGGAGGCTTTCTAAAATGGTTCCGCAACTTCAGGAGAATTTCATGAATTTTATCCTTAGAGGAAAAACTTGAAATTTTCAAAGCAGGATCTTCAGTTGAAAACAAAGTAAAAAAGGAGAATTAACCTCTTAAGGAAGTCTTTCTAGAAACAATAAAAGGAGGGGCCCCAATATGTACAAAAATTTTGGGGGGAATGTTGCTGCAACAACAGACTTATACAGGGCCGACCCCAACAAGGTGGTCTGATAACCCATCAAGTATAAGTTACGACACTTACAATATAAATGACGACACTTCCGTATAGAGGAATAATAACATCTCTATAGGAATACAAACACTTCCGTATAGAGGAATACTACCATCTCTATATGAGTACAATATAAATATATGAAATACATTCTGAAGTTACATATACATCAACACGTAGTACCCCATAGATACACCTCGGGTGAGACCTCAACCTGCTCGCAGGTTGTTGCCGAAAGGGCCGGTACGAAGGGGTTTTGTTGGTCAAGGGGAAACCGCGAAGAACCTGGGTCTTATAGAAAACCTCTGGGTCAGTTATAGCCAACAAATGGTTCCGTTGCCGCGCTAGAATCCGTGATGAGTTTCAATTGTGATGAGTGACGAAGAATACCAGTTCCCGGAAGGATCTGACAACTGGCATCCTGAAAAGACAGAAATCCAAGATTGGTGGGACAAGACCATAAGAGACTTTGCAAGGCAAGAGAATAGAAATCCGCGTCTATCTGACACACAGTGGTGGGATAGATATTTATGGGAAGATATTCATGAGATTTTTTGGGCATCATTTCCAAACAAGCTGCACGCATGGATCTCGCCACTCGCAGAAAAGAAAACCTGTTTTCAAGGAGGAGTTCCTACAGAGTGGACTCCCGAGTTCACAGTGCATCTCAAAGCAATAGACAACCCATTGACACGCACAGTTGATTTTTGGGTCGATCATATGCTAGAAGGATTCATAACAGAATTTGCTGTAGACACACTCAAATCCTACAGCCAAGCAGAAGCACACTTTTTCAGAGGATTCCAAGGTAAGTTGCTGAACAATCTCAGTCTATACATTAAGATGCTGTTATTTGAGAAAGGTGTTTTAAGAATGCAGTAATATTCTTAAATTTGTCATGGTAAATAGTATATTTAGTGATTCTGACAAAGATACCCATAATCTTAGAAGTGGAAAGAGGTATAGATTTAATAAGAATATTGGAGGCCCTGGACTCCATATTGATACCGAGATTCCGTGTAACATTGACAATGAAGACGCACCACCATTTACCCCTGAGAACCCACCGGTTGCATAGACTGCACCACCTTTATCTCAAAACCCACCCTCTACGTAGCCCACCCTGTAGAATACTCAGCCTAGTACGTCTATCCTGATAGAACCATTTGTTTTCACTGCGCAGAGCCCTTTATAGCAGCCGCGCACTAATTCGGGCGCTCCACCACCTAATAGCACAATGGAAAACACAGATATGAAGCTACCGATATTCAAAGGAACTGGCCTAGAAGACCCTGATCAACATTGGTCTCTTTGTGAAGCCGTATGGAGTGTAAGACAAATCCAGGATGATGCAGTCAAGAGAGCACAACTCATCACCACTTTCAGGGACAGAGCTTTACATTGGTTCATGAAGAACTCTACCAGACAGCCGCGAACCTTAGTAGAAATTAAAGTTGCGCTCATGGTTGAGTTTAAGAAACCCAAATCTGAATCTTAGTGTATAACCAAGTTGAAAGAAATAAAGCAGAAACCGACTGAAACGGTTTGGGAGTTTGATAAGAAGTTCAAGACCCTATTGGACCAAGTGATATTTGTTATAGCTCCGGAACAACACAAGGAATGGTTCATTGCTGTGCTGTTTCCCCATATTAGATTACCATTGATGCAACAGAAGGTTACATTGCAGGCAGAGGCCTTGGAGATCGCAATGAAGCTAGAGCCTTCGCCGATTGGTGAGACTAGTTCTGGGATGTCTCAGATCTAGAACCAGCTGACCACCTTGACACTAGAGCTGCAAAACATGAAGAATGGAAAAGAACAAAGGTATGAACCTAGACATGAGGTCTGGTGTACAGGTTGTAAAGCAGAAGGCCATGACCGAGAACATTGCCCGTTATTCCGTGACTATCTTAATAGTGGTGCGCCCAACCCATTAAATCAGAATCAGGCCCCATGGTGTGAAATTTGTAGAACCACAGGACACAGACCTGAAGAATGCTATCTTATACAGAAATATGTGAAAACACCTAAAAATTTATACTGCAATTTCTGTAAATCAGGTTGACATGATGAATCCAACTACCCCACATATGAGCCAATGAATGAGAGAAAACATGATATGGACTCAATGAGAGGCGCTGGCTTGTACCGCGTACAAGAAGATAACCAGCCGAAACAAGAGAATGCACAATATGACCAAGGAGGATACAAAGGTCATGGTGCTAGATACCGCGACAGAGGAAGAAATGCTGGCCCGGCGCAGGGAAGAGGCCGCAGTTAGGTCATTTGTTATAATTGTGGCCAGCCAGGTCGCGTATCTATAGATTTTGTTAACCCATGCACTACGTGCAATTATTGTAAATCATTTGAGCATGTTATTGAAGATTGCCCAGTGCTAGAGGTGGAAATTCAGAAAAGAAGACGGACGGATGCACCAAACACGAACGTCCAGTGGATCGCAGTAGAGAAAAGACAAGTAGACCCGAGCATCAATGTGGTCATGCGCAGTGGCGCTCAGACAGGCCTTGATAGGGGAGCAGAAGTGTCCACGTCAGGGGAGACTCACACAAAGTGGTCTCCTCTTGAGACATAATGGATAAGGAAAGCTCCGGGAAAAATACCTGCTCTCGACCTACAAAATAACAAGGAAGTCTTTATTGACGCATGGGATACATTCAGAGAGCTAGCAACAGAAACACAGAGGATCCTGTTGCACAGTCAAGCACCGCATGTTGAAGACATGCCAGCGGCTTATGATAAAACAAGCATCGCGACGGATGTCAGCACCTCCGTTGCATAGTTCCTGCGAAGCTGCATGAAGCTACTCAAAAGTGAAAATGCCATAGTAGAGCTGCAGAAGCTCATAAACTAGAATTAGATGCAGACCAGAACAGAGGCTTCTGATAGCGCAGTACATCACATAAGGAAGCATAAAAGAACGGGCCAAGAAATGATGCTTACCACGTAGATTGGAGATTTTGAAATGGATGAAGTCATCCTTGATCTGGGATCTAAAGTAAATGTCTTGACTAAGTAGACATGGCAGCAGATGGGTCAACCAAAGTTGTCCTGGTCACCTATCCAGTTGAGAATGGCTAACCAAGAGAAAGTCATACCTTTTGGCCGGTTAGCTGACATGATAGTCGACATCGATGGAGTCCAAAGTCATGCATACTTTGAAGTTATTGAGATTGTGGATGATAGTCAGCCTTTTCCTGCACTGCTAGGAATTGACTGGGCTATGGATAACTTGGATATCATCAACCTAAAAACAAAGAAGATGATATTTGAAGGAAAGCATCTTAGGGTCATCGCACCATTGGATCCTGCAGATGGTGACAGATACAAGGATCCTATTCAAGAGGAATACAAGGCTCAATATTTGGACAGACTATACCAGCTCACAACGAACTAGGAAGATTACATTAATCCTACCGCAGATGGCACACTCAGCTGGAGATGTGACAGATCCTGCGTCTCTGATTCGGAGGTAGGGATGGAAAATTGGAAAAGCTGGATGCATGAAGTATCAGCAAGAAGATGTGCGCAGGTTATGAAATCACTGCACTGGATAGGGAAAGAGGTAAGTCCTATTCCCACATATGATGGTTCTGCTAATGTTTATACTTTCATCCAAGAATACACTGTAGCTATTGCAGATGAGCACATATTACCAGCATTGGATATGGCACTGCGCGACACACCCGCCAGATGGTGGAATGCGTACAAGCAGACATTGACCACTTGGGATCAATGTAAAATTAAGATGCAGATTCGATTTGCTGACCGGGCTACCTTACCATTTAGAAAGTTTAATGGACAGACAGATCCTAGTAAACACCTTGAAGTCTGTTCATAAGCATGGGTGGAAAGGCCACACACAGAATGGGTGCATTTATTTGTACATACGCTGGAGGATGACATTCCAAAGAAATGGTACCTAGACCTGGAGTTGCGCAGAGAAACCACTGATTGGGAAATGTTGACTACGAACTTCCAGAGGGACTTCAGCTTCGAGGACGAGAACCCACTGATCCATGAGGCATTGCAGATAATTAAGGAACGCATATTCAGGGAAGACTGTCCTCACATAAATATGACCTTGGAGGAATTCTTTGGGGAAGATTGCGTTCCTACGCACCTACAGTTAGAATGGAAGGAACATGAAGAACACTTTATCGAGTGTTACAACCTAGCTGAGGACATTGATGATAGAAATGAAGATGATGATGATGATCCACGCAACATAAACATCCCAGAATCAGAGGGTGCACGTGATGTGGAAGGACCTCCGTTAGAAATCCCAGATATGAGTGGACCATTAAAAACGCAGAAGGTGAATATTGGCACAAAAGAAGAACCGAAGTTCTCAACAATCGGAGACTATTGGGACGATCAGACTGTTGCAGAGATCGCAGACACCTTGCATGAGTATCAGGAGCTGTTTCCGACAAAATTTACAGAAATGAAAGGAATTCTGGGAGACCTAGGAGTCATGAAAATACCTTTGAAGCCAGGTGCAAAGCCTGTAAAGCAGAGACCGTACAGACTAAACCCGCGCTACAAAGAAAGAGTACGCGCAGAGCTGGATAAGATGCTTGAAGCAGGAATCATTGAACGTGTCGAAGAGTCTGAGTGGATTAGTCCCATGGTCGTTCAAGACAAGAAAACAAAGGTTGAGATTAGGATTTGTGTGGATCTCAGAAAACTGAACGATGCTTCTATGCACGACCCATTCCCCACTCCTTTTACAGATGAAGTGCTTGACAATGTTGGAGGGAATGAGGCCTATTCCTTTACTGATGGTTTCGCCGGATATCATCATATAAGGATTGATCCCGCAGAAAGGCATAAGACGACTTTTGCTACAGAATGGGGGTTGTTCCAGTACACAGTAATGCCTTTTAGCTTGAAGAACGCACCTGCCATATTTTCCATAGTGGTCGTCGCAGCATTCAAAGAGTTTATGCATAAGTTTCTTGAAGCCTATTTTGATGATTGGACTGTGTTTGGTCTATTAAAGAACCATTGTGCGAATCTCAGAATGATGCTTGAGAAGTGTCAACATCATCAGATCTCTCTAAATCTAAAGAAGTGTATTTTTTGTGTTCCTTATGGCATTCTACTTGGGCACATTGTTTGTAAGCAAGCATTGATGGTGGACCCTGCGAAGATTGCTATTATTGTCAACTTGCCAACACCAACTTCATTCAAGATGTTACACTCTACCTTAGGCCATACTGGATACTACAGGAAATTTATAAAGGGTTATGCAAAGATAACTGCAGCAATGGAAAAGCTGCTAAAGAAAGACGCACCATTCATTTGGAATGCAAAATGCGAACAAGGTTTTGATACACTAAAAAAAAAGATGGTGACTGCGCCGATTCTAGTCTTTCCAGACTAGATGAAGCCATTCCATGTCCACGTTGACGCATCATGCATTTCCTTGGGAATTGTACTAGCTCAGCCAAGAGAAGGAGGTATTGACCACCCTATTGCATTTTCAAGCAAAAAACTCTCAACAACAGAGAAGAACTATACTACTACCGAGAGGGAAGGCCTTGTGATGGTATATTCCCTACAAAAATTCAGACATTACTTGCTTGGTACACACTTCCTTATGTTCACTGACCATTCTGCATTGAAATAGTTGGTCAATAAGCCAGTGTTAGGGGGGCGCATATGCAGATGGTTGTTGCTGCTCCAGGAATATGATTTTGAGATTGTTGTTAAGCCAGGTAGATTGAACTTGGGACCTGATCATCTGTCAAGGATTGAGTCAGGAGAAGAGCCGCCGAACATTGAAGACAATATTCCTGATGTGCAGTTATTTGCTATATGGGTTGCCGATGATTATTATAAGGATATCATTAATTTTATGACAATAGGGCTGGCACCACAGGAATTATCTGTCCAACAGAAGAAGCAACTAGTGGTGTACGCCGCAAACTTCACCATAATTGCAGGTCAGTTATACAGACTCAGATCGGATGAAGTCCTACGCAGATGCGTCCTAGATCATGAGAAACCGTTTATTATAGCAGACACGCATTCAGGGATCGCGAGAGTTCACTATGTAGGAAGGGCTACTGTGCAGAAGATATTGCGTGCAGGGCTATGGTGGCCCATGATCCACAAAGATTCCAAAGAACACTGCAGGAACTGTGATGTCTGTCAGAGGACAGGGAAACCTTCACAAAGAGATGAGATGCCATTGAACCCGTAGTTGACCTTGCAGGCGTTTGAGAAATGGGCAATTGATTTTATGGATCCTATAAACCCACCAGTAAAAAGAACTGGTGCAAGGTATATTATTACTGCTACTGATTACCTCACCAGATGGGCAGAAGCAAAGCCAGTAAAGGATTGTAGCACAGTTCATTTTTGAATAAATATTGTCAAGATTTGGCTATTCGAAGATTTTGATGAGTGACCAAGGTACTCACTTTTTTAACAAGACCATTGAGGCACTTACAGAGGAATTCCACATTCACCATCAGTGCAGTGCTCCATATCATCCACAGGAGAATGACACTGTTGAGGCTTTCAATAAAATACTCGAAAACGCACTCACTAAAGTCTGTAATGTAAATAGAGATGATTGGGACCTGCGCGTCTCCTCTGTGTTATGGGCATACAAGACTACATGAAATAAATTGACATGACATACACCTTTTCAGTTGGCTTATGGGAAAGAGGCTATAATGCCAATGGAATATATTTTCCCTAGTTTGAGGATCGATGTGTTCACAGGGATGGCAGACCGCGCAACATTAGAATAAAGGTTACTACACCTTGTTGGGTTGGAGGAAGATCGCTTCATTGTCGGCTTCCACCAGCAAGCTCAGAAAGATGGCGAGAAATCCTAGCATGATCGCCATATCAAGAACAAGTGCTTTCAGGTAGGTGACCTAGTCCTCCTGTATGATAGCAAATTCATGAAATTTCTTGGTAAATTTAAGATGCATTGGCTTGGCCCATATACTGTGATACATGTTACTAACACTGGTGCAGTCCAGTTAGCCTATTTAGCTGGTGATACCTTGCCAACTTTGATAAAAGGAAGTAGGCTAAAGCTATACCATGATAGCACTGCTTCGCAGAACCTTGGATAAAAAGTGGAGGAAGAGATTTATAAGTGCTGAGTACAGTTGAAATTTGGCACTAGAAGTGTAAAGGAGCCTATACATGTATGATAAGAAAGATGATGTATGCACCGCACAGCAGTGTTGAAGCTGCGTGGGAATTTTTTTTTTTTCACTGCTAGTCAACTGCATAGGAGTGTAAGTGGTCTGCCGCGCAGTTCAACGTAGCACCCAGAGAAAAATAGCTGTTATACCACTTTTGATAAAATAGCCGTTAGATGACTGTTGCAGCAACCGCTTCAGCATTTAAAGGGAAGATAACCGTTTTGGACAGACTGATGGAGGAAAGGACTAGAAAATCCAATGGATTCAACCGCCAGAGGACACATTTAATGCATATTTAGCCGTTGAAGGGCATGGGAGAAGGTCAGCTGCGCCCATAAATAACACCGCTTGAGGACTCGCGGACATTACTGAGCACTTAGAATTTTCTTGTGACTACCCCTTGAGCTAATATCCATCTATCATCTGACTACCATACCCGCCATCTAATCAGTGAATGTCTGAACCTTTCTATCAAGAAGAAGAGCTTACCATTGAAGAAGCACTTAGAGTCTTTCAGCACGGAGGAATTCAAGAGTTAATGAGAACCCCTGCCAAGAAGGTTGTAACAGAACAAGGCCAAGGATCCCATAGATCACCGAGAACCAATCCAGCTATGCAAGACAAGGGCAAGGAGACAATCACTGCACCTTGAACCAATAAGCCAAAGCCGAGTTCGACGGCGCTAAGGAAGCCCATTTTCACGAAAGAAATCCATCTGAATATGACCCCTGAGTACATCCCACCTCGGGCATTGAATGCCCCCATCTATAAGCTAGCCAAGAATGCAAAATACGACATCCCCTTGTCGCCAATTTCGAAGCATGTCAAAATTACAACCAGCTTGTTGTGCAAAATACCGGACTGTAAATGGGAGGACTACGACCTCTTGGGAGTACAGAGAGACGAGCCACATGATCCCAAGTACCCAGACTTTCAGCCAGACCAGTACATGTGCTGGAAGAAAGATGCCAAAGGAACCCTCAATCTGGTTACCAAAAGTTGGTTGACATCGGTAGTGTAGTCAGGACTGTTGAACCTGTTGCGACTACCCCACTTTGAATGGTTGGGTGAGCTGAATGTAGTGGTTCATACCTTGATGGCACGAATCCACCAAGGATATATATGGATGGGCTGGCTAGTTGACATAGGAATTGACTTAATCCATCGCATTACGGGATTAAGTAAGTGGGGAAAAGACCCAAAGTCGTTCTTCCAGGGGAAAAGCACAGAAAAGGATGCAGTAGCCAAGATGAAGAAAACTCATGCACTGGTCAAAGGAAAATGGGGTTTTCCTACTGACGAAATTGAAGAAATATCAACCAACTTTGTCACCTAGTTACTCGCAGCAAAGGTATTGTGGACGGAAAGACCCCTGGAGGTACCTGCGAGCGCAGTGTTTCTCGGTGCCACAGTAGTTGAAGGCGTCGAGTTCAACTGGTGCCAATATCTATTGAACGAGTTCATGGCAGAGCTCAATGACATTTAGTTGAATGGAGGCAACTTCCATTTCACATGGCTGATTGTCCTCATTGCCTTTATTGGATGGAAGGAGCTGGAGGACTACGTTGGCATTAGCTTTGATAAATCAGAACCCAGAGGAGTTAGGTACATGAACCTCTGGGCAAATCTCGATCCGCAGCGCCAGCATGCAACTCAAGAAGTGTTCTACAAATATTACACGTAGTTGTGTGTCGTGATCGCCTCTATGCTAAGGATAACAAAGCAGGTAACAAGAAAATACATATGCATTGTTAATTTTACTGCTGACATGCATTGTGTGTTTATTTCCCCAAAGGCAAAGATGAAGAGGCCACAGTTTTTCCCTGGGAACTACCACATGACAGAAGAGGACATCAAGAACATTATGAAAGATTGGCCCGCGAAGTACTGTGTGGAATTTTTAGATGTCCCCACAGATTCAGAAGATGATGAAATAATTCCACCACCATGTCCAATTCTGGAAGAAACGAGAAAGAGGAAGGAACCAGAGAACCCAGCGTAGCCAAAGGTGAGGAAGAAACAGAAAGCGACAGAAGCAACATCTGACACAGTACTGAAGGAGGATGACTTTGATATGATAGCAGACAGAGTCAACAAGCAGCTAGAGGAGTTCATGGCCGATAAAGAGAAGAATGATAAGGCCATCCAAGATGACTTGCAGAGGAACTGGCTCACGATGCAAGGGCTAATGAAAAAAGTTGAAGATGTGCACAATAGCTTGACCTTGCCGCATGACCCAGCAGCAGAAGGGAGGTCCGGAGGAACCTCACAGCCGAGGCCAATGCAACTTGTTGTTGCGCTACCAATAAAAATGAGACTTGTCTATCTTGATCCAATGGCGATCACATTGACCATGTCGGAGGATGTGGCCCTGGATACGACAAATGTCAAGCGGGTAGAGCTCAACTTGGAAAAAATTCCGATACCAGGTCTACATTTTCTGAATATGCAGATCGGGGACGAGCTATGTGACAGAGCTGTGGACTCAAGAAAAGCAAAAGCGGAACTACAAATGGAAAATAGACAGCTCGAGGAGTTGAGCTCGCGCAGTAGAATGTTGCTTGAAGATGAACAAGCGCGAAAGCAGAGATTGGAGGCTACCATTAACTTGGTTGCAGAAGATATTGGAGAAGTACAGATCCAAGACGATCCTGCGGATACTGTCTTGAAGATAAGGGACACGGTGTGCACCCTTAAATCAGAGATGGAGGACAAGATAATCCTTTATGAAGCTGATATCAACCTGCTAAAAGGAAAGATCAAACTGGAGGTTGTACTCACTGATCAGCAGTTGAGAGGTCAAGCAGTAAATATCGCAGCAGAGAGCATTGCAGTAGAGGTTGCAAAGTGCCAGAATTTGCTTGACGAATCCTTGAAGGAATTCATAGCCCTTGAAGAGAATCCAAAGCTGCAGCAGATCAAGACTGCGGTAAAGGAGAAACAGACCGTGTTGGAAGCACTGGATTCAAAGGTAAAGACTCTGCCAGCAAGAGATAGGCTATTGAAATTCAGGGAGATATCCAACCTAAAGAAAGAAGTCCAAGTATTAAGGGAAAAGGAGACTGCGTTAGATAATCATTCGCAGCCACTCCTAGAAGATGCCACCGTGATGTCGTAGCAGATAGAAGATAGATTGAAAGAGCTGCGTGACAACCAAGAACAGGTAGAAGCCCAAATCAGAGAAGAGATAACACCACAGCTGCTTGATACAGTCAAGCAGGTTGAGCGAGAAACTAAAGAAACAATGGAGAAACTGATGAACACTTATAGTGAGTTCGCAGCAAAGCTGACTGCACAGATCGGAGAGCAGATTCCGATGGTGGACATTGAAAGTGGCTCGGGGACGAGCCACATGTAAGTGTTAGGGGCATGTTGGGCCTGACCCAACTGGTCCAATTTTGGTAACATTTTTGAAGGTAGAAGAACCTGAGCTGAGCGCAGCTCTGAAACACATTGAATTTTGGCTAAGTATTAGGGATGCTGAAAAGAGGCATGCAGTAGCCATGTTTTGAGCGATGCTGCGAAGATTAGTACTACGCAGAAGCAGTGCTACGGAGATAGGAGGCCATATGGAGCCAGCAAAGCGGAATGCTGGACGAAGGATAGGTACAGGTACCGGTCAGACCGGTAGCAGCCTATTTTTGGGAAAGATGCTCCAGAAGTGCCGAGCGATGGGCAGGAGTAAATCAGGAAGGTGGTCGACGTGCGAGTTTGTTAAGGAAAGCGACATCTGGCACGCCTGGTGGGTGAGACTGTTAGAGATGAATAGTTCGACGGAAGCAACCTGTTGGCACGCGTGTGACAGGGAGGCCGATAGCGACAAAATGAAGATGTGGAGAACCTCCACGATGAACCAGATGCTACCAGGAGCCAGCAAGCCAGTTTAGGGAAACCGACGTAGTTTTGTAAACCCTAAGGGTTTTGGGTTTAGGTCTTCAGCACTGTAAAGACATGACCTTCGGGCATGATCTATTGAAGAAGAAAATTTTGTATGGGATGGGGTTACGGTGTGGTTACTCTTTACTTTTGCTGTTACAATTTTGGATTGTTGTATTGTAAAATCTCTTTGAGCTAAGAAGATTGTAAAGGCTTTGCAGCTGTGTGCGTAGAGACCTATCTGAGAGGAAGGAGAGTTTGCAGCTGAGTGCGCAGACTAAGAACAGTTGTCCCCATCCCTTTTTAAAAAAATATATTACCAACCGTTCTTTTGGACGTAGCTTCCCACCCGAGGGAGTGAACCACGTTAAATCTCGTGTTGTGCGATTGTGCTTATAAATGAATGATTACTTGTGTTTTCTGTCAATGAATGTATAGATGTTTCCCTGCATACTGTTATGAGAGGCATTTTACATGCATTTTCCATTAGAGAAGTATGGAAATGATATGTTAAGTTCCGTATGAATAGTTGAATGGTGAACATTTAGTCGTGGGTATGAAGGCAGTGAATCAGTCATTTGGTTAAGTACATTCTTATACACAGTAAGGGAATGTATAAAAATTGGATTAGATCAGTCGTCTATGTTCAAATCATAACATCCTGAGTTAACGAATGAATGTTAGAAGAATAGTCAGTTAAGCACCTGAATGGATGGATGAGTGATATTTGTTTTAGTGCCTTAAGTGGTTCAAAATAATCCAAGTATAAGATAAAGCTGCATTGTTCGCAGCTTCGGCAGAAGTCCCCCGGTAGAAGAACAAAGTGGTGTGGACCGCAGCGTGGCCCATCACTGCGCAGTCTCACCTCGCAGCACATAACCTCTGTTGTGCTGCACAGTATGTCCATCCAAGCAACTTCTCACTTACTGTGGAAACCTGATTCCGCAGTACCCCATAGATACACCTTGGGTGAGACCTCAACCTGCTCGTAGGTTGTTGCTGAAAGGGCCGGTGCGAAGGGGTTTTGTTGGTCAAGGGGAAACTGCAAAGAACCTGGGTCTTATAGAAAACCTCTGGGTCAGTTATAGCCAACAAACGTAGTCTCCGAGGCTTTCATTAGGCAGAAAATTGAATTCCTTATACATGTAGCAAATCAGTTCACATACAAGATAGAAAATGTCTTTGCACCTGCCAAAAGTCCTTTTCTCTATCTTTTATTCACCTATATATAGCTTTACAAAATGTTCCTAGAGCTGCCAAGTGTACCCTAATCCCAAGAATCTTTAATTTGTCTTTTAGTGCTCAATTACAAAATTGGAATGATTCGTGAAAGCCTTTTTTTCACAAGAGACAAATAAAAGGATAGCTGTCTATTAATATGCTTTACAATAAACAAATCAAGTCCCAGATGGCCCTGCTGCTTCATTGGGTCACTCTTCCTTTGCTAATTTTTTCTCTCCAACAGGCTCACTTGCTTTTGCTGACTTGTCCACTTCTTGAATGTAACTCACCCATTGGCTAATTTCTCTTAGGATGGTTTTTCCTCTCACTGAGATTGTCACCTTCTGCGCTATTTTGAACTTGAGCAAGTCTGATTTGATACTTGCTATCCCTGCTACAGTCTCCTGTGCAATATCTTCCAGGAAATAAGTATGAACAATAGTTTGTTCAATGAATTGATGGAGATCTTCCGCAGTTATAGCCTCTATATTCTTTAGATATTTTAACTCTGCGTCTAAGTTACTTCGTAATTCTGACAAGCGCTACTGTCTTTCAGGAAACTCATAAAGGCTCTGCGGTAAAGCCATGCGACATTTCTCATGACCTTCCCGGACTTTGGAGTAGACACTGTGGTACTTCTTGATGGTCTTTTGGATCTCAAGGCTTAATTTGTGACCACAGTTCCTGAAAAATTTGAGGACTCCTGTGTCCATGTCGAGTTCTTCAACAGTTGTAGCATGCAGGTTCGAGGGAAAACTAGATTTTCCTTTCCTCCATTCAAACTGCTCTTTGATTTCCACCATGTGTTGTGCATACTTATCCTTTATTTTAAGAGCCTTGACCTCAATAGATGTCATCCTTGTTATCATTTCTTTCATGTCGCAGACTTCTTCAGAAATCAACACCAATAGTTGATAAGTTTTCTCTTGCACATTGCAGGTTCGCTTGTAAAATGTGGCCAGATCTTGCTTCTTTTTAGTAACTTCTTTGAGCTGTTCTAACAACGCTACCTTTTCTTGTGTCAATATTTCAAATTGAGGCTTGAAAAAATCAATTTGCTGAACACTGTTGGCCTCATGTTCTTCCAATTCTGATATGCGAACCTGTGATGCACCTGTAACAATTAATTAACAAGAATACGCGAAATAGCAGAAATGACAGAACTCAGAATCACTTTTATATTGATCACAGGCCACTTCGAGGGGGCAATCTCCTTTGAGCAAGCTCAATACAAATAACTTCACGGTGCCTTCATAGGTCTCGACACACACTTATATACTAATTCTAGGCACCAATACTATGGGTCAAAACCATGGGCCGTTACAAACTATGGATCAACAATACTACGGGCGACTAACAAAGCATATGCGCCAACAACAATAACACAAACTATTGATCAAAAAATACTATGGGACGACTTACAAAGCATATGCGTCCAACAACAACATACTAACAAAGTAAAGACATGGGTTCCTAACATCCCCTCCCCCTTAAAAAAAGCTTTGTCCTCAAAGCTTTAGATGTGGAAATTGTTGTTGAATCTGAAGGAGTGGTTCCCATGTAGCATCCTCTGGTTGCATGCCGTGCCACTGAATTAAGACCTCTGTGATAGAGCGAGAGTGAAGCTGACGTGTGCACCGATTGAGGATGGCCTCTGGCTCCAAAAGGATGGATCCTTCATTATCCAGTTCGGGTAAAATTGTTTGTCCACTGATGTTGGTGCCAAGAACTTTCTTTAGACAAGAGACATGAAAGACTGGATGAATGCGAGAAGAAGGAGGAAGTTCCAATTTATAAGCAACGGACCCAATCTTCTGAAGAATCCGATATGGCCCATAGAACTTTGGAGCGAGCTTATGACACCCTTTGAGTTTCAAGGATGATTGTTTGTACGGCTGGAGACGAAGAAAAACCATATCGCCGACTTGAAAAGTGCGCTCAGAACGGTGCTGATCAGCTTGTTGCTTCATGCGATTTCTTGCCATGTGAAGATTGTCCCGCAAAATGCGAAGAATATCATCGCGGTTTCGAAGGACCGTGTCAATTTCCTGAACTGGTGAACTGGTGCGGGTGTATGGAAGAAGAGCTGGAGGTGCCTGACCATAGACTGCTTCATATGGGGTCATTTTAGAGGCAGTGTAGTAAGAGGTATTGTACCACCATTCAGTGAGAGGGAGCCATTTTTTCCACTGATGTTGTTGTTCCGAGGTGAAGCAACGAAGATAAGTTTCCAAGCATTTATTGACAATTTCAGTCTGACCATCTGTTTGTGGGTGATACCCTGAACTCATCTTCAGTTTGGTGCTAGTGTGGTGAAATAGCTCTGTCCAAAAATGACTGGTGAAAGTCACATCACGATTCGAGACAATGGAAGAAGGGATGCCATGAAGATGAAAGATCTGGTCCAGAAAAATTTGAGCGACGGAGGAGGCTGTATAGGGATGGTTGAGAGCACAAAAATGACTATATTTGGAGAGGCGATCAACCACAACGAGAATCACTGTCTTTCCACCAGATTTAGGGAGCCCTTCAATGAAATCCATAGAAATATCTGTCCAAATCCGTGTAGGTATGGGCAAGGGTTCAAGCAATCCTGGAAGGAGTGTTGTTTCACCCTTATTGCGCTGGCAGGTATCACATTCGGCCACCATCTGTTGAATTGTCCTTTTCATGCCCTGCCAAAAGAAGTTACGCCGTGCTCGTTCATACGTTTTGAGGAACCCAGAGTGCCCTGCCGATGGAGAAGCATGGAGTTCATAGAAGACAGCCTGTTGAAGATCTGTGCTTTGGGGAAGCACCAGATGACCCTTGTATCATAGAGAAGCACAATCCCAAGAGTAATGTGGTACAACAGAAGGGTTGTTGGTCAAGCGTTGGATGATTTGAGATAAGGAGGAGTCATTAACATAACCCTGTTGAATAGATTGCAACCAATTTGGAACAAGCATAGAAATAGCTGAAAGAGAACCTTGGGCATCAAATGTGTGAGAAAGAGCATCTGCCACAATGTTGTCTTTACCCTTCTTGTAAGTGATCTCATAGTCATAACCCATGAGTTTGCTAACCCATTTCTGTTGTGCCGGGGAGGAGACACGCTGGTCCAAGAAATATTTCAGACTCTGGTGATCAGTCTTGATGCAGAAATGATTACCTAATAGGTATGGGCGCCACTTCTGAACTGCATGCAAAATAGCCATCATTTCCTTCTCATAGGTAGAGGCAGCTAAATTCTTACCTGAAAGGGCTTTGCTGGTGAACACAATGGGGTGTTCATCTTGAAGGAGAACAACACCAAGTCCATTGCCGCAAGCATCACTCTCAATAGTGAAGGGCTTGGAAAAATCGGGCATAGCTAGCACTGGTGTAGTACACATAGCTTGTTTTAGTTTGTCAAATGCACACTGAGCAGCAGGCGTCCATGTGAAGGCATCTTTTTTCAATAGAGCAGTTAATGAAGCTACAATCTTCCCATAATCCTTGACAAACTTGCGGTAGTAGCCAGTCAACCCCAAAAAACCACGAAGGCTCTTGAGTGTCTGAGGATGCGGCCAATTGTTCATGGCATTGATTTTGGCAGGATCCATGCGAACCCCTTGTGCTGAGATAATGTGCCTGAGATACTCAACTTCCTTCTGTCCAAAAACACATTTAGATTGCTTGGCATGGAGATGATGGTCAGAGAAAAGTTGCATGACAAGATCCAAATGCTAGAGATGTTCATCCCATGTTTTACTGTAGATGAGGATATCATCAAAGAATACCAGAATGAATTTCCGCAAGTAGGGTTGAAATATTTTATTCATTAAGGCCTGGAATGTGGAAGGAGCATTAGTGAGGCCAAAGGGCATGACCAAAAACTCATAATGGCCATCATGTGTGTGGAAAGCTGTTTTAGGGATATCATCCTCATGAACCCGAATTTGATGATACCCAGAACGAAGAACCAACTTGGAGAAAAAGTGAGCCCCATGAAGCTCATCAAGAAGCTCATCAAAAACAGGAATTGGAAACTTATCCTTGATGGTGAGGTGATTAAGTGCTAGGAAGTCAATGCAGAGGCGCCATGACCCATCTTTTTTGCAGACAAGAATAACTGGAGAAGAAAAGGAACCTAGTGCTTGGGCGAATAATACCTTGCTTCAATAAGTCCCGAACAAGCATTTCAATCTCCGTTTTTTGGTGAAATGGGTAGCGATAGGGCCTGATGTTGGGAGGAACGCTTCCAGGAAGGAGATGAATACGATGGTCTTCTAGCCTGGAAGGTGGCAATCCCACTGGTTCAGCAAAGACACCTGTATATCGATCCAGAATTTGTTGTAGATCCAAAGGAGTAGTGGAGACTGCTGATGGTTGCATCTGGATGGAATGGATCTGAGCGATGACACCATGTGAATTCTTCTTGAGGATTTTTTCCATGCGATGTGAACTGATGATGCTGAGAGAACCTGGTTGTAATCCTATCAATGTGTGTTTTTTTCCATTGAGGAAAAACTGCATCCAAAGTTCAGCAAAATCCCATAAGATAGGGCCAAGTGTGCGTAGCCATTGAGCGCCCAAAACCACATCACATCCGCCTAAGGGAAAGGCAAACATGTCAGAGCGCAAGGTATAATCTCCCATAGAGATACACACATTTCAACACTTCCCTTTGCAAGGTAAGGTGCCCCCATTGGAAACCATGACTTCAAAGTTGGAGCAAGGATGGATAAAACAATCAGCTTGTTTGGCGATCCGAGGGTTAATGAAATTATGAGTGCTCCCAGAATCAATGAGTATTGTAAGAGGAAGCTTCTTGAAGTAACCCCTGACCCGCATTGTTTGGGGGGTTGTGATTCCTGCTAAGGCATGGAGAGATATCTCTGGCTGGTCATCCTGAGACGGAGGGTCAATAGGCAGTTCCTGACTGTCGACCAGAGCATCCAGTGTTTCTGGATCTTCGTCACCAATTTCAGAGGCAGGCGGAGACTCCACATCCAAGAGATAGAGCTTTTGCTGAACACATCTATGTCCCCGAGTGAATTTCTCATCATAATTATAGCAAAGCCCCTTTTCTCTGCGTGCTTGCATCTCTGTTTCAGACAAATGCTTGATAGGAGTCGGTCGAGGAGCCTGCGGTATAGGTGGTCGCTGAGAACCCATATTTCGGAAGGGAACAAAAGTGGGCTTGGAGCATTGTTGGGCTGCAATCTTGTCTTCTGCCAACTTAGCCAACCCTAGTGCTTCCATCATTCTGTTGGGACAGAACATTTTGACCTCAGAGCGGATGGCATCCTTTAGACCACTGATAAAATAACTCCGGTAAAAGTCATCAGACAATCCTTCGGTGTGGTTGGCTAGATTCTCAAATTCAGTTTGATACTCTCTCATAGTGCCAGTTTGGCGAAGTTTAGTGAGGGCTCCTGTGAAGCCATCAAAAGCACTAGGACCAAATCGTTGCAAAAGGAGATGGCAAAAGTCTGTCCATTTGGGCTCTGGATGAGCCTTGATGTACCAACGGTACCATTGAAGAGCTTCCTGTTCCAAATGAAAGGATGCCAACGGAACTTTGTTGACATCAAAAGTATTATGCAGACTGAAATACTGTTCTACATGATAGATCCATCCAGTTGGATCGGTACCATTGAAGCGAGGAAAATCAAGCTTCGGACCACGGAAATTGCTGGAAGAAGAGAACCCATTGTCTGTTGAAGACTCAGACTGCCGTTTGTTGTTCATAGCTGAATGTTCAAGATGGAGACCGAGAAATTTTTCAACCAGATCCTGGAGTTTGGATTGGATGGCTGCAAGTGCATCCTCCATGGTTTTTGCTCCTGCACGGGTGACAACCATAACCAGGATTGATTTTTTTTTATTTTTTATTTTATTTTATTTTATTTTTTTTATTTTTTTTTTTATTTTTTTTTTATTTTTTTTTTTTTTTTATTTTTATTTTTTTTTTTTTATTTTTTTATTTTTTTATTTTTTTATTTTTTTATTTTTTTTTTTTTTATTTATTTTTTTTTTTTTTTTTTTTTTTTCCGTTGACTGGGTAGGAAAACAAAAACAAAAGCTACTTTAGTAAAGGAAAATTTGGACTTGGGAAAAAATCAGAAGGGTAATTGGGGTTTGACTAGGTTTTGGACACTGTTGGATAGACAGGGAAGCAAAAATGAGGATTTCTGAAGCGGGGTGCAAGAATGGGAAAATTTGGCAGAGGGGAACAAAGAAGCAGAATTCAGAAAGGAAGTCTGTGGTAAAATTTGAAGGTGATTGGGTGAAATCTGAGGAAGTTATGGCAAACCCTAAAAATAGACAAATGTGGGATTTTGGGCTTTGGGAAGGGGAATTGGGGATAGCTTCCTCAGGACTGAAATATGCAGAATGGGATGACAGGGGTTCCCCGAAAATTTCAAGGGAAACAGAGTAAAAATAAGGGAGATATGGAGAAAAAACTGAATTTTATACTCTTATTTTATTTTATTTTTTATTTTATTTTTCAGATTGGAGCGGCCACGGCTCGAAAGGGATCTGGAACAACGCCGAATGGATTGAAAACGGATGAATCTGGAATGGCTTGCAAAATGGATCTGAAACGGCGCAACAGTGATGGACAATAGTTCAGCTGAAAGTAGATATGGACCCCAGGTATGTGCGGCTTCCTAACAGTTCAGGGGTTTCACTCGGCCACCAATGCTGTCTGACGGCTTGCGTATTGGGGCAGTACCCCTCACTCCATGGCTCAGGTAAAACTGATAACCGCTTTGCCACAAACGATAGCTCTTGGTTTACCTCACGGGTGGGAACTAGTCAATCAGGTAGGGGTTGTTGCTCTTTTCGCTGGCAGGTCCTCTCAATGGGCCAGCTACTTCGGGGTTCCTGTGGTACTCCTCACAATGAGTTTTAGGGCTTATGCCCAAGTACTTCCCATAGTTAAGCGGATAGGGATTATTCCCAAATCCGAACCTGCAACAGATGCGAAAAAAAATTTGGCAGAAATTTCACCCAGCGAGCCCAAGAAAGTGCTCTGATACCAGATGTGATGCACCTGCAACAATTAATTAACAAGAATACGCGAAATAGCAGAAATGACAGAACTCAGAATCACTTTTATATTGATCACAGGCCACCTCGAGGGGGCAAGCTACTTTGAGCAAGCTCAATACAAATAACTTCACGGTGCCTTCATAGGTCTCGACACACACTTATATACTAATTCTAGGCACCAATACTATGGGTCAAAACCATGGGCCGTTATAAACTATGGATCAACAATACTACGGGCGACTAACAAAGCATATGCGCCAACAACAATAACACAAACTATTGATCAACAAATACTACGGGACGACTTACAAAGCATATGCGTCCAACAACAACATACTAACAAAGTAAAGACATGGGTTCCTAACAGAACCTTTAAGTTCTTTTTCTCATCTTCTGAGATTGCCAGATGCATTTCTAGTGTTTTGGAGGAAGCATCATAGAGTTCTGGATATCTCTGAGAAAGTGGTTGGTATGTGTTATTCCATTCTTTAGGTAAGGTTGCCTGAGAAAATCCGAGTTGGAGGGGAGTAGTGTTTCCTGGACCAACAACAACTCCTTCATGTAATGCTCTTTTCTGCAATTTGGGATTAATTGCAGGCATGGTAGTTGACACAAAACGAATACAAATGGAACAATGCAATTGAGCGATATGAGATTGTGGAGCAACATCAAATCCTGAAAACTAGATATAGGCTTGCAAAAACTCATTAATATACGGATCTGTAAGAGAAACTTGATATCGGGGAACAAGAGATGACCATGCAGGGACATTGTTCAGAGGGCTCTGAAATCCTCCTAACAACTTCGTGTTGTCTAGCATCCCGATGGTAACACTTTTCTTAGATTTGCTCCTACATTTCCTCCACCATCACCTTCAATTAGTAGATCTGTTTCCCATTCTCAGTATTTACCCCGCAGTTCAAAAACCCCATTACGTTCATCTGCACATATGCAACCATATGATTCTCAGCTACACCAACATATGGTTAACCACAGTCAGTTTCCTTCTTCATCCTGCAAATTTTGTAAAGAAAAACATACCCCACAAAAACAAAAAGAATTTCAGTCTATTAATTCACCCTCTTCATCCTCATCCTCTGTTGATCATAAAGGTCAACATACTGATTGTCCTGATTGTTCTTCTTTGTTTCGAGATATTAAAAGTTTGTCTCTCCCTCGAGAAAAATCTGGAAACTTGTCCCAGATTTCAGCAAGAAGATTAGATTCTGGCAATTCCAGTCCTTCTTTTAAGGATGGTAGTTTACAGTCAGATTTTCAATTTGTTAATTTGAGAAGCTTGAATGATCCTAAACCTACAGAACAAATCCAGTTACAGAATTATGCTAACTTCCAGTCTGTATGTATAGCTCAAAACCTGGATGATGTTGCTAGAGATGTTCTTGATCTCAAGGCTCATCTACAGACACTGCATGGATCTTTAAATCATATTTCGAATACTGTTGACTCTTTGGTCAAGAACCAAAAAGAGCAGACAACTAGGCTGTCAGATATTGAAGCTGGTCTCGATGTTATTACAAGATCTGTAGAAAATCTACAGTCAGCACTTCCAACTCCTTCTTCTCCTCCTGACTATAGCGAAATCAACCAAGAAGGCTATAAGTTCAAATATCATTCTGGTAGCTCAAGCCCCCAGAAATTCTTGAAACAGTTAAGTCCACATAGACTACAAAGTATCAGCATGGTGCTGAATTGGCTAGAGAAAAGTATGAATTGTTGAAACAAAGAGTTCTCTCACTTGGTTGCCATGACATTAAAATGGCATCCTCCACTATCTCTATGGATTCTGAGATAGGTGAAGCCTCTAGCAACCCAAAAAGAAACAGAACTGAGTCACATTTCTTCCAAAATCAAGCTAGAAGAGTTTCAGATCAAGATGTTAGCCACAATAAGTTTCGCAGTCCATTCAACAAATGGACAAATGAATTAAAAAATGTAGATATCAATATTGATTCCAAAGATCTATCCAAAGGCTTTGGTAACACACTGATTATTAATTTTGATTGCTTGGAAAATGATCAGATTCTAAATCTATTCCAAAAGATCAATGCATGGGCATTCCAGAGAAAAGCAGAAACTAAAGCAGCCTGAAAAGATATAGCTACGCAGCTTACTTGGGCATTTACAGGAATAACAAAGCTATGGTGGGAAAAAATTTCAGAAGAAGAAAAGAACATTTACTAGAGAATGATGATCCTTTAGAAGCTTTGTTTCAAGCCCTTCTCATGAATTTCTTGGTGCATTACCTCCTGATGCATCTCATACTGCTCAATTGTACATGTCCCAGAAATTATGTGATATCAATCTCCTTCAAGAATATTTTTGTATGATGCAGACCATGTTGTACAAAATTACAGATCATCAGATTGTTTCCTACCTTCGCCATTATCTTGCCTCTCTTCCCGGCAAAATCCCAGTTCTTGTAAATACCTATTTATCAAATCATCAAGTCAATATTGAAGAGTTATCTCTTGCTGGTTTACATCAGCATGTGCTCACAGCCCTCCAAAAAGAATATGTCACCATGAAGACACAAAAAAATCTCAAAAAACAAATTTTTGTTTCTCAGTCAACCTGTCAGCAATTTTGTGAAACTGCCAATTATGGTTGTTTCAAGCCTCGTACACATAAAACATCTGCATGCACCTGCCATTCCAAAAATTCTAGTGAATCGAGTTCTTGATCCCATCCCAGATTCTGGTCTTCCTAAAATAGAATCTCGAAGTATCTTAAGAAACCTTTTTTTCAAAATAGAAAGAATAGGTTTGTCTTTAAGAAAAGGACCCAGCCGCTTCGAAAGTCTACCTGTTACATCCGTGGCAAGTAAGGCCATTGGGAAAACAAGTGTTCGGAGAAGAAGACAAAGTTTTAGAATAAAATCTGTGAGATTTTTACAGCAGAGTACAATCCTGCTGAGTGGGATGTAGTCCCTTAGTTACAATCAGAAGATGAAGGATTCTCCATTCACGAGTCTGCAGATGACTCTGAATATAATTCTAGTTCTGATGAGTTAGATCTCCATAAGCTTTCCATTAATTCTTCGGATAGCTCTGATGATGACCAAACCTTTATCAGTAATTGTTTTATGTTTTCTTTTGCTTCTCTCAAAAGTCAGATAGAAGAGTTAGAAGAAAAAAAGGCTAGTCTTTCTCCAGGCCTGGTCATAATCAGAAGAAGACTACAAGAAAAGATTGATGAGTCGACAAAAAAGTTGCTAGAACCTTCATAGTGTGTCCCTACATATGAAGGTTAAGATCCAAGCGAGGTAGATCTTCTCAGAAAAATTGTTTTCTTTGAAAACAAAGTAAAAAGAGAGAGAGAACAGTTAGCTAACTTAGCTACAAGTATACAAGGATCTCTACATCAGCTCGATGAACTGAATTCTGAATATATCCAGCTAACAATGAGAAAATCTCACAACTTCACCCCAGCTCTAGAAATAGCAGAAGAACCAGTCCCTGAACAAAAGAGTTTAGGAGATCGGATGGTTGTACCTATCCAGATCAAAACGAAAGGGTATAAAGCTTACGACTTGGATACACAAGTAGATATAGGTGCCATGAACAGTTGTTGTAAATACAAAGCCATTCCAGAATATTTTTGGCAGCCTATCTCTATTCACTTCAGAGTAGTTAATAAAGAACTCATCAAGGTAAATTTTATTGCTCCAGATTTTCCTATTTTGTTAGGAAAAATAAAAACATATGTTACTTTATATTGTTTAGACACATGAGCTGACATATACTAGGACAATATTTTTTCAAGAAACACCTGCCAATGTCAGTTAGAGAAGATTCGGTTGATTTCACAGTCCAAGGTACTGTGACTTCCATTCCAGTAAAGTCTGCTTTCACTATCAGAATTTCTCCTGAAAATCCAGACATTGTCAAAGAATCAGTTAAGGATTTGGAAAAAATAAAAAAGATTGTCAAACATGTATACCTACATGGTCAAGACATCCTTGTAGAAATAACTCAGAAGTTACAAAAGGAATGTAGTTCTGATCATACAGATGCCTTCTGGAAGAGAGAAAAATACTGTCACTTTGCCATACAAACATAATACAGAAATAAAACCCCAGAAAGCCTCAGCAAATAATATGAGTCCTACGGAGCAGCAAGCATGCAAAGAAGAAATCCAACAGTTGTTGGATAGGAAGCTGATAGAACCTTGCAAAAGTGCTTGGGCTTGCCCAACATTTTATGTCAATAAGCATTCCGAGCAGAAAAGAGGAAATAACAGATTGGTAGTTAATTATGGAGAATTGAACAAAGCTTTAGAACCAATCAGGTATCCTCTGCCTCATAAAGATTTAATTCTGTCAAAAATAGAAAAAGCCAATGTATTTAGTAAGTTTGATATTAAGAGTGGTTTTTGGCAAATCGGCATAGCACCAGAAGATAGGTACAAGACTGCATTCGTAGTCCCTCATGGCCAATATCAGTGGACAGTAATTCCTTTTAGCCTGAAGAATGCTCCATCAGAGTTCCAAAAAAGGATGGAAGACATTTTTCGTTCTTTAGACTTTGTTATTGTATATATTGATGATTTGCTCATTTTTAGCAGAGATATAGCTGAGCATAAGATCCATTTAGAACAATTTAATAATTTTGTTTTTAAGCATGGGATTGCACTTTTGTCATCCCCAGATAAGTTTGTTATTGCCAAGACTTCCATTGAATTCTTGGGCCTCCAGATTTCACAAGGAAGAATAATTCTGCAGCCACATGTTTTGCAGAAACTCTTAGAGTTTCCTGACAGATTGCAAGATACTAAACAGGTTCAACGATTCCTCGGCTGCTTGAATTATATTAGACAGTTTTATCAAGCATAGGAAAAAGACACAAAGCTGTTACAGAAAAGATCAAAGCCTGGCACATAATGGATACCAGCTATGACTGACATAGTCAGAATAATCAAAGAAAACATCCAGAAGCTTCCTCCCGTTGCTCTTCCAGTCCTAGATCTACCTTTTATTTTAGAGACTGATGCTTCTGATCAAGTTTGGGCAGCTGTGCTGTTGCAAAAGCATTCAAAGAAAGAGGAGGTTTGTGCTTATACTTCTGGAACATTTTCCGAATCAGAATCCAAGTACCCATCATCACACAAAGAGATCCTTGCTGTCAAGAAGGGTATTCATCGTTTCATACTTTTCCTCAAAAGTGTCCGTTTTATAGTTAGAACAGATCTTAAGCACATGAAGGGTGTGTTTGGTAACAAAAGACTTCTAGAACATGGCAATGCCAGAGTTCTAAGATGGGAAGTCTGGCTTCAAGGTTTTGATTTTGACATTGTCTACAAAGTCGACAAAGATAATCATCTTGCTGATATGTTAACCCAATAAGGATCACAATTTCGAGAGATCAAAGTTTTTGAAAAAGGCGAGTCTTCATCCTCAACAACAGACAATTCAGTTCTTGTTTGTCATGAATGCATTTACAGTTATTGCAACGATTGTTTTCACAACAAAATCCAGACTCTTCCTTTTGAAATCCAATAGCAGATACTTCAAGATCGACTAAACTCTCCAGAGGGAGGCCACAGCTACAATATCAATTTTAATAATCCCCTTCTCAGAGTCAACCATGTCAATATGATTATTGGGCATTTTCATTTGCTTTCAGGGGAACAATAATTTTTTGTTTACATTTTTGACCCTGTTATTAGATGGATAGATTTTTATGCCATTCACCAGCTTTCCAGAGCAAATGGCAAAGTTATTGTATGTTTCTTCTGTGATGATCTCCATACTCGTCAGTGGAGTCCTTGGATGAAAATTTTACTCTTTTTGTATGTTCCCAGAATCTCGGCCTTAGAGCATGCCTCTCCTCAGGTTTTCATTCCTGTCCTGAAAGATGAAATATATGGTGCCTCTCTCATCTATGGTATTTTCCAGTTCGATATCCTTTGGAAAGGTGCTACTGTCCACCCCTCAGTTACTCCAGGACAATAATTTCGGCTTGTCATCAAACATTGTTTCTTTGGTGATGTTTCTGTTCCCAACTACATGAGGCCTGAACTTTTCCGACAGTCTCCTTTCTTTGCATGTTTTCGAGAAGATGCCCCTCACTGGATGGAGGATGTAATACATTATGGTACTGATTACCACCACCAATACTTTCTATAAGATTCTTCAGATGAAAGCGACTTAGACCATGATGGATTTGGATTCGAGGGATTTGATTTTGATCATAGTCTGCCTGACTATGGTTAGCAAATCTGATTTTTGTATATTTCTCTTTATTTGTCTTTCGTGGGTTCTCTCATGAATCTCCACTCTGTATAAATATGTCCTATAGATCTTGTCTAGTTTCAACATCTTACTTTATGATTGTCTTTCGTGGGTTCTCTTACGAATCTCCACTGTGTAATAAGCTTTAGTACAATACAATATGTACTATAGATTTGAGATGCCTTCCGCATTATTATTTTCTTGGTGGGTTCTTTGGAAAAGAATCTCCACATTGTACAAATAAGTCATCTCATGGTGCGGATGTCTCTTCGTGAGTTACCCGAAAACCAAAGATGCCTTGTCAGTTACAAGAAAAGCATCTCCGTGCTTCATGAGTCACAAGTTTAGGTACAGACAACCTCTACTGTTTAAGTTGTCCTGCTTAATGAGTCATCAATTCCTTTCTTGCGATGCACTCCTCTCATTTTGTATTTATAGGGGCACAAGGGTTCATTCTAGGCATTCGGAATTGGGAACTAGAGCCTTTGAGTCTAAGTCTGAGTCGAAGAGTATGCTCTGCAAGTTGCTCGTCTGAGTATAACATTGCATCAGAAATTCTCTGTCTGTAAAGTCTCCCGATATTAGTCTATATATGCTGATGTCCCCAGGTAGCTTGGTATTAAGCTTTAGCCTAGCTGATGTCTGAAACCTAAAAGGGCTTAGTACTTTGTGTATTCTTTTCATTTTCAAGTTGCAGGACTCTCAAAGTTGTTTCTTCATTCTCTTCCACAAGTTCCTTGTATTTTCTTTTTAATTAATTTGCCTCTGATACCTCCTTTTTCCTATTAGCTTTTATCTTGAAGCAAAGTTCCCTGTACTTCTTAACATCTTCAATCAGATGATCAACATTAGTTTTGCTTGCTTGGGTTGAAGCCACAGAGCATGCCGCTGTGAATGCAGGATCTATGTCAATCCCTCAGACAAATTTGGTTTCTGATACTCTGAGTTCATATAGGTCTTCTCCAATTTCCATTTTCTTTACTAATCTGCCAACAATAGCCTTCTTCCGCTCATGAAAGTAAATGGAATCCAGGTTGGCCACTTGGCGCTGCTTTCTGGGGTTGTATGGGGTCAGTGCTAACTCTTCAGTAGAGACAACCCCTTCATGAGAAATCCCTGGTTGGTTTAACTTTGGAAGATCTAAGTCCACGGCGTGTGGGCTGGACGAGCCTTGTTTCATGGCTTTATCAGTGTCTTCTTTTTCTTGTCTTTCTAATAGCTCTGCCAGCTCTGCTTGTAACCTCTCTGCTTCTTCTTGCATGGTTTTCTCAATCTCCTCCTATTGCAATTTGGCAGCTTCCTCATCTTGCTGCTGCTTGACCTCCTGCTCCTTCTGGAGCTTTTATTCTTCTTCCTTTTCTCTTCTCTTTGATTCTTTTGATTGAGATAATGCTGCTTCCTGGTATTTCTAAATCAAACCGGTAGGCTTAGGACTGGAACCTTTTTCTGGTTTTCTTTCAGTAGCGTTTCCTTAATTCTGTTAAGTTCCTGGTGCTTTGGAAATATTCCTCATCTTGGTCCATCAGATGGGTGTACTTGTAAGAAGTTTTAACATCAAGGCAATGCTTAGCAACCTTGCCACAAGGATCATGCCTCCTAAAAGGCCTTGTGTTGAAATGAAAAATTTCCAAGCCTTGAGCATAGTTTTCTCCTTCTCTTGCCCTCGGGAGGCTGTATGTGTCGATGGTGAAGGGAATTGGTGGATATATACCTTTCTCCCTCTCTGTGAGGATATTGCTGATTCCACCAGTGCCGAAGAGTTTCCTTAAGGCTTCCTTGTGCACCACAAAATCTGTAACATATCGGAGAAACAAAAAGGGAGCTTGGGATCCTCCACTCATTCGGATATAGGTGCCTTTGGGGGAGTAGTAGTAATATCCAAATTCCTCTATGATGGGCATGGAATTCTCATACATGCAATTTGGTTCTTCTATAAAAATAAGCTGATACAGGGGCATGATGAGTTTCTCACAAATCTGCTTGTAGTGATTTGTGTATTTGCTTGCCCATGTGGGCTGGTAGGCTACAAAGAGAGGAGTCTTTTTTCTACCCCATACACAACCCAAATCCGGGAAGGTGTGTTTGCTTAACAGGAAGTCCATCAAGTAAGAAGACATGAAGAAGTCTGATTTCTTCTGAGTCAGTCATCCTTGGGCAGCAGTTAGCTGCGAGACCAAACTTTATGAGATTATGTCAGCCCAATTGAAAATGGTACCGGACATGGCCACATGGACTATTACTGGCACCCAACCAAGCTTGAAAATATTTCCATTTGGCATGCCGAAAACCCAACTCAACATTAAGACAATGAGTTTATAGGGAGTCTTTAGAAGGTTACTTTCATATTCATTGTTGTGCCTTCATCTGATTTGCCTGTCACTTATCATCATTTTCCTGGCAAACTCCAGAGGGTCCACAATTTGTTTTGCAATCCAATCATTATCTAGCCAAGTTCTTGCCTCGGACAAATTGTAAGTAGCTGTGATATGTTCGGGTGCAAAAGATGCTAGATTCATCCCAGTCTTATCATTAATGAACCTTGTATCAGTCCTAACACGAGGGATTATCCAGCCGATGACATTGGAGCATGGGAATAACTCAGGATGAGTTACTGCCTTATGGAGGAAAGACTTCTTGATGTTTGAATATACCATAGTGTCTTCTAGGGGAGCTTGGGGGTAATTATGATCTCTGATAAACCTGTATAAGTCACCCTACTGAAATTATGGGGCAGAGCTTCCTCGGGCTACTCTGGTTACCGCTTGCGTATCGCTGAACATGGTTTCAAGTGAAGTATCTAGTAAGATTTCCACGTCTGAATCCGATTCCACTAGCTTAGCTTTCCTCCTGGAAAATTTCCTATGCATGTCAAACCTGCAATGATGGGGTAACACAAATGAGGAGTTTCACCAATTTTCAAGCAACCATTCTAGCACAATACATCTCATGATTTATATTATTGCACAGAGATTGAGCATACAATAATATTGACTTTTGAATAAAATGCCCTTCCATAGATAGGGGTGATGAGGAAACTTTCAAACCAAAAACACCATGCAGTAACTCAAAATGTAATTTACACAAAATGAGCACTATTAGCCATTATTTGATCATATTTGATAGAAAACAATTATTTCGCTATAAGCTTTTGAAAGGAAAAAACACAGTCCTGCAAAGCGCTATTAGTGTCTATGGCTCAAACACAATGGCTCTATCATTTGGAGCATGTTTCATCTTCATAATGGTGAGTGTATTTTTGGCATTTCAGTTATTAGCGAACATTCACTACAGACCGGAGTGTGTGCTGTAAAGCTAACACAAAAATCACGGCTTCAAAACTGTGATGGGGATTTCCTGGGAATGGCTTTTATCAATAAAACCGCTGTGGGGGAAACTTTCCTAAGATACTGAGAAAGCAACACCCAAAAGGGCTGAGACGCATATACGAGGAAGGCGGGTTCCTCGGGTCATGGTTCGAACGGAGAAAGCGTGACCTTGTGCTCTTATTGGCTTGAAGGGAGGTTTTCCCATTCGACAGCATGGTTTCCTTACATCATACGAAACTAAAAGGTGAACAGAGTACCTCAAAGATTTAAATGGGGTTATTTTTGGATAAAACAAAAAGAAGGGGGAAGACACACCTACCTATTAACCTTGGAGTGGCTCCTGGTGATTAGCGTGCGTTCCCAGGTGAGTGACAGTTCGAACAACTCTTCAACGGTGAATGGGGAGCTCTGCTTTCCCTTGGCAATAGTGGAATGACCAAAATCCCGTTTAATGCATATATATAGGTAGAGCATTAAAGCCGTATAGGGTGGTAGATTGGAGAATTAATGAGCACGGGGCTCACTATGATGGGAAATCAACTCCGCACGGGGTGACATTAAAACGACTCACCAACTTTGCACTGGCGTACATACCCAAAAAAATGGGCTGCGGTAGGGCGACGAACGGACTATTAACTTCCGTGTAACATGCGACAAATTTATGCTTAAACCCTGCGATCAAGAGATGCACCTTTGTATTGGGGCTTCATCGAGAGTTTTGATGTTAGAAGCGGTGCAATGAGCGGCGATTTTATCCCTAATTTTAGCGACTAAAATCCCGCAACGAAGGAGGCAAGCCGCACCCCACGGGCGACAACTTTAAGGGAAGGATTTGCGCAATGGGTGGGTGAATTAACCTTAGAGTTTGCGCTGATTGGCGCAAATTTTATGTTAAGAACTGGGCAGAGGGGCATCAATTTTAAGGGAAGGATTTGCACAATGGTGGCGAAAGAGAGGGTTGAGACTTGCACCCTTGGCGCAAAGTTTCAATGTTAAAACTATGCTTAAAGTTAAAAGATAGAATATTTTCCTTAGCCGAAAAAGATCAAAAATAGTTTGGAAGAAAAGTGAAAAGGAAAACTTGCTAAGTTTGAACAAAATAAGCCCCCCAAAATAAAAGGAGGGGCCCCAATATTTACAAAAATTTTGGTGGGATGTTACAGCAACAACATATTTCCACTTGTGTTTTCTTTCACTTTCTATGGCCAAAAAACTCTATCTCGTAGCTAGTTTCTTGGCCATCAACACATGGTTTTCTTCACCATTTTCTGAGCATTTCACATGCTGCAAATATGCCCTCGGGTTCAGGTCAACAGATCCCCTGTTGGATCGAGATTCCCACACCAATTTCTGGGCAATTTCGGCACTCAACAATTAGGTTTCTCAGAAATCATGATTTTCTTTCCTCTCCTCGTTGCTCGGCTCTCTGTTCTCTGCGTTCAAACTCCACTTTCCTCTCGTGATGGATTTGGGATCAGGGAATAGGAATTTCCAGGGTTAGAGTGAGGTGTGGGTCAAGGAAAACAAATCCCCATTCCCTACCATTCGAAATTTCGGGGTTTTCCCACACTCCATCGACTTCATGAACAATTTCTTCAACCACCTTCTGCAGCAGAATTAAATGTCAACAAGGGAGGTCAAATGGGTTCTAAGGATGACATTTGGTAGTCTATGGTCCAATCCCACAACCCCCTCACCTCTCCCTAGTGGATACACATGGTCCCCTCTTATTAGTTACCTCCATAGCCAATTTTTCTTGGTATTTTATTGCAATGTTAATATTTACATCAATTACAATGTCCCATGGCTTAATAGCACATGGATAACATAATATAAACTACTTGCCTTTACATAAAAACCTAGCATCCACTAGCGGGGCCTTGGCCTTGAGCTCCATGCTAGGATAACATACATCGTATGTATACAATATTTACATTGAAGGCCAAATATGTTCTAAGGGTCAAAATGGGGGTATTCCAATGTTCATTTTAGAGTATTTCAATCCGAGGCTTTCCCACCCACTTGCGTTCCAAATCGTTACTAACGTTTCTGGGAAAAGAATCCATTGTATTATCTTAGACGAAGGAGCCTCTACCTTGGTTATGTCCTTATCCTGTTGGCGATCCATTGGCTCTCCCGAGTTGAATCATTCCCCCACTAAATTGAAATACTTTGATGGACGTGGCTTTCAAACTCACAAGATGTTACAATATTTGACTGTTGAGTTGGGCGGTAAAAGTGTTTCCATTAACGTGGAAGTCGTCGCTGCCCCATTGGATTACAACCTACTACCTGGTCGAAACTGGTTCTATTCCATGACTGCGGTTGCATCATCCTTCTTCCGCATTGTGCAATTTCCCCACCAAGGGAAGATTGTCACTATCGACCAACTAGATTTATGTACACCTGACACCACTACTCATCCCATGGAAAATGTCCCTCTTTTAGGACACTCGACGTATATATATGAGAGTGTGGGGGTAGTACCCCTTAAGTATTCAACCCTCATGGGAGTATTTCCAACACCATATCCCCCTGCCCATGTTGCCATGGTGAACATGATTCCGTCCTCTCATTACTAAAAAGACCAATGGATTGTGCCCGATCTAGATCATTTGGATTCGATTGGATATGTGATTCCTCTCTGCCCCACACAAGCTACTTATGAGGCCATACAATTAGCACCTGATTTACCAGATGTCCACTCTGCCATGGCATCTACCTCACGTTCTCTTCCATTACAAAGGACTTCATCCCTACATGATCCTCTACTCCAGGATTTTCATTCCGACAAGTCAATCATGGATATTATGAGTGTGGATGAATCCCCGTGGGAAGACCTTCGCCATAGATCGTCTTTCCTTCCACCATTAGATTCGGTAGATAATGCCATTGAAACAATTGTTTCACCGGATGTCTTCCCTTAACCTCAATATCCTATCCTACCTGTGGATACGGTAACCGAGGGGAATTTGGATAACATCACGCCTACCTTTCCAATCGACATCTTGGTAAAACCTAGAGTCATGGAAAAAAATCACTTAGGCCAAACTTGTTCTCCGGAAGAAGTCACCACTTTTACGACCTTGTTTAAATAATTCCGCGACGTCTTTGCATGGAGCGACGAGGAAATTCCCGTGATTTATCTTGCTATTGTTATGCATGAGATTCAAACATATCCCGACGCAAAACCTGTCCGGAAAAAAAATCCACCCTATGCACCCTAGGAAAACTGCAGTTATTAAGGTAGAAATAGAAAATCTCTTGAAGGATGGGTTCATTTATCTTGTTCCCTTAACGGAATGGGTCTCTAATGTCATCCCCATCACTAAAAAATAGGGCACCATTAGGGTTTGTGTCGATTACAAAGATTTGAATAAGGCTTGTCCCAAGAACAATTACCCTACCCCGTTCATCAACTAAATCATTGAGAATTGTGCTGGAAGCGTCATCTTCTCATTCATGGATGGCTTTTCCGATTATAATCATGGAAAAAATTCACTTAGGCCAAACTTGTTCTCCGGAAGAAGTCACCACTTTTACGACCTTGTTTAAATAATTCCGCGACGCCTTTGCATGGAGCGACGAGGAAATTCCCGGGATTTATCCTGCTATTGTTATGCATGAGATTCAAACATATCCCGACGCAAAACCTGTCCGGAAAAAAAATCCACCCTGTGCACCCTAGGAAAACTGCAGTTATTAAGGTAGAAATAGAAAATCTCTTGAAGGATGGGTTCATTTATCTCGTTCCCTTAACGGAATGGGTCTCTAATGTCATCCCCATCACTAAAAAATAGGGCACCATTAGGGTTTGTGTCGATTACAAGGATTTGAATAAGGCTTGTCCCAAGAACAATTACCCTACCCCATTCATCAACCAAATCATTGAGAATTGTGTTGGAAGCGTCATCTTCTCATTCATGGATGGCTTTTCCGATTATAATCATGGAAAAAATTCACTTAGGCCAAACTTGTTCTTCGGAAGAAGTCACCACTTTTACGACCTTGTTTAAATAATTCTGCGATGTCTTTGCATGGAGTGACGAGGGAATTCCTGGGATTTATCCTACTATTGTTATGCATGAGATTCAAACATATCTCGACGCAAAACCTGTCTGGCAAAAAAATCCACCCTGTGCACCCTAGGAAAACTGTGATTATTAAGGTAGAAATAGAAAATCTCTTGAAGGATGGGTTCATTTATCTCGTTCCCTTAACATAATGGGTCTCTAATGTCATCCCCGTTACTAAAAAATAGGGCACCATTAGGGTTTGTGTCGATTACAAGGATTTGAATAAGGCTTGTCCCAAGAACAATTACCCTACCCCGTTCATCAACCAAATCATTGAGAATTGTGCTGGAAGCGTCATCTTCTCATTCATGGATGGCTTTTCTGGCTATAATCAGATAGAGATCCATACTGATGAACAACACAAGACAACTTTATTCTTCACATGGGGCACGTTCGCATATCAGAAACTCCCCTTTTCCTTAAAAATGTTGGTGCTACATTCCAGCGGGCCATGTCGTACAATTTTCACGACGTGAAGGACTTTGTGGAACCCTACTTAGACGATCTCCTTTCTCATTCGAATCGTCGATATTTCCACATTGATCATCTAATGACTGTATTCCTCAGATATCTACGGTACAATATCCATCTAAACCCTCACAAGTGCATATTTTGTGTCGAGTCCGGACATTTTTTAGGATTCATCATTTCAAAAGATGGGATCCACATCGATCCCCTCAAGGTGGAATCCATTGTTGCTCTACCACCACCCACAAATATTCCAGAACTTCAAAGTTTGCAGGGGAAGGAAAACTACTTAAGGCATTTTGTGTGCAATTTCGCAAAAAAGACACAGGGATACATGTGGTTGCTCAAGAAGGATGTCCCATTCATTTGGGATGATTATGCTCAACAATCCTTCGACAAATTGAAACATGCTATCACTCATGCACCTGTGTTACAACTGCCCAATTATACCAAGGATTATATCCTTTATCTTGCTGCTCCCACTTCTACTATTGCTATGGTTTTGGTTCAGGAAGATAGTAACACTAGGAGCACGTGATATACTACCTCAGTAAGGGTCTCATTGACTCTGAAGCCCGGTATTCACACATTGAGAAGCTATCTCTCGCAGCAGTCATTTATGTCCAGAAGTTTCATCATTACATCCTCCTCTGCACTACCACCATCATTGCCGACTCTAACCCCATGTACCATGTTCTTACGCTCTAGGTACTAGAGGGAAAATACTCACGTTGGATTGTGATTCTTTAGGAATTCGACCTCCAGTTTGAGAAGGATAAATCAAAGAAGTCTTTGGTTTTCATGGAATTAATTTGTGATCTTCCCCATACTAATAAGGAAAATAAGCCCATGGACTCTCTCCTTGATGAGTCCTTGTTTCTAATCAGTATTTATGACCCATGGTATGGAGGCATCACATTGTATCTCTAGACCCAATGTTTCGGTCCTCAACTATCTCGTGATGAACGTCGTCGTGTGCGTCACCACGCAAAGTATTACCTCATCATTGGTGACACATTGTATCATCGTAGTGTCGATTCTATCCTCCGACGCTGCTTAAATCATGAGGAGGATGAACATGTATTGAATGATTGTCACTCGGGGGCATGTGGCGGTCATCTTTCTAGGATGGCTACAACCTAGAAAATTTTATGCGCTGGATACTATTGGCCTTCCATATTCAAAGATTGTATTGAAGCAATCAAGAAGTGTCCTCCTTGCCAGCTTTTTCATCACAAAAAGTGCTCATATCTCGCCCCATTACATCCATTTATCGCCGTCGGTCCCTTTTCCAAATGGGGCATCGAATTCATGCACTGTAAGCCTACCTCGGACGGGGGGGGGGCATGGTTATGTTATTGTCGCAATAGACTACTTCACCAAGTGGGCCGAGGATATGCCTACGTACAAAGAAGACAACTCAACTACCGCACTCTTTATGTTCAATCATATCATTGCGTGATTTAGAGTCCCTAAAGCCATTGTCACTGACCATGGATCACATTTCCAAAACAAGATGGTTGATGGACTAAGTGCTAGGCTGGGTTTTCAACATGAGAACTCAAATTCCTACTACCCTCAATCGAATGGACAAGTAGAGGCCATTAACAAGGTTTTGAAAACCATGATTCAGCGTATGGTAGGGACACATAAGTCCAACTGGCATACCATGATTTTTTCATCCCTAGGTGTACATGACTTTCGTCAAAACTGCCACTGGATTCACGCCTTTTCAATTGGTCTACGGACTCTAGGAAGTACTACCTATGGAGTGCGAGATTCTGTCATTGAAACTCGTTGTTGAACTCTTATCCAACACCATTGCCGAGGAAGAACGTTTTCTATACTTGGAAAAACTCGACGAAACCCACCGTGATACAACTCTAGCTAACGAAGCTCATAAGAAGCGCATCAAGGACCAGTATGAAAAGTTTGTAAAACCTCGTATATTCAACAAGGGAGATTTGGTCCTCACTTATGACCAAAAACATGATAAACTGGGGGCAGGTAAACTTGAGTCCATGTGGCACAATCCATATGTGGTTAAACACGTGTTGGAAAAAGGAGCATATGAACTTGAAGACTATGAAAAAATATCTTTGGGGGAGCCTCGCAATGGGCTCTACCTAAAGCGGTACTATGCCTAAGTCATTTACACATTAGTAATTTGTATATATTGTCCATGACGTGTGTTTTGCTTGGTGTGACACTTTATTTTTAGTGTGTTAGGATCTTATCATTCCGCTTATACCATGTTCTTCTTGGATGTGCATATGGAAACATGTTTTGGATTCGTAGACGGTTCTAGCCAGCACACCTTTAACTTCGCTTCGTTAGCTTGGGTACTCTATTCCCCTACCAACGAACTGATTAGTTCAGGAGGAACTTGCCTAGGGTTTGCGACCAACAATGCCGCCGAGTATCACGTGGTAATTGGATTATTGAACGACAATTGTTCCTTGGGTGTTACCATCTTATCATCTACCTTGATTCACAACTAGTGGTCTCCCATCTTAACCAGTTCTATGCTATCCGCGATCCCATGTCACTCCGCCTATTCCGGCGAGTACATCTCTTAGAGAGGTCCTTTGAGTCAATTCAATACCTTCATATTCAGAGAGACATGAACACTGTTGCTGATTCCCTAGTTAATTTTATATTAGATTGGTACATTGCAAATTCATAAGCATTTTCATAAAGAGATGCAGAAAATGACACAACATGTAAACTACTCATAGTGTGTAAGCAAACATCCATAATATCCTCAACCATCATAGAACACATAATGTATAAAACCACAAAATAGTGTTTTTATATAAATAATCATCATGTGCAAAAATGTGGTACTGATACAAAATCTGAAGCACATAGGCTTTCAGTAGGTCCTAGCTACAAAAATATGAATCCTAGAGCTTTCAGTACATATACATCACACATGACTATCCCCGTGGATGCTCATGATAGCAGATGATGGCCCTAGCTACTCTACAGAGCAGTGGACCAAAGCGTCCCAAGACTCCAACTATTTGACGCTAGTAGCGGCGAGGTAGTTCATCTATAGATACATCATGTATGTCCAATGTCAATCTATGGAGGTTCTCCTCCAAATCGCTCAACTCCTCTACCGCATCCTGATGAGCAACTTCTATATCCCGTACCACCCCTCTCCTCTCAATTGGAGAAGCACCTATCGGGAGAGACGGACCAACATCTACATCAAACAAGTGTGAACCATCAGTACTACTCCCCAAAACATTCAAAAAATTATAAAATGCAAAAAAATGACAAGAGTTTCGTTCTTACCTAGGTCTCCCCATTGCTCACCCTCAGGAAGGGCCAAGTCTGGGTCTCCCTTGAAATCTGTACTTGCGTACGCATAATCCTCAATCATGAGGACCTTCCCGTGTAGCCACCTGAAGAATGTGGGACCAAAACTGATGATGGGACCCCCACCTCCATGGCAGGCCATGACCTCATACCACCTAACCATGTGAGGATCTCGTGGATCGAGATCCTCTAGCTCAAACTGTGGCCTCAACAATGGGACCCGTTCCAAGAAGCACGAGACCACGATGGACCCATATACAAACTGTTGTAGCTCACCCCCAGTGGCATTTGGTGAGTTGTTCCCTGACATTGATGAGGAGCCCCTCACACCAGTTGAAGACAGTAGGTTCCATACACTCAATGTCATAGAGCATATGGGCCTTGGTGGCCTGATGAGAAGCCTTGCTTCTCGCCACCCATGGTGAATAGCACAGTACGCAGGAGTCGATCTCTGACATTCTTGATGGGAATTTTCCTAGCAAGAATTTGCGTCCCCGGTGTGAAAAATTGAGAAACCAAGCTCTCAATAGACTGGTCACTACCCCGCGGATAGGATAGTGAAACTGGGGCTCCCCTCCCAAACAAACCTGTTAGAAAACAAACATACTCCACATCTAAAGTAAGAATGTGGGAACCCACATGGAAGTGCTTGTCACATCCCCTCCGATCGATCCAACGGAAGGAAGGGAACATGACTATGGATCTTCGGATTTTTAATAAACTCAACCCCATTCATTAGATTCATACATATAAAAAAATATGTGTGTGCAGATCTATCAAACACAGCAGAAGTAAAATTCTTCTACACACATATATCATGCAATTTCCAGCATATTGATAACATTCATCAAATAATTAAAACCTTGTAGAAGTGAAGCACATAAATAAAATACTTATCTTCATGGTGAAATTATCCCAAGCAACTAGCTATGTCACTGCAATGTTCCACCCAACCACAGGCCGATTGTGTTCATCAATCTCTCAACACAACTGCCACCCTCGAGTTGGGCATGATTTCTACAAGGATTCAAAGGGGACTCTCAAGCTCGGCACAACCCAAGCAAACATCACATCTAAGCCAAGCCAGTCCATAGCTGGGTTTATCATGCCAACGTGAACCCTTCTATTTTTGGATGCTTTCACTCAAGCTCAAAGCAAAACAATGGGTACCCAAACCATACACAACAAGCTCAATTATTGGGCATGGATAAATAGTTTTACTATGGGATATACAAAGACATGATTTCCATGGATTCTTCCACTTCGTGGCACACCCAAAACGAATTGTGGGAAGGGAAATCAACTCTAGGGAGCAAAAACATGTTTTCCAACAGGTATGTGGGAATTCATAGGTAAAAAATGACCTCCCACGATCCCCAAAATAGATTTCTTTTCTTCCCCACAGCTCTGCAACACAAAAATGACCTCCCAGCTATGGGAAAATGAGGGTAAAATCAAGGATAACATGAGGGAAAACGCCCAGCTAGCCCAGAACTCGTGGGAGAGCAAAACTGATGCATGAAGAATGGCTTAGGGAGTAAATTTGTGGCTATTTTCTTGCCCAGGAAGCCAAACACGTTTTTCCAAAATGGTGGCTTGCCCATACTTGAATTTGGATAGCCATACCCCCCATTCCCCAAGGAATTAACTATCTCAACCAACTCTTGGAAGAAATAAAATGATTGGGTAGAAAAGTCAACATGGGTAGTTGAGGGTTTATGGGTTCTCTCATTGACACTTGGCTTGACTTGATTGGATCCAAGGGTTTGCATATATTTCCCGTCCAATTCCTTGTAAAAATCATGCTCCCATCTCTTGTTGCATTGCATAGCTAGTTGTGGGTATTTTATTAAAATGCAAATTTACATGATATTTACAATTCCCTTGTGCCTGACTAGCACGCAAACCATATGCATCACTAAATCGATGGTAGGGCCTTGGCCTTGAGCTCCTCACCACGATTTTATAACAATATTACATCATTTACAATTTAATGCAATGGGGTCAAAATCAGGATATTACAGTGCTACTGATCCGGATTCCATAATCCGATCAAATAATCTAGTAACTGTACTTGGACCCTCATGCCCTGTATGTGAAAGAAATTTAACAAGCCACATCGTTGCAATGCATTCATTGAATTTGGGTCATTTTCCGCTTGGGAATATTCCATTTCGTGCTCTCTTTCCTTCAATTGGACCATGGTGCAAGTCAAAACCTGCATGAACATCAATTAGATGCATATTAGAACCTTTCTCAAGATTTGGATTAGTCTTCTTTGGCCCCATTTTTTATTTTTCCATGTGGATATGTGCCGAAGTACCCCGCCTTTGTGGACAGTGCGTCAACGACGCACTTTCACCATGCGAGAAGCGCATCAAAGAGCTCTCTACACACTTCCCGAAAGGGGAAAATGCGTTGCCCAGGGCACGCGCAATCCTCTCTACAAGCCAAAAACCCTAAAAAATGACCAAAAAACATAAAACTAATCCACTAGAAAGGTAGATAGCAGGGTTAAGGCCTACCTGTCGCTGACGTGGCGAGGAATATATGACTGTGGCCTCCGCAATCCACGTTTGAAAATCAGCTCGAAAGTGGTGTTTTTACTATTTCCAACTTGGTAAAAAACATTGGTAACTATTTCTTACTATTTGACTTTTATATAGAAGAAAATGGAATATTCCCTTTTTAAATTTTCTTTTATGGGTATTTTTTGCTATAGTTGGTAATCTCTTTACGTCTAAACACCTTATTGTCATTTCTGACTTAGTTTTTGGAGTTGGCAGATGAAGTAAAGCAGTGTTCTAACTTTATTGGAGACCATCGTTGACGTTTCATACTTTTCATCAAGTGTGAGTAAGTCGTTGAGTGTTTTTTATGCTATTATACCGCCCATTAAAATCAGATATTGATGGCATCAAGCTTACTTTTGTCCTTTCTCATGCTCATGAAACTACGAGAATAAGTCATCGAGTTACATTTTATCACTTTTTCGGGCTCATAAAAATTCCACGAAAAAATGAATCCCTCAGAGTTCCTCTTTAAGCTCTTTTCAAACTCCCTAAATATGAAAAGATTGCCAAGTGAACTTGATTATTTCACACTTGTAAAAGTGTTGAAAGGTCGTCTTTCTGGTGATAATTTACCCCTTTTTTAGACCAGGAGGACTATTTACGAAAAAGGAGCACTCCCGTTAATTATGACTGGAAGAGTTCTCTCTCATGTTGTTTTATCCTTTTTCGGATGAGGAGACTAACTTTTACGAAAAAGAACTATTTGGAGTCTTCTTTAGTTCTTTTCAGACTCTCTAAACATGAAATGACGCCGAGTTTTCCTTCTCTGTACTCGTTAAAATATGACATTGAAGGGCCCTTTTTGGGATGAACCCCTCCTATCCCAGGTTCGTAAAACATATGAGATCGGACTCATCCAAAGGATGAGCTATACCAAGCATCTGTTACCCTCCTCAATCTAGTTAAAAAAAAAGAGGTACTCATCAATCATGATGGGGACAAGGAAAGAGTTTGCGTTTCATTGTAATTATGGCAGTACTTAGTCACTCTTGAACATGGCTCTCGTTTGCATATGCATACAACACTTGAATAATCTGCTTTTCTTCGAGTCCCACCAATTCTATGAGTCTTTTCACTCCTTTGATTCATTCAAAGAATGATTCCATCATCAGTTGCATTAGGGGTTGGTGTCATTCTCGTCATATCAATGCTTCCAAGTCATGCCATTCCCATGTTCAAGAGATGTATGTTCGTCGAAGTCAATCTTTGCAGTCATTCTACCTTCTATCACGTTGGTCATTCCTGAGTTAGTCTGAAGTGTCTCTCTACAGTCTGATCTAATCCAAAACATTTTCGTTCGTGTTTCGTGTCGATTATGGAGGAAACATCACATCCCTCCTTCGATTGGTTTATCCTTGTCGACTTCAACACATCATCTGAGGATTAAACCTAGAAACCATTCAAGTACCTTGGGCCTGCATGTCTCAATGGTAGGTTACCTTGCTTTCAATAGTAAGTTCACATCATTGACTTCTAATTGAAATATTCCACTGAGTGTTCGACCTCAGATCATTGATTCACATTCAGTGGTATGTAATATGATACCTTGGGGATCATTGACATCAATGGTGATTTCCCTCGCGCTTGTTAACGGTATACATCAATGACCGGTAATCAAGTGGTTTCTACCATGTTCGACTTCAAAACATTGTAATCACATGGTTAGAATCACATTGTTGCGGGTTTGTCTTGAAGACCCTGAGTTAAGTCATAAATATCACCCAGGTTATGATGGATATTGTTTTGATTCATATTACACGGATCCACTTTTGTATTGGTCGTGGTTGTGTTATCATATCATCATGGATCTACAATTGTGTCTAGTAGCCATGATTGTGTTCAGTCGGTCTTTACTACCATGGATCTGCAATGTATTGGTTGGCAACCATGTTATGAGTCAGTTTGAGACATGTATCTCAGAGTTGATTGTATTGCATAAGATCTTTGTTCGTCGCTCCAACCGACAATCCTTACTTCGATTTTTTCCCTACCAACTTAGATCCAAATCCTAGGCTCTATCAAGTGCCGAGAGGGATCAAATCACCTGAGGTGAAAACCTGGGCTAGGTATATCATTTTTACTTCTTATATTTTTTTAACTTCTTATCCACTATAATATTTTTTTAACTTCTTATCCACTATAATGTTTTTTTAATTTCTTATGTTTTTACATTAATTACCGACATAATGTTTATTACTTTTTACTTTGTAATATACACTATAATATTTTTTTAACTTCTTATGTTTCTACATTAATGGCCGATATAATATTTATTACTTTTTACTTTGTATTATTCTTTTTTGTTTATGGCAGACAAAATGGACAAACATGGACAAACGTTACAAGATCTCCCTCATACTGGGCTGTGGAGTGCCTCTCGGTGCAATTACAAACCATTTCACCTACCTTATTTTTCCAGCTTCATGCTTTGGGGGGCATTCCGTTACACCAAAATCTCATCACCGTGATTGACGTGTCATCTATATGCCATGATCCCTAAAGTTCCTGAGCTAAAACACTGAAAGAGAAGTTGTTGTCTTCCCTTGTAACCTTTTGTTGTCACCCCCGACGTGCCCTGCTATCCAGCAAGGTGCGTCAGGTTCAAGGTGACGCGCTTTGCAACTTAGCAGAGTGCGTCGGTGACACAGACTGCTCTTGTACAAGGGGCATTGATCACTATTTGACACATGTTTCCCTTGTGCAAGGTGTGTCGCAGTTGGTTAAAATGGAAAAAGAGAAGCTTTGAGCGACTTCTTGAAGCTTGGATGGCATGGAGACTTATCCCTACTTACCTGGAAAGGTGGTAGTTGATCCCCTTACCTAGTGGGATGATCCCTTAAGCCTCTCTCCTAAATCCTCAACCTCTCCTATCCCTTTAGCTCTCTATATATGAACCCCCTCTCCATTGTCAAGGGAGGAAGGATAGAGTACTCTTATGCTGGTGGAATTTCTCTAGGTGATCCTTTTCATTCATTAGGAGTTTAGGAATTCAATCTTAGAGGCTAGGATTGTTGGAAGGAGGTTACAACGTTAAATATTTGGTCGTAACACCTCTCCCTTTGTACTCTTACTATTACATTTAATACAAGTTCTTTCCATAAATGTTATTGTGTTAATGATATTTAGGATTTTCCTCTTTGACTGTTAATCTAGATCAATTCATATCCATATGATTTTACCACTTGTTTGTTTCCACATACTTCGCTTGGTTTTGCAGCTAAATATCTGAATACTTGGAACTTGGAGCAGCAAGGAGAAAGGAATTGCATAATTGAGGTAAGACATATCTTTATTTGTTTTATGTACCCATTTTTTCTAGACCTAAACCATTTAGGCTAGGGAGATCTATTTGAGTCCACTCATACAGATTGTCTGTAAACAAACTTTGCATGGGGCTTGAGTCCATCACATAGGCCTTATATAGAGGGAAGTTTTGGCTTGTGTTTGGGATATGGTGGCCATTTTGGGATGTATAACACCATGAATATTTTTTTACAACTAGGCCATGGTTTGGGATTAACTTCTAAGGCCTAAGTTCATATGAGTGAGATATGTCCATCATTTTGAGAATTAACATACCAAGGATGATTCTCAATTCCCATGCCATGGTCTAGGGATAAAAGGCGAATCACTAGACCATAACATATATTTCTATGGGGCTCATGTCCCATGTTTCATCGCTCGGGGCATCACACATGCCCTTAATACATAGTCTTTGGCCTACTAGTTTGATATGGCGGTGATTTCAAGGTTTGAAAGACTTGATATGTTTCTTGGGGATAAGGGCATAGTTTGGTGCAAAAAATTAGGTTCTAATCCATGAAATCTGTCTCTAACCCTTACATGCCATGTGTGGGGCCTTAAGCCAAAACATAGGACATGCATAGGCAATATTTGGCATGTGAGTAAGATGTGGTGTAACATTTGAAGGTTTAGTACACCAAGGATGGTTCTCATGACCTAAGTTGTGGTCTAGGGTGAAGATCCAGAGTTTTAGTCCTTAACATGTGGCTTTCGGGTTCTACATAGGCCATCCATGAGGCCCTAGCCGATCTTTTCCCTATGACATGGATATGATGGCCATTTTTAGGTTTATCACATCATGGACGCTTCTTGGTCACTAATCCATGGTTTGATACCAAAACCCATGTTGTTGGGATAAAACATTTGTCTATGGGGCTCATGATCTTTGCACAGTAACCCATATCATTGCATAGGTCCTGTGTATGTAATCCTTAGCCTACATGTGAGATATGGCCACCACATTGAGGAGGGGAACACCAGGGGTGGATCTTGAGGACTATTCCATGGTATAAGGAAAAAGCTAGGACCTTATGCTATCATGGTCCATGTGTAGGGCCGTACACATAATTACTTTACCTTACAAATAAGATATGGTGGCCATTTCAATATTTGTAACATTGACCAGGATGGTTCTTGTGGCCTATGAACTAAATTTAGGGTCTAATGCCATTTTAATTTGAGATGGGGTTGATGGTCAATGCATGTTAACCTAGATTACCACATAAGAACTACGTATGGAATCTCTATCCTACATGTAACAATTCCCTTTGTGGCTCATGAGTGATGTGTCGTAAGGCCTTGAGACATCACATAATCTCTATAGAGGGAATATTCTTTCAACTACAAGTGGGATATGTTGGTATTTTGAGATTTGAACACCAATAATGTATCTCTTGGCCCACACCATGGTCTAGGGTTTAAATTTATGGCCTAAGTTCATACCAATTGCTTATGTGGTCATGGACCATTGCAATGCCCTTGACCATCACATAGCATGCATCTGCATAGAAAATCTCTAGTCTACATGTGAGATATGGTCATCATTTTGAGAAATTGCACATAGGGGATGGTTCTTGATGTGCATAGGGGATGGTTTTTGATGCACATAAGGGATGGTTCTTGGTTCTTAGGTTGTAACATTTTCCTCTAAATCTCATGGTCCATACGTGGGGCCCCAAATTACCACCACAATCCCTCCATATGGAATCTTTGGCATGTCAGTTGGATATGGTCATGGCCATTTTGAGGTTTATAACAACATGAATGGTTCCTAATACCCAAGTAAAGGTTTCATGAGATATAATCTGTGGGGTCCTTAGCCACTACGTAGGCCTTATAAATGGGAACTTTGTCATGTGAGTAGGATATGGTTTCCATTTAAAGTTTGTGGCACCAAGCCGATTTCAATGCCAAAAGTGTAGGTTGTTGGGTCAAAAATTTAGCGTACTCTAAGGCTCTTCACGGGAATCAGGGATGGTTCTCATGGCTTAAGATATCATTCATGGACAAAATTTAGGTCCTTATGCCATATCATTTATCTTTCAGGTATTATCACATGCCATGTGTGGGGTTTGAAGCTACCACATATGCCCCATATTTTGAATCTAATTTGGCTCATGAGAAAGATATGGTGGTCATTTCAAGGTTTTACACATCATGGATGGTTCACATAAAATGGGCCATAATACTAGAAGGAAACCAAGGGTCTTAGGTGATAATATTTTCCTTTCAGAATCATGATTGCGTATGTACATGAGTTCCTAAGGCCACCATACAAGACCTACATAGGGAATATTTAGGCTATAAGTAGGATATGGTGGGAATATATATTCCTTATCATATGAGTGAGATATGATCCATATTTTGATTTTTGGCATAGCAAGGATGGTTCTTAGCTCCCATGCCATGGTCCAAATACAAAACTTGATAATGTTGACCATAAAAATTGTCATTAGGGATCATGGGACATATGTGGGCCCTTGGGAAATCTCACATGTAGTCCTAAATATGAAAATTTTCCTTCCCATTTCAACATGCTAGTTATTTTCCCTCCATTTCTCTTTCTTCTCATTGTTTTCCCCTTTTTGTGAAATGTGAATCCGATGGTTTCCAATGGAAAATAATGGAAGCGAGAGGAGAGATAACCAGGCCAAAGTTCGAGAGGTACTTTTTTTGCATATCAAATATATCAAGGGAGATTCTAGTGTCTTATGGTCTTGGGGAAAAACCACGAAAAATTAGCCCATGGGTGAAATTTCACCCCTAAAAGTTTCCCTAGTACCATGACTTAATAATCCATGAAAACAATATCTTGCACACCAAACCTTGAAATGACATCCATATCTCACTTATAGGCCAAATATTCCCTATATAGGGTATGTGTGATGTCCTAGGTCAGCACCAGGCATGTGCCATGAACCCCAAAAGTTAATATTGATAATTTAAGACTCTCTTGTTTGATGTTGGATCGCCGATTGGGTTATGAGAACCATCTGTGCTATGTGAAACCTTGAAATGGCCACCATATCAAGCTCATAGTACAAAGATATGTTATATAGGGGTATATGTGGTTCCCTAGGGTTGATCCATGCATGGCCCATGATCCCCAAAGAAAAATGTTAAAGGCTTTGCACATCAGGGATAGATCTCAAGGCTTGAGACATGGTTAGAGGAAGAGCACTAGCATCTTAGGGTGTAAAATAGGCCTTTAGTGCTCATGGACCATGTATAATGTCCAAAACCACCACAAAAGCCCCTATAAAGATAATTTTTTTCCTACATGTGTCATATGGGTGTGATTATGAGGATTTGCACATCAGGGATGCTTGTTAGGGCCCTAGGAACATGAAAGGAGGAACACCAATGTACTAGGGCCTAAAATATATTTTTATGGATCATGGACCATGCACATCAAACAAAACCACCACAAAAGCATGTGAATGAAATCTTTGGTCTACAAGTGTTGTATGAGCATCATTGTGAGGTTTTGTGCACTAAGGATGATTCTTGGGGCCTTGGATATTGTCCAAGGAGGAAGAATAATATCTTCGGTTGTAAAATAAAATTTTATGGCTTGTGGACCATGCAAGCTTTGGTCTACAGGTGTTAAAATTAGTAAATTTTAACACCACATATGATTTCTGATACCCCCATCAATAAAATTTAACACCGCAGATGGATTCGAAGACCCCCTAACGGGGGTCTCTGAATCCATCTCTAGGTAAACCCAACTAGAACCTATTGGGATGCAACAATGGAGTTCCCAACCTTCAATAAGAATATGCACAATGAGATTATGGAACTAAATATGTCCCTTAGAAGACATGAAGATCAACTCAAAGGAAACAACTCAATTATCCACTCTATCTCCTCACAAAAGAAAAATGCGATAATGAAAAACGTCTCCACTGTTGAAACTCTAGACGCTAATCAACAACATTTGATAGTCTTGGAAGAAGAGGTAGACACTCTCCAAAACTCCGTCAACAATTGGAATCACAAATCCACCACAACGGCCTCGGACCAAGGAAGTGTGATGGAGGAAGATCACGACCAATTTAGGGAGGAAGAAACAATGCAATAGCCACAAGGAAATATGGAAACATAAAGAGTCTCTCAATCATCTAGATCCAACCAACAATTAAAATAACAAGTAATTTTACATGTTTTGCAAATGCATTTTGATTCTAGACCTCTTTTATCAGTTTTATACTAGTATAACTTACTATCTTTGCACAACAAGGGATGACTGGAATAATTTTCGACCTCTTTTAAGCTTTTTCCTAGATTGACATTTACTCTTTATAGGTAAACACTCTAAGACTCTGCTTTGTAGCAAATTTTATTAATACAATCATAGCCATTTTCATGAAAAACAAATTAATGACTTTTTTTATAAAATATTATCATAAACTACTAACATGAGTTATGGATAAACAATGAATAATTTAGTTACATTAGTGCAAACTCATTTTAGCATGCCTTACCCTTACCATGTTAATTAGGATAACTCGCATTGAATTGATTTTTATATGCTTAGATGTGTCCTTACTTTTATTTATGGATTGAAAATTTTACCCACACATACACATACACATATATGATTGAAAACATTGTTTCTCAATTTCTCAACTTGTACTTGATTCAACATGATTGTATTCTCAACTTTTCTATACAATTTATCATGATGCCTCCATTTCTCAATCAAATGAATATAAATGAAATCATTTATCCACCTTTGCCTTCAATTGTAAAGGTATAATTGTATTATAATATATAGTGATATTTATAATAAATTTATAAAAATACTAAAACAATCATTCTCTATCATTTTCTCATATGCTCTCCCAAACGTACTCATGAACTAGTGGAGAAAGGGCTTTTGGCACCATAAGAGAGAAGAAATATAGGTTTTGTAAAAAAGCGTCGATTTTATAGTGAATTGGGGGAATGACCAATTAGTGAGAATAATTTAGGTTTTTACTCTAGTTTATGGGTGTGGAGAGGGTTTTGGGGGAAAGATCAAGAGTGAGAGTGGGTAAGTTTTGTGGAATGTGGACTTTCAAAATGAATTTGTGGAATTTATTTGAAAATGTCAATAATTTAGAGTTTTGTGAATGTGTTTGTGTTTCTGTAGTAGAGGTTGACTAGTTTGAGAGTCATGTTGTGCTAGTTTGAGGACTACATTGTGTGTATATTGCCATCATGGAGATAACATGGAGGCTTCTTAAACAACAAAGTAATAATTCAAGTTTGGACAAGGTATATGTAGAGAATTTAAGAGATTCACCCAAGGAAAGTTTGCAAGTATTTGATATTTCAAAACCTCATGAATGTTTTTAATGCTATGTTTTTGGACGAGTGGCAGTTAGGGTTTGTCTTAATCTTGTAGTTTAAATCTTTATTCAACTTTCTCATTGAATGTGTTTATCATAAAAACCATGTTTTGACTTCCTCGATATGTATTATTATGTTTTGTGATAGCGGAATTTGAGTTTAATTTTGCCAATCTTGCATTTGAAATGGCATGAGCTTATCCCTACCTTACCAACTAGATTTTTCTCCCAGTCCCAATGTAGATGCAAAGGTTTAGAATCTTCCTAATCATACCTACAATTCAATCTCTCCCTACCTAACCATTGGGTTTTTTCTCCCAATCCCAATGCAAATGCAAAGGCTTATAATCTTAATAATCAAACCTAAAATCCATCCTTTACCTATTATTTTGTCCTCCTCTAACATCTTAACAATGACAGAAAAAACATAATGGAAATGAGCTCTATACAAAGAACCAAATCCAACCAAAGCCACCCTCATGAAGGAGGTTCAGGTGATAACTACTAAGCCTATTTGTATCTTCTGTTAAAATATAACACTATAACATATGCACATCCTTTCTCTTACAGATTTGGATAGCTCAAGCAAGTAAGAAAAAGGGCTAAGAGACTTCCCATTTAATTGGAATATGGACACGAAGAAAATGCAATTAGGTTCAAGGAAAATTTTGGTTTGGTTTTAGTTTGCAACAAGGTCCATAAATGGGCTATGACAAGAATGTAAATTTTTATAACATGTTTTCTTCCCCAAAATTCTTATTTATGATGAGAATGTTAAAATCCATTCCCTTCTCAATCGGTATATAGAGTTTTACTTGTAGCAGTATTAAAATCCAACAAAGAAAACTTTTGGGACAGGATGTAAGCATTCTTTAAGGATAATAGATTCATTTTTTAAATTGAAAAATTACTAATGAGGAGGATTTTGAATAAGAACTTGTTCAAAAAATGACAAAAATAAATTCTACAAATTAGTACCCAATCTAAGTCATTACAATTTGATTATTTTTGTAATGGTTGAGGCTAAGACGATGTAAGTATTAGACTTGGCTAATTCCTAGACACCCATGTATAATATGTAAAAAGCAATGTGACCCCTAAAATGAGAAGCACAAGAGAAATGCCCACAAGGATCAAAACTTTGAGATGTTATATTTTTTGGTTTGACAACTTTAAGGGATTTACTTGTTTTATTGTTGTTACTAAAATCAATAATTAAATCATCAAAAACCCAAATTAAAATACCCCATACAAAACCATGTTTCGATCTGCTTGAATCGACATATTTATTGGAAGGATAAAATAGGTGCATATTAACTTCTAGCATTACTCTAAAATTGTTTACACCATGTTTGATGGTGCTTCATAATATTTCTAGGTACATGGTGTATGGTAAGTGAAGGATTTTCACATTGGAGATGGCTTACTCAATGATTATTTGACCTCAATTACGTACTTGTATGTCATTCTTCCTTAGGGTGTATTGACAGGGCAAAATATCCAACATTAGTAGCAAGAGTTAAGCCCATAAAAGAGGCCCAATTAAACTATTCCCTATTTGGTGTGGAAAAATCCTCTAGATTGATCTCCTACCAAACTTTTGATGGGCTTTAAAATCTTCAGGTTCCTTTGTATTTTTTATAGTTTTATAGAGAAAAGAATAATTCTGATTACCTAAATGTGCTCTAAAACAATTAAAACTATTTAAAATGATTCCAAAATAACTTTTTTTTTACAGTAACTAGTAAGAAGCTTTATATTAAAAAAGGAAGGACTGTTACAAAAATTGGGAAGACTGAACCCAAAAAAAGAGGGATGAAGACACCTCAATACCAGTATTTACAATTTAGAGAAACAACTAACTGAACAAGGAAAGAAGACAGTCTGCTATATCAGGTGATTACATATTTAAAATAAAAGATAAACATAACATAGATAATCCAGTGCTTAGTTGTCTGCTGAGCGACAAGCTTTTTTCTTGCTACCTGCAACCAGATTCGCGTTATCTTCCATGCCCAGGATCGCAGAAGGGATATTTCTCTTGTTGGTTCTAATACAGTCCACCTTGTCTTCGACTATCCTGAGACAGCTGTGCATAGACTCCATTTTTCCAACCATACTATCAAATTGTTCCTTCATTTTGCTGTTGGTGCTTCTAGTATCAGAGATTGAAATTTCAACAAGGGTGGCAAGGTGAGAGAGAGATTTTTTCAGATCTTTGTTTTCACCTCTCAACCAACATACCTGAGATTCGATGTCTTGCAGATGAGACAACACACCAGGGGGAGGGCTTTCCGGTCCACGACGTGAGTCCAGGTTCATAATACCAGCCATTTCTTCAACCAAATTCTAGAGCTTTCCAGTTCCAGTCTCCCCATTGCTGCCGCATAATTGCTATAGAGAACCATGTTGCAAAGAAGCACCAAAATTTGGATTGGATCCAGTGTCTGTGGGGCACCAATTCTTCCCATAATCGATCTCGTAACCATTCTGAACCCCGTTAGCAAGGTTTCCAATTCCCTGACCAACGTCCTATTGCAACCACCCTCTGCCGAACTCCGTGTTTTTAGGCTTCCCATGACGGACATGCCTTGTCTTGTTGGCGATGGAGCCATGAGCGTCTTTGTCACTGATCCCATTCCCTTGCACCACCTCAAGGGCAGAGAGGTAACGCTTCAGTCCGAATCCCTCAGAATTAACCTGAATGTGAGTCTTGCATTGACGACATTGCAGTGCCAGGAGGTAGAGCCCAGAGTTACCACCTATATTTCGACAATCCATGATGCATTGTAATTCAAAGCGCCTGAACCAGAACCACTCGATATTCCAGAGAATGTAGAGAAGGAATGTATGAGGTATGTCGTCGCCCAAAGTCTTGAAATAGGAGCAGGAAACCCTGCCATCTATGCACAATAAATTCTCGCATGTGAGACAATAGGGGCCAGACGAGATAATGCGCCCTCGCTTGTATCTTGGGAACGGGAGACGAGATCGTGAGGTGATATTGAGCTTGACCCATATTAAATTCATCCAAGCTTTCGCGGAGGCCATTGTTTCCCCAATGGAACTTTGGAAAGTTAGCTACAAGGTAAGGATGCTAGGATAGCTAGGGTGATCCATAACATTAAGGAACCAAAATATTTGCAATGTTTTGTCCATTTTTAACCATAATACCACAGTTTAACCCTGCTCCTATATTTTCCATGGAGTCTGCTTGTTTGTTGTTGTTCCTTAGAACGTGGTAGAGGGATATAGTTCTTAATTCTTTGATCTTGTGGAAGAAATGGTATTGATACTTGGAGGATGGTTTACAGACTTTTTTAGCTAAGGCCCTAGCTTCTTGAATCACTAGGAGGGAATCCCCAATGGCTACAAGGTCCTGCGCATTATTCTCCTTAGCTATATCAATGCCTTTGAGTAAGGCAAGCCACTCCGCATCATTGTTTGTCTGCCTTCCAATCCCCCATACATAGTCAGTCAGCTTGTTTCCTTCAGAGTCCATAAGAACTCCCCCCGCATCTGCCAACCCTGTATGATTACAAAATAACTTAATGAATATAATTAACTACTATTACATCATTAAGAAAAATCTAAGAATTAGTTTTGGAGAAGATTCAAAGATAAAATAACAAATCTTTTGATAATCAAATGAAGACAAATCTTTAATTAAAACTTAACTTAATTCTATTTGATATGATACAATCAAGATATATTGAAGAAAGAACTATAAGAAATATTAACAATACGTCGTATTAATTTGAAATAAATAAATCAAAATTCCTTACAAGACATCTAAGTTATTCAAAAAGATATAGAGTAGTCCACATCTCCCCATAGATAGAAGTCACTTTCTCTAGTAATAAATTCCTTGGCCAATGACTCGCTTTTTAATATTAGCTAAATGTTAGAAAGAGTCTACAAAAGAATTTATATCGAAAATTCATTAACACTTCTCGAGTTTCTCTACCAATACAAATTAAGAGTTAGTTAAAATAACTAACTTTTAATGTAACCGTTAGATGAGTTACATGATTTATCCTTGGTTAGCTCTTATGATATTTCTCCCATTCCTGAAATAAGATTTTACAAAATAGAATATGAGGGAACATATGTTCCCTGCACGGGGCCTTTAGAGTTGGTAGTTGCATAGATAATAGTTTAATGTACTTCTCTAAGGAAAAGCATATTGGATTTGTGTTTTCTTCTTTGCTTCATCGGTAGAAAAAAATTTCAAATGAATTTGTATTAACATTAGATACTTCTTGAATATCTACTTGATTTATTTGAGTTATTTTTCAAAAGATTTCATTACTTGTTCAGTTGAGTGAAGTTTTCCAAGTGGCCTGAGAGAAGGGAGTTGGCATTGATTAGTGGCGTCTTCAATGAAATCCCATATTTTGGTACAATCCAATTGCTAGACTAGGTGCAAATGGAGATAATAAGGCCAAATAGAGATAAGATTGAGATGCATTTCATTAAGATAAATCACAAATAAATACAATGAGATGACCCTTAGTTTCATCTTCCAAAAGGTATCTTGGACTCCATGATGACTCTTCATATTCACCTATGACTCTTCATGTGAATAGTAATACCATAACCCTACGGATTAGGTTTCCAACATTCCCCCCTTAATATGAAGGGGTGTTTGTGAGTCCAAGCATCTTTCTAAAAGAGAGCTGAAATTTGGAAGTGGATAGTTGCCAATGGCTAAAAATTTCTAATCTGATCATTTCTCAAATTGATAAAGATGATATCACTGAAGTTCTCTCTGAATTGGTGATTTTGTGATGACCAAAAATCAATAGCTAGAAAAAGTTGATGTCTTCTTCTAAATGGGGGTTTTGGATGACCACAAACCAATAGCTAATAGAAGTTGATGTTTTCTACTACATGGTGGTTTTGGATGACCACAAACAATAGCTAATGTATTCTACTAAATGGTGGTTTTGGATCATCACAAACCAATTATGGTTAGAAGAAGTCGATGTCGTCTAATAAATGGTGGGTTTAGATGACCATATACCAATAGTTAGAAGAAGTTGATGTCTCCTACTAAATGGCGGTTTTGGATGACCACAAACCAAAGTCTAGTAGAGGCTAATGTCCTTTACTCAATTGCAGTTTTGGATGAACACAACCAAAGGTTAGAAAAGGCTGGTGTCTTCTACTAAATGGTGGTTTAGGATGACCACAAACCAATAGATGCTCTAAAACATTACTCTAACTATGCCTCCTGGTTTCAACTCTGTATCTCACTATGGCTTGAGTCTTTGGCTACTAGATCTACTTATAGCTATGGCTCCGACTCACTTGCTCTTGTAATGTAGAAGTCTACTTATTCAAAAATTTATCTTATTGACAAGACTTCAAAAATCGAAGCCTAAATGTCAATCCATGATATCCCCGTTGAAATAATATGCAGTTGCGGAAGATATTCTTGTATTTCATAAACCCTAATGTAAAACCCTAAAAGAATGATATTAAAGACATACTCTCAATAAATCAAGTGAAAATAGACAAGTCGGACCCACAAAAATCAATGGGTAAAACTGCCCCAAACAATGGGTAAAACTGCCCCAAACAGTGGGAAAAACTACCCTAGTGAAGTCGTCCCTATAGTGAAAAATTTAGCCATAAAAGAGTATAAATAAGGGGGTCGAATTCCAAATTTGGGGATATCACACAAGTTCGCTCAAGCAATAGAGAGACAAGTGCGCAAGAGGGAGAGAGTAGCAACATCTTGAGGAAGACATATATTCTTGGGGTTATCTTATCTTTTCTTCTTATGTATCTTTCTGTGAGAGAGCTTTAGTTCTTCGTTGTATTGACATTGTACTTTGTTGACGAATCTATATTGAGAAGTTATGCTGGGTTTTTTCCCATGAGAGGGTTTTCCCAAGATAAATATTTGTGTCTATTGTTGAATGTGTTTCTTTCAATGATCCTTATGCATGAAATATGATAAATTGAATGAAAGTCTAATATAATTGCTCTTAAGTTAAAATTCTAACATAGTAATAGAGTAGGACTGAAAGAAAGCATTGCGACAATTGCGAAAGTTGGAAACTAGGGATTATTAGTTCTAGGGTTTTCATCCATAGATCAAGATTGATATTAGCATCCTTGAACTCACCCTAGGAGGGAACATCTATTTGTGGATTTAGATCTCAGATCCGACAATTCTCAATTTTGACCTAAATTCTACAGAAACTACAAAAATTGCAGAAATAAGGGTTTCCAGTTTTTGCCTGTTCTGTCCATAGATCTAAGTGAAAAGGAGGTTTTCTCAACTCGCCTCAGGAGGGTGCATATTTCTAGTAGATCATATTCTCCATTGAATAAATTTCAATTTTGACCCTCCTCTTGCTAGGGTTTCCAGAACCAGATTTGGCAAGATGACAAACAACACCAAGCTTGATAAGAAGCTTGAAGGGGATGATAACTTCAAAGCTTGGAAGTATAGGATGCTCCTCATCCTAGAAGAAAATGACTTGGAAAATTTTGCTGAAGAAGTGGTTTATGAGCCAAATGGAGATGAGGCTAAGGAAAGGCACACGAAGAACATGGTTAGGGCAAAGAGAATTATTATTGATTCTATCAAGGATCACGTGATCCCTCATGTCTCATAAAAAAATACTCCAAAGAAAATGTTTGATACATTGACCAATTTGTTTGAAGACAAGAAAATCAATCAAAAGATTACCTTGAGGACTCAACTCAAGAATGTGAAGATGCAGGAGGCAGAAACAATCCAATCCTACTTCACAAGGGTATCTGAGATCAAGGAACAATTTGAAGCTATTGGGGACAAGGTTGAGGAAGCAGAAGTAGTAATGACCACTTTGAATGACCTTCAAAGGTCATGGGAATCTTTCATCTAGGGAATATGTTCTATAAAGAAGTTAACAAATTTCAGTAGACTATGGGAAGAATGTTCTAAAAAAGAAGCTAGATTGGTAGCAAGAGAAGAGAAGTTGGGTAATGATGAATATCAAGCACTAGCAAAACACACAAAGAAAGAAAAGAGCACAGAAAAAGTTCATCCTTCAAATAAGTCTCAAAAGTTTCAAAAGTCTTAAAAGAATCAAAGGGATTACTCAAAATTCAGATGCTACGATTTCCAGAAGATGGGACATATTGTGAGAAATTGTCCTCAAGTAAGAGATCAAATCAAAAGAGGAAAAATGCATCATGCTCATACCATAGAAGATGGTGAACTTGTTCAAAAGAAAACAAGAGAAGATGATTCAAGTGAAGAATATGTATTGATATTAGCTCTTATAGGGATAGCCACTCATGGAAGTGACACATGTCTTGTTGATAGTGGTGCTTCTAAGCACATGACTGGTTACAAGGATTCTCTCACAAGTTTGATTCAAAAGGATTCAACTCATAAGGTGAAGCTTGGAGATGATCATCAGTATCCTATTAAAGGATTCATAGAATCCTCCTATAGATTGGATTCCATAAAGCCTATGAATATGAAGGATGCGTTATATGTACCTGGTTTGAAGAAGAATCTTCTATCCATTTCAACATTGGATAAGAAATGATTCAGAGTTTCCTTCATGGATGGAGAAGTTCTCATGTGGCCAAAAGGAAGGACCATTGATGATGCAATTGTGATTGGTATTGAATAAGGAGGACTATACAAGTTGAAGGGACACTGAGATTCATCTCTAACACATAGTACCATGAACCCAAGTGAACTGTGGCATAGAAGACTTCCTCATTTGAATTACAAAGCATTGCCGATCGCGAGCAAGGTGGTAACAAGTTTGACAGAAATCTAGGTAGATCATGATGGCGTTTTCAAAGGATGGGCATAAGGAAAGAATGTAAAGAACCTGTTTCCAAGCAGTAATAACAAATCAAAAGGAGATCTTGGATCCAGTGCATGAGGACCAAGGACAAAGACTTCAACAAGTTCCATACTAGACAAAGAAGAAGATCAAGGTCTTCAGAATCAGATGATGGAGCAGAGTACGCTTCTAGAAACTCCAGTGACTTTTGCAAGGAAGCATAAATCAAGAGGGGGCCTACAAAACAAAACAAAGACAAGTATTTAATGTTTTGAGAAATAAGTGTTATTTATTCAAATTGAATTGTTATTTTATTATTGAATAGTATAACTGTTAAATTAGTACTGGTTAACCCTTGTGGACATTTATGTTAGGTCCACTATGGAGGCTATGAAAGAAATGATCTGTGATCAATATTTACCCATGTCTTATGGGAAGAAGTATCCAGTAGGACAACTATGCTCAAATATTCCCGCTAGATAATGAAGGAAAAGATTCATGAATATGGGACCTTCAGAAAAGAAGAATATTGTGAGAAATCAAAGGCATACAAATTCTACATCCTTGGTTATAGATAGATTGAGATTAATAGAGATGCTACCTTCGATGAAGATGCAACTTTCAATAGATCCAAACATAATCATTTAGATGAGGTCCATGATGAGGAGCCTGAAGCTCCTAGAGTTGTAGAAACAAACATAAATGATGAGGTTACACCAGAAGAGTATGTACCAGAGGATCATGACATGATAGAATCTCAGAGACCTGTTTGGCACCTCGAGAAATGATTACACATAAGAGGATACCATCTTGGGATTGTGAGATTATTCAGGATGTTGAGAAGTATGGTGCTCCAGATGGAACTGCCAGAGAAAGAAAGAAACCAAGACCATATTCTAGCTATGTGGCATTGTTATGTGATATCATTGATGAAGATCCTACATGTTATGAAGAAGATGTAGAGAATAAAGTATGGAAGGATGTCATGATTGAAGAATACAATTATAAAAAATGATGTTTGGGATGTGGTGTCGATACCGAAAGATAAGTCAGTGGTATCTTGAAAGGGGATCTTCAAGACGAAGCATTCAACAAATGGCAGTATTGAGAAGTATAAGGAAAGATTCATGGCACGTGGATTCTCCTAGAAAGAAGGAATATATTATGAGGAGACATTTGCTCCTGTGGCAAGATACACTTCGATTAGAGATATACTTGTTAAAGCTGCAAAAATGAAATGGAAGCTACACCAGATGGACATGAAGACAAATTTTATGAATGGTGCAGTGGAAGAAGAAGTGTATGTGGAGTAGCCACAAGGAGTCGAGACACATGACAAAAAAACACATGTGTGCAAATTAAAGAAGGCCTTGTATGGATTGAAGCAAGCACCCAGGGCATGGTACGACATAATTTACAGCTTTCTAATGAGCTTGGGATTTACTAGGAGTAAAGAAGATTCCAACCTTTACTACAAGGTTGCGAATGGTGGACCAATGATACTACTATTATATGTGGATGGCATGTTTCTAATAGGGGATGAGAAGCTCATCACTAAATGTAAGAGGAAGCTTTCTATAGAGTTCGAGATGAAAGACCTAGGTATGATGCACTATTTCTTGGGTCTAGAGGTATGGCAGAGACCGGATGAGATTTTCCTTAACCAAGGAAAATATGCTATAGAGATCCTGAAGAGATTCAGGATGATGGATTGTAAATCCATGCCTACACCGATGGTGACAAACATGAACTTATTGAGTGACACTTCATCAGATACAGTGGATGCCACCATGTATAGATAGATGATTGGTTGATGTAATTGACAAACACGAGGCCAGATATATGATTTGCAGTGAAAAATTTGAGTCGGAACATGGTTGAGCCAAGACATGTTCACTTGATTGTGGCAAAGCATGTGATGAGGTACCTGAAAGATACAATGGACTGTGGAATGCGATATGTTTCAGATAGTGAGACAAGACTACATGGCTATGTTGATTTAGATTGGGCCGAAAGTGTCGTAGATCGGAAGGGTACATCAGGATGTCGCTTTAGTCTGGTTCAGCTATGATTTCGTGGCTCAACAAGAAGCAAACTAGTGTGGCACTTAGTACGGTCGAGGCATAGTATATTGTAGCATGTTCATCCAATTGCAAAGTTGTGTGGCTTCGAAATTTGCTTGCATGGCTATTTGATCTCGAGTTAGAGGTGACTTGTATCTTTCGTGACAACCAAAGTTGCATAAATTTGTCAGAGAACCCCTTTTTTTCATGAAAATTCCAAGCACATCGAGATAATGTACCATTACATTTGTGACATGGTACATAAGGGAGCTGTGAAGCTATAGTATGTTGTGATATATGAGCAGATAGTCGATGTGTTGACCAATCCTCTGTCAAGGGTAAATTTTGAATAATTCAGGGACAAGTTTGGAGTGGTTCGACGGGACTTCCCTCATGAGAGGGAGTGTTGAGTTACATATGCGATTTCAGGAGGTAGTAGCACACTGAGTGTGGTAGTAGTGGGTAGTCATTCATGGACTAGTCACCTAGATTCTATGTGAGCTAGGTGAAGTTGTGTAATGACATAAGGTTCGATGGGACACCAAGACCCATAAGATACAAAAGGACGATGAGGCTGCACCCACTAGTGAGATGCTATGCTGAGATCTTGAATGCATGATGAAGGGATTTATTGTACAAAACTTCTAGTGATAGAGAGATTCGCTAACAATTAAATGGTCAAGTACAAGTCAACAGAAGTAGTGTTGAAGATTATTTCAGAAGAATACCTTCCTTGCTGAGAGGGAGTGTTGAAATAATATGCATCTGCAGAAGATATTCTTGTATTGCATAAACCCTAATGTAAAACCATAAAAGAATGATACTAAAGACATAATCTCAAGAAATCAAGTGAAAATAGACAAGTCAGCCCCACATAAATCAATGGGTACAACTTCCCCCCAAAATGGGAAAAACTACCCTAGTGAAGTCGGCCCTATAATGAAAAAGTAATTCAGAAAAGTGTATAAATAAGGGGGTCAAATTCCTCATTTGGGGATATCACACAAGTTCACTCAAGCAAGAGAGAGACAAGTGCTCAAGAGGGAAAGAGTAGAAACAGTTGGAGGAAGACATATATTCTTGGGGTTATCTTATCTTTGATTCTTATGTATCTTTTTTTGAGAGAGCTTTAGCACTTCGTTGTATTGACATTGTACTTTTTTGACGAATCTATACTGAGAAGTTCTGCTGGGTTTTTCCCATGAGAGGGTTTTACTAGGATAAATATTTGTGTCTATTGTTGAATGTGTTTCTTTTAGTGATCCTTATGCATGCAATATGATAAATCAAATGAAATTATAACATAATCTCTCTTAAGTAAAATTCTAATAACCCCCCTTGTCAAGTACAAGGTGAGAAGTAAGAAGACTTTCTAATACAATATGTGCTAATATTCGAGATCGAATTCTTCCATATGACTGTTATATATTCTTGGTTGTTGATGACCATCACCAATAATTGATCCACCCATATTGAATCTTATAATCTTGCAATTTTCTTCAGTTTTGCACATATATCTGAAGAATGATTATGACTAGTACAATGCTAACAAGGATGGGGATAAAAAATCAATCCTCCATGTGGTCAATTTTATGAAAATGTTGGCATTGATAATGAATTGGAACACGTGAAAATGAATCTTCTTGAAGGAATCCAAAACTTTGAAGCTGGATTGGTATAGAATAAATTGGAATATGAAAGGTCACTTCCTTATCATATCCAAGTCTTGTTCTATGTTGTTATTCCTGATTTCTTCCCAACATCCAATGATGGGCTTGGAAAGAGTAAGTTGAATAGGTTCATGATAAACTTCATCTTCATCTAAATTTTCTTTTGAAGTGGTTTCACTGAGTTGATCATGTGTTTAACCTGACATGAATCATTATCAAATTCAAAAAGAGGGTTTTTTAAATAAGAACTGGTTCATAATGTTGATTCCTTCATTGTGTTTCATCGCGTTGGAGATGTGATTGAGTCTAAATAAGTTCCACTTTTGATTTCAAATCTTGCAAACAAGTTATGATAGATTAGAGTGTTTCTTTGTTCATTGTGATTGTATTGTCAATAATGGTGATTATTACAGTTTTCATTAAATCTAATAAGCCTTTAGTATGAGCCATTCGAAAGACTGAGTAAGACCTAATAGGTCTTCTTGCAACACCACCCTTTACCAATAAGACTCAAAAATTAGAATTAAAACTTAGAAAATAAAGGGTGTTAGTTTCTACTGAGAATGCACTTGATGCAATTATAGTGCAAATCAACTAATTAATTTCATTTGACAATCACAAAAATAGCTATTGCAAGTAGCAAAGTACAAGTAAAATTACATAAATGGTTGTTTACAAGTTATAATTATTCTTGATTCTATAGTTGAATTGATACATGTTGTAAGAATGATTTACCTTGTGGAATTTAAGTCTCTACAATAAAAAATAGGTTGATATAATGCCCCTTCAACTATTGAGTTTATAATGCAACCTGCAATCTCAGTGAGATAGATATCAATGTTATTTGTATTAAATATGCAACCACAATAGAGTTGAATTCAATACTCTAGCTTTGGCTCTAGAAATGTGCCTTTGCAATCCAACAATACAAATATCAACAACTCTATCTCAAATAGATTTGGAAATTGTGTTTACCCGATGGGAGGTCACATATCAATTCCTTCCACAATGGCCATTTGATTTTCTTCAACAAAACACATAACAAATTTCCTCATGCCAAGACCATTCATTTGCAGTTGATGGAAGTATCCATCTCTTCAAACCAAGGAATTTTTATTTATGTGAAACCAAATTGATTTATTATTCAACATTCAATTCACTATGCATATCATTAATGGAACACTTTGATTTCTCTATGTTGTCACAACTTATTCAACTATAGAGAAAGAAAACAAGAGAGACAAAGTGGCGGAAAAGGATTTAGCCATTCTCAACATTGATCTTCATACCCATGAGGGTATTATATAGTACATGGATAGTATTCTCCTCTAGATCTAGATCTCACTAACAAATAATCAGTGGATAAGTATGACAACTCATAAAGTGATGAGAATAACAACTCATACGAGAAGTGATCTAGGAATTTGTGATTGCGTAGGGACTTATAGTCTAACATTCCCCCCCTCAATCACAAGTCTAAATAATTATACAGGAACTAGTACATCTTCAATCTGAAACTATTGAACTAAGCTTTGATGAATATATGCTTGAAAAGCCACCAATCTAGATGTTGAAATTTGAATGAGAGCTAAAATTTTGGTAGTGAAAAACTGCCATGTTTGAACATTCCTTGATTTTGATAGAAGAATATGGCATGTTCTGCTAATTTGGTGAACAAATAGGATCACCAAATGCTCTCTAAATTTGGACACAATTAGGTTTTGAACATCCGATAAATGGTTGAATAATTTGTAGAGGAGTTCAGTTTACATGTTGCAATTCCCAAATGATGATTCGATGATTTGAAGATGAGCTCAGATGCCGTGCTGAACTTCCTTGATTTGATTTGTATATTAGTTGATGACTAGTTGTTTGATTGAATTGTTGATTGACAGGGCTTCAAATCTTGAAGCCTGACTATCATTTATGATATTCCCCCCCTTCCAGGTGCAAGGTGAGAATAATGTGGAAGGGATCCAAGCTTGAGCTTTGGATTCTTCTTCAGTAGTTGAATTTGATGCCATTCATATAGTGGTTCTGGTTGACCACTAACCATGTTCACTTCATGATGTGGTTCTTTTAGATGACCACTAAGCATTTTCACCTGAGCTTGTTTCTTCAATGTACTCCCCCCCTTGAGGTGCAAGAGATTACCTTTCTTCTTTAATTTTTGTACTTTCCCTCCTTTAAGGTACAAGGGAGTACTAATTCAAAATCGGCCATAGTCATGCCCAAAATTATCATCTTCAATAACTGATTGAATTTTTGTTTGTTTGTTTGTAAATTGACCATTCAAATGTATTTTTACTCGTGTTTGAACTAGATGGTAAGATTGTTTCAACTTCTTTAATTCTTAGTTCCATCACCAAGAACTTATCCATCCATGATGGATTTTTTTCTATTTATTCTTCTTCTTCTTCTTTCTACATTTGTCTTCCCACAATGAAGACAACGATGGAGATCAAAACATTTTATCTCCAAATATCCAACTCTATGAAAACATTGGCATCCGAGAATTCGTTGAATATTTTTATCATCAACTGAATCATCATCATTCTCAAATTATTCATTAACTTGTGTGGAGTTTTCAAATTGTCATCAAGAAATCTTGCATTCACAAACTCAATTGGTTTGGAATAATCTAGAATATTAAAGATGTTGTCTTTTTCATATCCTAAGTCATATAAATTTTTGTTGGACTGTAATTCTTCTCAAGGTATGACAATCATCTTGGAAAGATCATGTTGTACTTGATGATATCCTTCATTAATGTTTTCTTCAAATTCAAATTCACATTCATTGTTATTGTTTTCCCTCTATGCTTTTGCATGTGACTTATCTTCAAAACTTGTCAATTCATTGAATGATTCCTTCTCATGACTAGTTAAGGAATCCTCAATCATATCATGTTTTCCATTTTCATCACCCAATTGTAATAGGTCTTCTGTATCACAAGAAGCATCAATTTTTTGCATTAGATCATGTGTATCAAAATTTGAATCAACCTTTTGTATAATTGACATTTCGTGTTACTTTCCAAGTAACTTTAGTTGAAGCACTTCAATCAACTTATGTTCAAGCAATTTTCTTGTGAAGATCCAATTATCCAATGCATGTAATGAGTCTTGAGGTTCTTTGATTTCTTGATTTGTGTTTTGCAAATGCTTTCCACCTTTACCCATTTTAGATTTTGCAATTTTATCACACTCACTTGAACTTGCTTGATTGAGTCACGCTCGCTTGAACTTGCGTTTTCATGCTCGCTTGAGTTATGTCAACTTTAGGCTGTTGAGTACAATTGATCATGCACCTAAAAAAGTGATTACAATGATTTTGAGTTTTGATTTTTATGGCTCAATTGACCTCCTTATTCAAATTTGAAGTAGGTCTCTTTACAATAAGAAAAATTCAATGATTCACTTGATCTCCATCAATTCAATGATTCAATAGGCTCTTGATTTAAACAAGTGTAGTTCTTGATGCATTTACAATTAAGCAATTAATAACTTAAAAATGATAAAATGTATTGTTTTTTGCAATCATCATTATCTTTTATGCATTGACTGTGTGCTTGCTTGTTTTGCTTTGCCAAATTAAAATTCAATGTCAACAACATCACATCAAAAAATACCATATTAAACTATAGAGTAAGAAAACAAGAGAGGTAAAGTGGCGGAAAAGGTTTGATCCATTCTCAACATTGATCTTTGTACCAATGATGGTATTATATAGTACATGGATCATAGTCACCTCTAGATCTAGATGTCATCGACAACTCATCAATGGATAAGTATGATGACTCATAAAGTAATGAGAATAAATACTCATATGAGAGGTGATATACAACTTTGTGATTGCATAGGGATTTATAGTCCAACATAACTAAAAATTACATCAATGATTCAATCAAATCAATAATAGTGTTGTCTATAAGCAATCCCTAGAAAATAACGTATATTGCTTCATACAATAAAGAAGAATTTAAATGCTTTTTTCTAATGCATTGTTACCCCATAATGTGTTGGAATGATTAACACATGTATTTGGCATCACTTATGGGTAATTGTAGGGCCACTTGGATGATGGTATGATCGAGTAAGGAGATCAATTGGTTCTGGAGCATAAAATGAAAAAAATAAAATTAGATGCCCTACTTGCAAGGAGATTTCAAATGACACGTTGGGTGGTGAAATCATTCCCTACAAGTTTCAATGGAGTATGTAGAAGTCAACGTATTGTTACATCTAATGAAATAATTATATGCATCCAAAATAAATCATACAGGCAATAAATAGACCCCTCATTGAGTGCATATAGTCCTTTCCATTGCCCAACAATTCTAGGAGGTAAAACTCACTAATTGTCAAGAGTTGGAATTAGTAACTTAGATGAAAAAATGCAACAACTAACTAATCACAGTCATAGATATCATAGACACCATTGATAGATGGTTTTCATTCTCTAAGTGTTGCAATGGTCCATAACCACTTGAGACTCTCCATGATAAGCACATGGATATCACAATCTCATAATATAGTTTAGCATGAAGCATGCATTAATATTTAATACATATCTAAATTGCTTAGATGATGTGATAATTTTGGCAATTGCACTGCTTGGTCTTTATCCAATTGCCCAACACTTGGTTATTTAAATGTTATTCACTTATGGCTTTTATATTGGAGTGCATAATAATTTCATGACAATAAACAGTTGGAGGAAGTGGCTTCTTACAAATATCTCATAATAGATATTCATCACAAGCTCAATTGGAACTATAAACATGATAAAAGGATTAATGGAGGGTGTAAATGAACAAACCTTGTGATGTGGGATAAAGTGAAGTTTCTTTTTGAAACTCTCGTCACTCTCGTTATCTTGTAAAATTGTGAAGTTTGGGGTTGCAACATCTCTAGAGAATCCCGGAGAAAGATTGAATAAATCTAGAAGCATTTCATAACGTATAACCTCAAAAGAAAAGCAATACACCCTACCCTATTCTCCTTCTATAAGTGGATATTCCCCCCATCGAGAGGATTGTTATGACTAGGTACTTGATGTACAAGTACATGATAAGTAACATGGGAGACCAAAGACTTCCTAAAATTGCTTTAAAATCTAGTCAAGACCAACTTTAGCTCAAGAGAGGCTAGTATAAAGATGCCATGGATTTTTTAAACCAATGGGGGATTGACAAATTTGCCACTTTGCAAGATATCAATAACATTAAAAATATTATAATATATAAGTTTAAAGATAAAATGTTGGGCGAGAAAGAATTAGAGGTTAACAGAAAATTAAGATACTATAAGGAGGTCATTAACCCTAATATGGAGGATCAACAATATGTCCATGCTTTAACTAGTTTGAAGAAGAAAATTAATATATCCAATATAAGAATGAAGTCTCATGATCTTCATAGTGAAACAAGATGCAAAACACCATGGGTGGAAAGGATTTTCCATCCCTGTGAGACTACAAGCGTTGAGGATAAACGTCACCTTCTCTTAGAATGCCTTACGTACACCCACATTAGATCACAGTTTCATAATATTTGTTACAATACAACCCTCCCTAATATTCTAACATGTCAAAACTATAGCGACCTAGGAATGCTTCTTTCTAAGCTTTTTGAGCATAGAAATAAAATATAACAACAATTCAAGTAATCCTATTAAGGTCCAATAGACTAAAGTTAGTCTTAGTGGATGTTAACTACCATCATCATCATCATCATCATCACAATGAAAGTAGGCTTCTCAGTTTCCATTTCTGTTGTAGCAAGGCACTAGAGCTTGGTTTCCAAGTTTACTCAAGATACCATGCTAGCATGGGATAGTGAGAAGAAGATGTAGAAATTCAGAAGATAGACAAAGACCATGAAAAAATAGCTCAAATGAATTTCTCAATATTGAAGTGAGAAGTCACAACTCTTTTTCAAGTGGCGTTGGATCTTCTTGGTGTGATTCAATTTCAGCCTCTTGAAATTAGTATCAAATTTTTGTAACTAGTACTAAAGTTTTAGGATGATTTATTGGTGGACAACACACTAGGAAATTCGACAACAATAGTTCTAACACATATAATGTCTTGTCAAAGAAACGAATGGATGGAATCAAGAAGGATTTCTTCATTTGTCAATGATTGTAATACCTCTATTTTGACCCTTAGGGTTTATTGGCTTCAATGTAAATATTGTATACATGCAATGTGTGTTTTCCCTAGTGTGGAGCTCAAGGCCAAGGCCCCACTAGAGGATGTCCAGGTTTTATTTCAAAGGAAAGTATTTGACATTCTGATTATCCTTGTGCTATTAAACCACGAGGTATTGTAAATGATGTAAATATTAATTATTGCAATAAAAAACCAAGAAAACTGGCAAGGAGGAAACCAATGAGAAGGGGCCATGTGTAGGGCCACTAGGGAGAGGTGAGGGGGTTGTAGGATTGGAACCCATGCTTCCACAGTTCAAATTGTTAACCCATTTGACTCCCTTGCTGACATTTAATTCTGCTGTAAGAAGGTGGTTGAGAAAACTAGTCCATGAAGTTGATGGAGTATGGAGTAGCCCTGCAATCCATATGGCAGGGTATGGCTCTATTTTTCTGATCCCTTAAGCCACTCTACCTCCTGGTAATTTTCTCACCCTAATCCCTATCCCATTGTTGAACAACGAACTGGGGGGGGGTGAATCACGCATGGAAGAGCCGATCCATAAAGCAAAAAGAGGAAAAAATCACGATTCTGTGTAAGCACGAATTTGCAGAGTCGAAAGCACATAGAAACCCTGCGTAGGAGGAAAATCGGTTGGGATATCCATGGATCAAACCCCGGGGATGAATTACAGAGCGTGAGAAGATTAGAAAACTAGTGACAACACCTAGATCTGATAGAAGAAGAACCAAGTTGTGGGATAGAGTTTCAGCTGCAACCCTAAGAAGATCCAAGCTACGATAATTGGGAAGAAGGAAATACATAGGTTGGATCTGCTTGATAAACCGAGTGAAGGCTAAAGTATCATGAAAGCAGCAGTTTGGACCTTTCTATGCCCACCCTAAAGAGCACTGGAGGGAAGGGGCCTTGAGGGACTCTGCAACAGAAAATAGGGCCTTCCTTGTGTTGGGTGAGGTAGGTATTGTGGGTGCTATGTTTGTTGAGTAGATGAGATTCCTGCAGCTCTGTTGCTGCTGCAACCTGATCCCCATAAATTTCTGAATTTTATAGGGCCCCCTCCTTTTATTTTTAGAAAGTTTTGTGGTCTTTTGAAAAGTTGATATTTGTAACCCTTTAAGTTGTCCCTTTTTCTTTTCTCCAAAAGAAGTTGTTTTTGTGACTAAGGAAAAACTTAAAGTTTTTTCTCACAAGCCTAGTTGTAGATTTTATGCCTATTTTTGCTGACCAGTCGCGGTGTTCATTTTTACCCTTGCTGACCGTTGTGCAGATTTTAGTGTTAACTCAGCCGACTGTCGCACAGTTTTTAGTGTTTATCTTGCACCGCTTGATCGCGGTTTTTGAAGCTAAAATCACCGACCGTTGCACAGAGTTTCGTTTTATCTTGTGCCAATCGATTGCAAGGTTTAGTTTAAGTCTTCCGACCGCCACGCTGATTTTGGCTTTAACTTCGCCAACCTTTACACCATTTTTGAACTTTCTTCGTCAATCTCCGTCGCGTTTCCTGGTCGCAGTCTCTAGGCTTATTTTTGAAAATTGTTGCGCTGAGGTTTAGCTTAATTCCGTCGATCGTTGCCCAAAATTTTTGCTTGGAAGCTCCGCCAACCACTTCATAGCCCCTCGTCGCAGCCCTGATCGCAAGGTTCAGTCTTAAATCCACCGACCATGGTGCAAGCGTTAAGCGCAAAATCGTCGAAATGGTGGTTGAAGACTTTAATGTTCCTTCGTGCAAATTGATTAGTTGTTTCATTGAGCCCCGTGCACATTAAGAACCCAACTGTCGACCCATGTGCATTAAGTGCTTGGCATATCTATATATGATGGGGTTGGTGGTCCATTCCCCACCATTTTCATTGTTGGAAGAACTCCGTTCGCACGCCAAGGAGAGAACACCGTTTTGCAGCCAGTCAGAGCACGCTTACTCACCAACGAACCTCTCCATTACTGACAGGTAGGTGGTTTCTCAAGGCCCATTTTGTTTGCTTAGTCAACCTAAGTTTTGTTTTGTCGTTGGTTTTATTTTAAGTAGCGTGGGGCTGTTAGAAGGTGTTTTCATTAAGAACCCCGCCTATCGCCTTCAAACAATGCCGAAAGATGGTTGGGCCCCTGACAATTTTTTTTTTTACCCACAGTTTTTTCTCTCCCAAGCTTGGAATCCTTGTCGACGAAAGCCTCATGGCCAACCCAGGCCTGTCACGGTCCTTCGTGTTGTTTTTCGTCAATTATCGAACCTAGAAAGCCTTGCAACCTAAGATCTTGTCTCAAGCCTGTTTCATCTGCCTACTTGCTGTCCCTAAGCTTTGTTGAAACTTCAAAGCCTCGTTATGCCGCTGATTGTTTACCCCAATAATCCTTTTTGGTGAACGGAGGTTGCTTTGACTCCAAGTGCCGGATTTGTCTTGCGATGGGAGAGTTTCATCATAGCCACTATGCGTTGCTTCTCCACGCATAGATACACATTTGCTTCTTTCAGCTTTGGTTAATTTTAGTTGCTTGTGTGGTTGTTTATGTTTTTGAGAAGGCTTCATCCTTGTTGTTAAATAATTGCTAAAAAGGATAAGACTTGCACGAATATCAAATGCTTTGTTTTGGCTTAAATGTTGCATTTTGAATTTCTAGAATAGTGCAGATAGCAGTTGCTTACTCATTGATAATGATCGTAATATAACACTGAATGATAGCTAGCAACACTCATTTCCTGTTTAAACCACATGGGTGATTATTTTGTGCAATTATATGGCCTCATCGTTTCAACCTTGATGGACAGTTTAATGGTAGCTAACACTTATGTTATTTCAAGTTCTGCTTTAATGTCATGAATAGGAACACTGTGTTGATCACAAACAATGAAATCCCTCATTTGTCCTTTCACTGTCATCGTAGGACTGATATGCATAGGTAGTCCGCCAGGAAGAAATCCAAGTTAGCCGAGTCAGACTTAGACGTGGAAATCCTCTTAGACACCTCGCTCGAGATGATGTTCAATAACATGAAAGCTATCACAGGAGTTGCCCCAGAATATCAATGGGGCGAGCTATACATATCTATACAAGACCAAAACTTCCCTGAAGCTTCCTTGGAAGAACTAATGGTTTACAAGAAATCTGTCCTGAGTTGTTCCCATGCTCTGAGGTCATCGGTTGGTTCCTTCCCCAGGTAAATACTGACACCAGATTCATCACAGATGTCACCGGGATGAGTCTTGCATCTTTTGTGCCAGAACATACCATGACAGCATATGAACTGCCATACCCTAAGACCTTCCTGAATGATGAATGGTTATCCGGACTAAAGATGGACCCTTTGGAATATGCGAGAAATATGACAGTTGGTGAAAAGAAAATAAGGCAAAGAAACAGTGGAGAGTACAAGAGCCATATTCTAAGGACTCCGTACAGACTCATCGCCCTGATGTTGAGTCGGGTGTTCGACATGCCAAATGGAAGCACATACAAACTTGACTTGGTGCTGGTGATGTCCCATGTGGCCACATAAGGTGCAATATTCAATTGGGCAGATATTATGTTAGATTACATGGTTTCACATATAACCGCTGCCCAGGGAGGACTGACTCAAAACAAGGCTCATTTCTTCATGTCCTCTTATCTGGTGGACTGCTTACTTGTCAAGCACCCTTTCCATGATGTGGGATGCATATGGAAGAGAAAAGAATCCCCCCTCCATGTAGATTATCAAATAATGTGGGAACACAAGTATGCAAGCTACTATACTCAAATATGTGAAAAGTTCATCATGCCCCTATATCAACTACTCTTCAAGGAAGAACCAAACTGCCTATCTGAGAATGCTATGCCCATAATTGAGGTGTTTAGAGATTACTACTTCTTTATGGAAGGGACATACTTCAGAATGTATTGAGGGAGTCATGCCCCGTCCCTATTTCCCCAATATGCCACAAATTATGTTGTGCATAAAGAAGCTATAAGGCAACTTTTTATGGATGGAGTCAGTAGAGTGCTCAGTGACAAGAAGAAGGATGCATACCCACCAATTCCTTTTACCATCAGAGCATACCAGCTCCCCAAGGCAAAATATGGTATAGATTTCACTAAGGACTTAGAGGCCTTCCATTTTGGGACAAACAGCTTTAGGAGGCATGGCCCCGAAGGCAAAGCTGCTACTCACTGTAGTAACCTCAAGGTCACTTTTGATTACGCACACCATTTCGACAAGGACGAAGAGTTCTTTCGAAGTGCCAAAAATATGACCGAGTTGGGAAAGCGCTACTGCCCTAAAAGTGGAGCCAAATCCAGTTCCAAACCTGTTGGGTTAATGCAAAAGGAACAGGAGGAGAAGCAGCACCAAGAGGCAATTGCAGCGTAACTAAAGGAGGTCGAGAAGAAGAAACAAGAGGAGGCAGGTAGACTCCAAGATGAAGAAAATGAGAGGCTTCAAAGGGAACTAGCAGAGAAAGAAAAAGAAGAAAAGAAATAGCAAGAAGCAGAAGCTGCTAAAATTCAGTAAGATTAAGCTGCAAAAATGCAGGAAGAAGCTGAAAGGATAAAGAAAGAAATGGCTGAAAAGTTACAGGAAATAAGGGAAAAAGCAGAGAAGGAAGCAACATAATTGCAAAAGCAGAAATAAGAGGTAGAGAAGTCCAAAGAAGATGTGGATCAAGGGGGCTCAGGCACACAAGATATGGACTTAGATATATCAACCACAACCTTTAAGTGACTTGTCTCAGCACAAGACCTCCCTCTCACCCCATACACTCCCTCAAAGCAACGTCAAGTGTGAAAGATGGATTTTGTCTTTTTTGATAGTAGTAGGAAGGCTATCATGAGTAGATCGAAAAAGAGGATGAAAACTGGAGACGACCGAGAAGAAGTCAGAATAACTCAAGTTCCACTTTTTCAAGGGACCAACAATGATCCTTAGTTCACGCTAGCATGCACTATGGCTTCGGCTTAAGCGAGTGTCGACAATGTAAATCTACTGATTGAAAAGGTAAAACAATACAAAGACAGTGCTTCAAGGTTAAATATAATCTTATGAAGGAAGTGCACCAGGGAAATGAGCTAAAGAGGAAATATATCAAGCTCCAAGATGAAAAGAAAGAAATATCTTTGCAAACCCAGAAGCTTGAGGATGAAAATAGTGCTCTAGAAATGCAACTAGAAATCACAGAAGGAAAAAAGAAAGGGTTAGAAGCCCGCATACAAGTGTTGGAGTAGCATGGAGCCAACAATATACAATAGATTGATCTCTACAAGCCTCAGTTCAAAAGAATGACCAAGGAAAAGGAGCAGTTGTTAGAACAATTGAAAGATGCAAATGAGAAGAAGCAGGATCTAACTACGTTCCATGAGCAAGCATGCGATATGATAAGGAAAGTTCATCAATCACTGGAACTAATTTCGTTGGAGGTGTGTAAGGTAAAGGGAATGATTACAAGGATGAAGGTAATTGAAGCTGAGGCGTCGAGACTCAAGAGAAAGTATGTACGCAACTTAGAGGAAATCAATAGACAACTCGAATGGAAAAAAAGGGAAATCATGATTCCCAGGACACCTACCTGTTAAATCCGCAGATGACTCAGATATGGATATAGGACTCCTTGAATTTTGTAGGGACTATGGTACAAAGATAATAATCGGAATCCAGAAAACCATCGGAAAGTGTACCGACTTCTACTCAAAGGTCTGGGAGACCCATGAGAAATGTCATATGGTCCTACCTCAAACCATAGATGACTTTCCTGATAGAAAGCAACTTTTGTCAGACCTGCAAGGTGACCTGAATTCAGAGACAAAGTACCTAAGGAAGATAGATGTCCTAACCCCAGAAGACCTCCACTGGTTTATTGGGAATACTTCTATCCATGCTTATTTTATGGAAGACATCGCCCATGCGACAATAGCAGGAGAAACAAACATTAAATCAGATTGGCATAAGCATGAAATATCACTAAAGATGATGATTTATGTGCAGGCCAATTTTATCATACGAGAAGTTGACCACTGGACCAACTACATTGCTGAAGTAGACAAACCTGCTGCAAAAGACAAACCTGCTGAAGTGGATAGATCAGCTGGAGTAGAGCGCCCAGTTGAAGTAGCAGAGCCAGCTGGAAATTAAATCTGTTTTATTGTAAATTTAGAGAGGACAGCTGGAAACGGTTTTATTGTATAAATGTTTTAATACAACTGGAAATTATTTTTGTCTCATTTAGGCACTAGAAGACAAAATTTTGTGATTCCCTAGGGTTAGGGTATGAGAAGAGACAAATTTTGTTAAAGTTATAAATATAAGAATAGAAGATAAGAGAAGGACTTTTGGCAGGTGAAAGGACGGACTTGTGTTGTACGTGAATTATTTTGCTGCATCAATAAAGAAGGACCTATTTGTACCTGGGAAAGCTAGCCCAATGTTTTGCTTGGGATGTGTTGAATTTTTGCTGAATTATTTCTGCACTGTTCATACATATACTGTGAGATCGTTCTTAACTATCCTGAATTAATTCTCAGTTGTGAATGCTTTCATTTCCTGTGCAAGTACTTATGTGTTAAAATGAGTAATGGAATGTTTTAATTCTGTCAAAGCTATCTTTGATATCTTTTACTTTCTACTGTAAATGCATCTATGTTATTAAACAACTATCTGTGAGATTCTTGGGTGTATTTTCGGTGTATTACTCATATTTCAGTTTTGCTCCTTGCAGGGATAGATTAATTAGCTTAGATAATTTTAGATAATTTTTGTTTTAATTGCATGCATTTAGATAGGGCACTTGCATATCATATTTAAACATAAAATACATAAACGGTGGATTGGGTCGCAATCGGTGAAAGAAACTAAATCTTTAAATCTTATTCGGTAGTCGGGCTGTTAACCGGATAGATTCCCCACACCAAACGGTGAGCGATCTAATTGGGCTTGCTTACCGGGGAGAATCCCTTGCTTATTGGTGTTGTGAATTTCGAGGCATCAACAAGCTCTTTGGTTGAGATCACTGGCTTAACATCATCCTCCCTGTTCCTTTACATGCTTGATAAAACCAACTGTATGTTGGCTTAGCATTAGGGTGGAGCCTTGATTGTGAGAGAGCCTATATTAGTGGATACACAGCCCAGATCAGGGGTGGTCTCTCAGATGAAAGAGTATAGTCTGGATAGAGACCTATGGTTGGGTGGAACGTTTCTCTCACTTAGCCAGTGGCTTGGACAACTTCATTCCAAAGAAAAGTACTTTCTGTGGTGTAAAATGATGCTAGTTTCCCTATGTTATGTTATGATTGTTATGTTCAAGTTATTGAATGAATGATTACATGAAATTGATCAATAGGGAACTATGTATAAGATTGAGTATGAGGTCGAGTTCATGTTTGAATGCTTCATCATTTTCATGAGTTTAATGTAATGATAACCTTACAAGTTGTAGATGTATTGACTAGTTTTAGTTTCATAATATGTGTTTAGTTATGCATTGCACTCACCTTTAAGAGGGACTGCTTGGCTTCATCTAGAGTTGGGGAAGGAAGTAGATAACCCCCTGTTGTGTTTCATGACCCCTATATGGGTTAGGTGAGGGGAGAAATCATGGAAAAAGGTAGGAAAAGTTCCTTACAGAAGGGTAATGATGCATTGAGGGAGTTTCATCTATGATTCAGTTATAAATTTGTCCAAGTCAGAGTACTCATATGTGATAGGGCATCACAACAATGTACAGATCTCTCCAATAGCTTTCCAACGGTACCGGACTTTCCCAATTTGGTCTAAGGATGAAGGATTTATAAGCTTGGGAAGTTTGTAGGTGTAGGGGTATGTGGTCCCGACTTTCCGAATCCGCAATGCAGATTGCGGATTGTGGAGGTCCGGGACTGTCTTTTGGAGTCGCATGGTTAGAATTTTGACTTTCTGGATCCCCAAGGAGGATTACGGGTGGCGGAAGTTAGAAGGGCGATTTCTATGGGGTTGGCGCATTGGATTTCCGACTTTTCGCATCCGCAAGGCAGATTGCGGATTGCGAGAATCGGAAGGGCGATTTCCACGGGGTTGGCGTGTTGGATTTCCAACTTTCTACATCCGCAAAGAGGATTGCAGATTGCAAAAGTCGGGAGGTGTTTTTTCCTGGGTTACAAAATGAGGCTTCCGACTTCCAACTTCCGCAACATGGATTACGGAAGTTGGATGGGAAAATTTCCTAGGACTACAATTTGAGGATTTTGACTTCCGAGTCCCGCATGTGGATTACGAAATTGCGGAAGTCGGACGGGTCATTTTCGAGGCTGTGAATTGAATTCCGGCTTTCGACTTCCGCATTGTGGATTGCGGAAGTCGAGAGTGCGATTTATTTGGAAAGGTAAATTGGGAAATCCGACTTTCGAATTCTGAATGTGGATTGCGGCAAGGTGGATTGTGGATTGCGGATCGGAGGCCATTGCGACTGTGTGTAAAAATAAAGAAAATTGTGAAAAAAAACGCATCAAGTTATCTCCCATCGCCTCTTAAGAGAACCAAGGCGACCGAGAATGTGACAAAGTGGTATCGGAGCCCAAGTTACAGCACTGGGGCTGCTTGGGCCGAAGCACAAATGTGTGTACAGGCGGGAAGTGTCAATGGCACGGTTTTGATAATTATTTATTATTGTTGTTGTTACCCGAATGAGTAATTTCCATATTTGTATGGATTTTTGTGTCTTATATGCGTTCTTATGTCTAATAAATGTCTCTGTAATGCACAATAGTTGCAACAGTAGTAGTTGAATCATACAACAGGGGCAACATACAGGGAAATCAAGGAAATGGTGACCATAAATGAAGCCCATGATCCTTATGAGCAGGAGGAATATGTGCTAGGAGAAAATGTGCAAGAAGCACATATTGAAACCAAATCCAATGGAATAAGGGATCAAATAACTCCCTCGAACTTAGTTGAAACCATGGTGAGATTTAATGAGAGATTGATGAAGGCTCAGGAAGAGTAGCACCAACTCAATGCTGCCATCCTGCAAAGCCTCACTGATATGAATCAGAGGATAAATATTGGGTCTAACCTAAGCAATGTGGGAAGAGAACGAAGATATGCAGCTAGTCATTCTAGAGGCCTTTCTAGGAAGAGGACTCCAAGCCCTAGAAGGAGTTCCGTGAGAAAAAATCACATAACACCCTCTCCAAGATCTCTGTCCAATAGGTGATGTGACTCCAGAGATTCTCAAAGAAGTCCAAGGAATAATCCCAGCAGGTTTTAAGGAAGAAAGAAATTTAGAGGGATCCCACATGGAGAATTTAGGAGGGCAAGGCCTCCCACATTTGATGGAGAAAGCAAGACAGGTCAAGAGGCAGAGGCATGGCTTCTTGGAATGATGAAGTATTTCAGAATGCATGATTATTCAGAAAATGAAAAGGGAAGAGTTTCCATTTACAATCTAAGTGGCATAGCTTCAATTTGGTGGGAGCACCTCATGCAAGTGAAAATGATTAGTGAAAGGAGGATCAGTTGGGAGCGTTTTAAAAGGTACTTCAAGGAGAAATACCTATCAGCTAGGTATTATGATAACAAGAGGAAAGAGTTCAATGAACTCAGATTGGGAGATAATTCCATGGAAGAGCATGTCCACAATTTTTTGTAGTTGTTGAGGTATGTAGATTACATAAAGGATGAAAGGGTAAAGATCCAATGTTTCCTTGATAGTCTACCTCAAAATTTCAGAGATAGGATTGAGTTTGTCAATCCACCAAGTCTGGATGAAGCCATTATGATGGAAATGCATTGCCATGAGTAGAGCAAGGGAAAATCAGAGGTTCAACCAACATGGAAAGGAAATCCCAGAGGAAGGTTTGAACAAAGGAAAATTGGATTCAAGCCACCATTTAGAAATCAGCCCAGGAATTTTCGATAGGGCTAGCAAGAAAGAAGTGGAACCAAACTTGTTGTGGCAGCAGAAATAGCACCAAAAGGGCCACTTCAATGTTGGGGATGTGGGGGAAACCACGTGCTTAGAGAATCTCCAAATCGGAGGGAGAATCCCAGAATTTTGCACAACTTAGAAGAAGAAACTATAGTGGAAGATATGGCAAGAGAAACACCTCGAATTTATGCAGCATTGGATGATCATCTGGCAGACCACCAATTAGTAGTGGTGGAAGTTGAAGGTAAGATTTCTAAGCAATCTATTTATGTTTTGATTGATCCAGTATCTACTCATAGTTATGTGTCTCCTAAGGTGGTTGAAGGATGTTCTCTTAGTAAAGTAAAGCATAGTAAGTCTTGGCTAGTTCAATTAGCCACAGGGACCAAGAGAAAGGTGAGTGAAGTAGTGATGGAGTGCCCCATGGAGTTGAATGGAATCCTCACAAAGGTAAATTTAAATGTCCTACCATTAGGATCTTATGATGCCCTAATAGGTATGGACTGGCTGGAAAGACATAGAGCCAAGATATACTGCTATGAGAAATTACTTTAATGCATTGATGAAGAGGGAAGGCCAAGGTTGGTAGGAGGAATTCCCAAGCAAGTGTCAGTAAGACAAGTTTCAGCCCTGCAGTTGAGAAAGTTTTATAAGAAGGGTTTCCAATTATATGCAGTTCATATATTAGATTCATTAGAAGATAAGGGACCAAGGATAGAATACTTTCAGTTGTTGCAAGAATTCCAAGATGTGTTTCCGGATCAAGTGCCAGGTGGTGGACTCAAGGAATGTTTACATTATTCAGGCATATATACCAGAAGTATACTTTAAATATCGACCAGGGAGCATACAAACTTGAGAGGTACTTAGCACTGTATGTGCACTATGAGATAATCTTTGTCGTTCTAAGTGTCCTATGTATTCTAAGGAATCATGACGTATTGTTCTATGGAAACAGGAAAGCATGAAAGGAAAGCATGTAAATACTATTTTATCAAATCAGGAAATGAAAGCATGTAAATCTATTTTATCAAAATCAGGAAATGAAAGCACGTGTATCTATTTTATCAAAACATGAAATAAAAGCATGTAAATCTATTTTATCAAAACAGGAAATGAAAGCATGTAAATCTATTTCATTAAAACAGGAAATAAAAGCATGTAAATCTATTTTATCAAAACAGGAAATGAAAGCATGTAAATCTATTTTATTAAAGCATGAAATGAAAGCATGTGAGAAGTTAACCTAATAAATATAAACTTAATCTAAAGGAAGCAAAGATCCATTTAACTGTAATCACAATTCGTCATTTTCAAAGTACAAAATTATAGATATGATCTCATTTGAAACTGCTGTATAAAAAGTGGAAATGAAAGTTTAAAAGTTGCTCATGCGGATGATAGCTATAGGACTACATATAATGTATTTTAGAACTACAGATGCAATACTAAAGAACTACGGAAAAAATAGCGCTCATGCTGAAACCAAAATCTGATATTTGAATGAATTGCTGAAATTAATCCACACACGATTATACTAGAAATAAATAACTGAATGCATGAAAAATACCTGGAATAAAATGCAAAAATCCCGAGCTATGTATTGAGGGGGCCCTCCCCAACACGTATCACAGGAGGAAGGGAAATTTATAAACTCACGAAATATGAAAAGCGCTGGAGCTTCATTATAAATTCATAAATCCCCTCATGGTTTGTAAAAACTGTAAAACTAAAAATGTTTGAGCTGTGAATATGCTAAAAGATTGTTTCTCCAAAATATATCGCAAACCCCCTGCTACTCAGGTGTCTCTATTTATTACAACTTCTATCCTAGTTTTGCATTGGAAACCACGAACCAAAATTTAGGGGATTATCCCCTACAAATGAGGGAAGACAAGAGTTTTGCATCTCTAGTAATCCTCGTGGTCTTCAATCAGGAGCTCGACACTGCCACTATCCCTATTATTCCTTGGCTATGCCCACACATGGTTTGTTCATATGATTAGTTTAAATAAAATATGCTAAAATATAAGAAAGAATAATACCTAAATCATTTCATCTCATTATCAATTAAATTGCCTTCTCCCCTACATAAAGGAGTGCTTTCTGATCATTCCATTGCTAAGGTGTGGCATAATGTAGTCTAAGGAACACCTATATCAGGGACTCATCATCTCCCCCGTACTTGAAGGTGTTACCCATCCTTGGGTGACTCATCCTGTTCCAAAATGGCCTCTCTGATATCCCATGCAACAAATCTAGGAGTCCCTGCCTGTCTGTAATAGCCTCGGCTCTGTTCTTCTTTGGCCCAGGCCCTTCTCTCTTCATCCTCATCAATGTGTTCCTTAATAACAAGAGGAAGAAATAAAGGTGGGCTTAACTTCATTCCTATCCATTCAAGTTGATTCTTTATAAAGGACTCCCTGTACAACCTTGCCTTAGTTGGTGCAACCTCCATCGTGTGGGGGGAGTGAGGTTCTCTTTTATTCAAGTATTTTGAAATTCTTTTCCACCGATCACTAATAGCTTCCTCTACTTCGCTGAATGTGCATTGGGTGTTTTTGTCGAAGTGTGCGATTGGTTCTTGCTGCTTCTTGAGAAGGATTGAGATCAGATCCTCATCGGAGGTTATAACAGAGTGATCCTGAACCATCTTCTCTGGGTGTGTAGATTCATCCCTTATCCATATCGAATTCTTCCAATCCTCCACTTGGTATAGGTGAACATCCTGGGACCTTTGCACTTTGTGATTCATCCAAGAGCACAATTCCCTGAGTTGAAAATCACCCATATAGGGGTTTGGTGACCAATTCGGCGAGCTAGGTACAACTAGATTGTGAAGGAAGAATTCACATAATTGGTCATTTTCTAGCTCGGTGCTTTCCAGGGAAGTATCTATGAACTGCTTAGGAGTTTTTACATCCAAGGGTACAAACCTTGCTTCAACCTTTGCAACTGGAACCGACACCATTTCCCCCTTAGATAGACTACATAGATTCGAGATGGAGGTCTATACCCCAGTATTTATTCATATATTTTGGCAGTGGTGGCTAGAGTGTCCTCTAGTTGTATGATTTGTTGATATTTCTGGGCCAATTCCTTCTGTGCTTGGTTTAATTTTTCTTCCAATGCTAGGTTCTACTGCTCCATTTGTTTCAGCTGGCTCGCGTCCTACATTTTTAGGATTTGGGTCTTCTTGTTCATGAATGATGGCACAACTAGTGACACGGCCTAGATTTTGTGGAATCATTCCTTGATTTTCAGGGCAGCCATCTCTTCCCTAACCTTTCTAGCTCAGACAATGCTTCATCCAGTTGATCGTCTTTTCTGGTTTTTATTTATTCATTTTCAAAGGTATGGGGTGGTGTGACTTCTTCTATAGGTGTAGAAGGATTTCCTTGTTCTGCCCCGTCATCGTCAGAGTCTGACAGGTCTTGTGGTATGGGGATGCTTTCTTTTTCTTTGATCTTCTCCTCCTTGGATTTGGTCCCCTACCTCAGCCTTCTGCTTTGTCAACTCAACCCTTGCGTGCTAGCAGATGCCCCTGCGGTTTTCTGGCAGGAGGTACTCGAGGAGTGTTTTATCTTGACAAAGGTCTCAACCACCACCTCATTATCACTGTCTAAGTCAATTTTTCTTTTGAATCCTGATTTAGTGATTGATTTCTCCTCTTTCTGGTCCAAGACTAGGGTTATGCCCACACTTGGTGTGCCCTTCTTCATCCCCTGGACATCTTCAGCCGAGACAAGGAAAAACTCTTCCCATGAGAGTTCAGGGACTTGGATCTTCAATTCCTCACAAATGATCAGCTTGATTAATCCGTGATGAGCCAACGCATCCTCTTTTCCCTATATTACTTTTCTACTCATCTCCCAGATGGACTGAAGTAGGTAGAACGAGATGCTAATGTTGTTGTTCGGCCTTATATGCCCCTTGTTCCTAAGGAGGTCCAAGATTCTGAAGTGAAATGTCAGAATGTAGCTGAGCCTTCCTGAGCAGGAAATATATTTAAGGACGACAGCCGCTACTTCGTCCCATGGTCTTGGCATGGTCTCTCTTTTGACACCATTTTTATCCTCTTCGTAGCTCTCACCCTCTGCAAAGAAAGTCGCTTTTTCCTTCAGGTTGGCTTCTTTGTCATCTCTCCCCCAATGCAGCCCCATTGGCAAGCCTGTATATGCTTCAACTGATTCTTCATCCAAATGGATGCGTAACCCCTTCACCTTGGTAACATATTGCTCTTCTTTTATATGTTTCTGGTTTCAGGTGAACTCCATGGCTATTTCGGTGTTATGCCCTCTTATCCCAACAATGAATGGAATCCACCCTGCTGTTCGGAGTATCGCCAATACTTGGGGTTTTTCATAGATGGGTGAATGATCATCTGGTTCACTCCTTTTAAACCCTTTTGTCATTTTCTGAAATTACTGAATAGTATAAATTTTGAGGGTGGTAGACATATGACCTACTTGCTTGCTTCTAATTCAGACGTCGTTGAATGCCGAACCCTTCTTGTTATGCTCGCTTGCTGAAGATCTAAAGCTTTTGTATCTTCCAGTTGGATTTGTGTCCTTATTTATATCCCACTTTCTGTCTCTATTCCACCGTATTTCCTGTTGATTCGCCTTATCCATTCATCATTTTATGCAGTTCTGGGAATTTGATATGAATCAGATATGGGGGTACGGAGGTTGTCATTTTTCAAATTGGAGCTGGTAATCATTATTCAATATGGTTGCGCTGAACCATGTGCCACCATCATTTTGAAAAGAGCTGTCCTCAGCTTAGAATAATTCCTATTGTAGGGAGAATTTAATTGGACTGATAATGGAGACAAAATATCTAGTGATTACCTTTTCATGTTTTAGCGTACCTGAATTTGATGGTGTGGATATTTTGTAGTTGAGTGGAGTTTCGTAGTTAATTGATTCTACATCAGTAGTTTTATTTTGCATATCCGTAGTTGCGCTTATATGATGCTCTTTTGCTTCCTCGCTTGATTTTTATTTGCTTGTATGAATTTTGCTTCTTGATTTTTGTGCTGGCTCGCTTGATGTTTGCTTTTGCTTGGATGAATTTGCTGCTGACTCACTTGAAAATTGATTTTGTTGAATCTTTATTTGGTTGGTTGTATTACTGCTAGCTCGCTTTCTCTCTTGAATTTCTACTGGCTCGCTTGATGATTTGTTATTGCTTTTTTTTCTCTCTCTTTTTTTTTTCTTTCTTCTATTTTTTATTTATTTTTTCTTTTATTTTCTTTCTTTCTTTATTTTTTTCAAAAATAATCAGTGATCATCTATGTCCTCTATCAGTATTAGATTTTTTTGATAGAGTGTTTGTGTGAACTCCTCCCTTGACTGTGGTTTCTTATATAATTTGAGTCTATGCCAGTTCACCAACATGGGGAATTCTGTCTCATCTATGGTTTTGATTTTGACTGCGCCATTGTCATAAATTGTATCAATAATGCAGGGTCTGAGCCATCTGGTGGTGAGTTTTCCTAAAAAAATTTGAAACCAAGAATCATATAGTAGTGCCCAATCAACTTCTTTGAATTTCTTCTGTTTGATGTTCTTGTCATGCCATTTATTTCTCTGTTGCTGGATAATTTCAGTGTGGGCGAGGGCTTGTTTGCGATTCTCATCTAGTTGATTTAGTTGGAGCATATAGTCTTCTTGAATTTCTGAAATTTGTATGTTTAGATGGGCTGCAATTCTTAACGTCTTGATTTCAAATTCAATAGGGAGCATTACTTTTTTCCCATATACCAACTCATAGGGGGTAAAGCCTGTTGTTGTTTTCCTTGTTGTGTTATAATCCCAAACTTCTTCACTTAACCTGTATTCCCAATCCCTTTTATGTAACTGCACTGTTTTTGTCAGAATCTTTTCAAGCTATCTATTTGTGACTTCAACTTGACCATTAGCTTGAGGGTGGTAGGAGGAGGACCTTCGATGTTTAACTTTGTTTCTTCGAAGTAGGTCCTCAATGAGGTTGGATGTAAACTGCTTTCCTTGATCATAAACTAACTCTCTAGGAACTCCAAATCTATGGAATATTTGTTCTGTAAATAATTTTTCTACATTTGTTTCATTGGTTGCTGCAAGTGCTGCAACTTCGACCCATTTTGTAAGGTAGTCAGTGCAGACTAGAATGCAGTTTTTTTGATTTGATGGGGGATTGAATGGTCCAACAAAGTCAAATCCACACTTTTGAAATGCTTCCAAAGAAATTTGGGGATGTAGAGGCATTTATTCTCTTTGTGTAGGCTTCCCCATTCGTTGACAGTCATCACAATGTGATACATAGTCGTAGGAGTCCTTGTGTAGCGTTGGTAAGTAGTATCCAATTTTTAGTACTTTGTAGGTTGTCCTTTTTGCTGCATAATGGCCTCCACAAGGTTCATTGTGAGTAGCATGGAGTATGTCATGGAATTAAAATTCTGTTATGCATCTCCTTAATATTTGGTTTGGTCCTTTCTTAAAAAGGATTCCTTGTATCCATGTATAAGTTGCACTTTTCCTTATGATTATGCACTTCTCTTGATGGCTATAATGTTGTGGAAATTTTCTAGATACCAAGTAGTTTGCTATATCAGAAAACCATGGGATTTGTGTGGAGATTTCAAAGAGGTGTTCATCGGGGAAGTGATCACCTACCAACTCATTGTCCATGGGTCAGTCTAGATAGAAAATCGGCTACCACATTATGCTTTCCTGGCTTGTCCAGGATTGTTATGTCAAACTCTTGCAAGAGGAGCAACCATTTGATAATTCTAGCACTAGTATTTAGTTTATTCATGAGGTACCTGATTGCAGAATGATCGGTATGGACAAAGACTGGGTACCCAGTGATGTAGTGCCTGAATTTGTTTATAGCCTGTATGACAAGCAATTTTTTTTTTTTGTGACTATATAATTGATTTCTACTCCTGCCAAGTTTTTGCTAATGTAATAGATTGCATATGGTTTCTTTTCTTCTTCTTGCTCGAGGACTGACCCTATGGCTTTATCTGAAGTGTCTGAATGGATGTGAAATGGTAGTGTCCAGTTGGGTCCTTGAAGGACTGGGGCCTTGATTGTCTTCTCTTTGAGTTGATCAAATGTTGACATACAATGTTTGGTCCGGATGAATTTTGTATCTTTTGTGAGAAGGGAAAACATAGGTGTAACAATTTTGTTGTAACTTTCTATAAATCTTCTGTAGTATCCTGTTTTCCCAAGGAAACTATGCACATCCCTTTGTTTGACAGGTGGGGGGAGTACTTTAATAACAATGACTTTTACTTGATCAACTTCAATGCCCCTTTGGGAGATATGGTGTCCCAGAACTATGCCTTCTTGCATCAACATTCTGCATTTATCATTGTTGAGGTATAAAATCATTTCAATGCATTTTTTTAGGACCAATTCTAGATGTTGTAATGCTTGAAATTTTTTTTCCCATACGGTGTGAAGTCATCCATGTAGACTTCCATATGGTCATTGATAAAATGAGAGAATATACTCAAAATGGCCTTTTGAAATGTTTCTAGGGCATTAGAGAGTCCGAAAGGTAGTACTCTGTATGCATATGTGCCCCATGGGAAGGTAAATGCGGTTTTATCTTGGTCAGCAGGATGGATTTGGATCTGTTTGTATCCACTAAATCTGTCAAAAAATGAGAAGAATTTGTTTCCATCCAAGGTGTCCAACACTTGGTCAATGAATGATAGAGGGAAGTGGTCTTTTTTAGTTTCTTTATTAAGTTCCATGTAATCTACACATATCCTCCACTTCCCTCCTTTCTTAGGGACTATTACCAATGGTGATACCCACTCACTATTGAGATTGGGTAGATGAATCTTGCATCCAATAAATTTTGTAGTTCCATCTTAACTATATATTTTAGTGCTGGATTCATTCTTCTTTGAGGTTGTCTGATAGGTACAATGCCCTTTTTGATATATATGTAATGCTTGCAAATATCTGGGTGTATGCCTTTCATATCAGTATAGCTCCATGCAAAGGCCTTGTTATTTTCTAAGAATACTTTTATAAGTTGCTGCTCCTGTTCTGGCTCCAAATTTGCATTAATATTGACTGTTTTCCCAGGCAGGATCTCTAGAATTTTAACCTATGGTGTCTGTTGTTCAATGCAGAGTATTTTTGTCCACATTCTGTTAGTATTGACAAGATAATTCAACACTTCCCGTTGTTGCCCTGTTTCAAAAATTTCTTCAAGCATATCATGGTTAGGACAAACATTCTGAATAAATTTAGCTAAATGACCGTCTTCATAATTAGCTTTTAAAGTTAGAGCCGTTTCTATGGTGAGCACATGTCGTATATTTTGGTAATTTATATCATCATAGTCATATGTCTAGTTTTGGTATTATGTGTCTGTAGACCTTTTTGATGGTGGGTATATTGTAATCTTTTTCCTGGCTTGTCCACTTGTAATTGTCATATTTCTAGATCGACAACCTATATAGGCATCTTCTGTCTCCATCCATGGCCTCCCTAGGATGATTGGGTACCCACTGAGATTAATCTTGAATTCTATAACTATGAAGTCGGATGGATACTCCCAGGATTCAATATTTATGATGATATCCTCCAGGATTCCTTCAGGTTTGACAGTGGAGGTGTCAGCAAGTTGTAGCACTGTACTGGTTGTTCTGATTAGTGATTGGAGACTTAAGGCTATCATTGTATCCTTTTTCATTACATTGATGGTAGCTCCTAAGGTTTGTTGTTTATGGTTACATTCACAATAGGGATTCTTGGGTCGAGGTATTTAGGGTTAACAATGATACCCAACATCAAGTCTGCTAGTTGGCCTACCATGTTTATAGTTGGTGGATCTTGTTTCCTTTGCCCAGGTTTCTTTAAGCAGATTTATTTTATAAATTTATTACATATTGGGACATCCCTTATTGCTTGTTAAATGGGAATTTGAATGCTTAAATGTTTTAATTCATTAAGTATAGCATTCTCTGCCTCTTCTTTGTTATTTTGTTTCAGTTTCTCAGGGAATGGAGGGTTTCTATTCAGTAATTGAGGTTGATATTCTTCTTCTTGGTGGCATATATCTGTAGGTTGCTGGGGTTCTAATGTGTGGGTTGTTCATTGTATGTATGTTCTTGATTATTTTGTGGGTGTGATCCCTGCAACGTCTTTCTAGATCTGAGATTGATTTCATTTAATTCTAGTGCATCCACGACATAGGTAGGAAATTGCACTACATTGTAGGGTTGTTGCTTCCCTGTTCTATTGTTATTTGGGTTTGGAACTGGTTGGGAAGGGATTGGAGGTGGTCTGGGGGGTGGTTGGTTCTGTGGAGGCGACATTATGAGTGGTTGTTGCAATGGAGCCCTCCAATTTGCTGAATATGGATATGGATTTTCATAGTTCACTTGTGGTTGAGAAAAAGGTGGGGGGTATGGAGAGTAAGGCTGGGTATAATATGGTTGTTGATACAGTGTTTGGTTTTGCTGAAATTGGCTTGTAGCTTCTTGTGTGAAACATGTAATTGGTGCCGAAGTGTTCCAATTCTGTTGATTACTCCCTTGATTAAAATATGGTTGGTTGTTGGACTGGAAAGTCCTAGCGAAATTGTTCCTTCGCTGGTTAACAAAAAAAAGTTGTTCCATAGTACCTTCTGATGTGGGATCCTGTATGGCCACTTTGCATGATGGTAGAAAAGGGAATTTATCAGTGGTATGATCATCGGTGCAGATCCCACATATCTCTATTGCATTTAATGGGCATTGTCACTTTTCACATTTCTTTCTACATCGTGGGAAAAATACTGCTAGTGCTTGGTTGATCTCGTCTTGTTTATTTTTTATTTGGAGTGCATCTAATTGCATAGCTAAGGAATGAAGGATGTATGTTTTCATATCATCTATAAGGTTTCCTAAGTTATAATTTGTGAGGATTGGGCCCAAAAAGGATGATCCTCCTGCTAAAGGATGTGTACCCCGTATTCCATTTTTAGCTTTTCTGGATCTAGAATAATTCTTGAAAATCTGCAATATTTGATCATAGGTTTTTTGGAATATATCCCCATCTCCTAACAGGTTCACGGATTCAAGGTATTTCTCCTTGATTCCTATAAGAAGGACAAGTTTCAATGATTCCTAATCCAGGGTACAGTGACTAGCACATTTATAACTGAGTTGAAAGTGTTGTGCATAGTCTTCTAGGGATTCTTTTTCTCCCTGTTGCATCCTGAAAATTTCATCTCTTGTGTCTTTTTCTTTACAGTAATCCCTGTATTTTTCTAGGAAGGATTGTTTCATCTGGTCCCATGTGAAGATACTGTTTCCTTCCAGACTCATAGACCATCTGAGTGATAAGTCTTTCAATGTAGAAGGAAAGAGTCTCAGTTTTTGTGCATCAGTGGTATAACCAAAGGACCTACCTCAAATTCAAATAAGAATGTGTCAGGGTCCTCTGAGGTTAGGCCATGGAAGTTTGGCATATTATTGGGATTGATATTTTTCATTCTAGCATCCCCAAGAGGTACACTAATAGGGAAAGTAAACAACTCCCTGTGTTCATCTTCCTCCTTCGCCATATTATTGTTTGAGTTAGAGCTAGCGAAGAAGTTATCATGGTTTGGATTATAGTTGGAATCGACTTCTTCGTTAGAGTTGAGGAGTTCAAATTGAGAGTGTTAAGAACTGCTATTGCTCATAGGGATGTTAGGAAGAAAATGTCCAAATTCATCCCTCTTTCATTGAGGCATTCATGGTAATTTTTTATGATTTTTTAATAAGATGTATCCTATAGTTTAAGCACCTCCCCGACAACGGTGCCAAAAAGTGGTGGACTCCGAGAATGTCTACCTTATTCAGGAATATATACCAGAAGTATACTTTAAATATCGACCAGGGAGTGTACAAACTTGAGAGGTACTCAACACTGTATGTGCACTATGAGATAATCTTTGTCGTTCTAAGCGTCCTATGTATTCTAAGGAATCAGGAAGTATTGTTCTATGAAAACTAGAAAGCATGAAAGGAAAGCATGTAAATCCTATTTTATCAAATCAGGAAATGAAAGCATGTAAATATATTTTTATCAAAATCAGGGAATGAAAGCATGTGAATCTATTTGATCAAAATAGGAAATAAAATCATGTAAATCTATTTTATCAAAACAGGAAATGAAAGCATGTAAATCTATTTTATTAAAACAGGAAACAAAAGCATGTAAATCTATTTTTATCAAAACAGGAAATGAAAGCATGTAAATCTATTTTATTAAAGCAGGAAATGAAAGCGTGTGAGAAGTTAACCTAAGAAATATAAACTTAATCTAAAGGAAGAAAAGATCCATTTAACTGTAATCATAATTCATCATTTTCAAAGTACAAAAATATAGATTTGATCTCATTTGAAACTGCTATATAAAAAGTGGAAATGAAAGTCTAAAAGTCGCTCATGCGGATGATAGCTACAAGACTACAAACATTGTATTTCATAACTACAGATGCAATACTAAAGAACTACAGACAGAATAACGCTCATGCTGAAACCAAAATATGATATTTGAATGAATTGCTGAAATTAATCCACACACGATTATACTAGAAATAAATAACTAAATGCATGAAAAATACCTGAAATAAAACGCAGAACTCCTGAGCTACGTATTGAGGGGGCCCTCCCCAACACATATCATAGGAGGAAGGGAAACTTATAAACTCACGAAATCTAAAAAACGCTGGAGCTTCATTATAAATTAATAAATCCCCTCATGGTTTGTAAAAACTGTAAAACTAAAAATGTCAGAGCTGCGAAAATGCTAAAAGATTGTTTCTCCAAAATATATCGCAGGCCCCCTACTACTTAGGTGTCTCTATTTATTAGAGCTTCTATCCTAATTTTGCATTGGAAACCACGAACCAAAATTTAGGGGATTATCCCCTACAAATCAGGGAAAACAAGAGTGATGTGTCTCTAGTGATACTCATGGTCTTCAATCAGGAGCTAGGCACTGCCACTATCCCTGTTATTCCTGTGCTATCCCCACACATGGTTTGTTCATATGATTAGTTTAAATAAAATATGCTAAAACATAAGAAAGAATAATAACTAAATCATTTCATCTCATTATCAATTAAATTGCCTTCTCCCCTACATAAGAAGTGCTTTCTGATCATTCCATTGCTAAGGTGTGGCATAATGTAGTCTAAGGAATACCTATATCAGGGACTCATCACCAGGACTGCCACCAAAGAGAGATATTAATTTTTCCATCAATATTGTTCCAGGGGCAGCACCAGTCTCCAAAGCTCCTTATAGGATGGGCACACCGGAATTGATAGAATTGAAGATGCAGCTGCAAGAATTAATAGAGAAGGAGTATATCAGACCTAGTGTATCTCCTTGGGGAGCACCTATGTTATTTGTCAAGAAAAAGGATGGGAATTTAAGGCCGTGTATTGATTACAGGAAGCTCAATAAAGTGACAATCAAGAACAAGTACCCATTCCCAAGAATTGATGACTTGTTTGAACAAATGAAAGAAGCTAGAGTGGTTTCAAAGATTGAATTAAGGTATGGATACCTTCAAGTGAGGATTAAAGAAGAAGACATTCACAAGACAACTTTCAAGACAAGATATGGCCATTATGAATTCACAGTGGTGCCATTTGGTCTTACCAATGCACCTGCTACATTCATGTGTCTCATCAATAGTGTCTTCAACAAGTATTTGAATAAGTTTGTGATTGTGTTCTTGTATGATATTCGTTTTTACTCAAAGAATGAAGAAGAGCATAATGAACATCTAAGAATGGTGTTGCAAGTCCTTAGAGAACACTAATTGTATGCAAAGTTGAGCAAGTGTGATTTCTATCAGCAGAAGGTACAATATTTGGGTCATGTCATTTCAGAAGAAGGGATTGTAGTGGATCCAGAAAATATTGAAGCCATAATGGATTGGCCTACTCCAAAGAATGTTTCAGATGTTAGATCTTTTATGGGTCTTGCAGGCTATTACAGAAGGTTCATTGAAGGGTTCTCCAAAATAGCTCACCCAATCACATCATTGCAGAGGAATAATATCAAGCTTGTATGGTCTGAAAAATGTGAGAAAAACTTTCAGCAGTTGAAGGAATTTCTTACCAGCACTCCTGTTTTGATGATTGCAGATCTAAAGAAATATTTTGTAGTGTGCACAGATGCTTGCACTAAAGGGATAGGTGGTGTTCTAATGCAAGAGGGATTTGTAATTTGCTATGAGTTCAGAAATTTAAAAGAACATAAAAAGAATTATGCCACACATGATTTAGAACTAGTAGCCATAGTTCATGCTCTCAAGAGATGGAGACATTATCTCTTGGGAAGAAGATTTGAGCTCAGGACATACCACATGAGCTTGAAATAATTTTTTGACCCACCAAATATTAATGCTAGGAAAACTAGATGGATGGAATTTCTTTGTGAATTTGATTTTGAAATTAAGCATGTCAAAGGTAAGGAGAATAATGTTGTAGATGCTCTTAGCAGAAAATTCCATGTTGTAGCAATAAGTATGTGTAAATCAGATTTGAAGGCAAGAATTCTTGAAGCTCAAACCAATGATGAAGCTTACCTTCAAGTAAAAAAAAAATTGCAACAGGGAAATGTGGATGAAGCATGTGCAGGATATTAGCTTGGTGAAGATGATGTTATTATTTATCAGGGTACCAGACTGTATATTCCATATTGTATAGATTTGAAGAGGCTAGTGATGGATAAGATATATCAAATTCCATATTCTGGACACCCAAGATATCATAAGACTATAACAACAACAAGAAAGAAGTAATTTTGGAATGGGATGAAGAAGGACATAGCTGAGTACATTAGTAGGTGTCAAAAGTGCCAACAAGTCAAGGTAGAACATCAACATCCAACAAGATTGTTGCATCCTTTGCACATTCCAGAATGGAAGTGGAAAGTAATTTCTATGGATTTTATAACAGGTTTTCCAATGACAGTGAGGAAGCATGATTCAGTCATGGTAGTGGTGGAAAAGCTATAAAAGGAATCTAACTTTATTCCAGTCAAGTCTACTCATAAGACCAATGACATAGCCAATATCTTCATGAAAGAGATATTCAGATTGCATGGATTTCCCAAGGAAATAATTTTAGATCGCAATACAAAGTTCACATCCATTTTTTGGAAGGGATTATTCCAGGAGTTGGGGACTCAGTTGAATTTTAGTACAACATATCATCCTCAAACAGATGGTCAGACTGAGAGGGTGAATCAGATTCTTGAAGATATGCTAAGGATGTATGTGATGGATAAACCATCCAAGTGGGAAGACTACCTACACTTGGTAGAATTTGCATACAATAATGGACATCATGCATCATTGGGGATGAGTCCTTTTGAAGTATTGTATGGAAAAGGATGCATAACCCAGTGAATTGGGACAACCCAGTGAGCAAGGTAGTGCTTGGACCAGAGATGATCCAGGAAATGGAGAAAGAGATTGTTAAGATCAAGCAGAATTTGAAGGCAACACATGACATGAAGAAGAGTTATGCAGATATGAAAAGAGTGCATAATGAATCTAAGATTGGGGATCATGTTTACTTAAGAGTGAAACAAAGGAAGATCTCCCTGAAGTTGGGGAGTTATGCCAAGTTGGCACCAATATATTGTGGTCCATTTGAAGTCCTTGATAGGATAGGACCAGTTGCATATAGAATTGCATTGCCTGCTAACATGAGAGCTCATAATGTTTTCCATGTTTCTTTGCTTAAGAAATATGTACATGATTCTAATCACATAATTGATTGGATGTGATACAGGTGGAACCAGAGGGAGAGTTCCAAGTGGATCATATGCACATCCTCAACAAGAAGGTCACTTTTGTTGGAATTTGTGAAATTTCAGAAGATATTATTATTGTATTTGATTGTACTGTTATCACATATATAGTAGCCGGGCTACCATACATTATTTTTCTCATTCCAGTACACTATTCATCCAGTTCCCTTACATTTGAGATGCCGAGATGAGCATCTACATTGGATCACTATCAGATTGTGGACAGCAGTTGTATTCCCCATGCCATGACTGAGTTTCAGGACACTCAGAGAGATGACCGATGTAGCCATTATATCATTGGTATAGAGCAGACAGTAGTGCCCAGAGTTACAGCAGCAGTCTCAGAGGACAGATGATGGTACAGGTTTATGAGCTTTCAGGTATATGACTCAGCAGGCATATCATGGTGTTATGGTTAGATTGCTTTTATACTTATTCTTATAGCATGTCTTAGCACTTAGTGTCATGATCTGGCAATCATATAGATATTTGGACCTGGTTGACCTATTATATATATTATACTGTCCCTACTCAGACTTAGAAGTTCGCTATTCATACTCATTGGTACATACCCTCCTTAGGGAGAATAGAGGTGATCATTACACCATACTCTGGCTTGCTAGTGTTGGCTCCATCATGTCATTGTCTTCATCCATCCATGGCCTACCTTTTAGATTATCACCCTGACTTACTACTTGACTAGTGGCATGGAGGACCTTTCCCCACTATAGCCTCTGTATTGGATGAGCTTCCCTGTTTATTGTGTCTCGGCTCTGAGTTGGTGACAAAACTTACCTATCGTGAGTTGGAGTTCCTTGTGAATTCCCCCTAGTCATTAAAGTTGTGTTGGATAAACCTGAAACTTTTAGTGCTGCCATGAATACAAAATCTTGAAAAATGAAATGCTATATCTTGTATGTGAAAGAAATGCCAATTGAAAATGGCCATGAAAAATAAAATGTTATATCTTTTGGAAAAATAAATACCTAGGTAAAAAAGTTGTCCATGACACACCTAGAAGTGCTCAGGTAAACAAGTGCCTTAAAAACACACCTGCAGCAGAAAGCCTAAAAATAAATGTAAATCTATGCAATGTGTTTGTAAACACACATAGATCAAGGCTATGGAAACTTCAGGCCCAAAAATCAATGGAACTTAAATGTTATATCTAAACAATTGCTGGCCTTGTTTGTATTATGGATTGTGCGCATCTGTGAAGGTGAATAAACCCTCTTTAAACAACTCATCCATTTGTGAGACACCGCCATTCCCTGTGTTATTGCTCATTCAGTATATACTATGGTGTGTATTCCCTTTCCCTTGCCAAAGTGTCACAAAGTCAAGTCAGTCAAGTCATCCCTTAGCCTAGCCAGTTATTTCAGCCTTCACCCTTCACTAGCAAATTGATCACAACTATGAAGTGAGTATGGTCCTGAAAGTCTAGTCTGAGTAATAATAATAATTAACGACACTATATATTTGGATTTAGATCGACAGTCATGATTACTCTGTGTTATAATTGTTATTCTAATAAGTTGTAGAGAATGTATTAACCTTGACACCTTGCAGCAGCTATGGATGATGGTCTGAGTTGTATTTGGTCTTGGTTAGACCTAGTTTGACCATGGAGGACCATGGGACATGAGATGTTGGACCTTATGATGATATGGATAGATGATATATGGTCTATGTACACATACAGGATGATTCTATGCAGCATCTACAGGGTTATGATGATGATTCTTGGGATACAGCAGTGTTTGGTCATTTACAGATCATTATTATTGGCCTTGTTCCGGTACATTGGATATTTATTTTGATCATGCAGAGATTCATATGGTGTATGAGTACACATCTTGGATAGATTTGGACCTTCTGAGTCCAATGGGACAGTTTGTTTTCAGTTCTGGGCACTTACAGTGATGATTGAGCCTCAGTAGGCTGTCCTAGTGCAGTTTTGGTCTGTTGGAGGCCCTGTCGGAGCAGAGATGACTTTTATCCGGTTGACCTAGGGCGCTGATGATGGAGGGGGTGGTCCAGCCACTTGTTTTTACCATATTACCCCCCTCCCGGACACATTGGTGCCCTCACCTTGACAACGCCATCACTCCAGGAGGCTGTTTGGGCAGTTTCACGCTTCCCGAGGCATTTCAGGATTGGTAGAAATGGCTATTGAGGAAATCGATTTGGGATATTGAGGAAAAGTTATGGCATGGGATGATCAGTGATGATAGATCGGGACCTTCCACATCTTCTCCAGCAGTTTCAGCTTCATCGGGGCTCGCATCCATCACTTATGGCATTTTCTGTGGATTTTTTGAGGTCTTTTGAGGACCACGACTTCACTAGGGAGGCACGATTTGGTACTTTCATGATTATTTATTGGTTATTGTGCCATGGGGATTGACCAAGGAGGGATAAAATTACCCCTTGGACCCACCATGAGCCTCTTATGATATTTTGTCATCATGATTTGGTGGGATTCCCCTCTCCTAGAGCAACTTTGTCCACTTATGTTATATTTTATGTGTGATCCATGTATTATGTTGTTGAGCTCATCTCAACCATTGATTAGACATTTGTATCTTTTAATCTTAGCCACTCATTCAAAAAGTGGTTAGGGTTTTGATGCCTCTCCTTCCTATTTAAAGGAGAGAGCCTCTCATTGTAAAGGGTCTTTGGCTCTTGGATTATTGGTATAGAAAAATATTCTTGTGGAAATTCTTGTGGTCTCCTTTGCATCTAGTGTTCTTAGATGGTGATTGGAAAGTCTATTGCAACCTAGCATTTGGAAATTGTGGTAAGATCTATCTTTTTTGGAAATCATTGTTTGTCTACAGGAGGGCGACTTCAACAAGGGCGATTTTGCAAGGCTTCTTCAAATCGACTTTCTTGGCATTCGCTTGTATCAGGGGGTTATCATTAGTATCATTGTGATCTATGCTATCTTTCTGTTACTTCTTTTGTGGCATTAGTCTTATCTCTTGATGCATCAAATCTGATATTGTTGACGTTTGTTGTGCAGGAGAGAGGGCGCATTGGCTTCTTGGACCAAATCGATTTGCATAGAAACTACTTCAAAGCTTCCAAATTGATCGGGATTGCATAGATCATCATCATCAAGGCATCTACAAGGTTATCCAGGTAAGATCCACAGGTTTGTTTCTCTTTCCTTTATCCAATCCATTGACATAACTCATAAATTGTTAAAACCCTAAATATTTCAAAACCCCCATTTTACATTTTCTTAGATCTACTTAGATCTAGTGGGTTGTTGGGCATGATATTGAAAACCCACCTCTATAGCATCCACGGCATCCCGGATCTATAGTTTGGTGAGGATTGGCTTCCGTTTGACCCCTCTCCCAAGCCAACTTAGCTTCTCCCAAGGAAGGCGCACTTCGCCATTTGAGCAAGTTGACCTAGATTTAAGTGATGGGTGTTTGAGATTCCACTTGATTTGACATCTACACATCAAATAACATACACCCAGGTTGTCCCTTTCTTGAAATTTACCTTGTGGGCCCCATTCCACATTTTAAGGGATTTAATCCCCATTTTTGACCACTTGGAACACTAAAACTCAGATCTACTACGATCTAACCGGTGGATTGCCACGAAATTATAGATCCTTATTTCTACCTGACCGATCTACTAGGATCTAAAGTTTGGATGCCATCCGACATGATTTGACCCACCTAAACCCATATTTAAGCCTCCTTGGGTAAAGTCGCACTACCTTGGAGAAGTGAGTTCACTCACTTCTAGGAACTGGGTACTTGAGATTATTGCAGATCTGAAACCGGAATAATTCAAAACCTAGGTCTAGACTGTCACTTTGTCAAATCTTGCCTTGGGGACTGCATTCCTTGTTTTAAGGGATTGTGGTCCACTTGGGGTTAAACCTAGATCTAGACACATTCAACTATCAAGACCTATACTGTCCACTTATCTCATGTTGTAGGAGTCCTAAACCATAAGTCAACCCCACTTTGACTCCACTTCCCAATTCCCAAGGCACTGGTTTATCTCCAAGACAACCCAACTTTCCTAGATTGTTGGATTGACTTGTGGTTTGACTTTTGCACGGTGAACTATACCCTTAAAGCTATCATGAAGCATGGTCAAGCTTGTCTCATGTACTAGTTAGCCCCAATACATCCCTCAAAACTATCCTACATTGGACACGGTTCCCAAGGCAGTGGATCTTTTGACATTGAACTAGTACACTAGCCCTAGATCTCACTACAAACATTATAAGTCACTCTCACATCAACTATGAACCAAAGCTATACCTATTGAACCCCCACTTGGCTTGTGACTTCATCTTTAGGTCTAGGATAAACCATACACCTAACTTCACTTGGAAATACCCTGATTTGGTGTCTTGGTTTTGATCTCTCCTGTCGGGAGTAGATCGGGTCTCCCCCTTTGTTGTCTGGGCTAGATAACATAAAGTGAAGGTTGCCTCGACTGGCGTGACAACCATATATATTGGAGGTCGAGGTGATCGTGGTTGCACCTTTTGAGTTGCCCTTCCCTATTGCCATCCATGACTGGATCCATCCATAGGGGTAACTACAGTTTAGGTGATAACATTTTGGCGCCGTTGCCGGGGAAGGCATAGGCTTACCCTGGTTCGATATATTATTTTTGTTAAAGCTCTCCTCCCCTTTCTCTCTGCCATAACATTTTGGCGCCGTTGCCGGGGAGGCAATAGCTTGCCCTAGTTCGACATACTTTTCTTCAAGCATTCCCGTTCTCTTTTCCATAACACTTGGCGCCGGAGACGTAATAGGATTACCTTGGAAAAGCTACTAATCCTTCCCACATATACAACGACACATATCTTGGTAGAAGAGTCAAATCTACCTGGCGACTCCCAATCGTGACTCCGCTGAGGAGCGAACTCATTTACATCCTTATAACACTAGAATTAAGACAGATCTTATCATTATCTAGAACCCATGGGGTGCATCATTTTGTTTTCAGGCTCTTGAATTTAAAAATAAATATTAAAAATATCAAAAAAAATATAAAATATAAAAAATAAAAAATTATTATCCATGGCTGCTGCTGAGCGACCTAGGACTTTCGGTCGATTGAAAGTTTTTGACTTTTCCAAAATTGTTGGGTATCCTCATCATATTCCTCATCAAGCCTATGAAAGGTTGCCTACTTTCGATGGAAGTTATATCTCTGCTAGAAGGCACCTTGAAAGATTTCGGGAAGTTCTTAACGAGTTATCCATAACCCATGAGGATGTGTGTATGAAACTATTGGCTTCATCTTTCAAAGAAAGAGCTGGGCTCTGGCTTTCGAATTTGAAACCCAATAGCATTTCCGGATATGACATGTTTGAAAATAAATTCTTAGAAGAATGGGGAAGTGAATTCGATGATATGTATCTTTCAAATCAAATCCAAGATCAAAACCTTCCCCTTTCCAATCCTATTGTTGAATCATTTAATAATCAAGCTTCCAGTGAACTGTCAATATCCGAAGATGACCCCTCTTGCCCAATTTCCTTGGAAGACAAGTTTTCCACTTTTGAGTTAATTGAAAGTCAAATCACTAATATAAATCGTATGTTTTCAAATTTCTTTTTAGGTAGCCCTAGTCCTGATCTTGAGGAAATTTCTGAGGATGAGCCTTTAGTCAACAAGTCCATTGATGTTCTTCCTTCGAAAGAACTCATTTTCCATTCTAGCTTTACTGATTATCCAATTCCTTATCAACTTAGTGAAGAAGAAGAAAGTAGGGACATAGATCAAGATCCTTTAGTGGTGATTTCAGGTGATCATTGTGCAAATAATCAGGATATTTTAAACGAAATTATTAATTTCACCCCTGATCAATTAAATGAAAATGATCACTTATCCTCTTATAATCTTAATGATGAATCAATAGAGGTTCACTCTCAAGATGAAGATGAAATAGTGAACCACACTAGATGCTCTAATCTTTGTTCCACCTCTTATAATGAGTCTTTAAATTTTTCCATCCTTAGTCAAGATAGGTTCATCAATTTCTTAGAATTAAAATCTTGTCCTCAGGTTGTAAATATTAAATTTGATCAAAAGCTTGAAATTATTCCTAGAATAAAGAATCTTTTCTATTATCAAAATCCAAGGTCAAACTTGTTTATCCATTTGGGAGAATTTTCATATTTGCAATCCACCCTCCCTTCCCAACTCTGTCAATCATCTTTGGGTTGGTGCTCTAGTCAATTTTTTGCCTTGGAAATTTTTAATAGGAAGTATAAGCATGATTACATGTTTGGAGAAAAAGCACTTCATTTCCCTTTTCAGTCACTTTGGAACCATAAAGATATTAATCATTCTTGGTGGCTAGAAAAGGTGTTTAAAGATCAATTCCATTTTTTCTCCATTTTTGAGCATCAAGTGGGTCTGACTTTGATTTTTTGTCTTTTAAGCTTTAATTTATCCCCACTTGGTTTTTTGATCATCAGTCCCAAGGAGAATCAAATTGAATATGTAAGAGAAGTAAATGAACAAGTTAATCTGTGTGAAAATGAATCGAATCACATGTCTTATGTCCTTCCTCTATCCATCTCTGAGTTTAACTCGCATAAATTTTATGATCCTATCAATTCTTTGATGGAGGATGTTTGCATCAGTCAGTCTTCTCCTTGGCATAATTTCATATTGCATCATTCAAACCATTCTCCAATTTCTGAACAAATCAAGAAGACTGTGCCCTTAAATTTGTTGATCTTTAGCCCAATCTTGACTTGTTCTATTATCAAAAATCAAATAAGAATCATTAACCTATTTGATGAATGGTTGCACTGGATTTATGATTTTACCTAACATTTGTGATGACTGGTTAGATTAGGGTAGGTAGGAAACCAAATAAGCCTACTTAGGAAGTAGTTAGTCTTTTTAGCCATTGAGTCTGGCACCTTCTTAGTCTTTAAGTTCCTTTGTAAGCTCCTAGTTTAACTGAGTACCTGTCACTTTTTCTTTTCCTGCACAATAAATTTCAAATTTTGCAAATTATGTTAGTAGTTTAATTTACTTTCTGCATTTGTACTTTATGCATTTATATTTCTGACATAGAGTAGATTTTATTTCAGTTGATTTTATATTTTTCCCACACGTGCGGCATGAGGTATTTTCTTTAGATGTTTGTGAATGCAGAAAATAGGTTGCAAGAATAAAGATGGAAATAAAATGGTAGAGTGCTGGATCGTGGATTCGAGTAGCAGAGTTCGAGGACCAGAGATTCTGAGGTTCTCAAGCGCTCATTTCAGCAGAGCACTTGTCCCAGCCGGAGCCAGATGTTATCACATATATAGTAGCCGGGCTACCATACATTATTTTTCTCATTCCAGTACACTATTCAGCCAGTTCCCTTACATTTGAGATGCCGAGATGAGCATCTACATTGGATCACTATCAGATTGTGGACAGCAGTTGTATTCCCCATGCCATGACTGAGTTTCAGGACACTCAGAGAGATGACCGATGTAGCCATTATATCATTGGTACAGAGCAGACAGTAGTGCCCAGAGTTACAGCAGCAGTCTCAGAGGACAGATGATGGTACAGGTTTATGAGCTTTCAGGTATATGACTCAGCAGGCATATCATGGTGTTATGGTTAGATTGCTTTTATACTTATTCTTATAGCATGTCTTAGCACTTAGTGTCATGATCTGGCGATCATATAGATATTTGGACCTGGTTGACCTATTATATATATTGTACTGTCCCTACTCAGACTTAGTGTTGATGTATATGTAACTTCGGAATGTATTTCATATATGTTGTATGTACTCCTATAGAGATGGTATTATTCCTCTATACGGAAGTGTCGTCATTTATATTGTAAGTGTCGTAACTTATACTTGATGGGTTATTAGACCACCTTGTTGGGGTCGGCCCTGTATAAGTCATGTGGGTCAAAGGGTTATTAGACCACCCTATTGGGGGTCGGCCATGTGGGTCTAAGGGTTATTAGACCACCCTATTGGGGGTCGGCCCACTCAGCATTATGTTATGTGGTTAAGTTCGATCCTACATGAGTTAGGTAAAAAGGCAAGTCAAGTCAAGTATAAATAGAGTGCGGGAGGCACTCTATTTACTCACTCACTTCTCACACATGCTCTCAAGGAGGAGAGGCACACTTATGGAGGAGGAGGATCTGTTGCTAGGTTATGGCTATCTCTCTTGGTTGGTTGTATCATTGCTCTATCTATCTCTGAGGAAGTTATTGGGGTTTTTCACCTTTATGGTTTTCCCCAAGTAAATCTTTGTGTCTCTTGTGTGCTTGCATTATTGTCTCCATGATTGATATGCTGTAGATATGCTGTACATGTTGTTCTCTCAGTTAAGATCCTAGATCATATTGAAGTAAATTCAGAAAATTTAACATGGTATCAGAGCTATCCTGAAAGAAGGCATGATATGGCATGTATGACACTTGTTGCACTTACGATGCTAGGGCTTGATATAGCAAAAACCAGTCATCGTAGCACTTTCGCTATAAATCCGTTTTGGTGAAGTTTTCGGATCTGAAATTGTTATAGGCCGAAGCTAAGATCTCCAGGTATCTTTTGTCCAAAGGACAACCTCTATTTCGTTGTAATTTGTGATTTATGATCTGTACAATATAGGGTTTCTGCCTCTTCCAGATCTGAGTCAAAATCAGGTGACCTTGGGAAAAAGGTCATAACTTGGGCTAGGAAGCTCCAAATGAAATTTCGTGAAAAGTGACAGGTAGTACACAGACTGTACTATCTCAAAAAACTTTTTCAGAGGCCGAAGTTGAACCAGTGACACGTGGCACTCCGTACAAGTGCGCTCTACTGTATTATCCCATAAACAGGTCATGTTGCGACATTTGGCATAACTCTCTCTCAGAGAGTCCAATTGAGGTCAGACCTGTCAGGATGGAAAGGTAACAGGCCGAGCTATCTCAGGAAACGTTTTCAGAGGCCGAAGTTAAAACAGTGACGCGTGGCACGCCGTACAAGTTCGCTCTCCTGTTTTATCCCAAAACAGGTCACGTTGCGACATTTGGCATAACTCTCTCTCAGAGAATCCAAATGAGGTCAGACCTGTCAGGATGGAAAGATAACAGGTCAGGCTATCTCAGAAAAAGTTTTCAGACCCTGTGGATCAAAAATTTCGGAGTTACACCAGAAACAATCAGGTACATATTTCTGTCAAAACAGAATTATTTTTTGGTACCTTCATTCATGGCTTCCGGAATTTAGGGCTTTGAAGAAAGTTGGAATTTTTGAAATCTGTGACCACGGCTGGAAGCTCCTCAGAAAAATAGAAGCTTAGAGCTTTGGATCAAACATTTTGATGGGGAAAAAGAGTGGGCTTCATCAAACCCCAGTTCAGGGTCACGTCCAGTGAATCCGGAAGTTTCAAAGGCAAAATTGAGGAGTGAAACTTTGCAGTTTTCAAATTCTGAATATACCAGTTTGATCAGCTCATCAAGGCGCATATTTCTATCCTTTCGAAAGTTTGAAATTCAAAGTTTGAATTTTTGGGGTTTCTCTGACAAACCCATATCCAGCTCCAGGTCCAGTTCTTGCAAATCAAGTGGATTGGGTTAATCCTAGAAGAAGATGGATTGATCATCTGCATGAGTAAAGAAGCTCCTGTTTCAGAGGGAGATGAGGCTAAGGCCTTACATAAGAAGATTACAAGCGATCTCAACAGGTATGATTCATCGAGGTATGTTTCGATATTTGTCCATGATTAAGTTTATGGTATGTTTGTCTTCATGTTATTACGGTTAGTACAATTTTGATTTTAGATTTGTCGTATCACCTTAACAAAATTATGAATGCATGATAGAAGATATTCATTGGTTAGGGTGTTGACACTTATGATTGTACTAATGCATTATGGTGTTGTATGAGGTTTATGTTGTCTACTAACATGAAAGGTACACCAAGAAAGACAAATCATGTTCTGGTCCAAGAACATATGATCATGATAACATGAGGACAAAGACTCATCCATTGTCATGGATCTCATAGAAGATCCATTTACGAGGTATGTATAACTTGGTTTTGTAATAGTTAACCTATGAGATATACAGGTTACTAGCACAAGTCATTGAAGAAGAACAAGAAGACATCATGTGAGTATGTTAGACATAAATAGCTAGCATGCTAATCCAGGTATGTTTTTCCTATATCAAGATAGAATCCTACCTTGTGTTAGGATCTTATACTGTTGTTGATAATGATTATTCATGAATAGTCATAGGTTTGAATAATCATGATTGTATGCATTTTATGTTTCTTACCATAATTGATGATATGACTAACCAGAAGAATCATGATGGTATAGGTTTGAATAATCACAGGTTTTATGCATTTTATATCTCTTATCTTGATTAATGATTCAACTAACCTGAATAGTCATAGGTTTGAGTAATTACAGGTTTAGACATGTTATGTTTCTTATGATTTGACTAACCATAAGAATCCTACATAAACCTTGAATGCTAATGCTTATTATTTCTGTTTGAAATGATCATGACTATACATGCTTGAGATTATTGTGTTTTAATAGTATACTAATGAATATATGATTTTATACGAGATCACAAGGATAACACATTCATGAATAAGCATGCATAGGGACCTAGGATGAATATGAGATTCAAGAACAGGTAATCCAGGAAGAAAAGATCAAGAGGGAGTACACTCCAGTGGTTTATGCAAGGATGCAGATATTCAGAGGGAGTTGACCATCTCTCTACATCCCACAACAGAAAGGTGTAGAAGAAGCTACTTCAGATTCGGACTCCAGCAGCTCCTGCAAGGAAGCGAAGACTCAGAGGGAGTCCACCCAACGAACAAACAAAGATAAGTATTTGAATTGTCATTTCTTAAATAATACTGTTCAATAATGTATATACTGATATTCCTAGAATTAGGTTGTGTATTATGCATATTAGAATAATTGCATTGATGAACAGTATACTACTAATACACATGGGTAAGTGGCCTATGGCACTGTACAACACTCCATTGCTACTTATCTAGAATGAAACCTCTTTGCTGACATGTTGGGAGTTGTGCACACTCTTAACAATGTTCTGGTAGAGATTGGAAGGCATCTAGAAAGTTACGGGATATGGATAAATGTTGTATTGAAGCATTGGCTAAGATAATTGCATGACTGTATGGCATATTTCTTTATGTGTAAGAATTTCTTCTGAAAACTATGAGATGTTTTCTAATCATGCAATTTAACTTGTTGTGTAGGAAAGATCGTATGCCATCTCCTACAAAAGAAGAACTACAACATTTGTTCAGCAACAAATTATCTATTGAAGATATTGAAGTTCCCAGGATACGGGAAGAATGTCATGATCCGTCGATCATGAAGAACGATGTTTGGGATGCGGTCCCAAGATGTGAAGGGAAGTTTGTTATGACTTCCAAATGGAACTATCAGATCAAGCATGTTGCAGATGGCAGCATTAAGAAATATAAAAGTGATGAAATAGAAGATGCACCAGATGGATTTCAAGACAGCATGGTGCAGTCTTATATGTGTGCAGAACTTGGTGAAGATAGATTGATTGCCAACACGCAGCGGAAGCTTGCTGCCAAGTTCGAGATGAAAGATTTGGGAATGATGCACTATTTCCTAGGTATGGAGGTGTGGCAGAGTGCAGGTGGGATCTTCCTTGGTCAAGGGAAGTACACTGTAGATATCCTGAAGAGATTTGGGATGATGGATTGCAAGGCCATGGCCACACTGATGGTATCGAATCTGAAGCTTCTTTGTGATGCTTCATCTGAGCCAGTTGATATCACTATGTATCGTCAGATGATTGGGTCCTTGATGTACCTGACGAACATGAGACCAGACATTTGCTTTGTTGTGAACACATTGAGTTAGCTCCTGACAGATCCGAGGAGTGTTCACCTGGTTGCTGTAAAGCATGTTCTGAGGTACCTGAAGGGTACAGTGGATTATGGGCTCAGGTATGAGGCAAATCAAAAGTTTAACCTACAGGGTTATGTTGATTCAGATTGGGTTGGCAGTGCTACAGATAGGAAGAGCACATCTGGGTGCTGCTTCAGTATGGAATCAGGTGTGATCTCTTGGTTTAGCAGGAAGCAGTCCTGCGTAGCACTGAGTACAGCTGAGGCAGAGTATGTTGCAGCCTGTTCAGCTAGTTGTGAGGCAGTATGACTACGGAAGCTACTGTCTGAGTTATTTGATCTCCCGCTGGATGCTACTGGTATCTTCTGTGATAACCAGAGTTGTGTGAAGCTATCTGAGAACCCAATGTTTCATGACAGGTCAAAACACATAGAGATCAAATATCACTATATCAGGGATATAGTGGAGAGAGGAGCTGTGAAGCTCCTGTATGTTGCGATGGACGAGCAGATTGCAGATGTGCTGACGAAGCCACTAGCCAGAGTGAAGTTCGAGTACTTCAGAGAGAGGCTTGGCGTTCTTCAGATCGAGGACACTTCGAGGAAGAAGCGATGGACACATTTGCTGAAGCCATTCCAAGCATGTTGGAAGGAGGATCCTTCACATGGCTGTGGATGTAAGCGCTGGATAATGGGCATTAGGATGATGTTCTGGTTTCTGCTTGGATATGATTAGTTGGATCATTTATGTATGTACGCATCATGTTGGATGCTGGATATGATCGGTTGGATCATGTGTATGTATTTTGTATGAACGCATCATGTTGGATGTTGTTGGATACATTGTGTGGATCATGTATCTTTGTATGATCAGGTAGATCATGGATGCTGTTGGATACATTGTGTGGATCATGTATCTTTGTATGATCAGGTAGATCATGGATGCTGTTGGATACATTGTGTGGATCATGTATCTTTGTATGATCAGGTAGATCATGTATGATTGATGGATACATTGTGTGGATCATGTATCTATGTGTGCATCAGATAGATGCATTGATGATCAGGTGGATCATGTATGACGATATGTATCAGGTAGATACTTGGTATGCATCAGGTAGATGCATTGATGATCAAGATGATCATAGATGACGAGCTTCAGGATGTTGCTCCAGATGACATGCAGCAGGATGTTGCAGAGATGATCAGGATGATCATAGATGACGAGCTTCAGGATGTTGCTCCAGATGACATGCAGTAGGATGTTGCAGTGATGATGATCAGGATGATCATAGATGACGAGCTTCAGGATGTTGCTCCAGATGACATGCAGCAGGATGTTGCAGAGATGATCAGGATGATCATAGATGATGAGATTCAGGATGTTGCTCCAGATGACATGCAGCAGGACGTTGCAGTGATGATGATCAGGATGATCATGGATACATCAGGATGATGTATGGTGAGTATCAGGTTGATACTCTGTGGCCGTGGATCAGGTTGTGCAGATAAGCATGTAATTTGTGCCCTGGGAGATTTGCAGATGGTCTTTCGAGGTTTTGCCTATGGCATGTAATTTGTGCCCTGGGACATCTGGAAAATGCTCTTTCGAGGTTTTGCTTGAGAGGACATATAATTTGTGCCCTGGGAGATCTGCAGATAGTCTTTCGAGGTTTTGCCTATGGCATGTAATTTGTGCCCTGGGATATCTGGCAGATGCTCTTTCGAGGTTTTGTCCTATGGCATGTAATTTGTGCCCTAGGAGATCCGATAGGTTGAGCTGTGTGCTCGTAATCAGTCCTGGGATGCTCTTGCGAGGTTTTGCCATGACCACATGTAATTTGTGCCCTGGGAGATCCGATAGGTTGAGCTGTGTGCTCGTAATCAGTCCTGGGATGCTCTTGCGAGGTTTTGTGGTGACCACATGTAATTTGTGCCCTGGGAGATCCGATATGTTGAGCCTTGTGCTCGTAATCAGTCCTTGGATTCTCTTTCGAGGTTTTGTGGTGAGGTCACATATAATTTGTGCCCTGGGAGATTTGCAGATGGTCTTTCGAGGTTTTGCCTATGGCATGTAATCTGTGCCCTGGGACATCTGGCAAATGCTCTTTCGAGGTTTTGTGACGCACGTAAAAGTCCTGAGGATTCCACAGTATGGCCAGTGATGACGAAGACCTGCAGGTGGTGGGCCTACATCCAGTATGAAAAAGGACTGGCTCTGTAGAACTTCCTATGACGAGTAGATTCAAAGATTGATTAAGATAGCAGCAGCAGTGACGATGATGATGACTCGATGACGATTATCCAGTGACGATGATCCAGAGAAGATGACTTGTGCTAGAATAACTATGCTGAGAAATACCTTCCTAGTTAAGAGGGAGTGTTGATGTATATGTAACTTCGGAATGTATTTCATATATGTTGTATGTACTCCTATAGAGATGGTATTATTCCTCTATACGGAAGTGTCGTCATTTATATTGTAAGTGTCGTAACTTATACTTGATGGGTTATTAGACCACCTTGTTGGGGTCGGCCCTGTATAAGTCATGTGGGTCAAAGGGTTATTAGACCACCCTATTGGGGGTCGGCCATGTGGGTCTAAGGGTTATTAGACCACCCTATTGGGGGTCGGTCCACTCAGCATTATGTTATGTGGTTAAGTTCGAGCCTACATGAGTTAGGTAAAAAGGAAAGTCAAGTCAAGTATAAATAGAGTGCGGGAGGCACTCTATTTACTCACTCACTTCTCACACATGCTCTCAAGGAGGAGAGGCGCACTTATGGAGGAGGAGGATCTGCTGCTAGGTTATGGCTATCTCTCTTGGTTGGTTGTATCATTGCTCTATCTATCTCTGAGGAAGTTATTGGGGTTTTTCACCTTTATGGTTTTCCCCAAGTAAATCTTTGTGTCTCTTGTGTGCTTGCATTATTGTCTCCATGATTGATATGCTGTAGATATGCTGTACATGTTGTTCTCTCAGTTAAGATCCTAGATCATATTGAAGTAAATTCAGAAAATTTAACACTTAGAAGTTCGCTATTCATACTCATTGGTACATACCCTCCTTAGGGAGAATAGAGGTGATCATTACACCATACTCTGGCTTGCTAGTGTTGGCTCCATCATGTCATTGTCTTCATCCATCCATGGCCTACCTTTTAGATTATCACCCTGACTTACTACTTGACTAGTGGCATGGAGGACCTTTCCCCACTATAGCCTCTGTATTGGATGAGCTTCCCTGTTTATTGTGTCTCGGCTCTGAGTTGGTGACAAAACTTACCTATCGTGAGTTGGAGTTCCTTGTGAATTCCCCCTAGTCATTAAAGTTGTGTTGGATAAACCTGAAACTTTTAGTGCTGCCATGAATACAAAATATTGAAAAATGAAATGCTATATCTTGTATGTGAAAGAAATGCCAATTGAAAATGGCCATGAAAAATAAAATGTTATATCTTTTGGAAAAATAAATACCTAGGTAAAAAAGTTGTCCATGACACACCTAGAAGTGCTCAGGTAAACAAGTGCCTTAAAAACACACCTGCAGCAGAAAGCCTAAAAATAAATGTAAATCTATGCAATGTGTTTGTAAACACACATAGATCAAGGCTATGGAAACTTCAGGCCCAAAAAGCAATGGAACTTAAATGTTATATCTAAACAATTGCTGGCCTTGTTTGTATTATGGATTGTGCGCATCTGTGAAGGTGAATAAACCCTCTTTAAACAACTCATCCATTTGTGAGACACCGCCATTCCCTGTGTTATTGCTCATTCAGTATATACTATGGTGTGTATTCCCTTTCCCTTGCCAAAGTGTCACAAAGTCAAGTCAGTCAAGTCATCCCTTAGCCTAGCCAGTTATTTCAGCCTTCACCCTTCACTAGCAAATTGATCACAACTATGAAGTGAGTATGGTCCTGAAAGTCTAGTCTGAGTAATAATAATAATTAACGACACTATATATTTGGATTTAGATCGCCAGTCATGATTACTCTGTGTTATAATTGTTATTCTAATAAGTTGTAGAGCATGTATTAACCTTGACACCTTGCAGCAGCTATGGATGATGGTCTGAGTTGTATTTGGTCTTGGTTAGACCTAGTTTGACCATGGAGGACCATGGGACATGAGATGTTGGACCTTATGATGATATGGATAGATGATATATGGTCTATGTACACATACAGGATGATTCTATGCAGCATCTACAGGGTTATGATGATGATTCTTGGGATACAGCAGTGTTTGGTCATTTACAGATCATTATTATTGGCCTTGTTCCGGTACATTGGATATTTATTTTGATCATGCAGAGATTCATATGGTGTATGAGTACACATCTTGGATAGATTTGGACCTTCTGAGTCCAATGGGATAGTTTGTTTTCAGTTCCGGGCACTTACAGTGATGATTGAGCCTCAGTAGGCTGTCCTAGTGCAGTTTTGGTCTGTTGGAGGCCCTGTCGGAGTAGAGATGACTTTTATCCGGTTGACCTAGGGCGCTGATGATGGAGGGGGTGGTCCAGCCACTTGTTTTTACCATATTACCCCCCTCCCGGACACATTGGTGCCCTCACCTTGACAGCGCCATCACTCCAGGAGGCTGTTTGGGCAGTTTCACGCTTCCCGAGGCATTTCAGGATTGGTAGAAATGGCTATTGAGGAAATCGATTTGGGCTATTGAGGCAAATTTATGGCATGGGATGATCAGTGATGATAGATCAGGACCTTCCACACCTTCTCCAGCAGTTTCAGCTTCATCGGGGCCCGCATCCATCACTTATGGCATTTTCTGTGGATTTTTTGAGGTCTTTTGAGGACCACGACTTCACTAGGGAGGCACGATTTGGTACTTTCATGATTATTTATTGGTTATTGTGCCATGGGGATTGACCAAGGAGGGATAAAATTACCCCTTGGACCCACCATGAGCCTCTTATGATATTTTGTCATCATGATTTGGTGGGATTCCCCTCTCCTAGGGCGACTTTGTCCACTTATGTTATATTTTATGTGTGATCCATGTATTATGTTGTTGAGCTCATCTCAACCATTGATTAGACATTTGTATCTTTTAATCTTAGCCACTCATTCAAAAAGTGGTTAGGGTTTTGATGCCTCTCCTTCCTATTTAAAGGAGAGAGCCTCTCATTGTAAAGGGTCTTTGGCTCTTGGATTATTGGTATAGAAAAATATTCTTGTGGAAATTCTTGTGGTCTCCTTTGCATCTGGTGTTCTTAGATGGTGATTGGAAAGTCTATTGCAACCTAGCATTTGGAAATTGTGGTAAGATCTATCTTTTTTGGAAATCATTGTTTGTCTACAGGAGGGCGACTTCAACAAGGGCGATTTTGCAAGGCTTCTTCAAATCGACTTTCTTGGCATTCGCTTGTATCAGGGGGTTATCATTAGTATCATTGTGATCTATGCTATCTTTCTGTTACTTCTTTTGTGGCATTAGTCTTATCTCTTGATGCATCAAATCTGATATTGTTGACGTTTGTTGTGCAGGAGAGAGGGCGCATTGGCTTCTTGGACCAAATCGATTTGCATAGAAACTACTTCAAAGCTTCCAAATTGATCGGGATTGCATAGATCATCATCATCAAGGCATCTACAAGGTTATCCAGGTAAGATCCACAGGTTTGTTTCTCTTTCCTTTATCCAATCCATTGACATAACTCATAAATTGTTAAAACCCTAAATATTTCAAAACCCCCATTTTACATTTTCTTAGATCTACTTAGATCTAGTGGGTTGTTGGGCATGATATTGAAAACCCACCTCTATAGCATCCACGGCATCCTGGATCTATAGTTTGGTGAGGATTGGCTTCCGTTTGACCCCTCTCCCAAGCCAACTTAGCTTCTCCCAAGGAAGGCGCACTTCGCCATTTGAGCAAGTTGACCTAGATTTAAGTGATGGGTGTTTGAGATTCCACTTGATTTGACATCTACACATCAAGTAACATACACCCAGGTTGTCCCTTTCTTGAAATTTACCTTGTGGGCCCCATTCCACATTTTAAGGGATTTAATCCCCATTTTTTACCACTTGGAACACTAAAACTCAGATCTACTAAGATCTAACCGGTGGATTGCCACGAAATTATAGATCCTTATTTCTACCTGACCGATCTACTAGGATCTAAAGTTTGGATGCCATCCGACATGATTTGACCCACCTAAACCCCAATTTAAGCCTCCTTGGGTAAAGTCGCACTACCTTGGAGAAGTGAGTTCACTCACTTCTAGGAACTGGGTACTTGAGATTATTGCAGATCTGAAACCGGAATAATTCAAAACCTAGGTCTAGACTGTCACTTTGTCAAATCTTGCCTTGGGGACTGCATTCCTTGTTTTAAGGGATTGTGGTCCACTTGGGGTTAAACCTAGATCTAGACACATTCAACTATCAAGACCTATACTGTCCACTTATCTCATGTTGTAGGAGTCCTAAACCATAAGTCAACCCCACTTTGACTCCACTTCCCAATTCCCAAGGCACTGGTTTATCTCCAAGACAACCCAACTTTCCTAGATTGTTGGATTGACTTGTGGTTTGACTTTTGCACGGTGAACTATACCCTTAAAGCTATCATGAAGCATGGTCAAGCTTGTCTCATGTACTAGTTAGCCCCAATACATCCCTCAAAACTATCCTGCATTGGACACGGTTCCCAAGGCAGTGGATCTTTTGACATTGAACTAGTACACTAGCCCTAGATCTCACTACAAACATTATAAGTCACTCTCACATCAACTATGAACCAAAGCTATACCTAATTGAACCCCCACTTGGCTTGTGACTTCATCTTTAGGTCTAGGATAAACCATACACCTAACTTCACTTGGAAATACCCTGATTTGGTGTCTTGGTTTTGATCTCTCCTGTCGGGAGTAGATCGGGTCTCCCCATTTGTTGTCTGGGCTAGATAACATAAAGTGAAGGTTGCCTCGACTGGCGTGACAACCATATATATTGGAGGTCGAGGTGATCGTGGTTGCACCTTTTGAGTTGCCCTTCCCTATTTCCATCCATGACTGGATCCATCCATAGGGGTAACTACAGTTTAGGTGATAACATGTACCTCCCAAGGGAGTTGAAATTATTGTAATTAATCATGTAAATCCTAGAAAGATCAATGTAAACATTGGGGTGAAAATCAAACAAAGAAAAAGATTAAAAATAAATTATTTATTAACCCCTAAGAAAAGTCAGTCCAGTCAACTAGAAAAGTCAACCCAGTTAGGGAAATAGCTAGTTTGGCACTTGTATAAATAGAGGGAAAGTTCACCTCATTATTCACTCATCCAATTCACATAAGTTCACATCACTTAGAGAGAGAAGTTCGCATCTGCAACAAGAGAAGGCTATTTTGGGGTTTCTATCTTTGGAAAGTATTTCCATCTTTTCTCTTTCATTATTGTACTCTGATCTCATAATTATTATCTCTATACGAAGGTTGCTGGGTTTTCTCTCGTTTGGGTTTCCCAGGATAAACTCTTGTGTTATTGTTTTGTGCTTTTTCCTTCTTCTAGTGATCCTATTTATGCATTTGAATTATTATGCTATGAATGTATGAAAAAATAACATGGTATCAAAGTGGTACTAGAAGAAGCCATTGTCGAAACATTGTCGGAACCAGGGTTTCATCTTTCAAAATATTCACTCAACTTTTTGGAAGAAAAAGAGCATTGGGAATTTCTCTCTAAGGAGGGCACATCTTTTGGTGAAGACAGAATTCAATTCTGAGATTTTTCAATTTTTGACCTAATTCTACAACTGCAACATAAATTAGGGTTTCAATTTTTAACCCATTTTCTCCACAATTTTGGATCGGTCCTACCTCTACTCAACTTTCCTTGTTAGGGTGCATCTACCTGTGGAGTCAGTTTTCCAAAATTCCAACTTTCATTTTTGGCCTAGCTCCTGCTAGAGTTTTTGGTCCAGATTTGTAGACAAGATGATTGGAATGAAGGTTGAAGATCGGCTGGAAGGGGATTCCAACTTTATCTCATGGAAGTCTAGGGTTCTTCTTCTACTAGAAGAAAATGATCTTTTGCAGTTTGTCAAAGACAAGGTTCTAGAACCAGAATTCGAAGAAGAAAAATCTCGCTGGAGGAAGAATGATGCTAGTGCAAGAAGGATTTTGGTGGACTCAGTTAGAGACCATTTAGTTCCTCAAATCTCAAGTAAGAAGACTGCTAGAAAGATGTTCAAAACCATAAAGAAGCTGTTTGAAAATAGTAGTTTCAATGTATCCATTACATTGAGGAATCAACTATCAAATATGAAGATGTCTAAGTCAGAATCCATTTCCTCATATTTCATGAGGATCACAGAACTAAGGGACATGCTTAGTACTAGTGGAGATCCCATTGATGATAAGGAGCTTGTCATTACTACTCTAAATGGTCTTCCACCATCTTGGGAGTAATTTATTCAAAGTATAAGTGGTATATCCAAGCTACCCAAATTTGATAAGGTATGGGCAGATTGCACCCAGGAAGAGACAGGAATAGTAGCAAGATAGAGACTTTGTGGCACTCAACCTGAGCATAATCAAGGATTCTTTTCCCATGCCAAGAAAGGAAAGGGAAGGGGAAGAAATTTATACAAACACAAGCACCAAGATAGGAGATCAAGTCCTCCCCCATATTAGAAGAAAAATAAGAAGGATTTATCTCAGGTACAATGCTACAGGTGCAAGGAATATGGTCATTATGCCAGTAATTGTTGAAGCTCAATCAAAAGGAAACATGAAGCCTCAACTGCTGATGTTGATGAAGAAAATCCTCACAAGATGTCAAGGAATGATGATCGTTCAAATTTCTTATTTCTCCACATGTTGAGGAGATATGAAGATCCAGACTGCAAGAACATACGTCTCTCATGGTTCCCACAAGAAGACAGTGGGAGCCCACACACAAAACAAAAGGAGATAAGTATTTGATTGCTTACATAGATCTGGTTTGTCTTATATGTATTCATAACCATTATATGTAGATCTATTAGGAAATGTGTTGGGTAGTTGATATAGTTTACTTTTGATTTACCGTAGGCTATTGTTGTATTTGAGCTACACAACATTTCAAAAACACATGCTAGAGCTAGTCTAGATGATGTCTCCTTCCTGCATGCTTAGAGTAGTGCACACTCTAGATGGCATGTTCTAGTAGATATAGTAAACATCTAGATAGTTCCTAGATGTGTTTGGAAGACATGTTTATGATTTTTGTGCTAAAGTGCTGAGATGCGTGTGTAAACTATTGTCATTACATTGATTATGCAATGTCACTGATCATCAGTCGAGGTTTGACTTGTAGGGAAAAGATCATGTGATATGGCCTACAAGAGAAGGATGATGTGACTTGTTCCGAATGAAAAAAGTGGTGGACACATGAATCCCATTTATGTTCAACAGGAAGCTTCCAAGAGGACGACCCTCAGACTAGCAGGATGATCTCGGAAGAATCCTTCACAGAAGTGAAACTAGAAGCATACCACCTATGGATATTTGGTTGTCCAGTCTATGTACATACATGTGCCCAAGGAGAAGAGGACGACGTTAAGAACCTTTAGTCTAGAAGTAAATTTCATGGGATACAAGTGAGTCTTCAAAGGCGTACATAATCTACATCCCAGGATCCAGACAGATTGAAGTTAGCAAGGATGTTTCCTTTGAAGTAAATATGGATATCAAGAATGGAAGAGGATCAGACATGGATATCGATGCTGAAGAAATGATAGAACCAAAGGAGATGAGATCATCTCCCTCTCCAGTTAAAGAGGGAGCTAGCAGAAGAGGATGAACCCATCAATTACATTGATCCAAATTCATCCAGTTGATGTTCCCATAGATATTGCAGTAGGTCAGAAGAGGCCTAGATGGGCACAACAGACTTTGCATGGAGCATATGAGAGTATTGAAAAACATAAGGCTAGATTTGTTTCCAGAGGCTTCTCTCATAAAGAGGGAGTCGATTATGATGAGACATTTTCTCCTGTGGCTCAATATACTTCCATTAGATTGATAATTGCTATTGCTTTAGCTATGGGATGAAAGTTGCATCAAGTGGATGTTAATATAAATTTTTATCAATGGTGTTATTGAGGAAGAAGTATATATTGAACAACTAGAAGGGTTTGTTGTCCATGGAAAGGAGTCTCATGTATGCAGATTGAAAAAGGCCCTGTATGGACTCAAGCAAGAACCCTGTACTTGGTATGGACGGATTCCTAGTGATTCTACGATTCACCAAGAGTGATGCAAACCCAAACCTTTACTACAAGGTTGTGGATGATGAGCAACTGATTTTGGTACTATATGTTGATGACCTGTTTCTCACTGGAAATGAGAAACTTATCGTATGGTGTCAGAAGAAACTCGTCTCTGAGTTCGAAATGAAGGATCTTTGATTGATGCATTACTTCTTGGGATTAGAAGTATGGAAGAGGCATAAGGATATTTTCCTAGGTCAAGGAAAATACACGATATATATTTTAAAGAGATTCAGAATGTTAGACTACAAGTCCATGGCTAATCCGATGGATGCAAATTTGAAGAAGCTAAGAGATTCTTCTTCAGATTTCGATTTGATTGATCCCACTATATATCTCCAGCTGATTAGTTCCTTTATGTATATGGAAAACACCAGACCAAATATATGTTTTGCTGTGAATGCTCTTAGTCAGTTTATGTGTGAGACGAGGTAGATTCACTGGATTGCTGCAAAACATGTGCTCAGACACTTGCGTGGCACTGTGGGATATGGCCTGAAATATGATTTAGAAAGTGACTTGAGATTGCAAGGGTTTACAGACTCAGATTGGGATGGATGTGTTGTAGATAGGAAGAGTACTTCCGGATGTTGCTTCAGTTTGGGTTCTATAGTGATCTCCTGGTGTAGCAGGAAGCATAAATCAGTAGCACTTAGAACTGCAGAGGCCGAGTATATGGATGCTAGTACAACAAACCAAGAAGCTATATGGCTTCGTAAACTCCTTGCAGGATTGTTTGGCTAGATTCTAGATCCAACTATGATTCACTGTGATAACCATAGCTGTGTGCAGATGTCAATGAATCATGTATTTCAAGACAGGTCGAAGCATATAGAGATTCAATATCACTTCATTCATGATATGGTGTAGAAAGGTGTGGTCGAATTACAGTATACTCCGACAGATGACTAGATTGTAGATGTTCTCACCAAGCCTCTTTCCAGGATGAAGTTCGAATACTTTCATGAAATACTTGGATTAGAAGAGAACGTGTCCCTCCTTGAGAGGGAGAGATGATCTATAGATGTTTTATCCTGCATTCACCCAGGTGCCTCTACTCGTCTAGGTGCTCAACTAGATATGGGATAAATACCATTGGCAGATGAGCCAGACATGCAGTAGATGGACGGGTTCACATAGGTGTCTCTTCTTGTCCAGGTTCTCATCCAGGTATGGGATGAATATCATCGAAAGATGATACAGACAGGAATTAGATGGTCATGTGATTGCATAGGTACCTCTACTCATTCATGTTCTCAGTTAGGTATGGGAGTACCCCATCAACATATGAGATGAACATGTAGTAGATGGTCGTGCACATGTGCTCATCCAAGTTCTCAACCAAGTATGGGAGGATCACATTGGCAGATGAGATGGACAGGTAGCAGATGGTATAGCAGATGGTAAAATCCTATCTCTCAGAAATCCAGGTAGGATGGAGTTGGACTCGTCGAAGGACTAGTGGAGTTGATTCATGAAGACACTTCTCGAATGACTGAGACTGTGCTGACAACCTTCAATATGTATAGAGATGATGTAGATAGTATAGATGTACAGATGATCATGATGTTGATGAAGACTGAAGAATACCTTCCTTGTTGAGAGGGAGTGTTGGAATTTGTGCAACTTCAAAAGATATTATTATTGTATTTGATTGTACCTCCTAAGGGAGTTGAACTTATTGTAATTAATCATGTAAACCCTAGAAAGATCAATGTAAACCTTGGGGTGAAAAGAAATCAAAGAAAAGATTAAAAATAAATGATTTATTGTCCCCCAAGAGAAGTCGACCCAGTCAACTAGACAGGTCGTCCTTGTTAGGGAAATAACCAGTTTGGCACTTGTATAAATATAGGGAAAGTTCACTTCATTATTCACTCATCCACTTCACACAAGTTCACATCACTTGGAGAGAGAAGTTCGCATATGCAGCAGGAGAAGGCTATTTTTGGGTTTCTATATTTGGAAAGTATTTCCATCTTTTCTCTTTCATTATTTTACTCTGATCTCAGAATTATTATCTCTATACGAAGGTTGCTGGGTTTTCTCCTGTTTGGGTTTCCCAGGATAAAATCTTGTGTTATTGTTTTGTGCTTTGTCTTTCTTCTAGTGATCCTATTTATGCATTTGAATTATTATGCTATGAATGTATTAAAAACTAAAAAATTTGCTCTGGAACAGAGCCATCAGACAGGTGAAGGTGCAATGGAGGCACCTTAGTCCCGATGAGGCTACATGGGAGCTGGAGGATGCCATGAGAGAGGCATTCCCATTTTTGTTCAGTTTTGAGAACACCGAGGACAATGTTGTTCTAAGGGGGAGGGGATTTTAATACCCCTATTTTGACCCTTAGGGTTTATTGGCTTCAGTGTAAATATTGTATACACGCAATGTGTATTTTCCCTAGTGTGGAGCTCAAGGACAAGGCCCCACTAGAGGATGTCCAGGTTTTATTTCAAAGGAAAGTATTTGACATTCTGATTATCCATGTGCTATTAATCCACGAGGTATTGTAAATGATGTAAATATTAATTATTGCAATAAAATACCAAGGAAATTGGCTAAGGAGGCAACCAATGAGAAGGGGCCATGTGTATCCACTAGGGAGAGGTGAGGGGGTTGTGGGATTGGAACCCATGCTGCAACATGTCAAATTGTGAACCCATTCGAATCCCTTGTTGACATTTAATTTTGCTATAAGAAGGTGGTTGATAAAAACAATCCATGAAGTCGATGGAGTATGGAGCAACCCTGCAATCGGTATGGTAGGGTATGGATCTGTTTTGCTTGTCCCTTAAGCCACTCTACCTCCTAGGAATTCTCTCACCCTAATCCCTATCACATTGTTGACCAACGAACCGAGGGGGAAAAATCATGCATGGTAGAGCCAAGCCATAAAGCAGAAAGAGGAAAAAATCGTGATTCTGTGTAAGCACGAATTTGCAGAGCCGAAAGCACATAGAAACTCCCTATAGGAGGAAAAATGGTTGGGATATCCATGGATCAGACCCTGGGGATGAATTACAGAGCATGAGAAGCTTAGAAAACTGACGTGAACACCCAAATATGATATAAGAAGAACTGAGTTGCGGGACAGAGTTTCGGCTGCAAACCTAAGAAGATACCAACTAGGATAATTGGGAAGATGGAAAGAAAGAGGTTGGATTTTCTTGATAAAACCAGTGAAGGATAAAGTCTCATTAAAGTAGAAGTTTGGACCTTTCTATGCCCACCCTGAAGAGCACTGGAGGGAAGGTTCCTTGAGGGACTGTGAAACAGAGAAGAGGGCCTTCCTTGTGTTGGAAGAGGTAGGTATTGTGGGTGCCATATTTGCTGAGTAGATGAGATGCCTACAACTCTTTGGTTAATCTCACTGGATGAGCATCATCCTCCCTATTCCCTTACATGCTTGATAAAACCAACTGTATGTTGGATTAGCATTAGGGTGGATCCTTGACTGTGAGCGAGCCTATTTAGCCCTCCTTAGTGGATACACAACCCAGCTCAGGGGTGGTCTCTCAGCTAAAATATTATAGGCTGGATAGAGACCTATGGTTGGGGGGGACATTGCTCTCACTTAGTTAGTGGCTTGGACAACTTCATTCCAAAGATAAGTTCTTTTTGTGGTGTAAAATGATGCTAGTTTCCATATGTTAGGTTATGCTTGTTATGATCAAGTTATTGAATCAATGATTACATGAAATTGATCAATAGGGAACTATGTATAATCCAAAGTACGAGGCCGAGTTCTTGTTTGAATGCTTCATCATTTGCATGAGTTTAATGTAATGATAATCTTACATGTTGTAGATGTATTGACTAGTTTTAGTTTCATAATATGTGTTTAGTTCTGCATTGCACTCACCTTTAAGAGGGACTGCTTGGATTCATCTGGAGTTGGGGAAGGAAGTAGATAACCCCCTGTTGTGTTTTGTGACCCCTCTGTGGGTCAGGTGAAGGGATAAGTCATGGAAAAGGTAGGCAACGTTCCTTGCAGAAGGGTAATGATGCATTGAGGGAGTTTGATCTATGCTTCAGTTGGAAATTTGGCCAATTTAGAGTACTCAGATGTGGTAGGGGATCACACCAGTGTATAGATATCTCCAATATCTAACCAACGGTACAAGAATTTCCCAATTTGGTCTAAGGATGAAGGAGTTATAAGCTTGGGAAGTTTGCAGGTGCAGGGGTATGTGGTCCCGACTTTCTGAATCCACAATACGGATTGCAACTTGCGGAGGCCAGGGACCGGATTTTGGAGTTGCATGGTTAGACTTTCGACTTTCCGGATCCGCAAGGTGGATTGCGGGTTGCGCAAGTTGGAAGTGAAATTTGCATGGGGTTGGCACGTTAGATTTCCGACTTTCCCCATTCGTAAGGTGGATTGTGGACTGTGGGAATCGGAAGGGAAATTTCCATGGGGTTAGCATGTTGGATTTCCAACTTTCCGCATCCGCAAAGTGGATTGCGGATTGCAGAAGTTGGGAGGTGATTTTTCCCATGTTACGAAATGAGGTTTCCGACTTCTGACTTCTGCAACGTGGATTGTGGAAGTCAGATGGGAAAATTTTCCTGGATGATGATTTGAGGATTCCGACTTCCGAGTTTGTCATATCCCCAGATTTTTGCTATGGTCCATGGGGTAATTTTGGCCTAAGTCACCTAGGAAATAATTATTTAATTGATGAGCAAGTATGGAAAATATCTTATGGAAGATTCCTAAGGTTGTATTTGGGTATTAAATGGATGAGGTGGGCTCTCAGAAGATATTAATGCCCAAACAAAGGATCTAAGAAAGTAATGGAGTTATCATTAAATTAATGGAGATGTTTTTGGAGGCATTGCACCATAATAATTAATTAATTACTCGATAATTAATTAATTGCTAAGTTAAATTATTTATGAGTTGTACTATTTTATTTAAATGATTATTGCTAATAAATGTGCCAAGTGGTTGGTGAATGGACTAGAAATATGGCTAAATCAATTTGTGGATTTAGGAAAAGAACAAAAGAAGGAAAGGTGTAAGAGTTTCTAAAAGCAAGAAAATGGAAACAACCAGAAAAAGCAAAAGGAGGGCGTAGTTTCCAAAAAGGAGTCCAGTTTACAAATCAAGCAACTTTTTCAAAGCAGGAAACATATGGAGACAAATCCTGGGGCATAGTTTTTAAAGGAGAAAAGCTTGTAAGGAAAAATAAAGGAAAGTATGTCCACTCATGGGTGACCTATTCTCATAGGTCACCAAGCTCTTCAACTTGCTCAGCAAGTCACCATGAAGTTTATAAAAGAATCCAATCAACTCCATTTTAGAACTTTTGTAATTGTGAGTTTATGAGTGAAGCATTTTAGTTTCTCAAGGTTTGGTGATGTGCCCAAGCTAATCAATGGGTGATGTGCCCCATTATTCTATTCTACTTCTCTTCTATAATATTCTCTCAATATTTTCAGCCATGGAGATCTGATATGTAGGTCCATATAATCCAATACTAAGAAGAACCCAAGCTTACTAGGATTCATCATCATACAAGGTACATTCGGAGGAGAAAACATTGAAGGGCCGAAATGGAGGTTTCAGGTTCAGCACTTCTGCTCATTTCTAGGATGTGAGACATATTCCATTGCGTTCGAAGGGCCGTTTCCAGTAGGAAACACTTTTTGTCTCATCGAAAAAGGTGTCCGGATGACTGAGATACAACCATTTTCACCGGAGCCAAGATTTCATGTGTTAATGAGCATACGTGTGTAGTTCCAGTTAAGTGAATGTGCCCATTGAAGCTTAGGAAGCCTAGTATGACTCCATACTCTATTTCAGACTTGTTGAAGACCAAAGTACACTTTCATATCAGAAATTTAATCATTCCATCCCTTCTTACAGTTCTTCTATGGCCCTATGAGGGGGTTTTCTAGTCTACAAGACATTGTACCGATGAGGAGCTAATTAAAGAGTACAAACTTGGTTCAGTGAGTAATAATTCTACTTGATGCTGTTAATTAAATTATATCAGAGCATATTAATATTTCAGAATAGAGCATTTAATTAAATCAAGTCATTTATTAACTCAGATTGGAAGACTAGCTCATTGAACATTGTTTATTGACTAGTTTTGCAAGAATGACTGCCAAATTTGTTCTAAATGTCATATTTACTTTTTGTAAGTTGTAGGAGGTCAATAACACATCATATTAGCTATATCAGTCCCTACTTAATTAATTTTGGAGGATTTAACCCTTGTTTGTAAATATTGCATTTTGATTAGCTCTGTCATCCCGACAGGGCCTAAAACTTCCAAACCATTCCTACTCTTCCCAAATCCTTTTGAATGCTGCTCATTGTGTCCATTGAACCTATTTTACTGTCATAACTTATTTTTGTACCCACCCAGTCTAGTAAGCATATGCTGGTGTGCCCAGGAAGCTTTGCGGTAGGCTATAGTGGTAGCTGATGTCCGAAACATAAATGGCCCCAGTGATTTGTGCTTAGGACTCTCCCTCTGATGTTATTATTTGATGCTGCACATTTACCCATACAAATTCGAGAACTGAAAGTTCATCCCACCATACTTAGATTCAGTCTCCATCCCCATCACTGACCTCCTGCTTGGTTTAAAAGAATTATTAAGAAATTTAACTAGTGAAATTTATTAAAATTTCAGAAGTTGAGTTAATATCTTGGTTAAATATTCCCAAGGATATTACAAAGTTCTGCATGTGGATTGCGGAATTGAGGAAGTCAGACGAGTCATTTTCGAGGCTGTGAATTGAATTCCGGATTCCGACTTCCGCATTGCGGATTGTAGAAGTCAGGAGCATAATTTCTTCGGAAAGGTAAATTGGGTAATCCGACTTCCGTATTCTGAATGCGGATTGCGGCAAGGTGGATTGCGGATTGCAGATTAGAGGCCATTGCGACTGTGTGTAAAAAAAAAGAGAATTGTGAAAAAAAATGCATGAGGTTATCTCCCATCGCCTCTGAAGGGCACCAAGGCATCCGGGGACATGACAATGATAAATAAAATTATGAGTGTAATTAACAGAATTAACCATGAATTCAATTGGAGAAGGGTGAGAAAATTAGTGAGAGCATGAGCATAGGATAAGTGCATGAGATTGAAGGCTAATGGAAAATCTATGCAAAATGGAGCTATGTGTGATGCAAAATACTTGGGCAATGTCCATTACCCTTAAACAATTTAAACAATGTTAGAACCAATGGAATATTCACAAAAAAACTAAAACTGTAGCAATAAATCTATCTTATGTGCAACGCTAATCTTTCTCAACATATGTAATAAGCTAACACAACATATGTAATAAGCTAACACAACATATGTAATAAAACACATTAAATGTAATAAGATCACCTCAGTGAAAGGGAAGGAAGATTCCCTCAAGAACTACACACTTGGTCATCATGTTGACAGAGCTTCTTCTTAAAAATGTGTGCTTGGAAAGGAATATGCCACACCATATTTTTGGAGGAAAAATAGTTGGTCATTCTTCAGAGAAATGGATGCCCAATAGAGAAATGGATGCCAATAATTAAATTCACCTAGCAAGAGAAAGAGAGGATTCTACATGAACAAGAAATCAACTTTTTATTTCTCCACCATGAGCTCTTGCATGGTTTTAAACCATGAAGCTAAGGATAACTACCATAGTTTCATTTAGACCATGAGAAATATAGAGCTATAATACCATTGTTAGACCAAGTCCAAGTGGAGATAACTAGGAAAAATAGAGATAAACATGGGATGCAGTTCATTAAGATAAATCACACATATATACAATGTGATATGACCCTTGGTTTCATCTTCCAAGAGGTCTCTTGGACTCCATGATGACTCTTCCTACTCACCTATGAATCTTCATGTGAATAGTAATAATAATACAATATATTTTAACATAATCCTAAGGATTAGGTTTCCAACACCAATCATTCATCTTCCACCTATATGTGAGTCTCATAAGTTACCTTTTTCCAATAACACAAATCATGTTCAATCTCATATTTTTCTTCTTTGCTCAACATTCTAATATTAAGAGGCTTGTCTCTTGTACTTCTTAATATGTTTGATAAATTCTAGTTGATCCTATGTTTTTCCTTGAGTTTCCTTCCATATAAGATTTTATTTATACAACATTAAGAGTTGTAAACTTAATTCTTGTAACTAAAAATTCATTTTATAAAAAAAATGTTTTTACTTGAGCATTGGATTCATCCTCTTCTACAACATATTCTATAAAATTTGTTATTAATCCTTGTGCAAATTTGTAATATTTTACCTCATTTTCTAATAGGGTAATCTTCTTTTCAATATTTTGTACATCCGCAACTTTTGTTTGTGCTTTATCAAGAGTTGCATGTGTAATAGCTAGTTTGGATAATAAAAAATCTATTAGTTTTGTCCTTTTGGTATCTAATACCTCTATGTCACTAGTACATATAATAATTTTATCTAAGTCAATATTTCTCTTCCTTTAGGTTTGTTTGACAAAGGTTTTCTTCCCTTTTTTTGTAAGCAATCAACTCTAAATCTACTACATCATTAATGTGATTAGGAATGGTCTTGCTACCCCACGATCGACTGTTTATTTAGAGATTACTTGGGGTAACAACCTCTTCAACTACAATTCCATTCCCCTTTATTTACCTACTCAAGTTGTATCTGCTTAGGAATCATTAAGTCTTTCATTACAAGATCAATCCAATTGTTAAGTTGCTCAATATGATTTTTTTTCTATGTGGATTGACCTAGAGCTTCTTCAATGTCTTTCCCTCCTTTCTTCTAGTTCGAATTATTGGTTGTATTAACCTTTGATGCTTCTTGACTATTCTTCTTAACAATCTGTTCTCTTTCTTCTTTTTATTTATTTAACTCTACCTCCAAATATTTTTTTCCCTTCTTCTACTTCAAGCCTTAGTCTTTTTTCCTCAAGCTTCTATTCTTCCTCTTTCTTTTTAGTATAGTTCAATTTCCAATAGCTTTTGTTTTTCCATTTCAACTTCTTTTCTAGTCCTTTCTTTAGCTTCTCTCTCTCTTTTTTTTTTTTTAATTTTTATTCCGAACCTTTGTCCTAATTTGAAGTATGTCCTTTATATTTCAATCTCTCTTGAACTTCTTCCCAAGAGGTATCATTTTCAAAAGGTAACTCATGGTCCAACTTCTCATGAACATAAGGTTAGGTTACACCAACTTGATTATTGTGTTTCAATACCAAACCTTTAGGATCATGTTTTCTAAATTTCCCTTGTGGAAACCTATATTCTAGCATAACATTTCTTAGGACACAATGTCCAATGTACACGTTATAAGGGATAAATGCCCTCCTCTTATCATTTGCTAAGGAAACACTAAAACCATAGAGAATAGTTTGATAGGATATCTCTCCTAAAACTTGCCTATATGGAAAATACTTAGGTAATAAATTATGAGGATCAATCACTCTATAGATCCTCAAATATGTATATTTCTCTTGAAGATACCAAATTCCAATACTTGTTAACAAAACCATTGCTTCCTTCAACAATTTAGGGCATTACTTGTAGAAAACGAATTTATATAATGAAGCAAAGAAGTGGTCACATAACTATGCATAGTTATTTTTATACTTGTTTTCCCATATTCTTTGACAATAAACATGGACATGGTTTCCTACAATGTTCCAATACCAATTTAAACCCGGAAAAGGCTGGCTTGCACATTCAATGTCAAACAAATAAGAAGCCATATAAAATGTTGGGAAAGTTCCAGAATTTGGCTTCTTATCCCTTTCTGTACCCATTTGCATTGAATGAGATAAGATAGAAGTCTAATTGAATGTAACTCCTCTTGTTATCACAATACAAATTATTGAGACCAAGTCATCCTTGAAATACATGCAATTTGGTTCCCCATACAATTTGCAATCAAATCCTTTGCACACAAACACACACACACACATATATCCCTCAATTTAGTAATTGTATACACTCCATCATTATTAGCAAATAATGTATTTCCATCAACCCACTAATATGTTCTTTGCATCATTATTCTTGTGAAATTGTTCATCCCATCTAGTAATTATATATAATTTAGGTTCATGCAATATGTATTACTTCTCCGATGATGATGGTTGAAAGGAAGCAATGCATTGTTTACTGTCATTTACAAGTGTTCTAATTTTTGTATCGATGTATTTTATGATCCATTCTATGGCCTTTGGGCAAGGTAGAATAGGGGTTCTAGTAGTAATGTTGTGCAAATGAGATCTCCTAATATTAGAAAACACATTATCTTCAATGTTCGTGCTTAATAGGTCACTAGGAGGCATCACATCATGGTAATCATCCTCTTTGAATCTTCTATACTCTCACCCCATCCAAGGAAAACTTGTTGAGGGCCAATATTTGATTCAATGTATTTGAAGATTGGCTTAATTGGTTCTATATCCACGCTTATCTAGTTGAATAACATAAACCAAGGGTTCTAATGCATCTTCCATGTCATTGTCAATTTCTTTTGAAGTTTGAGAAACCTCAATAATTTTTTTTTCTTTTTGTGATTGCTTTGGAGTTTTGGGAGTATGTCTATTTTGAGGAATACTATCTACACCAAAAAATGAGACCTAAAATTATTATATTTTATCCTTAAAACAAAGACAATTTGATTAAATAAACCCTACTATGTTTACTTATATCTCAACTATTTAAAATATGGAAATTACATCATATTTTACATCGCCTAAACAATTTCAAGGAAAACGTGATTTTTAGTTTTAAAATAATATTTTCGTAATGAAAATAAGTGAATTTGAGCTTACAAGTACTTACCCATACCAACCAATACTTAAAAAAAACTCTTAGAAAGTCTTGAATTCGCTATGCAGCTCCACTATGAAAAAAAAACTTAAACTATTTTTCAAAAGGGATTGAACTATATTGTTGTTCAATTAATCTTCAATTCAAAATTATTAATCATAATATTTCAAATCATTAAGATTTACCAAGATTTCATGCATATGATGCCATTAATGTTGGATGGAACATCCTAGAATTAGAAATTCCAATTTTATGTAACATGTTAACTTTCTTTTGTTGTGGAGTATCTCATTAACTTTGTTGCAAAGTTGAGTTTAATCTTTTGATGAGTTTAAAGTAGACTAGATTCAAAATTTAATTGGCCCAAATTTGACCTTTGACTCCACTATAAGTTCAAAGTCATCCTCGCATTGCAAGATAATCTTATTTGTTGTCGTGGAAGAAACTTCACACTTTATTAGATGAAACATTTCACTTTGTTGTTGACAAAAACTACGAAGCAACCCCACAATATAGTCTTGTGTTGAAGAAAATGAACTTTTAAGTTTCGATGAAAATGAATTGACAACTCTATAAGAACATTATCGTGGCAACCACTTTTGACTTTGAGCCCACTTGAAGGTTTAAAAGCAACCTCATAAATACATTTTTTGTGGCGAAGGATTTTAACTTTGGAAGAGAAGACTTTTCACTTTAAGCTATTTTCCAAAGAAGACTCTTTGGAAAAATTTATAACTTTTATGTGGTGAAAAACATTAAGTTTTAACTGCAATGAAAGTTGAGGAAAAACACCACCTATCAATATAAGAGAAAGTGAAGAGTCACCTCACACTGCAATTTTTTAAAGAATTTTGAAGTTATAGACTTTGTCATTTTGGAGTTGGTGATCTTTAAGAGAAAAAAAGAGAAGGCTTTAATAAAAAAAATGAAGAATTCTCAAAAGGTATCAACACTTGTAAATTGAAATATTTTTAAAGAGAATTTCAATATGAAGCAAGAAAGGGGTACCTAAAATTTTAGGATGTGTTGAGGCCTTTGTTGGGCTTCAATCTACTAATGCAGATCAAACTTTAAGTTTATGTCAATCCGGGTTGGTAGACTTAGAGGCATATCCAAGTATAAGGACTCAAAGCTAGACTTGTCTTGGAAATCTAGTTTATCTATGAAATAAACCTATTAACAAACTAAGTTACTGTGATTTGAAAACACAAAAATTCCCTTACAGGAACAGCTTCATTTGATATTTCATTTATGCAACAATTTATATGTGAAAGCAATTTGAGATAATAAAAACAATTACAAAGTAATCCCAACCCTAAAATATGAACTATAAAACTCTTCCTATTATCCCACCATTGAATAAGCAATCAAACATTAATTCCCTTTACAGGAAAGCATTCGTAATGTGTAATTATTCTTAATAGTCCATCATTGAATAGTCAAGCAATGCACAGTAAGGTGAGATCATTCTCCAGCGTATAATCAATGAGATAACAGAGCTTTATAAAACTGATTGAAAACTAGTTTAACTCGTTCTGCAATAAGAAAATCGAATCCTACAGAAATTAAAACATACCACTGGCAACAATCAAATCGTTTGCAGAGATTCAATAGTTCACTAGAAAATAAAAGGAGTGTGCAGACTCGACAGAGGGGGCCCTCCAATGCCTTGTTCACACACGCAATTGAAGAATCACAGAGCTTTAAACTTTAAATATATTCACCATAAAATCGATCATATACAGTAATAGAACAACGCAGTCTAGAACAGTATGCGTTTTCAATCCCAAATCGTGATCATCTTCTCCTCTGTTTTATGAAGTACTTATACAAATTCTTGAAAACTAGAAATGCTATTAACCTGGAAACTAATTAATGAAACATAGTCCTCGAGATCCTCTATCAAATCTATGAAAATCAACAAAATCGGAACTGCCCTGCTTTTGTGCTAAGTGGTAGCACAGGTGGTCGTCTTTGACCGACTTTGACTTGACACCTATGAGAGCCACATCATCTATTCGTTGGAAGTTCATCCATCCTTGGACACTGAGGATCTTTTCTCCATCTTTCAGTTCACGCCTAGCTGGTCTGCAAGTGTTCAACCTTGGAGACATTACGGGAAGTTAGCACATCCTGTAATCCTGAATAAAAACCTTAGTTTAAATGCTTTAAAAATCTCAAAATTCAATTTGTTAAAAAGCAATGACATTTATACCTTTTAACCAAAGTTTGTGGGTGAATTTAAAGCTTTATAAATCAGTATGAAGATTTTATGGAGGAAAATGGAGGATATTTAGATGACAAAAAGAGGTCAAAATGGTGCCCAATAGCCTTAGTAAATAATGATACATTGGACGAATCATATACTATTTTCATTTTTCCTTAGCTAGAAATAAAATTCAATTTCCTATTTAATAGTTAGAGAAAACTTTGAAAATGGTAGATACCAATATTTTTCCCTCTTTAACTTGAGTTCAAATTCCATTCTTTACTTTAGTGTGAAGTACTCAATTAAAGTCCATAAAACAATATGAGCTTAATTTTTCTTTTAATATATCTCTTAGCTTGGATTCATATCATAATTGTTAACCACAACCCTTTGGAAATTAATTTATTTAATTCTCCAAACTAACTTCCCAATCTCTTGGTGTTGCTCCGCCACCCACGAGCATCCATAATACCAACACAATCACCTTGATATCACAAACCTTACTCCATTTCCAACAAGCATTCATATCGCCAACAAATATATATGCATTCCCTCATGAGAAACATGTTATGTTCCTCAATTTCATAATTTTCTATTGCGAAGATTTTATTTTAAGCATTTTATTTTATAAGAAATGAGGGGAACACCAATTTTATTGACTATGAGGATGATATATATCATCTAATATATGATTAGAGTAGACGGGATATTAGGATCTTCCCTATTAGATAAAATGGTTTCAGATTATAATCTCACATCCTTAATAAATTAAGGAATTAAATGTGAGTGTGATTAAGTTCTCAAATAGACTCAACTACTTACTTAGCAATTGAATTTCACTAAAGTATATAATGTTCCTTTTGCTTAGAAGTTTAACTCATAACCAGATCACCTTACTTTTTTACTTTTGATGTTATAAGAAGATAATAAGGCATAACAAAGAAAGATAATTCATTTATATACTAAATGTTGAAAATTGAGCCTCATATATAGGTTCAAACCACATGGCATCTAGAGTGATACCAATTGAGACTCCTTGCTTCTCATGGACATCAACAAATAATTTTCACATGAACTAAATCAAAACGACAATGTGCCTTTAACTTGTAATTGGCCCCACCATTATGGTGTATAAATGACCTTGAATTATTTCTTGTAGATATTGATAGCAACAACATGTGACATAAGCAGGTTGTGAGCCACAATGTAAGGTTATGTGGAAGAATTTCCGATTTTGCAAAGAAGATGACTAAGAATTGAACATATTCCTAGAGTTTGTATACCAATGTCATAACCATGGATTGAAAATTCATGGTGTTCATTGAAAGTCATATAATATTTCACTCTGTCCTCGAAATCTTGGAAACACACCTTTGCATACCTAGCAAAGTCAACACTACAAACGAGCCTCCCAAGAAGTCCATATATAAATAATTGCAAATTGCAACAGATATAGAATGTAATTATATCCTATAATATTAACAAATCAAAATGGTCTTACATTATTTATGGATTCAACCAACCATCATAAGCATCTTGGAGAGCTTGTTGCAGGTACCAATGGTATAAAGTAACATAAGGGCCAATATCTAGAATCAACATCTACTTGATTTAATTTAAGTTTTTATGACTGCAAATGTATACACCAACATAGATCCATTTTAAAACCGGATCTATCCAGCATCGAGATGGATCCAATTTCTTGAGGTGTAATTTTTTTTAACTTCAATTTCTTACACATCCAAAAAAATTACACCTCCATAAATTTGATCCCTCTTGGTAGATCGGAGTTTAAGATGGATCTATGTTGGTTTTAAGATGGATCTATGCTGGTTTTAATTTTTATTTTCTTTTATGACCCGACATGGATTTTTTTAATTACTGTTGATTTGGTTTTAATTTTTATTCTATGCATAGACATGAATTTTTTAATTACATTTTATTTTTGGTAACATAACGCTACGTTACACGACAATGTCTCCTTATATTGAGCTGTAGAGCACCTCATTACATGACAATATATCCAATATTGGGTTGTAGAGAACCTCACTTGCAAAATCCATTAGAAATTCATATTAATATATATACCTTTGGCATAAACAGTATCTACCTAGCCTTGTTGATATATCAACTACCATCAACTTCATTCAATAAAGTCATAATCTTATACCCTTGAATTCCTGCCTAGAAGATCACATATGGTGAATTTGACCTCACTGCTTACTGTGAAAAAGGCGTGATGAGCAGATTGAGAATATGTAAGCATCCATTTCCATATCAACCATAAGATTGTTAGACAACACATCATGAAAGGTATATGAAGAAGATAAAGAGAGACATGAAGAAGATCAATGGTAGAAAAGGCATCACATTAATGAGCTATTAATCTGTCTTGGATATGTACATAGACGCACATATATATTACAAAAAGTTCATAACTATCATGTAACCGTATAATAGTTAGATTAAAATAACTAAATATGATTAGTATTTAACATCCCCCCTTAATCATAAGTTTGTTAGTTCCTGAAAAACTGACACTACTTGACAATCAACAATGTATCAAGCAAATTCAGAGAGTACAAAACTCAAGAAGGCCATCTACAAATGGATGAAAATCTCTTTGAAACAAACTTCTAGCAGAAGATGAAGACTTCTACTAAGTTGCATGGTTTCAAGATGACCATAAACTATCTAGCAGTGAAACAATTGTATATTTTCTTTGAAAATGTAAACAAGTAGAACGTTATGTCTTCTACTTAATTGGTGGTTTTTGGATGACCACAAACCATGACAACAACAATGAGGTGGTTTTAGGATTACCATCAACCATATCAGGAACAAGGCTGCATACTTGTTTCCCATTTGATCATCAACTGTTCACAAGATCACAACAAAAACTTGGAACATGACTTCAAACTATAGATGTTATTCCCCCTTGTCAGTGACAAGTTCTGTATCATCAAATCTTGAATCAAAACACTTCTGTCCATCTGCAGTAGTAATATAACCAATAAAACATGTTTGTACCTGTGTATGGATCTGATTATAAGATTGTTCCAATAACTTGGATTCTAATAACCAGCGCTAAGTACATAACCAACCAAAATGCACCCTTTTCCTCCCAATTTTTGTTGCTTCCAACACTTATATGAAGCATGATTGTTCTTCCCACAAAAAATGCATGGGTGAAGATCAAAACAATGTAATTTTTGATGTCCAACTTGGTGACAGTGTTGGCATTGTTCAGGTTCGTCGTCCAACAAATCATCCTCATCAAATAACACCTGTATACTTATCCATATTAAAATTTTCATTAGCACCCTAATCATCATCCTGTACATGTATTTGTTCCAGATAATCATGTACCTGTATCATATCATCAACATTAAACAAAAATCCACCACTCATAAACTTGATTGGTTTGGAATAATTAGGTATATGAAAAAGATCATCATCAGTCTTTTCATATCCTAAACCACATTTGTTTCGTTTAAATTGAATCTCTTCCCAAGGTTGGATAAAATTAAGTTGATTATTATGTTGTTCCTTCAATTAATCGAATTTATCGACATTGTTGTCAATGTCATCAGTCAAATCTATACTAAATTGGTGCTCACAATCAACCGGTACATGCTTGTTCTCTGATTCCTCATTGACATCATTTTCATACTTTTCATCTGATTTACTATCAAACAATGGATTATTTTGAAAGAGAGTGAAATAAGGATTTTGATGTCGAACATGATTTAACTCATCTGATAACAAGTTGTTTTGAACTTTTAATATGTCCACCTTTCTATGCATGACTTGCAGACACGTAAGTATAGGTATAACAGTTCCTTTGCTCAGTGAAACTATGGATCTTAGATTTGTGTTGATTAATGATTGGAGTTGATGAAACAATTATTCAATTTTCACCATTATTTTAATGATATCTTGTGTATTTTTAATTTTGGTCTTCAAAAAATGAGAGTGCTTAAATATATGATTAAAAATCAAGTAAAAAAACCACCACTTACCACAAGTCCTTAAGATCCCCTGTTACAATTTTGGAGGTCAACAAAATAAATATCACCTTATAACTCCAATTACAAAATCTCGACAAGTATATAATTTCCTCAACTTATAACTCCTTTACAAATATATGCAAAATCATACACTTATCACTCCTTTACAATGTTTGGTTCATAAGTAAGTAATCTTTTCTTTACAATTTCTTTAATCAAAATCATTTTCTATATCATTTAAAATATAAATCACTTATAAAGTAATTATTAAATTACTTATATCTCCTTTTTACCAAATATATTCAACACATTTCAAAAAATGATCCTTCACCTTCAAGGGAAAAGGGGGCAACCTGCACAGTAAAAAAGAATTGACCTGCGCGGTAATTAAATACTTTATTTTCTTTGCTTTAGGACCCGCGCTCCCTTAGCAAATACTTTGCTCTAAATTATATTGCCGAATAATTTTCTTCACAAATCACCTGCGTGGAAATTACCTATGCAATTTCACTTTCTACTGTGCAGGTGAACTTTATTGCGCAACTCTCTAACCTCGCGGAATACTTATCTTTGCATAAGCTTCGCACTTCATACAAATTACTTTTGCAAACATATTTTAACTTTATGAAGATTCACTGCGCACAAGTTACCTTCGCATACCTATTTAGCTGCTCACAACCCAAACTTAAACAAACTTTGTATAAATGTATTTCATGCTAAAACATAAGAACCGAAACATATGTAGAAGTTACTGCGCAGTTAAACTAGGGATTTTACCATTGTGAAATATTTAAAAATATTGATTTTTTTTACACACCATAAATGTAAACAACATTTACGTAGGTCAATATGAAGTAGATGTGCGGGATGCATAAACCAACATTCTTGAGAATGAATACATAAAACTAAAGACTTATATATTACCACTATAAAACAGAGTAACTTTGTCGCACTTACAGAGAGATGAGATTTACTTCAATCTTTCATAATTTTACAGAGCTTGGGCTCTTCATACATTTCACGGGATGAGTTTCTCCTCCTTTCACTCTTCTTCCCTCACATACATCTCTTTCTCTATCTTTATCTAAACTTCTGACAGTGATTTTCATTTATACACAAACTTGGTTTGGCTTCTCCTCGAAGCTACAGGGTTTCATTAAAGACTGTAATAAATTTCTACCTAATAAGTTTTGGGCCTACGAAATACAAACGCGGCTACATAAATACTAACTTGCCATGAGCCGGATTGGCTGCAAACTGACTGAATTACTTTTGACATTACAGACTGACAAAATGACTGATTGAGAGTCTGACAGAGTCGACGCATATCAGATACGCTATCAGCTCATTAATTACAATATTCTAACACTCCCCCTTAATTATGAGTGGATGGGGATCATTAAACAAGAATAAAATATTGCGAAATATTTCAAAGCTGAAACATGCTATGTTCATGACATAGTTCACTGCGTAGAACTTCTCATTCCCAAACAACTTCGTAGGTATTGGAATGTGTCCCTTGCCAATGGTTTTGTAAATATATCTGCTACCTGATCTTCAGACCTGCAAAATTCTAAACATATTTCCTTGTTGTTTATTAATTCTATGATAAAATGATACCTTGTGTCAATGTGCTTGGTTCTCTTGTGGAACACATGATTCTTTGACAGTGCGATAACTGAATTGTTGTCATAGTAAATGATTGTGGGTTCTTGCTGAAACTGCGATAAATCACTTAACATCCCCCGCATCCAAATTGCTTGACATGCAACGCTCGTAGCTGCGACATACTCTGCTTCTGCTGAAGAAAGAGTTACTGTGGGTTGTTTCTTTGAAGCCCATGATACAACACCTATTCCTATATGAAATGTATTCCCAGATGTGCTTTTTCTGTCATCTATGCTGCCTCCATTATCGCTATCAGTGTATCCAATGAGTTTGAAATTTTTTGAGGATGAATACAAAATACCAAAGTCTTTTGTTCCACTTACATACCTTAGAATTATTTTACTTGCTTGCCAATGAGATTATTTTGGTGACTCCATGAATCTTGAGATTAAGTTGAATCCATACATAATGTCTGGCCTTGTTGCTGTAAGATACATAAGGCTGCCAACAAGTCTTTTAAACAACGTAGGATCCACATTGGATCCATCATCATCCTTGCTCAATTTAAAACCTGTTATCACTGGTGTTGGAGCTGTCTTGCAATTTAACATCTTAAATCTTGCTGGTTGATTTTTGTGTACAGCATTGGCTCACATTCACGTCTGTGAAATCCATTCTGAATGAGGTAAGAGTCAATGCAACTATACCAAGCTCTAGGAGCTTGCTTCAAACCATAGAGTGCCTTTTTCAATCCGTAAACTCTGTGTCCTTGTCCTGGAACTTCATAGCCTTGTGGATACTCCACATATACTTCTTCCTCCAAATAACCATTTAAAAATGCAGACTTAACGTCTATTTGTGTTAGGAACCCATGTCTTTACTTTGTTAGTATATTGTTGTTGGACACATATGCTTTGTAAGTCGTCCCGTAGTATTTGTTGATCCATAGTTTGTGTTATTGTTGTTTGGTGCATATGCTGTGTAAGTCACCCATAGTATTGTTGATCCATAGTTTGTATTGGCCCATGGTTTTGACCCATAGTATTGGCGCCTAGACTTAGTATACTGATATATCATGTATTCATCAATTAATTGTTGCAGGTTCTTCTCATCTGGTATCAAAGCACTTTCTTGGGCTCGTTGGGTGAAATTTCTGGCATTTTTTTTTTGCATCTGTTGCAGGTTCGGATGTGGGAATAATCCCTATCTACTTAATTGTGGGAAGTACTTGGGAATAAGCCCTAAAAATAATTGTGAGGAGTACCACAAGAACCTTGAAGTAGCTGGCCCATTGAGAGGACTTGCCAGTGAAAAGGGCAATGACCCCTACCTGATTGACTAGTTCCCACCTGTGAGGTAAACCAAGAGATGTCGTTTGTGGCAAAGCAGTTATTAGTTTTACCTGAGCCGTGGAGTGAGGGGTACTGCCCCAATACGCAAGCCATCAAATAAAATTGGTGTCTGAGTGAATCCCTTGAACCGTTAGGAAGATGAGCATACCTAGGGTCCATATATATTTTCAGCTGCAAAATTGTAGATTTTCTCTGTCCAGAACTGTTGCCGATCACTTTTGCGCTATTGCAGATCCCTCTGTTTCCGATCACTTTCGCGCCATTGCATATCTATCTATTTCCGATCACTTCTGTGCCGCTGCAGATCTATTTGTTTCCGATCCCTTTCGTGCTGTTGCAGATCCATTTATGAAAAAAAGAAAAAAAGAAAAAAGAAGAGTATAAAATTATGTTTTTTGGCCATATCTCCCTTGTTTTCACTCCGTTTCCCTTGAAACTTCCTTGACACCCTTGTAATCCCATTCTACATATTTCATTCCTGAGGACCCTATCCTAATTACACTTCCCAAAGCTCTAAATCCCACATTTTTCTATTTTTAGAGTTTGCCATAACTTCTTCGAATTTCACCCAATCACCTTCAAATTTTACCACAGAGTTCCTTTCCTAATTCTGCTTCTTTTTCCCTCTTTGCCAAATTTTCTGCTTCCCTGTCCATTCGATAATGTCCAAAACCTAGTCAAACCCAAATTACCCTTCAATTTTTTTCCCAAATCTAGATTTTCCTTTACTGAAACAGTTTCTATTTTTGTTTTTCTACCCACTCAAAAAAAAAAAAACTCCTGGTTATGGTTGTCACCCGCGTAAGAGGAAAAACCATGGAAGAAGCACTTGCAGCCATCTAAGCCAAACTCCAAGATCTGGATGAAAAATTTCTCGGCCTCCATCTTGAGCATTCAGCCATGAACAACAAACGACAGTCCGAGTCTTCATCAGACAATGGGTTCTCTTCTTCCAGCAATTTTCGAGGTCCGAATCTTAATTTTCCTTGCTTCAATGGTACTGATCTGACTGGATGTATCTATCGTGCAGAATAGTATTTCAGTTTGCATAATACTTTTGATGTTAACAAAGTTCCACTTGCATCCTTTCATTTGGAACAGGAAGCTCTTCAATGGTACCGTTGGTACATCAAGGCTCATGAAGAGCCAAATGGACAGATTTTTGTCAGCTCCTTTTGCAACGATTTGGTCCTAATGCTTTTGATGACTTCACAGGAGCCCTCACTAAACTTTGCCAAATTGGCACTGTGAGAGAGTACCAAACCAAATTTGAGAAACTATTCAACCACACCGAAGGATTGCCTTATGACTTCTACCGGAGTTGTTTTATTAGTGGTCTAAAGGATGCAATCCGCTCTGAGGTCAAAATGTTCTATCCCAACATAATGATGGAAGCCATGGGATTGGCTAAGTTGGCAGAATACAAGATTGCATCCCAACAACGCTCCAAATCTACTTTTGTTCCCTTTTGAAATATGGGTTCTCAACGACCTCCCATCCCTCCAGCTCCTCGACCAACTCCTATCAAGCATTTGTCTGAAACCGAGATGAAAGCATGTAGAGAAAAAATGGCTTTGTTATTATTGTGATGAGAAATTCACTCGGGGACATAGATGTGTTCAGCAAAAGCTCTTTCTCTTGGATATCGATTCTCCGCCTTCCTCTGAAATTGGTGAAGAAGATCTAGATACAATGAATGCTCAGGTTGACATTCCGGAGCTACCTATTGACTCTCCATCTCAGGATGACCAGCTAGAGATATCTCCCCATGCTTTAGCTGGAATCACCACCCCACAAACCATGCTGGTCAGGGGTTACTTCAAGAAGCTTCCTCTTACAATACTCATTGATTCTGGTAGCACTCATAATTTCATTGACCCTCGGATCACCAAACAAGCTGATTGTTTTATCTATCCTTGCTCCAACTTTAAAGTCATGGTTGCTAATGGGGGCACCTTACCTTGCAAAGGGAAGTGTCGTAATGTGCGTATCTCTATGGGAGATTATAACCTGCACTCTAACATGTTTTCCTTGACCTTAGGCGGATGTGATGTGGTTTTGGGCGCTCAATGGCTATGCACACTTGGTCCCATCTTATGGGATTTTGATGAACTTTGGATGCAGTTTTCCCCCAATGGAAAAAAACACACATTGACAGGCTTACAACCAGGGTCTCTTAGCATCATCAGTTCACATCACATGGAAAAACTCCTTAAGAAGAATTCACATGGCGTCATCGCTCAGATCCATTCCATTCAGATGCAACCATTTACGGTCTCCACTACTCCTTTGGATCTACAACAAATTCTGGATCGATATACAGGTGTCATTGCTAAACTAGTGGGATTTCCACCTTCAAGGCCAGAGGACCATCGTATTCAGCTCCTTCCTAGAAGCGTTCCTCCCAACATCAGGCCCTATCGCTACCCATTTCACCAAAAAACAGAGATTGAAATGCTCATTCGGGACTTACTGAAGCAAGGTATTATTCACCCAAGCACTAGTTCCTTTTATTCACCAGTTCTTCTTGTCCGCAAAAAAGATGGGTCATGGCGCCTCTACATTGACTTCTGAGCACTTAATCACCTCACTATCAAGGATAAGTTTCCAATTCCTGTTGTTGATGAGATTCATGGCGCTCAATTTTTCTCCAAGTTGGATCTTCGTTTCAGGTATCATCAAATTCCGGTTCATGAGGATGATATCCCTAAAACAACTTTCCGCACACATGATGGCCACTATGAGTTTTTGGTCATTCCTTTTGGCCTCACTAATGTGCCTTCCACATTCTAGGCCTTGATGAATAAAATATTCTGGCCCTACTTACGAAAATTCATTTTGGTATTCTTTGATGATATCCTGATCTACAGTAAAACATGCGCTGAACATCTCCAGCATCTGGATCTTGTAATGAAACTTTTCTCTGACCATCATCTCCACGCCAAATAGTCCAAATGTGTTTTTGGAAAGAAGGAAGTCGAGTATCTCGGGCACATTATCTCAGCACAAGGGGTTCGCATGGATCCTTCCAAAATCGCTACCATGAACAATTGGCCACATCCTCAGACACTCAAGAGCCTTTGTGGTTTTTTGGGGTTGACTAGTGTCATGTCCCAAATTTGGCATTGGGTCACAATTTCCTAAGCAAATTGGCCCTATGCATTAGAGTTTGTCAAATTGATGCTAAAGGTCAAATAATTGCCAAGGAGGAAAATTACTAGTTTCCTAGGTTTGGGGTGGAAGCTTTGGGATTTGGAATAATGGAGATAATAAATGATGTTGGAACATTAGGATGGCATAAATATTTAATAAAGGAGATAAATAAATATATACAAGTGAAAATCAAAGTGGCATTTGATCATGAAGACAGATGGAGGAAGTGGGACCCACACAAGATGGAATTTATGTGCCACATGGCATCCTCTTCTTGCAATTTCGAATCCATGGGAAGCCTAATGTTCTTGGGATGAGTTATAAGCTCAATAATACTTGGCATGAGTCAATGAGGTCGAAATATAGAGGAAGAGTAACTCCCATGGAAGAGGAAGAGGCAATTTGGACCTAGTAAGACACTTGGGCTAGATTCCCTAGCTCTATGACAACAATGATGAAGATGCTATGACACCTATGACACAAATCAGACTTGAAGGCTGAAATATGACATAAATGACATGTTAGGGCTAAACATAGACTCCAAGAGGGCACTCAAGGGTGTTAGGGCAGCTAAGATGCTTCCACATGTGATTTGGTGGAAGTGGGAGACTAGGAATTGTTGTACAAGTGGCATCCTTTGGAATCTCTTCCCAAATTGAGTTGGCATGAGTCTCTTGGAAGGAATTCAACCCATGGAGGACATTAGAACTTTATAAATTTCAATAACAAAGAATAAAACCAGTTTTTGATCATTTGTAGAATTTGCAATTGCATTTGCGAAGAGGGAGAGCTAGTGGATGACTAGTTTATTGCCTTAGTCAATTTCGAGGGTGAAAGATTCCCATCCAAGTTGGTAATTGGAAAGGCCATTCAGACCTTTAATTTGGAGCTTTAATGGATTCTTTATTTGCAGGTGTAAGCTACATGGAAGCTCATGGTTTCTTCTATTGCATCTCACTCCTTCAACCATTTCCAGTTTTGATGGCATATTCTTGATCCTTGAGGGAGGGCATTTTTGGTGAGCTATTGTAATATTTGGGGGAGCTTCTAATGACCCATTTCTTTTTTAATATGAATTAAATACTCTGTTCTTCATCTCCAAAAATTTTTAGGTCGAAATTCCAAGTATAAATGTGTAAATCGCATTTTTAATGAAAGAACAGTGTCATTTGCCCACTACCTTGTTGTGAACCAATGTAATGCTGATGATTTTGAATGAATGGATGATTATATGATACATTTTTTTATTAATAGACTTCCAAGGATGTATTTTACAAGTTTCATGTACTTTACTTGAGCATTTGAAGTATTTTTACTCAGTTTAATTGCATTGGGAGAAGAAATAGTGTCATTTCCCCAAGGGTCGAATGGGTGATTTTTGCAGCTGAATGGGAGAGGGTTGGAAAAGATATAATAATAAATTAATGGTGCACATGAGACCTTAATAACATCCTTAATATATTAACTACCTCTTTTCATAAATTTGAGTTGGTTTGGAGGCATTTGGGAAGCCATTTTCAGTACTTATCCCAGGGGGATTTGAACCCCAAATTACTAGTAAAATTGCATACTTGGTCCAGAATCTTAAGAGAGTTTGTAGAGGTATTTTGGTGGCCACATATCATCCCTGAAAATCATATTCAATTCATAATATCATTCATACACCTTCCTTGAATATTTGAAGGCATTTGGAGTCAATTTGAGACCTAGAGACCAATACTAGTCAAAGGGAAATTACTAGTAAAATTCCCTACATTGGCCAGAATTGAAAGAGGATTTGAAGAAGTATTTTAAAGGTCCAAAAGAATCCCCAAAACATATATTTATGTTATAACATCATCCATATACCTTCTCAGAATATTTGGGAGCAATTGGAGCAATTTGGGGACCTAGAGCTCAAAACTAGTCAAAGGTCTAACTAGAGAAAAAAGTGAAAAATTGCCATTTTAATAAAATTTCCAACAAGAGACATTATAGTGGTATCAGAGCATGGTCCTTGCACCTATGATTCAATATCATACATTGAAGAATAAGTTGCAGACATGTATTACTATTATGATGAATCCTATGAGTACAATTCTTATGAGGAATATGCAGATGCTTATGAACAATATGCAAGAGAATATGAATGGTATGAGGAAGAGGTGCCATCATGCAACACTTCTTACAATTTCAAGAGGAATGAAGATTATGATTATGAACCTATGTATGATAAATATGAGGATGTCACACCACCAAAGCATAATGCTATGGATGATTTACAAAGATGAAGAGCAAAATATAAAACCTTGCCCCAACAATATCAATCATATCAAGAATATCTTGCTTTGAGCAAAAATATACAAAATTCCATGTCTTTTGAGTACTATGCTGAACATATTTTTGCAAATAGGCCCAAAACATGAAGATGTGGAGTTAGTAAAGAAAGGTTTATGCCCTTCTTGTAAAGAACCTTGGAGAGAGTATCATATATGTATGGGTGAAATGATGTCCTACTTGAGGAGAACTTTTGGGAATTCTTCAAAAAGAGATTCCAAAGATATTGATCCTAAGGAAAACAAGGGGCAAAATGCATCATTTTGCTTGAAGGAGCAAAAGGAAGAGATATCACAAGATCATGAAGAATATTCTATTGAAAATATGGAAGATCATTTTGAAACACCTTCTAGCTTAGACATGAACCAAAGAGCATCTACTGATGGATGCTTAAACTATGAAGGAGTACCTACTGATGGGTGCTCACACCTCTATGTTGGTGACATAGAGATCACTTTTGAAAGTGTTTCTACGAGCCGAAGTTCCATTAAGCATGATAATGAAGACCTTGTAGCAGTTGAAGAAGAACCAAGATCAACTTCCCCATCACCACTTGAGCTTCATGATGTTGGTCCAAGAAAAATTGAAGAAGATGATGAGGTTGATTTGCAAGAGCCTCATTTTATTGAAGGGTTTTTAAATATGAATGAAAGGAAGATCCAAGAGTCCCTAATCATTCTCCATGACACTCAAGCATTGGTGTCAAATTATTATTGGAGAGCTACTTCATTGGAGGAAACAACCGTCCTTGAAGATATGGAGAAGATTCAAAGAGCAATGTGCCACATCAAAGGTAATTTCATGTATTTTCTTTTTGATAGAATGCATTTTTTTGAGATTAATGAATTGTTACATGATGCATACTTGAATAATAATGAGGATATTCATAATCTCACAATTCAAAATGAGCAACTTCTTGAAAAGTTGCAAGATACTTGTTTTTTCTCCTATGTTTCAGATTGTCAAATGGTAGATTGTTTGGAGGATTCTCATGACATGGTGGATCATGAGAAATGTGAGAATTTGAATGTGGTTAATGTGTTTAAAGATGAACTTGAAGAGATCCAAACACTTTATGTGGTGGAAGAGGAACTTGAATTGTCTCTTGATGAAGGTTATGCAATTTTTAAAGAAGAGCATGATTCTTCTACATTGGAACCAATCTATGACAAAGGTTTCACACTTTTGAAGGAGTTGCATGATATTACCCATACGGATCCTTCCCATGATGAAACTTCTTCATTTTTTGATCAATTGGGTGAGTTAGTTCATTCTCCTACATCCTACAATTCCATGTTTTGCAGCCTTAGTCTCAATGAAAAATGGGTGAAAGGGTTCTTTTTTATGGTGCCACATGAGGAGTATGGAACTCCTAGATTTACTTTTTATGATGATATGGTTGGAGCACATTATTATTCACATTTGCAGCAGCATCCTTTGTTACTTTATGATGATGCACATCTACATGGATGCACCTATGATATGCATTTGAGTCACTTGAAGACTCATGGTTTTCCTTGCTCAACACTTGATTCATTCGATGTTGGAGGAACTTTGTCCAACACTTGGGTGAATAGATTTATGATTGTAGAACATTTTTGTTGGAAGCCACATACTTTGTTATATATTTATGATTCTCACATTCAGGGATGTATGGGTGAGACTTCTTTGAGTCATTTGAAGTCTCCTTGTTTTTTCTGCTCATTATTTGGTTCAGATTTTAGTGGAGATTCTTCATTCACTTCTTGGATGAAAGAATACATGGCTGAATATTTTGATGCATATCAAATCCTTTTGGAGCAGCATTATAAGACATGGGATCCTCACCTATGTCATTGGAACAGATTTGATTGATCACTTGAATCTTGTATGCACTTGGAAAATGGTGGTCTACTTGCTTGGAGGTATAAGCACTTTCGTGATTCTTTGATGAAGCACCTCCTTGATGTACATTTTCATTATGTTGTTATGTACTTTGATGATATATATTTTGTACTCATTATGTTTGGAAGAATGCATACAAGAAAATGGGATCCAAGAATCCTCTTATCTAATGGTGTGGGTTGGAGAGCACTCTTAATTGTTGGGGTGCAATACAAGCAATGGGACCCTGGAATAATTTTTATCTCATTGGTTTCAAATTTTTTGGGGAAACAAACAGTATGGGAGATGGATTTCCCATTTAATAAAGTGATTTTTATCAGAGTAGTGCAACAACAAGCATGGTGGTTCCTCTCTAAAATATTCATGGAAACTCAAAGACTCAAGGTTGGGCAATTCGATGGCAACTTCAGAGAATTATACAGAAAGCAGGTTCTTCAACACCCATGTTTGAAATTGCTTGAGGACAAGCAATATTGGGAAGGGAGGATTTTTCATGTCCCAAATTTTTCATTGGGTCACAATGGCCTAAGAAAATTGGACCTATTAGAGTTTGTCAAATTGATGCTAAAGGTCAAATAATTGCCAAGGAGGAAAATTACTAGTTTCCTAGGTTTCGGGCGGAAGCTTTGGGATTTGGAATAATGGGGATAATAAATGATGTTGGAACATTAGGATGGCATAAATATTTAATAAAGGAGATAAATAAATATATACAAATGAAAATCAAAGTGGCATTTGATCATGAAGACACATGGAGGAAGTGGGACCCACACAAGCTAGAATTTATGTGCCACATGACATCCTCTTCTTGTAATTTCGAATCCACGGAAAGCCTAATGTTCTTGGGATGAGTTATAAGGTCAATAATACTCGGAATTAGTCAATAAGGTCGAAATATAGAGGAAGAGTAACTCCCATGGAAGAGGAAGAGGCAATTTGGAGCTAGTGAGACACTTGGGCTAGATTCCCTAGCTCTATGACAACAATGATGAAGATGCTATGACACCTATGACACAAATCAGACTTGAAGGCTGAAATATGACATATATGACATGTTAGGGCTAAAAATAGACTCCAAGAGGGCGCTCAAGGGTGTTAGGGCAGCTAAGATGCTTCCACATGTGATTTGGTGGAAGTGGGAGAGTAGAAATTGTTGTACAAGTGGCATCCTTTGGAATCTCTTCCCAACTTGAGTTGGCATGAGTCTCTTGGAAGGAATTCGACCCATGGAGGACATTAGAACTTTATAAATTTCAATAAAAAATAATGAGACCAGTTTTTGATCATTTGTATAATTTTCAATTGCATTTGCGAAGAGGGAGAGCTAGTGGATGACTAGTTTATTGCCTTAGCCAATTTCGAGGGTGAAAGATTCCCATCCAAGTTGGTAATTGGAAAGGCCATTCAGAACTTTAATTTGGAGCTTTAATGGAGTCTTTATTTGCAGGTGTAAGCTACAGGGTATCTCATGGTTTCTTCTATTGCATCTCACTCCTTCAACCATTTCCAGTTTTGATGGCATATTCTTGATCCTTGAGGGAGGGCATTTTTGGTGAGATATTGTAATATTTGGGGGAGCTTCTAATGACCCATTTCTTTTTTAATATGAATTAAATACTCTTTTCTTCATCTCCAAAAAGTTTCAGGTCGAAATTACAAGTAGAAATGTGTAAATCGCATTTTTAATGAAAGAACAGTGCCATTTTCCCACTACCTTGTTGTGAACCAATGTAATGCTGATGATTTTGAATAAATGGATGATTCTATGATACATTTTTTATTAATATACTTCCAAGGATGTATTTTACAAGTTTCATGTACTGTACTTGAGCATTTGAAGTATTTTTACTCAGTTTAATTGCATTGGGAGAAGAAATAGTGTCATTTCCCCAAGGGTCGAATGGGTGATTTTTGCAGCTGAATGGGAGAGGGTTGGAATATATATAATAATCAATTATTAGTGCACATGAGACCTTAATAAAATTATTAATACATTCCCTACCTCTTTTCATAAATTTGAGTGGGTTTGGAGGCATTTGGGAAGCCATTTTTAGTACTTATTCCATGGGGATTTGAACCCCAAATTACTATTAAAATTGCATACTTGGTCCAGAATATTAAGAGAGTTTGCAGAGGTCTTTTGGTGGAAATATACCATCTCTGAACATCATATTCAAGTCCTAATATCATTCATACACCTTCCTTGAATATTTGAAGGCATTTGGAGTCAATTTGAGACCTAGAGACCAATACTAGTCAAAGAGAAATTACTAGTAAAATTCCCTACATTGGCCAGAATTGAAAGAAGATTTGCAGAAGTACTTTAAAGGTCCAAAAGCATCCCTAAAACACATATTTATGTTTTAACATCATCCATATACCTTCTCAGAATATTTGGGAGCAATTGGAGCAATTTGGGGACCTAGAGCTCAAAACCAGTCAAAGGTCTAACTAGGAAAAAAAGTGACTCAAATTGCCATTTTAATAAAATTCCCAACAAGAGACATTACAACTGACTATTACCACAAGTTTGTCAAGGATTATGGGAAGATTTCAACTCCATTAACTTCTCTATTGAAAAAAGATTCTTTTACATGGACACATGCTACTAAGTGTGCATTTGACAAACTGAAACAAGCTATGTGTACTACACCTATTCTAGCTATGGCTGATTTTTCCAAGCCCTTCACTATTGAGAGTGATGCTTGCGGCAATGGAATTGGTGTTGTTCTCCTTCAAGATGACCACCCCTCCCTTTCGGGTAAGAATTTAGTTGCCTCTACATATGAGAAGGAAATGATGGCTATTTTGCATGCAGTACAGAAGTGGCGACCATACCTATGAGGGAATCATTTCTACATCAAGACTGATCACCAAAGTTTGAAATATTTCTTGGAACAACGTGTCTCCTCCCCATCACAATAGAAATGGGTTAGAAAAATCATGGGTTATGACTATGAGATCACTTACAAGAAGGGTAAGGACAATATTGTGGCGGATGCTCCTTCTCACACATTTGAGGACCAAGGTTCTCTTTCAGCTATTTCTATGCCTGTTCCAAATTGGTTGCAATATGTTCAACAAGGATATGTCAATGAATATTCAATATATCAAATCATCCAATGCTTGGCCAACAACCCTTCTGCTGTACCACATTACTCTTGGGATAGTGCTATCCTGAGATACAAGGGTTGTCTGGTGTTTCCCCAGAGCACAGATCTTCAACAGGCTATCTTCTATGAACTCCATGCTTCTCCATCAACAGGGAATTCTGGGTTCCTCAAAACCTATGAGTGGGCACGACGTAACTTCTTTTGGCAAGGAATGAAAAGGACAATTCAATAAATTGCGGATGAATGTGATACCTACCAGCGCATTAAGGGTGAAATGACACTCCTTCCGGAATTGCTCGAACCCTTGCCCATACCTGCATGGATTTGGACAGATATTTCTATGGATTTCATTGAAGGGATCCCTAAATATGGAGGGAAGACAATGATTTTGGTTGTGGTTGATCGCCTCTCCAAATATAGTCATTTTTGTGCTCTCAGCCATCCCTATACAGCCTCCTCAATCGCTCAAGTTTTCCTGGACCAGATCTTTCGTCTTCATGGCATCCCTTCTTCCATTGTCTCGGATCGTGATGCAACTTTCACCAGTAATTTTTGGACAGAACTATTTTTCCACACTAGCACCAAATTGAAGATGAGTTCAGGGTATCACTCACAAACAAATGGTCAGACTGAAATTATCAATAAATGCTTGGAAACTTATCTTCGTTGCTTCACCTTTGAACAACAACATCAGTGGGAAAAGTGGCTCCCTCTCGCTGAATGGTGGTACAATACCTCTTACCACACTACCTCTAAAATGACCCCATATGAAGTAGTCTATGGTCAATCATCGCCAGTACTTATTCCATACACCCTCAGCAGTTCACCAGTTTAGGCAGTTGACACAATCCTTCAAAACTGCGATCAGATTCTTTGCATTTTACGGGACAATCTTCACATGGCAAGAAATCACATGAAGCAACAAGCCAATCAACACCATTCTGAGAGCACTTTTCAAGCATGTGATATGGGTTTTCTTCGTCTCCAGTCGTACAAGCAATCCTCCCTAAAACTCAAAGGGCATCATAAGCTCACTCCAAATTTCTATGGGCCATATCGGATTCTTCAGAAGATTGGGTCCGTTGCTTATAAATTGGAACTTCCTCTTTCCTCCCGCATTCATCCATTATTTCATGTCTCTTGTCTGAAGAAAGTTCTTGGCAGCAACATCAGAGGACAAACTATTTTACCCGAACTGGATAATGAAGGATCCATCCTTTTGGAGCCAGAGGCCATCCTCAATAAGCGCACTCTTCGGTTTCACTCTTGCTCTATCATAGAGGTCTTAATTCAGGGGCATGGTATGCAACCAGAGGATGCTATATGGGAACCACTCCAGATTCAACAACAATTTCCACATCTAAAGCTTTGAGGACAAATCTTTTTCTAAGGGTGAGGGGATGTTAGGAACTCATGTATTTACTTTGTTAGTATATTGTTGTTGGATGCATATGCTTTGTAAGTCGTCCTATAGTATTTGTTGATCCATAGTTTGTGTTATTTTTTTTTGGCGCATATGCTTTGTAAGTCTCCCGTAGTATTGTTGATCCATAGTTTGTATTGGCCCATGGTTTTGACCCACGGTATTGGCGCCTAAACTTAGTATATAAGTGTGTGTTGAGGCCTATGAAGGCACCGTGAAGTTATTTTGTATTGAGCTTTATCAAAGGAGGTTTCCCCCTCGAAGTGTCCTGCGATCAATAAAAATATTATGTGATCTGATATATCGTGTATTCATCAATTAATTGTTGCAGGTTCTTTTCAATTTGATAAACATGCCATTTCTTATGTGCTGCGATGGCCAAAACTGTTCTGATAGTGTCCATTCGTGCTATAGGTGCAAAAGTTTCATTGAAGTCTATGCCAGGCTGCTGTGTGAATCCTCTTGCTACCAATCTTTCCTTGTGCTTCTGCACATTGCCATCAGCATCCTGCTTGGTCTTATAAATCCATTTGATGCTTATCACATCCTTGTCCTTAGGAACATCAACTAGTTCCCATGTTTGATTCTTCTCAATGCATTCTATTTCTTCATTCATGGCTTGTGCCCAAACTTTGTCTTCAACAACTTCTTGAAATGTTAGAGGATCATTAACTTGAGAAAATAGTACAAGAATTGAGAATGAATTAGGTGTACCAGTCTCATATATCCCACGCAGAGTTCTTGTCTTTGTCGAAGTTGTTGGTGTCGAACTGCGTGAATTGCTTGATGGAGTTTGCTGTGCACTTGATGTGCTTGTCGAAGTATCTTGAACTGCAACTTGTGTTAGAGTTGATTGTGCTGGAACATGCTGCACAGTCCTGGGAGTAGACGGAGCTGCGCAGTTCTGATTTTCATGCAGAGTTTCAACCACATCTTCTACGATGTCATCATGTTCAACATGTGACACGATTTTAATATTCTTCTCTACAGTTCCATCCCATGCTTCATTTTCTACAAACTGGACATCTCGACTGATAATAAATTTTCTTGCAACAGGTTCATACAACTTGTATGCTTTTGTGTCTTCAGAATAACCAATAAAAATGAATTTCTGTCCTTTATTGTCTAATTTCCTTCTCAGCTCATCTGGAACATGTGCGTATGCTACACAACCAAAAAATTTTAAATGTGAAACACTATGTTTCATACCTGTCCATGCTTCCTGCGGAACTTTATTTTTCACGCTCTTCATCGGACATCGATTCGTGATGTATACAACAACTACCATTGCTCCATCATAGTATTCATTTGACAGATGTATGGCTGCCAACATATTGCGCGCCATCTCCATAATGGTTCTGTTTTTCCTCTCCGCAATACCATTCTACTGCAGTGTATACCGTGCAGTGAATTGCTTCTGTATGCCATGATTTTTACAAAAGTTTAAGAAATCATTTCAAACATACTCACCACCTTTATCTATTCTTAAGATCTTGATGTTGTAACCACTCTACTTCTCCACAAGTGCCTTGAACTACTGAAAACAAATAAATGCATCAGATTTATGTTTTAGAAAATAGAACCATATTTTTCTTGTGAAATCATGAATAAATGTGAGAAGATAAGTGCATCCTCCCATGGACGGTGTTTTCATCGGTCTACAAATATCAGAGTGCACAATTTCAAGTGGTGTGCAAGTTCTGTATGACTTTTTGACTGGAAAAGTCTCTCTATGCTGTTTTCCAAAAATACAGCCTTCACAAATTCTCTCTGGCTTTTCAATCAATGGCAATCCTTTCACCATGTCCTTCATATGCAGTAGCTTCAGCCCACCAAAATTTAGATGTCCAAATCTGAAGTGCCATAACCAAGATTCATGTTTTATTTTTGTTTGAAACGCAACTTGCATTTCATTGTCTTTTTCTTCCTTTGTGCATGAATTTCTGCTTTGCTTTCTGCTTTGAATGCAGATCCAGAATTTTCATACTGTCTTTCATGAACAACTTGAGTTGTTTTTCCTCTTATGATTGGCCTTAACCTCAAAGTAAACAAGCGATTGTTTGTCATCTGCACTTTAGCAATTAACTGATTACTTGGATATATGTCCTTGATCACACAATACTTTCCTACCATGTGAACTCTGTAACCTTTTTCCATTAGTTGTCCTATTCTCATCAAATTATGCTTCAAACCTTGAACATAATAAACATCAGGCATATATTTCTACTCCCCCTGTTTAGTTAGAATATCAACAGTACCCTTACCCAAAATAGTGACTTGAATATTATTTGCAAGTGTGACATCAGTTTGAACTGATTTATCTAGACTAGAAAATAGATTTAAATTACCAGTCATATGATTGCTACAGCATGAGTCTAAATACCATATGTCATTTGGAATTTATTGGACAACATTGCATTCAAGTGGATATGCACATGCTAAGAACAGTGAGCTATTCGAAGTGCTGTTGTTGCTTGGCTGAGCTTCACCTTGCTTTCCTTGGTCATGCTGCTTCTTCCTGCATTCATATGTGAAGTGTCCATACTTCTTGCAGTAATGACATTGAATTTTTGATTTATCATACCGTTGTCCACTTGGATGACTGGAGATTTGATTCTGACCTCTACCAGTGCCATGTGCAGGGCTGCTGATGCGACCTCCTCTGAAAGAACTTCTTCCTTTGCCTCTAGAGTTTGATCTTCCTCTGCCTCTTCCACGACTTATGGATGACTATGCTACGAATGCATCTTCCAGTGATGTATTTGAACCACTGATTCTATGTTCATGATTGAGTAATGAGGCTTGCAACTCATCAATAGTAAATGTGGATGGGTCTTTGTTTTCCTCCGGGGTCACAACTAAAGATTCAAATTTCTTTGGAAGAACTCTAAGAACTTTTTCAACAACTCTTTGGTCACCTAGAGTTTGTCCATGAGACTTTATTTAATTAACCAAACCAATAACACGAGTGTAGAATGATTCTATTGACTCTGTATTTTTCATTGATAAAGATTCAAAATCTCTTCTAAGAATTTGAAGTTTGGCAGTATTTACCTTGTTCAAGCCTTGATATGAAGTTTCCAGTGTGTCCCACACTTCCTTAGTTGACTGTGTTGCTGCTACTCTTGAGAGTATGGATTCATGTGTTGCTTGATGTATGTGGAACAACGCCTTTCCATCTTTCTTCCTTTGTTCCCTCAAGACATCCTTCTCAGCTTGTGTGAGATTGTTGTATGTTGGTGCATCTGCTGGTTCTGCATAGCCATTCTGGACTATTTCCCATACATCTTGTCCTCTAAACAAAGATTTCATAGTTAGAGACCAATATTCATAATTTTTACCAGAAAATATTGGAGTTTGCAAATTACCCGAAGTGGAAGCCATACTTAATCACTTTTCTCTTATGTAAATACAATTCTTACTTTCCATAAACCAAGCTATGATACCAGATCAAGGGAAAAGGGGGGAAACCTGCGTAGTAAAAAAGAATTGACCTGTGCTGTAAATAAATACTTTCTTTTCTTTGCTTTAGGACCTATGCTCCACTTAGCAAATACTTTGCTCTAAATTATTTTGCCGAATAATTTTCTTCACAACTCACTTGCACGGAAATTACCTGCGCAATTTCACTTTCTACAGCGCAGGTGAACTTTGCTACGCAACTCTCTAACCTCACGGAATACTTATCTTAAATGTATTTCATGCTAAAACATAAGAACCAAAACATATGTAGAAGTTACTGCGCAGTTAAACTAGGGCTTTTACCACTGTGAAATACTTAGAAATATTGATTTGTTTTACACACTGTAAATGTAAAAAACATTTATGCAGGTCAATATGAAGTAGATGTGCGGGATGCATAAACCAACATTCTTGAGAATGAATACATAAAACTAAAGACTTATATATTGCCACTGTAAAACCGAGTAACTTTTCCACACTTACAGAGAGATGAGATTTACTTCAATCTTTCACAATTTTACAGAGCTTGGGCTCTTCATACATTTCACGGGATGAGTTTCTCCTCCTTTAACTCTTGTTCCCTCACATACATCTCTTTCTCTATCTCTATCTAAAATTATGAGAGTGATTTTCATTTATACACAAACTTGGTTTGGCTTCTCCTCGAAGTTACAGGGTTTCATTAAAGATTGTAATAAATTTCTACCTAAGAAGTTTTGGACCTACGAAATACAAACGCGGCTACATAAATACTAACTTGCCATGAGTCGGATTGGCTACAAATTGAATGATTGACTTCTGACATTGCAGACTGACAAAATGACTGACTAAGAGTCTGACAGAGCCGACACATATCAGATACGATATCAGCTCATTAATTACAATATTCCAACACACCTCTGGTAACCTTATATGTCCATTGGAATGGTTTAGAAAACTTCATAAAATGAATTTTTTTCCATCACACTTGCAGATCTCTCTCAAAAAAATATTTGACTTGGTCACGCCATCTCTAGGTGACTAATCCAATAAAGGGTGCTTCTGTTAAAAGCATTTCAACAAAGCCCTCGGGCTTATGCAAATGTAAGGGTAGATCCAAAATTTCACATCCTCTCGAACACATTAATGTTTCCTGCAATATATAGATAACATCTAGACAACGACAATGATGACATCCCTTTATGGTTGAATATATAAAAAACTAGATAGTAATTGTACAACGATTTTTCTTTCTCACCTTTCAGTTTGTTTTAAACAAACAATCCCATCGTAAATATATTCCTTTCAGTGTAATACAGACACTCTAGAGGCTGCACAACATACCCTTGGACGGTGCGTTTCTAACTCGCAACATTCAAACAAATGGATTTCAAGATTGCAATAGCAAACGGTTTTTTTTTATTTTAAAGAGAACAACACAGCGAAAACAAGCATGCTCATGACCTAGTTTGTGTACTCACTCAATTTAGATATTAGAATCCATGATCCCACATCACAGACGCCTCGAGACTAGAATCTCGTACTTCAGTTCCGCATCAAATGTTGGTCGTTCCCTTTATACATACCTTTAGTATGAACTATTTGAATAGTTGTAAAAGAAACCCAGAGCTCTCTTGTTCTTCTTCGATGGCTTTCTTCAACTCAGTAGCATCTCTTCCTTCACGCACAATCATCCATCTTTCTTTCTTCACAACATCAGCGACTTGGAATCCCTTTTAATTCAATGTGACTGGGCTACATTCCTACAACTGTATTTCTCATAGACAACACGCTCTGGAACCCTGGCCTAACAGATCTTCATGTGCTCTCATACCATTGTTAGACAACACATCATGAAATATATATATGTGCTCTCATACCACTGTTAGACAACACATCATGAAATATATATATGAAGAAGATAAAGAGAGACATGAAGACAATCAATGGTAGAAAAGGCATCATATTAATGAGCTATTAAGTTGTCTTGGATATGTACATAGACGCACATACATATTACAAAAAGACCATAATTGTCATGTAACCGTATAACAGTTAGATTAACCTAACTATAATTAGTCTTTAAAAAAGATCAATGTCTTCATGTTTACTTTCAATTTAGATGTTAGCTGGTACCATGATGGTGTTGGGAATGTTATATCTCTTCACATGGTGGCTGCGTGTACAACACAATCCCTTGCCCACCCCCTTCATTTCGGACCGTTAGGCCCCCAGAGTTCGCGCGGAGCGCAAAATTTTTTTTGGGTTGCTTTTTTGCTTTTTCGCGATTTCGACCCATTGTACTCTATCTAATCCCGGTAAAAGGGATTAGGGTTGTAACCTAATTTTGGGTAAACGAATTAGGGTTTTAGATGCTGCGGAATACCATATATTGTAAACATATAATGAAAAGGAGCAGTGCGGCTCTAAGTTTTGTTGGTTTTTTCTTGGTTAAGGGTTTCCAGGTGAAAATCTCTGTGTAATGTGTGTGCCATTGTGTATTTTCTATTAATGCTTAAGAATCAATATAAGTTTGTACTTCACTGTTAAGGTTTAAAATTTATAGATGGGATCTCGACTATTTAATTTAACATTATAGATGAGCAATTAATTGTAGGAATTTTAACCCCATATGATCCATATTGAGTGGATTGTACCTCAAAATGATGGTACTGATAAAATGCTATATCTCCGTTGAAAAACTCAATGATTCTCCTTACCGAGAAGGTACATAACAGGATGAAAGGAATTCAACAAAACAAAACTTTTAGATCAAACCCCCAGTGCAACAAATTTGAAATATGACCCGGTCTATGCATAAAAGTGTCCCATATGCTATTTGTCTAGTTTCCTTCATTCACAACACCTTCAAAATTTGGGAGACAATTACAAGTTAAGATTGCGAACTCTATTTTATCTTTTTTATGTATACATTGGATTATAAAGAAATCATTTTTTTATTCACGAGATAAACTAGTGTCATTATTCTTTCCTCCACATTTAAATAATGTTTAAATAATCTCATTTCAATATTATGTGAAATTACTCAGATGGTTTATAATGTTTCCCATGACAATGTACAAAGAATATACTTTGAGGGGTCATGAATCGAGGATACATTGAGTGACAAAGAAACATGACAATAGAGCATAATACTCTCAGAATTACAAAGAAAGAAAGATGGCATAGTGCAGAAGTAAGCATAAGATGAATAAAATCATATGTGAAAGCAAATTACACAACTATAAATCACTACGAGTGAACATGATGAAATCCCATTGTAGAAGCTACAACCAAGCAAAACTACACAAACCATAACACACTACAAGCCAACTTGATGAAATCCCATTCTACAAGCTAAACAATGACTATAAGTACACAATTTACATATTGACAATATCATAACCTCCTTGACTCAACAATGCAAATAATTAAAGGCCATGAAATGTAACATATCATATCTAATGAGATACTTTTATTATCATAACTTTGAGCCTTGTAACAAACATCTCCATCACAGATAACTCTTGTTGGCTTGCAGTTCTCATCCACAATCACAGTTATTGTTAGAAATAGTAATTAATTCAGTTAGGTTTAGCTTTTACTTGAGTTCCTTGTTAGAAAGTTCAGTTAATGAATGCAACAACATGCTTTGCATGTATGCAAAAGCTAGGTTAGAGTTTTTAGGATTTCCATAAGTGTTTAAATACACATTACATTTTGGTTTGTATTACATTAGTTGATCTTCCATTTATGAATAAAGATTGAAGAGCCGTAGCTCATTCTGCATTATCTTTTGTTTATTTCTGCCTCCAACCTTCAGTTTGATATCAGATCTTAGGAGAAGATCGATCGTGAGAATTCTAGAGAAGCCAAAGCCGTAGCTTTGAAGAATTTTGCAAAGAATTCTTTTTTGTAGAAATTATCGCGCCCCTCCCTTGCAGAGAGGCGCGACAATTTAGGGAGAACAAGTAATTTTTTTTTTGGAATTATTGCCACCTCTCTATAGGCCAAGGCATAATAATTAGTGAAGACCTGCGAAAATTAGGGCAAGAAGATTTTTTCATTATTCCATGAGAGTGATTGTTTTTTACTTTCACGAAGTTATTTTCTTTTACGAAATTCTTTAAGTAAGATTTTTTTTTTACAAAAGTATTTTACAAGAGTAGAATAGATTTTTTTTTACAAAAATCTTTTTTATTTTTAAGGAAGAGAAGAGCAGTATCTAAAAAAAAAAAAGGAAGGAGATTGTTTTAAAAAGGACAGTGAAAGACTCCGCAACGTCTATTGCTTCTAGCAGCAACAATCAATCTCAGATTTCTCCTCTTACAGGGAAAAAGGACTATGATGTCTGGGCCACGAGGATGGCGGTTTATCTCAGGTCAGAAGATGTGTGGGAATATGTTGTGAATGGCTATTCTGAACTAGCTGATGACACAACTTTTCAAGCCCTTTCAAATGCAAAAAAGGATGTCCTGTGAGTGCACAGGAAGAAGGATGCAAAGGCACTACATCTCATAATGAAAACTTTGGATAACAACATATTTCCAAAGATATCAGCTTCATTACATGCCAAAGCAGCATGGGATACCTTGGCGACCAGTTATCAGGGTGCTGGTAAGGTACAAACAACTACACTCCAAAACATAAGAAGAGAGTTTGAAGATCTGAAGATGAAAGAATCAAACTCAGTAGATTATTTCATGACCCAAGTCATGGGGATTGTTAATAAGCTGAATACCTATGGTGAAAAGATCGAAGATCAACGGGTGGTTGAAAGGGTTATGAGATCCCTACCCCACAAATTTGATCCGAACGTTGTAGTGGTTGAAGAAGCAAAGGATTTGAGTACTCTCTCTATAGACGAGTTGACTGGATCTCTACCTTCATACGAATATAGAATCAACAGGAATGAAGAGTCCTCTCTGGAGAATGCTTTCAAAGCACATGTCTCATTTTCAAAAGGTAGAGGAAGAGGTAGAGGAGGATCAAGAGGAAGAGGTAGAGGTAGAGGAGGATCAAGAGGAAGAGGCAGAGGTAGAGGAGGATCAAGAGGAAGAGGAAGAAGTGGTTGAAGTGATGGCAATGAAGATCAAGATCACCATCATAACCATGAAGGTGGGAACTACGAAAAAAAAAGGTCAGAGAAATCTAATATTAAGTGTTATTATTGCAATAAATTTGGGGATTATGCTCATGAATGTAGAAAGAAAAAGTCTTATTAAGCAAATCCTAATGCTAATGTGACTAATACCTCTGAGGATAAAGAAGATATGTTATTTCTTACATGTCATGCTGCACACGAAATCCCAAAGGGAATTTGGCTTTTAGATAGTGGCTGCAGTAACCATATGATAGGTGATAGAGGCCTAATTGCAGACCTAGATGGATCAATGAGGACATAGGTCAAAGTCAGCACGGTTGAGGTAGTTCCAGTTTTTGGAAAAGGAGTGGTCAACATTCTGACCAAACAAGGCCAATGAAAGACAATCACAGATGTATATTATGCTCCAGGATTGAAGCATAATCTGCTTAGCATTGGACAACTTACTGAAAAGAAATACAGACTTGTCTTTGATGGATCAGACTGTGAAATTTATGACAAACCCCCAAATAGACAGTTGATCATCAAAATACAAGTGACTAGGAACAAGATGTATCCACTAGTCATGAATTACAGCAGCAAGGTAATCTCTTTTGCTCAAAAAGCCACTTGCATGGATGATTATTGGTTATGGCATTTTAGATTTGGATATCTTCACTTTGGTGGTCTCAAGTTTTTGCAGCATAAAGAGATGGTAAAAGGATTACCCCCTATGAAGGAGCCATAAAGAATTTGTGAGTGTTGCATCATTGCAAAGCAACACAGGGATAACTTTCCTAAAGGTATGTCTCGAAGGGAACATGCACCTCTAAAAATTATTCATACTGATCTGTGTGGTCCAATGCAGAAACAACCAATTGGTGGAAGTTATTATTTTCTTACATTTATTGATGATTTCAGTAGAAAAACATGGGTGTATTTCCTTCGTTAGAAATCTGAAACTTTTGGCAAGTTCAAGGAATTAAGGGCTCTGGTTGAAAAACAGAGTGGTTATCAACTCAAAGTATTGAGATCAGATGGAGGGGGAGAGTATGACTCAAAGGAATTTCATGATTACTGCAAACATCATGGAATCAAGAGGCAATTCACTACAAGATATACAACTCAGTAGAACGGTATTGCAGAACGCAAGAATAGAACCATCATGAATATGGCAAGGAGCATGCTGAAAGGAAGAAATTTGTCCCATAAATTTTGGGGAGACGCAGTGGCTTGTGCTGTTCATGTGATGAACAGATCTCCCACCAAAATTGTGAAGAACAGAGTACCAGAGGAAGCATGGACATGTATGAGTTGTAATGTTTCTCATTTCAGAATATTTGGTTGTGTTGCTTATTCTCATGTTCCTTAATAGCTAAGAAAAAATCTAGACGACATGAGTGAGAAATGTATATTTCCTGGATACGGTAAAGAAACTAAAGCCTACAAGCTGTATAACCCTATTACCAAAAAGGTTATCCTCAGCGGAGATGTTTTGTTCAAGGAGGAAGAGTCATGGAATGGAACCATAGACAAGGGTGTGGGAGCTGCAATACCCCAATCAGAAGATGGATAAGAAGAGGAGATGATTGGACAATAGGGTCTAGTAGCATCTTCACCAATAGAAAATACTCTAGAAATAACACCTACAAACTCAGTTCGAGGTGAAACATCAAGTCCGCAATCAGGTAATGAATATGATCACAGTAATAGAAAGACTAGAAGATTGGAAGATATTTATGATGAATTGGATGCAAATACCAATTATGTTTTTATTGCTAGTGAACCTGTGTTTTATGAAGGGGCTGTAAAACAGGAGCATTGGGTAAAAGCTATGGACAAAGAGATAGATTCCATTGAGAGAAATGATACATGGGATCTAGTTGACCTGCCAAAGAATAAGAAACCCATTGGTGTGAAGTGGGTATATAAGATCAAACTCAATGAAAAAGGTGAGATTGATAGGTACAAGGCAAGGTTAGTAGCAAAAGGTTTCTCGCAACAACCAGGAATTTATTTTGGAGAAACTTTTGCACCAGTGGCAAGATTGGACACAGTAAGAGCAGTCCTAGCAATTGCAACCCAGAAAAAATGTAAAGTGTATCAGATGGATGTCAAGTCGGCATTCTTGAAGAAGAAATTTATGTGGATCAGCCACATGGGTATGAAATAAAATAACATGAAGAGAAAGTTTACAAGTTGAAGAAAGCTCTATATGGGCTCAAGCAAGCTCCAAGAGCTTGGTACAACAGAATTGATTCTTATCTGATAAAAAATGGTTTTAGCAGAAGCAGCAGCGAACCAACACTTTACAGAAAGGTAAATCAACAAGGATAGATTTTGATAGTTTGTTTATATGTTGATGATATGATTTTTACAGGTGACCTGTCAGTAGATGAGTTCAAGGAAGCTATGAAGAACGAGTTCGAGATGACAGACCTTGGATTGATGAAGTTCTTTCTTGGCTTAGAGGTAGAACAGTTAGAAAAAGGTATATTTATCTCTCAAAATAAATATGCTAATGAAGCTCTTAAGCGAATTAGAATGCTTAATTGCAAAATGACACCTACACCAGTGGCAACAGGTACAAAGTTGAGCAAAGAAGATGACAGTCCCAATGTAGATCCAACACTGTTTAAGAGACTTGTAGGAATTCTCTTGTATCTCACAGCTACAATACCAAATATTATGTTTGCTGTAAGCTTGATTTCGAGGTTCATGGAGTCTCCCAAAGACTCGCATTGGCAAGTTGGAAAAAGGATCTTACGATATGTTGCAGGGCCTTCAAGCTATGGAATTTTATACTCAAAGCACTGAGTATGATGTTTTGACAGGTTTCACTGACAGTGATTTTGCAGGAAGTTTGGATGACAAGAAGAGCACTTCCGGTCATGTTTTTCATCTTGGATCAGGGGTGATTTCATGGGCATCCAAGAAGCATCCCATTGTGACACTTTCATCAGCAAAAGTAGAGTATGTAGCGGAAACATCAGCAGCATGTCAAGTAGTCTGGTTATGCAGAGTTTTAGAAGGTCTTCAATAGAAACAAGAAGGACCAACCACAGTCTATTGTGACAACAATTCAACAACCGCTCTATCCAAGAACCATGTTTTCACCAGAAAAGAAAGCATATTGATACCAGATATCACTTCATAAGAGAACTTGTGAATAATGGTGAAGTTCGTGTTGAGCATTGTAAATCGATTGACCAATTGGCTGACATATTCACAAAGCCATTGGAAAAATAAATATTTGAAACCCATAGAAATAATTTAGGCATTGTAAAAGCTGCAGTAGTCAGCGGTAGTAATTAAGAGGGAGTGTTAGAAATAGTAATTACTTCAGATTGCTTTAGCTTTTACTTGAGTTCCTTGTTAGAAAGTTCAGTTAATAAATGCAACAACATGCTTTGCATGCATGCAAAATCTAGGTAAGAGTTTTTAGGGCTTCCATAAGTGTTTAAATACACATTACATTTTGGTTTGTATTACATTAGTTGATCTTCCGTTTATGAATAAAGATTGAAGAGCCGTAGCTCATTCTGCATTATATTTTGTTTATTTCATATCACATCTAATGAGATACTTTTATTATCATAACTTTGATCCTTGTAACAAACATCTCCATCACAGATAACTCTTGTTGGATTGCAGTTCTCATCCACAATCACAGCTATGTCTTGTCCCTTGTCCTGGTTTTCCAGATCTTGTTAACCCTCAAAAGCACAAATCAAATGAATATCATAAGCACATTTTTTGCAATAATAGGACCATGCACTACCGTCTTTGTTGCATCCATCATAGACGAACACAGGTCTTTCTGTCAATACAACTAGGTGTTCATGCTGGTTGCACCTTATCTCCTTGGATGATTACTCAACAAGCTCTTCCATCTCCTTCAACAACTTTTCAAAATGAGCATCAATTAAGGGATAAGCCTTGGATCTGTAGGTGGACACTACACTTCTGGCATTATTTGTCACAATTTTCCCATTTATATAAATGTTTGGTCTTGTGCAGAGGAGGGTGATCTTATAAGGTATAATTGGGCCATGTGTTCTGGACCATTGTTCTCTTCCAATAATCCTGACATACTATAATGCCCGGTTATTTGAATTTCAGGGGATAATACAGTTGTGTTGAGATGGGTTTCAAGCATGCCATAGAGGGATTTTCAGGTTCAATTTATTTTTCATCAAGCCAAAATCAGAACTTCCATTAAAACTTAGGAGAATCGGTAGACTTGCCTTCTATCACCTAGGAGACTCAGAGAGACTTCCCTATAATCCTGGCCCAATGCACTAGGTATTATATTGTACTGTATATCAATAAAAGGTGATTGACCACAACTGGTGTTAATACCTTATCTACGCCCTGAACCTTGATTCTAAACAATTGAGTGGATATAACTTATACTGTGACGCACATTTTATAAGCATGATGGATGCTCCAATATCTATTCATATACACACATTCGTCATGCCATTTCATGTGAGCAAAAATGATACACGCCAAAAATTTCCCGTAGTGAACCACTGTCACGTCTATTTCTCCTCTACTTGGAAAGGGCTATCAGGGGTTGAAGCAGATGGATTTGCTTGAGTTCCTCAAATTCCACTATTATCATGGGTGTAGGTGAGTAGTTTCCGACCTGGAACCTATCCTATATCGACCAATTTGGTACATATGAAAAGGTCCGGGTGATAAACAAGCATTTCACATGGATCAAAATGTCATTGTTGGGTAAAAATATATGCTATCTAAGTCAACACTTAATTTTCAACCCGGGAAGGTGGCTTATGAGATGCAAACATATAATTGAAGGCTTGAACTAATCTAAGCTAATTTGAAGCTGGTAATCTACCTAGAATTGAGTAAGGGTTCTAAATTATTAATTGCAAGTGAATGATATTTGAAATCCTAATTACATTACTTAGAATTAATTCAAAATAAAATACTATTGACAAGAAATCAATCATACAATCTAATGACTATTATGAAACCAAAGGCATGCAAGTATCTATGCTATCCTACAAAGGTGAAGCATGAAACAATTTTAAGGAAATCTAACCAATATACAAATGACTTGGAAATAAATGTTAATCTAGAAGCAAGTAGAAAACTTAATAAATATATTTAATTGAACTTGATTTGATTTGGAAGCAAGTAGGAAACTTGATAAAGATATTTTATATAAGAGCAAGGAGGAGACTTGATAAAGATATTTATTTATGATCCAAATCTTATATCATGAACATCTTCATTATTTATATGAATGGAAAACTAATCTGATGATTAACAAGGAAACTATCAAAACTGAAATAACTTGGAAAATTAAATTATTAACTTTTTACTTAAAAATAAACTATCTAGGGACAAGACTGATAAATTCTGAAACAATAACTAATTAGCAAATCAGATATGAAGAACTTAACTTTGGAAGAAGGTTAAAAAGAATATTAAGGAATATAATATGGAAGTAGGAAATAATGACAAAACTTAATTAAAAACTCTATGTAACATGAACCAAGATTTAAATTACATCTAAAGCTGTTAATTAGAAGCAAGAAGCATTACATTTAAAAACCAGAAGAAACTAGAATCCGAGAAAGCATAAAACAATGCAGAAAGTATAAAGGTCCGAATGACGATCCGAATGCCTGTCTGAATGACAGTCCGAATGCTAGTCTGAATGGAAGAAAACAATTTAAACTAAAGAAAAGAAGAATTTTGGATGACTTTAATTACTAGCTGGCTGATGCATATGATCCTACAGTGAAAAGGAAGCAAATAGATTGACTAGTTAGAGGCTAAACTAATAAGAAACCATTTATTCTAGTCATCACCTAAGAAGAAGAACTATTTGTATGATATGTTGAAGCAAAATTAATGATGGAAGATAAAATTAACCTACAACTATAGAGGAAGAGGTTGATTAACTAATGGAATTAACCTACAGCTATAGGAAGAAGAAACTAATGGAAGAAACTGAAATAACATCTAACAACAGATTATGGAGGGAAACTGAAATCAACTACAGAGTACTAAGATTGGTCGACCATTCCTAATCCTGAAAAAGAGGTTGTGTTAGCAGCAGAATATGATTTACAATAAAAGCAAGGAAATAATATCTACAGTAAACAAGAATAATTTAAATAACTGAGAAATAAACTATCTACTTGCAGAAAGAAAATACAAAATGAAATAAACCTCTAGTTGATGAGGAACCCTTCCCAACAATCAGAGATGGAAACTAAATCATCGTAAACACTATTAGCAGAACATCAACGTATTGAAAATTTAATTAATTCTGAGAAAATTACACAATACTTATGTAGACGTAACTGCTATCTCCCGTCTATTCTCTATGCTATATGATCCCCGTTTTCTCCATAAGAGGCATCTATTTATAAGTTACAATGGGAGAGAAGGTCGACAGAGTCGACCTCTCTAAAAATAGAGGTCTTTCAAGACTACAAACGACTGCTTAAAGTGATACAGGACAACGTAGAGGGCATCCACCAGGATTTACGGGGTCGATCCTACCCAACACGAACAACTGCGTGTTCGTTTCCTTCAACCATGGGCAGAAGCACGTGCTGGAGGACTGAGCGTGGAAGGATGAAGCTGCTGGAGTGTCGAAGTGGGCAAGGAGTTGTGTTGGTAGACTGAGCGTGGGCGGATTGGACTCCTCTAGAACATTGGTGTGAACTAGCGTGCATTATACCAGGCTGAATGAGCAGGAGAATCAGAGCGTGGGATGTTGACGTGGGTGGAGAGTGTGCTGTCGAGCTTGGAGGGCATGGGGACGAATATTCCAGAACCATAGTTCATTAACCATGACCACCGTGTGGAAAACAGAACCCACGTGCCCATTTCCATCTTTAATGGCCCGAAATATGCCAACCGCTCATTTTATAGGTCGAATGCAAGGCTGAATGACAGTCTAGATGCGGCTGAACATTAGCAACATAAACACGCAGTCTGAATGGAATATCGTTTGAAAAACCATAGCTTGTAGATCAAAACTAAATACCAAGCAAGTCACAAAAATGTCAATTAAATATTAATAAATCATAATATGGCGAGATTTGACCAAAATCCATATGATAAGTGAATATATGCACATTTGGTTTGTTTGATGGTCTGAATGGCGGAAAGAGTGATTTATTATATCAAAATAGTGAAAATAACGCCACTCATAGTATATTTGATGATAAAAAGTGGTGACAAAAATGGACGTCAACAATCCCCCAAACCGAAGATATGCCAGGTCCCACTGAGCAAGGAGAAAAAGAAATAAGAAAAAAGTGGATGCGGCTGGATGGACTTGGAAAGGATGAGAGTGAGCAGAGTGATGGTGAGGATAAAGCAGGGGTCAATTTTAAAACAAGGTCCAATTGAATGTTTGAAAAATCATGAGACGAAAATTTGGCACATTTAAACGATCATGCCATTATTCAGAATTTTTGAAATGTGTACCATAATAAAGATATGTGCATTAATGAATTCATATGGTTTGTGAAATATTCAACCATGTCCAAAGTAAACTTTGGACAGGTTCAAAGAAAATTTTCATCATGTGATTATAACATAGTGCATTAAAAATCATGATGATCTTTAATTAATAAAATGACGGTTCGCATGTTGATTTTTTTTTTTTGTTGCATATAACTTAATGCAAAGTTAAAACCATATGATAGCCAGATAATAGTTCTGAAAATCGCAATAATGCATGATTAATCGATTCATTTGGTGAAGTCAAGATGATTTAAAGGAATGAGACCGTGTGCAGAGATGACATTTGATTAATCACTGATATGGTTAGTCGATTAGATTTATCAATAGAATTCAAAAATTAAATATCTCAACACACTTAATCATGATGTTATAAGCTATGGTTTCATTCAGATCATCATCCATTTGCTTCATTTGACCCTTCATACAGACCATTTGTCTGTACAAGATGTGCTTGCTACTGATTATGCAGAGAATTTCTGAGGCTGCTAGCACACAAAATGATGATATAAACTTGTCTTTCTGAAATATTCAATCGCTCTTCTTTGGTCAACATGGATTAGAACAGTTTTTTTTTTCCTATTACTTGCATTATTCCTGAAAACACCTATCATTTTGTCAGAGATGAATAAAATTTTTGATAAGTAATCAGAAAGTAAAGATAGTTTTGAACCTCCCCCAAACCAAAAATATGGCATGTCCTCAAGCCATCAAAGAAAAAAACCTGATTGGTATACAAATTTTCAAATTAATAGTTTAGCCAATAATTCTGAAATGCTGTTATTTTATTGAAAAAGAAATACTAACTAAAAATGGAAATGATTCATACAGGCAATTTCATCAAAAATAAATAAATAACAGTGCTTATGAAGACCATATGAATAATAATGGTGTAATTTATTCGAAAAATGCCATAGGAAAACCAGTCATCCATGACTCATTCTGAAAGATTTATTGTCATCCTAAGAATATAGATAAAGTTCACCCTGGAGTTTGTTAGATTTCTATGGTTATGGGTCCCACTTCTAGGATAAACACATCCTAGGTATTGTTTGAATTAGATGACAGGGTCTAAGTACAACTTACAACCATTCTTTAATGATAATATAAATAATTGGCTTAAACATGTATTTGTGTACTCAGGTTTGTAAAATGAGTCATGTGCATAGTAATGTATTAACCATATCTCTTTCACCCGATATTGCCCCGCTGCCAGCAGGCTTGTTTAGTACCCCGATGGGTTTATCTTGGTACCATGCAAGCATAGCCCCGCTGCCAGCAAGCCTGTTCAGTACCCCGATGGGTTTACTTGCATTTACTGAACTTCCTTGTTTAAGATTTTACTTAGCATGGACCCACTGCCAGTGAGCCTGTTTAGTACCCCGACATGTTTGCTTTGTATAATAATGTTAGTATATGGAAGCCAGTTGGCACAAGAGTGTATTAAGCATTGTTAAACACATAATTCAATATTTTTAGAGCGAACCTTATGAGTAACTTTATTTATAATAGCCTGCATTACTGATCATATCAAAAGAGGATAACCTAAAGCTGTCTTTGACCTCTCAGTCTATCTTCTTCATAAGAGATCAATAGTGTTCCCCACAAGTATAAATATCACTTACCCCTAAGCTTACCTTTTTACAGAATGCTTAAGAGACAAGTTTTGGTAATGAGTCTAAGATGAACTAGTAGTCCATAGGTGTGAGATAATTTTTTTTTGAAAAAACATGTTGATTATAGTAGGTCTTAAGCAACTATTCTAATGATAAATCATGAATTTGCATATTTTGATCAAATACCATATGAGCATAAAAATGAAACTAATCGAAAAAGAATCATAAAAGAGAAGTGGTTAGAAATCAAAATTTTTTATTTTGCAAAATAATCAAAGGAAAATAAATCACAAAAAATACTTCCCTTTTTTAATTGATGAAGCTATGTGAGCTAACCAAAATTCCTGTGTAAATATAAACCAATTGTCAGAAATGATTCTCATTTATTCCAAGAAATATAAATATATGTACATAATATCCTATTCTACTTAAAGAGAAAGAAAACAATTATATTCAAGTATATGAATTCTTCCAATGTAACCAAGTGTAAAGCAAGATTAAAAACATACCTTTATCCACATACGAGAAAATTATTGTAGTGATTACCTGGATGTGGAGAATCAACCGACTTACTTTCCTTTGCATCAGAAGGTGTCGAATGAAGGAATGGTATTGTGGTTGGTTTACCTCTTGAAACCAGATTTCAATGTAGTCGTGGTACCTACCTTCGTTTCTTGAGCCATGCAGGTCCTCTTCTTCTGAATGTTCAATTGCTTGAGTACATAAAGGATCTATTGATATATATGTGTAGTACTCTTCAATTTCAGGTCTCTCTCCATCGAATGTAGTCTCCAAGTTTCCGGTTTCGTTGGTAGGTTGAAAATGAGGGTTGGTTTGTAGCTCATGGAACTATGGTTCTTCTATTATTTCCGGAGAGGTAGATAAAAATTTTATTTCCGTAAATATGTGTTCTCCTTGAGAAGAAGAAATTGAGATCACAACTGCTGCTAGGATTTGAGAGAGTTTTCTCATACTGATGGTCACCTCTAAATCCATTTTGTCAGTTGATAGATCCTACTTCACATATGGATTAGTCCTTGGGTTCTTACAACACAATTTTTTTTATGTGTTTTGAAAAGACTTTATATTACTAAAACAAATTTGTGAACTAAAACACACCACACTTGCTGAAAGAATAACACACCTGAAAAGAAGACAAACTTTATGAAATAAATTGCAAAAAATTAAATACTCAGATGTAGAAAGGAAACCACACTTGTGCGGAAAGGAACAACAAGGATTTGGGGCAACCCACTATAGTGGATGCACAGGTTCTTACCTCTCGTCTTACCGTTCTCCCCTCCACCTTGTTGTGTAATGTAAAAGCATCCTATCTAACCCTATCTACCTAGAATCCAATCCCTTTAGCACCTCCCCGACAATGGCGCCAAAATGTTGGGTAAAAATATATGCTAACTAAGTCAACACTTAATTGTCAACCCGAGAAGGTGTCTTATGAGATGCAAAGACTATATGTGTAGGATTGAAGGCTTGAACTAATATAAGCTAATCTGAAGCTGGTAAGATACATAGAATTGAGTAAGGGTTCTGAATTATTAATTGCAAGTGAATGATATTTGAAAACCTAATTACATTACTTAGAATTAATTCAAAATAAAATACTATTGACAAGAAATCAATCATACAATCTAATGACTATTCTGAAACCAAAGGCATGCAAGTATCTATGCTATCCTATGAAGGTGAAGCATGAAACAATTTTAAGGAAATCTAAGCAATATACAAATGACTAAGAGCAAGGAGGAGACTTGATAAAGATATTTATTTCTGATCCAAATCTTATGTCATGAACATTTTCATTATTTATATGAATGGAAAACTAATCTGATGCTTAACAAGGAAATTATCAAAATTGAAATAACTTGGAAAATGAAATTATTAACTTTTTACTTAAAAATAAACTATCTAGGGACAAGACTAATAAATTCAGAAACAATAACTAATTAACAAATCAGATATGAAGAACTTAACTTTGGAAGAAGGTTAAAAAGAAGATTAAGGAAGATAATATGGAAGTAGGAAATAATGACAAAACTTAATTAAAAACTCTATGTAACATGAAACAAGATTTAAATTACATCTAAAGCTGTTGATTAGAAGCAAGAAGCATTACATTTAAAAAATAGAAGAAACTAGATTCTGAGAAAGCATAAAACAATGCAGAAAGTGTAAAGGTCCGAATGACGATCCGAATGCCTGTCCGAATGACAGTCCGAATGGAAGAAAATGATTAAAAATAAAGAAAAGAAGAATTTTGGATGACTTTAATTACCAGCTGGCTGATGCATATGATCCTACAGTACAAAGGAAGCAAATAGATTGACTACTTAGAGGCTAAACTAACAAGAAACCATTTATTATAGTCATCATCTAAGAAGAAGAACTATTTGTATGATATGTTGAAGCAAAATTAATGATGGAAGATAGAAGTAACCTACATCTATAGACGAAGAGGCTGATTAACTAATGGAATTAACCTACAGCTATAGGAAGAAGAAACTGAAATAACATCTAACGACATATTGTGGAGGAAAAATGAAAGCAACTACAGAGTACTAAGCTTGATCGACCATTCCTAATCCTGAAAAAGAGGTTGTGTTAGCAGCAGAATATGATTTACAAGAAAAGAAAGGAAATAACATCTATAGTAAACAAGAATATTTTAAATAACTGAGAAATAAGCTATCTATTTGCAGAAAGAAAATACAAAATGAAATAAACCTTTGGTTGATGAAGGGCCCTTCCCAACAATCAGAGATGGAAACTAAACCGTCGTAAACACTATTAGCAGAACATCAATGTATTGGAACTTTCATTAATTCTAATAAAATTATACAATACTTATGCAGATGTAACTGCTATCTCCTGTCTATTCTCTATGCTATATGATCCCCGTTTTCTCCATAAGAGGCATCTATTTATAAGTTACAATGGGAGAGAAGTTCGACAGAGTCGACCTCTCTAAAAATAGAGGTATTTTAAGACTACAAACGACTGCTTAAAGTGATACACGGAAATGCAGAGGGCATCCACCAGGCTTTACAGATTCGATCCTACCCAACACGAATAACTGCGTGTTCGTTTCCTTCAACCGTGGGCAGAAGCACGTGCTAGTGGATTGAGCGTGGAAGGATGAAGTTGCTGGAGCCTCGATGTGGGCAAGGAGTTGTGTTGGCAGACTGAGCATGGGTGGAATGGACTCCTCTAGAACATCGGCGTGAACCAGCGTGCATGATACTAGGCTGAATGAGCAGGAGAATCGGAGCGTGGGATGTTTCCGTGGGTGGAGAGTGTGCTGTCGAGCTTGGAGGGAATGGGGCCGAATATTCCAGAACCATAGTTCATTAACCATGACCACCGCATGGAAAATAGAACCCACGTTCCCATTTCCATCTTTAATGGCCCAAAATATGCCAACCGCTAATTCCACAGGTCGAACGCAAAGTTGAATGACAGGCTGGACGAAGCTGAACATTAGCAACATAAACACACAGTCTGGATGGAAGATCATTTGAAAAAACGCAGCCTGTAGATCAAAACTAAATACCAAGCAAGTCACAAAAAATGTCAATTAAACATTAATAAATCATAATATGGTGAGATTTGACCAAAATCCACATGATAAGTGAATATATGCACTCTTGGTTTGTTTGATGGTCTGAATGGCAGAAAGAGTGATTTATTATATCAAAATAGTGAAAATAACACCACTCACAGTATATTTGATGATAAAAAATGGTGACAAAAATGGACGTCAACAGTCATAAAACCTACCAATAAAAAAAATACACAAACCCTGAATCCAGAGGCAACCCAATGACTGTTTTAACTTTGTTTTTCTTGCAATATTGTTTAAATGTTTGATGTCATAAATTTTACTAGGGTTCGAAGCTCCTGCAACTAAAAACCTAAAGGGCATAAAAATAAAACATGGATTCGAATAAAATCCTAAACATGGCAGGGGTTTATGGTGTACTTACAAGGCTTTTGCCCTCAGAAAACACATTTGACATTTGGAGTGCTGGATTGGAAGGTTTTTTTGAAGAGAACATCTGCATAGTGTGTCCAACTTTCTCCTTACTCCTCTTCGTGTATTCCAGTTCAGGTCCTATCTAGCTTTCCAGGTCGAGGGTTTAAATGCCTTTTGTTTTTGTTTTTTTATGGTTGTTTTTCATTAATTATGTTTTATTTCGTATAACATTTGTTTTATGTTTTGTTTTTATTTTGTGTGTTGTTTTACTTGTGCTAAAATAGCGTGGTTGTTAAAATTTACAAAATTGTTAAATTTCATTTTAAAAATTGCAATTTTTGATTTTCGTTATATCACTTTTCTAATGCAATTTCAGTGATTAAAACTGACAATTTTAATAATCCTTCAAAAATGATGTCGTGATTAATTTTTTTATTCACATAGTAATTTATTTGCAAAATTCTACTAGTGGTTGTTGGTTGAAATATTTTATTCAGGTGGCTATGAAAGCTATTAAGGGAGGATTGACAATGTGGACAGATGAAAAACATGTCATTCACAAAATGTTACCAACATTTAAATTTTAAAGAGAAGCTATTAAGGGCCAAGGTTTCAAAACAAACTCAATTTTGATTTTTTTTTAACATTGACATTTTATTTTTTCAACACGTGATAATGTATATGTCCATGTAAGTGCAACCTTTGAGTGCCTAAATGATGGAATCAATATACAAAAATTGACAAACATGTAGATAACAAATAGTACTAGTGCGGCGCTATTTTTCCAAAATTAAATTAGTACTTTTAAATATTTTTAAAATTATATAAGTTAGTGGCCCATGGGGGTTATGACAATTGGTAATGAGTAATTCAAATGAGAAGTTGTAAATGGAAGGTCACAAGTTGAAATCCCCGTGGGTACCAGCTTACAAATTTTATTTTATTTTATTTATTATGTAAGTGCAACTTTTCAAGGTCTTGATGTATTGACGATGGATTGGATTTTTTATAGTATGTAGAAGTCAGTGTCTAGTAGTGCAAAACATATTTTTTTTATGAAATGGTTGAGAAAAGAAAAAGTTATGGCATACCCAAACTTCACAACCATAACAGGAGTGGCCAAAGCAAGAGATATACTGATTTACAAGTGTTTCAAGTCCATCATAAACTTTCAACTCTCCATTAATCATTTTCTCAATATTATAGTTCTAATTAAACATCCATATTAAGATATTTATGTAAAGTGGCTTCTTCCAAATTATTGTTGTCATACATAAAATTTATTAATTATATATATATATATATATTCAATTAAATTAAAATTTTAAATAATTAAAAATACATTACAATTTTAACATATAAATATACATCACATTGATGACACTAATAAAAATAGTATCTCTAAATCAACCATTGTAGAATACTCTTTTAATTATAAACACCTTATTTACTTTGATCAAACTAAGGTCCTTGCACACACTTCTCATTACCCCTGGCTACTTATTTGAAACTATGACTTGAACTAACTGTTCCTCCCTCTTCTTTTTCTTTTTTGTCGTTACCTCCTAAAATTTCTGCCCCTTCTCTCCTTTTAGCTTCCTACTTTGTGGTTCTCACCTCTTATTATATTTTGTCTCCCCTTTGTTTTTGGCTTATACTTTTCCTCTTTGTTTCTCTAATTCCTTCTAATAGTTATTATATTTTTTCCTTATTTTTCAAACCCCCTTTTTAACCCTTTATTTCTTAACCTTTCTTACTATTTTATTTTTTACTATTTATTTTTAATGTATTCCATTTTATTTTAATTAATCTGATTATATTTTTCTTTTATTTTTACACTCTTTTTATATTATATATTTTATTCATGATTTTAATTAATATTTATAATTTTTTTTTAAATTCCCCTTTTTTGGTTTTGGCCTTTTATTTCTCTTTTTTTTTTCATTTTTTTCTGGCTTTTACTGGTATATAATTTCATAATTAAATTCATTTTTCTACAAAAATCCCCTTAAGTATTCTCTCTTGTCGTAGGAACATACTATTTTTTTTATTTTTATTTTTATTATTATTCTTTGCCATACATTTAATATTTCAACATTTCTAAAGTACAAATAAAGTTTTGATTTATTTATTTATTTTCATTTTTATAGCAATTTATTTCAAATGTGATTGATGCTATACCATAAAAATTAAGATTAAAAAAATTGTAAAACAATTATAATATTAATGTATGATAACTTTAGTAATTGAAGTAATTAAGGTAAGGTTTCCTGTTTTTTTTCTTATTTCGTATTAATAACAATTTCCTATTTTTTTAGATTCCTTTTCAAGATTGAAAATAAAGAGTTTCCACTTTTTTCTTGGTTGATGAAAGTTAGTTTCCATTAGAAGCAGACATTTCTATATAAAATGCTTGAACTTTCAAAAGACTTTTGTGACCAGCCATGCAACTTTGAGGTTTCATGATTGCTTTGTTGAGATAAAAAAAGGAGTTAATAATATATATACTACAGGTGAATTCCTTCATGCATATTCTATTCCTCTTCAGAATTCTTTGATTGTATGTTTTTGTTTTATTTTCTGTTCTTTGCAGGGATGTGATGGCTCGATTCTCATTTCCAGTACTGCGAACCAATTTAGCTGAGAAACTTATCTCTGGTCGGGGATGGATTTGACCTGTTGTCAGGGAAATGGCGGCTGTAGAGCGGGAAATGATGAATCTAGAGGCAGTCTGTCCCAACCTAGTCTCCTCTGCAGACATTTTGGCATTGGCTACCAAAGATGTTGTTGGGATGGTATGTTTATTATTATAAGTTATGCTTGAAAACAAGTTGAGTTTAATATTGATTTCGTTGGATTATTTTTGCAAACAAGAAGTTCTACCTATAAAGTGGAGTTGGAGTTGGGTCGTAGAGATGGAATGATATCTCTGGCCTGGCCTCCGAAGTGAGCGTCAATATATCTCTATCGATCTTCGATTTAGATTAATTAAATGTTATATTTACTTTAAAGTATAGTAGCATAATTCAATTTGGATTAATTGAATGTTATATTTACTTTAAAGTATAGTAGCATAATTTGAGGAATATGGATATGAATAGATTCAGTACAAAAAATTATGTTACAAAAAAATATGTAACTTAACCTAAAAATTCAATATGGATAAAATACAGAAGTAGTCTTCTTATATGAATAATAATTTTATTGAAATATACATGTGGATATATCATAAATGTACATTTAAAATCATTGGTTTATTTCTAGACATGATATTACAATCAAAATTACTATTTCAATTTTTCAATGTATTCTTATTTTACCTACACGGAATATTTGGCTAATTCCAATTGTTCCAAATTTCCCTATATGAATAATAATTTTATTGAAATATACATGGATATATCATAAATGTACATTTAAAATCATTGGTTTATTTCTAGACATGTTATTACAATCAAAATTACTATTTAAAAACAAAAATATAAAATCTCAATGGGAATAGAGAGTGTGAGAGATAACAACTAGTTAGTAATAATTATTTTTATAAGAAAGTATGAAATTGAATGTGATTTACATTTTATACTGATTAAATAATTAAAATGTGGTATTTCAAAATTAGTTTTTCAAAATTCAATTTTCCAATGTATTCTTATTTTACCTACACGGAATATTCGGCTAATTCGAATTGTTCCAAATTTCCCTATATGAATAATAATTTTATTGAAATATACATGGATATATCATAAATGTACATTTAAAATCATTGGTTTATTTCTAGACATGTTATTACAATCAAGATTACTATTTAAAAACAAAAATATAAAATCTCAATGGAAATAGAGAGTGTGAGATATAACAACTAGTTAGTAATAATTATTTTTATAAGAAAGTATAAAATTGAATGTTATTTACATTTTATACTGATTAAATAATTAAAATGTGGTATTTCAAAATTAGTTTTTCAAAATTCAATTTTTCAATATATTCTTATTTTACCTACACGGAATATTCGGCTAATTCGAATTGTTCCAAATTTCCCTACATGAAAGTCCAATACGGCCAAATTATGCTACTATGCTTTAAAAGGCCTATCACAAACATACATGATTGCTCTCTTAGGTAAAATGTTTTCTTAGGGTTCATGAGCATGGACCTTTCCAATGTTGTATAGTTAACATGTAATGCTAAGTAATTTACATATTGATACTTGTTTTTTCTTGTGCAGTGACTCATACTATAGGAGTTTCTCATTGCAACACGTTTGATAATAAAATTTTCAAATTTTCATCGTCAAATGAAGTTGATCCAACTCTAGATCCTACTTATTCCATGCAACTGCAACATGTCTGTCCCATCGTTGTAGATCCTAGTGTCTTCGTAAGCATCCAGATCCACAAACTCCCACACAGTTAGATAATCTTTACTACCAAGATCTACAGTCTGATCAAGGGATATTCACTTCGGATGCAGTCCTATTCATAGATTCTCGCTCCGTGGATATTGTGAATAACTTTACACAGAGCACATATTATTTTGAAACTTCTTTCATTAACACCGTTGTCAGGGCAATGACGACTGTAGAGAGGGCAATGGTGGCTATAGAGGCAGTCTGTCCCAACCTAGTCTCCTCTGTAGACATTTTAGCATTGGCTACCAGAGATGTTGTTGGGTTGGTATGTTTATTATTACAAGTTGTGCTTGAATACAATTTGAGTTTAATATTGATTTGGTTGGAGTATTTTGGCAGACAGGAAGTTCTACCTATAACGTGGAGTTGGAGTTGGGTCGTAGAGATGGAATGATATCTCTGGCCTCCGAAGTGAGCACAAATATACCTCCACCAATGTTCGATTTGGACCAACTAAATGTTGTCTTTACTTTAAAGGGCCTCTCACAAATAGACATGATTTCTCTCTTAGGTCAGATTTTTGTTTAGGGTTCATGAGCATGGAGCTTTCCAATGTTGTACAATTAACATGTAATGCTAAGTAATTTACATATTGATACTTTCTTTCCTTGTGCAGTGGCTCATACTATAGGAGTTTCTCATTGCAACATGTTTGATAACAGAATTTTCAACTTTTTATTGTCAAATGAAGTTGATCCAACTTTGGATCCTACTTATGACATGCAAATGCAACAGACTTGTCCCATTAGTGTAGATCCCAGTGTCTTCGTAAGCATGGATCCACAAAGTACTGCACAATCTAACATTGACATTTTATTTTTTCAACACATGATAATGTATATGTCCATGTAAGTGGAACCTTTGAGTTCCTAAATGATGGAATCAATATACAAAAATTGACAAACATGTAGATAACAAATAGTACTAGTGCGACGCTATTTTTCCAAAATTAAATTAGTACTTTTAAATATTTTTAAAATTATATAAGTTAGTGGCCCATGGGGGTTACGACAATTGGTAACGAGTAATTCAAATGAGAAGTTGTAAATGGAAGGTCACAAGTTGAAATCCCCGTGGGTACTAGCTTACAATTTTTATTTTATTTTTTTATTATGTACGTTAGTGCAAATTTTCAAGCTCTTGATGTATTGACGATGGATTGGATTTTTATAGTATGTAGAGGTCAGTGTCTAGTAGTGCAAAACATAATTTTTTTTATGAAATGGTTGAGAAAAGAAAAAGTTATGGCATTCCCAAACTTCACAACCATAACAGGAGTGGCCAAAGCAAGAGATATACTCATTTACAATTGTTTCAAGTCCATCATAAACTTTCAACTCTACATTAATTATTTTCGCAATATTATAGTTCTAATTAAACATGGATATTAAGATATTTATTTTAAGTGGCTTCTTCCAAATTATGGTTGTCATACATAAAATTAATTATATATATATATATATATATATATATATATATATATATATATATATATATATATATATATATATATATATATATATATATATATATTCAATTAAATTAAAATTTTAAATACTTAAAAATACATTACAATTATATATATATATATTCAATTAAATTAAAATTTTAAATACTTAAAAATAAATTACAATTTTAACATGATGAAGATGATGATGACGATGAATATAGTGATGACGACGACGACGACGACGATGATGATGATGATGATGATGATGATGATGATGATGATGGTGTTAACGATCATCATCCTCATCATCATCGTCATCATCATCATCGTCAACATCATCATCATCGTCAACACGATGATGATGGTGTTGACGATGATGATGATGATGAGGATGATGTTGACGACGATGATGATGATGATGATGGTGAAGACGATGAAGAAGATGGTGATGACGACCACACTGATGATGATGAATATGATGAAGAGGATGAAGATGATGAAGTAGATGATGATGATGAAGATGGAGATGAGGATGATGATGATGATGCAGATGGTGATGAGGATTATGATGATGACGAAGATGATGATGAAGATGGCGATGATGATGATGAAGATGAAGATGATGGTGATGATGATGATGATGATGATGATGATGATGATGAAGACAATGATGATGATGATGGTGATGATGATGATGATCCTCATCATCATCATCATCCTCATCTTCATCCTCATCATCCTCATCTTCATCATCATCATCATACTCATCATCATCATCTTCATCATCATCATCCTCATCATCATCATCTTCATCTTCATCATCATCATCATCATCATTATCATTATCATCATCCTCATCATCGTCATCTTCATCTTCATCATCACCATCATCATCATTATCATTATCATCATCCTCATCATCGTCCTCATCTTCATCATCATGATTGTCATCCTCATCCTCCTCCTCCTCATCGTCGTGATGATGATGATGATGATGATGATGATGATGATGATGATGATGATGATCATCATAATCGTCATCACCCTACCTCTAACGACACCTCCCATCTCTCTTTCTCACTCCCTACAACTAACAACCCCCCCCCCCTCTCTCTCTCTCTCCTCTCCTCCCCCTAACCATTACTAACCCCCTCTCTCAATCTCTCTCTCTCTCTCTCTCTCTCTCTCTCTCCCCCTCACTAACCCCCCTCCTATCCCCTTACCCCTAACTAAACCCCCCCTCTCACTCTATATTCCTTTCTTCTACACCTCTCTCTCTCTCTCTCTAAACCCCCTCTCCCTCTCCCTAACCTCTCCCCCATCCCTAACCATCCTACTCTTTCTATCTCTCTCCTACTCCCCCTAGCCCTAAACCCCCTCCACTCTATCTCTCTCCCCTCCTCTCCCTAGCCCTTACTAACTCGGGATCTCTCAGTCTCTCTCTCTTCCCTACACCTCCACCTACCTCTAACCACACCTACCATCTCTCTTTATCACTCCCTACAAATAACACCCTCTCCTCTCTCTCCCTCCTATGAACCCCCTAACCATTGCTAACCCCCTCTTTCTCTCTCTCCCTCCTCTGCCCCCATAACCATTACTAAACCCCTCTTTCCCCCTCTCTCTCCCCCCCCCCTTGCTAACCCTCCTCCTAGCCCCATACCCCTAACTCACCCCCCCCCCTCTCTCTCTCGCTCTCTCCTACTCCCCCCCCCCCTCTCGCTCTCTCCTAATCCCCCTTCCCCTACCACTAACCACCCCCCATGTCTAAACCCTAAGCCCCTAACACCAAATACCTATTTAACCTCCTAACCCCTAACTATTAAATAAACTATTAAATAAGGTTTTGATGAAAATACAAATCGTGTAGATTACCATAACGCTAGCACGTTTTTGTATGCACAAACGCATGCACATGTTTTTTATTACAAATTGTGTAGATTACCATAACGTGCACGTTTTTTTTGTTATATTAATAAAAATGTGTGCGCGTTATAATGATCCATAACACGTGTGCGTTATGGAATCCTATCCTACATGTTAACTGACATGGCAGGCTCGGAGCTCGCCCATGCCTAGTTCTAAGAAACGCTCGCGCGTTTTGGTTTTACTGAATACTCGCGCGTTTTGCGAATGGACGATTGCATCTAAAGGGTCCCTCAACTTTGTGCGAGGGCCCTAGAATACTGAATCAACTTCCATAATTTAACTCTTAAACATATTAAGCCTGTGTGGTATGTTCCAAATCAAGACCATCATATTTCTTCTTTTTTATAAGCCAAAACATTGTTAATATTCTTAAAGGACGACATCACAAAACACTTCCTCTGAGTTTTTCATAAGGTCGATGTGCTAGTTACGTTTATAGACGTTTTTATTTTAGAATTTGGGGTGGACTATGGTTTATGCTTTTCTAGGATTGTACAAGGATAAGACAAATGTATTGTCAACGTTGATAGCATGAATGTATAAATAACTAGTAACAAATAACTTATGGTGACACTCACTTAAATTGTGGCCTATTGATATTCACTAATCACAAATTAAGTCACTGTGCTAGTTACTATTACTAACAAACGACCTTTCAATTACTGAAAAAAAAATGTTTGATCGATTTTGCAGTACGTCACAAAATGTCTCCACTAAAAATATTCGAGGATAAGGTGAGGATGGGATTTTCATTGGAATCTAGGATATTTTTTTTTTTTGTAAAATATGAATTTAACTTGGCTATTTTGATGGTAGAAACTGATTCAACACCATCAAAATACTCTATGGAACCCAAAAACATTTTTCAAAATTTATGTTGGATTGTTTCAAAATCATGTAAAAAAAATCAATATTTTCCTTTCTAAATCCTCAAATGTTTAGACTACATGCGTTAAAAATATTATTTATAGAGGAGAACTTACAGTGAAACACCATTAAGGAAAAAATAGTATAAAGATAGGAAAATTTATAAGGTAAACACCTACATCCACATTCACATTTATACTGTAACACTTTTTTTAGATTGATATGTTACATACATTTCCATAACATCTCAGTTTCAAAATTCTTATTAAAATATGAAACTTGTCCAACATTTTATCTCATTAAAATTTAGGAATGAGTATAGAAATAAAACTCTGAAATATATAAATGAGTTACTTACTCTAAAGATAAAATAAATCAATTAGTTACTTACTTTTAAGATAGAATAAACCAAAATTGATTTAAATTGAATTTAACTATATTATAATACATGTAAAAAATATTATAATTCGCGGCCTTTTAATCCTTGATTAAGGATGGATGAAAAAGATGCAGTGGTTTGGTATATACCCTAAGAAAGATTCGTGGAGCACACATATAATGGCCCACATTTTCTCTTGGCAAACAACAAACTGAACCGTCATTTGTTAGTCCACCTTTTTCTCATTAATCTAATTTTGTTAATCCACCTTTTTTTTCATTAATCCAATTTTGTTAATCCACCATTTCATTAGTCCAACTCTTTTGCCACGCGGGCGAGGGAAAGGTTAGAGATGTGTTAAATCCAACAGTCGCTCATTTTTTTAAAAGGAAATTAGGGTTATTTGAATATTTGTATTGGACAATACAATAGGTGGTTTACAATGGGCGGTTGACAGGGTTAATTGAATCGTTAATGCGATTTTCATTCAATCATATAATAATTCAATCATTGATTGAGTACATGAAGAGTTTCTGGCGCATAGTGAAAAATGAGTCCACAGAGGATTTCAATTCTTTACCTTATATCTGCACATTATTGAGCACTGTGCAATGGACATATTATGGATTAATCAAGCCTGGGGGACTTTTGATCTCCACTGTTAATGGAGTAGGCGCTGTATTGGAAGCAGTCTATGGGTTTTTGTTCATAATCTATGCCCCTAAAGCAAACAAGGTATGTATTCTTTTGGGTTTTTTTTCTTCCATTGTGACTGTGGAATCTTATTCATTAATCTTCAATCTGTTTTTCTTTTCCATTATTACTGGTTCATCCTCAATTTAAGCCAATTGTGCATTAAGAACGTCCAATTTTTGTTTCTTGTTTTTTCATTATGGCTGTAGAATCCTACCAGCTCACCCAAACTAAAATTGATTATACATTTAAGGCATCCAACTGACATGCAACAAACCAACTGGAATGCATCAAAATTAACAGTTGAATTTAATGCTTGATTGTTGAATTCCTTGAATGTATTATCAAGAGATTGTTGAATGCCTTGAATGTACAATCCCAAGGATAAAACTGCAATCAATTCACAAACAACTGCCCAAAGAATCCAACCACCAATATATATTTCACTCCTGAGACCAACCAAGTACATAAACAAACCAAGGATAACGCTGCAATCAATTCACAAGTAGCTTCCCAAGGAATCCAACCACCAATATATATTTCTATTCACAAACAACTGTCCAAGGATTCAACCATTCATATATATCTCTGGAATAAGCCAATGTTGTAGCAAACATCCTTTTTCCAACCTTAAATTTGATGAGTTAATTTTACAAATTTTCCGTTGTTATGTTAAAAGAAATCACAAAGTACCTAACAGTCCGGGCATGACGACCCATGTTATTGTAATATAATAGTTGTATGCGCAATTAAATAACAAATACTTAGCATCTATTCAATCTAACATCAGTTTTTATTAAAATCACTTTGAAATATTTGATCCTTTCATCAGTTAATAGATAAAATTTATATTAATGTTTAGTATTCTTGCAGTACAAGAAATATTTGCAGTATTCATGATATCTTTATGTCTGATTTTGATATGCAGATCAAGACTGTTGTGCTGGTGTTGCTTGTGGATATACTATTCTTCACTGCTGTGTTTTTGGTGACTTTCCTGGCCATGGATAACCAGATGAGAATAGATGTGATAGGAGTTCTATGCGTCTGCTTAACTTTAACCATGTATGGTTCTCCATTAGCGGTCATGGTAAGCAAAAAATTCCAAAAACCAGAATTGCTGAGACTTTGGGGCAGGCCTTGAATATTTTATGAATAGTTATTCTATACTTATTCTATACTTGATTTATACTTCACAACTTATTCTATACTTGATTTATAGAAAGGGAAAGTCCAGTGACTTCACTGAAATTTTTTTACACATGGATATGGAGTCTTAACGAAAGACCAGGTTTTCTACGAAAAGATTTGTGATCAGTTTATTTATTTTTTAGTTGTCAACACATTCTTTGTATAGGATTTATATATTTTTATTTTGGTTTAGTTGGAAATTTTACTGTAAGTAGTTCAAGGTTGAATTATCAAGATTCTTTGTATGACACTTTTATATGAGGCGTCCAAAAAGGCATTTATGGTTCAGGCTGCTTATGGTTTGGTTGGAAATTTTATTGTAAGTAGTTCAAGTTAAACTCTCAATTGTATGAGACTCCCAAAATCCATGTCTTATTCAGGCTAAAGGGATAGTTTATGCAAAGATAAACAATGTTTTTAAAGAAACAATGTGAGAAATTTTGATTTAAAATTTAAATATAAAATGAAAAAAGTTAAATACAAATTTTTAATCATTTAAAAAACCTTGTTCATTAAAAAATTAAAAACTAACAATAGTGTTGAAATGAAATAGATTTGACTATTCTTGCAAAGTTTCATATCACTCACTATCTCATTCAAAATGACTGAATAAAACTTTCTATACATTTACGATTTAATTCCTTGCATATTTTACTTATTTCTTTAATTTCCGACAAATAATTTAATTCCTTCATTAAGAACTCCACCAACATTGCCACCTCTAACTCTTGCACTTCCGCGAGTTTTGCACAATATCAAGAATGTATTTTTTACTATATTTTAATTAAATGTTTATGAAGTAGCATTTATCCTGTATTATACAAAATCATACATGATGCATTTATCTTGTATTATACAAAATCATACATGATGCAGTTATCAGAGACATAACTTGTATCATGAACATTTATAAGTCATTGAACTGTCACTGAAGATTTTATCGATATAACATATAGACACTAAAATAATGGGATCGAGAAATTGGAGATGAGATTCTACGAAATAGAAAACTAAATTCAAGAAAATAAACAATCAACTTAAGAATGAGAGGTTGATAATATAGAAAATCATAATATGAAGAACCAGATAAAAAGTTAAAAGAAAAATTAAGTACCAATTTAGCCATCAATAATGTGGAGAGTAGATTGAATATAAAATCTATCAAAGAGAAAACAAATAAACTTATAGAGTTTATAAAGTTAGAGCATCAATTTAGAAAAATAACCTTGAACATCATATTTTTTCCTTTGAAAAAGAATAATAGAATTTGTATCTTCTCTTGATTATTTAATAATGAATTTATAAAATGAAAAACTTTAATGAATAATAAAATTTGTATTTCATTATTTTTATGTGAAAAATAATATATATATATATATATATTTTATCTTCGTTTCATTATTTATTACATATCGTTAAGTTATAAAATAATAATTTCTAATTTTTTATTAAAATATATATTTTTTAATTTAAATGTAAATTTTTATTATTTTTACGGAAAAAATAAAAAAAATATTCTTTTTATATAATTTTAAGTTAGAAAATTTTAATTTATAAAATATCAATTTTAATATTTTAATAATCAAAATTATTATTTTTAATTAATGTATTTAATGTTTCTATATTAATTTAAAATATTGTTTGTCATTTTTATATAAGGAAGACTAATAAAAATGGTATCAAATCATATCTTAAAATAATATGCATTAAAAAGTAAAATTATTTGAAAAATAATGATGTTATATCTAATTTTTTAAATCTAATTTGATTTAATTGTACACTATTTAAATAACACTAATTTATGATATATATTAATGAATTTTATTTATGGATATGTTAAAAATTTAAATTGTATATTTTTTTAATATCTTTAAAGTGATTAATAAATTTAGATTATTAATATAATTTCAAAATAGTATTTATTTAAAAATGATTTGTTATTTATATAAATATAAAAAATTAATAGGATTAAAAATTTGGAAAACATATATATAATTATTAGCAATATATTAACAATTTGTTACATCATTAAAAATAGATATACACATTTAATTATAAATATAGAAAACAAGTGTTTAAAAAATTGTAAGTATTTCAACAATGGTTTATAAAATAAAATAAAATTCTTCAATAAAAATAAACATTTTAAAGAATTTTTAATTTGACATAATTTAACTCGGCTAATCAAACTTAGTCATCCATACATAACCATAGTCAATAAATGTGACCATTTTAAAATAAGGTCAACCATAGTTATCCATTATAAAACACATCTAAGGATTATTAAAATTAACCAAGATTCATTAAAATATTATTAAATTTAACCAATGTTCATCCATAATGAAACATAGATTTTTATTTTATTATTTGTTAAGAAATATTAATATAACATTAACATTATTAATGTAATAAGATTAACAATATTAATATTGTAATTAATAACATTAACATTAACATACATAAATGGATAACATTAATATTCATATTAATATTAATATTAAGAAACATTAATATCAATATTAACATTAGTATTAGGAATCATTAATATCAACCTAAACCATAACATAATTTTATAAATATATTATTCTTCATTTTCACAATTTTCATAATATTGAAACTTGATTTTTACATTATTGATCCCTAATTAACATTAACATTAATATTATTGTTAACAATAATGACATCAATAATATCATTAAGACCATTAATAATATGTCATAATGAAACTTAACCATGTTAATGTCGCACACCCAAAATTAAACATAGTCAACTATGGATTGAAGTCAACCTTGCTTAAACTATGGATTGAAGTCAACCTTGCTTAAAGGTCAGCTATGGACTCAAATAAACCATGATTCAAAGTCAATTAACCACTTCTAAAAATATGGTTGCGCATTGAATTCAACCATGGTTCAAATTAAACCTTTGATTGAAGTCAACCATGGATTGAAGTCAACATTGGATTGAAGTCAACCATGGATTGAAGTCAACGTTGGATTGAAGTCAACCATGGATTGAAGTCAACTGTGGAGGGCAGGTGCATGAAGATGCTCCCCAAATTCCTTGCAATAGGGCCGCGCTAGCGGAGAAAAAAAATAACGAGACCGCACCTAAGGAGACGCGCACGTGACTCTAGGTTTGGTACCAAACCAAGGCGTGTGCGCGTTGATGGCACGTGCGTGTTGCTGACATGTACGCACAAAGGAGATGTGCATGTGCCCCTGTTAAAAATATATATAAAAAAATAGTGCACAATTTCTCCATTTTTCATTTGGCCGGCCGAGCGTGTCCTCCTTCTCTGCCTACGCATCCATTCAACTACCAACGGAGGCCAAATCCACTCCAAAACCACCCAACAACACCCACAAACTCGTCACCACTTCGATTAATAGGTAAATATCATGTTTTTTTTCAATTTTATTCATTATTTGTGTCAATTTTTGTATTTTTTGTTTTGTTTATGTAATTGTAAATAATTCCCAAATTTTGAAAACAATGAACCAATTTTCAACTACAGATTGCAACTAAGACAATGAGTGAACAAGATGTTAATCCTGAGTCCGGTCGAACACAAGAAAACCCGAACCTTGGACCCAATGCCGAACAAAACCAAAACCCACAACCAAATTTTGAACAAGATGACCTTAACCATTATGTAAATGAAATGCGAGTGCACACTCGCGAACTTAGAAACTCAGGTGAACCATCTCGATTGTCTCTTGCCATGTCAATTGAGAACTCAATTGACTCCCTCATACATGCACACCAACAATTGACAGACATGACTCAATTTAGCGCTAGGATGCGGGAGTACTACTCCACGGGCATCTCCAAGGAAGCAATAAAAGATTTGAACATTACAAAAGCCCAATTATATAGTATGTTCACCGAGCCGAAAACAGGCCAACCATCGAACATTACAAAGCCACGTGTCTGCATGGATTGGTGTCATTACCAACCATGGAGGGACAGTTGGATGTAGAGGTGGTTCATGGTGTACGATAAACCTCCCTGCAATAATAGGGAGGTTCCACAGTACTTCCTTCGCCAACTGTGGGCTGAGTTTTGCCTCGGTTTACATGTCAACTATTTTGACATAACCGAGTTCCAGGGTGTTGGGCATGGCTCTGCCCAAGATCGACCTATTTCCAGGAGGCACGACGCCAACCCCTCTCACCAGCCACCTCAGTTGCCCCATAAGCTTGATCAGATCGAGGTGGCAATGAGGAATGTTGCATGTGGTCTCCTTAGACACACCTCCTTTGTAGTAGCGACTACAGTGGAGAGGTTGGGTGACCTTGATAGAGATCCAGGTGCAAGGCCTTCACGAAAGGGCCAGAATAGACCCATGACCAATGGTAGCCATGCTGGGCATTCCAGTTCGATGGGGACAATGCCACATCTTTGTCCCCATTGCGGGCACACTTGCCCTGGCCTGATCGAGGGTTGTTATATGGATCAGGTCAGCAATTTTTTTAATGTGTTTTCAATCATCACTTTATAACTTGGAAAGTATTTTTAAAGTATTTTTGTTTGACTTAAACTATTATTTCAATGTACAGTTATTCAGAGCTGAGACACCAACATGGGAGAACGTAGGATCTCCCAACCTAGATGCAGCAATGGCAGCTGCAACTGAAATTGCGGCACCCCACACGGAGGTATTTTCAGTAGCTGGCACAATACTGTTATTACTTATGTCATTTATATTACTCAAGTATTTATATTTATGGCATACACATTGATAGTTCATACAATGTTTTTGAATATCTTGATTTCCTAAATAATGACTTGTTTAACGTGTCCATAACATGCATGCATTTTGGTGTCCACAGGTGTTCCCTGACTATGGTGATCAACCACCCCCGCCAGGGATTGGCAGATTACCACATACACAAATACAATGTGTAGTTATAATCACACTTTTAATTTGAATTGTTGCGACTTACTATGGTTTAATTTATTGTTTGTTTACTAAATTGTGATATTACAAATGTCTATGTAGGTGCCACCAACAGTTGCGGCTCCCCATTTTAGTCCTATGTATCCACCCTCTCCCATGAGTTCCCTCCCTCGCTTCCATCTAGACTCCTCCCTACGCCCACCCCCTCCCTTCCATCCAGCCTCCCCTCTCCAGCCATACTCCCCCTTCCATCCATCCCCCCCACTCAACCATGCCCCCCCCGTCCATACATCCTCCCCAATTTATCCACGCCCCCCTGTCTATCCATCCTCCCCCTTTCATCCATGCCCCCCCTTCCTTCCAGCTTCCCCTCTTCGTCCACAACCTCCCTTCCGTCCATCCTCCTCCCTCTATGCAGGACTTCCCTCCCATGCACCATCCCTCAACATCCACCCTATCCCTTTTGGTTCGATACCCTCTATTGTACAACCGGTAGGGGTTCATCGTCCACGACGTCCTCCTCCACCCCATACCACCATTTCTTCTACCACCATATCATCCCCACTTCCCGCCACTATTGTGGCATCTACCCTTCCAGTATCCTCATCTGTATCTCCAGTGGTTGCACCTGTAGTGGCTACCACTACATCTGCGCCCGTCCCCCCATCACTACATTAGAGGTGGTTGTCCGGCCATCTGTGCCACCTGCTAGCCCAGAAGCCCAGCCATGTCCATCGTCGGAGGTGTACACGGTGAGAATCAAACTAATTTATGAAAATATTTTGATGCATTAACACAAATTAATTTAAGCAATTATTACTTTTCAATGAAATGATTGTTGTAAATGTTGTAGGCTAGAATTGCGGAGAGGCTCTGCTGATCCAGGACAACTGTCCAACGTTTCTCAGTCACATCAGAGGTGATTTATTTAAGATTCAAATTCTACATTTGTTTTATAAATGTGGTAAATGTTGCAAATGCTTGAAAATGATGGTATCTTATATCATTTGTTCTAGAGCCCGGAGAGACGGTCTACTCCTAGATGGAACAAGACCCGAGGTACCAGTAGCTCAAAGAGTAGGAAGATCGACTTTGGAGATGCCCCTGGGAGTGACGGGGGTGGTCACAATGCTTGACACACCATGTGTTATGTACATTAGCCACAATGTGGCACTTTTTGCACCAGTTTTGATGTACTTTGTATCTACGGCACGAGTTACCATGTATTTTGGATCTATGGCATGAGTTGTCGCATTTTGTTTAGGGCACGAGTTTCCACTGTACATACATTAGGAACCATGTTCCACTATTTGCCAGAAATTGTATATGTTTGAATGAGTTTTGCAGCCTCGATGTACATGGACTTTCAGTTATGTGATTTATATATCTCATTGTCTAATCTCGTTGTCTCATGTTGTGTGTATCAGGATGTGATGTTGTCTAAATTTTGGTTTTACCTAGATCTTAGAAGAGAAATTGGATGTCATAGAGTGTGTGTGTGTGTGTATTGGATATCTATGCAATTGAAAATAGTAGAAAATGGACGTGCATGTCCAAAATTCCTCACTAATGAGAAAATGGGACAAAATAGGCATCTTTTTAGATAGGATTGAATCCAATACTTGTAAACAAAAATAAATCATACACTATTGCAAAATACACATAAACGAAACCTAGTGCATAGGCATGTGTGTGAAAACATGACAAATACAATATTTTTCATTCCATATAAGGAATCAATGTCAATAGATATACCAGAGTGTTGTTATTGACAAACTTATCGTATGTTTTAGTCAAATATATATATATATATATATATATATATTTTTTTTTAACGTCAAGCGGTCAATATCAAATAAATGATTGTCGTATAGGAGAGTGGAAAATATTAATATTTTTGGCATACACGTGCTGTAAAAATAGTACATTGTTTGCTAATTTAATACATTACAATTATAATTGTGTTATGAAATCATGATCATGTATTTGATTACTCCTTTGCATCCAAAGCGTAAGTGTTGTAGTGCATTAAATGACATGACATTTTTTAGGTACCCCTATATCATTTATATTTGACATTTGTTTTAAAAATCCTTGTTTTAGGCTTAAAATTTCAATGAATGACATTTGACTATGTTCAACTATTTTATTAGAGAACTTGCTTAGATTGTACATGGTTCCTTAGCTTGTTTTTGATACATTAGTCATCTAGTAATATGTCTATGATTCTTTGAATCCATCAAAAGCATGCTAAACTCGGTTGTGGAAGACCAATTTTTATAGTATTACTTATCCATGCCTGAATTGTCTTTATAAACTATCCTCATTGAGGTGCAATAATGTTTGACTTGTTTTTGATAAATTTAACTACTTGAGAATATGCTTGCGATTGTTTCAACCAATCAAAAGCATGCTAAAATCGGTTGTGGAACCACTTTTATAACTTATCCACACCTGAATAGTCTACATAAACTTACCTTTATTCAAGTGCAATGGTGATGGATGTGTAGTGTATACTCCATGCTTGATTACTGGTTGACTTATGTGATTTTATGCACAATGAAGGGCATTGTTGACAACTTGCAGAGTATCTTGGGATTACTTATAGAATATCTACATGGTTGTTGATGGACAATATTTCGTAGTTTAGAGCATACTTTTTTCTAACCTTCAAAATACATTATTTGACTGCTTTGATATCACAAGTTGATCTTTTCCTTTCTAAAGGAAACCTTGTGAGGAAATTGAAGGGACACTTCCCCATATTCAAGGATTTCATTTTTAGTAAACATATCAACATAAATTTGTGTGCATCACCTATGGGGATTTTAACTGAGCATGTGTTGGTACATAATTAGTGAAATGGCCATAAAAAATGGCTACAAATCATTGAGTTATCCCCCTGGGATACACAAATTGATCTCAAACCTATCCAAACAATTGAGGAGTTAAGTCTAAGAATTTTGAGATAGACACTCTACACTTTCTCGATAGATCTTAGCATGAAAGAGATTGGGGGTTAAGATGAATTTTTGCAAGTAAATTTGATTAAAGGATTGAAATTTTTTTCCAAGTCATTGTAGACATTCAGAATCTAATATGGAAGTTTTATTTCCAACAAATGGATCCCAGGGACTCTCACTTCATACAACACAAACCATTATAGTAGTTTTCCAAACATGGTTCATAAAAGAAATTGCCATCAATAGTTATATACTGCCTCTGAAAACAACTAACCATTTTTTCAGTTTTTCAAGGATGGTAAGGTGTTTTGTGTATTTAGTGAGAGTAAAGTTTTTTTCCCAAATTCATCATCATACATCGTTTGGATATGGTCATCTCATTTAACCTTTATAGAGCACCAAATTTTTTCTCTATATCGTCTACACAATGTTTATACCCACCCTCGCCCACATCAATGGTTATTCTTACCATGTTCATGTGATGCCACAATTAGTTCATGTTGCTCGTGGTTCAATTATGCACCTTTGGGACTGTGACTATGGTTATTACAACTATGATTGTGTGGCATTTGATAAAAAAATTCTCCCCATGATGATTATGATCACTGCATCTAATATCATCATCACCATCTTCATCATCATCACCATCTTCTTCATCGTGGTCATCTCTAGGTCCCTCATCACCGTCTCCATCATCATCATCATCATCATCTTCATCACCATCACCATCATCATCAATGCCTTCACCATCATCATCATAATCATCACCATCACCATCACCATCTTCATCATCATTGTCATCTCTAGGTTCCTTATCACCGTCGCCACCATCATCACCATCTCCATCATCTTCATCATCTTCATCATCATCAACATCATCATCATCTTCATCATCACCAACATATCCATCATCATCATCATCATCCTCATCATAATCCTCATCATCATCACCATCGCCATCATCATCAATTCCTGCATCATCATCACCATCTTCATCATCATCATCCTCCTCCTCCTCATCATCATCCTCATCCTCATCACCATCGCCATCATCATCACCATCGCCATCATCATCAATTCCTGCATCATCATCACCATCTTCATCATCATCACCATCTTCGTCATCATTGTCATCTCTAGGTCCCTCATCACCATCGCCACCATCATCACCATCTCCATCATCTTTTGTAATGTCCCCATTCAAATAAGTGCATAGTAAGACAATCCCATCAATCCTACTAGTTTCCTAGGTTGGATGGGCACATGTGGGATGGTAATAAGGAAGCTAATAAATGATATTTAGACATTAGAAGGGTTCAATCATTTAATAAATATGATGAATAAATAAATTCAAGAGAAATTCTAGGTGGCAAGTGGTTTTGGGAGACATATGGAGGTGGTGGGACCCACACTAGCTTGATTTTTCAATGACACATGGCAGCTCTCTCTTGCCAATTCGAATTCATGGGAAGGTGAACACTCTTGGGTGAGTTGGTAAGTCATAACACATGGCATTGAGCATCTTAGGTCAAAATGGGATGGAATAGTAACCTCCATGGGAGAGGAAGAGTCAAATTGGAGACTAGTGGACACTTGGGCTAGATTCCCTAGTTTTATGACAACAATAATGAAGCATCTATGACATTTATGACAAAATTCAGACCCGAATTCTTACACCTGACCATTATGACATGTCATCCCCAAAAATAGGCTCAAGGAAGGCGCTCATGGAGTTGGAGGAATCTAAAGAGACTCAAATTCGAATTTGGGAGAAGATGGAAGGTTGGAACTAGGAGACAAGTGGCAAATGAGGAATATTTTCTAAATGGAAAATTATTGAATCTATTGAGAGGATTTCGACCCCTTGAAGGCTAATGTTGGTTATAAAATGTAGAAATCAAGTATGAGAATGGCTTTTGATGATTTGAGAAAAATTGCATTTGTGAAGAGAGAACTAGTGGATGACTAGTTTCTTGCCTTAGCCAATTTCGAGGTTGAAAGATTCCCATCCAAGTTGGTGTTTGGAGAGGCCACTCAGGTCTTTCATGGTGCTTTAATGGATTTTTATTTGCAGGTAGCAGCTACAGGAATTTTCATGGTTTGGTTTAGTGCATCACTTTTTCTCCACCATTTCCAATTTTGAAGGCATATTCGGGCTCCTTGAGGGATTGCGCTTTGGGTGAGATCTTGCACTTAATTTTTACTCAGTTTGTTTGTATTGAGAGGTGAAATAGTGCCATTTCCCCAAGGGTCGAATTGGGGGTTTTTGCTATTGAATGTGAGAGAGTTAGAACAGTATTAAAAATCAATTAATGGTTCATATGAGACCTTAATCACATATTTAACACATTACATACCTCATTTCATAAATTCGTGGGAGTTTGGAGGCATTTGGAAGGCCATTTGCAGTGTTACCCCGGGGGGATTTGATGCACAAATTACTAGTCAAAATTACCTATATTGATCAGAATACAAATCAAGTTTGTAGCAGTATTTGGAGGGACATAAAACATACCTGAACCTAATATTCAAGTCTAAATACCATTCAAACACTTATATAGAAGATTTGGGAGCATTTGGGTTGATTTGGAGATCAAAACAGTAAAACTAGTCAAAGGTCGAAATTGGGGAAAAAGTGGAAAAATTGGCATTTTAATAAAATTTTGAAAAAGGGTCATTAAAAGGGGTATCAGAGCATGTTCTTGGCACCTGATGGTCTTAACAAGAATTCAAAAGAATAATCCACCACCCTTTGAACCAGTAGTTGAAGAGGTTTTTGTTGAAGAAGAGGTAGTAGAAGAAGAGGAGTCTTTTGCTGAAACCATGGGTAGAGAGGAGGATGACAAATTAAAACATAAGGAGGAACTTATTGCAACCTTAGATCCATGTTTCTCTAAACTTTCAGCAAACATGGATAAGATAGGTGATAAATTGTTACAAGGATTCGAATTGTTGATTAGCCAGCTTCAAAGCAAAGGGATGATAGGAGATAATAGTGGTTCACACTCAGGGGAAAAGATGAAAGGGAATGAGCATATTTTCTCAAGTACAGGACCTCATAATAGACCTGATGAATTTCAAAGCACATAAAGGCCTACTGCACCTAAATTTCTCACACCCAAAGAAGAGCCCAATCTTGAATTGGATTACAAGAAACTAGTAAATGATTGGAATGATTTGAATGAAGAGTGTAAAAGAGGTTTACCACTCAGTGACTACATTGATTCTATGAAAAAGATTAATAGGAGGGGAGACAATAGGATTCCATTCCAAAACAAAGAATTAAATAGTGCTATTGGAAAAATGTCACTTCCTACTTTTGATGGTTCTTCTCAAAATTCTGCTAACACTTGGGTGCAAAAATTGGATGTATATTTTCAGGTGAATCCTATGTTGGAAGAGGATGCATTAAAAATGGCCATTTTGCATTTGGAAGGAGATGCCAATGAATGGTGGTTTCATGGGCTGAAAAACTTGGGTCATAATCAGGTTAAAAGATATGGAGAATTTGTTGACAGGGTACTAGAAAGATTTGAACAAAAATATCCAGAATTGCCTTTCAAAGAACTAGCTCAATTGAAGCAAACTGGGTCCCCTACTGAATATATGATGGACTTTCAAAAATTATTAGTCAAGGTGGCTGATGTATCTATGGGAAGATTAGTATTGCTGTTCACTGAAGGTTTGGCTGAACCCTTAAGAGGTTTGGTCAAAGCCCACAAGCCAACTACATTGAAAGATGCAATGAGCTTGACTAGGGATCTCCAAAATGTGCTTCCTAGAACAAGATTTCCTCCTAAGCCTAGTTATAAATTTGAAAAGAAACCTTGGAAAAGGGATGGATATGATAAGAAACCTTGGCAAAGAGAGTCATTTGAGAGGAATAAAAAAGAGGGACTAAACAGGGATGAACTTAGAAAAAAGAAACTATGCTTCACATGCTTCCAACCATGGACACCGGGGCACAAATGTACCAAAGGAAAGGCTCAATACATAGAAGTATTTTCTGATAATGAGGGGTATGATGGGGGCATGGATGAAGATGGACATATTTCAGATCAAGAAGAGGCATATGAGACAGCAGTAGAAGAGGAAAGACAAGAAGAAAATCAGCCTTCACCAGACAAAGCAAGAATGGCAGTGCTTTCAGCGGTACCTCGCTATCATACTATCCGATGCAAAGGTGTGGTACAAGGACAAAGAACTTCAGTTTTGGTAGATGGAGGGGCCATTCATAACTTCATTGATGTAGATATGGTAGAGAAAAGAAAGATACCTATTGAACCATTTGATGGCTTCACAGTTGTCATTCCCGGTCACAACACAATGCAATGCAAAACATGGGTTCCAAAGTTGCAAGTCACCGTAGGTAACTATACTTTTGTTGATAGTTTTTATGTGGTTGATGTTGCTGATACTAATGTGGTTTTGGGAGTGCAATGGTTGTATTCAATAGGAGAGCATACAGTAAATTATCAAATTCCCGAAATGAAATTCCAAGATTCAAAAGGAGTACAAAGAGTTGTGAGAGGGCAACACACTTATCCAAATCAAGTAGTGACTTGCAATAGCATGAGATCTATATTGAGGCATGGGGATATAGAATGGGCTGCTGAATGTCATATTACATCTCCCAAGACAACTATAAATATTGTCAAACACCCAAAGGAGATACAGAGACTTTTGCAAAAATATGAAAAGGTTTTTAGAGACCTTCCACATGGTAGGCCACCGGATAGGGGGGTTGAGCACAGTATTGTTTTGGAGGAGGGTACTTCACCCATTCAGATACCACCTTATAGACATCCTAAAAGGTTTAGAGATGAGATTGAAAAAGCTATCCAAGAACTCCTAGAGTTGGGACTCATTAGACCAAGCTCTAGCCCTTATGCTTCTTCAGTAGTGCTAGTGAAGAAAAAAGATGGAACATTGAGAATGTGCATAGATTTTAGAGCCTTCAACAAAAAGACTATAAAGAATAGGTATCCTATTCCTAGGATTGATGAGCTCATGGATGAGCTGCATGGGGCCAAATAATTCTCAAAAATTGACCTTAGATCAGGGTATCACCAAATTCGAATGAAAGATGAAGATGTGCAAAAGACCGCTTTTCGATGTCATTTTGGCCACTTTGAATTTCTTGTCATGCCTTTTGGGTTAACCAATGCTCCAGCCACCTTTCAAGCATGTATGAATAGGATATTTTGCAAGCAACTAAGAAGGTTTGTTTTTTTTTTTTTTTATGATATTCTCATTTATAGTAAAACATGGGAAGAGCATTTGCAGCAGTTAGAGATTGTGTTGAAAATCTTGCAATAAGAGTCCTTATTTGCTAAATTATCAAAATGTGAATTTGGAATGAAAGAACTACTGTATCTTGGGCACATTATTGGGCAAGAAGGAGTGAAGGTACACATGGAAAAAATCAGGGCTATCTTGGAATGGCCATCACCAAAAACATTACCGAATTGAGAGACTTTATTGGCATATGCACCTACTACATAAAATTTGTGAAAGGGTTCTCCAAGTTGACTTCTCCACTCACTGATTTGACTAAGAAGGATGCTTTCAAGTGGGATGAAGAGGCTGAAAAGGCCTTCCAAAAAATGAAAGAGGTAATGAGTAGTTGTCCCATACTTGCACTTCCTGATTTTACTAAACCTTTTGTTGTGGAATGTGATGCTTCAGGTGGAGGAATAGGGGCTGTCCTAAAGCAAGCCCAACACCCCATAGCCTTTGAGAGCAGAAAGTTGCAGCCTCATGAAAAAATTTACTCCATCTATGATAAAGAAATGCTGGCCATTATGCATGCATTGGCCAAATTCAGACAATACTTGGTGGGCAGCAAGTTTGTGGTGAAAACTGACCACAATAGTCTAAGACACTTTCTCACCCAAAAAGATCTAAATGAAAGGCAACAAAAGTGGGTAAGCAAGATTCAAGCTTATGATTTTGATATTGAATATGTCAAAGGAAAGAATAATATAGTAGCAGATGCTTTGTCAAGAAGACCTTCTTTTTCTCTCATGGATATTGCCAAGGATTAGAAAAACATGCTACTAGTTGAATATGCCAAAGACAAATTTACTTGTGATGTGTTGGATGGAATCAAAGGGGGTGATAATTATAGGATTTTGAATGGGCTGATATATTATAAGGGAAGAATTTATTTAGTTCATAACTCCAAGCTCAAGTACCGAATTTTGCAAGAAGCACATGATTCCCCACTAGCGGTCCATCTGGGGATCTTCAAAACTTATAGACAGTTGAGGAAAAGATTTTTTTGGAAGGGGCTGAAGGAAGATGTTAAGAAGTATGTGAATGCATGTAAAGCATGTCAACAAAAAAAACCAGAACTTACATGTCCAGCCGGCCTATTACAACCATTGCCCATTCCGGAGCAAAAATGGGACAGTATTTCCATGGATTTCATCACCGGATTGCCTAAATCCTTGGGTAAGGATTGTATCTATGTGGTAGTTGATAGGTTGACAAAATTTGCTCATTTTTTTGCTGTTACATCATCTTTTAGTGCTGCACAAGTGGCTGATATTTTTTTCAAAGAAATCTTCAGATTGCATGGGCTTCCCAAGAGCATTGTCAGTGATAGAGATAGTAGATTCATGGGTGCTTTTTGGAAAGAAATTTTTAGATTGGTAGGCACTCAATTGACTCCAAGTACCAGCAATCATCCACAAACTGATGGAAAAACAGAGAGGGTAAACCAATGGTTGGAAGGATACCTAAGAAACTATGTGGGAGGGAAGCAAAAAGCATGGGCAAAATGGCTACACTTGGGTGAGTTTTGCTACAACACCACTTATCATATGTCAATAAAAATGTCTCCTTTCAAAGCATTATATGGTTATGATGCACTTACATTTGCTGACATTATATTTGGTGATAGTAGAGCCCCAAAGGCTAAAGATTGGGTGGAAGAGAGCCAAGAAATTTTAAAGCTCTTGAAAGACAATTTGCAGGTTGCTCAAAATCAACAAAAACAATATGCTAATAGACATAGAGAAGAGAGAACCTTTCAAGTCAATGATTTAGTATATTTAAGGTTGCAGTCCTATAAACAAACATCTCTCAAAAAGAATGGAGCATAAAAATTAAAACCAAGGTACCATGGGCCATACAATGTAGTGCAGAAGGTTGGAGAAGTAGCATATGAACTAGAACTTCCGGAAGGGAGTAAAATCCACAATGTATTTCATGTTTCTTGTCTTAAGAAAGCTTTTGGTCAGCAAATCATCACTTCAGAAATACTTCCTCCTTTGGATGATGAAGTTCAGCTCACACTTGTTCCGGAAAAGATTTTGAAGGCACGGGAAAGAAGGTTGAGGAGTAGGATCATCAAATAATATTTAGTGCAATGGAAGGACTTACCAAATGAAGATGCCACATGGGAAGAGGAGAATATTTTGTAGCATCCAAATTTGAAATTGCTTGAGGACAAGAAATCTTGGGTGGGGAGGACTGTAATGTCCCCATTCAAATAAATGCATACTAAGACAATCCCATCAATCCTACTAGTTTCCTAGGTTGGATGGGCACATGTGGGATGGTAATAAGGAAGATAATAAATGATATTTAGACATTAGAAGGGTTCAAGCATTTAATAAATATGATGAATAAATAAATTCAAGAGAAATTCTAGGTGGCAAGTGGTTTTGGGAGACATATGGAGGTGGTGGGACCCACACTAGCTTGATTTTTCAATGACACATGGCAGCTCTCTCTTGCCAATTCGAATTCATGTGAAGGTGAACACTCTTGGGTGAATTGGTAAGTCATAACACATGGCATCGAGAATCTTAGGTCAAAATGGGATGGAATAGTAACCTCCATGGGAGAGGAAGAGTCAAATTGGAGACTAGTGGACATTTGGGCTAGATTCCCTAGTTTTATGACAACAATAATGAAACATCTATGACATTTATGACAAAATTCAGACCTGACTTCTTACACCTGACAATTATGACATGTCATCCCCAAAACTAGGCTCAAGGAAGGTGCTCATGGAGTTGGAGAAATCTAAAGAGACTCAAATTCGAATTTAGGAGAAGATGGAAGGTTGGAACTAGGAGACAAGTGGCAAATGAGGAATATTTTCTAAATGGAAAATTATTGAATCTATTGAGAGGATTTCGACCCCTTGAAGGCTAATTTTGGTTATAAAATGTAGAAATCAAGTATGAGAATGGCTTTTGATGATTTGAGAAAAATTGCATTTGTGAAGAGAGAACTAGTGGATGACTAGTTTCTTGCCTTAGCCAATTTTGAGGGTGAAAGATTCCCATCCAAGTTGGTGTTTGGAGAGGCCACTCAGGTCTTTCATGGTGCTTTAATGGAGTTTTATTTGCAGGTAGTAGCTACAAGAAGTTTCATGGTTTGGTTTAGTGTAGCACTTTCTCTCCACCATTTCCAATTTTGAAGGCATATTCGGGCTCCTTGAGGGATTGCACTTTGGGTGAGATATTGCACTCATTGGGAGAGCTTCATATGATATTTTTCTGATTGTAATAGCTTCATATCCTCTGTTCTTCATATTCAGAAACTCTCAGGTCGAAATACCCATTGAATGTATGCAAAATTATTGATTAATGAGCAAACAAATTCCGTTTCCCCAATGCTTTGATGTATGACACTATAAGGTTGATTATTTCGAATGGATGGATGATTCTCTGATATATTTGTGATTAATATACTGCCATGGATATATTATAAAAGTTTCATGTACTGTACTTGAGCATTTGAAGCATTTTTACTCAGTTTGTTTGTATTGAGAGGTGAAATAGTGCCATTTCCCCAAGGGTCGAATTGGGGTTTTTTGATGTTGAATGTGAGAGAGTTAGAACAGTAGTAAAAATCAATTAATGGTGCATATGAGACCTTAATCACATACTTAACACATTACATACCTCTGTTCATAAATTCGTGGGAGTTTGGAGGCATTTGGAAGGCCATTTGCAGTGTTACCCCGGGGGGATTTGATGCACAAATTACTAGTCAAAATTACCTATATTGATCAGAATACAAATCAAGTTTGTAGCAGTATTTGGAGGGACATAAAACATCCCTGAACCTAATATTCAAGTCTAAATACCATTCATACACTTCTACAGAAGATTTGGGAGCATTTGGGTTGATTTGGATATCAAAACAGTAAAACTAGTCAAAGGTCGAAATTGGGGAAAAAGTGAAAAAATTGGCATTTTAATAAAATTTTGAAAAAGGGTCATTACATCTTCATCACCATCTCCATCACCATCACCATCATCATCAACGCCTTCATCATCATCACCATCTTCATCATCATTGTCATCTCTAGGTTCCTCATCACTGTCGCCACCATCATCACCATCTCCATCATCTTCATCATCATCAACATCATCATCATCTTCATCATCACCAACATCTCCATCATCCTCATCCTCATCCTCATCCTCATCCTCATCCTCATCATCATCATCATCTTCATCACCATCACCATCATCATCAACGCCTTCATCATCATCACCATCTTCATCATCATCACCATCTTCATCATCATTGTCATCTCTAGGTCCCTCATCACCATCGCCACCATCATCACCATCTCCATCATCTCCATCACCATTGCCATCATCATTACCATCGCCATCATCATCAACGCCTTCATCATCATCACCATCTTCATCATCATTGTCATCTCTAGGTTCCATCATCACTTCCATCTCTAGGTCCCTCATCACCATCACCAACACCATCATCATCAACGTCTTCATCATCATCATTAACTCTAACTCTAACCCTAATTCAATTTCCTTCTATAACTCTAGCCCTAACCCTCACACAAACCCTAGCACTAAACCATCTCCTTCATCACCACCATCACCATCACCATCGCCATTACCATCATCATCATCACCATCTTCATCACGCCAGAGAAATCAAGGGAACGATTAGGCGAGGAGAGCTCAAACTGCCTGCATGCAAGTGAGAAATGAGGCGGATGAGTTTCAACGAATAGCGAGTAGGCGAAGGAAGTCCAATGCATCTCACGCACAAAAAAAAAACCCACCAATAGCAGGCTGCAATAATGGGACAACTATTTGACGAGATCCTCGAGCACTTGTTTCTGACCTTCTTCACTCATACCGACGAGTTAAATCTCCAAATGTTCAGGTAACACTACCCACCTATGATTAACATTTAAAAGTATAATATTAAAGATATCCATCAAAATTGAGTATAAAAATTTGGCAGGAATTCATAATCTAGTTGTTGGTCTTAAAGAGATCGTAAGTGTTTCTATACCAACCAAAACCAGTGAGAAGCGAATGAGAAACGATTTTTAAAACTCTTATTAATAATGAATAAAAATTTATTACGGAATGCAAACTTTATGGAAAATCTTAAATGATAAAGAAAGACACCCATTGTAATTTAATAGTTGTTTAAGGAGTGGTCTAGCTATTAGTGAACTCATTAATTAAATAATTTTCATTTTAATTATATATATATATTTCCCACCATAGACTTAGTGTGAATTGAATAATCTGACTCATTATAAATGTTGTTTTAAGCAATGAGCTGTAATCCTCTCGCTTTTCATTGCTTTGATTGAATTCCACTTTAATGTGATATCATATTTTTTATATACTTTGAGGTTGACATTAATATGATTTCTTTTATATATATATATATATAAATTTAGAATATATAATGAAATCCTACTACCACAACTTATATTTCTTGTGTAATCATTGTGGTGGAAAGAATACTTACCCGCTGGAACACATAAAGCTCAGCTTTCTATGCTCAATAATCTCGAAGTTGGAGTGCATTGGATGTAATTATCTAATTACCCGAGGCCGAGGACACAATTGGTCTTTGTCATTCATGAATTTACACCAGAAAACATCTAAAATCTAGATACCTTGGTTTCCATCCATTAGATGCTGCAAGAATTCCATCTACACGTGCATGTACAGATGGAGAAAGAAAGACACGTAGAGCCTCTTCCATAAACCCACACATGGTCTCATGCATGAAGGATAATTGCACATCAAAAAAATCTAGAAGTTAATAAAAGTTAAAAATTGTAGGGTTTAATATTAATTTAATATAAATTTTAATGTCTCTAATTACATAGAGAAAAATCTAAAAGTTAATAAAAGTTAAAAATTGTAGGGTTTAATATTAATTTAATATAAATTTTAATGTCTTTGATATTCTTGATAACTTGTTGTGAATACTAATTACATAGAGATTAGTTTTAATGTCTTTGATATTCTTGATAACTTGTTGTGAAAACTAATTACATAGAGATTAGATTCTCTCGTACTCTTATAATTTGAGAATGCTAATTGCATAGAGATGAGATGTAAGGGATTGGATTGTTTTATTTGTGGATTGTTTTGTTTCTTTGGTAAAAAAAAAAATTAATTAATTTGTCACATTAAATTTCATTAAGATGAAAAAAAAATGATGTTTAGAGTTTTTGAGTTTGAATATAATTTGTTTGATATGTTTAGTGTTAAAATGGTTTTAATTTATTTTGAAATTTAATTTTTTTAACAATATATATATAATAAGTATTTAAATTTTGTTTATAATACTAGATGCCTATTAATGCAATATTATTTACAAATGTATACGTACATAAATCAAGTTTATATATGGAAAGTAATTATTTGTTCAAGTATGATATAGGTTATTAAAATAATAACACTATAAATGTTGAAAAGTAAGATTTAGGAGCATCAGTTATATATATATATATATATATAAGAGTAAATAATAATAGAAAATAACAAACAATGAAAAGAAAATAAAAATGATTATAATGAAGGATAAAAGGGATAATTGTTAGGCATAATTGTGAAATAACATTAAGAAATAACACAATAATTGCAACCAATGATGAGTGATAATTATTAATAGGTTGTCGAATCTAACCATGGATAGAGATGGTGTTCATTTTATTGATTTAATGGTAATTGGTAATAATTGGAAGAGTATAATGACACATGATATATTAGTGAGAGAATGTGGCAATTAAAGTAGGTGGCAGTAATAATAATAAAAATATCATAAAAGAATGAATATGTGCATGTTTCGGCAAGTCATGGTAGAACATAAGATTAAATTTTAGTACCTAAGTAAAGGCATGTCGTCACCTTCACCTAATAAGGATAGATTACGAGTGGATCAACAATACATGGGGTTGTCAAACTAGAAAGTTTTAGGAGGCCATGGTAACTTGAAATTCATTGTGTATGTGAGATGATGGTATTCTATATAGGAGGCCATGGTAACTTGAAATTCATCGTGCATGTGAGATGATGGTATTCTATAAGGGAATGCACTTAAGTCATAATGTAATCTATAACAAAAGGGTGTAGTGTGAGATGCATGATTTGGAATTCATAAGGGGCTTAAGTAATGATATGAAATTCAACGATGAAAAAAAAGGGGGGGGGTGTAAGAAGAAAATTATGTGTAAGGAGGATAATAGGGTATAAGATGGAAGGGGGGAGATACAAATCATTAGGATATTAACAAAAGAGAGTGATGCAAATAGAAATCAAGCAAATGCCTTCACCATCATCATCTCCATCATCATCACCATCATCATCATCATCATCTTCATCACCATCGCCATCATCATCAACGCCTTCACCATCATCATCATCATCACCACCATCACCATCACCATCTTCATCATCATTGTCATCTCTAGGTCCCTCATCACCGTTTCCACCATCATCACCATCTCCATCATCTTCATCACCATCTCCATCACCATCACCATCATCATCAACACCTTCATCATCATCACCATCTTCATCATCATCACCATCTTCATCATCATTGTCATCTTTAGGTTCCTCATCACTGTCGCCACCATCATCACCATCTCCATCATCTTCATCATCATCAACATCATCATCATCTTCATCATCACCAACATCTCCATCATTATCATCATCATCCTCATCCTCATCATCATCATCATCATCATCATCTTCATCACCATCGCCATCATCATCAACACCTTCATCATCATCACCATCTTCATCATCATCACCATCTTCATCATCATTTTCATCTCTAGGTCCCTCATCACCGTCGCCGCCATCATCACCATCTCCATCATCTTCATCACCATCTCCATCACCATCGCCATCATCATCAACGCCTTCATCATCATCACCATCTTCATCATCATTGTCATCTCTAGGTTCCTCATCATCGTCGCCACCATCATCACCATCTCCATCATCTTCATCATCATCAACATCATCATCATCTTCATCATCACCAACATCTCCATCATCATCATCCTCATCCTCATCCTCATCATCATCATCCTCATCATCATCACCATCGCCATCATCATCAACGCCTTCATCATCATCACCATCTTCATCATCATCACCATCTTCGTCATCATTGTCATCTCTAGGTCCCTCATCATCGTCGCCACCATCATCACCATATCCATCATCTTCATCACCATCTCCATCACCATCGCCATCATCATCAACGCCTTCATCATCATCACTATCTTCATCATCATTGTCATCTCTAGGTTCCTCATCACCATTGCCACCATCATCACCATCTCCATCATCTTCATCATCTTCATCATCATCAACATCATCATCATCTTCATCATCACCAACATCTCCATCGTCATCATCCTCATCCTCATCATCATCATCATCATCATCATCTTCATCACCATCACCATCACCATCAACGCCTTCATCATCATCACCATCTTCATCATCATCACCATCTTCATCATCATCACCATCTTCATCATCATTGTCATCTCTAGGTCCCTCATCACCGTCGCCACCATCATTACCATCTCCATCATCTTCATCACCATCTCCATCACCATCGCCATCATCATCAACGCCTTCATCATCATTACCATCTTCATCATCATTGTCATCTCTAGGTTCCATCATCATTGTCATCTCTAGGTCCCTCATCACCATCACCAACACCATCATCATCAACGTCTTCGTCATCATCACCATCTTCGTCATCATCATTAACTCTAACTCTAACCCTAATTCAATTTCCTTCTATAACTCTAGCCCTAACCCTCACACAAACCCTAGCACTAAACCATCTCCTTCATCACCACCATCACCATCACCATCGCCATCACCATCATCATCATCACCATCTTCATCACGCCAGAGAAATCAAGGGAACGATTAGGCGAGGAGAGCTCAAACTGCCTGCATGCAACTGAGAAATGAGGCGGATGAGTTTCAACAAATAGCGAGTAGGTGAAGGAAGTCCAATCCATCTCACGCACAAAAAAAAACCCACCAATAGCAGGCTGCAATAATGGGACAGCTATTTGACGAGATCCTCGGGCACTTGTTTCTAACCTTCTTCACTCATACCGACGAGTTAAATCTCCAAATGTTCAGGTAACACTACCCACCTATGATTAACATTTAAAAGTATAATATTAGAGATATCCATCAAAATTGAGTAAGGAAATTTGACAAGAATTCATAATCTAGTTGTTGGTCTTGAAGAGATCGTCACTATTTCTATACCAACCAAAACCAGTGAGAAGAGAATGAGAAACGATTTTTAAAACTCTTATTATTAATGAATAAAAATTTATTACGGAATGCAAACTTTATGGAAAATCTTAAATGATAAAGAAAGACACCCATTGTAATTTAATAGTTGTTTAAGGAGTGGTCTAGCTATTAGTGAACTCATTAATTAAATAATTTTCATTTTAATTATAAATGACTCATTATAAATGTTGTTTTAAGCAATGAGCTGTAATCCTCTCGCTTTTCATTGCTTTGATTGAATTCCACTTTAATGTGATATCATATTTTTTATATACTTTAAGGTTGACATTAATATGATTTCTTTTATATATATATATATAAATTTAGAATATATAATGAAATCCTACTACCACAACTTATATTTCTTGTGTAATCATTGTGGTGGAAAGAATACTTACCCGCTGGAACACATAAAGCTCAGCTTTCTATGCTCAATAATCTCGAAGTTGGAGTGCATTGGCTGTAATTATCTAATTACCCGAGGCCGAGGACACAATTGGTCTTTGTCATTCATGAATTTACACCATAAAACATCTAAAATCTAGATACCTTGGTTTCCATCCATTAGATGCTGCAAGAATTCCATCTACACGTGCATGTACATATGGAGAAGGAAAGACACGTACAGTCTCTTCCATAAACCCACACATGGTCTCATGCATGAAGGATAATTGCACATCAAAAAAATCTAAAAGTCAATAAAAGTTAAAAATTGTAGGGTTTAATATTAATTTAATATAAATTTTAATGTCTCTAATTACATAGAGAAAAATCTAAAAGTTAATAAAAGTTAAAAATTGTAGGGTTTAATATTAATTGAATATAAATTTTAATGTCTTTGATATTCTTGGTAACTTCTTGTGAATACTAATTACATAGAGATTAGTTTTAATGTCTTTGATATTCTTGATAACTTGTTGTGAATACTAATTACATAGAGATTAGATTCTCTGGTATTCTTATTATTTGAGAATGCTAATTGCATAGAGATGAGATGTAAGGGATTGGATTGTTTTATTTGTGGATTGTTTTGTTTCTTTGGTAAAAAAAAAAAGAATTAATTTGTCACATTAAATTTCATTAAGAGGGAAAAAAAATGATGTTTAGAGTTTTTGAGTTTGAATATAATTTGTTTGACATGTTTAGTGTTAAAATGGTTTCAATTTATTTTGAAATTTAATTCTTTTTATCAATATAATATATATAATAATAATAATAAGTATTTAAATTTTGTTTATAATACTAGATTCCTATTAATACAATATTATTTACAAATGTATACGTATATAAATCAAGTTTATATATATATATATATATATATATATGAAATTTCGCTGAATATATATATATATATGGAAAGTAACTATTTGTTTAAGTATGATATAGGTTATTAATAACACTATAAATGTTGAAAAGTAAGACTTAGGAGCATCAGTTATATATATATAAAAGAGTAAATACTAATAGAAAATAACAAACAATGAAAAGAAAATAAAAATGATTATAATGAAGGATAAAAGGGATAATTGTTAGGCATAATTGTGAAATAACATTAGGAAATAACACAATAATTACAACCAATGATGAGTGATAATTATTAATAGGTTCTGGAATCTGATTATGGACAGAGATGGTATTCATTTTATTTATTTAATGGTAATTGGTAATAATTGGAAGAGTATAATGACACATGATATATTAGTGAGAGAATGTGGCAATTAAAGTAGGTGGCATTAATAATAATAAAAATATCATAAAAGAATGAATATGTGCATGTTTCGTCAAGTCATGGTAGAACATAAGATTAAATTTTAGTACCTAAGTAAAGGCATGTCGTCACCTTCACCTAATAAGGATAGATTAAGAGTGGATCAACAATACACGGGGTTGTCAAACTGGAAAGTTTTAGGAGGCCATGGTAACTTGAAATTCATTGTGCATGTGAGATGATGGTATTCTATATAGGAGGCCATGGTAACTTGAAATTCATCATGCATGTGAGATGATGGTATTCTATAAGGGAATGCACTTAAGTCATAATGTAATCTATAACAAAAGGGTGTAGTGTGAGATGCATGATTTGGAATTCATAAGGGGCTTAAGTAATGATATGTAATTCAACGATGAAAAAAAAGGGGGGGGTGTAAGAAGAAAATTATGTGTAAGGAAGATAATAGGGTATAAGATGGAAGGGGGGAGATACAAATCATTAGGATATTAACAAAAGAGAGTGATGCAAACATAAATCAAGCAAACAATATGTTTAATGACACATACTTCCATATGAATGTTAGCGATATAAGAAGTAGTACAAAAGGAAGATGATCCTATATGTGGGATTCACCCTATTTGGATCCAACGTGTAGTATACAAGGAAGTAAATGAGATTAATAGTAGTGACCTAGAAATTCTGAAGTCACTTCATTGTATAGACATCATCCACTATATTGTTCTGAGTGTTGATAATTCTAGGGATATGATTGCGTGATGTTTTCATGCACGGTAGTCTATACCTAATGCCAAACAAATAGTCAATTACGACAAAACAAAGTCACCCTTATCCAACCATGTGCAATTGTAGTCAAACAACGTACACCTTAGTCAACAAATGAAGATAAGCATGGGAAACCATAGTCAACCATATTGAAATATATTCCACAATAGTCAACCATGGTCAACTAATAGTCAATTATGGTCAACTATAGTCAACAATGGTTTACCAAAGTCAACCAAATTAATATTATTTACTTTATTTTTATGTCATAATCAACCATAGTAAAAAATGATGGTTAGCCAACCATGGCCATGGTTGAATATCAATGGCTGGCAAACCATGGTTGACCATGGTTTGGTTGGCTAACCATGGTCAACCATGGCCATGGTTAGCCATCATTCAACCATGGCCAACCATGGTCAACCCTTAGCTAACCATGGGAAAACAAAAATCAACCATAGCCATAAATGTTGACTTTGGTTGGGTTGCTTGACCGATATTTTTTTTTACTTACATTTATTTAATTAATTTTAATATCAATTAATTTTTTCTTGATTTATATTTAATATTAATTATTTTATTTTTAATTTACATTTAATATCTATTATTTTACTTTTATTTTTTAATAACAATTATTTTAATTTTCTTTAATATCAATTAATTATTTTATTCTAAATTTACTTTTAATATCAATTATTTTATATATCTTTAATTTTTTTTACATTTTTTTAATTTATTTTGTATTTTTATTTAATATATTTTACTATTTTGTATTTTTATTTATTTAAGTTTTTTTTCACTTATATTTATTTATTTATTTTATACTTGAATTTTATTTATTTACAAAATATCATGTCAATATGGAAATCAAACACCATATTGCCATCCTTCTTTCACATTACTTTAATTCTTTTTTATTTAATTTACTTTAGTTTATTTTAATATGTTTTAATTTTTTTTTAAAGTTTTTTTTAGCAAAAAAAAAAAAAAAGTACTACTGTTATTCAGAAACAAATCAAATAGTACAATGATTGTCCAGGAACACTCCAAAGTTCCAAATTTCACAAAGCTTATCAGCCGATACATAAAGAGAAAAACAGATTCCCAATATCCAAGTTCACAAAGAGTAACCAGTTCTAAAAATTAGTACAAAATATCATAAAAAAAAATAACATTCTCCTCTATCTTGCAAGCAAGAATCCAACCATTCTTCCCAGCATAAGAAACCTTCAACTCCCTCAAAGGCCTGTTTGGAGAGTTTATCCACGAAGGAGTTATTCTCTCAATAGATATGCTCAAAGGAAATGAATGCATGCCTGGAAATTTCAAATCGAGTGCGCATACACTAATGCCGGAGTGCCGTAACATTAAGACGGAATTCATTTGCAACCCATTTTATGGTCACACGTGAGTCCCCATAAACCTTTAGATTTACTAATCCAAAAATATTTGCCCCTTTCACAACACATCATAAGGCCAACAATTCAGCTTTCATATTTGTCCCCGAACCTCCATTAAGTCGCAAGGTAAAATAATGATCATCATTCAAGAAGATAACCTTTCCTGCTGCACACAAGCCGTTATGCGCTGCTCCATCAAAAAACAAAACTGGTTGTGTAATAATTAAAGAGAAGTGGCTGATCTTATCCTCTCTTCGCGGACCTTCTTCAATATGATATAACTTGAGCATCTTTAAAACTGTCAGAACACACGCATCGGCCATAGGCAATTTATCTTTGAATATAGCACAATTATGAAAATACCAAATTTCCTAGGATACAAAGATAGGCAGGAAAAGAGGTATATTCCCCTTTCGAAACCAATGTAGCAGACATAGACCGAGATCATCACCTTTCCAACAAAAATCAACATTTAATTCAGAGAAACAAAGGTGCCAAACTTCTTGTACGAAGCTGCAATCCACAAAAAGATGGACAATTGTTTCAAAACTCGGTTTGCATAAACAACACCAATTTGGGCCAATCCATCCCCTTCTTACCAAGTTATCCAAGGTCTTAAGACTCCCATTCAGTACGTGCCATAAAAAGCATTTGATTTTCAATGGGAAAGGCCATTTCCAAATTCTTTTATACCACCAGTGTTGTGGTAGAATACACCTGTCTTGGATCATTCTATCATAAGCTTCTCTTGCCGTAATAGTACCATCCTTTGCGTTTCCAACCCACACAATTTTATCACTGTCAGCAATTAGAGAAATCCCCGTAGCATTTAAAGCTTTTATATAATAGTCCCACTCATGAGCCATACTACCTGTAAGTCCTAGATCCGATTCGGATAACCAACTGCTTTCAACCATAAAATTGTTATTCCTCTTTAGAATTCTATCCAGAGTATCAAACCCATTTCTATTTAGGAATGAAATCAATCTATCAGACAGTACATAAGAACCATCTAAACCGAGAATAGGATCCACTCCTATCAAGATGTTTTCTCTAGAACCAACCTACCAACAAACATCATTAGCAATCCATTCATAAACTTTTAAAAAACCTTTCCAAATTGGAGACATTTGTCCTCTGATCTTCTTCAGACTTCTCATTCAGCTGATTACATTAGACTTAATGTACTTCACCTGCAAAACTTTCGTCCACAGAGTATTTCCAAATAATCCCCGCCATAGATTTTTAAGGCACAAAGACATGCTAAAAATATTTAGATCTTTTACTCCCCATCCACCAAATTTTTCAGGCCTTGATAATGTCTCCCATCTAGCCATAACTAGCTTCGACCGATCAGTACATCTAGACCATAAAAAATTAAAAAAAGCTTTCTGAGAGTATTTAAAACAAACACCGAGACTTCAAGGAGTGAGAACCAATATACAGGGATGGTAGATAAAACAACTTTGACTAAAATGAGTCGACCCCCGATTGACAGAAGCTGATATGACCAGTGATCAATGCGTTTCTCCACCCTTCGAATTAGACATCTCTAGTCATAAATAAGGTAGTTATTAGGTTTTAAAAAAAAACCCCAATATTTAAAGCCTTCCTCAATACTACAACACTTATACGGCATAAGCTTTTCAATTTCCCTCCTCCGAGAAGCTTCCACATTGAAATGGTAAAAGATGGACTTTGACAAACTCACCTTCATACCAGAAACCTTGCAGAAAAACTTAATGATATTGTTATAAGTGTTCCATTCAGCTACAAAATCAATCCTTGCTAGTAGTACATCATCCACAAATAGAAGATGAGACAAATAACAATTTCGATCCAACTTAATTCCCTTGATCAAACCCATTTCCTTTGCCTCATTTACTAGCCTGCTTAATCCATCAATGACTAGTAAAAAAAGTAAGGGAGACAATGGACATCCCTGTCAGATCCCCCTTGAAAATTGAAAAAAAAACGAAGGAGTTTCATTAACCAGAATCACAATATTCATGGATGAGACATAGGCCATAATCCAGTTTAATACTAAGGGAGGAATGCCGATTTGAATCAAAATCCACCTAAGAAAAGACCAATTTACTTGATCATATGCCTTTTCTAAATCCATCTTAAGTAACAGAGGCTTCATTTTTCTAGACTTAATGGAATGCAGGAATTCCTGAGTAACCCCAATAGCATCATGGATTTTCCTGTTCTGTAAAAATCCAAACTGCTCTGCTGTAATTTGGACTGAGAGAGCATATTTTAGACATTGTGTAATAATTTTTTAAATGATTTTATAAGCTAGATTGCACAGAGCAATAGGTCGGAATTCTCCAAAATTTGCAGGCTTATTACTTTTTGGAATTAAAGTAATAAAAGTAGAATTGAGTGCTCCAGAAATGAAACCATTAAGTCTAGTAAACTCAATCATCCCAAGAATGGCTTTTCCCATAACATTAAAGAAATGTAAATACACTTCAACCGGCCAACCATCAGGGTCGGGGCTCTTGTCTTTGGAAAATACTTTTAGGGTATGTTCAATCTCATCAAGTGTAACTTCCTTGCCCAAATCTTTAGCTTCTTGTTCATCAAAGAAACGAGGATAGAGTCTCGCTAACCTGATCTAGTCAAGTAAATCATAGTCACCATCCTCTTTATAAATATTTCCATAGAAGTTTACAGCCTCAGACTTTAAGGAATCTAAACCCGAAACTACACTACCATTTTCATCCTCAATTTCCTAGATGGTATTCAGATTCCTTCTCACAAAGGCAAAGGAGTGAAAGAATTTAGAATTCTTATCCCCATGTGCAATCCACACAACCCTACTTTTCAATCTCCATTCCATCTCCTCCTGGTGGAGCAATTCCTCCCCTTTTCGTTCAAATTTCTTCAAAGCTTCAAATCCATCACTATTAAGAGAACCAAAAAAAATTTCAGAATGAAAAAGTTGGATAGCTTTCTCCAAAGACTTTAGTTCCGCTGCTTCAACATCCTTTCTCTTCTTAATCCACCAGGTCGTGGCTTCTTTAAGTTTTCTCATTTTCAGTCAGAAGAAATCTACTGGATTGCTTAACTCCACTTCAGTATTGACCCAGAAATCCTGAACCATGTCACACAATTCCTTGTCCATTATCCAAGAGCTATTAAACTTGAACGGATAATGAGCCCTCTGACCATATTCATCCAGCTGAAGTACAATAGGCCAATGATCTGATACCTATACCTCATGAACCCAAGAGCAAAACTTCTGGAAGAAACCAAGAAGTGGAGATTTAACCAAAAACTGGTCCAGTCTTTTATGGACCCCATCATTGGAGCTTCTTCCATTCATCCAAGTTGGTAGTAATTTAGCCGGAACCACATCCATTAAATTATTTTCAGAGAGAAAATCAGTAAAATACTCAGATAACGAATCCAACCTAGCTGTTGAACCCCATACTTTAGAAGCCAACCTCGTAAAGTTAAGGTCACCTGCAATAACCAAGTTTTCAATCCTCAGGATACCAGAGAGTTTTAGATCCTCCCAAAAACTCTGTCTCTCTTTGTAAGGATCATAGCACTTTAGGATAGATATCTCCAGATTCAACCCAATACAAAGACCATCTAACATAATGCCCCAATGAGACTTAAAAACCTTAAAAGAAAACAAATCAGGATTCCAATCCACGGCAAGACCCCCCGATAGCCCAGAAGAACAGGAAGTTGAGACCTCCCACTTTCATAACAAACCCCCCAATTTCAAAATAGCATCACTACTAGAACACATTGTTTCTTGAATCAAAATAACCCTTGGGAAAATAGTAGAAAATAAGTTGGACAAGGCCTTTGCCCTAGAATCCTTCCCTAGCCCCCGTACGTTCAAAGACAAAAAAGACATAAAGAACTAGAAGAGCAGGGCTTCCTGTCTTTAAGGCCCTCATCAATAGATACTCCATCACTTAACTCCAATCTGTCAGAAATTGCCAAATAAGAATTTTCAATATTGCTTGAGCATTTAGTTCCATCCTTCTTTTTTCTACCCCTTCGAATAGTAACATTATGAAATTTTAAAGAATGAAGAGGGTTTGCTTCCAACTCAGGATTAGGGATCATCGAGAAAGTGGGGAGAGGGGTTAGGGTTTTTGTAACACCATCTACAACATACCCACAATCTTCTAAGATTTCAGAATCTTCATTGTTAACAAACCCATTCAAGAGGGAAATAGATTTCCTTGACGAATCAACATCCACAGGAAAAGGATGCTGCAAGACATCCTTACAATACTCAGAAGCCATACTAAGCCCCATAGGTATTTCAACCCAGGTATCCCCTCTCAAATTAGATACCATAGGATTTACATCCCCCTTCTCCAGTTCAGAGGAAAGATTACGAACCACGGATGATTTCCCACCTTCCTTATTAACAGCAGTTACATGAAGTTGAACCAAAGAAGGGGAAACAATCCCATGACGCAAAATAACCTCACCTTTAGCAATATGATAATCTAAATCCTTCTCCATAACCTTAGCGAAATCAATTTAATCTTTAGACACATCAGTATAAATAGATTCAGGTATAGATTTACACTTACCCTTCCCAGAAGACAACGGGAAAGTACCATAATGTGATGGAGAAGAGAATTCCTGGAAGACGAGATTTGATGACCCCTTAAAAATGGACACTTCGCCTGAACATGTCCCGTGGCCCAAGAAGAGAAGCACCGAAAGAGAATTCTGAAAAAATTGAGACGTTGCTTCCAAGATCTATGACCCCATACAATCTCAACTTCCGCAGGAAGCCCTAAACCTACCTCAAATTCCACCATAACCTTACCATACCTCCTGTCCATGCCAAAAAGGGTTTTTTTTATCTAACCTAATGAAGCTTCCAAGAGAGTTTGCCAAACCCACTATCAGTTGTTCCGTCTAGAGTTCAATAGGAAGTCCAGGAATCAACATCCAAAGATGTCGAACACCCTGCTTCTCAGAGAGAGGATCAAAAGCAAGATGCCACTGTTTTAAATATAAGGACCCTTCCTTGAACAACCAGGTTTCGGCCAAAATCTGAGGCAAGACTGCAGCATCCTAGAAAACAAATAAAATCCACATATTCATCAACAGGTTTATCCTCGGGATCATTCCTGTCACAGGATATTTCTTTTCATTTTTATTTAGATATAACATTTTTATTAAAATTTTAATTTATTCGCCGGGATAACTATTTACTAGCAACAACCACATTTTTAAATGTGGTTTATATTCATTGATTGGCGAACTGAATTTATGGTTGTGTATCGATTTGTTCAAATATAAGAAAACATATGCACATAATAGGTAAACTCTCAACAAATGAGAAAGATGAAACAATGAAGCAATAATATATACCTGGTAGGCGCATGGACATTCTGGGTAATCAAAGGCGGTGCTTTGGCACGCATTTTCTGTGTAGCTTGCATCTTGATCCTTCCTCACACGTTCAGGGTGGAACAGGAAACCCATGATGAACTTGCCTTCCTTCGGGTTGTATACATCAGGATCATAAAAGGCTTCAATCAAACCATCGAGAGCATACGCCATTGCTTTGAATATTTGTGCCAGCCTGTTTACGCCATGGTAATTTTTAGGGGTGAAATTTCGCCAATTGGCTATTTTTGGGGCTTTTTTTCAAAAAATAAATTCGTTATTTGGTCCTTTTTAGTCTCTAATATCACCTATATTTACATAAAATATGTTTTTTTATCATAATATTCACCAAAATTTACATGTTTCAGTAGTAAATTGTAGGTTTTGTATTTAATATTCGCCTGCCTATCTATACACATGTTTTTTCCAATCCAAAATAATCTCCTAGAATACTATACTTAAGTGTAATATTAAAATGCTTAAAAAATACCCTGGACTTTATGCCCTGGAATCCAATTAATTAGTTGCCATATCAATGTGCAACGGACTCGACCTCAAGCCATACTTAATTATTAATTTGAAGGTGAATCCTTAGAAGTTGTAATAACTATTACTAGATGTATTATATATTGTATACCTGATGATGATAGTTGTTAATAAGAACTTCCTCCATGGTGTCACCCTTCAACGATTCCTGAAACCATGCCTGAAGCAGAGTATCTTTGACCACTTGGGCAGGGTGTCTATTACCATCGTAGTTATCATAGTGCATGTGCTTAACTTTGACACCTGATCTTTTAGAAAGCTCCTTCTGTACATCCTGTATTAAAATCCCCTTTTCCTTGAAGTTTTAAACACAAGATCTAATATTCAACACAGAAGATAAAGCAAATTTAAGCCTCTCACCTAGTATAAGGTTCCACCGCAAGCTACATTGAGAACCTGATATCCTCTGCATATACCCAAATATGGTATATTTCTCTCCACATAGCGTCGAGCGAGCTGCAACTCTATGTCATCCTTGGCTCTATCTATGACGGTATCATTGCTGTGTATTTTCTTGATTTCCTCAAGTTCTTCAGGTGAGAAATTCGATCAATCATTATCGTATAGAGAAGGATCAATATCCTCCTCTTCACAAAGAAGAACTCCATGAATGGCTTCAAAGCTGTCTAGCATCATCTCTATTCCAGGAACTCTCGGTACAATTTCCGGAATTGCTCCATATTTTTCTATCAAATCTAGGTGATATTCTCCTACATGCACCACCTTTCATTTTAATTAAATATCGTTAATTTCAACTTTCCATGATCCATTTCCACACAATCATAGAGAATATGTCTATGTGGACTCCAGAACGAAATGTCTAAAGAAGGAAGAAGGTCAAAGTACACACACTTACCTACGAAATCAACAAATTTGTTCTTACGAATGGTTCTTCTAGAGACTATGAGAACCCTTGGAAGCACCCAGGAGATCAGCTCGAAGGAGGCATGATCAACCATTAGCAGTTTTTTTTTTGTCAAAAACAAGCCAAAATTATAAGTACTATTCTATTTATTTATGTAACACACCCAAATATATGAGTTAGTAAATTAGTAAATTTTTTGAAAACTTTCCAATATGAGTGCATAATTCCATAGGCTATATTCATCAAGATTTAAAGAGATAAGTTAAATTCTTCATAACAAAAGTTTCCATACCTTATTTTGATTTCATTCTAGTAATTAATATAGCAAGGAAGGGAACATCTACTTTTATCTTTTCAAAACCATACATTAATACACACAATTCTTCTTATGATGTATGAGAATCACCACAATAATAAGTTCACACCATACCTTATTCATCCTTATAAAATTCTTACTTATGGAGTAAACTTAGTGCTTCTGACCAAAACTTAAATATATCTATGAAATGAAATCTTCACATGACTTTATGAACAATCATAACACATGAGCAACGTGAATAAACACAACTATCTTTGATCAAAGAATCTCTTAACAAGAACATGTAGTCACCATGAATGACAAAACCACCATAATCATACACAAGATAGCCATATTTACATGGTTCACCCAACTCGAGGGCTATATCCACAAAGAAGGTCATATTATTATTCATCAATCCTGAGGGATTCTACATGCTGCTATTACAATAACACGTTTATGCTTTCTACCAACTTGAACACAGATGAACTACGACATCCCTTCCTTCCTAAGCATTCTAATTAACATATAATTTCTTTAGCAAATACAATCGGAATATAAGTAAGGGGATTCAACTCTTACACTGTCCCCTCCAATGCACACTAAGCAAATCAAGTCGTACCATTCAGATAAATGGTAATAAAATTCATATAGGGGTTCAGCACTCCAGCTGTTCGTGTCCAATTATCTTATATATATATATATAATTTGCATCTACAACTTCACGCATAGTTCCTACCTTATTTAATATATATATAATATGGCATCTACAACTTCACGCAGAGTTCTTTAAAATGCAAAAACCCTCGACTTGAACTATTATAGAACTTAACTCCTGCTACAACTCTATGCAGGGTTCTTTAAAATGCATAACCTGAGATCTAGGATTTAAATGATGCAAAAGGAAATGATACTATGATTCTTTTACAATCTACAAAATCGGTTTTGAGCATGACTGGTGGCACTACTACGTGACTACCGGAAAACATGTAAGCACACTTATGAGACTAAGATTGAAAACCAAGATAATTCCAAAGAAAAGCTTGGAGGAAAAAGTGTTGAACACCTAGTGCAAAATGTGATGGGATGCAACGGTTGTGGGATTAGACCTTGTTGGTCGTCCTATCCCCATGGTTAAGCATAGTATTCTTATTAACAGAAAATAAAAAAACAAAGTAAGACCGAGTGTTGGATCAACGCCGATGCTGTAGTCACCAAAAATTACAGAACAAGCGGTTCTCTTAGCAGAACTCAAGCTTAGGTTTAAGCTACATCGAGAACAGGCATTTAACCCGGCGGTATCCAACATTAGTCCAATGCTAGTAATCTAACCAAAAGGGGAACATCTCCTGATCTGAAATAAAATATATCATAAAACCAAACTACGACAGGGATCGACTCTACTACTATCACACTTTAAGATAGATCTAAGATTTTAAATACTTGACATAGCGGTTAGTCCCGGGATCGAGCTCGGCAATCATCAAGCTTACATATATATATATAAAGAGCCAATAGAAACTATGATTGTTTATATTAAAAATAATGGTCGATTCTATCTTCGAGAGAGATCGCCCACTCAAGTTAACGCCCTTTTTAGAAAAAGCATAACCAATGATTTCTAATCTATATTTAGGAAGTAAAGACGCCTGGTATCTCTGTCGTTTAATAAAGACTCAGTCATAAAAAAAGTTCAAAAAGAAAGGTTTCTGTATATTTAAAAAACAAGAATCAACATGCATTGAGGCTTACCAGGAAGATTAGAGCAACAAGGATCAATATCCAGATTGCATCGAAGTTTAAAAAGGTAGATCGCATCATTAGAAGAGATAGGGATCAATACGCAACAAATTTCAACAGGAAGAGTGCTCAATGGGTGTATTCGCTCCCCTTAGTTGTGACCGTAAGGATGTATATATATGTATGTATGTATATGTATCCCTGACATTCAAAAACTTATCCATACCACTAATGTGGTGATTATAAGAACCGCTCGAAGGTTAATTAACCGATACCCTGTGTAATAATATAAAATAGAGAGATTGAAGGTCTTCTACTTGATGTAATGGTGTGATGCTTGTACAGTTCTTCATCGCCGAGATATGTATCTTCCTATAGTCGTCATAGGGATCACCCCTCATCGAAGGGATTACTTCTATCTCTCATCACTGATCGCAGACTATCGAACTGCTAAAGAGACAACATCTCATAATACTGTGTTTGTTCTCTTCTATACCCGAACTGGATTTTTAATCTCTGTCATAGAGAAACAGAGCTTTGTCCTGCTCTTTGATCCCAACTGGATCTCTCTTTCCCCTGTAAACAAAACTTTCGAGTTCCCATGATCTTCCCAAAAAAAAAGTTTAAGTCCCTGTCGCTAGATTGTCCCCAATCTATTTGAGCTCCGATTCTCCATAAATGAGCAGCTAGGATTTGGGTTTTCAAGATCGTTGCCATTCTCCAATCATCATGCCATGAAAACGAACTACTCGTCTAAAATTCACTAAACCTGTACTTCACATATCCTCCGACAGATTTCCATTCCCATAATCAGATAGATGGGATCAGGTTCTCATGATCACTACCATTTTTCCCTAGCATCAACCCCCCGTCGTCCCCTCTCACCAATCGCCACTCTCTTAAAAAATTGAAGTTTCCCCCCCAAATCGCTTTGGAGAGTCCGCCTCGATATCCTCGTGGATCTCCGAGTGCCAAATGGTAGCTTAAAAATAAAGGCTCCCATAGCCCGTCTTCACACCCGTACAAGGAAATGCGAATCCTTCGTATCTAGTTAAACATAATATATAACTTAGTGGTTACTTTAAGTGAGGTGTTGGAATCGTAAGGCTTTTCCCTTCTAGAATAATCAACCTCTTACATTGGCTTTGGTCCTCTAAAAAGGTACATATATTTAGATATAAATATATATAGAGAGAATTTCCATCCAATATATATATACATATATGTTTCATATATATATATATATATATCTTGCATTGGCATACGTATCTATATGTAGATACCCTTATCCCCAATTAAATATTCTAGTAGGATAAGCCCTAGTTTCTCTCCTCTTTGAGAAAAACAGCTTGGTTATTTGAATTAATTTTTCCCATAGGATGATCTGTAATTCCTATTTAGTAAAAATATTTGCGTGCAAGGGTAGGTCCTAGGAGTTTTTCTATTACCTTTCGTCAACAATAGTTACTAAGGTAATACTTAGGACCCTTAGGAACTTAATTTAAACCACACAACTTCACAAGGTTTACTGGTAGGGCCTTGGCCTTGAACTCCTCACCAAAACTGTTACAATTTACAAAATAGTACGGTATTAAAAGTGGGATGTTACATCCTTTCCCCCTTAATAATAACACCGTCCTCAGTGTTCATACTTTTACAATAGTTCTTCTTCTGTTCTCGAGTTATCTTTGGCTTGCTTTGTCTTCTCTATCCTAACCTTCTTTGAACTTTCCTGATTTCTGCAGGTTGTTTGTTGTTCATAACCTGCATTTTTATGCAACAAAATTTGAGTCTCCCAAAATTATTTAGTAAAAACACATCATCAATATCAGAATCCAATTCAGAAATATAAACCATGGGTCTTTTCTGTAACCAAACATTTTCAATTTGCTCAAAATAATTCATAAATAATGCAAATTCAATTATCCTTTTGTAAAATGTCATTGTCCTCTAATCATGTTGGACTTTAAACTAGTCCTCAACTTGAGGTAGACACCTCTTTCATTCAAAGGTCAACATCATATACTTTACAATGTTTCAAACAGTAAACCTTTTAACATTTATCCTTCATCCTCATCTTTGAGGAAATGTTTTGCTTACTCAAGCATTCATAACATTCACACATAAAGATATCAATAGTCTAGTTTACAAGACAATTATTTGTTATTTTATAAAACAAATCTTTCAATAATACTTTGTTAATCCTCAAATTCTCCCATGAGTTTGGAACTTCAACAACCCTCTGTTGAACGCAGAATTCTTCCTAGAATTTTGTCACCAATTCCTGTGGGCTTACGGGATACACTTCTGAGGTTACTCTCCTTTTTTATTGCTAGTCAAAATGTTTTCCTCCTCAAGACATCAAACAACGTTCTGTCTCCAGATGTCAAATTTTGTGCCTAGGTCTTTGCCATTGATGCCACAAAACTATTTCACAATTCCCCTCTAGCCTTCTTGCTTGAGTCCAGGAATTTCTTTTCCACCTAGCCTCCTGCTTGAGTCTAGGAAAAGTTTATTTAGCAAAGCAGAGTTGGGTCAATTTTTTCCACCTCAAGCTTCCTGCTTGAGTCCCGGAATATTATTTTCCCCTCAAACCTTCTCGTTTGAGTCCAGGAAATAACAATCATTTATTATTTCTTGTAGTTTTGGTTAACCACAACATGCAACATAATAGCAACATAATATTAACATCAAATAGGTTCATCTATTTACTCATCAGTTCGAACTCATGCTTTTATCATATCCTTTCATGAGTCCTTGATCTTACCATATGCTTACCATGTATGCTATACCGCGTCCTTGTCTTTCCACAAGTTCCACAGGATGTGACCATCTGCCAAATTCACTTATTAGTATATATAAAAGAAATATTTCTTTGCTTCAATTGCTCAACAATTGAACTCATTAGTTCCATAGCATTATACGCATGCTCATTCAATTAACTTGTGCATTCTTCTTCACTTTATCCTGATGTAAACTCTCCAATATTCTTAATGTGAGTATGAGGTCCAATCTACTTATAAACCAATATGTCAGTAGCATATAGATTCATTTCCATCTAGGATTCATTACCTAAATACGCTTTTCCATCTAGGATTCATTACTCTTTCAAAAGATACCATGATTCAATTCAATCCTAACCAGATTTAAGATTCTTCTATTATAATCATACTTATACTTTTAACAAAATCTCTTTTCGTGATACACATCAACCTTTATTTAGAAGATTCAAAAACCCTACCAGGGGTCTATCTAAGAAGAAATAAGGTATTAAAAAATAAGATCATTTAAACTCCTAGGATTTAATACATGCAATTCCTTACCATGACGCACCCTTAGGCTTATCTCAAAGAGTTCTAATAAGAATCTTTATACTTCTATAATGAGATACCATAATGCAATCTTAACTTTTTAATAAAACAAAAATAATATTTCAAATGCATGATTCACCTTATCAAATGAGTTTGTTCATTTCTCTAAACATAACTTGTAATCCCATGAACTAAAGGTATGTCAATTTTATCTGGTTATCAATATTCAAGATTAATAATTGCTTAGTCTATGGACTACATACCATTGGATCCAGGGAAGAGAGTAAAATAAAATCAACAATATTTTTGCAATAACATACAACCAAAATCTAAGTAAACAATGTAGTTCTAACTTTGATACCCTATGCAATTTAATGCACATTTAGAACACTATTCATAACTTTGTTTAGTCAAGAAAATAATATTTTTCGCCAAAGTTTAATCAATCATGAACCAAATTATATTTCTCATCAATTTCAGAAAAAAAAACGCATAAGGACAACATCTATATCGATTAGTCTTTTATATGAAATAAACTACACCCTAATGTAAAAATCTTTCATGTAATTTTTCCTGTGTATCTTATCCAAACTAACCGGCATTTTAACCAATGTACAAACATCAATTAGTTTGATCTTTTTATGATTATGTCTTAGAATGTTATAACATCAACTAGAGTATTACATATGCGTTAACTATCATCGATTTCAATTTGAAGTACATCACTCACATACTGAAATAAACTAAGTATGAGTAATTTCAGCCTTATATAAATCTCATAATCTTTTTGCACATAAAAAATACCAATTCCTTTAACAATTTTGTGTGATAGTGTGAGCATCTATATCTTGTATCTAGTAAGAGACAACTCACGATAAACTGAAAACATACCTGACTAACAATATTGTAAGGAAAACAATGATGAGATATAATTATCTTTACTCATTTGGAGAGCTTGAAGTTTAACTCTGTTAATAATTCTCCCTCGTCCGGTCCAGTCCATGCGTCAAAACAAAACAAGAACAACTTTATTAGCCTTCATAATTATTTATCTCATGTTGAGCCCAATAGGCCCGAGTATTGTAACCTAATGCTCTGATACCATATGTAACATACCCAAATATATGAGTTAGTAAATTAGTGATTTTTTCGAAAACTTTCCAATATGAGTCTATAATTCCATAGGCTATATTCATCAAGATTTAAAGAGATAAGTTAAATTCTTCATAACAAAAGTTTCCATACCTTCTTTTGATTCCATTCTAGTAATTAATATAGCAAGGAAGGGAACATCTACTTTTATCTTTTCAAAACCATACATTAATACAAACAGTTCTTCTTATAATGTATGAGAATCACCACAATAATAAGTTCACACCATACCTTATTCATCCTTATAAAATTCTTACTTATGGAGTAAACTTAGTGCTTCTGACCAAAACTTAAATATATCTATGAAATGAAATCATCACATGACTTTATGAACAATCATAACACATGAGCAACCTGAATAAACACAATTATCTTTTATCAAAGAATCTCTTGACAAGAACATGTACTCACCATGAATGACAAAACCACCATAATCATACACAAGATAGCCATATTTACATGGTTCACCCAACTCGAGGGATACGTCCACAAAGAAGGTCATATTATTATTCATCAATCCCGAGGGATTCTACAAGCCGCTATTACAATAATGCGTTTCCACTTTCTCCCAACTTGAAGATGGATGAACTACGACATCCCTTCCTTCGTAAGCATTCTAATTAACATATAATTTCTTTATCAAATACAATCAGAATATAATTAAGGGGCTTCAACTCTTACACTGTCCCCTCCAATGCACACTAAGCAAATCAAGTCGTACCATTCAAATAAATGGTAATAAAATTCATATAGGGGTTCAAAATTCCAGTTGTCTGTGTCCAATTATCTTATATATAAAATCTGGCATCTACAACTTCACGTAGAGTTCCTACCTTATTTAATATATATATATATAATCTGGCATCTACAACTTCACGCAGAGTTCTTTAAAATGCATAAACCCTCGACTTGAACTATTACAAAACTTAACTCCTGCTACAACTCTATGCAGAGTTCTTTAAAATGCATAACCTGAGATCTAGGATTTAAATGATGCAAAAGGAAATGATACTATGATTCTTTTACAATTTACAAAATCGGTTGTGAGCATGATCGGTGGCATTACTACGTGACTACCGGAAAACATGTAAGCACACTTATGAGACTAAGATTGAAAACCAAGATAATTCCAAAGAAAAGCTTGGAGGCAAAAGTATTGAACGCCAAGTGTAGAATGTGATGGGATGCAGCGATTGTGGGATTGGACCTTGTCGACCATCCTGTCCCCGTGGTTCAGCATAGTATTCTTATTAACATAAAAGAAAAAAGCAAAGTAATACCAAGCGTTGGATCAACGCCAATGCTGTAGTCAACAAAAATTATAGAACAAGCTGTTCTCTTAGCAGAACTCAAGCTTAGGTTTAAGATACACCGAGAACAAGCGTTTAACCTGGCGGTATCCAGCATTAGTCCAATGCTAGTAATCTAACCAAAAGGGGAACAACTCCTGATCTGAAATAAAATATATCATAAAACCAAACTACTGCAGGGATCGACTCTACTACTATCATACTTTAAGATAGATCTAAGATTTTAAATACCCGACATAACAGTTAGTCCTGGGGTCGAGCTCGACAATCATCAAGCTTACATATATATATATATAAAGAGCCAACATAAACTTTGATTGTTTATATTAAAAATAATGGTCAATTCTATCTTGGAGAGAGATCGCCCACTCAAGTTAACGCCCTTTTTAGAAAAAGCATAACCAATGATTTCTAATCAATATTTAGGAAGTAAAGATGCCTGATATCTTTGTCATCTGATAAAGACTCAGTCATAAACAAAGTTCAAAAAGCAAGGTGTCTGTATAAAAAAACAAGAATCAACATGTATCGAGGCTTACCAGGAAGATCAGAGCAACAAGGATCAATATCCATATTGCATCGAGGTTTGAAAAGGTAGATCACATCATTAGAAGAGATAAGGATCAATACGCAACAAATTTCAACAGGAAGAGTGCTCAATGGGTGTGTTCGCTCCCCTTAGTTGCGACCATATATATATATACAAAAACTTATCCATACCACTAATGTGGCGATTATAAGCAACGCTCGAAGTTCAATTAATCGATACCCTGCGTAATAATATAAAATAGAGAGATCGAAGGTCTTCTACCTGATGTAATGGTGTGATGCCTGTATAGTTCTTCATCGCCGAGATATGTATCTTCCTATAGTCGTCACAGGGCTCACCCCTCATCGAAGGGATTACTTCTAACTCTCATCACTGATCGCAGACCATCAAAATGCTAAAAAGACAACATCTCATAATACTATGTTTGTTTTCGTCTATACCCGAATTGTATTTTTAATCTCTATCGCTGAGAAACAGAGCTTTGCCCTTCTCTTTGATCCGAACTAGATCTCTCTTTCCCCTGTAAACAGAACTTCTGAGTTCCCATGATCTTCCTAAAACAAAAGTTTAAGTCCTTGTCGCTGGATGGTCCCCAATCTATTTGAGCTCCGATTCTCCATAAATGAGCAACCAAGATTTGGATTTTCAAGATCATTGCCTTTCTCCCATCATCATGCCATGACAATGAACTACTCGTCTAAAAGTCACTGAAACTGTACTTCGCATATCCTCCAACAGATTTCCATTCCCATAATCAGATAGACGGGATTGGGTTCTCATGATCACTACCCTTTTTCCCAAGAGTCAACCCCCCATCGTCTCCCTCTCACCAACTGCCACTCTCTTAAAAACTTGAATTTTTTCCCCCCAAATCGCTTTGGAGAGTCTGCATCGATATCCTCGTGGATCTCCGAGTGCCAAATGGCAGCTTAAGTATAAAGGTTCCCATAGCCCGTCTTCACACCCATCCAAGGAAATGTGAATCCTTCGTATCTAGTTAAACAAAATATTCATGATATAACTTAGTGGTTACTTTAAGTGAGGTGTTGGAATCATAAGGATTTTCCCTTCTAGAATAATCAACCTCTTACATTGGCTTTGGTCCTCTAAAAAGGTACATATATTTAGATATAAATATATATAGAGAGAATTTCCATCCACTATATATATACATATATGTTTCCTCTCTCTCTCTATATATAATATCTTGCATTGGCATACGTATCTGTATGTAGATATCCTTATCCCCAATTAAATATTCTAGTAGGATAAGCCCTAGTTTCTCTCCTCTTTGAGAAAAACATCTTGGTTATTTGAATTAGCTTTCCCATAGGATGATCCATAATTCCTATTTAGTAAAAATATTTGCGTGCAAGGATAGGTCTTAGGAGTTTTTTTATTACCTTTCGTCAAGGTAATACTTAGGACCCTTAGGAACTTAATTTAAACCACACAATTTCATAAGGTTTACTGGTGGGGCCTTGACCTTGAACTCCTCGCTAGAACCATTATAATTTACAAAATAATAGGATATTAAAAGTGAGATGTTATAATTTAATTATTAAAATACTATTCTATCTAATTAATTATAGATATTTTGTTGTTTTACCGACTCTAATATATTATCCCGGTAATATCAACTTAAATGGTTATACCTTAAAACCTAACTTGTCTTATATATGAAATTAATTAGATAAAAATTTGTAATTAATTATGAAATTTCTAACTTTAAATAACCTAAATTCCTATACCCTTAAATATTATTTTGAATTTTAAAATTCAACAAAATTTAATGGATTACATCTTTTATTATTAAAATGTAACTCGAATACTAGTGAATATAAATAAGAACTGTTAGGTAAACTGAACTATTTTTTAAAAATTATATATATATATATATATATTACTCCATTTTAAAAGGGTAAGAAATTACTTATTTTTTATAATTTTATTTATGTAATCCTAAGCATTTTTAAATATTTTATTTATATATTGCAAATATTTAACATGTTATATAGCATTTGAACATTTATATTAATTGCTAAAAAAAATTGAAATATAATGTTTATTATAGTTCTAAATTTTAGTATTAAATCATATTTTATTTAAAATTTTATTGGGTATGTACAGTTGATGTTAGCCTCAGCTTGTGTATCCAAGACATGGTTGGCTGGCCAACATCAACAATACAGACTCCCTCATATATCTGCCTCATTACTTTTGAAAGGTCGCGTGGTAGTTGACATACTGTTTGAATTCCCTTTGGTGTGAGGTTATGGGAGGTAATACCTAGCACATGTTACGGTAGGTAGTATCTAATTACACCAATAGGCATTTTTCTCTAAGGTCGATTTTGAAAAATATTGTACCGCTTTCGTCGTTCCTCTAGCAAATACATTTTTTCTACATGTCTTCCTCATTCGCTCTGGATTGTCCACTGGTTTTACTGTTCCCTTGCAATTTATTCAGTGGTCTATGCTCTCTGATGGTCGTCGTCCTATGCCCGCAATTTATTAAGTCGTAGTGGTAGGTAAAGATGACGAAACCCACATTTTTTTGCCTTGTTGTAGAGAGGGATTTTCAAACATGCTAGACCCCTTAAGGTTGTCATACATGAACATGTGGTCGATGTAGATGAAACCCCAAGTACTCACGCTTCATCCATTTCAGCACCATAATAGAGGGAATTCTTCCACACTTGCCACTTCATTCGTTTCATCACATACCAAATATATTTCATTTACAGATGGTAAGTTGGTATCTATAGATTTCATTGGTGACGGTCAATAAGTTGCAAATTTGTCCCACATGCTATTTATTTCTTTTGTACTCTGCAATGCTTTAGTTGTAATATAGATTGACTGTAGCTTCTTTATTGTTGTAGATCAAGCATATTGATGCTCAAGTAGGCATAGCACTGAGTGACATAGCATCGACTTCAAAGACTAAAACTTCGCCCATCAAATCTACATTAAATCCATTCCTCAGCTTGAGAGCCACCCTTTACAACAAGACAAGATGGACTTGGCAGTTTTTATTGAACCTATTCATGGAGGTTTCTATACATCTTGTCTATCCAACGACCTTCCCTCATTGATATAATGTTGCTAGGTGGTCAAATTTAATTTCATGATCTGGAGTTGTGCTGTGAAGAAAGCATTTTGGCTTAGACGCAAAGACACACAGGTATTTGTCTTGCATTTCGTTCCCATATCACTTGAGATTTCATAAAAAACGCAAAGGTATTTCTCTTTTATTTCAGTCTTGTGCTTGTTTAGTGTTGGTTTCCTGCTATGTTCCACATGAGTAACTACTTGTACATGGGGTTGATTAGGTTAAATTGGTATGCTAGTATTTGTGTGACTATTGGTTAATTTCATGTTGTGTAAATTCCATTGCGAAGTACTGCAAATAGGTAGGAATTAACAATGGTGGTTTTATCTATGAATTGTGTATTTCTTGGCCATAGGAAAATTCTATAAATTTATTCAATATTGATTTATGCTCGTCTTGTTGTCTATATAGATTTAAGGTTCAGTTGGCTCACTATGCTTCTATGCTATCGTTGTATGTCCCATAGTGCCATGTTTAGTTTAAAGAAGATAAAACTGGGATTTGATAACTTTTGTTGATGTGTTAAGAATCTATTTCATGTTTGCTTGTATTTCGAGAATTGTTGTTACACTATGTTACCATGATTTATCTTTTTTTTTTTAGCCAATCCTCGATTTAATAGTTTTCATTAAGCCTAAACCTTCTCCCAATCATTCACTTCACTAGAAGAGTACTTCTTATTTTGATTCTCTTCAGAAGATGAAACTTCAGTGGAACCCATATTTTTTAGAGGCTTGGAAGCTGGCTCGACATCACTAGTGGAAGAAAAAGTCTCTCATGCATTATCCTTCTCAAGAGATCCATATCGATTTCTTGTTGTTGTAATAGAATTTGTCTTCAACCTCCACATTGACCTTTATACTTCAGCTCCTGACCAATCCTCTCCCTATGAATCTTCCATCCACACCTTTTTGCTCATTCTTTTTCCATGCATTAACTTTTTTAGTCGTCCCATATTTTGTTTCCCAGGCATCGCATTAAGGAAATCCACCAGTATGAAGGACTATAATAGCACCTTGATATATAGGTGCATGATCCACATGTCTAAGAGAGGCTACAACCCTTGCAAGATCTATAAATATGGCTAATGCATTATTTTCATTTAGCCATACAAGTTCACACTCACTCCAAACCTCAAAATCATGGAACTTAGTTACGATTCTATTGGTAAATTAGACAAGGATAGGATGAGTCGGGGATCCATATCTACAATTGAATTGAAAGGTGGAGGTTGCACTGACCCCATGGTTGGAAGTGACCCTTTGGGCATTACACTACGCATTGGGGCCCTCAACTTTTGTGTAGGTTGTATGACCAGAAAACATTTTGATTCCCATCCAACAGAATATATGGAGAGGCTTCATATTTCTACAAGATTCCTCAACATATCCCTTTTATCCTTTGGCATAGGACTGTGATAGGACTAGAAGCATGCACACTAATGCTATTTGAGCTAGATTTGTTTCTCCCCATAACCAAGTATCTAAATCTTTCCTCAACAATAGAAACCCATTGTGCTTCTCTCCTAATAAACTAAGCCATAAGTTCTTAAATATGTTCAATCACTATGGTATATCAACTGTTGTGATAATGCCAAAAGAATATGACAAAAAAATATTTTTCTCTAACTTTGTACATTCATCGGCATATACCAATCACATGAAAATTCCGTATGATAGCGGCGAAGATGGACAATGGTAATCCCATCCATCATTGTCTAATGGGATTGATGGACATAGTTTCATAAATGTCCCATCATTCTATTTGAGCCTTCTATTCTATTACCATTAAGCATTCTTATAAAAAATAATGGTGCATTGTCTTTAGATGGATCTATTTTCATTGTTCTCTTCTTCAGAGACTATGGAGAGATGGAATGAAAACAAAAAATAAAGTCTTATAATAGTCTATGGGCATTTTTTCTTTTTGACATATGTGAACTGAATTATGTTATGGTGTAAATATCTATTACATCACTTCTATTAGAAAGTTTGAACATAGTTTTTTTTTTAATATTTATTTAGATCTTTGGAAAGAGACTTGGAAAATTATGCTATGAAGAAACCATTTTTGTTTAGATGCAAATACGTAAAGGTATTTCTCTTTCATTTCATTCCCATTGATATCACTTGAGATTTCATCAAAGATGGAAAGGTATTCCTCTTTCATTTCTATCCCATGCTTGTTTGTTGGTTTCTTTCTCTATTCCACATGAGTAGTTACTTGTACATGGGGTTCCTTAGGGGTAAATTGGTATGATGGTACTTGTGTCACTTGGTCAAACCTTAACTGTCATGTATATGCAGAAAATACAATAGAATTTATACAAGTTTATAGTTATACAACTCCTAGACTAATGGACAATCAACTTGAAAGAACATATCTTCATATTCATCTACATTTACTTCAAATATAATGAAATACAACAACCTATATTACCATATAGTTTTAGTTGGTATGCTACCTGCTTCTTTTGCCTACAATATGAAGTTGGCATTGAGCAATCTCCAAGACGCTCTCAATTATTGAAATGGCCTTCAATTCAATGTGTATGTACATTGAGTAGATAACATATTCATATATGCAAAAACACAAAAAACTGGAAATGATGTCGATTCGTTCGATGATCATTTTACATAGTTCCTCTCAAGACCTACACATTATGAAAACACGGGGCATAAATAGAATTACCAACTTCATCTAACATTCTTGACGTGCATTGGATTGCATTGTATCTAAAATTAATGAGAGAGTCATTCTTTATTCATGTGTGACATATCATCCTTCTTGAGAGGAAGGAAAGAGTAATGAAGTGTATTTATGGGAATCTAGCATCATTAGCATAGAATGGAAAGTGTCCATGATAGTAAAATGAAGCAAGTGCATCATTGTCTGGCCAAAAATTCTAAAAAAATGTTGGAGATGAGATTGTAATTTATGGGAAATCTAATATTGTTAGCTTAGACCAATGAAGAGTGCCCATGACATCCTCTGATATTATTAGCTTATATCAATGGAGAGTGGGCATCACATCCTTCTAAATAGGTTTTTTTAAATGAAACAAGTGCATTTAGTATGAAATAATTATTTCATTGGATACAATGGAAGGTACTGTCTTGTCAAAAATTCAAGAGAGTTATAGGAGTTGAGATTGTTCAATCCAAGTATAATAAGTATATTTGAGGGAATGAGTCTATCTATATATTAATGAATTTATTTATGTATTAAAAATACAATTTAAGTAATAAATAATTACAATTTAACATGATGGTAACTAGAAAAAAAAATCTAACATTTATACTACTTCTTTCTGGATTACCCTCAACAAAAATGTTTTTCATCTACATTTACTTTAGATATAGTGTAATATAACAACCTATAGGGATCAGGGTTAACTTCATCCTCCAGTTTCCTTCTTCAATGCTTGCATGTAACCTCTTTCTAGCACAGATTTCTAGCATACATTTCTGTAACTGCCTTCTATTTTCAGAATAGAGCATGAGGTGCTCTGAGAGAGAGTTCAATGCTTAAAGCTCTAGGTGTCCCTTTTCCTCCTAACAAAATAGGATACATTTATCATTATCAACTCCATCAAATTAGTTGTCATAACATTAGGCCAACTGTCTTACTCTTCCAAAATCTCAACAATTTTCATGGTTTTTCCACTAATGAACTCTACTAAATTAGTACTCAAACCCTTGTTAGAATGCCACTTATCATTCTCTTTTTGTTTTCCAAAAAATTGGAAAATATTGTACTATTGGCATGATTACCAAGCTTAAATTAACAAAGCCCGTAAGCTCCTTTAACAATATACTAATCCTCCCATCCCCCTGTTTCTCACAAGTTTTTATGGCTATTACTAGCATAATCTTTAAACATTCTGGAGCTTGAAGTAACCATAACCTTAGGATGAAATTGATTATGGACACAATCGTGACACTTGAAGGAAAATGTTACCATTTTATAGAGGCACCTGCATACACTTACAAAGAATCAACATGAGTTGTAAATCTTGAAGTCTTGAAATTCCAACTAAAGTGCCACAATGTCTCATCTTCGACTCTTTTTGTTTATATATCAAGTCATGGTTTTATCAAATCCACAATTTTCTTATACAAAGGACCCATAATCAATTTGCAACAAGCAAAAAAATTATAATATCACCAGATTGAAAGGTAGTAATGAAACCTTCCTAACTCTCTTCCTTCAAGAATATATTATTATCAAACTTGTTAAGTTGGTGAAGGAAAATTAGACAGTATGGAAAAAACAATGGCTAAGAGCATAATAATATGAAGAGCATCTGGCTGCAATTTTTTTTAAATTCATCCCAAGCACTGATTTTGAATAAATCGTTCCTTTTTTTGCATTTTGAAAAGAATTCAACCACTTTAGCTTGTCATTTTTGGGAGCTATTCACTTCCACCTCATAATATATTGTTTCCATATGAGGATTTAGAATTGAATTATATCAACAAAGCAAATTTTACATGATTTGGGGCTGGTGCAAGGTAATGATACCCACTTATGACACATTAGTTGCAATGAAATGCTGGAAAAACAAAAATCTTATCATTAAAATGAATTATTAGAGGTACCTAGAAAACTTTTTAGAATTAGGTGTAAAAAGATGAAACGTATTAAAACGGATCACCTTCTGGAATATATAACTTTTATTTATGAAAAAGTGGTATAACCACCCAAAAATGTCATTATTTTAAGATTGGTATGTTATTTTTTTCTCTAAAACATAATGCACATGTTTGTGTTGGTCCACCAGTTTGTTATGTAAATTGTCAATTTATGAGGAAACAAATATGTAGAGGCGTAGGCAACAGACAAATCTTGTGTAGGGCTATTTTTCCAAAATTTTGAAAGTTAATTATATATATATTTTTAAATTACGAAAGTCAGTGAAGCCTTAAAACGACATGGTCGAGTGTTGGTCCACCATATCATGGTCTAAACATAATCAATCAATTTCTTTTTAATATTGTAGATATTCTTGTACTCTTGTGTGGGTTATTTTTCATTTTCGAAATATGTAAGACAATCAAAAGTTATAGGCCAAATAAACGACCTATGTTTTTTACAAATTTTACATGAGTGCAGTTAAAAATGAATTAAAAATAGAAAACAATAACATATCTATTCAAAAAATATATAGTTAGAATCTACACACAGAGCTCGACAACTGTGTGCAATTTCATCAATAATGCACAAGTGGAGCATATGCGGAACTAAGCATGAAAAACATGAAGTTACAAAAATTTGTGTGTTATGCCATAAATCAGACCAAGCTTCAAGGTTTGGAAATCTGAAGCTAATACAAAACCTGCAAGGGCTCCCAAAACAATTTGAATCTAGACACGCGTGAACGCAAATGCATGCATGCGTAGATGCATGCACATGTAGAGGCACACACGCATTGCTATCATGTGTTGTGTTTTACACCTTAATTTTATCTATCTCTACCTAACCCCCCCCCCCCCCCCCCCCCCGCCTCTTCCTATCCACCCAATCCCCCCCCTTCTCTTCCACTCTACCCAATCTCTCCTCCCTCCCTCACCCCTCTCTTCTCTCCTTCACCATAAGGGTTAGAAGATATATTATTATACAAAATCACTAACTCGCAGTATCCTCATGTACATATAAATCTTCATCCTTGTAACCATAAATCCATGACCCCTATATCTCAATCCCCGAACCCTTGACCATTAGTCCCTAGCCACTGCAATCCCTAGTCCCTAGTAAAACTAATAATCATAACTCTTGGCCCAGTATAATCCTAAACTAGTATAGCCCCTAAAACTCCTAAATACTAACACATAATGATATATATCCCTTAACCCCTATAATACTAACCACGTAATCCTAACCTGTAAAGTGTCTAGTCAAATTAAAATTAATCCCTAACCCTTATAACCTCTAATTCGCATCAACCGTAAACTCTATCATCAAACAACCAACCCTTAAAACCTATAACCCATAGCCAGTTTAGAGAGATAGTCAGAGAGAGAGGGACCTTAACCTTGGGCCCTAAAGGAATATTCTATCCAGAAGGAGCTATGATGATTTCCTCCACTAACCAAACATGATCTCTTAATGGTATCATTGGCCTATGATTAAGGATGTCGATACCATGAAGTGGTTTTGAGCGATATGTATGTGCCTAATCAAGGATTTTGGAAGATTATCGTGCCTTTGGCCATAAAGAAACCATTTAGACATCCAAAGCCAAGAACAATGTCTAAAAGCACCAAACAAGACTTTACAGGGGTATCCATTTTTCTACATGTATCCAAGTCTTGGTACTTAGGGAGTTGGACATGGTCAAGGGAGGAGACCTAAGACTTGGGCCTTAAAGGAATCTTATATCCATCTAGGGCTAAGAAGGTTACCTCCACCAACTACACATGGCCTCTTGAGGTATCATTGTCGTATGATTGAGGATGGAAGTGCCATTATATGGTTTTGAACTTAGTATCTACATGTCTTAGGGCCTTGGAAATGGTTTTCCATGGAAGAATACCATGCATTTGGCCCTAAATAAACCATTGAGGCATCCAAAGCCATGAGAAATTCCTCGAGGAACCATGCATTACCTCATAGAGATATATGTGTAAATATGTATCTATTTATTAGGGCCTTAGGACCTTGGACATAGTCAAGGGGGGAGTGTTGATCCTATGGACCTAAATGAATCTTCTAGACATCCAAGGATAAGAATATTTCATCCACCAAACACACATGACATCTTGAGAGTATAATTACTCTATGATTAAAGATATTAGTGCCATTCATTATTTTTAAGTAGTATGTACATGTCTCGGGGCCTTTAGGATGATGCTCTAGGGAAGAATAATTTGACTTTATCCTTAAAGAAAGCATTGAGTCATGTAGATCCATGAAAAATGATTCAAAGTACAACACGTGACTTTGTCAATGGTATTCATGATGCTCTATATTTATGTCTTGGGGCCTTGGACATGCTTAGTGGAGGATACCAAAACCTTGGGCTTTGAAGAAGTCTTATAGACATCAAAGACTAAGAATGTTTCCTCAACCAAACACACATGGATTCTTGAGTGTGCCAATGGATTATGATTAGGGATGCTGGTGCAATTAGCTGGTTTGGAGAAATATGTATGTGTCTCAAGGCCTTGGGAATGACATTTGAGCGAAATATACAATGCATTTGGCCATAAAGAAACCATTGAGGTGTCCAAATCCATGAAAAATGTCTCAAAGAACCATGTATGACTTTGCAGGGATATCCATGATTCCATGGCACTATGTATCCAAATATTTGGAATTGGGGGTTTGGACATGGTCATGGGAGGTGACTTGAAGCTCGAGACTGAAAGGAATGCCACATCCATTTAGGGATAACAAGGTTTCCTCCACCAAGAACATATACCATTTTGAGGGTATCATTTTCCTATTGAGGATGATTGTGCCATCATGGTATCATTAGCATATGATTTTTTCCTTGAACCAGCATAGATCCATCTTAAACGTGTATCTCTCAAGCACTGAGAGGCATCCAATTTCTCGAGGTCTTATTTTTTTAATGAGTTTTTATCTGGTTTAAAATTTTTGTTTTATGAGTGGATATGTATTTTTAATTGGTTTTCACTTTTTATTTTATGAGCCGACATAACTTTTTTTAATTACTTTTTCTTTTGGGTACGCAACGTGACATCATTACGCTACATTACATAAAAAATCTCCCCCATACTAAGTTGTAAGCACCTTGATACTCTTGGTGCAATAAACACATATGACATTGCAAGCAGATACTTCACCTTCAAAAGATCATATTTGCTTGAGAACTATGTATAGGTCTTGAGCCATAAACCAATGTAAATGAATTAGACATTGAAATTAGGCCTAAAATATAACTTTTGAAGCTCAAGGGAAACCAATAATCCCTTGACCTACCACACATGACCTCTATGTAGGACATTTGTCCTATGAGTGGTGATATCTCACTATTAGAAGGTTATGAGCACCAAGGATGGGTCATGGGGAACTTGATTTTCCTCAATGTGTATTATGTATTAGGAATGTAGATTATTCTACCCTTGATAAGTCAGACTATAAGGTGTTAACCCCACCTAGATGTGAACTTTAGGAAACATAAATGCTACTTAGCTGACAAGGAGACCAAGAAGACTATATCTCTTAGTGTGGACAATCATGGATTGTTTAGACTATTCAACATTGGATATGTCACAGGGCATGCAATGGTAAGCATAAGTATGTATCAAATATAAGTACTCTTTGACATCGTTTATATGGGAACCTAATATTAACCTTCCTTTCTCATATGGCTTGAGGTAATATGATAGAAGGACTTCTTGATATCCAAGTACAAATATAAGGTGTTTTTGGAGCTTCTTAGACGAGAAAGCATCATAGAGCACCATTTGAGGAAGGACAAGTCTGGGGAGAAAACATAGTCATTTAATTGGTTCATGTAAACATTTGTGGACCAATGAACATGGAATCCAACACTAGTGTTCAATATTTCTTTCTTTTTATTGACGACTATAGTAGGAAAATGTGCATGTATTTCCTTGTTTTTGTTGAAGACTACAATAGGAATCACCCTAGCATTCATGTCTGATGATAACAAAGAATTTTGTTCCAAATAATTCGATAACATTTGCAATAAGCATCAAACAAAAATACAGTTCACTACACCCTACACTCCATAATAGAATGGTGTGGTTGAGAGGTGGAACCATGCTATTAAATAGATGACCATGTGTAAGATGGATAACATGTCTGTTCCAAATAGGTTTTGGGATGAGGAATTGTTTACAGTATTATATCTATTAAATATATCTCTAATGATGGTGGTGAAGCAGAACACCAGAAAGGAAGCATGGTCTAGGAAAAAGCCTAAAGTCATTCATCCTAGGGTATTTAGTTATATTTTCCATGCCTAGATTCTAGATGAGAAAAGAACCAAGTTAGACCCTATGAGAGAGAAATTGATGATCATAGGGTAAAACGATATATATAAATCCTATAGGATGGTTTATGTTAACACCGATTAGTTGATATTCAATAGATATGTCATAGTTGATGAAGAAGTTCAACCTTTCAAAGCTTCTTTATATTTCAAAATTACCATGGAAAAACGAGTTGTGGTGAAGGATATAAGTGTCAAGATTCAAGAAGCTCCACCCAAAATGTGGAAATATTTTGAGGATGTGAAGTCTACGATAATTTCTGATGTAGACAATGCAAATTAGAATTCGTATGAAACAGGTAGAGGTAAGACAAGTCATGGTGACAATACTGACTTCGATGAGAGGGGCCCCAAGAAGAGGCCATAGTGGTGGCTCAACAAGTCATTATGGATATTCGGGTGGGAGAAATGATTAAGGGAATATCATCAAGGGGCAAGAGAAAACATAAAACAAACATGGTAAAATTTGTTTTCATGGCCAAGGTTCAGGGATTTAATGAGCCATAGGTGTTTGAGGAGGGAATAGGGAAAATTGAATGGAAGGCCATAGAAACCAAACATGAGATACAAATGAAAAATCAAACTTGAAATCTCATTGAACTTCCACTAGGGAAGAGACCCATTGGTTGCAAATGGGTGTACAAAGTGAAGCAAAAATCAAATGGCACACTTAACAAGCATAAGGCACAATTGGTTGCAAAAGGGTTCTCTAAGTGAGATGGCATCAACTATGAATATACCTTTTCTCCTATGTAAAAGATGAGCATAATTCGATTAATTATATCGATGGTAGAACAATTTAGTTGGAATGTCGATCAAATGGATATGGAAAATTCCTTCTTCAATGTAGATTTGGAGGAACAAGTGTACACATATCAACCACAAGTGTTTCAAGTTCCAAGGTAGGAGCATCTTGTTTGCACACTGAAGAAGGTTATATATGGCCTAAAGAAGGCACCCAAGGCATGGCACATTATAATTAACAAGTAATTGGATGAATAAGGGTTGTGTAGTAGAAGCAAAGACCCTAAGATATGTGGGTATAAAGATTCATATTGGTCAGGTTGTGTGGTTGAAAGAAAATCAACTTTTGAATATGTATTTCAAGTTATCTTGGTTTTTTTATGTGTTAAATTTCCATGATAATTTGTACATTCAATTTTGCATAGCTCGTATAATTTTAACCAATCATAATTCACATTTTAATATTGGTAGATTTTTTATTTTTATATAACCTTTAACCCCATAACTTACCTACAATCCCTATAACCTTTAACTCTTAACCTACAATCCTTATAACCTTTAACTCTTAACCTACAATCCTTATAACCCTAACCCCAAAACCCCTAAACACCTAGAAGCACTTATGCACTTAGGGATTATGGTTTAGAAGAGGAATTAAAGGCCTTTATCGGGGAGGGGCTCTAGGAATAAATCGACACATATAGATTTATTGGGCAATAAATGAAGTAAACTTTACCCACCAAACTATGGAACGTTCTGCAGAGGAACGCACGCACTCCTAGCGCGTGTGCCTCTTCTGAACATAAAATTTAGAAAATAACCTGTGCTCTTCTCCCGCATTTTTTCTCTCACGTATCACATATTTTTTGCTCTTTTCACGCATTGTTCGACAATCACTTGCAATTTGGATTGAATTCACATACATTTTGGTGTTTCTTTGACAATTTGGATTGAATACACACCAGTTGGACTGTATTTGGCTGTTTGGATTGAATACAGACCAGTTGGACTCTATTTGGCTCCTTGGATTGAATACACAACAATTGACTGATTTGGGGCTTATGAAATATTTTCTAGGCATTGAAGTTCATCAATCCAAGGCTGGGATATGCATTTCACAGTTCAAGTATGCAAATGAAGTTTTGAAAATATTTAATATGGTGGAGTGTAAAGCTACCCCAACATCGGTCATAACAGGATTGAAGTTAAGCAAGGAGGATGATGGATCAAATGTTGAGCCTACACTATTTTAAAGGCTAGTTGGAATCCTTATGTATTTGACAACCACTAGGCCTGATATTATGTATGGAGCCAGTCTGATTTCAAGGTTTATGGAGTCCCCAAAAGACTCACATTGGCAAGTAGGTAAAAGAATTCTGAGGTATGTGAGTGGCACAAAGGATTTTGGTATTCTATATTCCACTTCAGAATATTTTAGATCTGTTGGATATAGTATTAGTGACAGAAGAGGCAACATAGATGGCAAAAAAAACACATTTGGGTATACTTTTCATTTTGGCACAGGTGTTGTGTCATGGGATTCAAAGAAACAACCCATTGTGACTCTTTCTTCAGTAGAAGAAAAGTATGTCTCAACCATAAGTGCTTCTTGTCAACCTATTTGGATGCATGGGATGTTGAAATATTTACCATAGGGTCAAAAATATCCTACACCAATATATTGCAACAATAGCTCAACCATTGCATTGTCAAATAGTCATGTGTTTCACAAGAGAACCAAGCATATTGATACAAGGTATCATTTTAGCAGAGAGTTGGTAAATAACAAAGAAATTTGTTTAGAGTTTTGCAGGTCTAAAGATTAGCTGGCAAGCATTTTCACAAATTTTTTGGCAAGGGACACATTCTAGTATCTACAAAGTGGTTTAGCAGTAACTAATATTATTCTAGTATCTACAAAGTGGTTTAGGAGTAACTAATATTGAGAATATCTCTATGTAGTGAATTTTATTATGGGTGTTATTAAGTATTTTCTAAGTCAAGTTATAAGGTAAATTTTTGTTGAAAATTTAAACGTTGTTTTTAATATTACTAGGTAGTGGAGAGAAGCCAATATTAAGTCTTTGTATATTTAGGTGAATCTTTTTTAAGTATAGTGTTAGAGTGGGAGAAGAGTTTAAAGAGAGCTTAAACTTGTAGTGTTAAGAGTATGTAGAAATTGCTAAGAGCACAAGCTCTATATAAATGAAGAAATTTACTTCTTATGTTTAATAGCAAAAATATCTCATGTCATGCATTTCTTTTTAATCACTTGTGTGAATGTCATTGACATATCTATATTCTATGTTTAAAGCATAGTTTATATTTCACTTTATATGAGTTTTATTATCACGTCAAAAATCTTTATTTAAAAATCATTTTATATATTTTCCATACAGTAGTGAAACTGGCAGCTCAATATGCGAGAGCGCCAAATCTAACAGGGTCACGCGGTCGAACCTGGGTGGGGACGACCACATCCGACCGCCGCAGCCACCCAACCATAACGGTGGCCCCTAGAATCTTTTTATATAGGGGAGAGTTGTCTATTGTTGAACAGGGACCAGTAGTTGACATAGTACTGGTCCCACATAACCACCATATCTTGACACAAATAAACCCATAAATTAAACACACACATTCCATATTAAGTGCAGAAAATATTTAAATTATGTCCAAAAATTTCCCATTAACTGACTGGGCCAATAGCTGTCAATAAATAGTCTTTATATGACAAACTGTACAAAACATCTTGTCCCAACAAAGTACAGATCTGCTCAAATATCCAGAAGTACATAAACAGCTAAATAACCCAACTCGTTTTTGCCACCTACTGCAAGGTACCTATCAAAGGAGGACCCACGAATATCTAATGGAGCCTAAATATCCCAGCATTCATTGAAACCTGTTCAAACATTCATTGATACCTGTTCAAGCATCAGAAAATATAGTGTCAGCCATAACTGCAAGATTGTTCAACATTCCAACCCTCTGTATTCAATAAATGACACCTACCCATTAAATGCACCCATTAAACAGATGGAAGCACACAGATCATGAAATAGATGAAGGCACAGGGATCCACAATGACAAGCTCCCAACCATTGGATCACTTTCAAATCAATCCACAACACACATTGAAATTTGAGAGATTGCAATCCATGTGCAACCTTCTTACCAACCCAATTCAATAGCAAACAACTATAAATGAACCACAACCCTTATGAAGATGCATTTCATAAATTCGACCTGTAGAGTGTGTGCACAGTTGCATTTCAGAAATTTTTCACAATAGAGTGTGTGCATAGTGGAGGCATACCAGCAGAAGTGTGTGCACAGTGGAGGCATACCAGCAGAAGTGTGTGCACAGTGGAGGCAGGTTACTGTTACTGTGATTTAAGATTCTGTTTATGTTATTTCTAGTTATGTTATTCATGTTAATTATGTTATTTATGTTTCTGTTATTCATATTATTTATGTAGATTCAGGTTACTGTTACTGTGATTTAAGTTTCTGTTTATGTTATTTCCAGTTATGTTATTCATGTTAATTATGTTTCTGTTATTCATATTATTTATGTTATTTATGTTTCCACTTATGTTATTTATGTTTCTATTTCTGTTATTTACATTTCTGTTATAATCAACTTCCAGTTTCTTCTACATAACCAGCCTCCCTTCTAAATGTGCAGGTTGTTGTAGGCATGTCAAGAGTTAGCAATGCAAGGAGAACAAGTCGTCGACTGAGTAGGGGTGCCCAGCTACGCTGCACCTCATCGGATGAGGAGAGGCCCAATGATACAAATGCCAACAATGCTCCCAGCAATGTTGTTGAGAATGACAATGTGGTGGAAGAGGACATTGTTGTCCCACCACCAACCACACAGTCACTTCCAACCACAGTTCAAGGAACAAGTTCAGTCACCAAAATCAGTGCAATAAGAGGTTGGACAAAAGAAGACATGCTAGCTGCTATTGATGATATAGAGTTCAATGGATATTCCATTTGTGCTGCTGCTAAAAAACATGGAGTTGCTACCTCTTCAGTACATTATTGGATAAATGGACTCACACATACAAAGCGCAGAGGGCCTGTTACAGTTATGAGTGAAGAGGAGGAGGCCAAGGTGGTTCAGTGGTGTAAGGAGATGGCTGAAATGGGACATGGGCTAGAGCTGATACAGCTAAAATCCACAGTAGCTCAAATCTGTCAAGGGAGGCCAAACCCCTTCAAAGATGGGTTTCCTGGTAAGTCATGGTGGTTTGGGTTTAAAAAAAGGCATCCAGACCTTGTGTTGCGTACAGCTGAGGGCCTAGATAGAGACAGGGCTCTCAATCTACGCCCTGCAATTCTGACTAAGTTCTATGCCACCCTTTCTAGTGCATATGAGAACCATGGGTATGCTCCAGACCATATATGGAACTGTGATGAAACAGGTTTACAGGCAGGAAGGAACTGTGGCATGCGTGTAATTGCCAAGAGAGGGAGTCGTAATGTGCCAAAGATTTTGCCTAGGAGCAGGGAGTGGATCACTATTCTATGTTGTGTCAATGCAATTGGTGCTTCAATCCCAGGATTTTATCTATTTAAAGGTAAAACTCAACTCAAAAACTATATACAGAATTGTGAACCAGGTGCATGCATGGCTGCACATCCCCATGCTTGGATGACCAAAGAACTCTTTTTGAACTGGCTTACTCACTTTGCTGCATCTATACCAGGCGGTGTCTCACCTGTAAATAGACACCTGCTGGTTTTAGATGGTCATGGAAGCCACATTGCTGTGCAAACAATCGAGGAGGCTAACAATTTGGGCATCGACCTGTTGACACTGCCTGCTCATACCACTCACAGATTGCAACCCCTAGATGTCAGTGTGTTCGGGCCTTTCAAGAACTATTTCAGGGGTGAGCGAGCTTCATGGATGGTGTTGGCTCGGTTTTGCAACCAAGCTTAGTGCTATGGGCACCTACTAACTAGTAGTAGCAGTTTCAATAGAAATAAAAACAATAAACTAAATAAACAATACTTTTCATGGATCTAAGCAAGAATCTAAGCAGATAATTTAAATCTTTCAAAAATCAAGAACAAGAAACATAATAAATAATTTTTTTGTATTGAAAAGTGGGGGGCAAGCAAGTGCTTGCGATATTACCTTCAATGGTGAAGGTTGATGTTGAGCAACTCCCAAGATGAGTAGCTCCAAACTCCAATAGGTCTCTTTCTCCAAGGTAGCTTCAATGGCTAAAAGTGCTCAGGGGAGATTTCAGCAGCATAAGGATGAGATAATGGAAGGATGTGAAATGAGGAGCCCCTACCACCTTTTTATAGGTTTTGGTGGTGAGGAATACCATTTGTGGTTTTGTGGAAACCAAATGGTATTGACCAACATGGTTTAGGTACTTTTCCCTCCTTTTTCCTTTTTTGAATAAAAATAATATTTTAATTCCCTTTTTAATATTTTTGGGAATTTGGACCCTTTTTGAGGGTTTTTTATGATTTTCTTGGAAAAATAATCTTTTTTAATGGAAAAAGGGGTGTACTAAGGTCTTTTGGTGACCTTTTGTTGGTTTCGGAGGCTCAGATGGTGAAAAAGTGGACAAATGGGTCATGTGAATAGGGAAATGAGCTAGTGAGCACTTTTTGGGTGTTAACAGATTGCCCCCTGATGTGTGAGGGCAGGAGCTCATCGTATGGCCGATAGACATCATAGTTCTTTTGTCCTTTTTTCTGGGGTTTAGGGGAGAGAAGAGACCGGTTGGAGACTGGAGCCACGGCCCTTGGAAGCTGCAAAAACAAAAAATATTACATGGCCTCAATATGAATGAGGTATAATCTCTGATAAAGGACGAGGCGGGCATTCCCATGCTCGTATCAAGACATATTCAAAACAATTAGTCCCAAGAAGGGGGATCTAATACGTAAAGAAATATACTGGTACATCATAATGGTCCATAGGGGACATTATTGTGGGATATACTCATGATCATGGGTGATCTCAATAACTGATACACTGGAATAACTGTTGAACTGCTGAAACTGAAGGTGTCCAACATCTGTATGGACTCAATGACTGTGAGCCATGTGGAATACTGTCGCCATACGCAACCCGGATATCTATAGAAAAAATGTAACTGGTTGTATCCATAGGTAGACTCTCAAATGTGGAGGAGTCAGGAGGTATCCGGGGTCTTCGACTAATAACTGAACGGACCAATACCCTGTGCGAGTCTCAACGATGCGATCAAGGTGTTGAAGTCGAGCATGTGAGAAACAACCATTCGGAGAGGCACTGAGGATTCCTCTCGAAATGATTCGTAGGCACTCATCATAAATGGTAATGAGTCCAAGACACAGGGACCTCTAGGTCTATCCTCTGGAATCAATGTGGTTGTCGTCGACAGAGGGAGACCAGCAACTAACAAGGCAATGATGTTTCCTTGATAGGAGTACGAGGTGTAGAACTGAAGTGATGTAGTACTGATGGTAGGACTGACATACTTGTGGGGAAGGGAAATAACTGGGTCCAAAAAAATGGGTAGAATCAAACTTCCTTTGTTCAGAGCATGATGACATGGTTGACCTGGCAGCGTAGGGAACTGACTTGTAGGTGTGGGGATCATTGCTTTGACTGAATGGTATATATTGACTCTGGGGGGGAGGACGAGCTGATAGGTGCTGTCGAGGGATTATCAAGGTGATATACTGCAGAATACTCTGAACAAAGGCGACCAAAATGGGGAAGCTGTCATATGAGTAGATGTGATCTGTCGTGGCGCCAAGAGGCACCATTGATTCCTTCTTCGTAGTTTTAATGAGCTCCAAGAAGGGATAAAAGTGTGCTCTGAAATGGTACGATCCTGTGGATTTTGTGAGCCCAGGACGGCTCATGCTCATGGTTGCTTTCATGTTTAGAGAGTCTGAAAGCGGTAAGTGGACTCTATTGGTGTTTCTTTTTCGTGAGTTTAGTCTCCAAGGCCCGAAAAAGCATAAAATGATGCGGATGGAGAACTCTTCTAGCCGATGTGACTAGAGTATACCTTTTTCGTAATTAGTCTACGAGGTCCGGAAAAGGGGTAAACTTATACCAGGTAGACGCCCTTTCAGATACGTTTAGCGAGCATGAAAGGAAGCAAGATTGCTCGGCGATCTTTTCATTGTTTTAGGAGTCAGAAAAGAGCTTAACAGAAACTCCCTAAGTGCCTTTTTCGTAAGAGGGGTTGCTCGGCCCGAAAAAGGGATAAAATTATACCGAACAAAAATGGATTGATGAGGGAGAGAAAAGGTCTCAAGCATCGTCATCTGTTTGGAAAACTGGATCCGGTGACATAAGGATTGTCGAAAACGGAGAACGGCCGATGTGGCACGCAAACCGAGGTGACGAGGGGGCGTGGAAAAAATGCCCGGAAAATCTAAAGGTGAGGGCGAGAAATGATCTCTAGCATCATCAAGAGCGCGGAAAACTGAATCCGGCGATATAAGACACATCGAAAACGGAGAACGGCCGATGTGGCACGCAAACCGAGGCGACGAGGGGGCGTGGAAAAAATGTCCGAAAAATCTAAAGGTGAGAGCGAGAAATGATCTCTAGCATCATCAAGAGCGCGGAAAACTGAATCCGGCGATATAAGACACATCGAAAACGGTGAACGGCCGATGTGGCACGCAAACCGAGGCCACGAGAGGGGCTAAAAAATGGTCAAAAAATGACCCCGTTAAAAAGGGGAAACGGAAGGAACTTTTATGAAGTTCTTGCTGTGCTGATCCCAACGGTACCAACGGTTTGAGAAATGGACTTCGTATGACACCGTAATGGTTGTTTGAAATTTGTGGAATTTCTATAAATAGGACGTGGGGCCCAATATGACTTGTCATTGTCACGTGCGAGTTTGATAGAGCAGTCAGAGCTATTTCTCGATTTCTGGAAGATTTCACCGTTGGTTTTCGATTTAGCGAGTTGCAGGTAACTCTATTCGCCTTAACCTAGTCAATTATGTCTTTTTTATTTGGCGGTGGGCCCCCGAAGGCCGCGAAACTCCACGTTGACTCTCCAACGTGGAACCGCGCGGGTTTCGGGGCGGAACCCGCGATGAACCGCGCGGGTTTCAGGATCACAGTCGCGATGATCATCGCGACTGTGAGGTCGGAACCCGCGATGTTCATCGCGTGTTCATGGGTGACAGTCGCGATGTTCATCGCGAATGTCTGGACGAAACTCGCGATGTTCATCGCGAGTTTTTTCATGGAACCCGCGATGGTCATCGCGGCTTTTGTGGAAAAGCCGCGATGGTCATCGCGGCTTTTTGTGAAAAAGCCGCGATGGGATTTTTTTCTAAAATTTTTATGCTGGGGCTAAAATTTTCTGTGTTTTCTTGGCAGGATGTTGCGGAGGGCTCAGTCCGTATGGCGGGAGAGAGATATTGATGCCGAGATTGTGGCGAGGATCGAGAATGATGGGGGGGTGAGACAGACCCTAGCCATGAGCGGACTCTTGAAGTTCGCTCAGATACCTTATATCCGTTCAGTGAGGAGACTCCTGAACAAGCTCGTGCAGTGGTGGGTGCCGGCAGAGGGTGCCTTTATTATTGGTGGTGAGAGGTTGGAGATTACTCTCACTGATGTATATTTTTTGACCGGTTTGCCTCGCTTGGGTGAGGTGGGTGATATCTCTCCGAGGTTGCCTCCAGGCGTGGATATGGAGGACCTTTTACAGACCTTTTGTGGGGATGACGCTGTTTTGGTAAACAGCTCTATCAGTCTGAAGTTCCTACGTGAGTGGGATATGCGGGCCGTTGGTGCCTGTGTTCTGAGGGTTTTGGGTGCTGCTGCACCACATCGTATGTCTGGGGGGCAGACGGTGATGGTGGACTCCGTTCTACGGGGTACTTACTATGCTTGGGCTCAGATGTTCTTGGCCGGTGTCCGGAGAGATCTGGACAAGGCCGTGAGAGAGGGAGGTGAGTTCTGTTACGCCTCTTTTTTATGTTGTTTTTTCTTTGAGCGGGTGCCGACCTTACGGCCACACGTACCCGTTCGTGCTGGTCTTCCTAGCGAGCCTCGTATGATGAGGTGGGGGCAGATGATGCCCCGTGCTGGCGGTGGTATCCGTGGCTTCTTCACAGAGGATTTTTTCCAGCAGTGGGAGCATATGCCACTGGTGATCGAGGACTATCCATACGCCGGCATGGACTACCGGGGAGACCCAGAGATGCCACGTGTCCCAGGACAGGCCTGGAGCTTAGACGGTATGTTTTTGTGCCTTATGTGATGTTTATACCATATGTATTATGATTGATCATGATGATATCTGTTGTATAGTATCTGATGGTTGTACTTGCTTTGTGCAGATATTGGTCCGGTACCACCACCTGACTATGTGGCTCGGCAGGGGCGGGCGATGGTGGTTGCTCGTCCCCCAGTACCTGTACGTCCTCCTCGTGGTGGAGGATATGGAGCCCGTGGGCGAGGGGTTGGCCCTCAGGACGATGCTATAGATGGTGTTCGACGGACTTTAGCCCGGATCGTAGCTAGACTTCCGGAGGATGGCTGGAGGGACCTTGATCGGGACATTTTGCAGGGATGTCTCGGTGCACCGCCTGAGTGGCAGTCACTGTTGTTGAGGGCAGCGGTGCTTGCTGCGAGACACGGGGGTGGTGGAGGAGATGCTCCGGCAGAGCCGGCACCGGGGAGGATACGTCTGAGGGACGACCCAGCAGGGCCAGCCGAGCGGCGAGTTCGGGGTCGTCCTGACCCGGCTGGGCCAGCGGAGGTGGAGTCGGAGGAGGAGCCGGAGGAGGAGCATGAGGATCCGGAGGATCCTGATGATTAGACGTCATTGTACTTGCCCCCAAATGCTCATGAGCATATGGGGAAGCATTTTTTGTATGACAGATGTATTTTGTGTATATCGAGTGCTGAGGGCACTTATGACATGTAGACTATTTGGTTCGTATATATATGTGGATATATATTTTGGATATTTTGTTGTGTATGCACGTGGATGCACTTTGTCTTTTGTATATGCCCATGGAGGCACATGTTATGCACGTGGATGCAGTGTGTTTGTAGATTTATATATGCCCGTGGAGGCACATGCTATGCACATGGATGCATTATTTTGGTTTGTTTGTTTTTATGCCCGTGGAGGCACATGTTATGCACGTGGATGCAATATTGGTTTTTTGTATATGCCCGTGGAGGCACATGTTTTGCACCTGGATGCATGTTTGTTTATGGATATGACATGATGTGATTGGTGTGCCAGTCGAGGACACTGTTGGCCATATTATCTGCTACGCTATTGAGGTGTCTTGGGACATGTGTGAATGTAATGGATTCAAACTGTCTAACCATTTGTTTAGTGCGCAGGAGTCGCCAAAAACTGTTGGCTCGGTTTTGCAACCAAGCTTAGTGCTATGGGCACCTACTAACTAGTAGTAGCAGTTTCAATAGAAATAAAAACAATAAACTAAATAAACAATACTTTTCATGGATCTAAGCAAGAATCTAAGCAGATAATTTAAATCTTTCAAAAATCAAGAACAAGAAACATAATAAATAATTTTTTTGTATTGAAAAGTGGGGGGCAAGCAAGTGCTTGCGATATTACCTTCAATGGTGAAGGTTGATGTTGAGCAACTCCCAAGATGAGTAGCTCCAAACTCCAATAGGTCTCTTTCTCCAAGGTAGCTTCAATGGCTAAAAGTGCTCAGGGGAGATTTCAGCAGCATAAGGATGAGATAATGGAAGGATGTGAAATGAGGAGCCCCTACCACCTTTTTATAGGTTTTGGTGGTGAGGAATACCATTTGTGGTTTTGTGGAAACCAAATGGTATTGACCAACATGGTTTAGGTACTTTTCCCTCCTTTTTCCTTTTTTGAATAAAAATAATATTTTAATTCCCTTTTTAATATTTTTGGGAATTTGGACCCTTTTTGAGGGTTTTTTATGATTTTCTTGGAAAAATAATCTTTTTTAATGGAAAAAGGGGTGTACTAAGGTCTTTTGGTGACCTTTTGTTGGTTTCGGAGGCTCGGATGGTGAAAAAGTGGACAAATGGGTCATGTGAATAGGGAAATGAGCTAGTGAGCACTTTTTGGGTGTTAACAGATGGCACAGAATCCAGGGGTGGAGTTAAAAAGGTTTGAGCTAGCCGAGCTTGCAAGTAAAGCCTTTAAAAGGGCTCTGACAGCTTCGAATATCAAGGCTGGGTTTAGGAGGACTGGAATATGGCCACTGAATTCTGAGGCTCTCATGCATGATACTAGTTGTAGCCTGGGAGTTGATCTAAATGGTCAGGAAGAAGGGGATGTCCAAGCACATGTTGCTGGCCAAGAAGATGTGGAGGTAGAGGAAGACATTGCTGCTGCTGATCATATGATATCCCTCTCTCAAGGAGAACCATACTATGGTGATGAAGAAGAACAGGTAAGTGAAACACAGTATAACAATGAACCAATTGACAGTAACATGGAGGTACATACACCAACTGAGACAACTGCAAATTCTGCTTCTAATCTTCTTGATGTCTCTATGCAAGAAACAGTTGCAACTTCTGCTTCTGTTCATGTCAATGAAAACGTTGACCATGCACCAGGAAGCAGCAATGGAGAATTGACTTTGCCAAGCCAGGTTAGCCCACAATCATGGCTGGTAGAAGCCATGATGAATTTGGACAAAAATATTGTGTCAAGGACAAATGAAGAAAGCATGAACATGCCTTCACAGCCCAGAGAATTGGAAGAAGAAATTGTTCATTATTTTGTGGACAATGGAAACCTGGTAGAAGAGAGTGTCCACAACGAGGTTCCAGCTGAAGAGGACAATATGGTTTAGGTAGAGCAGGAGAACATTGACCCAAATATTGAGAGGCAAGAGTCAAGCAAGGAGCAACAAGTGTCAAAGAAGAGCCAGTTGCTTGGTCAGTTTCTAAAGCTACCGGTAGAGAGAGTGTCAGCAAAAAGAATGCAATTTACAGCAGACAATCTTCGTCTATGCCGAAGTTCACAGTTACTCACATCAGAGGACTATATAAAACTATTGGTTGAGTCTGAGCATAGGAAACTTGAACTCCAGGATTTAAAGTAGAAAAAGAGGGACTTAGCTAAAGAAAAGAAGGCTGCAAGGATTGCTGCAGCAGAAATTCGAGCACAGAAGAGGCTTGACAGAGAGAAAGAAAGACAAGAAAAGGCTCATCAAAAACAAATGGCAAGGCATGAAAAGGAATTGAGAAAGGCTCAACAATTGCTTCAAAAAGAACAAGGGGTGGCAAAAAGTTCTGCCATTGATGCAAACATAGTGGAGGGGAGTAGGATGATGCCAAACACATTGGAACATCTTGCAGATAATACTCCATGTTTCCAAGACCTCCTAAACATCCAATTCCCCCGCTATGAACAAGTGCGCATGCCCACTTTATTCCCTCCTACCAGTGCAGGTGTCAGACAGATGTATGAATATCGGGGGGCTCAAACCAATGCAGGGGTTAGTAGCACTAGTGTCCACTGTGGCTACTCAATTCCTCCATGGCTGCAAGAAGCAAATTGGATAACATATGGAGGCAACCAGCCACAACCTAATCAGCCATTGCTAGGTATGCCAACCAACCTGGCTCAAGCAGGAAACTCAACATGCTTGGGAAGTGAAGATCCTGGACGACATCAAGCATAGGAGTGTCATGTAGGGATGCCAAATTTTTTTGTTGTGACCACATTGCATTGTGGATTTTGTAATCACTGGGTCTAACTACTGCAACATGGCCATTTTGTATACAATCCTATACATTTTTGGGTACAATCCTAGGTCATATCGTTCCCTGATGTTTGCGGCATTGTAATCAGGGGTTTATCATAAGGTTTAATATACAATTTCATCATTTCAAGAGCAAGCTGTAATGTACTCTGATTAAACATTTCATTAACATTTTTTAGGGATTATGAATTTAGTTTGTTGTTGGTTTATGTTGCAATTTATGTTTGGGATGAATTATTGAAGGTTCTAGGGTTTATGCACCTACAACCCATTATGAAAGACCAACACATACACACCAAAATGATTAATCATAATTATTGATGGAATCAAAATATCTTCTACAACCAAACAAACATTGTTGTATTTCTATATAAGGGAGGGATGCCAGTTGTTGGACACCCCACGTGGCTCCCTCCCCCATGCCACGCTGGAAGGTCGACACGACCGCAGCCCGGGCCCAGATGGCACCGCCACCTGTTGTGGTGGGTGGTATAATTAAAGTGGCCTTTATGGCACGCTTTTTCCCGCTTTTTCGACGCTTTTCCCGCACACTCTCCATCCTCCCGTGTATTGTTGCTCGGGGCCTGTCTGTGAACGCTCCACCACCCCACTTCCTGTTCACGCCCGGTCTGGTTCTGCACCACCCCCGCTCTGGTTCTGCACCATGGGCGCTCTTGTTCTGCTGGTATCCGGCTGAATTATTGAAGGTTCTATGGTTTATGCTGTAGCAGGGTCCATGGCTTATGTTGCAGTAGTATGGGATTACAACCATATGCCCAACCATTGCAATCATAGTTTGTTGCTGGTTTATGTTGCAATCATAGTTTGGCCTGAATTATCTATCTTCTATGGTGTATGTTGCAGCCGGGTTTGTAATTTTTTTAGGGTTTATGAATTTAGTTTCTTGTTTGTTAATGTTGCAATCATAGTTTCGGCTGAATTCTTGAAGGCTCTATGGTTAATGTTGCAGCAGCGTTTATAAAACCCTAACCACAGAACCTTAATTAGAAAGGGTAGTGTTTAAATTTTTTTTAGGGTGTATGAATTAGGGTTTTGTAATTAAGGTTCTGTGGTTAATGTGGCAGGGTCCTTGACCCCTATATTTTCCTTAAACTAGCAGCTAGGAATGGGGTTGAACCATTGCATGGGTGTGATACCCATCCATTCGATGCTAACTGTACTGCAACATGGTGCCTATTTCTCTCCTATTATCAATAATGTTTCTATAAGGAATGTTCCATGGAGGGCTCTCATGCATGACTTATTACAACTTAATACAGTATCATACTAATCAACATAACAGGCCTAAATTAGATCCAGTGTATGTACATTCCTATAAACAAATTCAATATCCTTTTGAAGGCTACAACAACAGACAACAATAATCAAGCACACAAACTGTTTAATAAAACTATGTCTTCTATTTTGCCCAAAATTTCAAGTTAATAGGTAAAAGTAAAAACTGCATCATACAACAGCAGATCATACAACAGCAGATAAGATGCAGCAGATCACTTCATGTTAATAGGTAAAAGTAAAAACTGCATCATACAGTTATAATTTAACAATAGCATGCAACTTGTAAACTGCATTAACAACAGCATATGATAAGGTGGAGCAGATCGCTTGTAAAATGCATCAACAATAGCCAATTTGGCAAACTTGCTGATATCAAAAACTGAATTATGGGTATTCTTCCAATTAGATGAGACAATGGAGAAGTCATTGTTGTCAACTGCCATCCATCCCCTGTATGATGCAGTTTTTCCTTTTAACTATTACCATTCCACTGCGACAAAAACCAACAACATAAACCAACAACAAACTAAATTCATAAACCAGATAAAATTTAGGGACACTGCTGCAACATAAACCAGCAACAAACCAAAATCATAAACCATAGAGCCTTCAATAATTCAACCCAAACTATGATGCAACATTAACACACAACAAACTAAATTCATAAACACTAAAAAAATTACAAACCCGACTGCAACATAAACCATAGAAGATAGATAATTCATGCCAAACTATGATTGCAACATAAACCAGCAACAAACTAAAATCATAAACCCCAAAAGAATTACAAACCCTGCTACAACATAAGGCAGCATAGACCATAGAACCTTCAATATTTCAGCCCAAACTATGATTGCAACATAAACCAGCAACAAACGAAATCCACAAACCCTAATAAAATTATAAACACTGCTGCAACATTAATCATAGAACCTTCATTAATTCGGCAGAAACTATGATTGGAACATTAACAACACAACAAACTAAATTCATAAACCCTAAAACAATTACAAACCCGGCTGCAACATAAACCATAGAAGATAGAAAATTCAGGCCAAACTATGATTGCAACATAAACCAGCAACAAACTAAATTGATAAACCCCAAAAAAATTACAAACCCTATTACAACATAAGGCAGCATAAACCAGCAACAAACGAAATTCAAAAACCCTACTGCAACACAGACCATAGAACCTGCTGCAACACAAACCATAGAACCTACAATAATTCTGCCCAAACTATGATTGCAACATAAACGCAGCTTCAACATTAACCAGAGAACCTTAATTACAAAACCCTAATTCATACACCCTAAAAAAAATTTAAACGCAGCTTCAACATTAACGACAGAACCTTAATTACAAAACCCTAATTCATACACCCTATAAAAATTTAAACGCAGCTTCAACATTAACCACAGAACCTTAATTACAAAACCCTAATTCATACACCCAAAAAAAAAATTAAACGCAGCTTCAACATCAACCACAGAACCTTAATTACAAAACCCTAATTCGTACACCCTAAAAAAATTTAAATGCAGCTTCAACATCAACCACAGAACCTTAATTACAAAACCCTAATTCATACACCCTATAAAAATTTAAATGCAGCTTCAACATCAACCACAGAACCTTAATTACAAAACCCTTATTCATACACCCTAAAAAAAAATTAAACGCAGCTTCAACATCAACCACAGAACCTTAATTACAAAACCCTTATTCATACACCCTAAAAAAAAATTAAACGCAGCTTCAACATCAACCACAGAACCTTAATTACAAAACCCTAATTCATACACCCTATAAAAATTTAAACGCAGCTTCAACATCAACCATAGAACCTTAAAAAAATTAAACCCAGCTTCAACATCAACCACAGAACCTTAATTACAAAACCCTAATTCATACACCCTATAAAAATTTAAACGCAGCTTCAACATCAACCACAGAACCTTAATTACAAAACCTTAATTCATACACCCTATAAAAATTTAAACGCAGCTTCAACATCAACCACAGAACCTTAATTACAAAACCCTAATTCATACACCCTAAAAAAAATTAAACGCAGCTTCAACATTAACCACAGAACCTTAATTACGAAACCCTAATTCATACACCCTATAAAAAATTAAACGCGGCTTCAACATTAACCACAGAACCTTAATTACAAAACCCTAATTCATACACCCTAAAAAAAATTTAAACGCAGCTTCAACATTAACGACAGAACCTTAATTACAAAACCCTAATTCATACACCCTAAAAAAATTTAAACGCAGCTTGAACATTAACCACAGAACCTTAATTACAAAACCCTAATTCATACACCCTAAAAAAAATTTAAACGCAGCTTCAACATTAACGACAGAACCTTAATTACAAAACCCTAATTCATACACCCTAAAAAAATTTAAACGCAGCTTGAACATTAACCACAGAACCTTAATTACAAAACCCTAATTCATACACCCTAAACAAATTCACCTCCAAATTCACCTTCAGTAATTCAGCCGAAACAAATTCACCTAACAAATTCACCTTCAGTAATTCAGCCGAAACAAATTCACCTAACAAATTCACCTTCAGTAATTCAGCCGAAACAAATTCAACTAACAAATTCACCTTGAGTAATTCAACTGAAACAAATTCACCAAACCAATTCACCAACAGAAATACACAAATTCACAACCCAGAAAACCAGAATTTAACCTTTAAAAGCAGCAGAAATGGTCCACGAAATCCCCAGAAGGTTGAGAGTGTTGACAAACACTGCAGGGAATGGCTGGTAGGAAACCTACCACCGAAACCGAAGGAGCGTGAAGGGACGAGCCACCGTCGTGTGCAGGAACAACCAACGCCACCGCCTTGAGCAGGAACAGCCAGCGCCACCGCCGTGAGCAGGAATAGCCTGATGGAAGCCACCATCGCCACCAGCGAAACCAGCCGAGCGGCAACCCAACAACACTACCACCGAACCGATGAAAACCTCCAACGGGGTCCGCCGCAGACAACTTCGAGGGCCTGTGGTGCACTATGGCCATGGAGCGAGGGTCGACGTCGGGAGAGCAAGCGGACCGAACACACAGCAGCGGCGAACGCCATCCGTCGGGGGGTAAGGCAACAAGCGTCCGCCATACAACAATAGCACGTGACGATACTGACAGAACGAGAGCGCCCATGGTGCAGAACCAGAGCGGGGGTGGTGCAGAACCAGAGCGGGGGTGGTGCAAAACCAGACCGGGCGTGAACAGGAAGTGGGGTGGCGGAGCGTTCACAGACAGGCCCCGAGCAACAATACACGGGAGGATGGAGAGTGTGCGGGAAAAGCGCCGGAAAAGAGGGAAAAAGCGAGCCATAAAGGCCGCTTTAATTACACCACCCACCACAACAGGTGGCGGTGCCATCTGGGCCCGGGCTGCGGTCGTGTCGACCTTCCAGCGTGGCATGGGGGAGGGAGCCACGTGGGGTGTCCAACAACTGGCATCCCTCCCCTATATCGACAAGACTTTTGTTTTATTTTTGAGTGTGTTTACCGCGGGATTCTCAGGATCAGAATCATTGAACAATATACCTTTCTAGTATTTATGACCACACTGAAATTATGCCACGATGGCACACCGTGATCTTGCCTTTTACAATGTCAACGACCAACGACCACGGTAGGATTTTCAAATCACGACAGTATTAACTATATTCTCAAACGTTTTTTTAATATTTCAAGTCATTTTGAGACCATTTAGATTCATGGTAGTCCATATTTAATTGGGAATATTATTCAGCTTGCTGTAGGTCATTTAATGTGGCAGTAGTAGGTATGTTGACTTGTTGACTGTCGCTTGAGATCCTATATTGATCTATTGATCGTTGCTTGAGATCCAACGGTTAATATGTCTACGGCCCTGGCTTGAGATCCAACTATAAATATGCCTAGAATCGTTGCATTAAATAACCTACAACAAACTGAATATTGATCACCTTATTTGACAATTAAATTACCTGGTAAAAAGCAATTTACCCGTCAAATTTCGGTGGAACGACCCTTCCGAGAGATCTTGTTTTTTCAAACTGTTCATATCCAACGACCGTTCCGAGCGTGTAGCCGACAAAACCACTGTGCCTCCTACCCTCCGAACCCGTGGGGGACCAAACCCAGCAGGTTCAATTCTTTACTGCCTGTACAACGACAGGCCTAAGGAGACCGGTCTCGTGAAACGACACGCCATGGATAACATGCCATGATGCTAGCTAGGTCGAATTTGAACGAATAATTCCACCGACAGAAATTGGTAACCATGCACCCAGGACATTCTACTGGGTTAAAATTTAAAGACTATTGTTAAGATACATTCAGTATTTGCCTATGAACGAGGGGACAAAGCGGAATAGTACATCGAGATCCTCTGTACGCTGGAACAGATTAAAAAAATTAACATCCACCTATCGCAAAGATGGAAGGCTGGCCCTTCAGCTTAGATTTCTACGTTTCCGAGATCCATGATTGCTGTCTTGAAACAAGAGTGCGCCATAAACCAGTAAACTTATCAATCAAAACTCGTTCATGGTTTCCGCTTTCTTCACAAAACGGTTTGCAGAGTATGGCTTTCGGATTGGTTTTCTTGCTGCGGCTTTCAACCTAGCCGAGAGAGGGCTCCGTGCGAGAAATCCACCCACATACGTTCCCACAAAAATCCGGAACAGGTCATAAAAATTTCCTCATTAAAAAAATAAACTGGCTCAAAAGGTTGGATTTGTTCAAATTTATGAAAATTCTTCGATAAACACCTTAGCCGTAGCATAGATTCGTATCAACAAATTACATAAAGAAGAAAAACAATTATAGAACATCATTTTACATTTTGATGGTATTTTGAAAAATAAAATGATCATATATTATATCAGTATAGATTCATCTTAAAATATTATATCAGCATAGATTTATTTTAAAGTAATCTAAAAGATCTACCAAGGAAGGGACGAAAGGAATTACACATCTATCCTTACCAAGGAAGGGACTAAAAGAATTACACATCTCTCCCTACTGAATTGTAAAATAAGCCTCTTCAACACAATCATGAATGATATCTATGTCGAATTTCACAATCATCACGGGCTATTCCAACTATGAGCTTGCCTCATATTCTGTCATCCGTCAGAATTGAAGACGTGAGCTTTGTTTTGAGAATGTCGTATCCAAGTTCAAGAATGATACCATGCAAATCAAGCAGCTCAGAAAGCTGTCGGGTGGACATGGCTTCCATTACTCTTCTGGCCGCCTTTTTTCGTTCCTCGTCCATATGAATCTTTGCCAGATAGGACATCGAATTCCTCACAGTGGCTCCCAAATGCTTCAGCCTCTTCTCGTCCTCTATGCTCAGCTGTGAAATGTTTAAAATCGATAGAACCACACAATTTTAGAAACTTGTCCAACAAGAAATCAAACCGCATTTAGTAACAGCAAAATTCTCTTTTTACCTTAACGAATAAATCTCCGGGTAGTTGATCTGAATTTGTATTTGTTTCATTGCTTTTCTTTTGCATCTGGTTCTGATAACTGTATACAGTCTTCGCTACAGAATGGGTCCGTAGAATATGTTTCCTTCGCTTTTCCATTTCGCCTTCCCTTGTAGTGGTCATCAGCTTCTTCTGATATGCTACCACGGCTTTTACAAATTCCTGAAAAACTACAAGCAATTAATACTATTTTGAGAAGCCATACCACTTTTAACAGGCGCCATTTCCTTTTGAATATTCTCATTGGTATAAAAATCGTAGTACACATTCACATAAATTATAACATATACATTTTTCTTTTCTCCCAAACGAGGAATCCCTTTTGTTTTTCAAACTAGGAACCCTCACACCAGAATCCCAATGGATTTGTAACTTAATTTAGGGTTCGCTTCAATGTGGAAAAACAATCTAATTTGGGGTTAGCTTCAATCATTCTGGTCGCCCATAAATTAGTTTAATTCTCTTGTAGATAACTCTCACCCTCAACCCTTAACCTACAAAAATTGAACAATTAAACTGTACTGACTTAACCTCCATAGTTGCAAACTGCCCTACCTCATAAACACGAGGACATCCAACATAATCAAAACTAAATGGTAGACATCCATTTTCTTCTGTCTGGTTCAGATTTTGATCGCGTCTCATGCGTTCCGGGTGAAACTGAAGACCCACGATGAATCTCCCTTCCTCTGGGTTGTAATCATCAGGATCATAAAATGCTTCAATCAAACCATCCTGTGCATAGGCCATGGGTTTGAATCTCTTTGCCAGCTTCTTTACGCCCTGGAAAGGTGCATTAATAATACAAATGTTATCACACAATCAATTTTGGAGTAGAAGCACATCATAAGAATATGGGAAGAAAGCTTATAATAAAAATGGTAGCTTATAATAGTGTTCAGACACAATTCTTACCAGAAGAATTCGGAGTAAAGGCACACAGTCATGCTATGATGTTGTCAGACAATATGTATATTACTATGGAAGCCGGGAGGGAGAAGCATTATCCGATGAGAACAGATTATAGTGCATATTTTTGTGATAAAAAGCTAAATTAATAACGAATCATTCCTCATCTTTCTTCTTCTCATTTCTGATAGCACAGTATTCATCTTTCTTCTTCTCATTTCTGATAGCACAGTATTACTCACAGTGCTTTCCTCAACGAATTTAAAGGGAGAGCTGGTTATCTTTAAATTTCTTTGCTTATGTACTTTTAGTTATTCTAATCTTTCATTTTCTAATTATTTATTGTTACATTGATATGAGTTATTCTCTCTACTTTTGCTTTGGGATGAAGATTGATTATTATTTTTTAATTATTTATTATTACATTGATATGAGTTATTCTTTCTACTTTTGCTTTGGGATGAAGATTGATTATTACTTTCTAATTATTTATTATTACATTGATATGAGTTATTCTCTCTACTTTTGATTTGGGATGAAGATTGATTATCATTGATCTTAGATTGCACGAGGATTACTTTTGATTTGGAATGAAGATTGATTATCATTGATCTTAGATTGCATGAAGATTTCTTTTGATTTGGGATGAAGATTGATTATCATTGATCTTAGATTGCATGAAGATGATTTTCAAATGATAACTCCAAAACAAGTGTACAGATTGATTTTATAGTTATGGCAGATTGATTTTATAATGTGTATATTGATTTTATAATAACAAACCGAGACATAAACAACTGATGATTACAACTATATATAAAAAATAGGTACTAGATTGTGACACTTAACTTAAGTCCTATCAATATTCAGCAACAAGACTAATATTCTACAAGGATTAATATACCTATACCTGGTGATGATAACTATTAACCAGAAGATGATTCACGCCATCACCCTTCAATGAAGTTTGAAACCATGCTTGAAGAGGAGTGTCTTCAACCACTATGATAGGATGCCGATGCCCATCGTAGTCATCATAGTTAATATGCCTAACTTCAACGCCTGATTGTTTAAACAGTTCTGTTTCTACATCCTGTACAGTATCACAAAACGTGCAAACTATCAGTATTTATAGTTCAGTCTACTTGTCTGGTTGGTATGGAAGATGAAAAGCGTTAGCTAATTACCTGATATAAGGATCCCCCGCAAGCCACATTGAGAAGCTGAGCCCCTCTGCATATACCCAAACAAGGTATATTTCTCTCCACACAGCGTCGCGCAAGTTGCAATTCTATGGAATCTTTGGCTCTGTCAATGGCAGTATCGCTGCTATGCAATCTCATGATTTCTTCAAGTTCTTGAGAAGAGAAACCCCACAAATCGTTGTCATATAGAGAGGGATCAATGTCCTCACCTTCACAAAGAAGGACTCCATGAATCGGCTCAAAGCTCTCAAGCATCAGCTCTAGTCCTGGCACTCTGGGTACAATTACTGGAACTGCTCCATATTTTACTATCAAATCTAGGTGGTATTCTCCTGCATCCACAACCTTCCATTGTAATTATCATTTCATCCTCAATTTTCTCCACTAATGCATTTCAGTCAAGGAGAGCACAAGAATTGGAAATTTAAGATCTTTGAGATCATTATGGAGCACACAAATAGGAAATGTCCTGGATTTGATGAATTAAGGAAAGAAGGGAGTAGTAGTATTATACATACATACCAACGAAATCAACAAATTTGTTCTTACGAACGGTTCTTCTGGAGACTATGAGAACCCTCGGAAGCACTGAGCCGAGCTTGGAAGCATCATTGGTAACCATTTCAGATTCAGAAGCTGGAGACATGGTGGAATCACAGAAGCAAAGCAAGAGCGCAACTGGCTACCCGCATTCAGTCGAACGCCAGAACATTGCTCCCAATATTTTAGCCTTATCTTGGTTTGCGCGTTTCTCGTGGGCTATTTATACGGATTCTGATCTCATCAGCAGCGTGGATGGATGAGAGGTGGCCCTTAATCAATGGAAATGCTCGGTTGGTCGGAGACTCTTCATAAAAGATTCGCACATGCTTCCATTTAGGTTTCGGAGATTAATACAATTTAGGGTTTATTTTTCTCAATATGTAAGCCACTTTGCTTTGGAACACTATTATTAGTGTTGTATTGACGTTTGTCATTTAAATGGAAGGGTAAATGGGCTGGTTTCCATGAAGTAAAAGGTGGATATTTTTAATTGAGGTTTACTTTTTATGACTCTTCATGGTCTTTTAAAGTTAAATTTGAAATAGTGATTAAACAATTTTTTTTTCTTCTTTCAAACAAATTATTTCAAAAATGATTATATGATTCGAATATATTCAAAGGCTTTCCTACTTATTTGTTTGTATGGTCTTTCTTATAATTATTATGAATTGGTTTAATATAATCATAAATGAAGAATGCCTTTTTTTCAAGTTATTTATGATGAATTCATGATGATGATAATGATGATGATTAAGGTTTACTTAGACCAACTTTGATCTATTTAACCTTAAAAAAATTATTACTTGGTTTGCTTTAAATTTGTGTTCCTATGCTTAAAAAGCTTGGTAAGAAGTTTTCCAAGCTTTGGGAGGAATGATTGTTGCCCTCCCCACCCAGGTTCAATTCTTGTAAGTGACATGTTGTTCTTGTTGAGCCCTTGTTGTAATGATTGTATTTCTAGCCATACCTTGATTCTCTAGCTAAAATAGCAAGTGTTGGCATTCTCCCGGTGGACTAGCCCTCTAACAAAAGGTAAACCATCATTTCAAAAAAGAAGTTTTCCAAGCTCCAAACACATGTCAAAAATCACTATAATTTTAATTATATAATGTATCTTAAATAATTAATAAATATTTTTCAATTTCTAATTCAAATTTATTTTTTATTATTTATAAGTAGTTAAATTAAATTATAACAATTAGATATTTTTATACCTAAAATGTTAATATGTAATGAATATATAAATGTGAAGAGACAATTTCTTTCACCTTTATTTAATCAATTAATTAACAAGGAATATGTCATAGAGTTAAAAAACTAAAATATAAAAACTAAAGAAATAAGTAAAATTTAAGATTTAAATTCAACGTACAAATTTAAAAATAAATGAAAATACAAATATATAATAACAATCTAAACATTTATTATCACAATAAATTTTATTTTTTATTACAACTATATAATATAAATAATAACGTTTTAAATAGACATCTCTCATTACACAATACATCATAAAAGCAAAATAGACATCACTCTCAACCATGAGAAAAACAAATATATCATAACACTATTATTAAGGTGCAATATATGTTTAATATATTTCTCATGTTTTTCATGTGTTAGTCATTTGTTAAGATTGTCCCATCAAATCTCTCTGTCATGTTAATGTGTACAACATGTAATGGTAATGATTAACGTTAAATCATTTGTCATAATGTTAATGCGTATAGATATGCTCCATTATAAATTAAGTTTGCATTTGATTAAGGGAATGTATAAAATTTAATATCATTAAAGTAAAGTGAGGTCAATATGGTCTATATATATATGTAGGGATAACTTTATCCAACCACATGTTAAATAATAATAATAATTTATACTTATATTTAATATATACATGGTTAAATGGATATTTCAACCACCTCAACAATTATACATAGACATATCAACCATCTTGGGTTATACATAGACATATCAACCATCTTGGGTCCATCTAACATAATGATACATGATGCACATTTATCATCAATGGACTTTTGTGTATTCATCTCAATTATATGTGAACTCATTTTATAATTAACATAGGTTTTGTGTATAAATATTTTAACAAAGGATTTCACGTGACAAACGTATATGTTATTAGTATATTAAGTTAATTGGGTTTGTTAGTCTTAAAGTCTGTATTAGACTACAATAATCAAAAGATTACTCATAACAAAGAAATCATAAAAAAACTTGATCATATCAAACTATGAAAATTACAGTAAATGACTAGACTTGAAGGAAAAGAGTTCAATATTCAAATATAGCCAAGGTTCGATGGTTATTGAAGATATGGAGAAAAAATAGTTCATTCATACATCAACATTATAACATCATATTTAGAAAGAAATTCTAAATAAGAAAAACTATGAATACAAAGGCAGAGCATGGGCATTTATAATAAGCATATCATTATAAAAGATTTCATAAGATGATAATAGTTTAAAATAACCTGTAAATGTATTTAGATTAAAAGATGACAAAACCTCGCTCAAAAAATACAAACTATCATCTCCAAATAACAAGTCTTCAAAGCAAAATTTACAGAGCTTAAGTTTACAAACTTTCAAAATCCTCTCTCTCAACCGCCATAGATGCTAACCCTTTTGCTTATGTTCTCCTTTACATTTTATAACATGGACTAAGTTTCTAGAGAATCTTTAGATCCAAAAATTATGGATTGATGTAGTTTATCGTTACAACATTAAATTAAAACAATTAAGCATTGGAATCTTTCATCGATCCATGTCTTCTAGTTTATCTGGATGCCTCCAATCAATCCTACCGGTGTCCATGTATTGAAACTTTCTAAGCATATTCAAAAGCACACTTGTAGTTTCAAAAAATAGGGAATTAATAACTTCAAGATTTCGTGCAATGAAACTTTGACTTCATTGATGAGTTGGATGATACTTCATCGAGCGATTAATTGGGGTTTTTAGTTCCACTGCTCCTCGATTCAGTCCTTGAATCTTGGTAAAAAATATGGAAATGCCCCAAAATTGACGACATCTTAATCAAACATGACGAGCAACTTCTGCCAAGACTGTCAGTCCATCTAAGGATTGAGACTCTTTCGAAGTCGAAGGAATTCTTTTTCTGATGCTCTGAGATTCCTGAGTAATTCCATGTTCTGCTCAGAGAGTTCTTCATTTTAATGTTGTTAGATCCTTATTCTTTTCTATATAATACTGAATTTTTTTACAAAGCTCTTTGATTATCTACATACTATCATCATGAGGAACATATATGAATTCATCAATATCTAATTTAATCGCATCATTCTCTAAAATTCTCATATTATTTGAAATATCTCTTGTTTCACTCTTCTTCTCAACATTTAGAGGCCATTCTAAGTCAAAATATTTACTTTCTTCATAATCTTTTCCAGAAATATCTGGAACAGCCTGTAATCCTTTTTTTTATTTGACTTTCAATCCTACAGGTGGGATTGTTTATCTTCTTCATCAGAGGAATCCTCAATACTAATTACAACATCTTTCTTAAATTTGGGGTTCATGGTAGCTCTCATGTTGAATCTCAACTTATTACTGGCTTGAATTTTGGGCCTTCTTCCACCAATTTCAGGCATAATAATATCTTTAATCTTTTCAAGAATAGCATTGAGATTTTCAAACATACCTTGCTCCATTGTTTCCCGACCTTGTCCCTTCGCAAACTCCTCAATGAGTTTTGCAGTATCAACAACCCTATATTTTTTCCTTGTGACATCATATTTGAGTTCATAGGTTGAGGGTTCTTGAATCTAAGTACACTTTGAGTCATTCTCTGCTTTAGAATTTTGCTCAAAATGATGTTTTTTTCCCTCGTGTTCAATTTTCTCCTTTGTATTTTTTTCCTTTTGGTCTTTATTAGCATGTTTCTCAATTTTCCCTTCTGAAACCCTAGAAGATTTAATTCCTCCATTAATAGTAGCCTTTATGTCTTCTAAAGCTTCCTACTCTTGAAGTTGAAAACCCGAATATAACGGAAAATGAGACCAAGTCCTTTGTTTTTTCTCAATTCCTTAAGAACAATTAACTTTACTAAGCCATGGTGGAAAAATATATGAGTGGTATGTTTTGGATGGCTCTGCACTCTTTTAGCCATTTTAGTCAATCTTTTCAGAACATAAAAAGGAAGATTCACCCTCTTAATTCCTAATACATGAGCCAAAAACATCATGTGGTAGATGAAAACAGTCGCAATTCTTCCTCCGCATGTGATGTAGCGCTGTAAAATGACCAAAATATCTTTCCATTCCTCTTTCAAGAAATTACTTGAAATGACTTTATTGTACGAAGCCCAATTTGGTCCAAGTTTTGTCAAATATCTTGGGCGAGGCCAATTTGGTCCAAGTTTTGTCGAAGATATTGAGCGAGGCCAATTTAGTCCAAGTTTTGTCGAAGACCCCACAGTTTTGGGAAAACAGGATGTTACGGAGTGCTTTGAGGGGCTTTGGAGTGGGTTGAAGCCCCTCCTTTTTGTAACTCCAACTGTTTTGTAACGAGAACATGGTTTGGTGCCATGATTTTGTAATATGCAACCTACGGGTGAGAAACTATATATTGAGTAGATATAGTTGAAACAAAGATAGAAAATATAGGCAAAGAAAAGTGAAGATCCAACTTAGTGTGAGGAAGGGTCTATAGCTGGGTGCACAGAGACCTGAAGAAGAAAGAAGAGAGTTTGGAGCTTAGTGTGTAGACCAAGGACTGTTGTAACCCTCTTTTTGCATAATATAAAGCATAGTTCTTGTGGATGTAGCCCCATTTGGGGTGACCCACATTAATTTTGGTGTCTTTGTGTGATTGCTCTATCTATTTGTTTATTATCTATTGAATGAATGCATATAATGATCATATCTAACTGCGCATCATAAGTAGTAATCACACATTGCTCTGATTATAGAAGCATACATTTTTCAGTTATATGTTTATGTTATGAATGTTGTGAAGTTAAGTACTGTTAATGAGTAGGATAATATATTACAATTACCACATCCCATTTTCCTCTCAGCTGCAAAATCCTGGTTCTGCATCCACCAATTATCACTTCGAGTGAGATTGCGACCTGCTTGCAGGTCGTTGCCGAAAGGGCCAGTGATTAAGTGTTTTGTTGGTTCATAGTTAAAAGTATTGATTGGGATCTCTTTGAGGGGCATGTGGATGTGCCATCTATTGAAGAAGTAAATTCAAGATTGGGTTAGTTTAAAGTTGCGAGAATTTACAGAACAAGAGAACAAGGATCCACGTCACAATACAGAACAATGGTTACAAAGGTACATTTTTATTGATTTACATGTAGTTTTCTTTTCCTTCTTCGTTGTTGAACTGAACGAGTAGTTATCAAGGTTGGAAGAAAGGAAGGCATGCTTCAAGGGTGGGGAACCCTCGGTGTGGACCCTTGATCTAATTCAGCAATTAAAGATGATCAATAACAACATTTCAAGGGCTGTCGACTTTTGGATTGATAGAATTATTGGAGGTTATATCACTGATCCGAATTTATGTGAGAACGAAATGAAAGAGCATATATATATTCACATACACAAATATATGGCAAGAAACACATCGATACAACAAACTGAGATTCTATTAAATGAATGAGATAGAACAAATTGTAAAATAAAAGTAGCTAGAATGGTGGTAGCTATATCTCTAAGAAGAGATGTAGCGACTACGCTCATTCGTGACAAGATGAATACAAAAAGAGGTTGAAAGGCCTATTTATCATAAGCATGAGGGAAAGAATCCCAAACATCCAAAAACCTAACCCTAGAAGATGAACCGTCATAAAGTTTGTGGCCCCAAGGTGGTTAGTTGAATAGTCAATTTCTTGGGGTCATAACGTTTGCATACGATCTTCGTTTAGGGGCTCGGTAGCCCGTTGGAAAGGTCTATCTGAGATTTACAACTTTTGATTGGGGCCAAATGCATGCAATTGGAAACCGTTTGTCCCCCAAATCGCAAAAAAAGTCATTTAGGGCCTCAAAACGGCCCCGGAAGTTTGAGACCTGAAAAACCATAGAACAATTACAAGAAAACTACCAGAATGAAAAACTATTTTGAGCCAGCGGAATAGGTGGGTGGCCACCTATATCCATTTGGATCAGTCCTCCCCCCTTAGGAAGCAATGGTCTCCATTGCGTTGAGTGCCCCCATCAAGTGGGGAAACTTTTGTTGAACTTGACTCTTGGTGAGCCACTTTCCTTGGTGAAGTAGTTGCCCTTCTTTGACAACCTGATATAATTGTATCTTCTATTGGTGGGTTCCCTTAACTTGTGTGTCCATGATTTGATCAATGGTTTCCTCTTCCATGCAATCAGGATTAATCTCTATAGGTGTCAATTGCTCTGCCACCTCTGAGGTGTCCAATAATGGTGAAAAATATGGCGAAGGAGATCCACATTGAATACAAGGAATGGAGGAATTCTTAGCTCAAAGTAATTGTCAATAAATGTCTTGGTGATGGTGTACGACCCATATCGAAGTGGACGAAGCTTGCGATGGGGTCCTATGAGCCTCTCTTCCTACAAATGCAACCAAACCTTATAACCCACCTGGAACTTGTGTGGAACCCAATGTTGGTCATGTCATTGCTTCTACTTAGTGTTGGCCTTTTCCAAAATTTCATGGACCTGTTGGTGGGTGTGCTAGATTAGTTCAACAAATCTGGCATCCTTATCAGCCTCGATTTGAGCATGGGAATATTCCTCACGTGTGGATGCAATGGGAAGAGCTACATCAATTGGTACGAGTGGTTGGAACTACAAACACACTTGAAAAGGGATGTGGCTGGTAGAGCTATGAAGGGATTTGTTATAGCTATGTTGAACATAAGGAAGGCTCGCATCCCATGTGCGGGGATGTTTAGAATTGTACATTCTCAAAATATGCACAATCATCTTGTTGACTACCTTTATTTTTCGATCGGTCTAGGGGTGGAAGGAAGTTGATTTGGTGATCCTGGTATCCATCAATGACCATAGGTTGGACCAGAAAGTGCTTAGGAACCTGCTATCCCGATCTGAAATAATAGTCTGTGGAAGCCCGAAATGAACCCAAACACACTCGAAGAAGAGCTTAGCAGTGGCTTCAGCAGAGACGTTCTTCTTGCAAGCTATTAGAATGGCCATTTTAGAGAAACGATCCATGACCACAAACATACAATCATTTCCATGCTTGGTTGAAGGTAGTCCAGACATGTAATCCATGGAGATGGATTCCCATGGCCCATTAGGAGTGGGAAGAGGGGTGTACAACCCCTTCTTTTTTATGGAAGGTTTTGTGATGGCACAGGCATGGGGGGTTCACTAGCGAGGCAATATCATATCACGTCCATTCATATTGGGGGTTTGAATTCTCTTAAAAATATATTGTCTCATATTAAGGGGTCAAGGGGGGGTTTTAAATTTGACATAGTGATATAAATATTGGGGGTTATTTTATTCGGGTGGGTTTAGGAATAACCTCCAAATCGTGGGATGGATTCATACATCCAAATCATGGGCTCAATTCATACCCACCTAAAACATAAGGACCCTCCATTTTTATTTGATATTGCTTATGATCCTAAGTTTTGCATAAATTTGATAATAGTGTACCAATGATAATATCAATGGAAGTCTACTTGGATTACTGGCCTTGATAAATCCTCATTTAATAACTTATTTAGGCTTGGTTTGAATTCATGCTATATTGGTTTTCATCTATAAGTTAAGAGATGTACGTAATTGAGATTTTTGGAGTTGAACAATTATATTGTATTTTTTGTAGGCATTCGAGAAAAAGATCTAACTCTTCATTTTTTAGGTTGGGTTTTAGGTTGGTATTGAGATTCAATCCAACCTTTATCCATGACAGCCAAGAAAAGTGAGATCAATATTTCTTGGCTCTTTGGAACCAAGAAAAGTTAGATCAATCTTTCTTGACTAAATATTTCTTTCAACTTTTGTATTCTTCTTTAACATTTTCATATTGCTAGTTAGGAATGGTTGTTAGATTGAGTTATATTTGGCACATTCATAATTGTAATTTCAATTCTTATATTCAAGGAATCATCTTAGTATTGTGTTGGAATTGACATGAACATAGGTGAAAATCTAAACCCTTATTTACATACCCTATGTGTTATCGTTACCATGAAATGGTATCGTATAAGTTTCACCATCTATGTATCTTTATAACTATTGCATGCTTGAAACCTAACAATGGATATTTTTCCCTCTCCTGTAAAGATAAAAAAAATAGATATAACTAAAGAAAAGGTAACTAAATGTTGTTAAAGTGGAGGAAATTCATTGCATCTTGTGAATGACCCAAATACAGGATATGCACATGATAATATGGTGTTATTGGAAAGTAAGATAAATTTTTCTATGTTTATTTGGGTTCAAACATCAATGATGTTTGTTTTGATAGGAAGGTATGGGATTCCATCCACGAAAGGGTTTCAATTTTTCAATTTTATAGAGTTTAACTTATTAAGATTATAGAAAACATGAGCTCTCTATGGCTATACTTATATTTACCTGATATAAAATTGGTAGATTGGCAGGCTATGGTGTGAAACATTTGCAATTCTCATATTTTCTTAGCATTGCACTAACAATTGGACTATCATCCTTTTAAATTCTTTGTTATGTTGATATCTTGACCAGGTTTCCTTTTATGCATTTTTCCTTCACCAGTACTATTTCGTTGGGTCTTCCACTATCTAAAGATACAAATTGATCAATCACCCCTGCAATTATGGTGGTATCATTATTAGCATTATACTGTTATTTTATTATCATAATGTTTGCTTATACTTCTATGTGTTAGGGCTCCTATTTGTTACAACTTCATAATATGATATAAAGGGGGTATTAAAAATGGGTTGATAAAAATGGATACATACAATATTTGGTGAAACTAGGGGTTTTATTAATTGGAAATGCATATTGGGAGGGGGGTTCAACAATAAAATTTTAGGAGGAATTTTCCAATATTTATTGAAATTAGGGATATTGTTTAATATCATGCGAACGATCGTGATATGTAACAAGTTCACTGAGTGAACCCCTTGTGGGCACAGGCAGTGAAGAATCTTATGTATCGACCGACGTCTTGTCATAGCTTAGGCCAATAAAAATACTTTTGCAATATGGCCACTGTCTTTTCGGTGCAGAATTTCCCTGCCACTCGACTTTAATGAGCTTCCCAAATCATCTTCGCACTCTCACTTGAAGGAACACAGAGATGGACCAGGTGGCATAGAAATCCTTCCTGAAGATGAAAGTCTGCTACGGATGTGCCTGCACATAGGGCTTGATATGTGGTTGAAAAATCAGAATCACTACTATATAGTTGAGGCCACCCTGAGGTCTCATGGCCACAAGAGTGGAGCACTGTGGTAAGTGCGGCTACTAGAGGCCAACTAAGGCAATCGAAGACTTGGTTGGTGCTGCCCTTCTTATATTTAATATTCAGGTGGAATTGCTGCAAGTAAGTGGACCACTTTTGGTGGTGGTCATTCTGTAACTTCCCTTGGGTTTGCATTAACTGCAGGGGCTTATGATCAGTGTGGATGACTATCTCTTTTCCAAGGATGTAATGCTTCCATTGGTGACATGATTGGACAATGGAATACATTTCCTTGTCGTAGTTGGGGTACTTGCGGCCTGTATCTAAAATTGTTTCACTATGATATTCCACTGGATGGCCATGCTGAGTGAGGACTGCACCAACAACATATTCTGAAGCATCTGTTTCAATCTCGAAGGGTTGTTATAGATCCAGTAAGGCAAGGATAGGTGCCGAACATAAGCGTTTATTTAGCTCCTCAAATGACTGGTGTTGTGGCTTGGACCAGCTGAACTTGGCCTTAGACCCCCCTTTGGTCACCTGGCTAAGGGACCAAGCAATATTAAAGAAGCCCAACACAAATATGCGATAGAAGTTGGAAAGGCCTAGGAAGTTGCGAAGCTCTGTGAGAGTTGTCCGGGTTGGCTAATCATGGATGACTTGAATCTTGGTTGGATCCACATGAACAGCATGTTCGTCCACAATGTATCCCAGATATTGACCCTCTTCATGCCAAATGAGCACTTCTCTAAATTAGTATATATCTTGTGCTGGCGCAAGGTGCTGAGGACTTGTTCGATATGCTATAGATGATCTACCCATTTTTTGTTGTAGATGAGAATATCGTCCAGATATACAACCACAAAAGAGTTAGTGAATGGCCGCAGGATATCATCCATCATCCTCATGAAAGTTGCTGGAGCATTAGTCAAATCGAAAGGCATGAGAAACCACTAAAAAAGGCCTTCATGAGATTTGAAGGAAGTATTCCAAACATCGGTATGCTCAATTGGCACTTGATGATAGCCATAATTTAAATCAATCTTGCTAAAATATTTGGCGCCCTTGAGTTAGTCAAGAAAGTCGTCAATACGGGGAATTGGATACTGATTCCAGATTGTGATCTTGTTTAGATCTCAGTAATCAATACAGAGTTACCATGTCCCGTCTTTCTTCTGTACCAACACAATTTGGCTCCCACAAGGCGAGGACCTAGGTCGAATGTGCCCCTTTTGGATCGATTCTTGAATATGGCATTTGATTTCTTCATTTTCCATGATGGAACGCTTGTATACTAGCTCGTTAGGTAAAGGTGCACCAGGTGTCAAATCAATGGAATGCTTGACTGGGAAATGTATTGGCACCCGGGTGGGTGTGGTGAAGTTGTCTTTGTATGCTTCCACAATCTTGTCCACCTGTTTCTGCTGCATAGAGGGGTTCTACATGGAGGTGGTGGATGTTGCTGCAATCTTTCGTTCACCTTCAGAATGAACCATGAAGAGGACAGATTTCCATATCTGGGAGATTACCTTCCTTCACTGCTTAGCTGTGATGAGGGACATTGCAGAGGTGGGAAGTGTCTTTGGTATCCTGTAGAGCTTCTTTCCCAAAGTAATAATGACACTACAAGGTATAGAATCATACACAACATGACGTTTCCACATATATGGTTGTCCTAAAAGAACATCAAAAACTTCAAGTGGGGAAACATCACACATTACCTCATCTTTGAAGGGATTGATCCCGTAGGAAAGCAGACATTGTTGACTAATGCGGATGTCTCGTCCCTGGCTCAGCCAACTGATGTTGTATGGTTGGGGACGTGGAACCGTCGGAATCTTCAATCTTTTGACGACCTCGACCGAGATGAGATTTTGTCTGGCTACCACTATCAACAATGAAGTGTAGCAGAGTTCCTTGCACCCACAATTGTGAATGGAAGAGGCTCTCCCCTTCCTATGGATCTTTTGACTCTTCTAGTTGAATATTTGTAGTTGCGATGGTGGCACTAGGTTCCACATCAATGATTTGTTTTCCATTTTCTGTCTCTACATCAGGTTCGGATTCAGAGTATGAATCCGGGGATTTTGTCTCGGCCAACAAGGATTGTTTTGAGTGGCACTCATCAGTGTTGTGCCAAGGGCTCTTGTGGAATTCACACCACTTGACAGTGTCCTTCCTTGATTTCCCATTACCCTTCTTTTCCTGTGGCTTGGGATGGTTGTCGGGTCTTTGGCCATCCTTACTCTGTCCTTTTCCTTGTGATTTGGGGCCACATTTTCCACGATTTTGCTTTTGATTTGCATACCCAAAATCACACTTATTCTTTTGCTTAAACTTCTGCTCGATCTTGATGACGTATCTATAAGCTTCTCCTAGTGAGAATATGTCCAGGAAATCCATCTCTGTCTGAATGTACCTATGCAGGCCGCTGCGGTACTTTAGGACCAAGTGTCATTCGGAGTCTCGAATACCCAGCTTGGAGTGCAGGGTATGGAACATGTTGGTAAAATCTGGGACTATTTGGTCCCTCTCCTGGTGCAAGCTAGTTAGTATGGAGGCCGACTGAGGCAATCGGCGACTCAGTTGGTGTTTCCCTTCTTATAGTTAATATTCACGTGGAATTGCTGCAAGTAAGTTGACCACTGCTGGTGGCTGTCATTCTCTAATTTCCCTTGGGTTTGCATGAACTGCAGGGGCTTGTGATTAGTGTGGATGACTATCTCTTTTCCAAGGATGTAATGCTTCCATTGGCAGAAGGCTTGGACAATGGAATACATTTCCTTGTCGTAGGTGGGGTACTTGCGGACTGTATCTGAAAGTGTCTCACTGTGATATGCCACTCGATGGCCATGCTAAGTGAGGACTTCACCAACAACATAGTCTGAAGCATCTATTTCAATCTCGAAGGGTTGTTGTAGATCCAGTAAGGCAAGGACAAGTGCCAAACATAAGCGTTTCTTTAGCTCCTCAAATGCTTGTTGTTGTGGCTTGGACCAACTGAACTTGGCCATTCATTTTGTTCTCACATAAATCTAGATTTACGTGAGAATGAAATGAAAGAGCATATATATATTCACATACACAGATATATGGCAAGAAACACAATGATATAACAAACTCAGATTATATTAAATGAATGAGATAGAACAAACTGTAAAATAAAATCAACTAGAATGGTGGTAGCTATATCTCCGAGAAGAAATGTGGCGACTATGCTCATTCATGACAAGTTGAATACAAAAAGAGGCCAAAAGGCCTATTTATCATAAGCATGAGGGAAAGAATCCCAAACATCCAAAAACCTAACCCTAGAATATGAACCGTCAAAAAGTTTGCGGCACCAAGGTGGTTAGTTGAACAGTCAACTTCCCGGGGTCATAACATTTGCATACGATATTCGTTTGGGGCACTCGGTGGCCCGTTGGAAAGGTCTATCCGAGATTTACAACTTTCAAATGGGGCCAAATGGTTTCCAAAAACATACATTTATGAACTTTCCAGCATCCACATTGATCACAAGCCCCTACACTGATCTAGATTTATGTGAGAACGAAATTAAAGAGCATATATATATTCACATACATAGATATATGGCAAGAAACATAACGATACAACAAACTCAGATTCTAGTAAATGAATGGTATCGAACAAACTGTAAAATAAAAGCAGTTAGAATGGTGGTGGCTATATCTCCGAGGAGAGATGTGGTGACTACGCTTATCCATGACAAGCTGAATACAAAAGGAGGCCGAAAGGCCTATTTTTCATAAGCATGAGGGAAGGAATCTCAAACATAAAAAAAACTAACCCTAGAAGATGAACCATCATAAAGTTTGCGGCCCCAAGGTGGTTAATTGAACAATCAAATTCTCGGGGTCATAACTTTTGCATACAGTCTTCGTTTGGGGCACTCGGTAGCCCATTGGAAAGGTCTATCCAAGATTTACAACTTTTGAGTGGGGCCAAATGCATATTATTGGAAACCAAATGGCCCCCCAAATCGGCAAAAAACGTCGTTTAGGGCCTCAAAATGTCCCCGAAAGTTTGGGACCCGAAAACTCGTAGAAAAATTACAAGAAAACTTCCAGAATAAAAAAAAAAAAATGAGTCAGTGGAATAGGTGGGTGGCCACCTATATCCATCTGTATCAATCCTCTCCCCTTAGGAATAAATGATATCCATTGCGTTGAGTGCCCCCATCAGGTGGGGAAAATTCTGTTGAACTTGACTCTTGGTGAGCCACTTGCCTTGGTGAAGTAGTTGGCCTGCTTTGACAACCCGACATAGCTAGATCTTCTACTGGAGGGTTCCCTTAACCTGTGTGTCCATGATCTAATCAATGGTTTCTTTTTCCATGCAGTCGGGATTAAGCTTTGTAGGTGTCAATTTCTCTGCCACCTCCGATGTGTCCAACAATGGTGGAAAATATGGGTGAAGGAGATCCACGTTGAATACTGGGTGTAGGCCAAGGAATGGAGGAATGATTAGCTCAAAGGCATTGCCACCAAGTTTCCTTGTTGATGGTGTACGACCCATATCGAAGTGGACGAAGCTTGCGATGGGGTCCTGTGAGCCTGTCTTTCCGCAAATGCAACCAAACCTTATCACCCACCTGGAACTTGTGTGGAACCCAATGTTGGTCATGTCGCTGCTTGTACTTAGTGTTGGAATTTTCCAAAATTTCATGGACATGTTGGCAGATGTGTTAGATTTGTTCAACAAATCTGGTGGCCTTATCAGCCTCAGTCTGAGCATGGGAATATTCATCATGTGTGGATGTAATGGGAAGAGCTACATCAATTGGTGCAAGTGGTTGGAACCCTAGACACACTTGAAAAGGTCCGTGGGTGGTAGAGCTATGAAGGGATCTATTATAGCTACGTTGAACATAAGGAAGGCTCTCATCCCATGTGCGGGGATGTTTAGAATTGTACATTCTCAGAATATGCACAATCATCATGTTGACTACCTTTGTTTGTCCATCGGTCTGGGGGTGGAAGGCAGTTGATTTGGTGAGCCTGGTATCCATCAATGACCATAGGTTGGACCATAAAGTGCTTAGGATCCTGCTGTCCCAATCTGAAATGATAGTCTGTGGAAACCCGAAATGAACCCAAAAATGCTCGAAGAAGAGCTTAGCAGTGGCTTCAGAAGAGACGTTCTTCTTGGAAGCTATTAGAATGGCCATTTTAGAGAAACGATCCACGAGCACAAACAATCAACACACAGTCATTTCCATGCTTGGTTGAAGGTATTCCATACATGTAATCCATGGAGATGGATTCCCATGGCCCATTAGGAGTGGGAAGAGGGGTGTTCAACCCCTACTTTTTTATGGATTTTTTGTGATGGCACATGTAGTGCAGGATCTTATGTATCGACCGACGTCTTGTTGGAGCTTAGGCGAATAAAAATAATTCTGCAATATGGCCACTATCTTTTCGGTGCCTAATTTCTCTCCCACCCGACTGTAATGAGCTTCCCAAATCATCTTCACACACTCGCTTGAAGGAACACAGAGATGGCCCAAGTGGAAGAGAAATCCTTCCTGAAGATGAAATTCTGCTACAGATTTGCCTGCACATAGGGCTCGATATATGGGATAAAACTCAAGATCACTGCTATATAGTTGAGGCCACCTTGAGGTCTCGTGGCCACAAGAGTGGAGCACTGTGGTAAGTGCGGCTACTGGAGGCCGGCTGAGGCAATCGACGACTCGGTTGGTGCTACCCTTCTTATATTTAATATTCAGGTGGAATTTCTACAAGTAAGTGGACCACTTCTGGTGGCGTTCATTCTGTAACTTTTCTTGGGTTTGCATGAACTGCAGGGGCTTGTGATTAGTGTGGATGACTGTCTATTTTCCAAGTATATAATGCTTCCATTGGCAGCTGGCTTGAAAAATAGAATACATTTACTTGTCGTAGGTGGGTGTAGACTGTATCTAAAAGCGTCTCACTGTGATATGCCACTCGTTGGCCATGTTGAGTGAGGACTACACCAACAACATAGTCTGAAGCATCTGTTTCAATCTCGAAGGGTTGTTGCAGATCTGGTAAGCAAAGGACAGCTGTCGAACATAAGTGTTTCTTTAGCTCCTCAAATGCTTATTGTTGTGGCTTGGACCAACTGGACTTGGCCTTAGACCCCCCTTTGGTCACCTGGATAAGGGACCAAGCAATATTAGAGAAGCCCAACACAAATCTGCGATAGAAGTTGGCAAGGCCTAGGAAGCTGTGAAACTCTGTGAGAGTTGTCATGGTTGGCCAATCATGGATGACATGAATCTTGGTTGGATCCACATGAACACCATGTTCGTCCACGATGTATCCCAGATATTGAACCCTCTTCATGCCAAATGAGCACTTCTCTAAATTAGCATATAGCTTGTGCTGGCGCAAGGTGCTGAGCACTTGGTGGATATGTTGCAGATGCTCTGCCCATGTTCAGTTGTAGATGAGAATATTGTCCATATATACGACCAAAAAATAGTTAGTGAATGGCTATAGGATATCGTCCATCATCCTCATGAAAGTTGCTAGAGCATTAGTCAAACCGAAAGGCATGACCAACCACTCAAAAAGGCCTTCCCGAGATTTGAAGGCATTCTTCCAAACATCGGTCTGCTCAATTGGAACTTGATGATAGCCATACTTCAAATCAATCTTGCTGAAATATTTGGCTCCCTTGAGCTGGTCAAGAAGGTCGTCGATATGGGGTATGGGATACCGATTCTGGATTGTGATCTTGTTTAGAGTTCAGTAATCAATACAGAGTCGCCATGTCCCGTCTTTTTCTGTACCAACACAATTCCTTCTGCTCTTGTGATTTCTCAGTGCATGTCCTCGACAAGATCTGAATATCGAGAGTTGCCTCTCAAACCAGTTGAGCTTGGGGAAAACCCTCCTCGTCGACCCAAGCAGGCTCCCATGGCGGGAGAAGAAAAGATAGATGAAAGAGCAGGAGATCATATTAATTTGTTGCTCGAGGAAGCCCTCACGCAACATAGGAACGGGATGATGGATAATTTTGCAGAAATCCTTCGCAGGATGCCGACAACGGTGGATGCACCTTCAACGAGCAGCCATTTCGGGGGTGCGACTCCCTTCAAGGTACAAGTTAACTTTGGCATTCCTCTATTTGAAGGAAATAGAGATGCAGATGATTTAGAGAAATAGTTGAATCTATTAGAGGGTTACTTCTCTATTCAAAAAAATTTCGACAGCAAAAAGATCACATTTGTGCTCCTTAAGTCCCTTCCCCATATTAAAGACTGGTGGGATGGGTACTGCGAGAGGCATGCAAGTCACGAGTCAGAACTATTTAGGATGGACCCTACTTGCGAGGCTTTTATCGATGTCGTCAAGGAATAATTCTACCCTATCGGAAACTATGATGACCAGTACACTAGATGGATGACCTTGCACCAAAAGAGGGACCAAACAATCCCAAATTTTACCAACATGTTCCATACCCTGCGCTCCAAGCTGGGTATTCGAGACTCCGAACAGAACTTGGTCCTAAAGTACTGCAGTAGCCTGCACAGGTACATTCAGATAGAGATGGATTTCCTGGACATATCGTCACCAGGAGAAGCTTATAGATACGCCGTCAAGATTGAGAAGAAGTTTAAGCAAGAGAATAAGCATGATTTTGGGTATGCAAATCAGCAGCAGAAGCCTGGAAAAGGTGGCCCCAACTCACAAGGAAAAGGACAGAGCAAGGATGGCCAAATCCTCAACAACCATCCCAAGCCGCAGGAAAAGAAGGGTAATGGGAAATCAAAGAAGGACACTAGAAAGTGGCCGAGACAAAATCCCCGGATCCAGACTTTGACTCAAAACATGATGGAGATACTGAAAAGGGAAAGAAGATCATTGGTGTAGAACCTACTGCCACCATCACAACTACAAAGATTCAACCAAAAGAGTCAGAAGATCTAGAGGAAGGAGAGTGCCTCTTCCATTCACAATTGTGAGTGCAAGGAACTTCGCCGCACTTCATTGTTGATAGTGGTAGCTAGAAAAACCTCATCTCAGTCGAGGTCATCAAAAGATTGAAGCTTCTGATGGTTCCACATCCCCAACCATACAACATCGGTTGGCTGAGCCAAGGACGAGACATCTGCGTTAGTCAACAATTCCGCCTTTCCAATGGGATCAAGCCCTTCAAAGATGAGGTAATGTGTGATGTTTCCCCGCTTGAAGTTTTTGATGTTCTTTTAGGACAACCATATATGTGGAAACATCATGGTGTGTATGATTCTAGACCTCGTAGTGTAATTATTACTTTGGGAAAGAAGCTCTACAGGATACCAGAGACACTTCCCACCTCTGCAGTGTCCCTCATCATAGCTACGCAGTGCAGGAAGGTAATCTCCTAAACAGGGAAATTCATCCTCTTCATGGTTCGTTCTGAAGGTGAATGAAAGTATACAACAACATCCACCACCTCCATGTAGAACCCCTATGCGTAGTAGAAATAGGTGGAAAAGATTGTGGAAGCATACAAACACATCTTCACCACACCCACCAGGGTGCCAATACATTGCCCGATCAAGCATTCCATTGATTTGAAACCCGGTGCGCCTTTACCTAATGGTCTAGTATATAGGTGTTCCCTCATGGAAAATGAAGAAATCAAATGCCAGTTTCAAGAATTGATCCAAAAGGGGCACATTTGACCTAGCTCCTTGCCTTGTGGGAGCCCAATTGTGTTGGTACAGAAGCAAGACGAGACATGGAGAATCTGTATTGATTACCGAGCTCTAAACAAGTTTTGTGTGGTTGACCCATAATCGTGATTACAATACATAATTGTGGGTTTTGTGTGGTTGACCCATAAACATGGGTTTTGTGTGGTTAACCCATAACCGTGGGTTTTGTGTGGTTGACCCATTATTGTGATTACAATACATAACTGTGGGTTTTGTGTGGTTGCCCCATAATAGTGGGTTTTTTGTGGTTGACCCATAACCATGGGTGTTGTGTGGTTAACCCATAACCATGATTACAATAGGATTTAATAAAATTCCAAAAATTGAAGAAAAAAAATCATCATCTTTGGTGCAGTTAATGTCTTGCTGCAAATCCACTCCTAGCTTCTAATGTAGGTAATGGAATTAAATTCCGTTGAAGACCCATTTGAGATCTCGAAGATACCTTTCCAAATATTGCATGAGAATAAGCATGAACAAAAAAATATGAAGTGAATGGGAGGTGAAGCTCAAAGAGGAGCCCCACCTCTGAAACTAATTACCAATAAGTCACTCAGATCTAATTAATCTCACAATGAACAATAGAAAATAGGAGAAAAACCAAATGAGTAACTTGTTATAATGAGAAGACTTTCTAGGCCTTTATATAGCATTATTACAATGTGCCTTGATCCCATACCATGGGCCAAAAATATGTGCTACCAAATACCATGGACCAAAACCATGTGCTACCAAATACCATGGATATGAGAGGGTGGCCTCTCCATTTAATGTTTTTACGATAAATGAGAGATGGTGGCCTCTCCATTTAATGCTTTTATGGCTTATACATCCGAATTTAGACCATATGCCCCATAAAATTCAGATCATTCCTGCCCCCTTAGAAAATGATGGTCCCCATCATTTCATGCTAAAAGAGACCCATGATTACAATGTGCTAGTTACCAATGAAGACAAGGGTTTTGTGTGGTTGACCCATAACCGTGGTTTTTGCGAGGTTGACCCATAACCATGATGGCAATGGAAAGCTTTATTCCAATGAAGAGAAGATTTTTGTGTGGTTGACTCAGAACCGTGGGTTTTGGGTTTTATGTGGTTGACCCATTACCATGGTGGCAATGGCAAGCTTGTTTCCAGTGAATAGAAGAGTTTTGTGTGGTTGACCCATAACCGTGATTACAATACATAATTGTGGGTTTTGTGTGATTGCCCCATAACCGTGATTACAATACATAATTGTGGGTTTTGTGTGGTTGACCCATAACCGTGATTACAATACATAATTGTGGGTTTTGTGTGGTTGACCCATAACCATGGGTTTTGTGTGGTTAACCCATAACCGTGGGTTTTGTGTGGTTGACCCATAACCGTGATTACAATACATAACTGTGGGTTTTGTGTGGTTGCCCCTTAACCGTGGGTTTTTTGTGATTGACCCATAACCATGGGTTTTTTGTGGTTAACCCATAACCATGATTACAATAGGATTTAATAAAAGTCCAAAAATTGAAAAAAAAAATCATCATCTTTGGTGCAGTTGATGTCTTACTACAAATCCACTCTTAGCTTCTGATGCAGGTAATGAAATTAAATTCAGTTGAAGACCCATTTGAGATATCGAACATGCCTTTCCATACATATAACATACTTGCTCTGGGGTGTCTCGGAGAGTGATAAAATGTTTTTTGAATATCAATAGATGCACGCACACTATCTTGCATACATATGTTGCTTCAATCGATGATATCTCTAAAACCAGAAAGAAAAATGCAATTCTATGAAATACCTATTTTAGATATTAAAGAGATATTTCTATCCACATGTGGAAATCCTTCTGAAGTTGCTCGAGCAGTGAGAAAATATCCATGGAAGTATGGGTATGCTCGGCCTCCTTGGCACACAAATATGTTGAGATACAATCGATGATATCTCTCAAACCAAGAAGCCAAATGAGATTCCGTGGAATACCCATTTCATATCTTGAAGATATATTTATAGAAATGTGTTAAATTCTTTCTGATGTTGCCTGAGCAATGAGAAAATCCAGGCCGAAGTTGAAGGGTGCGTGGCCACGCTAGTTACAAATATGTGTTGCTTCAAATGAGTATATATCATAAAACAGACAACGAAATGAAATTCCATGAAATACACATTTGAGATGATGGAAATACCTTTCCGATGAGCTGTGGTAGAGCCTTGGAAACATCTTGTGGAGTCCGTGGCATATGTTCAAAGTTTACTGAATGTGAGAGTGTTGAGTGTAGAGATGTCAAGGGTTTGTAGAGCAGCATGGGTTGTTGTAGAGATTGTGGAAACTCTGTTGAACCCACATCATGCTTCAAACTCTTGTTCCTATGGAGAGCGTACCCGCTCTGATACCACTAATCCATATTTTGGGAGTTGAGAACCGGAAGGCTTAAATGCCGAGAGAGAAGGAGATTAAGCATGCAAATATGTCATAAAATTCACATAAAAACACTAATCTTGCATGAGAATAAGCATGAAAAAAAACATATGATCAAGTGAATGGGAGGTGAGGCTCAAAGATGAGCCCCACCTATGAAACTAATTGCCAATAAGTCACTCAGATCTAATTAATTTCACAATTAACAATAGAAAAATAGGAGAGAAACCAAATGAGTAACTTGTCGGTAATTAGTTTCAGAGGTGGGGCTCCTCTTTGAGCCTCACCTCCCATTCACTTAATATATTTTTGTTCATCCTTATTCTCATGCAAGATCAGTGTTTTTCATGTGAATTTTATGATAGATTTTCATGATTAATATCCTCCTCTCTTGGCATTCAAACCTTCTGGTTCTCAACTCCCAAGATCCAAATCAGTGGGCCATAAAATACCAAGCATTTGTTTCAATCTCGAAGGGTTTTTGCAGATGCGTATTTCGAGGCCGTTTTGATGTCCTAAACGACGTTTTTTTGGTGATTTGGGGGGGCCAAATGGTTTCCAAAAACATACATTTGGCCCCAGTTGAAATTTGTAAATCTCGGATAGACCTTTCCAACGGGCTACCGAGGGCCCCAAACTGAGATTGTATGAAAAAGTTATGACCTTGGGAAGTTGACTGTTCAACTAACCACCTTCGCGGTGCAAACTTTATGACGGTTCATCTTCTAGGGTTAGATTTTTGGATGTTTCAGGTACAAAAAACTGTAGAAAAATTACAAGAAAACTTCCAGAATGAAAAACTGTTTTGAGCCAGTGGAATAGGTGGGTGTCCACCTATATCCATCTGGATCAATCACTGAGTTCGCAGTGGATACAATCAAATCATACATCGAAGAAGAGAGGGTATTCTTCAAAGGTCTGCGAGGTAAGTATCTGAATTCCTTGAAGTTGTGGATTAAAATTCTCTTAGCTGGAAAAGGTATCTTAAGAATGCAGTCAGATTGCTAGAGAGTTTTCCAATTTTGTTTGGAAAGAGAGAAGATAACTTCGACATAGATAGTGGGATACTGCGAAGTGGAAAAAGATATAAGATTGAAGGAAGAGAGGGAATTTTTGGAAAAGAACCTAGAACTTTTATAGAAACCAGTCACGGTGAGTATAATCATCTCCTTCATAGTGAATGTGATAGTGAGGAAGGAACATAATTTCTTAGCGACCCCCTTGTTACTCCGCAATGCTAATTCTTTGTTGAAGCCAGTTCTGTGAAACTATTGAATTCAAAAAGGAGTAATAATAAGAGTTCCGATTTTGGTAATCTTCGTGTTCCCCCTCCCCCTCCACTTCCCCCTTCTCCTCCATCCCCCCCTCCTTATTCCCAACCTCCGAGAAGAACTATGGCCAATGATATTAAATTTCCCATATTTAGAGGAGCATGATTAGAAGATACAGAACAATTTTGGTTCTTATGTGAAGAAGTATGGACAATTAAGTAGATCAATGATGAAAACATAAAGAAGGCCCATATTGTTACTACCTTCAGAGACAGGGATCTGAATTGGATTATGAAGTATTCGAATGGTTATAATAGATCTTTTTTAGATATCAAGGATGCACTAATGAGAGAGTTTAAGAAACGTAAATCTGAGTTGCAGTGCATTACAAAGCTAAAAGAGATTAAACAAAAGGCTAATGAATCAGTATGGGATTTCGATCAAAGATTCAAGGTATTTTCAAATGAAGTAAGTTTCGATATTTCACCTCAACAACATAAAGAATGGTATATAGCAGCGTTGGTACCCCATATTAAATTTCCTTTGATGCAACAGAAAGTAGCAAGTCAGACATAAGCTTTAGAAATTGATATGAAGTTAGAGGCATCCCTTGTAGGAGAAAATAGTGCAGGGATGGCCCAGATTCAGAGTCAGTTAGCTAACCTAACATTATAGTTGCAGGATATCAAGAAAGGTAAGGAAGTAAGAAAGGAATTATGTTGTACTAAGTGTAAGGAAGAAGGACATTCCAAGGAACATTGTCCTGTTTTCAGAAATTACATGGATAGTGGGGCACCTAATCCCCTGAATCAAGGACCTAGCCTTTGGTGGAAAATATGTAGAACTAGTGGGCAACATTGACCTGAAGACTTATATTTATTACATAAGTATATTCAAACTCCAAGGGGCTTATATTGTAATTTTTTCAAATCAATAGGACATGATGAAAATAATTGTCGAGTTTATGACTTGATGATAGATCAAGGTGTCGATACTTATAGAATGCAAGCATAGGAGCATACACCTGATGGAAAAGGACAAAGAGGTGGTCATGGTAGTTTCATAGGTCATGGTCGAGGTGGTACACTTAGTCTAGGTAGAGTACATATTATTTGTTATAACTCCGCGCAGCCAGGACATCTTGCTAGAGACTCCCAGAACCCGACTACGACATGTAAGTATTGTAAATATTTCGATCATGTAATAGAGGATTTCCTTGTGCTTATTGATAAGATGGAGGAGAAAATAAATCAAGGCACAACCCAAAATATTCAAATGATAGTTGTTGAAAAGAGAACTGAGGATCCTAAAATAAATGTTGTTACTAGAGCAGGAAATGCGACATGATTAGATAGAACGCAATCAGACAAGGAAACCCAAGGAATGTAGATCAGAAAGACAATAGGAAGACCACCTGCATTCAATGTTAAGAAGGAAAAACATGCATTTACAGAAGCAAGAAAATATTTCATGGACCTTGGAGCTTCGACATCAAGGGATTCATTAGTTTCCTATAAGAGAGATCCCTTTGGAACAAAATGGAACTTAGACCGATCAAGTAAGCAATTTAAAATCATTTCTGCAAAGTTGTATAAAGAGGTTAAGGGATCAAATAGCTTTAGAAGGAATTCAGAAGATATTAGATTCTTGCAATCAGAATATTCCAGATAGAATAATAAATTACGAAGTTAGTCATATACATCGACTAAAGAGAACTGGGAGAGAAATGAGACTTAGTGCGCATATAGGAGATTATGAAATGGATCAGGCTATCTTGGACCTAGGCTCTCATGTCAATGCACTGACTAGACATACATGTAAATGCATGGGTCAACCTAAGTTGGAATGGTACCCTATCCAACTAAGAATTGAAAATCAATAGAAGATAGTTCCCCTGGGTATATTAAGATATGTCGCAGTTGATATAGATGGAATACGCACTACAACGAACTTCAAAGTTATTGAGATCATCGACGATAGCAATCCTTACCCTGCGCTACTAGGAATCGATTGGGATTTCGATAACTTGGAAATTATTAATTTCAAGAAGAGACAAATGATATTTGAAGGAAACGATATTAGAGTGATTTCTCCTTTGGACCCATCAGAAGGAGGAAGATATATTGAGCTAGTGAGGTAAAATTATTCTACAACAGAAATTTTGGACAATATCTATCAAGTAACAGCTAAAGAAGAATATTGTGTCAACCGTCGTTGCAGATGGAAATCTGAGTTGGAACTGTGACATTCCATGTATGACATATTCATATGAAGGACTATAGAATTGGAAGAATAGATTACATGAAGTAACTACGCGGTGTTTTGCTACGATTATGAAATCACTGCGTTGGATTGGGTTTGAGGTGAGTACTTTAACCACATATGATGGACTAAATATTTTGGATTCTTTTCTTATAGAATATGAAATCCAAGTACCAAGTCAACAGAGGCTATTATCCCTAGGTATAGCTGTAAACGCTACTCCTGTTAGATGGTGGAACATACATAAGAAGAATATTGGAAGTTGGGAAGAATGCCATAAGTTGTTATAGATTTGATTTAATCAAGGATTTCATCACGTAAGAATGAGGTATAATGGTCAGACAGATCCAAGAGAGAATATTAGGAATGGATTCAAATAGTATTAATATTGGGTAATAATATGTAATGTCCCTAAATCGTAAAAATTTAAATTTTTTTGTTTATGGCTAACATCGTCAGTTTGGTACATGTTTATCAAATTAACTTCGCACTGGGGTTTAAATTATATGATTCACTTTAAATATTTAAGAACATGCATGACTTACATTTTTCTTCTTAAGGCTTATGGTATGATGAACCTACTATGGTTGACTTCACTTTAAGGCTTGCGGAAGCATTTGTAAATGGGAAACTATTTTTTTTATGGTGATTATCTCAGTTGGAATTATAGTCTCGGTTCTTGGTTAAAATCCAAAGGCTATTCTCATACTTGAATCCGGTTTAAATGTTCTTCCTTTTATATGTTTGAGATTATGTGTCCACTTAGATTCTAACTTGGATAGATGTAGAGACTGTAATTATTTTTATGAGCTTTATGGTTTGAGGGTTTAAGGACTTGGTGGCCAAAGTGGCCACACTTACTTAGTGTTTTTATGCTCAATTCTATTTCATTCTTCTTGCTTTTGTAGGTAAATGTTTAAAGGATAACTACTTTTCCAAACTCCAATACCTATGTTTAACTCTATGGTTTTGACCCATGTAAAAACGAATGTAGATTTTGCAATTGCCAAAAAGGGGTGTCCACTATGTGAAGTGGTTATGTAATATAATCTTAATGCTAAGTGGAAAGGTGCTATTGTATGGCACTACGAGCCCACCCTAAGGCTTTGTAAAAGAAATCGATGTATTGGCTAAGACTATGGTTTTGGACCAAAACTTGTAACACTTTGTAAATGTAATACCGGAGTTCTTCTACTATATGAAATGGGTTATGAATTAAAATTTGGTGGCATTTGGTAGAGCTTTTAATGTAGATCTACGACAGCTTTCAATGGAGTACAATTGGAGCATTAAAGCACTAAACCCTAAGGTTTTTTAGTGTCCCAACGTGTGGTTATCGTTTCTTTTTTTTTTGGAGGGGGAGGTAGAGCCCTGCTCTCCATGCCGTGGAGGCGCTCATGGCCAACTTCGTTCTGCACCTCAACAATTGGTACTCGCTTCTTGAGGTAAAAATCTCATGTGCTAATCGATTCCTTCTTTCAGTACTTCAGGGTTATCTTATCACTGGTTGCAACGTTTATAATGATCATGGTTCGGTGTGTGCTTGACGCGGTAGCAGGTGGTAGCTGCTCGACCTTGACTTGGGCATCATGACTTTGGCGATAAACATGGTAAGTCTGGACTTTCGTTGGCCACCTCCTTCTCCTCAAGTCAACGTTTTGATAGATGGGTCAAGTACTATAACAGTTTGTTGTGTGGTTTTCGGATGTGTGGCTTCGTTTGTTTATGTAATAAGTGGCTACGCCCTGTAGCTTTCTCTTATGATGTAATCCTCATAATTTTGACTGAGTGTAGCTTGTAAGGCGTTTTTGTGATGGAGGCAGCTTAAAGATTTTTTTGCTCTTGTAATGTTTGTATGCCATCATGGTATTTGGGAGCTATTTGAATTTTAAATGGATGTTATTTCAAAGGCTTCTGGTAACAAAATCGTGGTTTATAATCTATTTGATGTTTGTGAGTTTTATGCCTACGCATTCATTTTTCTCCCGTCATTGGAGTTATTAATTTAAATCTGAGTCTTACTATAGTTTTGGGGAAGTGCATTGTTGAAATGAAATTCTAAAAGGACAGGCCCTAGATGGAAGATGTGTTTGACTTTTACTCTTGTCTTGGCATACAAATTCGTTTTACTTCTGAAATGGATTGTTTAATGTTTTAGTTTAATACTTACTGTGTGGAAGTGTTTTTATCAATGGTAGGGCAGTCATTGGTATTTGCTTCTTTGTTGTAAAAGCCTCTGGTGGGGTTCGATGTCCTAACCCTAGCGTTGACAATGGATTTTTTTCTTTAATGTTTTATGCTGGGTGATTAAGTTGGTAATAAATTTATGGGCCAGTAGAGATCCATGATGTAACGAATCTTTGTAGCATAGTTTAAATGTAAGTCTATTTTGAAGGAAGGGGATTCGACCCTGACACATCATGGTTTAAAGATTCATCTCTGAAATAAAGAATTAAAGGAGATGACTAGCCTGTATAAGGCATCTCTCGTTAATCCTGTGATAAATGAAAGTGTTTTGCGCTAAGGGTTTTCCAATGGTTTTGGTTTAGGATTTTTCTCTTTTAAAGGAAAACGCACTATGGTTTCGAAAGTTTTTGACCTGCATTTTCTTTTCTTGTTGCCTTTTAAAAATGAAAGAGATGCTGGGTTTTAACTATGTTTGGTCTCGTTGATCTTTTAGGAAGGATCTATGTTTGCGTTTTGATTACTGGTTTAAAATGTTAACCTTAGTGTTCTCATACTGGGATAATTTAAATGTACAGAGTAGGGGTTTGATAAATACGAATTCATTTTTGGTAAAGAATAATAATTCATGCAGTAATAATATCTGATAAAAGTTGATACTAATGGTTTTATTTATATGGGTATCTAGCACATGCTAGATAGGCTAGCCCCACTAAATCCATGCAACATTTAGGGCAGATGTGTAAACATAAATAATAATTGAAATTTAAACCTAGATTTTAAACCCTGAGAGCCCATGCCATTTGGCCCTTTCTCCATAAAGAAAGAAATAAAACTATAATGCACAGAAACATGAATACTATATATTAATTCCTACTTTAATTTCTAAATCTATTTGAACTGTATGGAAAATTTATAGCTCATACCTGATTCTTGATTCTTGATCTTCCCTTGCAGAACCTGCACACTCAAACACTAGTTATTGGAAAAAGTATTGACCTAGCTGACCTGTAGGGTGATCTTTAGCTGAATAAATTTGGCACTACCATGTTCCTCCCAACCATGACCCTAGGCCATTCCTGGTTCTAACTAGATCCCCCCAAGCTGGTTCCAACATCTAATAAGAGAAGTAGAGGATCTAGGATAGGCTGCTGATCAGATCTGGGAAAAACAGTAAGCTTCTTCAGTTTTGTAGAATAATTCTCTTCTAATACCATAAGAGAATGATAGTAGGAAAAGATGATCCTCTCGTGGGATATTCCCTTCTTTATATAGGTGAGTTTGTTTGGAATATAACCATTTGAGTTTAAATAATAATATTCATCTTTTGATTTAATTTGAATTATAATATTTATGAAAGATATTTTATTAATTATTCACTCCTAGTTTATCTAGGACCTTTATTTTGTTACAATTAGATGTATCTTTAAGTTTAGATCACAAATAATAATAATACTCTTAATAATATTAATAATGATAGTAACATTCAAGAAATATCTTATACATAACCTTTATGCATGTTATTTACATAAGTAATATTTTATTTTATAAATAATAAATCTAATTATTTAATAATTAAATATGATAACTCTTTGATTTTAATTATGGGCATACCATAATAATTTTTTGATAGATATTAAGTACAAGGTCCAACTCTTTGGACAGATTCTTTTGGTAAGCTTAGATAGATGGCTAGGTTAGGTACCTCTAGGTCTCTCTCTTGCATGTTCAATTACCTTGTTTAACATGGTAGTTCCCGCAGTCCTTGATGATAGATGGAAAATGATTCATTTAACCAATTTAAATAAATGTGATGAATAGAAGTGATATTCAGAGTCTTCTCAACTCAACACTTTTAAGATCAAGTAACCCCGAGTGCTCTTCAAAGCTTTAACTCAACATTCTCACATGGGCATTACGCTAGTGCAATTCCAGAGCATCCCACTTAATACTAGTACTAGAATGTGGTTGTGAAGCACATCTAGAATATACAAATGGCCTCGTATCTGGTATTCATAATCAAGCTTGGAGTGCTCCAGGGCTTATGCCCAACACTCTACGTACATCGGGGCTTATGCCCAGTACGTAATAAAATCTTCTAGGTACATCGGGGCTTATGCCCAATACATAGGTCATCCGTGTGTTCCTGAGTCCATGCTCAACACATCATATAAATCAATCATGTAAGCCATAACTTTGCACAGTATGTAACACAAGATCATCTCAGTATATTAGGGTTTGTACCCAATCTCATAATAAAACATAAATCAATACATTGGGGCTTTCTGCCTAGTATATAACAATAATCTGCATCAGTCAGGGTCCATGCCCAATATGTAAATCTATGAAAGAACTGAATCATGTGCACTAGGGCTTATGCCCAATAATCAAAATAAATCATATGTGTTGGGGCTTAAGCCCAATATATAACATAAAAAATAGTCAGTCAAAATTCAGGATATTACATAATAAGACTAGTAAAAAGATGATCATTACATGGTTGGTGTCTCTCCCATGAACAATAAGTTGTGATAAGGTACTTATTCTACAAACATAAGTTTTCTAACATGAAAAAAAAGAGGCTCCAACTTAGTGTGTGTTAAAAATTATTGAAAGACACTAAAGGTTCAAGAGAGGTTGAACTAATATCCATCTTGAATATGCCCTTTAGAATATCAACATCATTAATAATAGTATCACAATTAATTGTAAAAACTATATGTGACCAAAATCATATTTAAATTGTTTATAATATACAAAATTATTGTAAAAATAAGAACAAACAACGATGAGCTTCATAGTAAAAAAAGGAAAGTTGGAAAGACCTAAAACATCCTCAAAAGCAAATAAGCAAATAATTTGTAATGTTTGTAATTCAAAAAATGATAGAAGATTATAATCTTTTTTTTCTCAAGTAGTACAATCCACACAAATATTAGATCTCATTTTAGAAACATTGATTCCATTATGCATATCTATAATGTGCTAACCCATCAAAATCAAAGTGAGCTTTATAATCTTATTATCAAATTATTTGATCTTAAAAATAACATAATTTAATTAAAAATAAGATTTTAAGAAATAAATAAATGAATATTGATCTTAGTAAACCTTAACAACATCATCATTATATTAATTAAATGTAACTTTATTAATAATGAGTTCCACCATTTGCAAATAAAGTGGAAGAAGAATGTAAATTATAATTATAATTATTATCTAGTTTGATTGAAAGGTTTTTGCACATTTACATGAAAATGATTGGGAATAAAGTGGAAAATATAGATGCTCAAAATTGAATGTTATTTATGGTTTATAAAATTTGAAGTTTTCTTCCACATTATTAGTCCTTATCTAAGGTAGAGAGTACACGTTCCATTATATTCTGTTCCATTATATTCTGTTAATTTAAAGGATAACACCAAATAACTATATAAATGAATAAAGTATATACAAAATGCAGATTTTTTTCATATTTTTTTTTATCATTAATTTAATTAGTGAAAAATAAAAATAAAAATAAAATACTTACTACCTTAGTTCGAAACTACAATAATTTTTGTTGAGCTTTCTTTTCAATATCTTTATTGTCACACCACCTGATGCAAAGGACTATGAGGACTGTGATTACTTTTGCATGGAAGCCATCATCCATAATTGTTGTGTAGTTGGATTACTTTTAAGCAATGGGAACTCATCGCCCACGTAATTTCCTCCTTTCGACTAGTCGCGGGATGGTGTTTTTTGCACTCAAAAGGTAACGTATGTTGTGATTCACCCGGGATTTTCTTTACTCTTAAAGGTTTCTCCATTGTTTCATTGCATTTAATGGTTGTAAAATGCAATGCAAATTCAGACCAACAGTTTATTCAAGAAATGTGGCATATTCTGTCATTCAAAGCTTCTTAGGTTTTCTAGTTTTTTTAATGGTTTTCCAGTTGTTCCAATGGCAATATAGCTTTTTGCATGTGTTACAAAAGAATTGGGATATTTCTAGTGAAGAGGGTTTAGGAGCAGAGGGTTTCAAGAGGTAACAATATCTTCACCATTTACTTGGCCTCTATTTTTCTCTTCAACTTATTATAGTAGCTTGCAATAGCGTGGAACAATAACCTCTATTTTATTCTATAATTTCTTTTGAATCTCAGAATTGTAATGATGTCAATAAATTTATCTTGTTTCATCCTTGAAAGCTTCTGCAAATAATTTTTTTTCATGGGTGTGATGAATTTTTTCCTTGTTCTTTTGTGGGTATGATGGGATGAGTTCTTAAGTTGGATCAATCTTCTAGTAGGGAATTCTTAGCTCTTTAGGTCAGCAAACCTAATTCGTGTAGTGGGTATCCGTGGACCAAGAGTGGTAAAATTTTGGTGTAAACTAATAGCTGGAAAGTGGGTATATTATTTACATTAAAATTCGACACTCTACACTTCAATAAAATATTTCATGAGGTTTATAAAGTTCTCCTTCTTCCATTTGTCTCCTATGAAACTGAGGAGATGACCACTTTGATATTTAAATATGTAGATTGGTTGAATCGAAACAGAACCTCACCATGCAAATGACTCATTTCTTTTGAATATTAATGAAATGACTCATCTCCTTCTTCGTATAATTTATTAATCCTAGTCAACTGTTGTTTTATCATTTAAAAGGGTTAAATTTATTTTTGGGCTTTGTGGGCATGAAATACACAAGTTGCAAGTGGAAATGAACAAGTTTATCCCCAAGAAGCTCTTCTGCATTTCAAGCAAGCTTTCCAAATTGTGAAAAATTTCCCAAAATATTTGAAGATGTTTTAGATGTATATCCATGCCCAAAAGGATTTGGATTTTGTGTATATCAAGCAAGGTTTCCAAACTGTGAAAAACTATCCAAAACATTTTGATACATTTTAAATGCATATCCATCCCCAACAGGATATGGGGCTCAGATATAAAAGGAGATCCAACATTTCATTACAACATATTATACCTAAGAATTTATTGCAACATATAATAACTGACTTCTCTGTCATGGGATTAGGATTTTATTTTCCTTTAAAATCTTCTTACAGGAATTTTCGAAGGCCATTTCACCAAGGGTTGAATTTCAATACTTGCTTGTAGGTCATGGGTATGATTGTTATTTCCTTCTATTCCAGGTACTTATTTGGTTTTATTATTCATGCTTATTCTCTTTATTTTGGTGAACATATGTATAACACAATGAGCCTTATTATTTTCATTTGACTATAACTTTTATACAAAGTTGTGAGTCAAGAATGCCAACTTGGACCTAGGATTTAAGTGAATGTCGATGAGTTATCATTACCCCTCCTTTCCTTGTGGTGACCCCTTCTCCATTATTTTACTTCTATGAGGTTGACGAGGGTTGAAAAATTATGTCAATGAAAAAACAATCTAAGGTTCAGACCATCAGATCGCAAGGCTAAGGGTAGCTTACAATTTTGTTATTTTTCAGCTTAACTTGAACAAGGCTGTGAGTTATGTTACCCAACATGTTTCCTCATGTAAACTTATTGAAATATTTACAATGACTAAATTATTTACCAGAACGAGGGTTTTAATATAAATTAAACTTTTGGTTGTCATACTGAACATTAATACGTTATTAATGAAACAATAGAATTTTCTTTTGTATTGATTCTCTCTATGATTCGTAATTTGTCAGAAGGGAAGCAATGTTCTAATTCATTGGTGGTAGAATGCACCAAACATGGAAATTGGAATGTTCACAAAGTCCTTGCGTTACCATCAAAATTATGGACATAGTTTTGTAGGGTCGGGTATTTTTACTGTCATTGTCGGATGTATTTGATAAAATGAAGACTTAGAATTCAAAATTCGTTTTCTGGATGAAGATACTATTTTATTCTTTTAAATGAAATTGATGGATTTACCCTACTTGTGTTTACAAATTTATCATTAGATGAAAAGTCTGCAATTTTAAGAACTTATCCTAAATTTACAGTAATTGAAATGTTTGATCATTTATTAAAGTATATTAGTAGTTAGTAGTTTTACAAATTCAATTTTAATCATGCACTATGGGTAACCCTACTCTAATAATACTTACACAAATCCATAACTAATTTACAAGCTCACAATGTGAATGAAAGGTATTCAACCCCTAATTTGAATCTTTCTTAAAACTCACGAATTTAAATTTAAATGGGGCTTTTATACATTTGAAGAGTTTTTCAATGTTGCATCTTTATATATATATATAAATAATAAGTATTTTCATATAAAACATAGACTTAGTTAGGCATAATTTTTTTTTTTTCCAGGTATTTATAGATGAACTTAAAATGCAAAGAAAAGAGTAAAGACAAAAAAAATGTAATTATTTAACATTTTCATCAGCATACAAGGCAAATACAATCTTTTCTTAGGAATGATTATGGCTCTTATTATTGTGAATTGTGAGAGTTCAAAAGGGAAAATCCAACCATTAAAAAATGAATGAAGGAGAAGGGAATAATATCCATCCCCAACTTCCTAATATCCAAGTGAAGCTAACGATAAACCTTAGGCAACAAGTGACTTCACTCATTGTTGCAAAGATCAGGGAGTTGCAATCACCAAAGCTAGGTGTGGTGAGTTAGAGAATCCTTAAGCGAATGTTATAGTGAGTTTTTTTGTAAAGAAATAGACACGCATATACATTATCCTCTAGCTAAGAAAACAAAGAGCATATGTATTAAGCATAGGATACTATGTAAGACACCTTGGGAGATGGCCCAAAATAGAGGAAGTGAGCACTCATTCTATCAGAGTACTCATTCGTGAAGATGGTGGGCATGTTTCCTTCTATTGTTGTTTTTTCATCTCCTTTTGGAAAGCCCTATTTTTTTGTCTGAGTAAAACCTTGTGAGACCTCCCTCTTCCTCGGATTATTAAGATTACTTTCCAAATATACATATACTCGATCTCCAACCTAGATCAGCTGGACGAAAAATATCTCTCTATATATGCACTCCATTATTGACACCTTAATGGTATTGAAATTTTAAATAAATTTAAGAGAAAGCTCGAGTTTCCCACTTTGAACTTGTGTATAACATATATTTTATGTCATTAAATCCTCACTAATTGTTTTTCAAACTTGAATACAATTTGATTACAACAAATTAAAACTAAAAAAATAATATATCTATCAACTTGATTACAAGAAATTAAAACTACAAATAATATATCTATAAGCACCAGTAAAATTTGAATTTGATTATTGAATAACTCTTAAGCAAAGTCAAGATTAGTTCCCCATTGTAGGCTCTTGCTTGCGTATTCCCAAAGGTCGAGTTTTTTTTCAAAGCCTCTTGTTTATGTTCCTATTTATAAATCGTGTTCAAGCTCTAAAGTCTCACTTGTTTTTTTCAAAGGCTCGATTTGTTTATGTTTCTATTTATAAGTCGTGTTCAACTTTCATTGGCATTTTTAATATATTATAATATTTTCTTGAATATTGTTTTCATGCAAAGCTAAATACTATTTTTTGTTTTGCAAATAAGTAATTGAATAACATCTTCATGCTATAAGCATTCATCATATTGGTCACTTGTTGGAAAAACTTTGTTTGCCATTTGGGAAGAAGATGAAGCTAACCAAGAACTGATGAGAAGGATTTTGAGGAGTTTTGATAATGTTGTTTTTTGTGAGTGCATGAACCATGGATATTAAAAGAAATGTGAATATTGCATATGGTGATGTCCAACTTTTGCAATGGACAATGTGCATAGAGATGCTAATAATGAAGAGTGATTTCAAAGTGTTTTAAGTGATATGTAATGTATCATCTATTTGTATTTTGAAATCTTTTTTTAACAAATATGCTTAGTTGTGTGATTAGTTGTCTTTGTGATGCATTATGCCATCAATTGGTATTTAGAAGAAAAAAAATTGACAACTCATCTTAGTTGTGTTTGTTGTTTGCATATTATTGCTAACTCAATAAAATTACCTTTTTTTATTTTTTTAATAAATAACTATTAATTGATATATAATATTGGTTTTCTCTTTTACATTACAAGGCATGAAAATAATAAGCTATTCATTATATTTAATATTGATTTTTGTTTTTACATTACAAGGCAAGGACTAAGCTGCACACAGCTCTTGTTTTATAAATGGTTGAGACTCGAGAATAAAGTGGAAGGAAGGAATGGATTCCATAGAATTAATTTGAAAATTTTAGGTATAAAATGGTTGTTTGCAATGAACTAAAATATTATCATTAAATTATTTAATTTTTATCGTAGTTGAAAAAGATGTGTTTTTTCACTTTTTATATAATTAGCTGGAGTAATCTATTATAATCATCATCGAATTATTAATAAATATATTTATTCTTTGGAAAGTATTCTTCCAATTGGTATCAGATAGAGGTTTCCTTGCATGGAGCGTGGAGTCAAGAATAGCCATTGCTGCATGAAGATCTCTCTCTCTCTCTCTCTCTCTCTCTCTCTCTCTCCCCAAGTATTATGTGACATCAAGGTAGATCCGAAGAAAATAGTGGCGACTACTAAGTGTCCTAGCCCGCCAAAAATCACATCATTAAGAGGATTCCTAGGTCTGACGGGTTATGACATAAGATTTGTCCAAAAATTCACACAGATTGTGGCACCACTAATAACACTATTAAAAAAGGATGGCTTTAAACAGGATAAAGAAGTTGAAGCATGTTTTGAAAACATGAAAACCTTGATGGAATCCACTCCTACCAACCCTTGTCTTGGCAGGTCCAGATTTAACAAAAAACATTTATCCTTGAATGTGACGCTTCAAGAATAGGTATAGGAGTTGTGCTTATGTAGGATAATCAGCACATTTCCTTCGAAATTCAAAAGTTAAAACCAAATGAGCAAACAAAATATACATATGACAAAAAAATGTTTGCAATAATGCATGCCTTGGTCAGGTGGTAGCAGTACTTATTGGGAACTAAATTTCTTGTCAAAACATATCCAACAATTTGAAGTAATTCCTAACTCGGAAGAATATTTCATTGGAACAACAAAAATGGGTGAGAAAAATACAAGCTTTGACTTCGACATCCTTTTGGCTCCAAACAACTTATCAAGAAAACATGAACGACGCCACACTATGTGACATGTCCATGGTCATTCCCGAATGGATCTCAAAGGTCCAAACTAAGTACATCAAAAAACCAAAAATAAGGAATCTAATAGAGAAAGTTGAAAACAACAAAGCAACAAATTCAAAATATACGTGGGAGAATGACATACTATGGTACAAACAAAGGATATATTTTCCTAGTTCTTCTAAATTCAAAACTCAAATTTTAAGAGAATCATGATTCTCCGACGACAAGCCATGTTGGATTTTTCAAAACATATTATAATATAGGACAAACCTTCTTTTGGAAAGGTATTAAGAATAATATTCAAAAATATGTGGCAGAATGTGATACTTGTTAGAAATGAAAGTTTGAAATTGTTGCTCCTTCGAACCTTCTTCAACCCCTTCATATTCCAATTCATAAATGGTCTGAAATATCCATGGAATTTATCACTAATATTCCTATCACCAAGGGAAAAGATAACATATTTGTAATCATAGATCTATTAACCAAATATTCCCTCTTTATTGGAATTTCATCAAAAACCAAATCTAGTTAAGTTGTTGGTAGCTATGTAAAATATATAATCAAGTTCCATGGGTTCCCCAAAGTTATCATCACTGATAGGGACCCCAAGTTTACTAGTAAATTTTGGAAGGAATTGCTCCATCAACATGGGACTTCTTTAACCATGAGTACTTCATACCGTCTCCAGAAAAATGGAAAGATGGAAGTGGTTAATAAATTCCTTGAAGGATACCTAAGGAATTTCGTGAATGATCGCCAAACACAATGGCTCAATTGGATACATCTTGTGCATTATCTAGCTACTTCTGATGAAGTCTTGCATATTCTAAAAAATCATTTCAAACAAGCAAGGAACTGTATGAAGCAACAAGTTGATTTAAATAGAACTGATTGTGAATTTGAGGTAGGAGTTTGGGTGTTTTTCCATCTTCAACCATACAAACAAATCTAAAAATTAAAAAAATAATAAAATTGCGCACAAAGTTTTATTATCCTTATCAAATTAGGAAGCAAGTAGTACAAGTGGCATATGCTCTAGATATACCAAACAAAGGGAAACTAGATGATGTTTTCCATGTTTCATGCTTGAAGTAAAAGTTGGGTTCAATAATTCACATACAAACAAAGCTACCCCTGCCAGATGACGAAGGGAAGTTGGTGCTATAACCTGAATGTATTTTAGAAATTAGAACAAAAATGATTCGTTCCAAAATGGTCAAGGGTACCTTGTCAAGTGGAGAAATTTTCCTGAAGATGAAGCTACTTGAGAAAATGAAGATTTTAGATTGTGGCATTTATCTTTACCAATAGATGGTATAATCTATTCTAATCATCATAGAATTATTAATATTTTTTTTCAGCAAAAAAAAACCAGTACTCTTTATGTTCACTTGGAATAAAAAAGCACATAGACAAACCGATTAGTCTTTACAAATTATACCATATCAAAAGCATCCAAAAGCCTCCCATCAAAATACATAATCTCTCTAATAGCTAGCCTCCAAACATAAACAGCTTGTCTAGATGATCAAAAGATATACAAAAAGATAAAGCAAGTCAACTGGCATGATAACCAGCTATCCAACAAAATAATTTAAGGATCCTCTCTGGTCTAAGGAATTTTCAACAAATTCTTGATCCCAATAGATAAAGCCCACCTCTCCAACTAGTGCTTCCTTTCACAAATAATTTGCTTCCATATTTGAATCATGGAAAATATGTTCTATACTAATAGCCTCAAAGGATGATAAAATGATTTTAATTCTCCAACACCAACTATGCAAATCAAGTACCTGTAGATTGTAGAGATTATTTTCCCAATTGATAACAACCATGGAATCCCCATATATTTTAAGGGAGTCAATATTGAAAGAAGAATCCACCCTTGCAATACACCAAAGGGCCAACAGTTCCGCCTTTGTGTTGAATCCAGACCCTCAATTCAACTTTAATATGAAATAATGATCCATGTTGATCCTCAAAACCACACATGCTGCACTTAATCCTCCCTGAGTTGCCCCATAAAAAAATATCGTTGCGTCCCTTGAGATTGACACATACACAATATGTTTGGTTTTATTAACTTTGACATCAGTTGAATAATAGTCCTTATAAATTCCTATGATCCTCAGGCAACAAGCATATGAATTCAGTTGTTTTCCTTCAAATATAAATAAATTCATGGTCTTCCATATCACCTAGGAAATGAAGGCAAGAAACAAACGATGATCTGCATAATTAATATACCAATTATGGAAATTTTGATCAAATTTTTAGTTTCCTCGAACCTGTGGTATGTTTAGATGGCAACAAACATACTTCCATATATTGACAGTAAATTTGTAGCTAAAAAATATGTGCTCAACCAAATCCTCCTCGCTTTTACACAAAGCACCAAAATTTGGTCCAATCATACCTCCGCAGATCAAATTATCCCATGTCATTAAAAAAAAATTTAATGATAAAAATATAAAGCATTTGATATTTGTTGGAGTATGCCACTTGCATAGTTTGGTAAACCACCATTTAGGTACAGTTAAAGATCATTCTTGAGCAATCACGACATATGCATATTTTGTTGTAATACACCCAATAGCATTAAAAGACCATATATTCTTGTCTTCGTTTGAGTTCATCCTAATTCTTGTTGAGTTAAGAGAGAAGATATAATTGTCCCATTCCTCATCCCATCTACTTCGTAGACCAATATCCCTAGATGATAGCCAATAGGTATCAATATGATGAAGCCACAAAAGACCCTTAATTTGATCCAAGGTAATAAATCCCAGAACTGAGAGATGATCCAATATAAAAGGATACAACAAATAGTTTCCCTCAACTCCAATAACGGGGTCAATTTCAACCAGTATATTTGTGCCCCTACCAACCTTCAAACAAAGACCCTTTCCCATACAAGGATATGCTTTCAAAAAACCAAACCAAAAATTTGACACATTTTTGTTTTTTTTTAAAACAGAAACAGGTAATAGATTGTATTAACAAAGGTTGTGCACAGCCATTCAGTACAAAAAAAGACAAAATCCAGCACTCTGTATCAGTAGAGGGAAAATTACAGAGGCTTATAGAGTTTTTCCCCCGAATTTCTATGCTTTCAGATTTTCTATAAACTCTATTTTTGCTAGTGGGATAAACCCTTACATATTGTTTGCATAACTTAAGGCAAAAAAACATTCAAGTAAACATATGAAGGAACCTGCACATCGAAGACTGCCTTCATCCGAAATTCTGGTATTGGACTAAAGCCGCTTCAACCATGCCCTGATTGATTGTTGGGGCCTCCTGCACACAACTGCACTGCGTTTTGTAGACGAAGGTGGAGAGGTATGCTTTGACACTGTCAACTTTCCCCAGTAACTCTATTATGTTTCTGTCCATGTCCTCCATTCGCGATTCCAATCAAGAGAGCCTGGAGTGGATATACTTGTCTTCCAAGGCTAATTCATCAATTTTGTTCACAATATTGCAAACTGCTGAGTAGGTTCTGGTAAGATATACCTTAATGTCTGAGGTGAGCCGACTCAATGTTACAATGGCCTGCCTGACGCCTTCCATATTGTAGCCAGGCGAGAGAGAACCGTCTGAGAACGACACCATGGAGTCCTGGGAAATGCAGAGGTTCTGCAGAGCCGGGTCGAGAGCAGGGTATGGAGCACCTTCCATGTTGAATGCTATACAACCGACGGACGCCTGGGTGAGTAAATGCTCGAGCATGAGTGCTGTGCAACCCACGGGAAGAGCACATGGAATGATAGGTGACAGCCTAGCTGAGTCTTGATTTTGGTGAAAATAACCATAGCCGAGATCGTAATGGTGAGGGAGGCTATTAAGCCTATATTTGGTCCAAAAATTTTTCTTCCTTGACCTTGCACTCATTAAGGTAGATAATGGTGTGTTAAGACCTTATTAAGAAAGACTTGCCCCATTTCAAGTTTGACTCCGGCATTAGCTAATTTGTCCGCTATGAAATTGTGCTCTCTTAGCACATGGTAATAGATGGTGTCCTTTGGGAAAGCAAGGCACTTAATTCTTTTCTGGATCCTTAGGCTTTTATCTTTATTATGAGGATTGTCGTTGCGCATAGCTTGAATAACATGTCTGGAATCCCCAAAAACCTGTAAGAGGTTCATGTTGAGAGCGACCGCTTTTTCAAGGGAATAATACAAAGCTAACCATTCTGCTTGATTGTTAGTGCTGGTACCCAGTCCCCAGGAGAAGTCTACTACTTTATTTCCTCCAGGGTCAAAGATTACCCCCCCCACACCTGTCGCCCCTGTTCTGTTGTTTTTAACAAGATTCCTAATCCACTTTAGGATATATCCCTTAATATTTTTATCATTAAAACTTCACTCCATAGAACCTTGTCAAATATCCCCCTCCATAAACTCTTCAAACTCAAAGTCATACTAAACCAGTAGATATTTTTAATGTCCCATCCACCCCAGCATTTTGGTTTAGATCATTTCTCCCAATTAGTAAAGTGTGTCCCCCCCCCAATTAGCATTCCCTAACCAGAGAAAATTAAATCTCAGCCTATGAATCATCCTTAGGATAGTCCGATGAATCTGATCTAAATAAATCAAATAGATTAGAATACCACTCAAAACAACATTCATAAGAGAAATCTGCCACCTAAAGATAGGAGCCTAAAAGACCAGTGTCCAATTCTTTTTTTCAAACTTTTCAACCAACCATGGCCAGTCATTTATCTTATATCCAACTGGTTTTAAAAAGTAACCCAAATACGTGAATCCATTAACCATATTAATTTCCTTGAAAAGAATAAAAGTAAAGATATGGTATAGAATGTTCCTGTCAACCTTGTGTGAGATAAAGAAAGATTTTTTGATGCTCACCTCCATTCCTGAAGCTACACAAATCATATTGATAACCTCAGCATAACCCTTCCATTCTTCCACTGCACCAGATCCAAAAAAATCGCATCATCTACAAAAAATAAATGGGTAATAATAATAGAAGTAGATATCTTGGTTCCTTTTAATTTCCCTTTTGCCTTGGCCCTGTTAATCATGCAACTCATAGATTCTATAACCAAAAGAAACAATAAAGGTGATAAGGGGCATCCTTGTCTGATACCCTAGGAAATATTGAAGAAACTTATAGGAGACCCATTGATAAGAACCGAGAATTGAGCAGAAGTAACGAAAGACATAATCCAATTAATTACCATAACTGGTAAACCAATTTGGAGTAAGAGTCGCAAATATACCCAATCAACACGATCATAAGCCTTCACCAGATCCATTTTTAGTAGTAGGGCATCAATATTCTTAGTCTTTATAGAATGTAATCCTTCTTGAGTAATCCCAATTGCATTTAAAATCTGTCTATCCACTAGGAACCCAAACTATTCCTTAGACATTGACTTGGAAAGATAAGGCTTAATTCTGTTGGATATGATTTTTGTGATAACTTTATAGACCAGATTGCACAAGGAAATTGGTCTAAAATCATTAAAATAAACTGGTTTTTTACACTTGGGTATATGGGAAAAAAAATGGAATTAAGAGCCGCAGAGACATAACCTTCCAATCGAGATGGCTCAACCATATGAAGAAGTTCCGATCCCATAATTTAAAAAAACTGGATGAATAGTTCAATAGTCCAACCATCTAGCTCTGGACCCTTATCCTTGGAAAATTGTTTCAGTACAATTTCTATCTCATCTAGAGACACAGGATACCCTATAGCATCCCCCTCAACGGGTTGAAAGAAAGAAGGTAAGTGTCTTATCACCTTCAACTGAGCATCAATCTAAGTGGACCCCAAATCATGGAATTGATTAGAGAAATGGGTCTTTTCCAAAAATTCCAGATACTTTTGAGAATTTATCACCCCCCCTATTGTCCTTTCAATCCCAAATAGTATTTAATATTTCTTCTATAAGAGGCATATTGGTGAAAAAATCTAGTGTCGTTGTCCCCAAGAGCCACCCAAATGGCTTGGATTTTCAACCTCCAAGTCATTTCCTCTTGTTCTAGTAGACTATACTTTTGATTCTCCAAGGCCAATAATTCCAATTTTTCTTCACCAGTAAAAAGGAAACCAACATTGGCATCCAAAATCCTTTTCATTTGTTCCTCTATCCTCAAAATATACTCATTAGCTTTGCATTTGTGTTATTTTTCCCATTTTGTTACTTCCTTTTTTAAGATTTTGAGTTTTAAAACTAGAATATCCATAGGACTGCACTCATCAGGTATAGTAAAATCTTGCCAAAATTTCCAAACCATCGTGCATAAATCCCCATTCTGAAGCCACATATTATTAAATTCGAAGGGGTAATTCTTTTTGGGGATTCCCCCATCCAACTGGAGAAGAATAGGCAAGTGATTTGAGATAGTATATTTCTCCACCCAAGTTCTGTACTTCTAAAAGGATTGGATAATATTTGAATCCACAAGAATTCTATCCAATATTTTACTAATACTAGCCTCCACACTCCTCCTATTAGACCGAGTAGGCTCGATCTTGATAGGAATAATATCAATGAGGTTAATCCTAAGGAGAAGATTAGAAAATAAATTAGCAAGAGGATCCAACTGAGTAGAGCAACCCCATAATTCTGAGGAGAACAGAGTAAAGTTAAGATCTCTAGCTAGAATCGGATTTGGAATCCCCAACATTCCACAGGATTCCAAATTATTCCAAAAGAACTCTCTGTTTTTATATGGTCCATAATAGTTTAATATGGCCAGTTCAAGATCAATATTATTAATACACCCCTCTAACAAAATCCCTCCAGTATTCCTATAAGGCTTGAAATTGGTAACTGAAGGATTCCAACATGAGAGAAGCCCCCCCCAAAAGATCGCAGGAGCCGACAACACAGATCTCCCAACCCGAAAATTATTTGAAAAAGTCTCCATAGCTTGAAGTTCACTACACATTGTCTATTGGATTATGATATCAGGGCCCTTAGTAGTTTTTAAGAGTCTAGATAAGGCCCTAACCCTCCCAGGCACATCAACCCCACATACATTAAAGGAAATAAATGACATTTAATCAAGTCCTTGCAAGGGCTAGCTTTCTCTAAGGGCTCGAGGAAAAAGTTAAGTAGAGTAAGAGGGAGTAGGAATCAAAATCTCTGAGAGTCTGATAGATAGGGTTTTATAAGACTTTTAAGGAGGAAATCTCTTCACATATTTATCTTTCTTATTCTTCCTGCGAATGGTGACATTTTGAAACTGCGAGGGATTAACTGAGATACTTCAGAATTAGAAGAGGGGTTTTCTTAATATATATGCAAAGGGTTCTTAAAATCTTAACACAATCAAGAGAAAGGTATTCAGAGGGGACAGAGTCCAATTGGAAAAAGGCCTTCGAAGAATTATTGGTTAAGGTATCGGCATCCTGCAATATTGCAGATACAGGGGAATTTTGGGGTGCCTCAACATTCGACGAGTCTTCAATTTAAAAACCCTTGAAATCAATGGGAACCCTAATTTCAGACCTCATAGAGAATTCTGAGGAACCCCCAATCCCTAAATCCTGGCTACGAACCCTCCCCTCATCAATGCCAGATGGCCCAACAATAAAATCATTTGGGATTATAGAAAAGCCCTCATTCAGACCAACAATATTCTTAGCAACATCCTCCATAATAAGGGAATTTCTCCTATCTAAATATTTTTCAACTAAAAGATCAAAATTCAACTCATCCTTCAATACACCTTCGTAATGAGTGGGAGATTCAGAGGATTGCTAACCTTGTAATTTGCAAAGAATAATTCACCCAAGAAGGAGAATGTTCTGAAGCCAGATTGCATTCCTAGAGCCAAGGCATGTCCTTGTCAAAATCAACCACAGAATCATATGAATACATAATCCTTGAAAGAAAATATAGGTAGTGAGTCTTCACATGACCTATCTTCCGACAGAAATGGAATCTAGAGATAGCCCATCCTTTGTTTAAATATTTTATCACCCCACTCAATCTCCACTTCCACTGGTAGGCCTTTTGTTATGTCAAATTAAACCATAACTAAAAAATTTTTCTTTTCAACCCCATATAGCATTTTCTTCTCAATCATAACAAATATTCCCAACAAATTAGCAAGACCCTCAAATACATTATGAGTCCATAATTCGATAGGAAAACCAGGAAACAAAATCCATAGGTGTCACCGAGTCATCTTCACCCTTTCGAGATCAAATGAAGTGTGTCAATGCTTCAATACCAAGGATCCTTCCTTGATGAGCCAAATTCCTTCTAAAACCCTTGGAATATGCTCAATTTCCGGAAAAATGAAGCAAATCCAACCGTTAACCAACATATTGATTCACGACGCATAGCATAATTTCAGGAGCCAGTTTTTGTTTACCCAATCTATCAATTCCAGTCATTAAACCCTGGTGGACTCAATGCACCCAACCACTGCTCTATTGACTAGGACACCTACCCTATCCATGTTAACATCTCCACCCAACACATATCGCTCTAGGCCTTCCTGAACTTTGTAAGTCTTGAGGCTGCGACGAAACCTAGCTCTTTCACCAATAAGGTGTCTATCCAAATTACCTTTGTTTCTTATTAGAACCTCCACATTCGGTTCCACTACCTTCTCAACAAGCTCGGATTCGATCACATTATCAAGGATCTCCCCTAGAGCATTAAGATGAATGCCCTCCTTCGAACCAGGAGGAGAACGCAGACTCAAGGGAAAGAAATTCCATTCATCCAAGGAGCTATTTAGATTAAAACCCTTCACCGGATCCATCCTCGGAGACCGGAAAAGAAAGTCACCACAAGTATGCAACCAAAAGAACCCCACACTAAAGCACCGAAGTAATAATTACCCTAGTAACCCAAGGGTAAAGTTGTAGGGAACCTAAATATTTTTTTTAAAAAGATAATATACCATATCATACCAAACCTTTGCAAATAGCTGAGCACCCAAGTGTAAAGTAGATAAAAATGAAAAATGAACCTGCAATAAAACAAAAATAGAAAGTTCCCACTTTTTTTCTCTTCTAGGCCAACCGAAACGATTAGCTTGACTCCAAGTCTATTGCAACACTTTTCAATCAAATCTAATTAGGGTTTGCAAAAAAACCCCTAATGTTTCGTCCAAAGTCCCCCCGGTCCCCATAGTCTCAGATAAAATCGTACTTCATCTTAACATCGTATTTGTTTGAATCATCAATATCACTCTTTTTTTAATTGTACTTATTATTAATAAGTATATTTATTCTTTAGGAAGTTTCTTTCCATTTTTTTTTAAATTTCTTTCTTTGATATTTAAATGCTTTCATTATCATAAAATCCAAAAATAAGTAAAACTAAAAGTACTAACATCTTAACAAATACTTATATTTTATTAAAATAAATATTAAATTTATTATTATTTTATTTTGCCATTAATATTTATTAAATTAAAATATTATTTTTATCATTTTATTATTAAAATAGAGAGTAATGTAACTGAAAATTCCTGGGCCACCTTTCTATTTGCAAATGGCTTTTCGTTTAATTAAAGGCCATTTGCAAATAGAAACACGGCGACTCACTCTCTCTTTTCACGAGAAGACTCACCACCTTTCTTTTTCTCCCGAGAAGTTTCAACAACCCTCTCTTGAAAATGGTTAAGATGTCCCCTTCCTCACTGCACATTCGGCTTTTCCTCGTAAACTTCTGATCCAATTTGAAGCATGAGACAATAAAAATCGATCGTTCTGACAGCTGTCAGGTAAGCAGCGCTCTCATTAATTTTCTAACTGCCTCCTTCGTCCCCTTTTTATTCATGTGAAAGAAGCGTTTCCAAGAGTACGCTGAGTTGCTCACACTCTAGATTGAGATTGAAAGTCTTTGATTTTCAGAAACTTTTGGAAAGTGTTTTATGGACATTATTTATCGCTGTCGTCGGTTGGGAAACAAACTTCCATCCAAAAGGAAATGAAATAATGGCACTCCACTCTACTTCCTTTATGGCATTCCATTTTACATGTTGAAGTGTAATATATATATTTTTTAAATGATGGTTTACGGTTTGTTAGAGGGCTATATCTATTCAGAGAATGCCAATACTTAATATTTCTGAGAATCAAGGTATTTTAGAGTTACAATCATTACATAATCAAAGTCTGCTCCGAAGGAGCAAGTGTCACAAAACTAGATTTGAATCCCGGTGGGGAGGATAACAACATTCCTCCCAACCACCCGATCTACACTCAATTGACAAAACTGTAACATGTTGAATATACATGCTTATTTTAATTTCAAATTTTTATTATAAAAGTTAATAACTAGCATAGCCACTTAACTTGTGGTTGGTGAATACCAATAGGTTACAAGTTAAGTGTCACAAATAAGTTATATGCTAATTGTTCTCCATACATAGTTGTAATTGCTCATTGTCTATGCCTCAGCTACATGTTATCACTCACCTTCATCTAGTTAAATGAGTTGTGTGTCAAGAATTGTCGGGTATCTATGCATTTGCTAAGAGTTATCCATGCTTCAATATCCATAAAATCAATGACAATACATATGTTTCATCCTCGTACAATCTAAGAAAAACATAGATGCTAATCCATCCCAAATTCTAATATATAAACACCTATAAATGTAAATATTTGTTCATAATACATTTCTAAATATATATTCTTGCATGCTTTAATAATTAAATATATTAATCCACAAAAAATGCACTTATAAGCATTGGTGGTATTGTCACATACCACTATCTACATCTCTTTGAAATGTCATTAAAAGTCATTTTTTTTTAATTTTAATAAAAAAATTGTATATATTTAATTTCATTAAAAAATGGATATATAAAAATTTATATATATAAAAAAGAAATTTACAACTTGAAAACTCACTTCAACAATGTCTTTAGTTTTTCAATATATAGATGCCAAAGATATAAATTTATTCTATGTTATGGATATCTTCTATATATAAAATTTGTTATTCATAAAGAACTTATGAAAGAAGCAAACAAACTCATGTTTACCATAAATCATTATCGAAATTATCGAAATTAAAGCCAAAATTTCTCACCAAAATAAATCATTTTATCCATTTATTACCTTATTCTATACTAAAATGATCACTCTTCCCCCAAAAAACATTCTATCATATTTATATTACATAATAATTTGACAAAAAAAAAGACATTATATTAGAAAACATCCCCCTCTCTTTCTATATATGTTTGGAAACGAGTGTATTATAATATTTCGGAGTGCATATTAATTATAAACATTTTTACAAACACTTATATATTAAAAAATACAATGATTAAAAAGACATACAAATATTCAATAATGGAATTTTTATTTTTTTAAATTAAAATATTTTTAATAAAAATACAATTACTTACAAAAAAAAATTCATACACTTATTTCTTATTTATAATAAAGAAACATAATTCATAATTCCTTTTTACCTTCTATGTTCTCGTAATTGCCTTCCAGCTTGGCTTCTCCAATTTCACATATATGCTAATTATGTTAATAAAAAAACTTATCACAATATTGTAAAAACATATTTCACATAGGCTAATTATTATTATGTTAATTGAAAAACTTATCACAATATTATAAAAACAATTACAATGTGCAGGGAAGAAATGCACTTGAAATAGACAAATTGAATGTTGGTGCAACTTGGGTAGAACTTTTTAAGAAAAAAATAAATAAATGTTTTACTTTTCACAATGTTAAAAATAATGGTTTTTCTTAAAAAGAATTTACTAATTTAGTTTTAGTTTCTCTTTTATGCATTACTAACAAAGGCAATAATGACGCCTTCATAAACCACCAGCAATAGTGAATGTCCACCTCTTTATCAAATACCAACAAAGACAATAATGGCAATAAACATAGTTAACCAATAGTGAATGTCTACCCTTTTATGCATTACCAACAAAGGCATTAATAACGGCTTTACAAACCACCAATAATGAATGTCTACCTCTTTATGCAATACCAACAAAAACAATAATGACGCCGTTACAAACCACCTATAAGTTACACGGGTTTGGCAATTGAACACCTTATTAAAAAAATAAAAAAAAATTATACGAATTTTACAATTAACACTTTCCAACAAAAGAAAATACAAATATTATATTTGAGCATTTTATATATATTTATTTTAATATATTTTACTTATATTTATTATTCTTTATTTAAAATATATAATTTATTTTATAATTAAAATATAAAATATTAATATTGTTTTTTACATATTGTCGTATGATTTTTTAGATCATAAGTTAATCCAACAATTAACACGCAAAATGGCCTTTCACTTATTGAAAAAGGAACGATGTCTCCCTTTTCCAAGTGGAATGACAACTACTCGTTTTTTTTTCACGACCTTTTTTTTCTTCTCACAGATTTTTCAAGACGCATTAAGTTTTGGAGTAGTGTATTTATTCTATGTTTTGGAATTTACTGTAGGTTTTGTTTACGTGTTTATAAATAGATTAAGCACCCTCTAATACCTTCTTGACACCCAAATGGATACTTTACAAGTAATTAAAAATCATTTTCCAAAAATGATCTCTGTAAATTAATTATCACTTTAAGATTGTTGTAAATCTATTGTTAGAATGTAAAAATAAGTACATGGTCTTGCAATGAATTAACAAACCCAAACCCAAGTAAATGGTTTATGTATAAGTGCAACTTAGACCTAATCAAGAAATCAGTCCTAAAACTACAACATAGTGAAAATAGAAAATCTATGAAAAAAAAAGAAATTAATTAAAATGTGAAGAAATTAAGTCCATAATAACACACATTCTTGTAAATTTAAGTTGAAGAGATGTCACATTCTTGTGAATTTAAGTTGAAGAGATAAACATACTTATTTAATTTTGAATTTATTACATTCTAAAAAGAAAATAAATATAACTAGCATAACAAGCCAATTAATTTGTAGCTGTAAACACCTATACAAGCCACAACCCACAAATTAAGTCCATGAAATTAACCTATAACACACATTTATAACACATTTAACAACCCACAAATTAAGTCCATGAAATTAACCTGTAACACACATTTATAACACATACATCACATTAAGAATAAGAACACACATTTAGATTGATAAGAATGGGCCAACATGTGTTGAATTAAGAACATGTGTTTAGGAGGTCATACTAGTCAAATGGTCGGCACTCGTTTATAACATCTTTTTGGTTTATAGCACCTTTTTATCTTTATGGCATCTTACTAAGAAAAGATTCCAGTCCAAACTATAACATAAACCTATCTAAATCTAAAAATTAAGATATTTGCACTAGTTTTTATATAATATTATAGCGTCTTTATAGCATCTTACTAAGACAAGATTCCAGTCCATTACAACCAAGCAGAAGCCACTATGAAGAGGAAGGTTAAAAAAACAACAATAATATTGATACTCGATAAGCACATGGACATCCATGGTAATCAAATGGGATGATCTCACAAGCATTTTATGTGTAGCTGGAATCTTGATCCAAGGTAATCAAAGGAAGTTAGATAATAGTGCAGCGGCATCTTATATTGATATAAGAGCACATGTTACATAAGAAGACAAACAATGGAAGTATAAGCTACCACAATTAATACTTTCGGGAGGTGGTTGCAGAGGTTTGAACTATTGCGCATCATGAAAATCAAGCACCAATGCGCTTATCATGTTAAGGTGCACCGATGCGTCAATGCAGAATATGGCACATTGGTTACTTAAAAAATAAGTAAGATGTTGTTCGTTTTCCAATTTTTATTTTAAGAATGAAGACATGTAGTGATTTTATTTTTGATTCAATTGAAGGAGAAAAAAGAATGTTAAATCAAATAGTTGATTTTTCAAATTCTATTTCATTCCTTATCTTTACACGTTCAAGTTTTCGCTGCTTGTCACTTCTCTTTTCCCATCCATCTACAAAGTAAATACCAAACTAGTTACAATCATGTTTCGTATGGCGCATGGACGTCTTCCCTACTTGGGCCTCATGTTGGAACTGAATTCTCCTATTTTTATAACAATTACACAATTGCAAAAAATATAAAATAAATGTTGCAAATCTTGGGTTGTTTATCCTTTCACATGTATTTGTTCCTTCGAAACAGTCAATAGCAGTTATGACATTATGTGGTCCTCTTTACACTCAATATAATTGTTTGAATATTCTAAAATACAAACATAGTATTTCCATGTATAGTACATGTATGAATGGTTGTGTTTCGGGAAAATTTAATAGGAAGAACTTGTTATATATCGATGGTCGTCCACACACTCATGGGAACACTGCAGGGTTCATAAATAGTTGTAGGTGTTGATTGTTCAATGCAAATTGTTGATTTTAAGGAAAAATCCAATGACAAAGAGTTCTTTCTGAAAAAGAAGGCATCCAAATTTGTTGTGTTGCTTGCAATATATAGTTTGTCTCCTCATGATGAATTGTTAACAAACTATAACTTGTGTAGACCACCAAATGATTGTCAAAAATGAATTGTATTGGGTCTACCTTTAGATGTCCCCTTGGAGCATAAGAAAATAATCATTCAGTAGTTGTATTTTTGGATTTTCAATGGAATTAATGTTAATGTATTGCTTAATTCCACATTTGTTTTATAAAGTAGTTGATCGCATGTGTACTTTTAGAAAAAAAAAATTACATGCTTCTAATAAATGTTTGGTATAATGTTTCAACATGCCGAATGGATTGCGTTTACTAATATCATTGATTTACTGTTCAATATTTTTGTAACTAGGATTCTGAGGATGATCAATATTTCTTCCATCTACCATTGCACCCGAATGCAATGTCAACTCGAGAGAAGGCCACTAAACAAGTAAAGCTCAGAGAGGAAGCATTGAAGCATGGTTGAATCAACCACCTATTTAATTTCCACTACGTCATGAGTCACCAATTTAGAATATATATAGTAATGTTAGTTCTTCATGGGTCGGAGATGAAAACAATGATATAAAGGTTGGTAAGGATTATTTCTTATGGGATACCCATGCCATGGAGGGAATGTTGTTAAATGCATTCCAACAAGATGAGATTGGGAACGATGTTAATATTGTTGATGCCTTCTTCGAGAGCCCGAAATCCGCTTTCACCACCCCTCTCTTTGGGAATGGATCAAGGTCTACCCAACTAGGGACAACAATGTTGTTGTAAAACTTGAAATCAATGTGTGGTATGTCAGATGCATGCTTCTCGGCACTATTGAGGTAACTAACCATCAGGTCCCCATTAAATCATCGATAAAAAGAGATTTGTTGGATTCTTAATAACAACTTGTACATTTGTATTTCCCACTAATTTCAAGTTACTCAAAGAAAAGGGTACTTCCAAGTGATAATGTCCTCTCGGACAGATGCAAAGAAGAAAATAAACTAGTAAAATAGTTAGGTGTTGAGTGCATATCATATCATGCTTATCTAAATAATTGTATTTTATACAGAGGTGAATACCCAGACAAAGTGATATCTCATAAATGTGGACATGATAGGTACAAGATATCAAAAGAAAGGGTAAGGAACATGGCCCTACTCATAAGATATTAAGGCACCTGCCTATAATCCCAAGCATTCAAAGGTTTTTTCCTTGCAAATAACTATCCATGTTGCATGGGTAGCATGCTTCACACAAAAGTGAGTGAGCTAGTGGCAACATTATATTTCCAAAATATAAAAAATTGTACATAATATATGGTTGGATTTCCACTTGGAAACCCATCCAGCCATTGAACCGAAGTTTGTCATCCTCTTCCTAGTTTATTATAATGCCAAATAATTGTCAAACTATCTAATATTGGAAAAAATATTATCAAACTTCTTGAAAGGACCAAGCCTATGAATAATCTTGCTATCTATCCCTTCCTTATTTACTACTATGCAATTTATCTCCATAGATATCAAACAAAAAACAGTATAGACATATATGAAACTAAGGGTCATTTGAAATGGTAATAGTAGTGGATACCTTAGGCTTTGCTTGTGGAGAGATAGAATTTTTCACCCTTGGAATCCTCTCTCAAAATACCATGTTCATTATCACCTTTGCAAGTGTGTTCAACTTAGCATCCAACTCAACCTGAACTTGAGCTATCAGTTTGAGGGTTTCCTAAAACTGCCTTAGATGCTCTTGGATTTCATCCTACTGGATCAATATATATTTTTCCACCTCTTCCTACTCCATAATCGCTTTTCCCAATAGAGTCTTGAGATACCAATAGAATATAACAATCTTCATATACTTTGTGTCTTTGGTTCTAGATGAACTAGCATCTTCCACTATCGGTCTCATCTCAACCTTGATATCCTCTTAACTGGTAATATTTTTCTCTGCTCCTACCCACTCCTCCATTTTATCGATTTGGACTTGTACTCAACCTAAGACTGATTTATTATAGGTGGGTTTAGCTATAAAAGATTCCTATAACACCCTAAGCATATGAGTGGGGTCTTGTTTCCTTCAAGTGGTGCGCTTTCCCTTGACCATGTTTGTTGTTTGAGAGGTATCCCACACATATGGAGTCTGAAAGTATTTCCTAGAAGAAAAACACCTTGAAAGACAATACCAAATATCTAACAAAGGATTTCGTAGTTCGTACAAGGCCTGCAAATGACTAGACAACAAGGAATTCCACGACCTCTGTGTAGTATACACCAAAAACCTTTCAAATTAACTATCAAACTCAAGCATTTTTTAACATATGAGGAACACTTTCCTGCTGGACCTAGGCTCCGAGGAGTCTGGATATTTTGGCCTTAAAAGGCTTTTCCACCACACTTTGTGAGTTCTATACAAATATTAGATCTCATTTTATAAACATTGGTTCCATTACATATATCTATAATGTGCCAACCCATGAAAAACAAAGTGAGTTTATAATCATATTATTATGAAATCATTCGTTCTTAGAAAGAATATAATTTAATTAAAAATAAGATTTAAAAAAATTATAAATCAATATTGATCTTAATAAACCTTAACAATATCATCAAGTATCGAGGTGCTCTACAACCTAGTATGGGGGATATGTGAATTTGATTTTAAGTGACTCACAATAAAATTTTAATAGTGGAAGTAAAGCTATAGCAGCCAAATTAGCTAATTTACATCCCATAATATGTAGACACCCCTACCTTGATTTCATCCATAATTATGACAATTTAATCCATTCACAAATATTTGCATACACAGTAAAATAAATGCATGCAGAATAAAAATAGGATCACGACAATCAAGGACTTATAATTTTTAGAGAAATATTCCTCCATTTAATTGAAAATGAAGGATGTTCCTACCACCCTTAGGCACTCTCTATCACACTTATCCTTTCTATGAAAAAGGCCACCTCCGAGACGAGGCTATCATTCCACAAGGATGAAGCTCCTTAAATCTACAACTCAAGCAACTCTCTAGTGCAAAAACCCCCTCTATAGCTATCCCAATCGACCAACACTCTTCCCCTCATCTTGCAAAACGAAAGGAATGAGATCCTCTTCTTTGCATGTGGTCCCTCAGGAAATCCCAATTCCCTTCAAATGATCCATCATAGGTTAGTCTTAGAATCTTACCTACTTAGGACTTTGTTGATTCTTAGTTGTAGGCCAGGTTTCCTCTCATGATGGCACCACGTCTATTAGCACCAATTTCCCATGGAAATTTGCATCAATAGGTATGGAGGCTCAAATTTCCTCTCTTTTCCCTTTTGTAATGTACAAGTAAGAGGATCCTGAAAATGATTGCAAGAAAAATGTTCTAAACTCAATTCCCAACCTTTTATTTGCATATTCTCAACTCTCCATGTTGCACTCATGAGGAGCCCACTTTTCACCCTTTAATTTCAGCTTAAGATAATTGATAAATAAAGTTTAATTATGTGATACTTCTTAATAATGGGTTAAGGGGATTTATGATATATTTCTAACTAAGGTTTACAAGTAAGGGGAAGGACTTGGTTAATAGTTCACTAGGGTCATCTATCTTATCTCCCCTTAGCCCCTTTCACTTCCCCCTATTGTTAGCCTCCCATTTCTTATTAATTACATTAATTAAATGTAAATTTATTAATAATGAGTTTGGGTCACATTATTTTCAAAACATTTGTAATAAAGTGGAAGGAAAAAATGCAAATGTAAATTAAAGTTTGTAGTCTATTTTCTGTATTTTGTACTTTGTGGTGGGTAATTTTGTTTTGGTAAAATCGAAATTTAGAAGTGTTCAAATTGTGTTTTTAAATCCATAAATAGATTCAACACCCTCAAATATAGATATAAAATATATTCATAATATTTAGACTATACCTTAAAATTTTAGTTATTGATTAGATTGATTGAGAGGTTTCCCAATATTAACATGAAAATGTTTGGAAATCAAATGAAAAATATTAAACCTAAAAAATTGAATAATAAAAGTTGAAATTTTAATTAAATTACTTTAGAAATAATGTAATATAAGAAACAGTACCGAAGATCAAAGATAAACTCAAACTAGACCAACCTTAATGTTTGAATAAGATTACTCAACAAAATAGACTAGAGATTGAAACTTCAAACCTTAACTTCCAAAATACATAAAACTTGAAAATTTTAATTACAGAATGGTCTTTTTTTTTCATAAAATTTAAGAATCAGTAAAATTAAAAATACTTACATATTAACATGTATTTGTATTTTATTAATATTAAATTTATTATTATTTTATTTTATAGTTTATGTTCTAATAAATTAAAATATTATTTTTTTCTTCCGATTACCATCTTTTTCAAACGTTTACATCAAACTCCTTGGCCACCTTTATATTTGCACATGGCTTTTCGTTTACTGAAAAGCCATTTGCAAATAGAATCACCTCGACTCACTCTCTCTTTTCATGAGAAGACTCACCACCTTTCTTTCTCTCCCGCGAAGTTTCGGACAGCTGTAGCCTGTGGGGTAGGCAGCGCTCTCATTAATTTTGTAACTGCCTCCTTCCTCCCCTTGTTATTCATGTGAAGAAGAAGCCATTCCAGATACTACGCTGAGTTGCTCACACTGTAGATTGAGACTCGGAGTCTTTTTCATGCTGGATTTTCAGAAACATTTGGAAAGTGTTTATAGACATTATTTATCGTTGTCGTCGGTTTGGAAACAATCTTCCACCAAAAAGGAAATGAAATGATGGCACTCTACTCTACTTTCTTCCAGATGTTGACATTTAAATCTGCTTTTGCAAAATGTTCATAAATGTTATATAAAAATCGAAAATTTATAAGGTTATTCAGCTTGGAAGTTTTATAAGGTTATTAAGCTTGGAAATTTTATAAGGTTAATAAGATTGAAATTTGATGGGCAAATGGTTTATGAAACAGTCATCAATACATCAAAACAATGATTATATGTTAAATATTTTGATGGTGCCCACCGCATCAACCTGAGAATTCAGAAATTCCTCCGATTAGATAACTCCTTCATCACCATCATATGCATCAAAACAATGATTATATGTCAAATATTCTGACGGAGCCCACCGCATCAACCTGAGAATCTAGGAATTCCTCCGATTAGATAACTCCATCACCATCATATGCATCTTTAGATAGCGAATTGGCCAAAGTGTTGTGATGACAATATATATGTTCAAAGGAAATCTCGTTGAAAAATAGGATTTTCTCCCTAATCCTGCCGCACCATTGATAGAGAGAAGTAACATTTAAATTGAACTCCCCTAGCACCCATTTAATTTTTACTCTAGAGTCCCCAAAAACTGTCAACTTCCGAAGGCCAAACGAAATTGAAACAGTAAGCACACACCAAAGTGTTAATAGCTCAGACTTTGTATCAATGCCCTTCCCACAACTCGTCTTGAGTGTATAGTAGTGATCCTTATTTAGAAATATAACTCCTCCCATAGCACAGAGGCCATCACTTGCAGCCCCGTCAAAGAAAGCAACCAGTCTATGATAGTCAAGGACAAGGGAAATATCTTTTTTTTTAGCGTTCTTCCCATATTCGTGCATTGATCCTTGATAACCTGAACAATCCAGTTGAAGGAACACAACAAACTGGGAGACCCATTTTCAAAAATGATTTCGTTCATGTTATGCCAGATGGCCCAAGAGATGACCGCAGGAAAAAAAGGGAACCTCTTGCATTTCTCGTTCCAGTTAAGAGGACAGCCACCAAACGGATCGATACCCCACCAATTATATTCATAAAATTTGGTAAAAAGAAACAAATAATAATCTATTTTTAATGTCCCTTCCAAATCTGAACCTATGACCTCAAGAAGAAACATGTATACTCTTAACCATTAGACCCACTAGAGTTGTATATATATATATCATTCATTAAAAGCACAAATATTCAACATAAATTATATAATGAATTTTTATTTTTTGTCTGGTATTCAAGAAATGTGGTAGTTTTTGAAGACAAAAGGCCCTCTATTAATACTACAATATGCAGAATTTTACTAGCTATTTCTAACTACTGCAAACATACTGGTAACACAAAAGTCATTAAGTCTACATCCTTCAGCTACTCTTATCATAGACCTGCAGCCTTCTTCGATGGATCAGCATTGGATGGCCTATGTGCTATTGGTGGTGTAATCTACATCAGCATGGATCATTTTTATACTTTGAAGCTCAAATGTGGCAGTGGCACTAACACCAAGGCTGAATTACTGGTCCTTTGGTGCGTTCTTATAGTTTCGAGATATTTTGGTTTACATGAAATTTCAGTCTTTGGTGACTCCTGAGTGATGATCAAATGGGCACAAGGGGAATTTAATTTAAATGTGATCTCACTTCATCAATGGTGTTGCAGAATCAAGGAAGTCATGGGTTTTTTCAAGAACATCTCCTTTGAACATATTAATAGGCAGCACAATTCTCAGGCAGATGTATTATCCAAAGAAGCTGATGAGGGTATTGAAGGTTTTATCAGATGGGAAGAATTTCATGAGAATAAACTTCTTGATTCGAATTAGGTTTTTTGGTCTTGTCTGTAACTGCTATATTTTTTTGTTAGTTTTTCCATTGAGCACTATGTCTTGATTATGTGTATGAACTTTTTGTTTCATATGATGGATTATTATGCACCCATAGTGTAATACGGAATGGTATTTTGGTTGATATAATGCCTTCCATATGTATAAGTCTTGATTTCATCGACTTATTTGTGTGTACTATTTGATTCATAATAAATACCAGTAATACAATTTTGTTCTACTGAAAAAAAAAAAAAAAAAAAACTTCAATAAATATAAATAAAATTATATAATAATTTCTTAAAAATAACATAGTTACTAAAAACATAATTCATAATTCTTTTTACCATCATCATTCTCTTCGAAATTGGCTTCTCCAATTTCACATATTTAAAAAAACTTAATACATCATTATAAAAGCATTTATCGCCCCAAGTTAAAAAATCAAGAATACAAGGTGTATAAAATTGAAAAAGGCCTTATGTAGTCTATAAAAACAAAAACAAGGCCAAAAAATGATACAGCAAATTGACTCTTACAATAGAAGTGGTTATACGAGTTTGACAATTGAACACCTCCCCCCAAAAAGCAAATACTTATTACACATGAGCAAATATTTTACATATATTTCACATTTATTTGTTTTAAATATTTTACATATATTTATATTTATTTAATTTAAATATATAATTTATTTTATAATTATAAATATGATATGTAATAAAATATTAATATATTTTCCGCATGTGGTCAAATCTCATATGGTTGGTTTCATGGGTCACGATTGTTGCCATCTTCGAGACATTTCTATATATATTGCTTGATTTCAAACTCATACCACGGTTATCAGCATTACAAGTACTAAAATACCAAATATATAAATATTTAGAAGTTTGTTTTTACAGAATCATCTTCCATTTCCAAACACGTACTCCAATTGCAAACAATAAATTCACATTTTTCATGGCCACCTTTTCACATCTGTCATGGCCACCTTTCTATTTGCAAATGGCCTTCCACTTATTGAAAGAGGAACGACGTCTCCCTTTTTCACGTGGAATCACAGCGACTCGCTTTTCTTTGTCACGGGCTTTCTCCCCTTTCCAAGAAATTTCAGAGATTTTCCTTCTTCAAGACGCATGAAGCTTTTCCTCGAGAACCTCGGATCCAATTTGAAGCATGAGGCGGTAAAAATCGAGCAACTCGGATAACTGTTGCGTAGCCATAGCTCCCGTTAATTTTCTTGCAGCTTCCTTCCTCTCCTTCTCCTTGTTATTCATCTGAAGAAGCTTTTGCAAATACGAAGCTGAATTTCTAACAGTCGCTCCCATCTTCTTCAGCCTCTTCTCCTCTTCCATGCTCAGTGCTCTGCTTAGCTGAGAAATGTCGAATGTTGTGTTAAACTAAAAGCAAGATTTAGCTCACAAAACCATAAACCCTATTTTTAAGCGTTAACGTGGCTGCCAACGGTAATCAATTCTAACTAAGCAATTGGGATTAAATAGAAAACATTAGGAGTGAATTATTACCTGAAGGAATGATGCACCAGGTTCCAGATCTGAATTTGAAACTATGTCCTTGGATTGCATGTGGGTATTATGATCCTCGTAGATGAGCTTCGCTAAAGAAAAGCTTCGCACTATTCTTTTTCTCTGCTTTTCAGTCTCACGGTCTAGTTTCAAGCTCACTTCACGTTCTTCACTGGAGGCAATCAGCTTCTTCTGGTAAGCCACCACGGCCTTTACAAATTCCTGTAGTTTATTAAAATGTAATGAAATCAAGCCCATAATAACAGACATGCTTGTCAATTTAGGTCTAAGAGATAACAGAAATGATTCAAAACTAAAACCTAAAACTTAAAAATAGAAATTCAAAAAAACACACACATTTATTTATAAGAACACAGCATTTATAAGAATAAGAACAGCTTCAGTGGGCGTATAAGACAAGTACTTATAATGGGCCTATAAGAACAGTATTGTTCTTGATAAGAACAGGCTAACAATATTTATAAGAACAGCTTGAGTGGGCTTATAAGAACAGTATTTATAAGAACAGCTTGAGTGGGCCTATAAGAACAGTTTTTATAATAATTGAGTGGGCCTATAAGAACAGTATTTATAAGAACAGCTTAGCTGCTTGAATGGGCTTATAAGAACAGTATTTATAAGAACAGCTTGAGTGGGCCTATAAGAACAGTATTTATAAGAATTGAGTGGGCCTATAAGAACAGTATTTATAAGAACAGCCTGAGTGCGCCTATAAGAACAGTTTTTAAAATAATTGATTATAAGAACAGTTTTTAAAATAATTGAGTGGGCCTATAAGAACAGTATTTATAAGAACAGCTTAGCTACTTGAATGGGCTTCTAAGAACAGTATTTATAAGAACAGCTTGAGTGGGCCTATAAGAACAGTTTTTATAATAATTGAGTGGGCCTATAAGAACAGTATTTATAAGAACAGCTTAGCTGCTTGAATGGGCTTATAAGAACAGCTTGAGTGGGCCTATAAGAACAGCTTTTATAATAATTGAGTGGGCCTATAAGAACAGCTTAGCTGCTTGAATGGGCTTATAAGAACAGCTTGAGTGGGCCTATAAGAACAGTATTTATAAGAACAGCTTAGCTGCTTGAATGGGCTTATAAGAACAGTATTTATAAGAACAGCTTGAGTGGGCCTATAATTGGCCTATAATGGGCCTATAAGAACAGTATTTATAAGAAGTGAGTGGGCCTATACGAACAGTATTTATAAGAATTGAGTGGGAGTATGCCTAACGGACAGCTTGAGTAGCGCAACGATCGAGTGGGTCTATAAAAATAGTATTTATAAGAACAATTTAATTTGAGTGGAAGTGGGCCTAATGAACTGTTTAAGTAAACTTAAACGTTAAGAACATGTATAACAAACTTAACGATTAAAATGTTATGTGTTATATAATAAACTGACCGTGTTTAAGAGAGTGAACTCACGGTCAATAATTAACCAGAATAGGAGATCATAGCAGTCAAATGGCACTGGTTATATAATATTATAGCATATTTTCATCTTTATGGCATCTTCCTAAGAGAATTACAGTCCAAAATATAACATAAATCCATATAAAACTTAAAATTAAGATATTTCCACTGGTTTTGGTTTTTATATAGTATTATATAGCATCTTTATAGCATCTTACTAAGACAAGATTCCAGTCCACAATATAGCAAATAAATCCATGTAAATCTTAAAATTTAAGATATGGTTTTGGTTTCTATATACTATTATAGCATCTTACTAAGACAAGATTCCAGTCCAGCACAACCAAGCTGAAGCCACCATGCAGAGAAATATTAAAAAAAGCAGCAATAATATTGATACCTGATAAGCACATGGACATCCTGGGTAATCAAAGACAGTGGTCTCGCAGCCATTTTCTGTGCAGGTGGCATCTTGATCATCGTGCCTCATACGTTCAGGGTGGAATTGGAGACCCATAATGAACTTGCCCTCCTCTGGATTGTATACATCAGGATCATAAAAGGCTTCGATCAAACCATCTGGAGCATACGCCATCGGTCTAAATCTCTCTGCCAGCCTCTTTACGCCCTGGAATCCAATTAATTAATAGCCATCAAGTCAATCCGCAATAGATGGATCTCATGCCAGGTGAATCCTCATTCATTGAAGGTAAATAAATCCTCAGAAATTGTAACACCTATTTGCTATAAATATTACCTGATGATGATAACTGTTAACCAGAATTTCCTGCATGGTATCCCCCTTTAATGATTCCTGAAACCATGCCTGAAGTGGAGTGTCTTTAACAACTTGGACAGGGTGTCTATGCCCATCGTAGTTATCATAGTTCAAGTGCTCAACTTTGACACCTGGTTTTTTAGAAAGCTCCTTCTCTACATCCTGTACAAAAATCCATCCTGCTTTGCATTATTACTAGATCTAATATCAAATAGTAAATACAATATCATAAGTTCAGATAAAATCAAATTGGGTTTACCTGATATAGGGTTCCTCCGCAAGCCACATTAAGAACCTGAGATCCTCTGCATATACCCAGATATGGTATATTTCTCTCTAGACAGCGTCGTGCAAGCTGCAATTCTATGGAATCCTTGGTTCTGTCAATGGCAGTATCGCTGCTGTGTAAACTCCTAATTTCTTCAAGTTCTTGAGAAGAGAGACATGACATATCGTTTTCATATAACGAAGGATCAATATCCTCTCCCTCACAAAGAAGAACTCCATGAATTGGCTCAAAGCTGTCCAGCAGCAGGTGTACTCCTGCAACTCTGGGCACAATAACTGGAACTGCTCCATATTTTACAATCAGATCTAGGTGATATTCTCCTGCATGCAAAACCTTCCATCCTAATTAGATATCATTCCCACTTTCAATTATTGATTTCCACACAATACACACAGCAGAGATCAATGTGGATTCCAGAATTCAAGGGTCCCAGATTCATGGATTCCAGAATTTCTGGTCCCAGATTCATGAATTACTAGAAGAAATACAGGACAGTAGAATCGTAAACATATATACATACCTACGAAATCGACAAATTTGTTCTTACGAACGGTTCTTCTGGAGACTATGAGAACCCTTGGAAGTACTGAAGAAATGATCTCGGAGGAGCTGTGATCAACCATTTTAGCTTCGAGGCTCTGCTTAATGGAAATATGATCAAAAGCAGGGAAACTCCAGGATTCAATGGTTCGTTAGGATGAACTTATTAATAATAAGGAGGCTGCCAGCTGGATCGATGAGGGTTTGGTTTGGCCCTGTGTTGACTTAAATATAGCGTCCCAGCATTATCTGCAACACCAGATCTAGCGGGTTGACACCTCAGCTTTACGTGGCGTCCCGTCTTCTTTTATTTATCTGGACAGCAAATTCTGTCGTGCAATGAGCTTGCTTTTCTCTATCCTTTCATCGTTTAGCTGGTTTAAAATAAGGTTATATTAGTTCATTAATTAATTAATACGCCAACGCACTCAAGATTTAGACATTGATCTGTTTACAATCGATGCAATGCACCCGACCATTATTCAATTTGTTGACACCGTCAAAGACATCACGGTTACGATTCTTGGTCAATATTATGCATTTATTCCAAATCCTGTTTGGAAAATTGTATGGATAAAGTTGGTTTGTTTTTGTTTTTTAATTTTTTTGGTAAGTGGTAGTATCCTTGATTAGTATGGTTGGATTTTAGTATTTGTGGGGTTTAGAACCACCTTTTTGTTTAGGGATATTTTAACCATTATTTACTATGGATTGAGTAGTTTTTTAGTCAATTTGATTATATTTTGAGTATTTTCTCTCAACTAATCACCTCTAAAAATAATTAAACCTAGATACCTTGCTTAACAAAATGAAATAACAAGAATTTACTAAAAAATTATTATTGAAATATAAAAATAAGTTAATTTTTAATTAAAAATTATTTATTAGAAATAAAAAATGCTTTCAAAATAAAAAAAATTTATTTTATTGATAGAAATATCCCAAAATAAAACTTATATTGGTTGGTTGAGAACATTGGTTACTATAAAGATCCGATATATTATGATAAACATTGAAAATACTATATCACATGTCTAAAACTTCCCAAATTTAATGGGATGGACATGACCAAAAGTTAAGGGTTACCCCACCAGGCCCCACATTTCTCTCACTGCACATATTAATTTGTTAATTTAATTGATATTTTATAAACTGTGATAATCGCTCTATCAAATTTGAATGCATAGTATTTGCAAGTAATAATAATATTTAAAAAATGGTCGTCGCTGGCAGGGTCGGCGAGAGCATTCCCGGCAAGTGGGAGAGTAACTGCGTAGGATAAAAGACAACCAAAATGTTTTGCTTTTTCAATGATATTGGGATAAAAATTGGTTAAAATTTTTGTTGGAAATTGTTGTTTTAGTAATTTTATAATTTTAGTAATTGGGGTTATTTGTTCTAAGCTAATTGTTTAATTTTTGATCGTCAAAATTGTGATCTAAACACTCCAAATTACAATTTTGGCAAAAATTACTCTACCGAATTCAAACGAATGAAAACATTTTAGTTAATCCTTATACAACTCCAAGAATAACTATAAAGTGCATAAATATGACAGGGACTCATTTTCCAATTTAATATTTGAAATAAAATCCATAACGATAAACATCACTTTCAAAGCTCAACCTCCACTGACTTTCATTGCAATTCCAAATCACTATTATAAAATGAATTTACTTGTTATGGATTCTTAGGTCTTAAAATGAATTCTTCAAGTAAACTATATTTTATGTTGTTTTAATAATATTTTTTAAAATGATCATGACTTAATTTTTACTTAATTAAAATTAAAAGATATATCTCTATGTTTAAATATTATTTTAAATGTATTTATATTTTTTTTTGTTGATATCTAAACGAGTGTTATTATCGTAGAGAATAGCTTCAAAACAATTAAGAAAGATGGTAATGTGTGTTCTAACTTATCTAACCGTTCCTTGAATATCTTACATGGCTATCTCTTCATACAAATATTAATTTAAAAAATCTATATTTACGATCAGTTAAAATTAAATTTAATCCTAAACACATGGAAAATGTAGCCAAAAGTGACTATGTATTAAATCTCAAACCTTCAACATGCACGACACCCCAAATTTTAATTTCAATATTTTTTAAATAATTCACGTGATTGTAGTCACAAAATTGGCTTATTTAAGTTGTCACATTCATAACTTATCTAGTAGTGTACTCTACTCTATTAAGCATTGTTGGTAGTTGAAGCAAGAATGAAACAACAACAATCACACAATTGAACACAGAGATTTTATGTGGTAAAACTCTTAACAAGGAAACATTCAGAGGAAAACAGTATCGGTATTCTTATTATTCAACAATGGAGAATAACCATTTCTCACACATACTCTGGTGATTTACTAATTTTGTCTCTACGGGCTTACATGGATATATAGAATCTCTTACTCAGTTACGTAAAATTGACCAATTAAATGTACCCCTATCCATATTCTAACTTGGGCTATTTTGTTTCAACCAAAGGCAAAATAATATGGATCTAAAAGATGCCCATATCCAAATCCATGGGAAATTGGTTGTCACCATTTGAACAATCTCCACATTGACAACAATTTACCTAATACCTTGCCCTTGTTTATTCATCACCTTTCCTGCAAGCCAAGAGAAGCCAAGCACCACCGTAGCTTCTCTAATGTTACTGATTTCGTAAACATGTCTGCACAGTTCTTTTGAGTATGGACCTTTTCAAGAGTTACTCCACCTTCATCAATAACCTCCCTTGCGAAATAGTATTTAATAGGAATATGCTTAGTTTTACTATGAAACAAAATGTTGTGAATGGGGAGAGGGATTTGAAAGTGATGGAATGAAAAACCCTAGTGGAGGTATTGTGGAACCCTAAGGTAAAGTGCTGAAGGAAAGGTATTATGGTGGAATATGAGCCCTCATTGACTACATCGAGGACTCGTGGAGAGAGGAGGAATTTTTTTCCATGTGGACAGTCCTTTGGCACATGTGGCTAGGTATGTCAAGTTTGTTGGTAGCATAACAAAGGGGGCATCTAATGAAGATGACCTATAGGATTTTTCCATCCCTCCTTTACTTGGTCATTGTAATTGAGTGTTAGAACCTTCAAAGGAAGTAGCCGATGGAAGAGATAAGGTTGTGGATTGTTCTCGATCTCTTGTCTGAGTAGAGACAGAAAGCATTGTTTGAGGGGATTTCCTACTCAGAGGAGAAGGTTGGAGGAGATTTGGTGTGCCCCCATTGATTGCTTCGAAGGGTTTGGAGGATTTAGGGTTTGTGGGTATTGAGACAAGGGAGGTAGTGCACAGTGTCAAAATCCCTATGGATATCATGAAGGGTTTGAAGCATAAGAGGAAGAAGGTAATCAAATTGCAAGGAAGTGGGGTTACCTTGTTTGAAGCAAAGGATGTTCAAGTGGCACTGGTGGTTCAATGCTGGGAAAACCCTAGTAGGGAATCTTTTAGGAAGAAGGAATAATGTGTATTACCTAAATAGTTGGATTTAGCACTCCTAGTGTCTTATATTGGATTATGGAACCATTTTCCATTTTCTTGAGAAATGTTAGATAGGGTTCATCTTCAAATCCTTAGAGGATGCGAACAAAATATTGAGAGGAATCGCGATGAGGCATACTTGTCCATCAAACCATCGAAACCTGCTTTCAATGCTGATGAGGAATTCATCAAGTCTACTCATCCTAGGTAAAGCAAACAAGGCTTCCCATGGAACTGTGGAATGACCAACCTCTGAAGGCCATTGACAACACATTAGGTAAGTTTATCTTAGGAGATGACTCCTATAACACCAGCACTGCATAAATACTGGTCGAAATCAATGTCAATTTGGGGCTCTTTCAATATATGGAGATCGAGGTGGGTTCTTGAAAGCATTTGCATATTTTAGATTATGAAATATTCCATTTCCATTGTGTTCAATGTCACTTGTATGGCCACACTGTAAGTGATTGCGAAAAAAACTTCGTGAAGAAGGTATTGAGAGTTAAGGAACCTAGGGTTTCCTATAGCTATGAAGGAAATGAACCTTCTTCAACAAATGTGTCTATTCCGCTTATTGAAGAAAGAAGTTGTCCAGGAATTTGATTCCCTGGCTCCTCTTATGAAGGTTGAAACTGTGCGGTGAGAGGAGGTTCTTATTTGAACTCACATTATCCATTTCAAGGCTCCGAGCTCTCCAAATCGTTGGTCATCTGACTTCATAGACCTTTATTCCTCCCCAAAGCAAAAGATGAATGATATTTGGAAGAATAGTATTACCTCTACAAATATCGAATTAAATAAGGCCTCTCCAATTGAAACCCTGGATGAAAAGACGGGTCTCCCCGCTAACAATAAAGAGGCCTCAAACTTGGTGGTTGTTCCGGAGGGAAATTCAAAACAAGGGGTCCTCCTTGGTTGATCCCCCTCTAGAAAGCATGAATTTTCCTACAAGTACTAAGGTGATTAATATTTCCAATGATTTAGATTCTAGATATAGTAGCTTTCGAGCTCTTCCAAGGACCTCAAGAGGGCCTTGGACTGAGGTCTCATCCCCTAGAAGCAAGGGAGGTAGTCATTATCATCTTTGTCCCAGAACCATTCATCATTCCTATATTAGAAATCAATATGAGGGGCTAGGTACTAATGCCCTAAAGGATCCAAGAGGTGCTAAATTTGGTTGTAAATCAACCATAAAGCACACTCGAAATTGGGTTATTCGTGAAATAAACTAGGGAAACCAAAGTGTTCTTCTAGGGGTTCTTAGAGCATTAAATACCCCAGGTAGGGTTGTCCCATGAAGATCCTCCCCTTTAATGTGAGGGGCTTAGGGGGCCAAGTCCCTCACATTAAAGGAGAGGATCGTCATGGGACATGGTGGAATTCGTCGATGTCTTTGATAAACTCTTTTTCAACATTTTTCATGCCTTTACATGATGGTATACCGTTTTGAACTAGGAAATTCTTTGAAACTCCTCAATATTGATGGACCGTATGAGGGTCAAGAAGATTTTTGGTTGTCCTTAATGGCATGTCGTTGGATTAGGGCTGAAGAGCTCATCTTGGGTGGAGACCTCAACCTCCCTCTGAATAGAGGGGAGGTGTGGGGCTCTTCGGCTAGAGATGACCATTTAGCATGTTTATTTCTTGAAAAGTTTGAATCATAGGTATCGGTGGACATTGAACCACTAGAGATCAAGCCAACTTGGTTTAACAAATTATCTGGGGATGGAGGCATTACAAAGCATTAAGACGCATTTCTTATTCATCACACTTTTATGGAGACTTTAAATAGATTTAGCTCATTGGTAGAGCTAGCTAGGGTATTTGACCATTTCCTTATCGTACTAGAGCTAAGTCTTGGTGGGAATAATCCATATCCTCCCTTCAAATTCAATCATGTATTGTCATAGAATGATGAAATCAAGGATATGATTAATGATGCATGGAAGAAATATGACACTATGTTGGTATAACCTGCAAGTGTTCAATTCATGAAGTCTTTAAAATTGTTTAAGTAACACGTTATCCCTTGGGATCATGACCATCTTATTTCTAGAGACAAATTGAGGTAGATCTATAAAGGCTATCTAAAACTTATTATGATGGTATTTTATTATAAGAGGTTAATTTAGCAATAAAAAGGATGGAATCTTAGAGAACAAAACTAATTTGAACATGGGGAAATATTGGAGGATTAAAAGTCGTGCTACTTGGATCACTTCTCGCGATCAAAACACCACATATTTTCACAACTTTGAAAATTTCAGGAAAAGCATCAATACGATCTCAGACTTGAAAGATGAGGAAGGGAATAATGTTTAGGTATTTCAAGGCCAAGATGACATAGGATTAAGGTACTTCTCCTCATTACTTAAGGAACCTGAGGGTGTTAATATTGAATATACTTTAAAGGTAACCTCATTCTATCCTAGAATGGTTAAGGAAGAGGATAAGTATGCTTTGTTTAAGGAGGTTTCTAGAGAATAGCTCTTAAAGGTAGTGACTTCCTTCCAAAAACAGAGAAGACTAGGGCGTGATGAGTGGCCAATTGATTTTTTCATGAACATCTTTGACTTAGTTGGTGATGATATCCACATTATGGTTTAAGAGGTAAGGTCACATTTCAAAGAAAGATCGTCTTGACTCTTTTGATGGTTATAGGCTAAATTCCTTACAAATGTGCCTATACGATAACATCTAAAGCATTGCAAATGAGATTCAAGCCTCTATTATCTAGATATATAGATCCTGAGAAGTTTGGTTTCCTTGAGGGGAGACTAATACACGAAGCAGTTGGGTTTTCATATGATACCCTTCACTCTATAAATGTGTCTAACATTCCTGCTTATGTTCTCAAACTTGATCTTTCCAAGGATTATGATCATGTCTCTTGGATTTTCCTTAGACTTTTACTATTACACTTTGGCTTCTCCCTTGAAGTTGTTAAGTGGATTATCAGTTGTGTATCTACTGCAAGCTTCTATGTCCTTATTAATGGATTTGCATCCTCCTTTTTCCATTCCTCTAGAGGATTGAGGCAGGGATTCCCTTTATCCACTTACCTATTTTTCATTCATTGATGAGGGCCTTAGTAGGGATTTACACTAGGTGAGATATTAGGGTTAGTTTGAAGGAGTCAAAATTGCAAGAAATGTTTCTATTTCCCACCTCCTTTTTTCAATGAAATACTACAAGAAAGCTAATTGGAATTGGCTCCTTTCCAGAATTGAAGGATTAGATAGTGATGTAATAGATGGATTTCAAGAGGAGGCATATTGGTTTTAATTAAGTATGTAATAGAATATATACCGGTATACTGGCATAGTTATTCTTGCAACTATTCCTAAAGTAATATTGGGAAAATTACCATTGGAAGGACAATAATAAGTACAAAGGTGCCCATTTGACTTGATGGGTTTCAATTTCTAAATCTAAAAAATTTGGTGGTTGGGGTATCATGGACTTACATATGTTTAGTAGATCACTTGATGCCGAATCCATTTGGAAATTTCTAACAAAATATAGCTTATGGTGTAGACTCATTCATCATAAATACATGGCCCCGCTTAGCCTAGTTGATTGGATTAGGAGCCAAGAAAATATACTCATGAGGAATTCATCAAGTCTATTCCAATCTAGTTAAAGTTGGAAAGGTTTCCCATGGAATTGTGGAATGAACAACCTATGATGGCCATCGATGGCACATTAGGTAATTTTTTATTAGCAGATGACTCCTATAAGACCAGTATTGCATGTTATGTATCTAAAATACAGGTTGAAAGCAATGTCAGTTTGGGAATCTTTCAATCTATGGAGATCAAGGTGGGTTCTTGAAAGCATTTCCATATGTTAGAATATGAAAACTTCCCCTTCCACTATATTCAATGTCACTTGTATGGCCACACTGTAAGTGATTGCAAAATAAACTTCATGAGGAAGGTCTAGAGAGTTAAGGAACCTAGGGTTTCCTGTAGCTATGAAGGAAATGAACCTTCTTCAACAAATATGTATATTCCCATTACTGTGTCTGAGAAAGAAGTTATCTAGGATGTTGATTCCCTCGATCTTATTATGAAGATTTAAACTGTGCAGTGAGAAGAGGTTCCTATTGGGGTTCACATTATCCGTTTGGAGGGTCATGGATCTCCAACTCCTTGGTCATCTAAATTCCTAGACATTTATTCCTCCCCCACAAAAAAGATGAATGCTATTTGGAAGAATAGTATTACCTCTGCAAATTTTGAAGTAATTCAAGCCTCTCCAATTGAAGCCCTAGATGAAAGTATGGGTCTCTCGTCTAATAATAAAGGGGTATCAAACTTGGTAGTTTTTCATGAGGGAAATTCAAATCAAGGGGGTCCTCCTTCATTGAACCCCCTCTACAAAACATAATTTTTCCTCCAAGTACTGAGGTGATTAATATTTCCAATGATCCAAATACTAGAGATAGTAGCTTTCGGGCTCTTCCGAGGACCTCGGGAGGGATTGTAAATAAGGTCTCGTCCCCTAGGATCAAGGGAGGTAGTCATTATCATCTTCATCCAAGAACCATTTGTCATTCCTATATTAACAATCACTCTAATGGGATGGGTACTGATTCCCTAAAGGATCCATGAAAGTTGGTTGCAAATCAGCCATAAAACATGGTCAGGATCAAGTTAGTTGTGAAGTAAACTAGGGAAATAAAATTCTTCTTCTAGGGGTTCTCAGAGCATCAAATACCCTAGGTGGGGTTGTCCCATGAAGATCATCCCATTTAATGTGAGGGTCTTGGTGGGGGGAATCCCTTCACATTAAATGAGAGGATCTTCATGGGATAGGGTCGAATTCGTTGATGTCTCTGATAAAAAGAATTTCAACATTTTTCAATATGCCTTTGCATGATGTTATACAGTTTTGAACTAGGAAAGTCTTTGCAACTCCTCAACATTTATAAACCATATGAGGGTCGAGAAGATGTTTGGTCATCCGTCATGGCATGTGGGTGGATTAGGGATGAAGAGATCATCTTGGGTGGAGATCTCAACCTAACTTTGAAGAGAGGGGAGGTGTGGGCATCTTCGGCTAGAGGTGGTCATTTAACATGTTTCTTTCTTGAAAATTTTGAATCATATATTCTAGTGGACATTGAGCCACTAGATATCAAGCCAACTTGGTTCAACAAACACTCTAGGGATGCAACCATTGCAAATAATTTAGATGGAATTCTTATTCATCACACCCTTATGGAGTCTTTGAACAACTTTAGGTGATGGGTAGAGTTAACTAGGACATTTGACCATTTCCTAATCGCACTAGAGCTAAGAATTGGTGGGAATAAGCCATGTGCTCCCTTCAAATTCAATCATGCATTGTCATATAAAGATGAATTCAAGGAGATGGTTCATGATTTATGGAAGAAATAAGAACCTGGGTTGGTAGAACCCACAAGCGTTCAATTCATGATGTCTTTAAAAAATTGTTTAAGGAACATGTTATCCCTTGGGATCATGACTGTCTTATTTATAGGGACAAAAATTTGAGACAAATTGAGGTAGATATGGAAAGGCTATATAAAAATTATTATGATGGCATTTTCTTAGAATAGGCTAATTCAACAATTAAAGGGATGCAATCTTAGAGAACAAACTACTTTTGGAAAGGGAGAAAGAGTGGAGGATTAAAATTCATGCTACTTGGCTTTCTTTTGGTGATCAAAACACTAAATATTTTCACAAGTTTGAAAATGTTAGGAAAAACATCAATACGATATGGGACTTGAAAGAAGAGGAAGGGAATAATGTTTAGGCATTTCAAGGCCTGGATGAGCTAGGATTAAGGTAATTCTCCTAAATACTTAAGGAAACTGAGGGGGTTGATATTGAATATACTTTAAAGGTAATCTCATTCTATCCTAGAATGGTTAAGGAATATGATAATTATGCTTTGTTTAAGGAGGTTTTTAGGGAAGATCTCTTAAAGGTAATAACTTCCTTCCGTAAACAGAGAATCCTAGGCCCTGATGAGTGTCCAATTGAGTTTTTCACAAACTTATTTGACTTAGTTGGTGATGATATCCACATCATGGTGGTTGAACATGTAAGGTCACAAGATAAGATCTCAAGAAGTCTTAAATCCACTTTTTTAGCTTTAATTTGCAGGATCGTCTAGACACTTGTGATCGTTATAGGCCAAATTCCCTCTGCAACTATGCCTATAAGATAATACCTAAAGTATTGGAAATGAGATTCAATCCTATATTGTCTATATATATAGATCTTGAGTAGTTTGGTTTCCTTGAGGGGAGACTAATACATGAAGCAGTTGGGTTTGCACATGAGACCCTTCACTCCATAAATGTGCCTTCCATTCCTGTTTATGTTCTCAAAATTGATATTTCCAAGGAGTATGATTGTGTCTCTTAGCCTTTTCCTAGACTTTTACTATTACACTTAGGATTCTCCCTTGAATTTTTTAAGTGCATTATCAGTTGTGTATCCATTGCAAAATTCTCTTTCCTCATTAATGGATTTGCATCCTCATTTTTTCATTCATTGTTGAGGGAGTTAGTAGGGATTTACACTAGGCCATATATTAGGGTTAGTTTCAAGGATTCAAAATGGTAAGAAATGTTGTTATTTCCCACCTCCTTTTGTCAATGAAATCCTACTTTTTTGGCAGGAATCTATGATAGAAGGAAATACACTAAAGGACATATTAAATCTTTTCTCTTCTTCTATAGGTATGGTCATCATTTTGGATAAATATGTTCTACTTTCTTTTGGAATGGAAGATCCCCTCTCTACAATATTTGCTTGAATTTTCCACATTCATGTACATGAAAGAGGAGGACTAAAATATCTTGGCTTCAATATCGAACCTAATAACTATAAGAAAGATGATTGGAATTGGATCCTTTCCAAAATTGAAGGAAGGATCAACCAGTGATGTAATAGATAGATTTCAAGAGGAGGCAGACTAGTCTTAATTAAGTTTCCAATAGAAGCTATACCAGTATACTGGAATACCCTTACAACTATTCCTCAAGAAATCTAGGGAAAATTACATCTAGAAGTGCAATAATGAGTACAAAGGTTCCCATTTGAGTTGACGGGTTTCGATTTCCAAATCTAAAAATTTTGGTGGTTGGGGTATCAAGGAATTACATATGTTTGGCAGATCACTTGATGCCAAATTCCTTCAATTTTTTTTGACAAAAGATATATTATGGTGTAGAATCATTCATCATAAAATACATGGCCTCGCTCAATCTAGTTGATTGGATTAACAGCCAAGAAAATATACTCATGAAGAATTCATCAATTCTATTATAGTCTAGGTAAAGTTGGCAAGGCTTCCCATGGAACTATGGAATGACCAACTATGAAATCCATCGAAGACACATTAGGTAAGTTTATCTTAGAAGATGACTCCTATAAGAACATCATTGCATGTTCTATATATAAAAAAATGATTGAAATCAATATCAGTTTGGGGCTCTTTCAATATATGGAGATCAAGGTGGGTTCTTCCAAGTAGTTGCATATTTTAGATGATGAAAACCTCCCATTCCACTATGTTCAATGTCACTTTTATGGAAACACTATAAGTGTTGGTGCACTTTTACTTTGACCAGGGTTCAACACCTAACATTTCACCAACAAACAACCTATCGTCAGACATCGACCCGAAAGGGAGTGAATCCATTTCAGAAACACCTGTAGAGAAGATGAGGTATCACCCAAGGTGTCTATAGGGACTGCATGAAACATATTTCATGCAGTATAGAAGGGGAATACTCAATATGCAATAAATTAATCAACATCTCTTACTTCCTAACATCGACATAAACAAAACTTCGACACATATGTTACTTCGACAGAACCCATAACTTCACCAGATACATACAACTTGGAGTATATTTAACATTCATATTATAACCATTGATGAATTCAATTAAGTATTCATCATAGGAAATAAACTATCATCACATCACACATCAAATCACAACACATAACACACCAAGTTTAACATGGAAAACCATTTGGGAAAAACCATGGAAGTGCTTGTATTTTATTGTGAGTTGCAGCCTAATAAGCACTTTAGGTATGACTTACAAATTTCTTCATGTAATACAATAGATTTGCGCACATATCCTGGAGATCAGGGACTTGAATTCCCCAAAATATCTTTGGCAGACATAGTGGATATCTTCATTACAGAGTACAAAAACTCGACTATCTCTACTAACTGAATGTAACCCAAAAATTTCTTCTTAGTACATATTTATAAAGCGCACTAAGATTTCCCCACTCCCACTAAATGGCTAACTTCCTAACTGATTCATTAATACAACGTGGACCAATTCTAACTAACTGATTCAACTCTGACCTTTGACACGATCGACATGACTGTTTTCCCCATTTCTTGGGCGCTTCATCAAAGTTGACCACTTTATCGAACTGGTTCCACTGTGTATTTGTCCACACCAAAAATATTTTCTCAAAAACAATAATTCACCAAAAAGCTAGGCCCTACAGGCCCCCAACACTCACATGTGGCTCATCCTGATCCACTTCAAGGAAGCGAGTCATATTCCTATAGCTTCGAGAGAAACTCTTCATAGCGGTTCTTGCTTGCTTCGACCAACTGCTGAACTTCATCCTTCTTCTAGCCAAAAATTTCTACCATTTCTAGAGTGATATGTATTTGTATTACCTCAAAATCCTAAGTGACTACCGACTGGATGGAATTATGCATGCTTCCAATGTCCTCTGATATACGTTGGGCCTCATATTGAAGTGTCTGGACTCTCTCCATGAGTTTCCGATGTTGCAATCTCAATTGATTGATCTCCTTCCACGACACTTTTCTTTTGATGGCTCTACTCATTGTTTGGAATGGAGGCAGAGTCTTCAATTGTTCACGTAAATCACTCATATTTCCTTCAGTATCCCCAAGCCTTGTTTGTACCTCTTGTATCTCAGCATATTCAAATAAGGTGTCCCAGGACCGCGACACTGATTCATACATCTGCATGGACTTATCTTTCGCTACTTGAAGGTTCTGAACAACCTCTTGAATTGTTGCTCGTCGTTGCTCAACACTTCAGGTGGGGTTCTTGGCACCAAATTAGCTTCTAACTCTTGTACCTTCAAACTATATCCAGAGATGATCGTCTCTAAACATTGTATCTTCTCTTCGGTCTTCATTTCTTCAATAATTTCAGCCTCAAGTACTTCTTGGCATGCATCTTCAATAGCTCGCTGAAATTTATCCTTCTTCGTTTGCAGCAGGTCCTTGTCCTGCTAGAGCTTAGGATTCTGATCCTTTAATGCAGCCGCCTGGTTCTTGTATCCCTTCATGAACTCCAATAAAGAGGTCTCCCTTGACTTGATTTCCTTTGTGACACTTTCCTGTATCCAGTGCAACATAAAAAGAGGTAATGCAGGTAATTGGATGTTTACATACCATGACTTTGGAAATTCCACACTAGTCCCAACTTTGTCAAATGTGACTACTTGTGGAAAATTTTTGACCACCACTTATGTAGGGGGAAGTAGTGATCCTTGACCTTGTGCCTATTCTTCATGCTCAACTTCGACAGGACTAGCATGTTGGGGTTTTCGGGAGACATAAATAACACTTCAACCACTGAACTTCAACAGATTAGCAACTTTGACATAGTAGAAAGACTTCGACATACTGGGGATTTGGGGTTTCTAACTTACAGAAATGAGACTTCAATAGGGAGACCCTCGACAGAACATCTTATTCATAACATTATCTTGGGGTTTCCACAAGACTTAGACAAAATTATATTACGATAGAAATAAAACTTGGGGTTTCTAATTTTTTCTATGTACATGCATGCAATCAATCATTTTCACTTCAACGCACCATGGTTGTCCCTGTAGGGATTCAGTCGGATCCCATTCACCAATACTTGAAGGATTTGATTGTATAATGTTTGTAACTGTAGTGTGCCTCCTTCTATAATGAAATTAATGACATATTCCCCAATCCAATGCATCTATAACTTACCAGGGTGTTTGGAAAATTTACCGTCATAGAGAAGAACTAAGTCTCCTTGCTGGAAGTACTTATTAGTGATGTGATGAGCATTCCAAATTTTTCCTCAATCTCTCTACACTTGTTGAGGAAAACCTACGACAAAGTGGTCTTCCTCCAATTGAAGTAATTGTTCTAATATTTCTTCTATAGCATCAATATCATCCATTCCTGTAAAAGCGACAATTCTTAAAGTTGGTATAATATATTCCATCAGCATTACAACCTCTTTCCCGTACACCAACTTGAAAGGAGTCTGACCTGCCAATATTTTACTTGTCATTCTATAGGCCCATAAAATTGCAGGGATCTTTAAGTCCCAATCATCACGGTTCACATTACAAACTTTAGTTAGTGCATGTTCTAGAATTTTATTGAATGCTTCAACCATTCCATTTGCATGTGGATGATATGGAGTACTCTTCTAATGATAAACCTGGAATTATTCAATAAGTGCCTCTATGGTATTGTTAACAAAATGTGTACCTTGATCACTTAATAAGACACGCGAAAATCCAAACCTGGTAATTAAATTCTCAAATTAAAACTTCGCAGCATTCACAACAATGAAATCTCCGACTGGTGTTGCTTCAACCCACCATGTAAGATAATCTATCGCAGTGATAATATACCTTGCACCCATCCTTCTTCCTGGTGGTTTGATAGGGCCCACAAATTCAACAACCCATTTTTTAAATGCTTGCAATGTAACCTGACACACCAAAGGGAATTTCATATGCTCTTGAAGGTTTCCCAACTAGTTGACATATGTCACAGTTCTAACAATATTCCTTAGCATCCTTGTGAAGGGTCAGACACCATAATCCTTCTCTTAAAATCTTCTGCACTGTAGCTTTCCCTGCACAATGGCCTCCTACCAATCCATCATGAGCCTCTTATAAGGTAATTGGTCGCTCGTGATCCAAAACAAAATGAAACAATATTTCATCCTGTCCCAACTTATACAACTGATCGACGATCAAATGATAGTCGGTGGAATTAACTACCAATTTCTTCTTCTTAGTAGTCGTGTATCCTTCTAGTGGCATTCATGTAGACATAAATGTCACAATATCTTGAAAGTAGTCATCGACCATTCTTACTGAAAATAGTTGTGCATCTAGAAGGCTATCTTCTAGACTAGTTGGTTCTTCACCTATTTCCAACCTTGAAATATGGTCGCGACCCGCATTCAACTTCCCGGGTTTGAGTATGATCTCAAAATCATATTCCTAAAACAATACCAACCACCGACATATCCCCCCCCCCAACATTGGCTTATTGACTAGATACTTTAATGTAGAGTGGTAATAAACATCTTAAAATGACCACCCAAAAAATAATGTATGAATTTTTGTAATGCATAAACCATGGAAAGTCCTTCCCTTTCCGTCGTAGTATAATTTTTTTTCTGCAGTGGATAACTTCCTACTGGAAAATGCAATAGGATGGTCAATAGAACCCTCACTTAGTTGAGAAAGAACCACTCCTAGAGCGATAGATGGTGCATCGACATGGACATGGAATTATTTTTTCCAATAAGGGAATACCAAAATAGGTGTTGTAACCATTTTTTCCTTTAACGGGTAAATACTTTGTTGACAACCTTCATTGCAATGAAACTTTGCATCCTTTTTAAGTAATTTTTCCATTGGTGTAGTGATTTGAGCATAGCCTTTCATAAATTTCCTATAATATCCTGTATGACCCAAAGTTGTGCGTAATTGTGGAACTGTAGTAGGCGGAGGTAGGTCCACTATAATAGAAATCCTTGCAGGGTCCACTAACAAACCTCACTTACAAGAAACATGTCCCAACATAATACCAAATGGAGCACAAAATATACATTTATTCAAGTTCAAAGAGATTTGATACTAGCGACAATGTTCAAACATCAACCTCAAATTGTCTATATGATTTTAAAGCAGCCCATAGACTATCCAATCATCAAAATATACTTCTAAGAACTTATGAATAAAGTCCTTAAATGCAGCGACAACAATTCGTGAGAAAATTGCGGGAGCATTCTTTAGCCCAAAATGAATTACCGTGTACTGGAAGCACCCCCACTCCATCACAAAGGTTGTTTATGTCAATCTTCCTTAGCAATTTTAATCTAATGATACCCAAAGAATCCATCCGTAAATGAATAGGCTTCCTGCCCTCCAACACTTTCAAGTACTTCGTTTGTAAATGGGGTTGGAAAATGATCATGTATACAAGCATCATTCAACTTCCACAAGTCTACACAAATCCTAATCTCTCTGGTCTTCTTGTCTTGGAATACCATAGGACTAATCCATTTTGATTCTTTGATAGGTTCAATGATTCCTACATCAAGCATTATGTCGAGCTCTGCTCTAACCTTTTCTTTCTACCATGGATTTAATCTGTTTGACCGCTGTTTAATTGGATTAGCATTTGGTTTTAGTGGAATTTTCATTTCACCCAGGTCACCAACAATACCCTTCATCTCTGAAAACTTAGTGGGAAACAAATCTTGAAACTCATGCAACAGGTCAGTATTTTTTCCCACTATTTCATCATCATCACATATATTTGCAAACTTTGGGTTTTCAGTAGAGCCAATATTTACCTTCTTAATCTTCAATTGCTTGAGGAATTTTTATGATGAAATTTCTAGTCCTTGGATATCATGACTTCCTTCACTCTCTGGAATGTGAATATCTCCTAGGTCATCATCTTCTGTTCCACCACTGATGTTGTAACACTCCATCATTTTCTCGAATGTCGTAGTACACTGCGACAGGTTGAACACTGGTCCCCGACTTTCTTCAAATATCTTAACGTTGATGATCTGTAGAGCCGCATATATTGTAGGAATTTCATCTTCATAATTAAATTCATGTTTGAAGCTTATAGATAAATTGCCCCATTTTGCAGTTCCTTGTCATAGCTCCAGTGATGTATACCAATTTCTTGGGATGGTGTCAAGTGTATGAATGAACATATGTACCCATTATTTCTGGGTATATTCTACCATATTATAGCACATGTAGCCAACTGTTCAATAGGTCTAGTAAGCCCTATGTATTTTTATCCAATATAAGGTATTCCTTCTCCAAACCGAACTTCTAAAAATGTTCTTCACTGCGACCAACCGGTGACAGAATTCTTATGAGTAGCCCACCATCTCGCCAGTGTTTCTTTCAAGGAGACATACATGGATGATAAGCATTGTTGTTCATGTACCTTTCCTTCAAATTCATTGATAAATTGATCAACATTGGGTAAACCTTCATAAGTAGGAAAACTACATACCTTTATTCCAACCCAACAAAGTGACTTTGTCACACAGGAACATCTTCACATTGATACTTCATGCAACCTATTTTTCTAGTTCTCTAGAGCTTTTCTAGAATTAGATGAATAGGAACTGGCACTTTGCCAACTGAGCATACCATCTGTTGTAGGATTGATATAGTCATTTATCCTAGAGGATACATTATAGATGTTATCTAGATCCTGAGCATCATATTCTCCTTTGTCTGGTTCAACATATATATGCTCTTCTAACGGATCCAAGGGTGCAACAATTCTCATTTATTCATTTTCAAATGTCACAATCCTCTTCTTAAAGTTAATGAAAGTATGATTCTGAATCGCCCAATCAATCCCCAACAGTGCAAGATATAGATTAGTGTCATCGAAAAGTTCAATTACTTCAAAATATGCATACATCCGTAGTCTGTCCACTTTTATATGGACCCTCACCATTCTACCAAATGGTATTACTTTCTAATGATTAGCCATCCGTAATAGGATAGGAGACCCTAGTAACTTCGTCTTACCCATAATTTCCCATGTTTTTTGGGTTAGGATGTTCACATCGGAACCCAAATCTAATATAATAAAATCCATGTCATATTCACCAATCTACGCGCTAAGTTGCAATTCTTGACCAATCTTAATTAATTTCTGGACATGATTAACAACTATTTCAGATCTCAATTCTTCTTCAAGTTCCCCAATTAACCTTTGCAATTCCATTAATGCATTGTCATCCTTAATTAGAGATAAACAATTTTTTAGGAAAGAATGAAGAGCACTTACTTTTCCTAGATTCTTCTTTGGTATAGACTTGTCGAAGCGAGGTGGCATATCATATACAAGTCCTTCTTCAATATTGGGATTTGAGGGAGATGTTGATGCACCCTTCTGAAATTCATTTCGTGCTTCAAATAATATAACTTTCTCCTTTTGGACATCAAACTGTGGTGGTTTTTGAGATACTGGCCTTACTCTCGGAGCTCGCAAATTATTAGATCCATTCTTGTCTCCACTCATCGTAGCTTCTCCTCTTGTTACTACAACAACAGTAGGCTAATTCAGCCTTGGTTCTGTAGATATCTTCTGCACATTTTGATTTTGATTCTGGTTCATTCTGTTCCTCTTTCCACTTCGCTATAAACTGTGGACAATCTTCAATGGTATAGTCTAGCCCTCTGCAATACGTACAAGATGTAGCAAGATGCTAGCAATCTATAGTGTAATGTCCAGGGGTGCCATAGTTATATCATGTGATATGTCCTCTACCTCGACCAAATCCTCGTCGTCCACGACCTATGAATCCACCTCGCGGTTCATTAAATGGTACTTAACCTCTTTCATCTTGACCTTCTCCCTTCATCATAAATGTGTTTGTAGTGCGTTCAGTGAGCAATTGGTATGCTCAACAATGATTCTCGTCATGTTTGATAGAGCTACAAAACTTACACCATAGATTTTGAGGGGTACTAATAATATTTTGTAATAAGTACCATTCTTCCGGTCGGTCTCCTTTGGTCTGACAAATTCTACACCATACAACTGGATTTAATGGACTCGGATTACCAACATTAAGATAATGATGAAACGTTGTACATTAATATTTGGAATGTCCATCTTCTTTACATCTAGCGCACCAAACATATTCACGGTTTTTGTTTCCCTTCTTGATATCTTGAATCTGAATAGACAATTTTTCCAACTGCGACTGGATTTGAGCCATACAAGCTCCAGTCTCTCCAACTTGTGATGCTTCTAACTTCATATCCAACTCCAAGGGTTCTGTATGCATTGGAATCTTTTGTTGCATAAGTGGAACTCTAATATGGGGAAGCAACGTAGCTATAAACAATTCTTTATGCTGTAAATCATTCATCATGATATTTTTTCAAGCCATCAAAGTTTTAAAACGCTGGTTGAAGTCCCATACAGACTCATTTGGCACTTGTTTGATCTCCTCCAACTTGGTAATGCACTAATATTCATATTTCGACTTCTTGAATTCGATCTTCAATCCCTCTTTTACCTCTACTAAATTCTTCATAGTTTGAGTACCAATAACTTCAAAAAATTTCATAAACTAGTCTAAGGAATGACCTCTGAAGGTCGTGATTAACTATGCTAGCTTGACCTTGTCATATTGTACTTGTTTTACAGTCCATATTGCATTGCATGAAAACCAATGTTGTTCTTGTTAAATATACAACATCAAGAGACATTCTCCAAACCAATCTTGTGTATCCAAGATTGATCCTCCTGTATAGAGGTGAGGACTTTGATTTCCTTCCATGTAAAGGTTATTATTCCCGTATAGAGGTACTTGATCAAAGTAATAAAGTTGTAAAGTCTTGTTGGACAAGACTCCAGACTTGTGTGTCAAGTCATGATTATAATGTGAACCTTTCGTATAAAGGTATCCATGAGATGGACCTCCCGTATAGAGGTGGACCTTCCAGATAAAGTTCATGCTTTAATTGTTAAAAGCATTTAATGTTGTGTGATGTATTATTAACCATGATCACCAGATTGCTATTAAGTCTCCTTTATAGATTGATCACCTCTAAAGTGAATTAATTTAGCATATGATCATTTGGTCTAGAATAATATAATATGATCACAGCATCCGATAATTATTCTTATTATAATGTAATGTGATGGATAATTACAGTTAGCACATATTGACCATGCAGTAAAAGATAAATAAATAAAATATAAAGAATAGAGATCAAGAGAATTCAAAATTTCCAATGCAAACACTTCAAATAATTAAAGAGAACTCGAATTGTTAAAGCTTCAGTTAAGTATCAATGATTCAGTTAAAGATATGCCTCAGTTAACTAAAGAACTCAATATGGTCACTTCAACTAATTCAATCAACATGATTTCAGTTAACTAAGTGTTAAATAAGAAGGACTAGTTAACTAAAGTATTTTCACTTTAGTTAAACTAAAAGACAACATTCCAGTTAAAGAGAGTTAACTAAGTGACAAAAAATAAGATCTAGTTAACTAAGTGTTATTGCATGAAGAAACTTATGTTAAAATAAAATATGACACGTGAGTTGTGACACTTACATGTCGACACTTAAGTTAGCCACCTAACTAAGTGGGAAATATTTCAGTTAAGAGGCGAGTTCATCCTAAGTGATAGCTCAGTGAGATAAAGAACTGCATGAGAAGTGGTGCACACCTCTGCATGCAAGATTAATACATCTAGTTTGAGGGTGAGTTCATCCTGTAGCTAGAAGTTAAAAATAGAAGAGAAGAATGTATAAATATGTTATATGAGATTGATAAATCCAATGTGAAGCGAATTCTCTTCTCCATTGAAGGCAAGATGCTTCTCTTTGTGCAGGTTATTGTTCGTGCTTGTTATTGTTGTGTTGGGCACATGTCCAATTAATATCTCTTCTCTATTATTTATGTATATTCACCAATAGTGTTTTGTGATCTCTTATCTTTCAAAAGTAATCCGTTATGTTGAAAAATAAAGCATTCTTTGCTATCCATTATATTATACTGAGAAGAATTGCTGGTGTTTTTGTTCTCATAATTTTGCATATTTTCCCCAACGTATATCTTGTGTTATGGTTGTATGAATTTCATGGATTGAATTGTCTCATTGCTTCAAGTCTCTGCATCTAAAATAATTAAAGATCAAATTTCAACCAAATATTAACAATTCTAGATCTTCAGACCCATTCCCATTAAAAATAGGCAGCTTCATGTCATCCCCAACCATTCTGGGCCTATGGGGTGTTGGATGATTGACTACTAATGGGACACTACTTGGATATTTCCCACTTATCGACATATGACTCTGACTATTATTACTAGTATGACTAGATTGAAAAAATGTGAAGAATTAATAGGTCTTAACTCAGTTTCCTGAGATGTACACGGGATTGTGGGTATGTTGCAGCCTAGGGTGTGGAATTGTCCTTCAAATTTATCTTAGTCTTTATATATGAGCTGATAGTCTTCCTCCTCATTGCTAAAATCGTTGTCGAGTTGCGGTACTAGTTCATAGTCTCTTCTTTCAGTCACATTGCAACCCTTCTTTTCTGTCGTTGTTCTCCTCCTCTTATACGACCGAAACCATTTCCCACTTTGTATAATCCCACACTCTTCGTAAAATTCACTTTCTTCTCTTCTTAGAATTTCAACTCATTCTCAATTCATCCACACCATTGTCCATACAACACCTATTCCCACCACGCATAATTGATTTACACATTAGATTCCATTTGCATCACACCTTTTTCAGATAGTAGTTTCTTGATTGATAAATTCAACGACTTGAAGTACTTACCACATGGACCTTCAAACAACTCACGTTCTGCTGCACAATATGATTTATTAGTGTCAACAATGAATTCGGTAATATACCCCTCCAGAGTGTTATCCATCCAACAATATACTACGCGTGCAATTTTGTTATTCACACCTTTCAGTCGTTGTACCAATGTTGGCGTCCACCGTCGAGGTTCACGTCCTTGGAAATTCATCTTATCCCTACTTATCCTTGCTAACCATTCATGTAATATCACCAAATTTTTTCCAAAGAAGGCCTCATGATTGTCAGTAAAAATATACTTGTCTAACCAATCTTCGTCGTCCAATCGAGGGTGCCTATTCTGTTCTTTTGTGAATTCCTTCAGCTGTAGATTTACCCAGTCTTGGATATATGGCTTAGTCAAATTCCACAAAATTCCCCTTCACCTCAAAGTATCGGTCCCTGCAACCGAACCATTTGTTGGAGCACTTTTACTTCGACCAGGGTTCAACACTTAACATTTCACCAACAAACAACCTATCCTTAGACAACGGCTCGAAAGGGAGTGAATCCCTTTCGGAAACACCTGCATAGCAGATCAGGTCTCACCAGAGGTGTCTATAGGGACTGCAGGAACCAAATTTCATGCAATATAGAAGGAGAATACTCAATATGCAATAAATTCATGAACATCTCTTACTTCCTAACATCGACAGAAATAGAGCTTCAACACAGATGTTACTTCGACATAACCCATAATTTCTCCAGATACATACAACTTGGAGTCTATTTAGAATTCATATTATAACCATTGATGCATTCAATTAATTATTCATTAGAGGAAAGAAACAATCATCACATCACACATCAAATCACAACACATAACACACCAAGTTTAACGTGGAAACCCATATGGGAAAAACAACAGAAGCGCTTGTCTTTTATTGTGAGTCACAACCTAATAAGCACTTCAGGTAAGACTTACAAATTTATTCATGTAATACAATAGATTTGTGCACACATACTGCAGATCAACGACTTGGCTTTCCCAAAATATATTCGATGGACATAGTGGATATCTTCATTACAGAGTACAAAAACTTGACTATCTCTACTAACTGAATGTAACCCCAAACTTTCTTCTTAGTACATATTTATAAGGCGCACTAAGCTTTCCCTGCTCCCAGTAACCCACTAAATTCCTAACCGACTCACTTTTACATTGTGGAACAATATTAACTAACTGACTCAACTCCGACCTTTGACACAATCAACATGACTGTTTTCCCCATTTCCTGTCAACTTCGTCGGAGTTGACCACTTTGTCGAACTGGTTCCACTGCATCTGCATCTTTGTCCACACCAAAACTGTTTTGTCAAAAATGGTACTTCACCAAAAAGCTAGGCCCAATAGTAAGTGATTATGAAAAACCCTTCATGAAGAAGGTCTGGAGAGTTAAGGAACCTAGGGTTTCCTATAGGTATGAAGGAAATGTATCTCCTTTAACAAATATGTATATTCCCCTTACTGCACCTGAGAAAAAAGTTGTCCGGTAATTTGATGCCCTAGCTCATGTTATGAAGGTTGAAACTCTGTGGATGTAAGAGGTTATTATTGGAACTCACATTATCCATTTCGAGGATCAAGGCTCTCCAACTCCTTGTTCATTTGACTTCCTAGACCTTTCTTCTTCCCCCCCAAAAAATATGAATGATATTTAGAAGAATAGTATTACCTTTACAAATCTCGGAGTAATTCAATCCTCTCCAATTGAAACCCCAGATGAAATGATGGGTCTTCCCACTAATAATAAAGGTGTCTTGAACTTGGTTGTTATTCTAAAGGGAAATTCAAATAAGGGGGGGTCCTGCGTGTTTGACCCCCCTCCAACAAGCATGATTTTTCCTCCAAAAAATAAGGTGATTAATATTTCTAATAATTTAGATACTAGATATAGTAGCTCTCGATCTCTTCCGAGGACCTCGAGAGGGCCTGGGACTAAGATCTCATCCCCTAGGAGAAAGGGTTGTAGTCATTATCATTTTTTCCCATAACCATTCATCATCCCGATATTAGAAATCAGTTTGAGGGTATGGGTATTGATTCCCTAAAGGATCCAGAAGGTGCCAAAGCTGGTCACATATCAACCATGAAACACACTCAGGATCAGCTTATTTGTGAAGTAAACTAGGGAAAACAAAGTCTTCTTCTAGGTGTTATTAGAGCATCAAATACCTGAGGTGGTGTTTTCCCATGAATATTCTCCCCTTTAATTTGAGGGGATTAGGGGGCCAATCCACTCACATTAAAGGAGAGGATATTCATGGGATATGGTGGAATTCCTCGATGTTTCTGATAAACTCGTTTTAAACATTTTTCATGCCTTCAATAGTTTAGATTAATTTCTCCGAAGTGCAGGATTCATCATTCCTTCAATGGTATCCTGCCTTCAATGGTTCAGATTAATTTCTACGAATTGAGGGATTCATCTTATCCATTGGCGAGAAAGGGTATTGCTTTTAGTTTTAATTTTTGTTCCAACACCTTCAACGATCATGATTTGTTTCGAGCAGGTGAGCTGTTAGATATGAGCCTTCGGCGGGAAAGGCTGCTTGCTCACTTATTGTGATTATGAAGTCCTTTGATGGTCCAGATATGCGTTTGATTATTTGCGTCGTCTAGTATGGGCCATCCATGGGTGATTTTCAACTTTAAGTCTCCAACACATTTTAAAGCATCCAAGGGTTTTGATCATTTTAGATGAGTTGCATGATTGGATCAAAGCTTTTGATGCAAAAAACTTCTTTGCCTACTATTTTGGGGTTATATTTTCGTGAGTGGCTCATATCTCATTTGGGTAACTGACCTTTTTAATATTAACCATTGGAGCCATTCCCTACTGATCTTAGCTACAATATGTATTAAATGCATAACCCTTGATTATGAAGATGAGAAAAATATCACGTGACAACATTCAGCTCCTTCTGTGGGATGGATCCTCCTTACAAGGTTCCAAGAACCCAACCTGAGAACTCTTGAGATAGAATACCAGTGCCTTGAATTCTATTTGAGCCATGAATTCTGACTTAGAAAAGAAAAAACAGGGGTATCGAAACATATCCTTAGTGAAATGAAAAAAAAATGTTGATTGTGGAATTTGTACGAGTTTGATGGATCGGGAGGACATCGACGTTGATCTCATTAGGGAAAGAAAGGACTATACAAATAGTAACAAAGAAGTACGGAAAGGAAAAATATGATACAAGGAAGGGAAACTGATTTTTTTTTGAATGGGGGAAGAAATATTTAGTACCTACTACCAAAAAATATCCCTTGGACATTTTTTCTAAATTCGGGAGATCGAGAATGTAGGATGGTGGCTTTTTTATTCCTTCAGTTCATAGTGGTTTGGGACACATGTTTTTAAATTCTCCTTGTTTCTCATAGTGTCTGTATGAATCCATTTCATTCAGTTCTACAACCTTCTTCAAAAGAATCTTATGTTTGGTTCTTTTATAAATAAGGGATTTTGATTCATCTTAATCATCTTGTCCCTCCTCGAGATGCCTTGATTTATACTGTTTTAGATCGATTATTTCCCCTAAGTGTTCAAATATCTTGGGCCCGGTGTTAATTTTAGCATTTTTTATCTATGAATTTAGCGCTGACATCAATGGGATTGGTATATTGATGATTTTCTTGAAACAAGATCTGAAGGAATACCATGATGCTTTATTTGGTTGAAGTTGGGGCCAAGTATCGTATTCTTCTTCACTTTCTTTACAATTATCTTTAGGAGTTAGTTCATACACCTCGGAGATATTGAATGTTGATTCTTCCATGAAGATAAAGGTTTGATTTTTTTCTTGGGTTAAGGATTGATGGATGAGAAAGAAGGTTCCTAACTCGTCACGTGTAGAATCAGGGAGATTTGTTGGGTGATTAGGATCGATGATAACATAGGTCATTTTCGGTTCTCTGTATAATTGGCAAGTGTCTCCCCCCCAAAAAAAAATGGTTGCATAAGATAGGCCAAACTTGATATTCCCCCCATAGAGGTTACCCAATTTCTAGATAGTAGCACACCATATGAAGGGGGAACATTCGCTATGACAAATTCCATCATGACAAATGTTTTAGGGATATGTAGCATTCCTATTATGATATCCTTGATCATTCCAATGCATTGAACTCTCTTGGAATCAAAAGAGAAAATATATTTATAAGTTCTGGTGATACTTAGAGCAAGTTTTTCCATGAATTCTAGAGGAATCTTTAATATCCAAAATTTGGTTGGAGATGATATTATCCAAAAATTAGAACTTAGAACACAATGTTTCACAAGCAAGAACTAGTTAACAAAACTAGTTGAAATGAAGTTGGTCTAGGGCACAAGAAGATTCCTCCAGGTTCAGGAATTTGAAATATTTAGGATCTGCACAAATGTATAGCTGAATGTGAATTAGAAAATATATCAGATCCAAGGATAGCTTTTGAGTCCTATGCACAAGGTACTAGGGCCATTTACACTACAACAACAGTTGCCGTTGAAGTCTACTCTGAGGCTTCCTGGGTGCACCGACGTATGCATACTAAACCAAGTTTCTCACACCTGAAGGTAACCAAATGGAATATATCAAATATTAACCCCCTAATTAAATGGTGGACAAGATTTTCTGATAATTTGGGAGGTTTTGGTTGAGTTTGGAGACAAAAGAGGTAAGGGCTCTATGTTGGACTACTCAACTAGTAGTTTTCCAAGTTCTTCCAAACAGGATGAGAGCCCTTCGAATCCTCAGGGAAATGGTTGGACATCCTTCAGTAGGGTCTTAGTATTCATAAATTACCATTAAGACAAAAAACTGGTTCATATATGATTTTGAATTACAAAAACTGTAAAACTAGTCAAGAAAAAGAGCTTAAAGAGATAGTCTTGGAAATACTTGATTCAAACTGCCTCTAAGGCTTACAAAATTCACTTATGAAGTATATTATGTATCTGAAATGATATTATTAACATAATCAAATATAAATTGAAGATCTTGCGCATAAATTAGAGGATTTTTAATCTTCAGATCTTCAAGGAGTCTCCAATGCTAGAGAAATCTTACAAAACTGAGAGAATGAGTATGATAGGAAGAGAAGAATGATAATTTCTGCACTATATCGACAAGTATGATGAATTCCGAGCTGGTATCTACATATGGAGGGCACACTAAAATTCATGAGCTTCTCAGGGGTGCATTCACTTAAATGGATCACCTCCTCCATATGTAATTGTTTCAAGAACTCTCTCCAATTGCACCGTGACTGAGGATCTCTCTTTGGATGTCTTATATTCTTCAATAATGGACTGATGCAGGCCTATATATCATAAATACATGTCTCTAGATATGATCATGGAAAAAATAGAACATTAAGTGCTTTGGGGTTCATCTCCCAAGCTTGGTTGAGGCACACCACTCAACTCTGATAAGCAAAAGATTTCAAGACAATAAACAAATGACCAAAATATGTGAATGGTTCTCACTAGACTCATTTTATAACTTGGATAGCTTCTTGGGAAATCCATTGGCACACGTGAGAGGTGAGGGGGCCTTCCTTAAGAGAATTAGCAACATTTTTTTCTTATGCAACTTGCTTGTTTTGTGTCTTCAACTACTTTTAGAAACTGCGCCCTCCTTATATTTTCTGGATGTTTCCTTCTTTTTCAAACTAGTTGATTTCCACACTTTCCTTATTTGTCTTTTTCTTTTTTTATTTCTTTTACGAGTTTCGATCTTTTTATGCTGCCACCTTTCTTTTAACTGACTCCTTGGTGTTTCTATCTTTTTCTACTTGAGTAGGCGAGGTCCAAATTGTCCTCATGTGCCATCCTATCCATGTGATCAACATCACCACTTTCCAAAAATTGGATTAATAATGATAAGGAAATAATTAAAAATTAAAATTATTAAATTATTAACCACTATAAGCCTTGTACCAAAATTTATCCCAGTTATTTAATTAACCTCCACTAAATTCTTCTTCCTAGACCCTTAGGGATTAGAGTTTTCAATTCTATACCAAGTGGCCACTAAGGAAGGAACATGACAATACTCCACCCCCAAGACTTTTTTTCCTCAATTAGGTGCAATCCTGTATGTTGTCGAATATGTTAATTTTCCCAGGTTGCATCTTCACTAGGAAACACCTTCCACTGCACTAGATATTCTTTGATGATCATGTTCCTCAGCTTCCTTTCTCTAACTTGAAAGATATTTTCTAGTTCTAATACTAGGTGTCCTTCATCATCGATATGAGGAAATTATTCTGAAACTGTTACTTGTTGGCCTATTGCTTTCTTCAAGCATGACACATGGAAAACATTGTGTATCTTGCTCCGTAAAGGTAGATCTAATTAATAGGAAACTTCACCAATTTTCCTTATGATCTTGGTAGATAGAATCTTGGCTGCAATTTTTCAAACCCTTTTGATTTTAGAGAATATTTCTTATAAGGATTCAACCTCATATATACTAAATCACCCTCTTGGAAGCTTCAATCTATTTTGTGTTTATCTGCATTTACCTTTTGTTGGTTCTGTGCAACCTACAAGTTTTCTTTGAAGCTCATTTGGGGTATTTAGTAATTCACTGAATGTTCCCCAATGGAGTACAACCACTTCACTCCCAACACCATATTGGTATCATCTACATTGACAACATAAAAGCTACTAGTCATGGTATAATATCCAACAGTCATTTGCAACTTTGGAATCCATCGGTTACCCTCCATAGTGTTTTTTCCTAGGATGATGACAGTGAAACCTCCAAAAATTTTTATTGGTATATTTATCCTCTCTACCATGGATGCATAAATGAAATTATGTGTGGAACCCCCATCGACCAAAAATTATACTCTTTTTCCTTGCAGTACCCCCTTGAATCTAAGGGAATGGAAGCAGTGAATTCCACTTAATAGTGCAATTTTGTTGTCTGACTGTGGGGGATGATCTTCTGCTACTGTTTCATAGCCATCATCTACTGGTGCTTCTTCCTCAACTTCTTTCTCCTCAATTTCCAAAAATAACTCAATGTAATGTGCCTTCCCCTTAGAACATTTGTGTCCCAGAACCTGGGGTTCCTAACCAGAGAAGCTTAACTTCTTCCTCCTTAATTCATACCGATATTTGTATAAGTACTCTTTCTTGTTTGGGGCAGAAAAATTCCTAAAAGGTGGTCTTTGAGACCGGAATTTTGCAGGCACATTAATCTTTGGAGGATACATTTTTCTTGGGATGACATCATGTAAATCCCTTGTTCTACTCACTGCTTCTTGTAAAGTGGATTTTCTGTATTCCTTTATCAGTCCTTTTAATGGCTCCCCTAATTCTTCCATGAATAAGAGGATCAAGTGAGCTTCAGAGATGTTAGTGACCATCAATACAAGCTTCTGGAACTCAAATATGTATGGTTGAGGAGTTCCGGTTTGTTTCCCATGCACCAACTCCCTGAAAGAGATCTCAAGGTCTCTCCTCTCATATCTTTCTACCAACCTCCTAGTGAAATATTCATAAGAATTCACTGGATCATGGCCCAGGGTCCTCATGCCATGGAACTACCAATAAATGACCTCCCAATACAAATGCAAAGTTTCCATTATGATGGCATCCATTTCAGCCATGGGATTCAATTAAAAGTAAGTATCTAACTTCTGCACCCAGGAGCTAGCAGTACACTTTGAGGATCCATCAAACAAGGGTAATGAGATCTTACCAATGGAATTTCTCAGCTCATAATTATGTGTTGGAATCCTATGACCTCCTCTTGGCTGATTTTTATATTTTTCTTCACAAAAATATTTCAAAGGAAATGCCCTTCTGCATTCTTCACTCAGGGTTTGGTATTCTGCATACCGATCTTCCCATGAAGCAACTGATTCAGTCTGCACTTCATGAAATTCCTTGTGTTCCTCAATGAAATGAGGCATGGTAGGTTGGGGATGATTCTTGATTTCCTCTTTGAACTCATTAGGCCTATTATGAGGCCCCATATTTGAAAAGATAGATCCACCAGGGACCTTCCTTTATTCATTTTGAGAGCCACTGCTACTCCCTTCTCCATCTTTATTTCCTAGCTACTTAGCCAAGAATTATTTGGTGTCTTTCTTTCCTAGATTGGATCATATTCTGAGAAATTTCATGTAACCCTTTTAACATACTTTGAACTGTAATATCTCGTAAAAATACCAAAAATTTTAAATTTTTTAAAATAGCAATAATTATCGAATTTGTTAATGCGGAACATATAAAATAGTTAAATCTCTTAACTAGTATAATTAATAAGATGACACGTTGACTTTCTCAAAATAAAAATATGATGTAGTTGTATTTGCTATTTCAGATTTAAATGGATGCTAATCTCTTTAACGAAAGATGTTTTATGATCATAACACAAGAATACAATCTTCAGATATGCTTAAGTTCTAAATGCAATTACATGCTGTACATAGGTTTGTATTATTATAATTTTCTTGGTGATGTGCTGACAGTTTGTTTTGAATGATGATGAAGGGGTCCTACGAGGTACCCTGAGGTTTACTTAGCTACGTTTAGCTTAGGCATTTGAATCCTGTTTCCATGTGCAGAACGCAGGTAAGAAATTCTATGAGAAACATGAGTTAAGAGTACATGTGTCTTTCAATTCATCGTCAATGTAATAAAAAATACTAAGTACTTCTTTGCAAAACAAGTTACTGGAGGTATGGATATTTTGGTTCCAATTCTAGTTTACGTGCTGGCTTACAAACTCTTCAGTGTTAATAAAATCACGTCGTCATTTTGTTTTTACATGGCTATAATTATTATCTATGAAAGCCATCTTAGTATGACTATTGTCATTAATATCAAAACGATGATACCAACGTCCAATTGTAATTCTATTTGAAATCTTTGTGGAAATAGTGTTTATACTATTTCAAAATGAACTATCATTATATTTTTGCATTAATAGAATTTTAAAACTATACCGATAGTCTCACATTTATCATTTGATTTAACAATACGTAGTTAATATAGGAAATATATAGTGAATATAGTGCTTATGCTATTAACTAGCATTATAAATTATATCAACACAACTTAACTATACCTAAATGACTATACATATATTATAGGAAAGAAATATATATAATCTACCTTAACTATGCATTTTCGCACCATACATTAGCATATAACTATTATCACGATGCCTGGTATAATAAACCTTAAGAACTATTATAAAAATGTGCACTATGGATCTAACATTGCTATGATTATGATGTTGACAGAGTATTAAAGCTCGTACTTGGCATGCTTTCAAACTGGCGATGTCAGGTCCTAGCATTTACGTTACCCAACTGTTAAGTGAAGTGGAAATCTTGTTTGGATGGTCTTCACGTGATTGAATTTACCATCAGCACCATATGATGCTGAGTTGTGCCATGCACTAGCCTTCGGTCTGCTGATTTGGCAACATGGTAGATGCAAGAACCAATGTAGTATTGATTGCAATTATCTCTCGAATCTCTGCGTGCCCATCTGGCAGCTAATCCATCGTTGATCTTTACAAGATCTAAGGCTTGGAAGAAACCCTAGTCTTGTGTTGGTAAGTAATGAGAATTGGTTTCCCTAGTCTTCATTTTGCGTTTAGTGGTAAGGTAGAAGGGACGACAGTGCTGCTGCAATGTAGGGTTTGAAATTTTACTGTTAGGAGGACTCCTTCCTCAGTTTCGAGCCTTAGACATGTGAGAGAGAGTTTATATGATACATACTTATAATCTTGTGCAATAGAGCCATGATACAACCATTGTAGTTGTGAGGAAGTTCTTCTGTCAGTTTGTTGACTGTAATTCGAACTGGGGTTCGATTCTCCAATTTATGAAATGGTCTTCTGAGTTTGAACTTGTGTTTGATTCAAAATCCATAAGGCTTTGTCATTTTTTTGGTGTGGAGTGTCTAAATCCAGGAGCTTCAACGCTAAAGGTAAGTTTTCAATGATAATGACAGTAATACTGTGATACTTAAATTATACTTGCATTTTTTTCTTGATTTTAATCCTTTCAAACTATGATTGGCAGGTACTACTTCGTCGGAGGGTTTCTATGAGCAGAAATTGGAATGGGGATACTGCAACTACTTCCTGGTAAGCCTCGGTGGTTCTTGAAACCTCGTAGGTGCCTTTGGCATGGTTTATCTGGTGAATGTGATGTGCCGAGAGTTGGAAATACAATCCTGTTTGGAGTAATGGCCGAGTTTTAATGTTTTATTTTGATCAATACTATAAAGAGGATATCCCTCAATATTTAGTTGTTATTCGGCTCTGAAGTGACTTGCTGCGTCATTTGAAAATGATCTCAAACTTGTGTTTGTACTTCTGTTTGTTAAGGGAAAAACCCTGTGTAATTTTGGAACCTTGAAAGGTCCGCAATGTAAACTCTGTCGAATATTTACTTATAATTTTGAATACGAAACTTATAGAGCCTAGGGTTTACTTGCTTCTGTATAACAATGGCTTGTTTGTACTTAAATGTTTTTGTTTAAATAATGGTTTAGAAATCGTTTGTATAACTGTTGATTTGGATTCGAACAACGAATGTTGTCTCAGGTCGAGAGTACTTATATGCTTGTCTGTTGGTAGATATACCTATACTTCATATCATTTTTGAAATAATGATGTGGAAAGTTTGGTCTGTTATATGTTTTTTAAAATGGCTAAGTGCCACAAGGTTCGATTTTGTTTCAATGAATGAAACCCTACCCTGTAGGTTTCGTTGGCAACCTTGATTGTACTGAGAATTCAAGCCCGAGAACTGGGTCTTAACTGTTAAATTTTCAGAATTTACTTCAATCTAATCTAGGATCTTAACTGAGAGAACAACATGTACAACATATCTACAGCATATCAATCATGGAGACAATAATGCAAGCACACAAGAGACACAAAGATTTACTTGGGGAAAACCATAAAGGTGAAAAACCCCAATAACTTCCTCAGAGATAGATAGAGCAATGATACAACCAACCATAAGAGATAGACACAACCTAGCAGCATATCCTCCTCCTCCATAAGTGCGCCACTCCTCCTTGAGTGCATGTGTAAGAAGTGAGTGAGTAAATAGAGTGCCTCCCGCACTCTATTTATACTTGACTTGACTTGCCTTTTTACCTAACTCATGTAGGCTCGAACTTAACCACATAACATAATGCTGACTGGGCCGACCCCCAATAGGGTGGTCTAATAACCCTTTGACCCACATGACTTATACAGGGCCGACCCCAAACAAGGTGGTCTAATAACCCATCAAGTATAAGTTACGACACTTACAATATAAATTACGACACTTCCTTATAGAGGAATAATACCATCTCTATAGGAATACAATATACATATATGTGAAATACATTCCGAAGTTACATATACATCAACATTAACTTGTGCATGTAATGGTTTCGACACTGTGTATGTTTCTTGTTAGGGTTGTAAGCTATTTGTTAGACATCGATACTAAAATCATGATTTCTGCTAAGTGATATTAAGTGTCTTGTTGGTAATCTCGACATGAATAAAAGATAGTAAGGTTATATAAAATATGGTTTAGGGTTTGGAAAAATATGTTTGCTATAACTTCAAAAATATTTACTGTGTTTGCCATGAATGGTTTGATATAGAATTTATTGAACTGTGTACTCAATAAATGTTTAGAATCTAGGGTCTAGAAAATCCTAGGGTCTTGGTTTTTATAGTGAACGTATTTATAGTTAATGAGTGAAGTCTGTACTAGATCAAAATGTGATAATTAGTGATGAAAATAATAATAAGTGTTTACTTATCAATTGTAAGTAACACCCTGTATAGAGAATAATTTTAGCTGCTATATATTTCTAGAATATAAATGCTTGAAAACATTGAATTTATAATTTTGAAATGCATAATGTTACTATTCGAAATAGATGGATTTGAATTAGAAAATATAGATATGTGCAGAAATAAAAGTGTTTTTCTTTTACTATGAAATAGATGAATGCTATACATCTCTTTATACTATGCTGTACTATTTCCTGCGTTTGAAACTTATGATTGAAATGCCATAATTTAACAAGAAATACTACTGTGTTTATCTTTTCATTCAAATGGCATTCTGGCTATCACTGATCTTTATTAATTTTACTTTTCTATACTAGATTACTATATAGATAATAGTATGGGAAAAATACAGGAAAGAATTTAATCATTCATTTAGATTACTTAATCATTCTTAAAACATATCATCTTTAAGTCAGAAAATAAATTAGTTTCTTCTGTATAACTATAAATAGGAATTCTACCATACAGAAAATCATTTAACTGTAAACAAGAAGTCAGATAAGTAGAACCTAGTTGACTATAGGAGAAACAAATAGACCAAGGAACCTGTTCCACCCAACCTGTTCCTGAAGACAACCAAATTACTTGCCTTAGGACCCCCGAGCCTGTTCACTGAACCACTAGGAAGAAGAGTTTGTAGAAGCCTTAGTTCATCAACTTGCAATAGAATATAGATTATCTAGTCATAAAGACTCAACAGTCAAAGAGACCTGCACCAGCACCTCTGGTTTTCCTTCTCAGAATAACTAGAAGACTCACAATGCACTCACACTGGTGAGCACCCAATATGGATGCCTAATGAGGGCAGCTGTACTAAGAGCCTACTTTAATTATCAACCCGGAGGACATACAAACTTTAGAGGTGCAGGCACTATATGTGCTCTTATAGGATAATCTTTGTCGTGGTTGGGTGTCGGTATCAATGTTTTAAGGGTTGCCTACTCAATATGTAAAACTGTTTATACTAGGGAATTAAATACTGGAAAATAGTAAATCTATTTTGAAGAATTAAAATACTAAAAGCAATAAATCTATTTTAAAGAATTAAAATACTAAAAGCAGTAAATCTATTTTAAAGAATTAAAATGTTGAAAGTGGAAGAGATAATCCTATGAATTTACCTAATGCAGAATGGTGAAGCTAGACTATGAAAGTGAAATGCCATAACAGATCTATTCTAAATTAAAGAAAGAAAGGTCTGTAATTACTTATGCATAAAACTAGAATTCTGATCTAAATCATTTAAATATCAAAACTAAGTTTGAAGTGCAATCATCTCATGCTACACGTCCATTATTAAGAAATGAAAGCAATTAATCATGATGGAAAACATTCATAAACCTTAGATATAAACCATGACTTTTGAAAGCAATGCTAATACATATGTAATCGTTGGTTAAAATGTGCGTTGGAAGAAAGCAGCTACAGGACTACTGAAACTGTGTTGCTGAACTACATAATGTATTATAAATTACTACAGAATCAATACATCATTCAAATACTTCGATATGCGATATAAATTTTTATCACTGTAAAACACATAATTGGAAATACCTAAAAAATGGAAATCCCTTAACCTACGTGTTGGAGGGGCCCTCTCCAACTCGTACTCAGGAGAGAAAGAAACTTATAGACGCTGGCTGGGATTTAACATCAATCTTCTATTAAAATATAAACTCCATGTCTTCCCAAAGGTCTGTAACTCAGAAGTATCTCAATAGTGCAAAAACGTAAAACAATGTTTCTCCAAAAATGTCAACAGAGGCCTCTCACTACACGAGAGGTCCATATTTATATGATTCTTAATGCTGAACCTAACTAACTGTCTAAATGTTGATTCTCCTTGAACAGGAGTGCGTTCTCTATAAATTAGGAAACAGGGCGTCGAGCTCCATGATCCCTCAGTCTTCTACTCATTCGTCCTTTAATGGCCCTGAACCTACTCAATCACGCTTGATTTCCACAGAATTAGTTTATTGAATATGCATTTTAAACATACAAGAATAATCGTCAAGAACAACTTCATTAAATAATTAAAGTAAAACATTTTCCCCACAAATGAGTGTGTTTCTTCGCCATTTCTTGAGCTTGACTGTGGGAAAAAGGTTTATCAAATACCTCAAAATTGGACTCATCACACACTTTAGCCTCCCTATTCGAATCTCTCGGTGATCACCTGATACACTTGAGGAATATTTTTGGAGAAAATATTGTAGCAGTTGCCTACTCAATTTGAATTGCCTTATCTAGGTTGCCTAGGCCTTTTAGACACTTTGTATGTTTCTTGTTAGGGTTGTAAGCTATTAGTTAGACATCGATACTAAAATCGTGATTTCTGCTAAGTGATATTAAGTGTCTTGTTGGTAATTTCGACATGAATAAAAGATAGTAAGGTTATATAAAATATGGTTTAGGGTTTGGAAAAATATGTTTGCTATAACTTTAGAAATATTTACTGTGTTTTCCATGAATGATTTGATATATCATTTATTGAACTGTGTACTCAATAAATGTTTAGAATCTAGGGTTTGTAAAATCCTAGGGTCTTGGTCTTTATAGTGAAGGTATTTATATTTAATGAGTGAAATCTGTACTAGATCAAAATGTGATAATTAGTGATGAAAATAATAATAAGTGTTTACTTATTAATTGTAAGTAACATCCTGTATAGAAAATAATTTCAGCTACTATATATTTCTAGAATATAAATGCTTGAAAACATTGAATTTCTAATATGGAAATGCATAATGTTACTATTCGAAATAGATGGATTTGAATTAGAAAATATAGATATGTGCAGAAATAAAAGTGTTTTTCTTTTACTATGAAATAGATGAATGCTATACATCTGTTTATACTATGCTATACTATTTCCTGCGTTTTAAACTTATGATTGAAATGATAGAATTTAACAAGAAATACTACTGTGTTTATCTTTTCATTCAAATGGCATTCTGCCTATCACTCGTCTTTATTAATTTTACTTTTCTGTACTAAAGTACTATACAGATAACAGTATGGGAAAAATACAGGAAATAATTTAATCATTCATTTAGATTACTTAATCATTCTTAAAACATATCATCTTTAAGTCAGAAAATAAACTAGTTTCTTCTGTATAACTATAAATAGGAATTATACCATACAGAAAATCATTTAACTATAAACAAGAAGTCATAACAGTAGAACCTATTTGACTGTAGGAGAAACAAACAGCGCAAGGAACTTGTTCCACCCAACCTATTCCTGAAGACAACCAAATTACTTTCCTTAGGACTCTCGATCCTGTTCACTAAACCACTAGAAAGAAGAGTCTGTACAAGCCTTAGTTCATCAACTTGCAGTAGAATATAGATTATCCAGTCATAAAGAATCAACAGTCAAAGAGACCTACACCAACACCTCTGGTTTTCCTTCTTAGAATAACTAGCAGACTCACAATGCACTCACACTTTAGCCTCCCTATTCGAATCTCTCAGTGATCACCTGATACACTTGAGGAATATTTCTGCAGAAAATATTGTAGAAGATGCCTGCTGAATTCGAATTGCCTTATCTAGGATGCCTAGGCCTTTTAGTGGTTAACTGGCCATTAATGAGCTGACTGCTCTCTTCCACCCACCTGGGGAATAATTTCATAAATTTAGGGGTAGTTGTCCCATAACCAACAGCTAGTGGTGGAGTGCAAATGCTGCAATCTGTCCCATGCCTTCTAATAGCTTCCATTCCTCCTAGTGGGTCAATGAACACTCATCTAACAGATCCCTTGGGTGTTTGCCTCCTATTTTAATTTATTAAATAATAATAATCAGTAATTACAATCATCCTTGACCAAACTTGGCCATAATTACAAAAATTTGTAATTATAATTTAACATAAAGTATTTTGCAAATAAAATAAATATTCTCAAAATTTGGGTAGGTGACATACACCCCCCCTTAAGTCTCAACATCATCCTCGATGTTGTTTAATCACTCTCTGAGTGTTCTTGCAACAGATTTGGGTATGCTGCCCGCATACTACTCTCCAACTCCTAGGTTGCCTCTTCTGGGCTAAGGTGCTTCCATTGCACCTTTACCTGCCCAATGGTGCAATTCCAGACTAGAGTTTGCCTCTTCTTGGAAATACTTGATTCAAACTACCTCTAAGGATTACAAAATTCACTTATGAATTATATTATGTATTTTAAATGAGATTATTAACAACATAAAATTTAAATTGAATATCTTGAGCATAAATTAGAGGAGTTGTAATCTTTATGTCTTCAAGGAGGTATCTAATGCTATATAAATCTTACAAAACTAAGAGAATGAGTATGATATGAGGAGAAGAAGGATAATTTCTACACTGGATCTAAAAGTATGATGAATTCATATCTGGTAGCTACAGATAGAGGGTGCACTAAACTTCATGAGATGATCATGGGCACATTCACTGAAATGGATCACCACTTCCAGATGTAATTTCTTCAAGAACTCTCTCCAATTGCACCGTGACTGAGGATCGCTCTCTGGATGTATTATATTATTCAATAATGAACTGATGCAGGCTTGTATATCAGAATACCATGGCTTTGGATATGATACTGGACAAATTAGAACATTAACTGCATTGGGATTCATCTCCCAAGCTTGGTTGAGGAACACCACTCAACTCTGAAAAGAAAAATCTCTCAAGAGAATAAACAAATGACCAAAAGATGTTAATGGTGCACACTAGCCCCATTTTATAACTCATATAGATTCCTGGGAAAACCATTGGCACGTGTGAGAGGTGAGGGCCCCTTCCTTGAGAGAATTAGCAACATTTTTTCCTTATGCAAATTGCTTGCTTTGTGTCTTCAACTTCTTTTAGCAACTGTGCCCTCCTTATCTTTTCTATTTGTTCCCTTCTTTTTCAAACTAGTTTCTTTCTGTACTTTCCTTCTTTTTTACTTTTCTGCTTTGTGTGTTTTCCTGTTTTTTATTGCTTTTTCCAGTTTCTATCTTTTTATGCTGCCACCTTTCTTTTAGCTAACTCCTTGTTGTTTCTATCATTTAATACTAGAGTAGGTGAGGTCCACCTTGTCCTCATGCGCCCTCCCAGCCATGTGAGCATAACAAATTTCCAAAAATTGGATTCATAATGATAAGGAAATAATTAAAAAATAAAATTATTAACCACTATAGTCCTTGTACGAAAATTTATCCCAATTAATTAATTAACCTCCACTTAATTCTTCTTCCTAGACCCTTAGGTATTAGAGGGTCCAAGTTTTGACCAAGAGGACACTAAGGAAGGAACATGATAACATCAAGGAATGGGAGGTGCCATATTCATATAGGCAATTTTGTAGGTGAAAATTTTGGAGTTCCAAAGTGATGTAAAAGGGAGGAGTAACATGGTCTATTTCATCGGGTAGGATTCCTAGGACTATCTTTGGGGCATCATCTTACAAATTAAACTGGTCAACCTACAAAGGTGGCTCATCACTGAGACCCATTACATTAGAGGAAGAAGGAACTGGTTTATCTGGAGGAGGAGGGGATTTGAGTGGTACAGAAGGATTTGGATATTTAAGGACCAGGTAGGAGGATATTTATTTTTTATGGGAGAGGAACCTAAAAAATTAAGACAGAGGCATGGGGATTTTTAATTTGTTCAATTCATTCTTAATATCAAAAGTAGGAGCAAAGAGGGGACTAATGTCCAATACCTTGGTAACTGGAATTTTCTTCATTGGCGCTGAACCTAGGCCTGACAGAGTTTGGTTGGATTCTGTACTTTTGAATTATGGCTTAACACGAACGATAGTCTGTATGAAATTGACAAATTTTAAAACCATACCTCCTCTTGTTTGTTTTGAAAATTGTCCGCTATATCTTTTGTTCTAATTATAATTCCTAGAAGGTTCCTCCTACCTAAAATTTGGAGCATTAGGTCGAGGCATCAAGTCGTAATTTATCCTAACTTCTTCCATGATATTGTTTGTAACTAGCTTCAATTAAGCTAGAGATAGACCTGGTTCTTTCCTCTCTTGATATACGGTTTCCTCCTCAAGGATATATTCTTCTTCTTTCACAATGCACATACCTTCAGACCACAACAAATTTTGTCGCACTGCATTTCATCTTAATGAAACAACATGTTCATACTGGAAGAGGGATTTTATGTAGTTGGCTACTCTAGCTCATATTATTCCTCATATCCCTCCTCTACAGGGGGGCATCATTAGCCGATGACATGGGATATTGCTGGATATTGGGGTTGTGATAATCTGCAGGAATATCTCACAGCTGTAACAAACCTCACACAAAAATCACTCAAGAAGTGCAGAGAAGAAGAGAAGAATGTAGTCAATAATCACTCATGAACACATAAAATGGAGAATAACAGTATAATCATACATCAGCTGTGAGATGGCACTGTGAAAACTGAATACAACACAATAATTGTCAAGAGAATTCGAATTAACTAAGAGGTCATTCGAATCATCCTCAATGTCTATCTTGGATAACATTGGAGACATCATCCAATCAGTAGTACCAGTCATAAATGGTCAATAGTTAGTCAAATGAGTTTAACTGAGTCTAACAGAACCATCTAGGCACAAATCAGGGGATGGAGACTCCAAGGAGGGTGCATGAGGCCATTAGAAGGTCAAGTGGCACTCCAGTACTAGCTAACTAGGAGATACAGGCAGTTAGGATGAGCAATCAATGGAAGAACAACTCAATCAATGCTCTAACTGATTTTTAACTCCTGGTAGGTGAGAAAAGGTGCACATGTAATGCAGGTGAGTAAAACAAGGCGCATCAGGTAGGTGGGAGAGATACTGGGGGATGAAGACAAGCTCTAGGGAGCTAAAATTAGGCTCTAGATGCTGGGGAGACCACCCAATTGATGACTGGATGCATGCATGATGACTCTATGCATGCAAAATGCATGCTGGCATGCAATATGAAAAAATGATGGTGAGAATATTCCAACACACCGCCACAAGTTATACTATGAGGTAATAACTGAAAACTGAAAAATAGGGCCCTGGTGACTGAGACGAAAGGTCACCCCATAGAACAATCTAAATAATAAATGAGGAAAGAGGGAAAACCTAGTGGGAAGAAAGTCCTCCCTCAAAATAGATTGAAGGATGCTAATGTAACATACCACCACTCACCCCAGAAGGAGGCAAGTGTCCTTCTTTTCCAAAGAAGGATCGATAGATCTGAAATGGATCAGTAATGTGAGAAGGATGAAACCTTCCATTCTAAAAATCTGATCTAGTTCTCCTCTGATCAAGTGGATCACCAACCAAATCACCGACATATCTAAGAGTAATGGCTACCCATAGAGGAAGAGGAGGATCATCATGTGAAATATCATCAGGTTCTTGTGGAACTGGATCTCCCATTCGCTCATCTTCATCATCAGTTGCTAGATATTCAGGCTCTTGTGGATCTAGATCTAGCTGTCCATCAGCTTAATCTTCAGATTCAGATTCTGAAATCTCATGTGATGATGCTTCTCTCTCTTGATCATCAATCAAAGGAGGAGTGGTAGGCAAGCTATCTTGCTCAACAGAAGGAGTATCATGGAGAGGCCATTCCTCAAACTGTACAATCCTTTCTAGGAATGTGGTCATGGTAGTAGGATCAAGAAGCTTGTAGGCCTTTGCATCCAATGGATAGACCACCATAATGCACTCTCTGCTTTGTGGATCTAGGGCTCTCCTTTTGTCAATTGGAATCCTTTCCCATGCTCTGGATCCAAACACTCTAAGATGAGATACATCAGGTTTGTATCCCATCCATGATGCAAAAGGAGTAATGTCTTGGAGTCCTTTGTGAGGAACTTTGTTTTGAAGATAGGAGGCATAGTTCATGGCTTCTTCCCAAAGACTAGGGTGCAACCCTTTCAACTTTAGCAAGTAGGTGGCCATTTATTTCAATGTTCTGTTCTTCCTTTCAGCAACACCATTCTGTTGTGGTGTATAGGGAACAACATGTTGCATCTCAATGCCCTCTTCAGCACAAAAGTCTTGAAAATCAACCTTAATGTACTCACCTCCATTGTCAGTGCGAATGGATTTAATCCTTCTATCTGAAAAAGTTTCTCCAGAATACTTGAAAAACTTAAAGAATCCAAATACTTCCGACTTTAATCTAAGAAAATATACCCATGTAAATATGGAATAATCATCAATAAAAGTGAGTATATACCTTGCTTTGCTTAGAGATAGATATGGAAATGGCCCAACAACATCACTATGGATGATATCTAGAGGATGGGAGGCTCTCCTTGCCTTCCCCTTCTCAAATTTCTTCTCATGATGCTTTCCCATCAAACAACCATGACAATTTCCGTTGGAAACTTGATCTTGGGTATCCCATCAACCTTTTCTTTTGTATGCATGTCATGCCAATATTGATGCCCAAATGTTTCATGCCACAATCTAGTTTCTTCATTGGCATGAGTATGGAGAGCTGATTGCTTTGAGAGAGGTAAGAAGTGTGAGAACTCATACAGTTTAGATTTGTGATTTGTAACTCCTTTTGCTATGATTTCACTTGAAACCATGTTTTGTATTTCGACTTCATTTGGAGAGAATATCACTCTCTTTGTCTCTCCAATATGAGTCATATGGTACACTGAAAGTAGATTTGTTGTGAGAGAAGGAACATAAAGCACATTTGAGAAGTAGCCACGGTCAAGATTGATCCTTCCAATCCCCTCAGAGGAGACTTCATAATCATTACCCAACATGATGGAAGGGACAACTGAGCATTCGAAGTTGGAGAAGAGATCTTTGGACAAACACATGTGTCTTGATGCTCCTGAATCTATAATGAAGGAGGATTATTTTGATGCACTTTCCATGAGGGCATGGCATCTTTCTTTGTCCTCAAATCTAGAAGGTTCAGTATCTTTCTTCCTTGCACATGCAAGTACAGGGAGATTGTTCTTCTCAAGTAACTGAGCCATCAAGTCTATAGTCTTCTTCATACAATAAATCTAAGGATGAAATCCTCGATGAAAATATGTGCACTTGGATCTCTCCTTCTGATATTTCTTGGTATTATTTGAATTTGAAGCCCCATTTGACTGATATGGAACATCTTTTGGCTTTGTATCATTCGCTCTCTTTTCAAAAACTTTTTTCTTTCCCTTTGCATTCTCTCTTTTGGCCTCAATAGCTGTAAGGGACAAATCCAACTTTGGTTTTATCATTCCCATGGAGATTAACTTCTCCTCCTCTTTTGTAAGAGATTGGATGAAGTCATCAAGTGTAGGAAACTTCCATTTTGGAATGGACATCTTGGCTGACTGAAATGTGGAGACAAAAAATGAGAAATTTGGCCCCAATTTTGATAGAATGGAAAGTATGAGTTGTTTGTCTTTTTTCACTATCTCATATCTCTTTAATTGTGAAATCAAGCTTTTGAATTTGGTTAAGAAGGCATTGATGGATTCGAAGCTTTCAGGACTCAATGAGATGAGTTCATTCTCTAATTTATGACCTTTCAAATCATCTTTCTATCCAAAGAGGGATTCAAGCTTGTCCCAAACCTCTTTTGGAGATGTTAGATCAATGACATGGAAGTGAATATCTTCAGAAATTGAGAGAAGAAGTAAGCCTATTGCTTCATCAAGCCTATCCAAGCACTTGGATTTCTCTACAGCACTGAGAGGTTTGACCAGATTTCCATATAATATTATGGAGAGGCTCTTGTACTTCATGAAGATGTCCATATTGGCATTCCATTCAACATAGTTCGAGGAATTGAGTTTTAGATCCGTCTGGAGAAGTGGAGAGTGAATTGAAGAGGAATTCGAATGGATGAATAAACCTGCAAAACAAGAATTTTGTTGATGGAGATTTGCTACAATTTGAATGAATACTGCCTTAGGACACTAAGAACATATGACTAAGTCCTTCACACCGGGCTAGACCTCACTAGATTTCTCTAGTGAATTCAAGGTAATGGCACTAGGATTTGATGTGGAAACGCAGAGGCTTCTGGTGCTCAATGAAAGATAGCTGGTCAATGAACTGTTGCAATTCGAATAGCCGCCGTCAGCTCTAATACCATGTGATAATCTGTAGGAATATCTCACAACTGTAACAAACCTCACACAAAAATCACTCAAGAAGTGCAGAGAAGAAGAGAAGAATGTAGTCAATAATCACTCATGAAGACAAAAAATGGAGAATAGCAGTATAATCATACATGAACTGTGAGCTGGCACTATGAAAATTGAATACAATACAATAACTGTCAAGAGAATTCGAATTAACCAAGAGGTCATTCGAATCATCCTCAATGTCTAGCTTGGATAACATTGGAGACATCATCCAATCAATAGTAGCAGTCATAAATGGTCAATAGTCTGTCAAATGAGTTTAATTGAGTCTAACGGAACCATCTAGGTACAAATAAGGGGATGGAGACTCCAAGGAGGGTGCATGAGGCTGTCAGAAGGTCAAGTGGCACTCCAGAACTATCTAACTGGGAGCTACAACCAGTTAGGATGGACAATCCGTGGAAGAACTACTGAATCAATGCTCTAACTAAATGTTAACTCCTGGTAGGTGAGAAAAGGCGTACATGTCATGCAGGTGAGTAAAACAAGGCTCATCAGGTAGGTAGGAGGGCTACTGGGGGTTGAAGACAGGATCTAGGGAGCTAAAATTAGGCTCTAGGTGCCGAGGATATCACCAAAATGATGACTGGATGCATGCATGATGAATGGATACATGCAAAATGCATGCAGGCATGCAAATATGAAAAAATGATGGTGATAATATTCCAACAGGAGTTTTCCCACCTTATTCCCCATTGTGGCTCCATTAATGGAATTCTTCTGTGTTGTGGCTGACCATGCATCTGAGGATTCTGATTTTGAGGAGGAGGACAATAGAAAGGGTTAGAAACTTGAATTTGATTGACTTTAGTGAGGTCATTAGCCATACTTTTTAGAAGTCTGGTTATTTCATCTAGGCTGAGTGCATATTGGTTCAGATAATTCTCAGGATCTTTGTCTCTTCTCCTATATGGATATATTCTATCTTTAGGGTATTTTTTATAGTCTTTGCGGGAATGTCGACGACTATCATATTTTCTTCTAAATATTACACATCACAGAATAATTTTTCTGGGTAAGCCCACTTTCTTTCTCTGAGGAGCAAAGAAAACTTAGAATCAAAGGAAACTGAATATGTGAGCATGGAAGCCATGTCTAAGAGCTTGAAAGTATTTGGTACCCTATGATATAGCTTGAAAAATCAAGTAGTGAACTCCATGACAATTTCACCATTATTTCTCCTCAAGGCATTGAACTCTGTCAAACGATGCCTATTCTCTTTGTTAATGCCCCATTTCTTCATAAATTTCTCAACGAACTGCATCCAATGGGTAATGGAGTTATTGGGAATATTTATGAACCATTTTCTAGATTCTCCTTCTAAGGAATGTGTGAACATTCTGAAAAAACATCATCCTCTTCTATGGAAAAAGTATCATTGCAGTCTTGAAACATAGTTAGATGATTTTAAGCTAAAACACCATTTTCTACATTGAACTTTAGTAGGATCTTGAGGTAGTATTCACGCAGGTATCCCAATTGGTGTGCAGGAGGGAGGACCAATTACAACTTTAACCTTTCCGCCAACCAAGTATTGGGACATAGTGGGATTTTGGAAAGACGATTGTGTCTGACCAATGGGAGAGTGACGTGGGGAGAGGGAATAAGAAGGGCCATATAAAGATGATTAGGTTTAGTGTAAATGTGAGGTGAATATGGGTTTTCAACAGGTCTAAGAGACCTGAGAAGGGAACACTTTCTATGTGGGGTGGTGTAATAGGTATGATGGTTCAAATGAGACGGGGGTGAATGCTCAACATATCGACTGGGTGCAAGGTCTATAGGTGGACACATTTTTTTGACAATGGATAGGTTTTTTGTGGGGATTTCTAGGCTAAGGAACATAGCTCGAGGAATAGTTTCTTTCCTCTTCTTCCATATGGTACTAGTGCATGACAGGGGAGGAATGATCTTTTCCTTTGCTTTTGATATGGTTTTTATGGCTCTAGATTCTCTATTTTCAATGATACATGTTTCCCCAGAGGAGTCACTTTGGGGTGTGGAGTCGCTAGTTAGACATTGCTTATTGGGATTCCTTTTGGGAATAAGGCTCTAATATTCAAGGAATGAGAGGTAGCTTAAAATTTAAGCTAAGTGATAACAAATTTAGAAGTATAATAAGACTGTTGAAACATAAAATGAAGGAGTACCTCCTTCTCTTCACCCTTTTCTTCTCTGAGTTAGAAAGGAGATAGGCCATAGTTCTTTAAGAACCGATATATTGTTCCCTGGAAATGGCACCAGTTTTCCCTGTTGTTCCTTAGGTTTCACCTCAATCGAAATGAGATTCTCTTCATTAGTTATGACTAGCGATAGATTTAAACATCAAATACATGGGGGATTTGGTAAAAATACAAATTCCAAGGAGGGTTGTGCTGATAGCACCATCTTTGTGCCACTTTAGGTCAGCATGCCGGTCCTCTGACCAAAGGAGGGTACCCTTCCAAATAAGTAGGTATGACTCCTAGTATAACACCTTAGGAACCTTTCAGATATACATGCAAAACTTGAATAGATTTAGAACTAAAATATGAGGTGTGTTGATGTATATGTAACTTCGGAATGTATTTCACATATATGTATATTGTATTCCTATAGAGATGGTATTATTCCTCTATACGGAAGTGTCGTCATTTATATTGTAAATGTCATAACTTATACATGATGGGTTATTAGACCACCTTGTTGGGGTCGGCCCTGTATAAGTCATGTGGGTCAAAGGGTTATTAGACCACCCTATTGGGGGTCGGCCCAGTCAGCATTATGTTATGTGGTTAAGTTCGAGCCTACATGAGTTATGTAAAAGGCAAGTCAAGTCAAGTATAAATAGAGTGCGGGAGACACTCTATTTGATCACTCACTTCTCACTCATGCACTCAAGGAGGAGTGGCGCACTTATGGAGGAGGAGGATCTGCTGCTAGGATATGTCTATCTCTTATGATTGGGTTGTATCATTGCTCTATCTATCTCTGAGGAAGTTATTGGGGTTTTTCACCTTTATGGTTTTCCCCAAGTAAATCTTTGTGTCTCTTGTGTGCTTGCATTATTGTCTCCATGATTGATATGTTGTAGATATGCTGTACATGTTGTTCTCTCAGTTAAGATCCTAGATCAGATTAAAGTAAATTCTGAAAATTTAACAAGGTGCTCGAGGGAAAATTTTAGCCATGAAAACAAAATATAAAATGAGTGTTGTATATAAAGGGAGGCCCAAATATCACGAAAGGTTACAAAACTAAAACTAAGTGCAACTCACAGGTTCCTTAATCATAACCAACTCTTAGAAATAGAAGAACAATAACATAACATAAACTCAATGGACAATGTATGTTTTAACTTTCATTGTTATGCATATTAACCGCTATTTGAAAATTACACATCTGGGTAAATTTCATATCCATATAGCTCTAGGCCTCCATATGAAGAATTGAAATACCGTCTCAAAGGTCATTAAAAAATATATAATACATTACTAGTTCAAAAACTAGGGGCATTATTGCCTCAGTCCATTGTTAATTAAACAACAGTAATCTCATACATTTGTGAATGAACACATTTTTAATTCAAAAACCCCATTGGCATGCTTCCCTTGGTCCATGTGTATTTCCAAAGAACAATATATGATTCATGTAAACATAAACAATTTACATACAAAATCCCTAGTGGCATGCTTGCCTCGATCTTGGGTACCCTCATAAATACAAATATTCAATTTCTCTTGTACAATAGAAAATAGTTAGGGGGATTAATTAACCTTTTCCCTTGTCCTATTGTCTATCACATTGACCATAGACTTTTAGCAGTATGTGACTATGAAGAATGGGAAAAACAAAGAGGAAATATCTAGCTAATGTGATAGATCCAAGCGACTACTCTCAGCCTTCAAAACTTGAGAGAAAATGATTAAACCTCGATTGTGCCTCTTTCAGATGATTTTTTTATGTGCTTCCTGTTGATGATCGTGGCTTAACAAAATACCTTTCAAGAACAGACACACAACCTGCCTTGTTTCTGGAATCCGCATCTTTGGATAAAATCCATAAAGAAAGCCTAGATTATGCAGATCTTGTTTCCATAAGCTTTGATGCAATAGGGGAGTTAATAAATGATAGTCTTTCTCGATGATTCTCTTCTTAGGTCCAATCCTTATGCATTGAAAAGATACATAAATAGAAGATAGAGCGGGAGTGACGACACCTGGAACTCCTACAAGCTAGCCTCAACTGGCCTCTTCTATCCCTCCAAAATTCCTCATTACATGGAGGTAATGGATGTGGGGCCTAATAAAACATGGAGTAGGGAAAACAAAAGAGAAACTATTGTAGATGAATTACTGATATTTCTCAAAATGCTTATTTATTGTGGGGCCTATAGTCCTAGACAAGAATGAGGCTTCGAAATGCTTATTTAATGCAAGTAGTGAGATGGAGTGATTAATAAGGTGTTTCAACTAGAAGCAATTGAGCCAGGATTTTCGGAGCAACACTTCAAATAGAAAAGGAAAATTTGTAGATGATTATAGGATTATATGGGGGGACGTCATAGAATAGAGTATGAGAGGATAACCATAATTAGAAACATAAGCTGGAAATGGACTGCTGATGGTGAATCCTATCGTATATATAAGCTTATCTTGAAAAGGAATGAATTCAATCATGATTGAGATTGGAGATAGAACAATCGTGGCTCAGGATCCAGACATTGGAGCTTGGATTTATTATGACGACAATCACATGGCTCTGAAATGTGTTGAAGTAAGGCCATGCATGTAAGATCATGGATGACTATTTGTAAGCATGTGGCTAGGAAAATTGAATCATGAAGGGGAGGAAAATAAACTGAGGCAGAGGAAATTATTTGGGCTGATACCTCATGCTACTTGGGATGGATGAGACTTCTCATGAGTGAATTACAATTTAGTCCACTTCAACAATTGCATTGCTATGTGAATTACAATTGCATTGCTTCCATGATTTTCCTCAATCATTATGGAGAAATCACATTATGTGATGGAACAACAATATTTTCTCACTTGTCATATGATCTGGTGACCGCTAAAATGGTCAAGATATAACCCCATCCTCATTGCAAGATATGACCTGGACTGTCCATAGGATGTTTTCTCTATGATTTTTAAATATGAGTTGTGCTTCCTTCAACAGTTCATATTTGCTTTAACAAAATGTACCTTTTGATCTTGGCCATTTCCGGAGGCACATCCCACTTGGCTTCTTCACTTATTTTGGCCCCTTCAATGGTCTTGATTGTTCTTTGGGGGAAACTTCCATAGCATCAGGGCCCATCAACGGGATCTTAACCACCTACCATTTACATACATATTGTAACCTCTTACGTATACAATCCATACTAACAAACTACATTATTAAATATGGACCGTAGATGTGAATCTTTTTATTTTCTTTTCATGCATGGTATCCTGCCTTCAATGGTTTAGATTAATTTCAGCAAATTGTGGGATTCATCTTAGTCATTGGTGAGAAAGGGTCTTGATTTGAATTTTAATGGTTGTTCCAACACCTCCAACGGTCATGATTTGCTTCAAGTAGATGAGATGTCAGATCTGAACCATCAATGTGAAAGACAACTTGCTCACCTACCGCGATTCTGAAATCCTATGATGGTCTAGATCTAAATTTGATTATAACATAATCTAATATGGGCCGTCCATAAGAGATTTTAAACTTTAAGTCTCCAACACATTTTAGATCCTCCAACAATTTGAATAATTTTAGACGACTTGCATGATTGAATCAAGGTTGTTGACATGCAACGCTTCTCCGCTTGCTACTTTGGGCTTATAATTCCGGGAGTGGCTCATATCTCATTTGGGTAAGTGGCCTTTTTAATATTAACTGTTGGAACCATTCCCTGCCGATACCTTTTTAATATTAACCGTTGGAACCATTCCCTACTGATCTTAGCTAAAATATATATTAACTGCATAATCCTTGATGTCGAAGATGAGGGAAATATCAAGCGACAACATCTCTCATTTTTATCTAGCTTAGATTATAGAAAGACAAGTTTACTAGTTTTCCCCATTGGGGTTTCCAAGGAAAATCATTGTGTCTATGTGTGTATGGTTTCTAGTTCCATTGTGCATTTTTATATGAAGTTAATGAGCTTATATATTGTTGCTTATACTATCATATATGAGTTTTACTTTTTAATATGCATTTGGGAATAATATTGAAAGTAGTAGATCATAATTATATATTCGCAGAGATATAGAAAATTAACATGGTATTAGAGAGTCGTCTATGAAATAAAGGAAGGGTTTACATAGTGATATTGCAGAGAGTGCACATTTTATCATATCTGTGAGAGTAGAGTCCATATTTGTGTCAGATCAGTTTGATTCAAGGGTTTGAATCATAGTCCTTCATATCTACAGGGTCATGTTGACTGGATTGAGATTTGAAGATAGGTTGGATGGAGGTAGCAACTTCATTGCATGGAAGGAAAGAATCATGCTATTGTTTGAAGATCAAGAGTTATGGTACATCATGCAGAACACAACAGTGAAACTCGTGACAGTTCCAATAGATGAAGTAGGTTTGGATACATACACCAAGAAGAAGGTGAAGGACATACACATTGTTCTTGATTCCGTGGAGGATCATATGATTCCGTATGTTAGTGTAAAGGATCATGCCTATGAGATGTGGGTAGCATTGACAAAGAATTTCCATAGAGGCAATGAAAATCAGAAGATGGTGTTGTGGGAAAAAATTCAGAGTATCAAAATGCTCAAGGATTATCTAGTTGTAGCATATCTGATTAGAGTGACACAATTTCTTGATGAACTTGTTGCATTAGGGGTTAATATTGCATATGCAAAGTTGGTGAGGGAAGCTTTAAAAGGATTCCCAAAGCCATGCGAGACCTTGGTTATTTATATAGTCTCCAAAGAGAATATTTCCACATGGGACAGGTTGTGGGGTGATTTCACTCAAGAGGATTTGAGATTGGGGTTGCATCATTCATACCACAAGACTAGTGATGAGGAGTAAGTAACACTTGGGAGTAGAACCAAGGGAAAAGGTAAGAAGAAATTCGGAGGAGGATGTACTTCAAAGGGTGTGAAGGATCTAGGTAAGATATGTTGCTATGCATGCAATGATATTGTCCACTATGTAGACAAATTTACTCATAAGAAGGGCAAGAAGGAGAAATAAGGACAGGTTGTAGCCTCTTCTAAGATAGAAGAGTTCACTACAAAGTTCAATAAAGAGTTCTGCCTTTGTTCTTTTGTACCAGGATGTGAAAATAATCAACCTGATGATGAGGTTGATGAGAAGTGGATGGTTGATAGTTGATGTTGTTTCCAGATGATAGGGAGGAAATATGCATTCCTCAGACTGGTTCGGATCATCCTGTATAGAGTGTGGAGGGAACAATGCATGTAGTCAAAGGAGTGGGATGAGTAAGGTTCCAACTCAAGTTTGGAGAGATTTTGGAGGTATCATGAGTACTATATGTTCCAAGGATGAAGGAAAAATGAATCTCAGTTCCATACTTGGAGGATCTATGGTATATAATCTTGCTCAAGAGCGGACACATCTTTACCTATGTATTGGGAGTGGATCCAATTGAGCCAGTGTTGGTGGTTCATTGGGTGGATTAGGAGTATGCTGTACATGGAAAAACTACATCTGGATATTCTGGGTGGTTATCAAAATCTACATCAGTGTCTAACACAGATAAAGAGATAGATGCTCCAAGGTTTGAAGTGATGTCGAGAAATCAATCCCCAGTTCAGAAAATCGAGGGAGCATTTCCAATTTAGGGGATTCGGCCAGAGACTACTTCTTCTAGTTCTATAAAGAGGGTCAGCTGGTATGATTTGACTCTGAGAGAGAGTCAGTCACAGGGTGGTGGATTATCGTATGGACAACTTTAGATGGAGTTTGGAGCAGTGTTCCAGAGGGAGTTTGGAGCATGGATCGATGTTAGTGATAGAGAGACAGAGAATGAGGATTCCCTCAAGATGGAATTGATGGAGTAGGTTGATGGATGATCATATCATATTACAGTAGATACAACCAATTAAGATGGAATAGTTTCAACAACAGAGAGAGTGATATATTCGGGTGCCAGAAGGACTTCCTCGCTAAGAGGGAGTATTTAGATTTGTATCTCGGGATGTCCTTCATGCACTCATGCCTTGCATGGAGGGACATTATCTAAGTAGGAATATATGTAGAGTGTGAGAATCACTCTACCAGTTAGCATGTGTTCAATGGTGGAAGCATACAGAGAGTCCAGATACTTCTATCTTTTGCATGCGAGGTTTGCATGCAATATTTTTTAACGCGGTAATGTTATTTTTAATGCAGAAGTATGATTTTTCATGCAACTAAAATTAAAGATTTAGAAACCCTAATTAGTCACTAAGCTATTAAAAGAGAGAAGAATAAGATATCTACTTAGTGATTGAGTAGGAGAGGAGAGGGGCACATTCTTGTGAGAAGAGAGGAACACTTTTCCATAGGGGTGCACTTCTGAGAGAGAGGGCACAATATTGAGGATGAGAGGAATGAGGCACATTGTTCATCTATTGATGAGAGAATTCCTTAATAATTAATAGACTGAGTGACATTTAGAGAGATTTTCTATTGAGAAGACATAGATAAGTAAGAAAGGGTGCATTCAAGTGGGGGCCGCATTCTTCAGAGGCTGAGAGAGTAGAAGAAGACTGGGGTGCATATTTTAGAGACTAAGAGGGGGTGCACTTATATATATATATATATATATATAGTTGATTGCATCATATATTAGAGTATATAGAGGGCACACTTTCCATATTGGTCACACGTGTTCCAGGGGGGCACATTTCTTTAAAGACATTCTAGCTATTGAAGAATTCTCCCAAATATATAGCATGCATGTTAACAATCAAATTGACACCCTTAGTCATGTGACAGATGAAGCATGTGTTTACCATGCACCTGCAGCAGGAAGACATGACACAAGTTCATTCAGAAATGAATACTTTCTCAGAAATGCATTAAAATGCATTAATTGTGCTTAAAATCATTCTAAGTGGTGCAAAAAGCCTAAAAATTATGGTAAAAGGGGTTTTTAAGTGAAAATGATCTAAAATCATGAAAGGGGATTATCCCACACTAAAAAGAGAAGCTTAAGGTCCATTTTCCAATGCTATATAAGAAAGGCTTTGGGGCATGGTAAAGGGAGATAAAAAAGTAAAGGCATGCTGAGGAGATTCTGAAGGAAGGAGAAGAGCTCAAATTCTTCAAAAGCAAGGGTGAAGGAAGGGAAGCTCATGGCAATGGAGGAGGGATTCACACCAAGATCATTGGTAAGGATGTACTTCTTCCTTGTTTTAATATGAAGTAATTCAAGTTTCTACCCAAGATCCCAACCATACCATGGTGGTTGAACTTGGTATTGAAAACCATTCCAAGGTTGACTTCCTCCTTGTGCAGGTGCAATCCAAAAAGATTGGTTACTTCCTGAATATTGCCCAGTCCATTGTGAACTAGGTTTCATGTATGGATTGCCACCTTGCGTAGGTATGTTCCATTGAGATTGGTTACTTGGTGGAACACTACCATTCCATTGCGGGATATGATTAAAGGGTGGATTTCCCCCTTGCGGGGGTATGTTCCATTGAGATTGGTTACTTGGTGGAACATTACCACTCCATTGATTATTTCCTTGATTTGGATAAGCATTACATGGTTGATTTCCTCCTTGCAAAGGTGGGCCCCAAGAAGATAGGATACTTCCCGAAACCTCCCCACTACATGGAAGAATGGGGTTGATAGGTGGATTGCCGCTAGGAATTATGCTAGGATAAGTCAGAGGATAACCCCCTGGGGCATTTCCACTAATCTGAGGAGCATAGCCCCAATTGGCATAAATGTTCCATGGTTCATTACTTCCACCAGGAATATTACCATTCCATGGTGAAAGGTTGCCCCCGGAAGTAGAATTTTGACAAGTCTTTTGTATACCATGAGGACTCTAGTTTACTCCTTGTGTGTGTTGACCCTGATTAGCCGATCCATATGGAAAACCAATGTTTAAGAAATCCATGGGATCCCTTGTTGATTTGTGCATGTCATTCAAACTTTCAGAAAGAGGTTTGATATCACCCAGTGACTCACGGATAGTAAGTGCAACTGGTTCGGAAAGACTCATCAAAGGTAGAATTTCATGAGCATGTGTGTGATGTTTCAATGTTTCAATTTCAACTAGAGTAATATTATCAACTATGTCTGTATTCATTTCGTGATGTGACGATGAATTCTTAGTGTTGATTTGATGTTGTTCTTCTCGAGTAATGTTAATTGAGTTGAAAATCAGTTTTGTTTCCAAGTAATTAGAATGTGGTTTTTGTGTCTGTCTCTGCAATGTAGCAGGGCCTTCAATTTCTAGTGACTCACCTCACTGCCGCTATGACTGGCGGATCGAGAAAGTAGCCACTTCTAAGAAGTTGATAAAAGGATGTGTTTAAAATGATAGTTTGAATCAAGCAATCCTAAGGTATTCTAGACTCAAAAAATGAAAAGTGTCCACATAGTAAAAATTCCCTAGAGATTTCAAGCAAGCAAACTTACTCTTCAAACTTACTCTTCCAAAGAACCGAAGCTCAGTGAAAAGATGGATTGGAGGGCCTTCTGAAACTAGTAGCTGTTGAGGGATGCTAGGCCTCAGACAATTGCTAGTAGCGAAGGTATGACAAACAATTACAATAAACTTTAATTGCCAAGGGTGCAAGCGTTGGTTCCTGACAAATCACCCTCCCAAGGAGTAAAAGTTCCAAAGTCTGTCTCATGTATTGCAAGTGTGTCCCACTCACAATATGTGATATCCTACGAATAGACACTAAAGTTACCACTTCACAATCGACGGTCAGGCAGAATAGTTGTAAGTCGAGGACAACTCTCATAACCAGGACCTCTAGAAATAGTGATGTCACCCCGAGGACTTGTCACTGAACATAGAATCCACTCGATAAGCTCATGTCCCACTAAATAATAAAGAAGGGGGAACCACCCTTACTTATCCAGATTGACCTCGTGCTTGACGCATGTTTCAGAAGCGCTTTCCCGACAAGCGTTGTTCGATACTAATGGATTTTCTCTCAGTAATCAATGCTAGTTTCAAAGTTTTGCAGCCCAGGAGTGTTAACTCTCCAAACCTAATCCAGGGCACTAACTTAAACTTGTTGATGATATGAAAATCAAAAGTTTGTCAATTTTAGATTAAGTGCCAATTTTTAGTGGAAGTTTGCTTAGTCTCAGGAGTGGAAGTGAAACTTATGGTGTTTCGACTCAAAAACAAAATGAACCATAAAATGCAAGATGCTCACTATGCTATCTTTCAGTTCAATGAATATCGTAACTCAAGGAAGGGTTAGAGGTTCATGAGCTTCTTTTAGAGATGCAAAGTTTCTGGTAGATTTTGTATGTTCATGCACAGTTTTTTCGGAAATATGGATAATAGTTGATGTTTGATGATCAATGTAACCCAAATAGATATCTCAAGTAAAAGTGAATCTAATTATATTACACAGGGGATCTCTGTTTACCACTCACAAGATTTCCCCAAATCCCAAGTGAAGAGGATATGCAGAGCCCTTTGGAATGCTTGCGAATTAAATTCTAGACTGTTACACTTGAGATCCACTTTCTCCTTCACAAGATCGCCCGAAGGCCCAAGTGAAGAGGATACAGTGGCTCGAAAAATTGTATGGGAAAATTAAATCTACTCTGTTACAAGTGAGATCCACTTTCTCATTCACAAGATCACCATAAGGCCCAAGTGAAGAGGATACGGTAGCTCGATATAGGACGCTTTGAAAATCAACCCCTAAACTATTACAAGCGAGATACACTTTCTCATTCACAAGATCATCATAAGATGTGAGTGAAGAGGATACGGTGCCTCATACAAAATATATCTCAAGAGAAATGAACTCTAAAGGTGCAATTCTCTCTATCTATGCATGAAAATCATGAAAGCATTCAAACTCTTAAAACAAAATGTAACTAATTAAAGTTTGTTTCTGTTTTGTGGAAAGAAATTGCTCTCAAGTTATCTCAACATGTGATGTTTAAAGTGTTTATCAATGCAAATGTGTGTTAATGGAACTTTAAGTCATACAACTCCAATCCTAACTCAATTTTAATCCAAACTTTCCAAGCTTTGTAATTTTTTTTTTCCATTTTAATCCAAAATTAAAGATTTGAATCTCACTATGCAAAATTTTTAAACTATGTAAAAAATTTTGCAAACTTTTCTTTTTAATTCAAAACTAAATATTTGAATCCAAGTATAAACAAAGCTGTTTAAAGTTTGTTCGAAGGTATGTAATTCTACACATATCCCCACTAAGTGAAACTTCTCAAACTTTTTCAGAGGCATTCAAACACATTGTCAACTTAATGAAAACTTTTCCATCTTTTTCAAGGGTATAACAAACTAAGTGTTTAAACTAAATGAAAGAGATTTCAAACTCCACTATGCAAAAACCTTTTCAAAATTTTCAAAATGCATCAAAAACTGATTTTTAAAAGAAATCTTTGAGCATGTTTCAAATGCAAAAAACTAAGTATAGTGCATGGCGACCTTGTCATTAATGCTAACAAGTTTTGACATGTTTTGGAATTTTATGCAGTATTAGCAAGAGGAGAATTTTAGCATCATCATTTAATAGTGAATAGCGAGTCGGGACATGACCATAAGCATTCCAACTATGACTCACACAGATTCGAAGCTTCATGTGGTAACTGTTATAGTGCACCTGCAAGGGCTGCGATGTCATTCTCTTGGTGGACCCACGTCGAGCTAGGGTGAATCTATATCGATGCATTTACCCAGTTAGACAAGTGTGTGTGAAATGGTTCAACACAGTCAAGATTCAACGTTCCTGGCATTTTATGCTACACCTTGGAACATTCAAATCTCAACGCTCCAGCATTCAATGCATGGTTTAACACGCATTCACCATACAGATTAGAGTTTGAAAACGTCTTCAATTATATAGCAGACAACATCAAATGAAAACTTCATTCAGCAGATAGCATCAAATGAAAACTTCATTCAACATACAACATCAAATGAAAACTCAGAGATTAAAGCTTTCAAACCATCAACGCAGAGTTGAATACGCATTTATTAGATGGAACATGACACACAGGTTGAGTTTTCATAGTTTAAGATTCGTTACTATCCTTCAACGCATTTTCCAAAGCAAGGTCAGGTTCTAAGGCTAGTTTAAATGCTAATCCTCAACGTAGTTAGCATTGTAGGAAGACTTTAAACACTTGAATGCTGAGATTTAACACTTTACACCCAGAGCTTGGATATAAACGCAGATCTGGAGGAATTTCCACACACGTAGAGGTTTAAGATTCAGGCATAGCAACCATTAAAGGTCTCACGTGTAAGCTTTCATGCATATGATTCACGCTGAGATCTACTATGCAAGGGATTCACGCCGAGTTTTAAGATCTTTAAAAATTCACTCACAAGAAAAACGCAGAGCTAAAAGGTTTTGGTAGATTTTTACAATTTAAAGAACCAGCAGAGCTTTAAAGAACACGCAAGGTTTACAATCAAATGAACAGAGAATTCACGTAGGGCATCTTTCAACAAATGATGCACTCAGATCTACACTTGGGGTGTAAAGAAATCTTAAACTCAGAGTTTTAACCAAAAAAAAAACTTCATGCAGAGATTGGAGCTTTTAAAGACTTTAACATAGCTTTAAGATCAAAACAGAGTGTAAACTCCAAAATTCCAGGCAGAGTTTCAAGAAACTCAGATCTGATTAGTTTGTAAGGTAGTGTGCTAGATTAAAGGTGTAGCTAGGCTATTCTTAAGCTTTTCAAGATATATCTTAAGCTCTTTAATGGATCTTTACAGCATAAATGAGTAGATATGAAGGAAGAACACCCAAAAATTGAAAACAAATCAAGAAAACTCAAGAAAGTTAAAGAAATTTTAACAACCAGTATGGTCGCCAATCTGATAATAGTATTTAGTGCAAGGTTGTGTCTACACTAGTTCAACTATTTTTCTAAGAGGTGGTGAGCCTCTACGTAAAAAATGAAGCAATTATCACAAATTTCTTAAGATCTAAGTTCATTCATTAAACATTCATTGAGATCTAAGAACATTTCAGAATTAGAATCATACAATATAAGCAAACATTCAACACTAAAATGGTAGAAACTTGAATTACTTTATATTAAAACAAGAAAGAAGTACATCCTCACCAATGATCTTGGTGTGAATCCCTCCTCCATTGCCATGAGCTTCCCTTCCTTCACCCTTGGTTTTGAAGAAATTGAGCTCTTCTCCTTCCTTCAGAATCTCCTCAGCATGCCTTTGCTTCTTTTATCTCCCTTTACCATGCCTGAAAGCCTTTCTTATATAGCATTGGGAAATGGGCATTAGGCTTCTCTTTTGAGTGTGGGATAATCCCATTTCATGATTTTATATCATTTTCACTTAAAAACCCCTTTTTCCATAGTTTTTAGGCTTTTTGTACCACTTAGAATTATTTTAAGCACAATTAATGCATTTTAATGCATTTATCAAAGAGTATTCATCTCTCAATGAACTTGTGTCATGTCTTCCTGCTGCAGGTGCATGGTAAATATATGCTTCATCTGTCACATGACTAAGGGTGTCAATTTGATTGTTAACAATGCCTTTCCACGACATCGAGTTATTTTGTGTAATTGATAAAGTTGATTGTAATATCTCTTATATTTATTTGGCTCATATTATAGAAAGCCAAGTTTGTTGGTTTTCCCCATTGGAGTTTCTAGGGTAAACCATTATGTCTATGTGTGTATGGTTTCCATCTCCACTGTGCATTTTTAGACAAAGTTAATGACCTTATGTATTGCTGCTTATACTAATAGATCTGAGTTTTACGTCTGTATATGCATTTGCAATTAGTATTGAAAGTAGTATATCAGAAATATATGCCCATGGAGATATAGAAAATTAACAATAGGATGGATGATCACGACTCTCCATTTGGAGGTGTGGACATGATGATATTGTTGCACCAATGAAACTTCGGGTTTTAAGTGTCTGAATATAGTATGGACACTAAGTATTTAATATATTAAACATGTTATACAACTTGAAGAGAACTTTATACTCAAAACGAGAACTCTAGCCATTAAAACCCATATTTTTGCATAAAAAACACCAAAAAACAACCCTGAATAAAAAAGTGGTGCTACTGGTAGCACCACTTTTTGATTTGGGGTAAAAAATATAGAAATGAACCAAAACATTTGTTATTGTTGTTTGCTTATACTAATAGAAATGAGTTTTACTTTTTTAAATGCATCTAGGATTAGTATTGAAAGTAGTATATCAGAATCATATGCTCATTAAGATCTAGAAAATTAACAATAGGATGGATGATCATGAGTCTCCATTTGGAGGTGCGGACATGATGATATTGTTGCACCAATGACACTTCAGGTTTTCAGTGTCTGAATATATTATGGACACTAAGTGTGTAATATATTATTGTAACCCTTTATTATAGTTATTATTTTTATTTGTTTAACTAGGATTAGTATTCCCTACTTCTCCACCTATCCCTAACGCCCACCCCTCTCTCACTCTACATTGACCCCCTATCACCCAACCCACCCCCTTCTCTCTCCCTACCACTAATCCTCCCTCTCCGTCCCAATAATCTCTCTCCTACAACCCTACCCCTATCTTGACCACCTACTCTCCCCTTTCCCCTAACCTCTAGTATTATGTATGGTGTGCTTAAGATTTTGAATTAATAATGTCTGAAGAAATCCTCAAATATGTTATAAGAAGCATGAAAACCAAATGGTTTGATTCTCCTCAATATGATACCTCTACATTGGTACATTGAAATATATATTTAAGAAAACATAAGCATTGGGGGCATGGTACATTCATGTTGCAGTAGCAAAACAATATATTGAGAACATCTTGCATGATTATTCTAGACTCCAAGAACTCTTTGTAAATTGGACATAATTAAATTGAAATCCACAATAATATTACCATTTGGAGGTGACTGTATAAAACATCATCGAAATTAGTGATAAGCTAGAGGATCATGAGTCAACATTTGTAGGTGCAGACATGATGAGATTTCTACAAGAATGCCACTTAATGTTTGCAGTGTCCAAAAATATTATAACCAAAATAAGAGTTTAATATTCTTATTGTAATATTTTATTCTAGTTATTTTGTTTATCTCTCTCTCCAAATTCAATCTCCCCTACTCCTCCATCGACCACTAAACCCCACCCCTATCTCTCTCTGTGTTGACTCCCTATCACCCAACCCACCATCTATCTCCCTACCAGTAAGCCTCCATCTGCCTCCCAATAATCCCATTCCTAAAACTCTACTACTAGCCTTACCCGCACTCTCTGGCTTCCCCTAACCACCATGCTTAAGTATGGTGTTCTTAATCTTTTAAATTAATAATTTGTGAAGAACTTCTTGAAGCTCCTATAAGAAGCATGGAAACTAATTGTTTTTATGCTCCTCGATCTGATCCCTCTATAATGGTACATTGAAATATATATTTGGGAAAGCTTAATAATTAAGTGCATGTTACATTCACGTTGCAATAGCATTACATGAGACTAAGATCATCTTGCATGGTTGTTCTAGACTCCAAAAATAGTTTGTAAATTGCACATAATTAAAATGAAAGTGACATTAATATGACCATTTGGAGGTGACCATATATAATGTCGTCAGAATTAGTGATAGGATGGACAACCATGAGTCACCATTTGGAGGCGTGGACATGATGATATTGTTGCACCAATTACACTTCAACTTTAAATTGTCTGAACATATTTTTACCACAATAAGATTTTAATATTCTTATTGTAACATTTTATTGTAGTTATTATTTTTATCTCTCTCTTAAGGATCAATATTCCCTACTCCTCTACCTACCCCTAACCCCCATCCCTCTATCTCTCCGCTGACTCCCTACCATCCAATCCCCATCCTACAACCCTACCCATAGATTGAGTACCCACTCTCCCCCTTCCCCTAACATCCAATCTTATGTATGGTTTGCTTAATATTTTAAATTAATAATGTGTGAGGAACTTCTCGAAGTTGCTATAATAATCATGCAAACTAATTGGTTTGATGCTCCTCGATCTGATCCCTCTTTATTGGTACATTAAAATATATATATTTAAGCAAAATTAAGCATTGAGGGAATGGTACATTCACGTTTTAGTAGCAATACATGAGATTAATATCATCTTGCATGGTTTTTCTAGACTCTGGAAAATATTTGTAAATTTCATAGAATTGAAATGAAACCAACATTAATATGACTATTTGGAGGTGACTGAATAAAATATCGTCGAAAATAGTGATGGGATGGATGATCATGAGTCACCATTTGGAGGTGCATACATGATGATAATTATACATCAATGACACTTTAGGTTTGCAGTGTCTAAACATATTGTGACCACAATAAGAGTTTAATATTCTTGTGGTAACATTTTATACTACTTATTATTTTAATCTCTCTCTCTCTAGGATTAGTCTCCCCTACTCCTCCACCCACCCCTAAAACCCAACCCTCTCTCTCTCTCTCTCTCTCTCTCTCTCTCCATTGACCCCCTACCACCCAACCCGCCCTCTCTTTGTACCCCTAAACATACCTCTCCCACCCAATCATCCTCCTCCTACAACCCTACCCCTATCCTGACCCCCCGCTCTCCCCCTTCCCCTAACCTCCATGCTTATGTATGGTGTGCTTAATATTTTAAACTAATAATTTGTGAAAAACTACTCGAATATGCTATAAGAATCATGCAAAATAATTGGTTTGATGCTCCTCGATTTGATCCCTCTATACTAGTACATTGAAATATATATTTAGAAAAACTTAAGCATTGGGGGAATGGCACATCCATGTTGCAGTAGCAAGACATGAGAATAAGATCGTCTTGCACGATTGATCTAGGCTCTAGCAATTGTTTGTAAATTATGCATAATTAGAATGAACGCGACATTAATATGACCATTTGGAGGTGACTATATAAAACACCATCGAAATTAATGATTGGATGGACAATCATGAGTCATTGTTTGGAGTTGTGGAAATGATGAGAATGCTGCACCAATGAAATAACACTTCAAGTTTGCAGTGTCCGAACATATTGTGACCACAATAAGAGTTTAATATTCTTATTGTAACATTTTATTCTAGTTACTATTTTTGTCTATACTCTCTCCAAGATCAATATCCCCTACACCTCCACCTACCCCTAACCCCCACCCATCTCTCTCTCTCTCTCTCTCTCTCTCTCTCTCTCTCTCTATTGAACCCCTACCACCCAACCGCCTCCCCTCTCTCCCTACCCCTAAGCCTCCCTCTCCTTTCCAATAATCCCCCTTCCACAACCCTACCCCTTTCCTGACACCTCACTCCCCCCCTTCCCCTAACCTCTAGGCTTATGTATGATGTGCTTAAGATTTTAAATTACTAATATGTGAAGAACTACTTAAAGATGGCATAATAAACATGCAAACTAATTGGTTTGATGCTCATTGATTTGATCCCTCTATGCTGATACATTGAAATATATATTTAAGAAAAATTAAGCATTAAGGATATGATACATTCACGTTGGAGTAAAAATACATGAGATTAATATTTTCTTCCACTATTGTTCTAGACTCCAACAATTGATTTTAAATTGCACATAATTAAAATGAAAGTGACATTAATATGACCATTTGTAGGTGACTGTATAAAACATCATCAGAATTAGTGTTAGGATGGACGATAATGAATCAACATTTGAGGTGTGGATATAATCAACTTGTTGTTCCAATTACACTTCAATTTTGCAGTTTCCAAACATATTCTGATCAAAATAAGAGTTTCAATATTCTTAATATAACATTTTATTCTAGTTATTATTTTTATCTCTCTCTCTAGGATCAGTCTCCCCACTACACCTACCCCTAACGCCCACTTCTCTCTCTCTCTCTCTCTCTCTACGCTGACCCCCTTCCACCCAACCCCCCTCTCTCTCCATACCCCTAAGCCTCTCTCCCTCCCATTAATTCCCCTCCTACAACCCTACCCCTAGCCTCACCCCCCTATCTTTTCCTTCCCCTAACCTCTAGGATTATCTATGGTGTGCTTAATCTTTTAAATTAATAATGTGTGAAGAACTACTCAAAGATTCTATAAAAACCAAGTGAACTAATTGGTTTGATGCTCCTCGATATGATCCATTTATACCAGTACATTGAAATAAATATTTAGGAAAACTTAAGCATTGAGGGCATGGAACATTCATGTTGCAGTAGCAATAAATGAGATTAAGATCGTCTTGCACGGTTGTTCTATACTCTAGCAACCGTTCACAAATTGCACAGAATTAAAATGAAAGCAACATTAAGATGACCATTTGGAGGTGATTGTATAAAACTTCATTGGAATTAGTGATAACATGGACAATCATGAGTCACCGTTTGGAACTTTGGAGGCATGGACATGATGAGATTGTTGCACCAATAACACTTCAAGGTTGTAGTGTCCAAACATATTTTGACTACATTAAGAGTTTAATATTCTTATTGTAAAATTTTATTCTAGTTATTATTTTTAATCTAGACTCTCTCTAGGACCAGTCTCCCCTACTCCTCCACCTACCCCTAACCCCCACCCCCCCTCTCTCTCTCCCCTAACCCCTATCACCCGACCCCCACTTCTCTTTCCCTACCCATAAGCCTCCCTCTCTCTTCTAGTAATCCCCCTCCAACAACCCTACCCCTACCTTGAAATCCTACTCTCCCCCTTCCCCTAACCTCCATGATTATGTATTGTTTTCTTAATATTTTAAATTAATAATGTGTGAAGAAACACTCAAAGATAATATAAGAAGCATAACAACTAATTGGTTTGATGCTTCTTGATCTGATCCCTCTATACTAGTACATTGAAATATATATTTTAGCAAACTTAATCATTGAGGGCATAGTACATTCACGTTCCAGTAGAAATACATGAGATTAAAATCATCTTGCATGATTGTTCTAGAATCCAACAATTGTTTGTAAATTGCACATAATTAAAATGAAAGAGACATTAATATGAACATTTGGAGGTGAATGTATAAAACATTGTCTAAATTAGTGATAGGATGGATGACCATTAATCACTGTTTGGAGGCACGAACATGATGTGATTGATGCACCAACAACACTTAAAGTTTGCATTGTTCGAACATATTCTGACTAGAATAAGATTTTAATATTATTATTGGAACATTTTATTCTAGTTATTATTTTTATATCTCTATCTAGGATCAATATACCCTACTCCTCCACCTACCCCTAACCTCCACCCTCTCTCTCTCTCTCCCTCCCTCCCAGTAATCCCCCTCCTACAACCCTACTCCTATCTTGACCCCATGCTCTCCCCCTTCCATTAGCCTATATGATTATGTATGGTGTGCTTAATATTTTAAATTAATAATATGTGAAGAAATGTTTGAAGCTACTATAAGAACCATGCAAACTGTTGTGGAAATTTCTTCCTATAGATAGGTAGATATCCCCCTGGGATTGAAAAGGTCCCTAATTACCTTCCCAATATAGAAAGAAAACAAATGGAACCGTAAAATACTATATTAAGCATGCACAAGCATTCAAACATGAAAAGGAAGGATAAGAGATAAATGGCTTACCTCTCACCTGAAAGTTGTCCTAGCTCTAGTTCCAAGCTTGATGCCCAAAGCTCTTGAACCTGCAACATAAGATGGGAAAACAACCTTACAAACACAAGTGCATGAGCAATATCTAATATAACATATCATATATCAATAAAAGAGACATGACATGGGAGAATAGGCCAAGTTATCACTACAACAAAATAGCCCTTTAGGGGCGGTTTTGGCTTGCAGGGGTCTTGTTAAACCCCCCTCTAAAAGCTTTTTCAGACCTTTGGAGGAGGTCTTTTAAAACCACCCCTAAAATTCAAGGAAATCCACCCAAAAGTCCTTAAATTTGACTTTTGGGGGCGGGTTTTGGAAAAGCCCCCCTAAAATCCCAAATCTCATAACTTTTGGGGGCGGTTTGTTAAAACCCCCCCTAAAAGTCATGAGAATTGAAACTTTGGAGGCGGTTTTTTTTGGAACCCCCCTTAAAAGTCAAGAGAATTGAACTTTTGGAAGTGGTTGTTTGAAACACCCCCTAAAATCCCAACTCTCATAAATTTTGGGGGCGGTTTGTCAAAACCCCCCCTAAAAGTCATGAGAATTGAACTTTTGGAGGCAATTTTTTGGGAACCCCCCTTAAAAGTCACGAGAATTGAAATTTTGGAGGTGGTTGTTTGAAACCCCCCCCTAAAATCCCAATTCTCATAACTTTTGGGGGCGGTTTGTCAAAACCCCCCCAAAAGTCATGAGAATTGAACTTTGGGAGACGGTTTGTTTGGAACCCCCCTTAAAAGTCATGAGAATTGAACTTTTAGAGGCAGTTGTTTGAAAAGCCCAATTCTCAAGACTTTTGGGGGCGGTTCTAAAAAGACCCCCCCTAAAATTTTCCTTCCAATTTCAACATGCTATTTATTTTCATTCCATCACCCTTTCTTCTCATTGTTTTCCCCTTTATGTGAAGGGTGACTCAAGTGGCTTCCAGTGGACAACAATGGCAACAATAAATCATAACATAACACAATGCCAATATCTAAGGCCTAGAATATATTGCAAGCTAATGAGTTGGATGAATTCAAGATGCAATTACAAGAATTAATAGATAGAGGGTTCATATGACCAAGTGCATCACCTTGGGTAGCACACATATTGCTAGTCAATAAGAAGGATGGAACCTTTTGGATGTGAATTGGTTATAGAATTTTGAATAAAGTGACAATTAAGAACAAGTACCTCCTACCCAAATTGATGATCCTCTTTATTAACTCAAATGGGAAAAAGTTTTTTCAAAGTTTGACTCAAGTTTTGGGTATCAACATATGAGAATGGAATACATTAACGTGCCAAAGACTTCTTTTAGAACTATATATGGGCATTATGTGTTCCTAGTTTCCCCCTTTGCATTGATAAATGCTCCATACTTTTCATTTAATTAACAAATGATGTGTTCGAAAAGTATTTAGACAAGTACTGTGTTTTGGTATTCATTGATGACATCCTAATATATTCTCAAAATGAGGAGGAACGTAACACTTATCGCATTTATTCCTATTGTTTTCAAAGCTACGTGAATACCATCTATATGCTAAGTAAAGAAAATGTAAATTATTTAAGAAGGAGATTAAATATATCAGGCTTGTCATATCTAAAGAAGGATTAAAGATACACCCTAATAAGATCAAAGCTATGTCGAGTTGTACAACCCCAAAGAATGTGAATAAAGTAAGAAGATTCTTGGATTAGTTGGATATTATCAGAGAGTTGTCAAAGGATTCTAAAAAATTATAAGATCCTTGCCGAAGTTACAAGATAAAGGTGTCAAATTTATGTGGAAAACCATACATGAAGAAAGATACCAAGAACTTAAAGAGAATTCTCATGACAACACCTCTAATGATACTTCCTTGCTTTGATAAGGATTTCCTAGTATGGAAAAATGCGAGTGGTGAGAGCATTTAGGGAGTGCTCATGAAGGAAGGAAAAATGGTGGAATATGAGTCTAGGCAGTTAAACATTCACAAGAAAAAGTAAGCAAATCATGACAACTTGGATCTCTTAGTAACAATATATTCCCATGTCCTAAATGCATGGAAATATTATTTGATTGATAGAAAGTTTGAATTATGAATAGAACATGAGGTCTTGAGATACTTGTAGACTCACCCACCATTGTTGTTTCTCTTCCTTCATAATTTGGGCTTTTACTAGACTACACTTTCCTAAAATACATCCTTGATTGATTACATATATGTTCACCATATTTACATGCTTCGTCAACAAGCAATAAACAAATATTTTCTTTCCAATGACACAAAAATCATAAACATTGTATGTAACAACCATTTTTTGACAAGGAAAAGGGCAGATAACCTACAAATAAAAGAGCATTTTTCAAAGAGTTTGAGGTGGGGATTTATGCCATTTTTACATACATGTTTCAAGAATGCACATCCATTCTAAAATTCATGCATGTTAATAATGCACACGCACTCTAAAACACGTGCATGTTCCTACTACAATGGTACTAAACCTATATAACCTACCATACTTCCTACCTCAATACTCTCAAGCTTAATCCATAGCCTCTAACACCTAAGCAATATCACCACAAATAGATTCTATGGGAAATTTCAATCCTCTTATTACAAATATGGGAAGCATTCATAGTATTTTCATAGTAGGATTTGGTATCAAGGTCAGGTATGGTGTTTAATACATTGTGTTTAGTGCAAGATTCCTAGAATTTCATTTATGAGATAAACAATTTAGGCTATGTTGACTACCATTAAGGTCATTTTTGTAACCTAAAGTGACTAATTTGAAACCCTCGAGAGGTTGGGTGGCATCATGTTTGGCCTCGGTTTCTCATAAGCTTTATTTATATGATTAGGCTTGGATTTCCTTCCTTGACCATATCAATGTCGTGAGACCAATATGTAATTCTTAAAATGTTGACATGAAAGAACTAGCTACATGATTTATCAGAGGCTAAGGATACCCTTGGTAAGTCATATGTGGTGATTCGAGGAATTATTCATGGCTTTGGATTTCTCAAATTTGTGTTTATGGATTAAGGCATGTCCTTATTCCATAAGTCTTTTTCAAGGCCATAAGACACATACATAGTGTTCAAAACCACCAAATGGCATTGGCATCCCCAATCATAGGCCAAAGATACCCTCAATGTGAGGCCATGTCTAGTTGTTCAATGAAACGTATTTGGCATTAGATGTATAGAAGATTCCTTTAGGGCTTGAGGTTCAACTATCCTTACCTAACCATGTCCAAGGCCCTAAGACTCATAACCATGACGAGAAGCTAGCCTTACCTGTCATTTTTACGGTTTAGAATCTCTGTCATTACATCCTTAAGATAAAAACCAGATTTGTTGCGAATATGAACTCCATATTTGATCTCTTGATCCGAAACCTTATTCAAGGCAAGGTTGCTAAGTGGATTGTTATCCTTCAATAATATGATCCTGATATCATGACCCGAAAGAGTAAAACGGCTTCAGACGTGGAAAACGTTATTTTGGATTTACCTTCCGATCTTAGTCATCCTTGTATCAATGACGATCTTTCATATGAACATTTGTTCATCATTTCTTTGGATGGACCTTGGTATGGGGACATCCTCATTTACCTCCACACTCATAAGTTCATTCCTCGTCTCTCTTGTGACTATTGTTGTCAAATTCATCATAAATCCCCCTGATACCTTCTTATTAGAAACGTTTTATATCGATGAGGAGTCAATACTATCTTACAACAAAGCCTCACTTTCAATGAGGTTGAAGAGGTCTTGAATGACTACCATAGTAGTAGTTGTGGTGGCTACCTCTCAGGAATGGATACTGCCCAAAGGATAATCAGTGTCGATTATTTATTGCCTCCCTTATTTTTTGTTTGTATAGAGGCAGTGAATCATTTCCAAAACTTCTACCTCTTCACTCCCAAGGAAAGAGTGAGTTTTGTGGGTGAGTTTTATCTCTATAATCTTTGTCATTTCTTCATCACTCCAATTCATCAATATTCCTCGCACCAACGTTAATGTGATGGGTGTGTTTGTGACAAGTGTCATGTTATGGGTGGGCATAATTGTCATTTTGGACCATACTTTGGGTTAGGCTATGGATGCAAGGGTTAATATATGGTTAGGGTACAAGTTTGTCTTCTTTGTGTTGTGGACGATTCCACATACATAATCTAGTGTCCTTGCCAGCTTTTCTCACTAGTTTCATGCCCTAAATATATGCATTAAGAAAGAAGTTTATCTTACTTGGATGAGAGAGACTTGATCTAAGTGCTTTGAAGATATTAGGGAAATGTTGGTATCTTTCCATGTACTCATTCCACCTATGATGACTTGCTATTCATATTTTATAACTTTGATGATCAAAGCCTTGATAGGGATTATCAATAAAAAAGATGAAAATATAATCAAACCCACCATCTACTATATTGATATTTTGTACTATAGTCATTTCAATGGTCACACCATCTCCCAAAATATCATTTCTGTGGGATACTATTGACCGACCTTGAGGCATGATTATTTCTCTTCATTTGTATACTCCCATGATGCCAAATGCATGAACTTGAGATCCATGTCCCCATTAGCTCTTGGCACCTTGTATCTCCAGTTTCCTCATTTGTGACATGGAGTCTCAATCTCATTGGAAAGATTAACCTTGAATCACTGAAAAAACCGTTATTTTTTTTTATTTTTTTAATGCACTAATAATTATTATGTAGAAATTGCCAATTAAACAGACATTTTAAATGAATAACATATAATGATATATTTAATAATAGTGATATACTTTCCTCTTTTTCAACGGAATTTTCTTTCCCATTTTTCAATGGGATTTTCCTTCTTTATCCACATTTAGATTGAATCACATCTTAAGTGGTTATTTAAAGAAGCTTTTCCACATGGAAATCACATCTTCAGTTGTTAGACAAGCAAACAATGTCTTTGTATTCATCTTCTCTCCATTATCATCATCTCCTCTAACAATATTTCAAGGGAATATTCACTTGGATCAAGCATATACTTATAAATTAAAATAAATACAAACAATATGGCTATTAGGAAGTGATATTCTCAACATGGCTTGGGATATCCACACTCCATATGCATGCTCTAAATAAAGAGCAGACCACCCATATGAGAAACAACTATTTGTGAACTCGGTATGAATATCCATACCTTTACGTATGGAAGTAACGTGACTGATCAAGAGTCAAACCCTGCAATAATAGCTATAAATTTTTTCCTAATCTAAAAATCTAAAGACTTGAACCATGACTATCTCATTTGTATGTTCAACGACAGGATGCATCTCAGAGAAACCTACTAACCCTCATAAATCTTACAAATTATCTTGATGGGAACATTTTAACTATTTATGTATGAAACTAATAGGAAAATTCTATCAATCCAAGGATTCGACCACTAGGCTGGAGATTTGTGTTGTTCTAATCAGTGAGCTTAGAACCCTAAACTTTTATCTGCTCCTTCTACACATCACCATTGTATCCCTTAAATGGATCTAGTTTCTTCTCTCGATAAAAACATCGAAGGTCCCTAAATCGATTTGCAGAGTTATAACTATTCACCTTGCTTCTTTCGGGGGAGTCTAAGTGCACATATAGACTACAACATATATCTAAAACACTAGAAAAATTAGAGACTACACCCAGGCAAGTAATAAGACATTGGCAAGTGATCAACCATTTAGTAAAAGATACTTTTTGTTAACCACCTATACTTCTTATTTGATACCATAACTTGATCTGGAAAGTTGAGTAGTTTATATCATGTTTACTTCACTAGTGACCTAACCATGGCCACTGGGAATTTTTTCCTACAACACTCAAATTCAAAATACTTAACATAATTTTGAACCCAACTTGCTTGAAAGGCCATTCAATTTCACAAGTGTGTGCAACTAAGAAATGTAACACAACCAAACATTGAGATCAACTTCATTTAAACCAAAAATCCTACTTTGAAATGCATTATAAAATTAGAATATAAGGTTAGATTTCAAAACCATAAATAGAATTGAGAAGAAAACATGGAACACTTATCTTAGCACCAAGATGGTTCAAGAAAAAGGCTATGTGTGAGCGGCATCTTAACCAATCATAAGGATACATCGTAGATGCCACCTCCAATTAAGGATTTGAGGTAATTGGGTTAAAGAAAATTGGCTAAGGACTCTCATGCCACTCACCCCATCTAATAGCTCTTAGGATCAACCAAACTACTCAAAACAAAAAGCTCCATGCAACCATCTAGCCATCAATAGCCTTGCACCTTTTTCCACTACCCTACATAACATAAGGAATATTACATTTCCCTTATTTGATCAGTAGAAAGATTCCTATCTTTTGTATGGAGTCTGTGATGACTTGGCGATTTTATACTTTAGATATAAGGACCAAATGAGTAACAATTTATAGAAAACTCAGACGTTTCCTAAATAATCTAGCCTTTATGCTCCTCTATAGACATCCATATTATTGTTTTCATTCCCTAAGTGATTACATCTAAATTTAACAAATTATTATAAGTAATTTCAATCATGAACATTAGTAATTAAAAAAAGGGGCTTTAAAAATCAATGAAATTTGATATTTTATTTGAATTTGGACTTGTCTTCTTGAATTTCTTTGTAGGTGGCTTGAAGGTGGCCACCAATGCAAATTAGTGGGTTCATGAGCATTCACATTCACCATGTTTCAAAGATCTTGATTGTAGTGTTTTGGAAGCGTTGGTGTTTTTGGCTATGTGTTGCATGTGTTAGGAGTTGGCTACGTGTTGCATGAGTTTTGGTATCTTTGCATGTGGTACCTCTTGGTGAGTCCATTCTCCTTTCTCTCCTCCTATATAGTCAATATCTCCCTAGGTCATTGTTTCAAATTAGGACAAAACCGGGATGATTTCATCTTAGTGGCATTAATTATCATGTTATCCCAATAAGGCATGGAGCAAGTTTTTGCATCTTGTAGACTACATCTATGATATCACCTCCCGAACATTCCTTTCATGCCTCAAACCTCCCTCTTACCTATTCTTCTCTTTCTTTAGCATCATCCCCTCTGTCTTCCTAATTTCATTAAGCCTTCCATAGCATTATCACCCCTCACCTATTTCCTTCTCCGGGTCCTTTCTACCATCATTTCCTATCTTTTTTCCTTTCTTCCCATCCTCTATCATTTCCTCGATAGTTGGTGTCAATATCCCTACCCCACTTGGAAATCAAACTAAGTACAATTATGGAAGCAACAAGGCATCATACTATCATATAGAGTTTATCATTATGGGATGTTAGCATTGCCCACAAATTGTTTAAAAGAATTCCCAAATGAGAATTTGGAACATGAAATGCAATTATTTCTTAAATGAGTTCTTGAGAGATTTTGTGTCCATGTGAAGCCTTCACATTCTTCAACTAAATGCAATTTTTGGATATAAAACATAACTCAATCATCATGGTTAATGTTAGAAGTATGTCTACTAACTAATAAAAAGAATAAACTCACTAGCTAATAAAAAAAATAAACTTAATAATAAAAAGAAATTTGTAGATTTGAAAAAAATAGCCATGATTATTACACAAAAATATACTAGAAACTACATTTACAAGGGACCCATTAGCTAGAGCGAAATAAATTATATATAAGAGACCGAAAGTGGAGATAAGTCAAGTTGTTGTTTTTATTATTATTTAATTTGTGTTTTTTAATTATTATACATAAAAAAGAACAAATTAAATAATAATAAAAACAACAACTTTACTTACCTCCACTCCAGCCCTTTGTTAACCCAATATTTCTCCTTTCCTCCTCATAACAAAAAATAAAAAATCTGCAGCAAAGAGACCCACATAGAGTAGACCAGAGTGGCCCGGGGAAATTGCGGCCTGGTCTAGGAGACGTAGAGCAAAGATACGAGGGAGATCACTTAGATCTCTCCATCGTGCTCATTACCATGGATGAAAGACAAGTTTATTTGCATATTCGAAGAGATAGAAAATATTTTCAATGTTACTTAGAGAAGGGGCACACTTTTTTGTGTGAATCATGGAGTGTATCTTCTCATCTTGTGGCTGCATGGGCTATAAAAGGGAGGTAGAGTATCTCCGTGGACTGAGGATCATCCTGAAGAAAAATGAGTTTCCAACTACATTTGGGATTTGAAAAGCGGGTGTATTTGTAACCCCCTTCGCTTGCATTGGTAGAATACTGTTGAGAGGGCGCACTATTCAGATCTAAAGAAGGAGAAAACAAAGAATGTTCAGAAAGGAGACTGGTGGTAGGGAGAGCTATGTATATTGGGAGTCGTATGATGATGATGAGGATGATTATTTATCCTTGGAATTCTAGAATCCAAGGTTCCCAAAGGAGGAGGAGGCTAGTCCCAAGAAAAATCCCCCCAATTCAAGCTTTAGAACAAGACAAGGTCAAGGGATTCAATTCTTTTCACTGGACTCATTCTCAGAAGAAAATTCGAAGCCCTCTTTTTCTACTACACCATGGTAATACTCTCATTTAATTTTTAACTTCCTATGTTGTGTGAAAATCCCACAGAACAATGCCAACCTTGTTGGCAATCTTTCTGTAGTGGCATATCCTTTTTCGGGATTTCTTTTTGCACCAATACTCTTCTCCTTCTCATATCGATTCCAAGTTTCTTTTTAAATTCAAGATGATTGGATTTAGTCATGAAGTTTGGGCAAGACAACTTAAAATAAATTTGATAAAATCTATGTTCTTTTTACATTTTTTGAAGTATCAACCAGGTAGGTAGATAAAATCAACCAGGTAGGTTGATAAAATATGTGTTCTTTTTACATTTTTTGAAGTATCCTTGAAAGGGAAAGAGAACACTAAAGATCCTTATTATAAAAACTATTAGTTCTACAAATCTATACTACCACTCTAAGTTCCACATCCCTACCGACGACCACCTCTCCTGGAAGCAGGAACTTTCTCCTCATCTGACTCAACATCTCCATATTGCCATGTATTCAACCTGCCTTGCCTGGCTTTTTGCTGATGCTCTTCTAAATTATCAAGAGAATATTGCCTTTCCTTGGTGTCCAATTTTTTCTTCCTTTGTAATCAAGCAAGGCCCTCCTGCAATAGGAAAAATAATGTAATCAATAATTGTTCAATAAATTATCAGGAAAGTGGACAAACACAATGTCATAAAATCATCATGCTAGTGATTGGAAACTCAGTTAAGTGAATCACTTGACGAAAATCAGAAAAAACTCAACATCATATTACATTCAAGATGATGGTTTTATTTTCATCTTTGGCATTTATTTTTGACATAGTTATGCTTTTCAAATTGTGCATAGGTTGGAATCGCCAGTCTACAAATAACCCACCCACAGGTTACTTAAGGATCAGGGTCTCCAGGTACTTGTGGTACTAACTCACAGCAGGCAAGTTTTACACACTAACAGAAAGTACAACTCACTGGAAGCACTACCAAGCCAAGCTTGACCCAGGAGTACTCATAAAACAACATTTTTCCACTATGCATTATACGTGAAAGTTATTTCAGACAAATTAAATTCTCAATACTTGTCAAGAAAAGAAAAACTCAATAATACCTGTAGCATAGAGGAATTTATGTTCATCTCTACTTCAACGTCAACAAGAGTTACAATTAGGACAGTTCCTGTCCCTTGACCTTCTGCCTTTCATCCTGAGGTGCCCTAACCCTTTACCGTAGCCATGAGTTCCTTGCAACTTCTAACTGTACACTCACTAAAATAATCTACTGCCTCTTGGCCAAAATCCTCTTCCAAACCAGGTACTCTAATGTATGCGAGTCTGTAAAGTTGCGCTAGACCAAGAGAAGAAGAAATTGAAGGATCTATAGGTCATAATTTACTGTAAATTACAGTTTCTTGGTTCCCATAGTCAATGCAGAAAACCTCAAACCCATCTTTTGGAGAGGCTATACTTCCTCCTCGAGGTGCATTTACAACCTATACAATCGAGCAACAATTAAATATTATTAAGGTGAATGAAGACAACTCTAATAAAATATAACCTTATGATTCAAAAATGCAGTGCTAGAATCCTAATTAACATCGCACTTTCAATTAAATATTCACTAATATTTTTTGAAAAAAACTGACCATTTCCCTATTCCAGGAATTATCTGCACTAAATTGAGCAAGAACTATATCTTCCTTACTTGGGTTGAATCCCATAGAGGGCTTTTCTTGGAGGCTCAATCCAGAAATATACTGTTGAATGTCAGAGACTATCTGGTCACCAACAATTTGAACATAAAATTTACCACTGCCAAGAACTTCCGTGACAGCAACCTACATATTTTAGATATCTTCAGCTTTCAAACATGAGAATTCCAAATGCCTTGACTTTTAATCATCAATGTTTCAAAATATCCATAACTACCTTCAAAATCTCCTTTCTTGTAGTAGATTTAGAAGTAGATCTGTTAACATTCTCTTGTCCTTCAACATAATCTTCCCAGACCTGAATTTCAAGAAGTTAGTAGCAATATCTCTATGAAAATATATAACATTTTTCTTTCTTATAAGAGGCAAACTATAACCGTCCAAATCATACAAGTGAAAAACTGACAGCAAACGTGTTGGTTGTGGAGCCAGATCTTCTAGTCTCATAGATGATGATTCAACCGTGTTTGTACCCCAGGTTTGGTTATGATCCCGACCCGAGGTTTTGGGTATCCCGTGGTATTTTCCCATTGTATTTCCCTTATAAAAGAAAGTCATTGTAATACGACTAGGTAAGATGTATTAGGTTTAATGCATTGTAAAGATCTCTGAGATCGAAAGAAGAGAGACTGTGAGACAATGAAGAGGAAGTGCAGCGACTGTGCTGCAGGTTGTATCCCTTTACTTTGTTGGATGGAATAATAATAAGGACTGGCAACTTCAGTGTGGACATAGCCCAAGTTGGGGTGAACCAAGATATATCGATGTCTCTTCTGTAATGTGTGTGTGATTATATTTGCATTTATGTTTATTGTTATTGCTCTGCGATCCTGTTTTTCTAACAATTGGTATTAGAGTCGAAGGTCTATTTGGCAGATAAACCCGCAAGAAGCTAGGGTTTCTGGTTCAAGTGGGAGCAATGGCGGAAGAATGAAAGTTTAAGGTCGAGAATTTTAATGGCCAAAACTTCCAATTATGGAAGATTCAAATGGAGGACTATCTGTACCAGAAGGATCTATTCCTACCGTTGGGAGGAAGAGCAAAGTAGCCGACGGCTATGAAGGATGAAGAATGGGAGGTTCTTGATAGAAAGGCTCTGGGAACAATACGGCTGAGCCTAGCTTCATCGGTGGCTTTCAATATCTCAAAAGAAAGGACAATGGAGGGTTTGATGAGCGCACTGGGTAAGTTGTATGAAAAAACCTCGGCCTCCAACAAGGTATTTGTAATGAAGCATTTATTTAATATGAAGATTTCTGAAGGTGGATCTGTTACTGATCATTTAAATGAGTTTAATACGGTTACAAATCAGCTAAGTTCTATAAGTGTGAACTTTGATGATGAGGTTAGGGCTCTTCTAATCTTGTGTTCATTACCAGAAAGCTGGAATAGCTTGGTCATGGCTATAAGTAACTCTGTCTCTGGTTCAAACACCTTGAAATTTGATAATGTTATTGGTGTTATTCTTAGCAAGGAATTGCGAAGAAAAAGCGTAGATGAGACATCAGGTAATGCGTTGACCATGGAGAGCAGGGGAAGACAAAAGGAGAGAGGAAAGAGCCAAGGTAATCGTAGCAAGTCTAAAATGGGCAGATCCAAGTCTAGGCTGGGAAAAATAGAGTGCTAGAAATGTGGAAAGAAAGGTCATCTGAGACTGTAGATATCTAAAGAAGAAAGGAGATGCACAGAAGGAAACTACCTAGGAAGCAAATGTAGCAGGTGATGTGTTACAAGATGCTTTGATTCTTGCATTAGATAATACTAGTGATTATTGGGTAGTAGATTCAGGAGCTTCACGTCATTCTACACCCCATAGGAAATACTTTCATGAGTATGTTCTTGGCGATTTTGGACATGTTTTATTGGGTGATGACGAGCCATGTAAAATTGTTGGAATGGGTAAGGTATGGATAAAAGTTAAGAATGGAACTGACTGGCTGTAGAAAGATGTTAGGCATATTCCTGCTATGAAAAGAAATCTGATCTCAATAGGGTAGTTGGGAGATGGCGGCTGTCTATCTAAATTTGGAGAAAAGTGGTGGAAGATCACTAAAGGATCAATGATGATAGAAAAATGAGACAGGATAGGTACGTTGTATTTATGTCCTCATAATACTGACCATTCTATCTCTTTAGCTTCCACAGGAATAGATACAACATTGTGGCATCATAGGCTTGGCCACATGAGTGATAAGGGGATGCAGATTCTCCACTCAAGGAAGTTGCTGCCAGATTTGAAGTAGGTAAGTTTGGAATTCTGTGAAAACTGTGTTTATGGAAAACAGAAGAGAGTCATATTTCTCAGGGTTGGGAAACATAAGAAGAATGAAAAGTTAGAGCTAGTGCATACAGATGTATGGGGACCGGCTCAAGTACAATATCTTGGTGGCTCTCATTATTATGTTACATTTATTGATGATGCAACTAGAAAAACTTGGGTTTATTGCATTAGACAGAAATTTGATGTGTTTGCTACTTTTAAGAAGTGGAAAGCTTTGGTTGAGAATGAGACAGGGAAAAGGTTGAAGTGTCTCAGATCTGATAATGGAGGTGAGTACTGCGGCAAGGAGTTTGATAGTTACTGTTCATACCATGGGATTCGTAGAGAGAAGACAGTCCCAAGAACACCACAAGAAAATGGTGTGTTAGAAAGGATGAACAGAACGATCATGGAGCGTGCAAGGTGTATGAGACTGCATGCAGGGTTGCCCTTATAGTTTTGGGTGGATGCTGTAAATACTGCTGTTTATTTAATAAACAGAGGACCTTCAAGTGCTTTGGATGGTGGTATTCCAGAGGAGGCATGGACAGATAAAAAGGTAAACTACTCATTTTTTAGAACGTTTGATTGTGAAGCATTTGTCCATATTGATAAAGAAAATAGAACAAAGCTTAAAGCTAAATCCAAGAAATTTACCTTTATTGGATATGGGGTTGATGAATTTGGTTATCGTTTATGGGATTATGAAAATAACAAAATTGTTAGGAGTAGAGATGTAATATTCAATGAAAAGGTCATGTATAAAGATCAGTTGCAGGGAAAGAAACAGGAAAAGGAAAACACAGAGTACACAGTACTTGATGAAATTGAAGAAAATGAAGTTCCAAAGGTGCCAGAAAATCAAGAACAGCAGCAAGTACCTGAAACTTTTGCAATTGTAAGAAGATCTACCAGGTTAAGTAGACTCCCTGATCGATACTCTCCCTCAATGTATTATTTGTTAATGACTCATGCTAGTGAACCAGAATGTTATGAAGAAGTAATGCAGGTGGAAACTAGAAAGAAGTGGGAGCAAGGCATGAATGAGGAGATGGACTCATTGGTAGGAAACCAGACTTGGGATCTGGTTCACTTGCATGCTGGTAAAAGAGAATTGAAGAACAAATGGATTTACAGGTTGAAGGAAGAAGAAGGAGGTAAGAAGTGGTACAAGGCCATACTTGCTGTAAAGGGGTTTGCACAGAAGAAAGGTATAGATTTTGATGAAATATTTTTCTCCTGTTGTTAAGATGACTTCAATTAGGACTATATTAAGTCTAGTGGCGATAGAAGATTTGCATCTTGAACAGTTAGATGTAAAAAAAACCTTTCTCCATGGGGATTTGGAGGAAGAGATATATATGCAGCAGCCACAAGGGTATGAGGTCAAAGGTAAGGAGAATTTGGTGTGCATGTTGAAAAAGAGCTTGTATGGTTTGAAGCAAGCTCCAAGGCAGTGGTATTTAAAATTTGATAGGTTTATGACAGAACAAGGTTATAGTAGATGTCATTCTGACCACTTTGTTTATTTCAAGAAGATAGACAATGAAAGATATATTATCTTGTTATTGTATGTGGATGACATGATTGTTGCAGAGTCTAACATGGAGGATATAAATGTACTCAAAAGGAATCTAGCTAATTCATTTGCGATGAAAGATTTGGGTGATGCAAAGCAAATCCTTGGTATGAGAATAACACGAGACAGGAAAAATCACAAATTGACATTGTCTCAGGGTGAGTACATACAAAAGGTGTTGGAGAGGTTCATAATGTAGAATGAAAAACCAGTTAGTACACCTTTGGCCAGCCATTTCAGTCTAAGTAAGGAAATGTGTCCCAAGACACAGGAAGAGACAGATTACATGTCCAAGATTCCCTATCAATCAGCAGTGGGAGTTGTGAGCAGATATATGACAAATCTAGGTAAAGAACATTGGAGGGAAGTACAGTGGATTCTCAGGTATTTGAGAGGTACCACCACTTAGGAATTATGTTTTGGAGGTTCAGACACTGTTCTACAGGGATATGTTGATGCAGATATGGCAGGTGATAAGGATAGAAGGAGGAGCACCACAGGGTATGTGTTTACTGTAGGTGGAACAACATTAAGTTGGATTTCAAGACTACAGAAGGTTGTTGCACTTTCAACAATAGAAGCAGAGTATGTTGTTGTTACAGAGGCTAGTAAAGAGATGATTTGGTTGCAGAGGTTTATGGAGGAAGTGGGTAAGAAGCAAAAGGATAGCGGGTTGTATAGTGACAGCCAGAGTGCCATTCATCTTGCAAAGAACCCAACATTCCATTCCAGGACTAAACATATACAACTCAAGTACCATTTAATACGCTCTGTTCTAGAAGATGAAGTGTTGAAGCTAGAAAAGATACATACTAGCCAGAATCCTACAGACATGTTCACAAAGGTAGTGACCAGAGAGAAACTGAGTTCCTGCTCGATTTCAGTTGGCCTTCTAGCATGAAGGTGAAGAGGGGAAAGTTGCCAAGTCCAAGTCTAGCAAGTACAACAGCGGTGGAGTTGTTGTGATCAGTCTCCACGTGGGAGATTGTTGGTTGTGGATCCAGATCTTCTAGTCTCATAGAGGATGATTCAGCCGTGTTTGTACCCCAGGTTTGGTTATGATCCCGACTCGAGGTTTTGGGTATCCCGTGGTATTTTCCCATTGTATTTCGCTTATAAAAGAAATTCATTGTAATATGGTTAGGTATGATGTATTAGGTTTTATGCATTGTAAAGATCTATGAGATAGAAAGAAGAGAGACTGTGAGACAGTGAACAGGAAGTGCAGCGGCTGTGCTGCAGGTTGTATCCCTTCACTTTGTTGGACGGAATAATAATAAGGACTGGAAACTTCAGTGTGGACGTAGCCCAAGTTGGGGTGAACCATGATATATCTGTGTCTCTCTTGTTATGTGTGTGTGATTATATTTGCATTTCTGTTTATTGTTATTGCTCTGTGATCCTATTTTTCTAACAAAACGTGATGCAAATACAGTTAATTAATCCAAGGGCTCAAGAAAAGAAGACAAAAAGAAATCACATATAACTGGAAATAATGGAGGAAAGTAAAAGGGAAAGATGAGATGAATCCGAGGAGAAGATAAGAGTTCTACAGGAAAGAATTCTGAAATTAGAATTGGAGCAAAGGCTAGGGTGTGAAGAATTAAGAATGGTAGTGAACTGTCCTGTTGGATCCTCTCAACTCCCTTGCGATCAGTTGCTCCATGTCAAACTTCCCAGAGAGATTTTTCGAATTAGTTGCAAGCTTTTCTGGCATGATATTTGTCACAACACAAATCTTTGGTGCTTAGTGATTATGATCTAAATTTAGCAATGCAAATCTGGAATCCAATAATTTAATCTAAACCTTTTCAAAAGAACATGCAAACTATGTCTAATCAATCCTTTATGGCCATTCATTTCACTCAGTGTTGAATTGTCATTAGTCTCGGTTGCCAGTATGGGTACTATTTTCTTTTTTACTTCATGTGCAAATATTCTAATTTATTAGATTTGTCTTTAGGATTCCACATGATGTGCTACCCTGTATTAAAACCACGGGGGCTTCACTAGAAGGAAATATAATATCACATTCATTCATATTGCGGTATTAAATATTCATGAAAACCTAAAATTTTTATTGCATATATATTATTGGGCAAAGGGTTTTTTAATTTAATGTAACAATACAAAAATAATTTGGGGTCTTTTTTATATGGGAGGGATGACAAATATCCGCCAAATGGATATGGAGGGATCACGAATGGATGAGAAATCGGGTTGAGGCAAGGCTCGGGCTTACCAGTATGCAGGGAAATCGCATCTTGAGGCATGGTTGAGGCCAAGGGTTTCATGGTGAAGTGGTTTTCTATTCGATCATAGTCGAGAGATAGTGGTCATTGATAGCCAATTGTTACCAATAGCACTCGGCCAGTTGTTACCAATAGCCTTGGGATGCTCTAAGCCTCCAGGGCCTGTTATAGCCCCTCAATAGGCCTTGGGGGCTTGAATACCCAACCAATCGTTCCTATTACAGGCCTTGGGAGGTTTAGTCAGCCTCCTAGAGCTTTTTACAGGTCTTGGGGGCTTGGATACCTAGCCCACAACAGGCTTAGTCATCAATTGGGGAACTACAACATGCAATCTAAATGTTGTACTATGCACATTGGATCTAGTGACATACAAGAAGTGATCTCCTATCTCTTCATTAGACCATTAGATGTTGCAAATCATAATGATATGTGATTGAGTAATTGCATTGTGGGTGAAGTAATGTGCATCCACAATATACATCGAAAGAAGCAAGGTGCATTGTAGAATGCATGTGGGGTCATAAGAGGGGTATCATATCAATATACTAGGTAGAAATATAAAGGGGTATAAAAAATGTCAATGAAAAAAATGATACATACAATATCTAGTGAAAATAGGGGTTTTTTTAAATTGGGAAGGCATATTGGGAGGGGGTTAAAAAAAATGATTTTGGAAAGTATTTTCCAATATTTAGTGAAATTAGGGGTATTGTTTCGTATTCCACGAACAAATGTGCTATGATAGTGGTTTATTGAGTGAAACCCTCGTGATTAAAACAAATGACTTGAAATAAGTGATTATGCATATGGTAGTGCTATACACCAAATCCATTGATCAGCTCCCTATCAGGAGCAACTCTTCGACTTTCCAATACTGATACCACCTTAGTTTAAACTTTAGCTTTTAATGAGTCCGGTTTTTATTCCATTAGTAAGACTGTAAATTGTCTTTTATATAGTTTTTGTAATTTGCATGTGCCATGAATTAAATCTTTAAGTGTTCCCACTAAATCTGGGCATTCGTTAACCAAACTATTATTACTGCCACCTCTTTGGATTTTGTAGTCCTTCACTCCATAATATTACTATCTAAGAAACACCCATAATCAACACCTTTTTTAGCATTTTACAGTCAAATTCATACAACAATAAGTCTTTTTACCAGGTCATCTTTCTCGGCAGTTCTTGTGTTTAGATTTACTAGGTTAGCTGGTCTGTTATATAACACATTCTTGTCCTTGTATTTATCATTTATTTTAAAGATGATTAGAATTTGGATTAGTGGCTGGAATACAACATACTGAAACACAAATGGAGAAAAGGGGTTATTTAATAACTAGATAATTATAATCAGATTGCTAACTTCTCAACAGATTGAACCGTACTGAAAAAATACTCAAACAAGAGAGCCTTAGAGGGACAGATAAACACTCCTTGATAAACATAGAATGAAATACCAGAAATATCATCTCAACCCAAAGCTATTACCGGTTACCCACGTCACACTTAAGCAAAGGAATCGGCTGGAAGAGTAAGTTAAGCTTCAAAATGAAAGGACAAATGTACAAACTTTATTTTTGATGGAAACACAATGTAGCTTTATACTTTAAAAAGAAAATTAAGTAACATTTTGTAACTGCTTCTAGGCACATGTGCAGTGAATATCATGACTTGTCAAGCAAAAAGAACTCCTAACTACTATCTCAAATGTTTAGCTTATTTTACATACAAAAAAGTATGTCTTCCTATTACAAGCCCTTGGAAATTTTCCTGGAAACAAAAAGATGACCGTCATAAAGTCTGCCTGCCTCAGTTTCAGGAAGATAGAAAACAAAACATGATAGAGAGCACTGATCCAGATCATAATAGCAGCAGCAGGAAACATAGGAGAGATATAAGACTAGCTGAGAAAATGTCTGGGTTCTTGGGGATGTTCCCCATCCTCCTTATGTTCCACCAACTCCAAGACTTCTTCTGCAACTTCGATTCCTTGTTTTTAAAAACTGTCGGCCATCATATTGTACATGTGTAAAAGATATACAATTGAAATTTGAAACTACCAATCAAAAGTTTAATCTATTATGGGATTGGATGAAGGTATATATTATGCACCTATGCATTCCCTTTGACCTAGTCTATGGTTAATTTTTAATCCCAAAATGCATCAAGACAGTCCATACCTTTCTCTATTGTAATAATGAGCAGGGCAGACAAAGTCATCATCTCTGCCCAATTAGTAGATGTAGTTTAAAGGGAGCTATTGGTTTCTGGATAAATAAGACACCTCCAATACCACACCTCCCAGGTTTTGGCTTGTCCCATCAAAGAAAACCTAGGGACTAGTTTTATTTATCCACATTGTCCCTATTTGTCTCAAGGGTTTGGCTTCTGTAGATATCTTGATATCTTCATAAATATATTTGATTTTAAAGAAAACTTCTAAGTTCCTTCACCACCCCCTGCAACCACAGGGGAGTGCCTTGTGATCTTCCACCGTCATGTCTTTTATCCAGTGTTTTAATCCATCAGTCAGAGATAATCCCATTATCCCTCCCATTTCTAGTTTCCTTCAGTTAAAATCTGAATTTATTTCCAAACTTCTTTGATGAAAGGACAGTCTATCAAGAGTCAAGACATGTTTCCAAAAGAGCAGTCTCTATTTCCAACAAGTTGAGAGTCCTACAGTAACATGGCTCTTTCTTGAAATAAGATTCCTTGTGATGTCAGTGGGAGACCTATAGACGTAGTACAAGGAGATGTCTGGATGGAATTAACAAGTATAGGTCTTTGCAAAAATCCAAAACTTTGAGGCCTTGCAGGAGGCCCCTCATTTAAGTTTCTCAAAATTAGCATTGAAGCTCCTTCATTTTCAACACCAAGTTCAGATGATATGACAGGTTTATTGGCAGAATTAGTATCATTAGATACTAAAGAAACTATCATCCTGTCTGAGTTCAAGGCAATAATTTATTTTGAAATTGTAGGTACCTCGAGTTGTTTGAAATGATGAACAATACAGTGGCTCTCAAAATATTTAGATGTCGTTAAACAAATATTAGTTGTATATGTAATATGGTCTATTGAATCTAATATAGGATTCTCATTAAATGGGTTCAATATTGCAACAACACCATTCTCAGAATCAACACAGGATATGTCATTTTGAATAGATAATTTTTGCCTCTGATTTTGTAATGGTATGGTTGATACTCTATCCTTTAATGCATGCTTCACAGAAATAAGTTGTGCCTATGAATTGCTTTGAGGCCCAGTTCCCTTTCCCATACAATCATCTACATATATATATGCATGTTCTCCTAATGAACATGAATTTAATTGGTTTTAACGGCTCCACAAAATTCACTTAAACATTTTCTTTGGCCAAGTGATAGATTATCAGCAACTTGATTTCCCATACCTTCACTTATAGCATCTTGTTGATCTAATGGTTGGTTACTCGGAGACTCTAATGAACGAGAAGAAGCACCTATCAAATCAACAGTTGTGTCTTTAAGAACACAATGTTGCATATTTTCATCATGGCAACTGCTCCCTCTGCACAGGACATCTGTTGAGCTTGAATTTCACTAGACATTTAAGCTCGACCAATATTTAAAGAGGTTCCTAAATGGTTTGGTGCATATTCAATGGTTGGAATTCCTACTGACAGTAAATTAGAGTTTGCTCTTGGCTCCCCATCGAGAGAAGAGATATCTGTTGAACAAAAATGTTGTGCTTTAAAAACTCATGTAATCCCTGATCTTTATGCTATCAGCTCAATTACTAGTGGATCCAACATCATAAATAAACTCATGATATTCCCTATTGGCATCAAGATTATGAGTTTCCTTCCAAACATCATCCTTAGTAACATCTTCAACGTTCAATGAGTCATGCATTAAATGTGCAACTTTTTTCATTTTCTGTGAACTAATATTACATTTAAAATTCTTCAATTGTTTTTGTTCCATATTGGAAAACTACAAGCCAAATATTTTAAAAGAAAATCCTACAGCTGACTGTGTTGGATTTGACAGTTTTGAGGTCTTTAGATTTTATAAACATTTTCTTGTGAAAAGTGCTCTTTCATTTTTATCCTTCTATCTTGACTATGCATAGATGATTGTGTTACATGTACAAATGACCTTGCCCCATTCTCCAAAAGTTTCGACGCTGTAACACTTCGCGATTTTTGAGAATATAATGTTACATTGATAGATAATTGGGTTGATTCAGGTGGATCCTGTTGCACTTTTTCAATTGAACCGTGATCCAAGAATCTTACTTCTTGCTCACCTTGGACCTTTTCTGAAGTAGGTGACTTGGTCAGAAAGAATGATGATTCACCTCTTGTATTTGTGCAACCTGCCATATTTTAGAATTTCAAGCTTGACAAGTTATTCATCCTTTTGGAAGTACACAACTCCTCAACCTCCATAGATGAAGTCACAATTAATTCCCAGAACTTTTGTTGTTTGTTTTTATCTATTTCTTTTTTATGGAACAATCATAGGCAGGTCATGTTCCTTATCAGATAAATGAGATATATATCTTCCAGGTGACTCCTTTGATTCAACAGTGGGTCCTTGAGATAGTGTTAAGCCCTCTAGATGACTCGTATCCTTGAGTTCCAACATATCCATTGGCACACTATGTTCCTCATTGCAATGTCGTTGTCTAAATCCTGCTGAACTCAAGCTGATGGGTGATTATTAAAATATAATCCGAGTTAAGTTAGAGTTAAAATAAACCTAGTGCCACAGTGAGAGCGTTCTATCCATTTGCAGATGCAATGGAAGTAGCCAATATATGGTAAAAGAAATCTGGAGCAAATATAAGAAATATGACTTTGTTTGCACTTAAATACACTCTGTTGGCTTTAAGTGGTAACAAAATTAATGAACTAATCAAGTTTGAAGAAGTCTAAGATAAAATTCTTAGCAATGCTAGCTCAATTGACATTGGAAACCAGTCTTTTGTAAATTGTACTTGTCATCATCTGCTGGAGGAAAATTAAGTTTTCACCTATGTCATGTTTAGAGAATTTGTAAGAAAATTCTTGAGGCATATATTTTTTGTATTTATTTATGGCGCTTGTGTTCCCAATAATGAAGTTGAATTTAGGACAGTTCTAAAAGGCTTAAATATTGCTTTACAAAGACTCAAAGAAAGATCTGAGAGTTGATTATCCAGGGAAATTTCAAATTGGTCTTTGAAGTATTGTTGGAAATTTAGAGTGAACCATGTGGAAGCATTGATATTGTTCCTTGATGTATTTGCTGCTTCCCCTTCCTTCCACGAACAAGGGGATGCACTGGAGACATATTCCCTGCATCCCCATTTGCACGTAATGTTGAGGAATTTTCTTCGTAAGATAGATAGATAGATAGACATAGGGGAGTGATTTCCTAATGGCTCACACTATTGAAGTGGATGCTCTTACTCACAATTCCGAGTTAGTATTTTTAAGGGTTAAGTAGGTGAATCCTACCATATTATGCCTTGCACCCCAAAGAGTATGAGATCCAGCTTCGACTTCATTCAAGGTTAGTCAATAAACAAGACATTAATTCGCATGGAACTCTGATATCATGAATTCCATTTACAACTTCTCATCTCAGTTACTCATTAGTAATTGCTCTATCCCCTGTGGGCTTCCCATCTTCCACAGTTATGACATAATACATAAAAGAATTCCATGGATCATTCAAAATGATGGACCATGGCATGAAGCAAAATGATTTTATTTTTATGAATTACATATCATGTCATGTACATGCTGTCACTTTGTACTCCACATACATCAACTCCTTACTGCTTCTTTGATAGTTGACTAGTGTCCTCTTGGCCATCACCATACTTAATGACCCAATTAGATGTTGGACCTGCGTTATCCATCTCAATGATCATAAAAGTGGTTCTTTTTGAAGTGTTATACCAAATAGTTTAGAATTTAATATAAATATTAGAATCTAAACACATTTGAAACCAAGAATTTTAAATAGTACTTAAATAACATTAAGTAAAAATATTGCTGATGAGTTTGAACATCTCAGTAACTTCATTCAAAGTTTGAGATTAACTAACAGATGATGTTAGTTGCTATAAAAACAACTAACATCTCAAATAAAGGCTCATGTTCTCTGTGCTGTCGAGTGTCTTTCGGTTTCCAATGTAAAGAGGCTTATATACTAAACTATGGCATTTGGTCTTTCATTTTATGCATTTATTGAGTCTTTAGATCTGCCTGCAGAGGTAACTAAGGAAAGTATGTGTAGGTTTTCACTTTTATTCCATGGAATTGACAGTGAATGTAGTGCAAAGTTTCATTAAAAATGGGTAGGACAAGAGACTCTTAACAAGTGCAGTGGCCCATTTGTGGGCATCCCATCAAATAAGAAGAAACTAGGGCACATGCGCATGCAGATATTAACCTGAAGATGATTTCATGTCAAGAATAGCATGCCAAAACAATCAAGTATCTATTCTTAGACCTTAATACAGAGTATGATCAAATTTTGATTGATGATTTTGTGATGGATTAGTAGTCCGGTGATGGCTTAGGCATAAAGCATTGGAAAGTTTTCTTTTTAGAAGGCTGGGTGCATCACCTCTGATCTAATTTCTTCAACCAAAACTCCAAACCTATGCAAACCGAGATGGAAATAGAAGAAGACGCGTCAAACAATTGGACATTCTCTTATCTTCCAACACAACAAATGATCTCCAAATCTAAGGCTGTGGTCTGCTCTTGAAGTGACACAAAGGTGTTCCGAAGATTCAAAAAGATAGGTGCTGTAATGAGACCTCTCCAACATCCATACGAACCCTTCAAAACAATCAGATCACTCCTCCAACAACAGTATTATCCACTTGAAAGTGGATCGGCCTCTCTGTTAGCTGAGAAAGTGGTGAAGACACTGGAAATGATGATAGAAACACTCCTTTATGGCTGCAACCTCCACAAAATAATACAGATCACCCCTTGAACGAAGCCTCAACTGGTGAAGCCATGGAATGACCCTAAGAAATAAACATCAACCCCACAAAAGTGCACCAGAAAGTGACTTGAATCAGCATGTTCCGTATACAAACTCCACATAAGGTATGGCACAGGTGACTGATTAAGGGTCGTGGCCTCAAAGATTATTACAAACTTGTACCCATAATTTATTTTTAAGTGATTTTCATGTCTGTTTACTGCTACAAAGGGTCACAAAAGGCACAGGTTTGCTCCAGAAAAGATTTCTTAATGCTGTTTGAAGACAAATAGGCCCATAATTGCCATCAAATAGGAAGATCATTGTTGTTATGAGGCCAGAACATGCCCATAATTTGTTAATGAGGCATGTTCATTGCTGCTTGATGTCCTAAACATGCACAGAACTGCCCAGAATACCAAATTGATGTATATAATGCATAGATATGTCCTAAAAGTTCTAAGGGTGCTGAAAACCGTCCCAAGCATGCCCATATATCCTCAGAATAGCCCAAAAAAAATCCAAGCAACCACCCATGCAAATAGGGGGGTAGCACCTTCAATTAGTCATCTATCATGGGTATCTTTACTTTGGTCTCAAATGTTAGGAGAGAGGGCTTTGGAGGTGGGTAACCTGCCCCTTTCAGGTAGGGCATCCTTATTCATGCCCCCTTCCTCTCTGGGAGTTTTGCTTTTGATATCTTAACAATACTTGCATGTTTTCGCATTACCACTCTGCTTTTTCAGTTTCATGGTCCTAGACCACTGAGTTTACATAGCATAGCATAGCTTATATTTGCTCCATGCTTTTTAGTATTTTACATGCCTTTTTTAGGAGCAACCTTTGTGCTCCCACTTGTCTCTCACACTATTGTACTTAGCAATCCCCTTGACCTATCTGTGTTCAATAGTTGGAAATTAATAAAATGATCTTATATTATCTTACTGCACATCTCATCCATCTAGCATTGTACAATGCACCTTGCTTCTCTTGGTGTAACAACTTGATCACTTAACCACTTCATTGTTTTTCATTGGATGATTAATCAATTTTGATCACTCTCCCACAATTTGTACCCTATATATAGTTAACACAAATGAGTGTACAATTCCAACAATATTCTCTCATTCTTTGCATGCTTTCTCTCTCATGTTTTCTTGTGTCTGAGCATCATTTCTTCCATTGCTAGTATTGCACTCATGTCACCTAATAACCAAAGCGACATGCACATAGAATTGCAATATATGGAAGGGGGAGTTGTTATATGAGGAGCATGATGGTATGGTAGGAATACCATAACCATCAAGGATGTTGACAATTTTGCAAATGGCTTTGTCCAAAGGATAAATCAGATTTGGATGTGCCATGTGATGTCCAACTTGCTTGTTTTTTCAAGGGAGCAAACAATTGAGTAATATATAAATAAATTTCAAATACAAGAGCCAAAGGCCAATATTGATGTAATACAGGTAAGAGAATTGTCCATTGTTAATTTTACATCTAAAATAATATCTAGAGTGAGAATTTTTTCTAGCTACTTTGGAAACTGCCATTAAATATGATAGGTTGGTGGAGGAAAATATTTAAGCTCTTACGAAAATATTTTTCCCAGTTGAAGTTATAAAAATGTCATTTGAAGGACACCTCAACTATGCATGTGGGAAACCACATTCACAAAATCTTGCTTGCTCCCGAAATTGACCATACACGGCTAAGGATCGACATCTTGTAGACATGGAGCAGCATCCCAAGAATTCAATGGATCCAGGTAAGTCAAAAGACATATTAACTATAACAACTCCAAAAGATAGCAATGAGCAAGAAATTATCTTGCCAATCGGAAAGCTAAACCTTTGACACTGCTACATGCAATGAGCAGTCCAAGAAGGATTGATACACTCAAAGAGTCAAAACATATGGACCAATCATAAATAGGTAATGGTCATGGTAGATCCAGGTGCCACTCTTAATACCCAGATAAGAAGATAGTTGACCCAGTTGGGACCGTAGGTGGATAGTAGATACTTGGGTCAAATTCCATGTTAGTATTCTGATAATTATCCTTATTTGCAAACACACAGGAAAACACACATCCCATAATTATCCTTATTTGCTCATTATGTTCTCTGGAGTCTGTATTGAACCACTATAAGCCTCCAAATATCCCATTTTTGTGCCTTATCTATTGTTAATTTATCACATTATAGCCATTTCATTGTCTCTAGTTCTTTATTGCAAATTGTTGTGCTTCGGTAGTTTTATCAAGGTTTGTGATAGAATATTTGGGTTACATGTGTTATTGGATTTGAATATGATAATAATTGTGTTGCAAAGTGGTTTACAAAACATATTTCCTTGGGATTTCTGGTGTTTTATGCTTGCTATGAGGTCTTGCTTATGATTACTTTAGACTCTCCCTTTGCATATTTTCCAGAAAACATGGTTCAATGACTTAATTGGACAGTTCACCTTTAACCAACAAGTTGTGTAATTTGTAATTCACCTCTAAGTGACAAGCTGTGAAATTCTTTCAAATTCCATAGGACAAGGATCCATGGAAAAAATATGTTTACATCATAACTCAACATAACACAACATACTGAATGGTTAAGGCAAACAAAATTTGTAGGTTTAACTGATAGATGTGTGATGGAGCTAAAGGAGTTAGTAGTTAGTAGTTTCCTCATTGATCATTTAACTACCAAGAATCTGTGAGTGTTTCCATGGGAAGAAATAGTTGTAGGGAGTCTTGAAATTCCATGTGAGCCATTAAGGAATCCAATAACTCTCTAGTGCATATAGGGATTTTTGGATCCCATAGTAGGTTCACCATTTGATAGTATTACAGAGCTTCAAAGGAAAGAACTACATAGAATTGTGCATTTCAGAATCCATTAATGTGCTACAGGAGATTGTTTTTTAGTGGCTTATTTCTAGGGTACAGTAAATGGATTCATCATTCTAGAAAGGGTCCATTTAGAAGGTAGAGTTGGTGAATGTGCCTTCTTTCTATTGTGTTAGCCCCCATTTTGCATGGATGTCCACATGTGAAATTTTTCACACCTTTGGGAATGTTATTGATCTTGTTGCATGCAATGATGACGATGAGAGTGAAGTGCTTGCATTAATGGACGTACTAGTAGATGCATTGCTTTATTTTCTACCTCACCCCCCACCACCTATATGTGGGCCATTGAGCAGGTAGCTAGAGTAATGAATGTTCAGTATGGAATTGGAACTTCTAATCTGTCTTATTTTTTAGGTTATTTTGATGAGATGAATTTTTATTCTTTGTTTTAATGCAAGTTTTAGATTTTTTGTGACAGTATAACAAATCTAGGACTAATGAATATGTTGCAAATTGTAAACAAGGATCTAAAACCATCTTGACACAAACCTGCAATTATTGAGGACAGTGACAAGGAATACCCTACATACATGGTTATAAATAGTTCATTGCATGCATAATTTTTTTTTTTATATCCCAGGTCTCAATAGTTCATGGGATTGCAATGGGAGGAGGTGAAAGTCTTGATGTTCCAACAAGTCTGTGACCATGACTAGCTTATCAAAAAACCATTCTAGGTTCAGTTAGTTGAAGTAGAAATTCTTCTTCCAAAGAGAAACACTTCCATTGGCTGTAGCAAACTTCTAGCATCTAAGAGTATTTACTATTGTCCAATCATCATTTGCAAGGGAATATAGGAATGAAGACCAAGAAATCTTACCTAACTCCCTCTCTTCCTTAGCGGAGTCACGGCTAGGCTTGCATCTGCTAGTACTAGAGGTGGCAACTAATCCTCTAATTTGGGTTTTTCTGAATCACATTAGAGATTTGGGGTTCCACAACCATTGCAGGTATGATCTAAATGTATTTATTTACTATACGTCCATTTCCTTGTTGTCTTCCTTGCATACTGTTGAGCCCAGAATTGGCCCTTTTTTAGTCATCATTATTCATCTTTCCTGCCCCTATCCTACACTATTTATCATGGCAATCAAACCCATTGTCCTTACCTTATCCCCCAAATTACCAAGGTATGGTTGATCATTGTTTTATTTTATCAATGCTTATGATTGTGATAATTAAAGCCGTGCAGCTCTCAAATTGTGCTAACATGTTGCGATTTATGAAGGTAGTTGAGACAAATGGATTGCAGGAAGATCGGGGCTGAACAAGTCATAAAGAAAGGGATGTTCATTCCTTGTAGAAGGTTCCTTGGGGCTCGAATCATCCACCGAGACACAGTCGTGACAGGGCAGTTGTAACAAAATTTTCTATCTTAAGTGTGTTGCTGCTCAAGTCTAGCTGTGAGCTGGAAGGACCGCCACTCCTGGGGCAATTAATAATTCTCTCATATTTGGATATTTCTGTTCTGCCACGCATTGTAACAGCTAGATTATTTAGGGCGCCTGAAGATCAGAGATCTTCATGGCTGCCCAATTATGGGATCAGATGTTACGATTTGTATGTATAAATAGGGTGAGTTGCCTCGACTCAGGTGTTGAACAGCAAACAATTAATTTATTTTGTATTGGCAGCCAAGCCAAACTGTGTACTCATTCTTCTGTTAATATAAGGGGTTACTTCTGAGTTAAAGAGAGTGTTGTTCAACCAGCGTCTCTGTGTGAAGACTGGGCCCGTCTTCCACAGAGATTGCTGAGTTAAATTAGGATTTTATCTTTATTGTTGTGTGATGCTTTGTTCTTTCCTTTGTACGCAGCAGCAATACTTATTGTGTGGGTTTATCAGTAAAAGAGTACATTTCCGTGAGAAACCACTTATACTATGAAACGAGAACTATATACTAAGAACGAGAACTCTAGCCATAAAAACTCATATTTTTGCATAAAAAACACCGAAAACAACCCCCAAATCAAAAAGTGTTGATGCCAGTATCATGTTTTCATAAAAAACACCAAAAACAACCCCCAAATCAAAAAGTGTTGATACTAGTATCAACGTTTTTTTCTCTGGGTTAAAAATATAGCCATGGCTTAAAAATCTCATACTGTTGTTTACGAAAGCCTTAAAATCAACCCCTAAATTGAACTTTTCTGTTTTCAACAAATAAATTCCTAACCCTAACCCCCAACAAACTATTACAAAAGTTAAAAAAAAAATTATAATGCGCCCCTCCTACATTACCCCCTACCTTAACCGCCCAAAAATTACATTTCCTAATGCCCTACCCACTACGTTAACCCCTTAATGTTACCCCATTACCCCTCACACGTTGTTTTAACTAAAAAAATTTATAACCCAGCTTAAAAAAATTAAAAAATTAAAATAAAAACCTAAACTTAAAAAATAAAAAATAAAACCTAAGCTTTACAAAAGAAAATAACAAAAAACAAACTAGACTTTACAAATTAAAAAAAAAAAAAAGACTTTACAAAATTTTTTTTTTAAAACAAATTAAAAATTTTAAAAAAAACTTTAAAAAGAAAAATTAAAAATTAAAAAAAAAAAAAATTTTAAACAAATTAAAAATTTAAAAAAAAATTAAAAAAAAAATTAAAAATTAAAAAAAAATAAAATTTTAAAACAAATAAAAAATTAAAAAAAAAAATAAAAATTTTAAAACAAATTTAAAATTTAAAAAAAAACTTTAAAAAAAAATTAAAAATTAAAAAAAAAAAAAATTTTAAAACAAATTTTAAATTTTAAAAAAAACTTTAAAAAAAAATTAAAAATTAAAAAAAAAAAAAAATTAAAAAAAAATTTAAAATTTAAAAAAAAAACTTAAAAAAAGAACATTTAAAATTTAAAACAAAAATAAATTTAAAAACAAAAATAAATTTAAAAACAAATTTAAAATTTAAAAAAAAACTTAAAAAAAAAAAATTAAAACTTAAAAAAAAAAACCGTTGGGCGCCCAAAGGGCCGCCCCACGGTGGCAGCTCGATGCCCGGCATCGAGCTGCCACCGTGGGGCGACCCTTTGGGCGCCCAACGGGGCGGAGCCAGGGCGGCGGACGGGGCGGAGCCAGCGTCCGCCGCCCTGGCTCCGCCCCGTTGGGCGCCCAAAGGGCTGCCCCACGGGCATCGAACTGCCACCGTGGGGCGGCCCTTTGGGCGCCCAACGGGGCGGAGCCAGCGTCCGCCGCCCTGGCTCCGCCCCGTTGGGCGCCCAAAGGGCCGCCCCACGGGGGCAGCTCGATGCCCGGCCCCACGGGGGCAGCTCGATGCCGGGCATCGAGCTGCCCCCGTGGGGCGGCCCTTTGGGCGCCCAAGGGGCTTTTTTTTTTAATTTTAAATTTTTTTTTTTAATTTTAATTTTTTTTTTAAATTTTTTTTTTTTTTAAGTTTTAAATGTTCTTTTTTTAAGTTTTTTTTTAAATTTTAAATTTGTTTTCAATTTTTTTTTTTTTTAAATTTTTAATTTTTTTTTGAAGTTTTTTTTAAAATTTAAAATTTGTTTTTTTTTAATTTTTAATTTTTTTTTAAATTTTAAATTTGTTTTTTTTTAATTTTTAATTTATTTTTAAATTTTAAATTTGTTTTAAATTTTTTTTTTTTTTTAATTTTAAATTTTATTTTTAAAGTTTTTTTTAAAATTTTAAATTTGTTTTAAAATTTTTTTTTTTTTTAAATTTTAAATTTTTGTTTTTTTAAGTTTTTTTTTAAATTTTTAATTTGTTTTTAATTTTTTTTTTTTTTCCGGCATCGAGCTGCCCCTTGGGTGCCCAAAGGTTTTTTTTTTAATTTTTAATTTTTTTTTTTTAGGTTTTTTTTTAAAATTTTTAATTTGTTTTAAAATTTTTTTTTTTTTTTAAGTTTTTTTAAAAAATTTTAATTTGTTTTAAAAAAAAAAAAAATTTAAAGTTTTTTTTTAAATTTTTAATTTGTTTTTAAATTTATTTATTTTTTAAATTTTTTATTTTTAAGTTTTTTTTAAAATTTTTAATTTGTTTTAAAATTTATTTTTTGTAAAGTCTTTTTTTTTTTTTAATTTGTAAAGTCTAGTTTATTTTTTGTTATTTTCTTTTGTAAAGTTTAGGTTTTATTTTTTATTTTTTAAGTTTAGGTTTTTATTTTAATTTTTTAGTTTTTTTAAGCTGGGTTTTAAATTTTTTTAGTTAAAACGATGTGTGAGGGGTAATGGGGTAACGTTAGGGAGTTAACGTAGTGGGTAGGGCATTAGGAAATGTAATTTTCGGGGGGCTAAGGTAGGGGGAAATGTAGGGCGCTAGGACATTAGAAAATGTACTTTGTTTTTTTAAATGTTTTATTAATGGTTGGTTGAGGGGTTAGGGTAGGATATGTAATTATTTTTTTAAATGTAATTTTAAAAAAAAATTATTGATAGTTTGTTAGGGGGTTAGGGTAGAAGGGACGCATTATAATTTTTTTTTAACTTTTGTAATAGTTTGTGGGGGAGTAGGGATAGGGTTAGGGTAGAAGGGGGCAATGTAATTTTTTTAAATATTTTCTTTTTAAATTTTAATAATAATTGGTTAGGGGGTTAAATATTATGAAAAATAATGTGAAATAGTATCATTTTTATACAAAATGACTAAAAATCTGTTAAAAATGGGTTTAAATGTCTTCTTTTTTCTCGATTTGTTTACTATTTTTTCCATAAAAATATATTATTTATGATTGAATTTTAAAGATAAATGTCGAAAATGTATGTGTTTTTCATTATAGCTAGCTTCTAAATGTATGTTTTTTGTTAAATTTCTAAAAAACACACTTGAAAATAGAAATTAAAAATAATTTACAATAAAGATGTGTCAAAGGCCCAAAAAAATGCCTCAAAATGAAAATGTGTGATACTGGCATCAACCATTTTTGAAACGGAGGTAAAAATAGCTACTAAAATTAGGAGAGAGAAAAACGAGAACTGTGTCGAGTTCTCGTTTCATAGTATAAGTGGTTGAGATTGGTGAATGGTATAGAATAACAGTCGACTGAGTCAGGGTTGCTTTATACATTTCAATTTCTGTTTACACTGCCGTGTTCATCTTACAGTTGAGACGTGATCCCAGGAGCTCTTACAATTTAGCTTTCCTGTTATGTGTTGATTGATTTCTATTCTGCAATTCAGTTTCTTAGAACAGTTGCTTCAATCTCTTTCATTTGAAATTCTAGAGTAATGTTCAGTTTATGCTTTATGATTCCCAACTTGATTAGATTAAACAAGTGATTATTTTAGAATGCGAATGAGATTTCCTTTTTGCAATCGTTGATTAGATCTGGTACCATTTCTTGTTGATGCATAATAGAAAAGGATTGTAGTATAGCAGTTAGAAGGCAATAGGGTTTGCATAGATTCTTGGGATGAACATGGATGATAGAAGATAAAAGTATTCACTTCTAATGGTTTTGTGTTTAAGCATATATTGTGCACTTATCCTTTGAAATAAAAAGACTTTCTCGGGTTGACAATAAATTTCATATGCTCTGTGTGTTTGATAGTAATTTATCTGCATATAGAGTGCTTGACATTTTGGCGCCGTTGCCGGGGAAGGATGAAAATTAAACACTAGTCATTAGTTGCATCTGATAATCGCTTTTAGACAGTCTTTTTGTTTGTTTTTGAAATGATCTGCTTCACATGAATACGAGGAGGGTAAAACGCGATCACCTCCCAACCCCCAAAACCCCACAAATTACTAACAGTGCAGGTGGTTCGGGTCGTGGTCGAGGTCCACCGCTGGGTAGAAGAACATTCATCGACGACCTTGTTGACAAAACTGATTCAGCTGTCAGACCTCGTCAATGGGAGACTCCTATCAGAAGAGGCCCTGCTGATCCTGTAGCGCCAGCATTAGGATCCACAGTGGAAGATACAGGAGCAGCTGTGATTCCTGCATATATCCCTGCTAAAGAAGGAACGGCTGATTCAGCTGTTACAATTGAAGAATACTCAGCTACTATACCTGAAGAATACGCAGCTGTTACAACTGAAGAATACGCAGCTGTTACAACTAAAGAATACGCAGCTGTTACAACTGAGGTAAGGAACGCAGGAACGAACGAAGAAGAAGATATAGAAGAAAAGATGAATAACAGACATGAGAATGAAGAGGAAGAAGCAGTGGTACAATACCATCTTGAAAATGATTCCCTGCCAAAAGAAACTATGGCTACATTGCAATTCCCAATACAGCAGCTAGAAGGGACAGCTCCTATGAAAAACATCTCACCATCGGTGTTACCTCGCTTCCATGGCAGGGCGGCAGAAGATCCAGACGAATTCCTTTTTGAATTCGATATCCTCTATCGCAGCTATGATTATGTCACAGATGCCCAAAAGTTGAAGCTTTTTCCTACCACCCTGAAGGACAATGCATTACGATGGTTCATGAGCCTTGGGGGAGGAACTGTTGCTAATTGGAATAAGATGAAGCAAGTGTTCCTGGAAAAATATCAAGAATATTGCAACACCAGGGACAAAAGGGAGGAGTTATTCAAGATGGTACAGAAGGAGGATGAAAGTTTGGAGGATTTTGTAGAGAGGCTGCTGTACAATGTGCAGAGAGCTGGGCAGACGAACATGGGACTAGATGTGCTCAAGATAATCCTGCCTTGAGGGATCAGGGACGATTGTTTAGACATGTTAAATTTGCTAGGAAAGGGAGATATCTCTAAAGAACCTTTTGAGACAATTGTGGAGTTATGTAAGAGATACTCCAGGGGATCTTCTAGGCATAACAAGCAGAACAAACGAGATAAGCTGGAACGTGATGTCTTCGACAGAACTCAGAAGTCATCCAATGGGGGAGCTACACGTGCGGAGATAGGCAATCTTCTTGAAAATTTTAAAACAGAAATGATGAGCTCTATCTCTTCAGAGATTGATGTCTTGAAGGCCAAGCAAAGACAGGCAGTGGAGGATCTCACACTAGGTGTGTTCTGTCCCTGATGTAGAAAGACTCATCCACTGAAAGAATTCCCTCTTGACAAAATACAAGTGTGTCAGCTGTGTGAGCTGAACCATGATATGAAAGAATGTCCCACATTGCCCCAAGTAAAGGCTGTTCTGCAGGCATCAACTCCAGAAGTGGATTCAGCCTACTTCATTACACAGAAGAAACCCTGGCAGCCTCGAAATCAAGGTATGTCTCCCGATTCATTTCCATTTTTGAATAATTTGAATAATTGGAATACTAATATGCAAAATGTGAATACACAATTCCCTTCAAATTATGCTCAGTGGAATTCTCCTCAACCTGCGATGCAAGGTTATAATTCATGGAGTCCTTGGACACAGCCACCACATCAACCTACGTCATGGTCTCCTGGATGGAGGAACTTCCATCTTGGGAACCAGTTTCCTCAACCACCTCCACCTCAACAATTACCGTATTCTCCTCCATATCCTCAATTTCATCAATATCCTCAATACCCACCTCAGCAGTCGCAGCTGCAGCTGCAAAATAATCCTGTTCCTAATATACCAATACGGCCTCAGCTGCCTGCCCAACCTAACCCTAACCCAAATAATAAAACAGTCCAGCAATTGGAGGCTCTCAATATGCCGACCTACTCTCTCTCCCCTGTACCTTGTAATGATATTCGCCTATGGTCTGGGAAGATATTAGAACGTGTAATTTCAGAAAATATTCCACTGTCTGTGCATGACAAAGAAGAGAGTTCCCAACATCCATTTGATCCGGTTCCTATCACTGAAGGTGCTGAGCATCCCTCAGATGGGACGGCTGAAACATTAAACGATAAATTAGATAATATGCAACCTACCCAGCTGGTAAGGAAACCACCATACCCTGAGAGACTGATGCTGCCAAAAATAGGGGGGCAACCTCAGTTCAATCTCTTAGGAGAATTGAAGAACCTTTATGTTAAGATCCCCCTTTTGCAAGCTCTTCAAGATGTACCTATTTATGCTAGAACTGTTCGGGACCTGTGCACTAAAAGACCGGGAAGGAAGCCCAGAGATCATCCTACTGTTCATGTCATAGGGAATTTATCTGCTTTAATGACCAGAAAAACCCCTATAACCAAGTATGATGACCCTGGCAATCCTACTGTCACTGTACACATAGGAAAAACACAGATACCCAATGTACTAGTAGACTTAGGAGCAGCGATCAATGTTATAACAATGGAGACTGTAAAAAAACTCGGATTCACCAATATTAGACCAACCCCTACCATTTTAAAATTGGTAGACAGATCCACCATCAGACCCGAAGGGATTTTGGACGACCTTGTCATTTCAGTAGATTCATGGGAATACCCTACCGACTTTCTGGTATTACAACCAAAATCACAGCTGGGGGGACACCCATTGATCTTGGGGAGGCCTTGGTTAGCTACAGCTGATGCTTGCATCAGCTGTCGATCGGGATCTATGACTATATCTGATGGTATGGAAACCAAAAACCTCACCCTGTATCCTCCAGCACGGCCGAGTCTAGAAACTGAAACTTCCCTTTGGATAGAACAGGAAGAGGAGGAGGATGTTCAACCATTACTAACAATAGGGAAGGCACTAACCTTCAAAAACGAAACAGAAGACGATGCCATTAATAATTTCATTAGCGAACCTGCTTCAGTAGATAAAGAAGTTTATCAACTCCTGAACAGTACCCTTGGTAAGGAAGAACAAGAACAACTTACGGAGGAAGCACTAGTCAATGACACAAACATAATCCCAGTTTTGAAAAACTCGAGAAGCATTCCTATTGAGGTAGAGCCTGGAAGAACTTTGAACATCAACCTTGGTCTCTCCTCAGAAGAACAGATGCACCTAACCAATCTCTTGAAGGAACGTAAGGGGGCATTCGCCTGGGAGTATACAGACATGAAGGGTATTCCTTCCAGTCTGTGCACTCATCATATTTATATTAAAAACGACTCCAGGCCTGTATGTCAACCCCAACGACGCATGAACCCCAATGTGAGGGATATAGTGAAGGAGGAAATCCAGAAACTTTTGGAAGCAGGATTTATCTATCCTATTTCAGATAGTGAGTGGGTTTCCCCACTTGTAATCGTGCCCAAGAAAAATGGTAAATGGAGAGTCTGTGTTGATTATAGGGAGCTGAACAAAGCTACACAAAAGGATCATTTTCCTCTGCCCTTTATTGACCAAGTACTTGATACCCTATCAGGGAAGAAGTTCTTCTCCTTCTTGGATGGGTTCAGTGGGTACAATCAAATTCAGATTGCTCCGAAGGATCAGGATAAGACCACCTTCACTTGCCCCTGGGGAACGTTTTCCTACAGGGTGCTTCCCTTTGGCTTGTGCAATGCACCTGCAACGTTCCAAAGAGCTGTGATTGGCATATTTTCTGAATTGGTTAATGATAGTATGGAAGTTTTTATGGATGATTTTACTCCCTATGCCAAGGATTTTGAGGAAGCACTGGAAAATTTAAAGAAAGTTTTAATTCGCTGTGAACAAGCTTGCCTCTCATTAAGCACTGAAAAATGCCATATGATGATGAGTGAGGGGGTGGTATTAGGACATTTCATCTCTACTGATGGTATCCAAGTGGATCCTTCAAAAATTAAGGTGATAAAAAATATACCAACTCCTTCAACTCAGAAAGAGGTGCGAAGTTTTCTGGGACATGCTGGATATTACAGGAGATTTATAGAAAACTTCTCCAAACTTGCTTCTCCTTTGTTTTCATTGTTAATGAAGGACGCACAGTTTGTGTGGAGTACAGCATGCCAGACAGCATTTGATAAGCTTAAAGAGAAGCTGTCCACAGCCCCTATTCTAAGGGGACCTAATTGGACCATACCTTTCCACATTTCTTCAGATGCTTCTGATACTGCCATTGGAGCAGTACTAGGACAGCAGGATGGTCAAGTACCTTATGCTATTTATTATGTTAGTAAAAACTTAGCCCCTGCTGAACTAAATTATACTGTTACTGAAAAAGAATTCCTTGCTATTGTTTATTCTATTAATAAGTTTCGGCATTACATTACTGGGTATCCTACATTTGTGCATACTAACCACTCTGCCATTAAGTATTTAATGAACAAAACTGTCACTAATGCCAGATTAACCAGGTGGCTTTTATTATTACAGGAATTTGATATTACTATTATAGATAAACCTGGAAAAGAAAATGTTGTTGCTGATTTTTTATCACGATTTACTAACAATGATGACAGTTCCCCTGTTGAGGATGCTTTCCCGGATGAACATTTATTCGCACTCTCAGCTCATTCACTGTCACATACCCCAATTTTATTAAAATAATGTAATTATTTTTAATATTCCTGAGAACATTATGTTAAATTTAATGCTAAGTAGGAAGGGATGACTCAGCAGAGTCTCCAGAAATGGAATGTAAAATCTGAATAATTATTATTAATAAATAAATTATGGAGACAACAGCATGGGAGAGCTGTTAAAAGAGGTTACTGGTCTAACTGGTGGATGGAATTAGGTGGAAGGACAAAAGACAAGTGGCAGCATCCTCAAACACTTCCTGAGTTGCAGGTGGCAACTTCCCTATATTTTGGGGTCATGATTCCCCAAGAAAGTGGAATCTGAGCAGGTGGCTCATTAATGACAGTTAGCCCAACTAAGACCTAGGCAATCTTTTAAATACTACTCAATGAACTGAGCTGGGGGTTCAGCAATTGTTCTAGAGGGAGAATACATTCAGGTGAATGCTATTCAGGAGTCCCATTGAGGAAGTGGGAAAATAGTAAGGAAGTGTTTTGAGCAGGAAGTTGCAGTAACTTGGTTCCAGTATAGCTGTTTTGGCTGAGGGAATTATTGACCGTACTTAGATTCCGGCCAGTTAGACCAGAGCAAGCTCGGGGGTCCTGAGAAGTGCTGTCTGGGCACTCTCCAGGAATTGGTAGGGAGGAACAGCCTCCCATTGCTGTTATTGTCTACCATAGTTACAGAAATAACGGGTTCTGACATGTGGTATCAGAGCCAGGTTCAGACACTAGGCCTGGATGTGACTCCACTAAACTTCCGCAAACAGCGATCATAAAAGAAGATTTTGTTTTATTTATAAAATACTAACATATATTTCGGTTTAATGTACAGTACAGAAAAATTCTCTTTTCTGAATTTTTCAGACAGATATGGAAAAACTGGGAGAATATGCTGAGGAGGAATCTCCCAATGCTGGGACAAGACAGATGTCAAAAGAACTTGAGGCAGAAGAAGAAATTGCTCACACCACTGAGCTGATGCAGACTATAAGAGGATTAAAGACAGAAATGGAAACGGTTAAGAAGGATAATGAAAGAATTCTAAAGACTCAGGAACAGCTAAATCAGCTATTGATAGAAAAATTTCAAACTGACGGAAGGAGCAAACCAGCTGACTCAGAAGAAGTTAATCATCCAAGAGGGTCAAAAAGGACAAAACCAACTAAATCTGACAGCAGTTCCTCATCTGAAGAAAGAAAGGGACAACCCAGTTATCACACTAGCAGTGACAGCAGTGAAGCTGAGATGCACAACCGAAGGAAAAAGTACAGGCCTTATGAAGATATTTCCGGGGAGTTTAAGAAGATAAAGCCCCCAACTTTCAATGGAGAAACTGAAACTGGAGAAGAGGCAGAATCTTGGTTATCCGGGATGAGAAAATATTTTCAGATCTATAACTACTCAAATCAGCTAAAGGCAAGAATGGCCATCTACAACCTCTCGGGAAAGGCGGACATATGGTGGCAAGACCTGAAAAGGGTCAAAGGGATCAAAGAAAGAGAAGTTAATTGGAGTACCTTTAAAAGGTATTTCAAGAAGAAATTCCTGTCCGAGCAGTATTATGAAGAAAGGGCTAAAGAATTTTATGAACTAAAACTCGGATCTATGACGATGAAGGACTTAAACAGTAAATTTTTAAGTCTGTTGCGTTATGTACCGTATTTTGTCGAAGAGAAACCAAAAATACAGCGGTTTCTTAGTTGCCTGCCTTATCATATCAAGGACAGAATTGAATATGACAACCCCAAAACACTGGAAGAAGCTATGCGCAAGGAAAACTTCTGTTACGAACAGAATAAAAAGAAAGAAGGGATAGCCAGTTGGAAAGCCAAAAAGAACAGCAATCTGATCGAGTACAAGAAAAAGGAATTTGTTCCCCATAAAAATTTCAAGAATGGCAAAAACGGGAACCACTTTAATAGTAAAAGTTTCCAAGGAAACAAAAATGGAGCTGTCAGCCATTCAAACAATTACAAAAACAGCAAAGAGACTCCTAATAACCATGGAAACTACATCAAAAATTTTGAGCGAAAAGAACCTGTCAAGTGCTGGGAATGTAATGGGCCACATTATGCTTCAGTCTGCCCAAACAGAAAGAAACAAGTCAGCAATATTCATACTGTTCAAGACGAAATGACAGTTGGAGATTTTGCAGGAACTATGCCCCGAATCAATGCAGCGTTGGAAAACCGCCAGGCTGACTACCAAACTTCCATGGTGGAAGTAGGAGGTATGATTAACAAAACCCCAGTTACTATATTAATAGATCCCGGTGCTAGTCTTAGTTATATTTCACCTCAGCTAGTAGAAAAATGTAATTTGACTGTTGAAAGGTTTGATAATTCTTGGTCTGTACAATTAGCTACTGGGGCTAAGAAGAAAGTAAACTGCTATGTAAAAGAATGCATCTTAAACATGACTGATTTTAGAACTACAGTTAAACTGAACGTTTTACCACTTGGCTCATATGACATACTTATCGGAATGGACTGGTTGGAACAACATAGGGTCGTTTTAAACTGTTTTGACAAAACTTTTAGGTGTATAAACAGTAGTGGACAGCCTGTAACTGTTAGGGGTATTCCTAGGAAAACAGTAGTTAGGCAAATTTCTGCATTACAACTTAAAAGAGCAGTCAGGAAAGGATGCAAGACCTATGCTGTAACTATTACAGACGAGACAGATAAATTTGAAAACAACCAGAAAACAGTAGAGAACATTCCTGTCGTCAATGAATTTATTGACGTTTTTCCTGAGGAAATTCCAGAATTGCCTCCCAAGAGAGAGCTTGACTTTACCATTGAGCTGGTACCAGGTGCTGTTCCCAGTTCAAAAGCCCCGTATCGTATGAATATCTTGGAGCTTAACGAGTTGAAAACTCAGTTGAAGGAGTTAATAGATAAGAACTATATCCGACCCAGTGTATCCCCTTGGGGAGCACCAGTGATTTTCGTTAAGAAGAAGGACGGAACTATGCGACTTTGTATAGATTATCGTCAACTAAACAAGATGACGATCAAAAACAGGTATCCGTTACCTCGTATTGATGATCTGTTTGATCAACTACGTGGCGCTACGGTATTCTCTAAGATCGATCTGAGATCGGGTTATCATCAGGTAAGAATTAAAGAAGAAGACATTTTCAAAACAGCCTTTAGAACCAGGTATGGACATTACGAATTTGTCGTAATGCCATTTGGACTTACTAATGCCCCAGCGGTTTTCATGTGCTTAATGAACAACATAATGCACAAGTACTTAGATAAATTTGTGGTTGTATTTATCGACGACATTTTAGTCTATTCTAAGAGCGAGGAGGAGCACAAGGAACACTTACGTATCGTTTTACAAGAACTAAGAGAACAACAACTTTTTGCGAAATTTAGCAAATGTGACTTCTTCAAAGATGAAATCCAGTACTTAGGACATGTAGTCACTAAGGAAGGGATTTCAGTGGATCCCGAAAAGATTCGGGCGATTGAAGAATGGCCAGTACCTAAAGATGTGACGGACGTTAGATCTTTCATGGGAATTACCGGTTACTACCGGAGGTTTATTGAAGGCTTTTCAAAAATAGCCAACCCAATCACTTCTTTGCAGAAGAAAGGCAAGAAGTTTGATTGGAATGCGAAATGTGAAGAAAGTTTCAAGAAACTTAAGACTTTATTGACAACTGCACCTATTCTTAGAATAGCGGACCCAAATAAAGATTTCATAGTTTGTACCGACGCTTGTAATGATGGCTTAGGCGGAGTGCTGACTCAAGAAGGACATGTCATTGCTTACGAATCTAGGAAGCTGAAAATCCATGAAAAGAATTATGCCACTTATGACCTAGAATTAGCTGCTGTAATTCATGCTTTAAAGATGTGGCGACACCACCTAATAGGAAGAAAATTTACCTTACTAACAGATAATAAAGGTCTGAAATACCTTTTAGACCAGCCAAATCTAAATGCAAGACAAGCCAGGTGGCTGGCATTCCTAAGTGAATACGATTTTGAAATCCAACACATAAAAGGGAAGGAGAATAAGGTGGCTGATGCCTTGAGTAGGAATGCAAAACTGAATTTTATATCAGCTAGCAGCACTTATACCTCTGATTTAAATGAACAGCTGGCTGAAGGGATAAAATTAGACGAAAATTATCAACATTTACAAATTACAGCCCAAGAACAGCCCACAGAAAGTTTGATAAAAGGGTATAGTTTAAACGAAAACGGATTTTTGCTATTTAAAGACAGGCTGTATATCCCTAATGCACCTACAGTTAAGCTGTTAATTTTAGACGAAATACATAAAACCCCTTACTCCGGGCACCCTGGCTATCAAAATACTATCACTATGTTGAGAAAAGAATATTTTTGGCCTAACATGAAATCTGAAACTGCTGAATATTTAGCTAAATGTTTGGACTGCCAACAAGTAAAAACAGAACACCAACATCCAGCTGGATTGCTGCAACCTTTACCTATTCCTAGCTGGAAATGGGAAATAATCAGCCTGGATTTCATTACGGGTTTACCCAAAAATCAACATCAGAATGATTCAATTATGGTAGTGGTAGACAAATTAAGTAAATCAGCACATTTTATTCCTGTTAAAACCACATACAAGGCTGCAAACATAGCAGATATCTTTCTAAAACAGATTTTTCGGTTACACGGTATTCCAAAGGTTATTATATCAGACAGGGATCCTAAATTTACAGGAAATTTTTGGAGATCCTTGTTCAAAGGATTAAACACCACTTTAAATTTCAGCACCTCTTTCCATCCTCAGACTGACGGACAAACGGAAAGAGTTAATCAAATATTAGAAGATCTGTTAAGGATGTATGTTAAAGATCAACCAGGTAAGTGGGAGGATTATTTACACTTAGCCGAATTTGCATACAATAACAGCTATCAATCATCAGCTAAGTTTAGTCCTTTTGAGATTTTGTATGGACGAAAATGCAACACTCCTATCTCTTGGAGTAATCCAGTAGATAGATTAGTGTTAGGACCTGATTTATTGAAAGAAATGGAACAGATTGTGAAACAAGTGCAGGAAAACTTGAAGATTGCCCAGGATCGGCAAAAGAGTCAAGCAGATTTGAAAAGAACTCCTAAAGAGTTCCAGGTAGGTGAACATGTGTTCATCAAGGTAAGACCAAAGAAAAGCTCCCTAAGATTAGGAAGTTGTGCAAAATTAGCACCACGTTACTGTGGTCCATTTGAAATTTTAGCTAGAATTGGTCAAGTTGCTTATCAGTTAGCATTACCGCCAAATTTAAAAGTACATAATGTTTTTCATATCTCTGTTTTGAAAAAGTATGTTCATGATGCTACTCATGTTATTGATTGGAACATTGTACAGGTAGAACCAGAAGGGGAAGTTCTGGTAGAACCGGATTGTATCCTCGGGAGGAGGGAAATTACTCTACGGAACCGGATAATTGGACAAGTGAAGGTGCAATGGAAGCACCTTAGTCCTGAAGAATCTACCTGGGAGCTGGAAAGTAAGATGCGGGAAGCATATCCCCATCTATTCCAGCAGGTAGCTGAAGAAGAAGAATAAAGTAACATCGAGGACGATGTTACATTTTAAGGGGGTGTGTATGTCACATACCCCAATTTTATTAAAATAATGTAATTATTTTTAATATTCCTGAGAACATTATGTTAAATTTAATGCTAAGTAGGAAGGGATGACTCAGCAGAGTCTCCAGAAATGGAATGTAAAATCTGAATAATTATTATTAATAAATAAATTATGGAGACAACAGCATGGGAGAGCTGTTAAAAGAGGTTACTGGTCTAACTGGTGGATGGAATTAGGTGGAAGGACAAAAGACAAGTGGCAGCATCCTCAAACACTTCCTGAGTTGCAGGTGGCAACTTCCCTATATTTTGGGGTCATGATTCCCCAAGAAAGTGGAATCTGAGCAGGTGGCTCATTAATGACAGTTAGCCCAACTAAGACCTAGGCAATCTTTTAAATACTACTCAATGAACTGAGCTGGGGGTTCAGCAATTGTTCTAGAGGGAGAATACATTCAGGTGAATGCTATTCAGGAGTCCCATTGAGGAAGTGGGAAAATAGTAAGGAAGTGTTTTGAGCAGGAAGTTGCAGTAACTTGGTTCCAGTATAGCTGTTTTGGCTGAGGGAATTATTGACCGTACTTAGATTCCGTCCAGTTAGACCAGAGCAAGCTCGGGGGTCCTGAGAAGTGCTGTCTGGGCACTCTCCAGGAATTGGTAGGGAGGAACAGCCTCCCATTGCTGTTATTGTCTACCATAGTTACAGAAATAACGGGTTCTGACATTCACCCTGGTATGCAGACGTTGCTAATTATTTGGTTGCAGGAAAGCTTCCGCCACATATGTCTAAACGAGAGAAAAGAAAAATTATTCAGCAAAGTGCCAGGTATTGTTGGCTCAACGGCCATCTCTTTTACACAGGACCTGATCTTGAGATTAGAAGATGTGTAAGGGAAGATGAGATCTTTCATATACTGAAGGCCTGTCATGATGAACCTTGCGGAGGACACTTTGCAGACAAAAGAACAAGGCATAAGGCATTGCGGATGGGCTATTATTGGCCGACACTGTTCAGAGATGCTAAAAGATATGTTCAGTCCTGTGACAGCTGCCAACGGATGGGCCAACCTAATAAGACAGATCAGATGCCTTTACAGCCCCAAGTGGTACTAGAACCGTTTGATAGATGGGCATTGGACTTTGTTGGTCCTATCAACCCTCCATCCAGACAGAAGGTTTACATTTTGGTGTGTACATATTACATGACCAAGTGGGTAGAAGCTGTAGCTTTGGCTAAGGCTAATGACTAGGCGGTGATTGATTTTCTGTACAGTGAAGTTTTTACCCGCTTTGGGGTACCAAAGGAAGTAGTTACCGATGGGGGACCACAATTCATTTCACACCAATTTTAATCCTTGCTCCGGAAGTATCATGTGCAGCACAGGATAACTTCACCTTATCATCCCTAGGCCAATGGTCAAGTGGAAAGTACTAATAAAGTTATTGAAGCAATTCTTACTAAAACAGTTAAAAGCCATCGAAGGGATTGGGCTGACAGGCTTCCAGAAGCACTATGGGCATATTGCACAACTTGGCGCAACACCACGGGGTTTTCTCCCTATGATCTGGTGTATGGAAAGAGTGCCATATTTCCAATTGAATTTGAGATCAAGACCCTGAAAACAGCCATTGAAATGAATCTGGATGTAACAGAAGCCCAGAAAAGAAGATTGAATCAATTAAATGAATTGGATGAGAAACGGTTAGCTGCAGTAGACCAGACTGTGCTGCTTCAGCAACAGAGATCTAACTGGCATGACCGATTCATCAAAAAGAAAATCTTCCGTGAAGGAGACTGGGCACTATTATACGACTCCAGATTCAAGAAGGATTTTAAAGGAAAATTACGCACAAGATGGCTGGGTCCATATTTGGTCGACAGGGTATTTGACAATGGCACTGTTCGCCTGGTGACCATTGATGAAAACCGTATACCATTACTTGCTAACGGCCACAGACTGCGACTGTATCGTAAGCCCATTTCGAAAGATGCATTCATTTCACAGATTGCTGCCGATCCAGACTATCAATTGGCACCAGAGCAGGAACTTTTCTCTACCTTTGCCAAACCTTAAACTGAAAATTGTATTTGCTGTACATAAATAATTTCTTGCTGTAGCGTATAGTTGTTGTTTTTTTTCTTTTTCTCTTTGCATTTGATCTCTTTGCTTGCTATCGTCTTTCAAAAATTTTCAGGGAGGCGCCAGGAGAACGACCAGTTTGGGCCCGTTAGACGAAAATTTCCCTGTGCCATCCTTGCTTTAAAAAAAAAATAAAAAAAAAAAATTTCGACAGCTGCAACATATTTTCCGGCAGCTGCAACATATTTTCTGGCAGCTGCAACATATTTTTTGGCAGCTGTATATCCTTTTCCGGCAACCAACATTATCCTTTTCCCGCTTGCTATCGATCTTTTTCGGGGATGCAACGTCGGCGGCTGCAACATCGTCGGCGGCTGTAACGTTAGCAGCTGCAACATTGGCAGCTACAACATCGACGGCTGCAACATCGGCAGCTGCAACCCCAGTCCCCGTGGCTGCCACCTCATCTTCCCCACGGTTGCCACCTCACTTACCAGCTATTTCCACTTCATTTCCCCGCGGCTGCCATCTCATTTTCCAGCGGCTGCCATCTCATTTTCCAGCGGCTGCCACCTCATTTTCAGCAGCCGTAGTATTTTTTTTTTTTCCCGTCGGTCGTCAATCCAGCGGCTGCAACATCGGCGGCTGCAACATTTCGCCGTTATTGTTTTCTGTCGACCTTAAAATATTTTCTCCCATCAGCTGTAAATCATCCTCGGCAGCCGCGACTTCAATCCAGCGGCTGCAACATCACGTCACAACACTGCAACAACTCTTCCCGACCAGCTGTAATATTTCCCGCCACCATAAAACTTTTAAATTTTTTTTCCCGGCTGCCGTGAATTCTTTTTCAGTGGCCACAATTTCTTTCCCAGTGGCTGCAACATATTTTTTTTTGACGACTGCAACATCTTTTTCGTCGGCCGTGCTATCATTCTTTTTGGCAACTTGCAGTCGTAACTCCCGTGTTAACAGAAGAATTGTTTCAACATGCTAATCATGGTGCTGATTCACCTCAGTCATGCCAGCGAATTCATCATTCCGACACCGAGGAAGCGACGCTTTGTGTTTCACCGGCGGAAGAACTTATTGCCTTATCCCAGTCATCATGATCACACATCCAACTGTGCACGAATTCGGCTCCGTGACGTCATCAACTGCATGCTCCACCATTTTCCGCAGCTTTTCGACGCACAGTTTTATGAGGTATGGCTTTCATTTATCACGTGATTAAGCATTCATATCATTTAAACGATATTGGTCGTACCTTCACTCGTACCACCATTATACCTGATTAAACCTTTCCCTCGTACGACGTAAACGCTAATAACTGCCACCTTCCCCAATTCGGCATGAAAATTTTGAACACTGTTCTGTGCTCAACTTTCCAAATTTGGTCATTCTCTCAACATCTCCGCTCAGTGATTCGTGCATCCTCTGTGCTGCAACTTCCATTCTGGGATCCGGTAATCTGTGGAATAGCAGGTTCAGTTTGCAGCCAGGATCATGGGTATTCCAGTTCGCCATGAACCTTTCAATACCAGGGAACTCAGACGGAATCCGCAAGTTCTTGCTATTTTTCAAGCTGCTGGCTAGCTCGAGTTCTTTGAGCGATTGGATGGATTCGATCGGGATGCAGCCCTGCAATTTGCCTTGAATCTTACCAAAACTCACTCCACGATGTGGGGGCTGTGTATAGACGTTTCCAAGGTCATTATATCCGAGGTTACAGCCATCCCGATGGTGGGAAAACCTTGGTTTAACCGTCGAGTCCCTGCAACGGTTGCACGAGAACAATTTTTACTTCCAGGGGAGCAAGTTGAAGCATCCAGGAGAGGGATTGCACTGAACTCCCTGCCGCGGCCATGGGACCAGGTTGCTGTCTTCCTCAAGAAATACATTACCTGCGAAGGTAGATACCAAACTGTGTATAACTCTGAACTTCCTTTGCTTTCTCATCTCCGCCATGGCATTTTGTTGAACATTCCATTTTATTTATTGCACGACTTGCATCATATGGCAACATTTGTTCAGTCTGCGAAGCACCCACTGTCCTCTCACACCCACCATGGCCTTATCAAGTTAATTATTGTAAGGACCCTTGCCCAACATAATATAACTTGGGAACAATTTATAACCCGACCACAACAACCTGTTCCCTTGAGGGTCATCCCATTGCAGCAATTACAGGTTCCACCACAACAGGAGGACCGGAGTTCCTACAGTGAAGTTGGGGGGAGGGATGAAATGGGAGAAGAACAACAATCAGGGGCATAGGCAAGACCATCCGGGGTGGGTAAACCCACAGAGGAAGAACAACCAGGGGCACAGTCAGAGCCATTCGCGGTAGATGAATCCCCAGCACAAGCAGAACCAGTGGGGGATGACACTGCATTTGAAGGAGAGCAAGGGGAAGCACAAACAGAGCCATCAGGTGACAATGTAGATGAAACCTTCGTGGCAAACCTAGATAACAGGACAGCTCCGACAGCAGAAGGTGAAATTGGAGCAGCATCAAATGCTGCGACAATGGAACCTGAAGATGACGGAGCTAGGGAAATGGAAGAAGACATTGAGCTGGTTACAATTGAGTCTTCACCTGAGTGGGTAGGAGGAGGAGCTGTGATTGAAGAAGAACAGCATGAGGGGCAGGGAAATATTCCTTTGACTTCAGTTTTGCCCCCTATATTCCAGCTCCACAAGAGGAAACACCACAAAAAGAAAAATCACAAAAGAAAACGCCACAGAAAAGGAAGAGAGCCACCAATGAATTTGATCTAATAGCACCAATCAGAAGGAAACGAACTCGATCAATCACAGCAGCAGAGGCAGCTAGGAAAAGATGGGCAACCTCAGAGACACCGGTTGAGCCCCCAATCCTTACACCAAGACCGATGGATGCTCCACAAAGGCCAGTGGAGGAAGAACCTAGAATTGAAGGACTTTTGTATGAGAATGCAATGCTGAAAGAGGACCTCCAAGCACTTAGAAGGGAGCTGGAAACTTGGAAGGAAACCTGCAGAAAGTAGGGTGAAAGAAAAATGTACACACTAATAGAGGCTGTAGACCAAGTGGAGGAATCAGTTTCTGCTGGAGCTGGAGAGAAGGATGAGCGAATACTCTGCCCCACCTGTGGAGAAATCTTTGAGGAAGCAGGCCATAAAATTCTATTTAGCACGTATTTAGCACAACAACCTGTAGCCACAGTAGGGAAAGCAGTGGAAAAAGAAGGTGCTGTCACACAAGAACCAGCACTTTTAAACATCCTTGCTGCAGCTGCCACTTCCCATGATGCAAAAATTGTGGAACAAGTAGAAGAAGAACATGGGATGGAGGACACCTTAGAGATTAATAAGGAATGTATGGTAACCCCAGAATGTTTCCACGATACAGAGATTATAGAGCAGATGGGAGAAGAACTTGGAATGAAGGATGCGCTGGAGCTTCTAAAGGAATATGATGAAACCCCAGAATGCTCCGAGGACACAGAAATTTTAGAAGAAGAAATACAAAGGCAGGACAGTGATGAATTGGAATAGGAAGCTGCAACACAAGAACCAGCAAACCTGAATATACTTGTCCAATCTGCCAAACAGATGGGGGAAGAACCTGGAACAGAGAAGATTCTGGATTTTAATGATGAACTCTGGGTTGTAACCCCAGAGGACTCCCATGACACAGAACTCATAGGAGAGGAGTTGCAGCAAAAGAAGGATGAAGAGGTAAGCCAGGATGTTGCTACACAAGAAACAACACCCTTGGAAGCTGCAACAAGAACTCCTAAATTGCAGTTGGAAGATAACCTGGGAGTGGATATCATTCCTGATACACAGTGGAGTGAAGATGAACAGGTACAGACACCATGCTCAGGTGACATCGAAATCTTGGAGGAAGGGTTGCACGAAGAGAAGGAGATCCTATCTCAGCAGTAGAAGGACAAAGAAGACGTTGTTACACAAGAACCAGGGTCTCCAAAATCAATAAAGGTAGCTGCTGAAGAAGGTTTAAAGGATGTTGCTGTTACACAAGAACCAGCAACTCTCCTGTTAAAATTAGATGTGTTGGAAGACACTGTCCCACAAGAACCAGTGCTTCCACCTCCTAGAGATGTCATTGAGTTGGATTCAGATTGAGGATTTCGTCTCAACTCCCCCAGGCATAGCATAATGAGACTGCAGGAAGATTCCCACTACACCAAGTACATTCCCAGATATCAGCAAGTAGCAGTGGAAGGGAAACAATGAGGTTGGAAGATGCTGGGTCACTCACAGAAGTCTTTCAAAAGATAGAAAAGATGCCTGAGTTTCCTACATTCCTTCCTCTCTTCTGGATAAGAGCTCAGTTCACGATTCAGATGCAGGTTGTTGCATGAGGACATGCAACAGGGTAGTTGGGGGGAGATGTTGAGCCCAGAATTGGCCCTTTTTTAGTCATCATTATTCATCTTTCCTGCCCCTGTCCTACACTATTTATCATGGCAATCAAACCCATTGTCCTTACCTTATCCCCCAAATTACCAAGGTATGGCTGATCATTGTTTTATTTTATCAATGCTTATGATTGTGATAATTAAAGCCGTGCAGCTCTCAAATTGTGCTAACATGTTGCGATTTATGAAGGTAGTTGAGACAAATGGATTGCAGGAAGATCGGGGCTGAACAAGTCATAAAGAAAGGGATGTTTGTTCCTTGTAGAAGGTTCCTTGGGGCTCGAATCATCCATCAAGACACAGTCGTGACAGGGCAATTGTAACAGAATTTGCTATCTTAAGTGTGTTGCTGCTCGAGTCTAGCTGTGAGCTGGAAGGACCGCCACTCCTGGGGCAATTAATAATTCTCTCATATTTGGATATTTCTGTTCTGCCACGCATTGTAACAGCTAGATTATTTAGGGCGCCTGAAGATCAGAGATCTTCATGGCTGCCCAATTATGGGATCAGATGTTACGATTTGTATGTATAAATAGGGTGAGTTGCCTCGACTCAGGTGTTGAACAGCAAACAATTAATTTATTTTGTATTAGCAGCCAAGCCAAACTGTGTACTCATTCTTATGTTAATATAAGGGGTTACTTCTGAGTTAAAGAGAGTGTTGTTCAACCAGCGTCTCTGTGTGAAGACTGGGCCCGTCTTCCACAGAGATTGCTGAGTTAAATTAGGATTTTATCTTTCTTGTTGTGTGATGCTTTGTTCTTTCCTTTGTACGTAGCAGCAATACTTATTGTGTGGGTTTATCAGTAAAAGAGTACATTTCTGTGAGATTGGTGAATGGTATAGAATAACAGTTGACTGAGTCAGGGTTGCTTTATACATTTCAATTTCTGTTTACACTGCCATGTTCATCTTACAGTTGAGACGTGATCTCAGGAGCTCTTACAATTTAGCTTTCCTGTTATGTGTTGATTGATTTCTATTCTGCAATTCAGTTTCTTAGAACAGTTGCTTCAATCTCTTTCATTTGAAATTCTAGAGTAATGTTCAGTTTATGCTTTATGATTCCCAGCTTGATTAGATTAGACAAGTGATTATTTTAGAATGCGAATGAGATTTCCTTTTTGCAATCGTTGATTAGATCTGGTACCATTTCTTGTTGATGCATAATAGAAAAGGATTGTAGTATAGCAGTTAGAAGGCAATTGGGGTTGCATAGATTCTTGGGATGAACATGGATGATAGAAGATAAAAGTATTCACTTCTAATGGTTTTGTGTTTAAGCATATATTGTGCACTTATCCTTTGAAATAAAAAGACTTTCTCGGGTTGACAATAAATTTCATATGCTCTGTGTGTTTGATAGTAATTTATCTGCATATAGAGTGCTTGACACATACATGGAAATTATTAATACTTTCCTGTGGTCTAACTTTGACATTTTGCAGCCTTGACCTGGAATTTCACCACTGTGAGGGAAGAAATCTATGCCACCAGCAAGCCAACAGATTCACCTAGATAATTTTTCCAATAGGCAAGGTACACTACAAACAACCGTGGGCGTGTCTCCATCAGTTCAACCAAAACTTGCACAATATACTCCACAAGTTCATCAATTTCCTCTTCTTGAAGGGCAACAACCACAAACTCCTTCTTCACAAGTGATTTATGTGCCCTTACATCAGTAGCCTCCACTAGTTTTTTTATCAAAAGTGTTTTTTACACCTTATCCTTAGTAGCCTCTATCATCACCTTCATCATAGTTTCATTCTGCATCCTATTCTTAGCAACTTCAACCAACATCTTCATCACATGTGCTTTCTTTAACATATTCTTAGTAGCCAAGACCTGTGATTATTGATAATCTACCTTCCCAAACTGTCAATGTGCCTACTATTGCTGGTGTATGGGGTTTGAGAATGCCTCCATCATCATCCTTTATGGTACAATTTATCTTTACTTTATGCAAACCAAAGTAGTTATTATGGGTGAGTTCTCTTTGTTTCTTGTTGTAGCATGGTAGCTCTTAGCACTTATATTACATTCTTGACTAACTTGGAATTCCCCAATTCTGAAAGGGTTCTAACTAAATGGAAGAGTGCCTGTCTTATAAGTAGGAGGTTGGTGGTTCGATTCCTCCATGCCCTATTGATATTGCAATATTGGTATTTTTAATAAAATATATTTCATTATGATTTATTATGGATATATAGAGGGTTTCAAACCATCTTTGTATGTTGCTACGAGGGGGGTTCTAAACCGCCTTCATATGTCACTACGAGGGAGTTACAAACTGCCCCTATAGGAATCTATGAGGGGGGTTACCAACGCCCCTATAGGAATATACGAGGGGGTTTCCAAACCACCCCTATAGGCCTCTACAAGGGGGGTTTTAAACTGTCTCTATAGGCCTCTATGAGGGGGGTACAAAACTGCCCCTATAAGCCTCTACGATGGGGGTTTCAAACTGCCTCTATAGGCCTCTACCAGGGGGTTTCAAAACTGCCCCTATAAGCCTCTACGAGGGGGGTTCTAAATTGCCCCTATAGGCCTCTACAAGGGGGGTTCCAAACCGCCCCTATAGGACTATACGAGGGGGGTTCACAACTGCCCCTATAGGCCTCTACGAGGGGGGTTTGAAACTGCCCCTATAGTCCTCTACGAGGGGGGTTCCAAACCACCCTTGTAGGTTTGGATGAGGGGCCTTATGAGGGTGGTTCACAACTGCTCTCGTAGGTCTCTATGAAGGGGGTTCAAAACCGCCCCCGTAGGTCTCTATTAAGGGGTCTACGAGGGGGGTTTCAAACCACCTCCGTAGAATTCTATGTGGGGGGTCACAAACCGCCCCCAAAAGTCACTTTTAAGGGCGGTTCCAATCTCGTCAAAAACCACCCTTAAAGGGAAATTTTTTTAACATTGGTTCCTTTAGGGACGGTTTTGCCAAAACTGCCGCCAAAGCCAAAACCCCTCCCCATAGGTCACTTTTGGGGGCTGAAGAAAACCCCCCCTAAAGGCCAAAAATGTAGTAGTGTATCATTAATAAATCCGAAGAATCGAATACAATATGTGTTATACCTGACTCAAGCTTGATAAGATATTCTCCATGCTCTCCTCCAACACCCTTGCAAGACTCTTCGGATCATAGTTTTGGGGCTTCCAAGTTCACCTCGCCATAACTCATGGATGGATCTCTTTAAATAGGATTTGGGAGGACAACCACTAAGAGGAGATTATGGATATAAGTGAGGAAGATGTGGATCAAGGATTTGAATCATGCCAAGGAGGGAATGTGAGATGGTATTTGAAGGGGGACCTCATCCCATGAAAATATCCTTGAGATCCAAGGTCCAAAATTTAGGGAAAAATGGTTATTAAGGGATTTTCGCGCCTTATAACTGAGAAAAGTGCGAAAATGTTGAAATTTTCGTGCCCCCATAGGCATGCAGAATACGAAAATAAGGATTTTTTGTGCCTTGCACCACTAGTAGGGCACAAAAATATCTATAAGAGGCCAATAAGTGGGTTAGGTTAAGTGGTTTTCGATCCCTAAGTTGTTGGATTTGCTTCCAAGTGTGACTAGGGAAGGTACCAACATGATAACAAAGGGTCCTAACACCCCTAGTAGAAAAAAAATCATTCTTCTCATGGTTATATGACATGAAGACTCACAATGGTACACAATGTGACAATTTGAGGTGTAACAGATGCCCCCTAAAGTGTGAGGTCAGAAAGAATCTGATGGCCGAAACACTTTACCAATAATTAAGTCTGTAGAGATATCTGAAAGAGAACTGGAGAAGAGATGCAAGACAAAATCAAGAATATGTATAACAACCCCGAGGTGGGAATACCCATGCTCAAAAAAACTGTCTCGAAGCATGGATACTGACCAATACATCATAGATCCATGATAGTACTGACCCAACAATGACTGAAGACAAATCATGGCTACTAGACTACAAGCGTAGATCCATGATAAGACAATGACACAACCACAACCAATACAAGAGTGGATTTGTGTGACAGTACATCAATGAGGTCACCAACATAATTTCCATGTGTGAACCTACTAAAAAAAATGACCATCGCAACCTGGATGTGCTAAATAGACTTCAGAACCATCCAGGGTATTCTACCTGATTGCAAATTGATATGAATCTAACCATGTGATTACAAGGTGTTGAAGTCAAACATGGTAGAAACCACTTGATTACTGGTCAATAATGTAAACTATTAGTAAGTGAGAGAGAAATCAGCAATGACGATAATGATCCCCTATGTATCATTAGTACAATCCAATGAATTTGAATAGATGTTTTGATGTCGAACACTCGAGGGATCATTCGATTAGAGGTCAATGATGAGAACCTACTGTCGAATACAAGGAAACTTGCCATTGAGTGTAATGTCCCCAGTTTGGCCCCATGGCATTAACACTATAAATGATGTAATATTGTTAGGAAATCATGGTGAGGAGCTCAAGGCCAAGGCCCCGCCATCGATTTCGTGATGCATATGGTTTGCGTGCTAGCAATGCACAGTGGAAATTCAAATAGCATGTAATATGCATTTTAATAAAAAATACCCACAACTAGCTATGCAATGCAACAAAGAGATGGGGGCATGATTTCACAAGGAATTGGGAGGGAAAACATTCAAACCCTTGAGCCAATAGAGTCAAGCCAAGTGTCAATGAGGAAACCCATCAAACCCTCAACTACCCATGTTGACTTTTGTACCCAACCATTGATTTCTCCCAAGAGTTGGTTGGGGAAGTTATTGCCTTGGGAATGGGAAGGTATGGCTGTCCAAAATCGGGTATGGGCAAGCCACCCTTCATGGAAAAACGTGTTGGTCTTTTTGGGCAAGAATAGAGCCACGAAATGGCTGCCTAAGCGATTATTCACCATGGCCTTGCTCTCTCACGCAGCTCAAGCTTCCTGGGCGTTTTCCTCCCTCGTTTTTCTGTGTCTCCCTTCATCTTTTAGCTGGGAAGGGGCGTTTTTGTGTTGGTTACCCGTGGGGAAAGAGAGCAGAACGTTTTGGGTCTTCCTGGGGGTCGTTTAGGCCATTGGAAGGGATCCTAACCAGTGGAGAGAAATCGGTTTTCTCCCTGGGTTGAAAACGAAATTCCACAGTTCATTGGGTGAACCACGAGCTGGGGGAACCAATGTGGACCCTGTTTTGTGAACACCTCTGTTGTAAATGTGTAACCCTATCAATAGTCATTTTGTTGTGAGAAGAAAGAGTATGTTGGGTATGGGTGATGGGTAATCCATTATTCTGGCTTGGCTGAGATAAAAATGGTTATTGGGCAGTGGTTGAGCTGGAATGCCCCCTTTGTCCTTGTGAGAATCATGCCCAGCTCGGGGGTGGCCTTCGGACGGACTCAGTATAAGCTGTCGAAGAGCCTACGGTTGGGTGGAACGTTGCAGCGACATAGCTAGTTGCTTGGGACAATTGAAACGAAGATAAGTGTTTCTTCCTATATATTTATTTATGAAATGCTTTTATTAATGCTTGAAATCTTGAATGTATTCGAATGATTGTGTGGATGTTGTTTCCGCTGTGCATGATTGATTGTCTACATCTGCACATTCATATCTTTTTCTTGTAATGAAATGAGTGAGCTAAATTTTGATTAAGAGCCCCATCGATTGGTAGTATGTTCCTTGCTTCGCAGTGGTCAGCAGGTGGGGACATTACATTGAGGCATGCAGGTACCAAGGTACTAAGGTGGTTCCTAAGTCTAATTCCTGGATGATGTGTTGAAGTCGACAAGAATAGACTTGTTAACGGAGGTCCATGATGAATCCCACATCATCGACACGAAACCAACATAGGAAAGTGATGTGAAGTAATGAACCAGCTGAGTATGGACTAGCACATCATATAGTAGGGGCTTGTTTTTTATTACACAAGCTTAAAACACAAAATAACTATGCTTGAAGTATCCCATTTCATTTTTTAATGAGCTTAAAATGGAATAAAACTATGCTCCAGGTGACTTGTTTCATTTTTTAACGAGCTTGACACAGAAAGGGAAATATGCTCGTAGCGACCTGTTTTATTTTTTAACGAGCTTGACATCGAAAGGGAACTATGCTCATGATAGGTTTCATTTTTACACAAGCCTGAAACTGAAAGTAAACTATGCTTGTAGGGGCTTGTTTCATTTTTACACAAGATTGAAACATAAAAAAACTATGCTTGAAGTAGCCCATTTCATTTTTTAATGAGCTTAAAATAGAATAAAACTATGCTCGAAGTAGCCCATTTCATTTTTTAACGAGCTTATAATAGAAAAAAACTATGCTCAAAGTGATGTCTGGTTTCACTTTTACATAAGCTTAAAACCAAAAGTAAACTATGCTTAAGATTGGTTCCTACCCAACATGATGCCAAAGGTTTCTAGTTTTCCCTCATCATAAGAAGATAGTGGTCTTAACTCCAACATGATGTCCAGAGGCTGGAAACATGCCCATCTAAGATTCTTACATGATGGGAAAAGGTTATTGGTTCGCTAATGACTCAACTATGGCATGATGTCCAGAGCCGAGAGACACGACTAGCGATGGGGGAGGAACCACTAAGACATGCAGAACATTCAGGCAAGTCTGGTGGTTGGCAGCCATACAATGATTAGGTGTAACAAGGAAATTTGATCTATGGTCTCTAAGTTTCCAATGTGAGGAAAATACATCACTCGAAAGAGTGTGTCCACTACATATTTCATGGCATAGACATAATCCCACCCAAGAAGAAGATTGAAATCTAAGGAACCTTCGACTACCATAACAAATCAATGCAGATAGTTTTCCCTCCTAAGGTAATAGGTAACTAAGGAAGGAAACTTAAAGGTCCAGTTAGGTCTTATATTAAAATCCAATATCTTATCAGTGGTTGGCACAAGCTGAGCAGATCCTATATATTTCCAAGCAGTTGAGGATAAAATATTAACAAAAGCTCCTTCCATAACAATAGTGCGAAGTACGTTCCCACTAGTAACTTCTATAGATATCTGGAAAGGAACAACTAAAGGAATAGAAGACTCTGTTAGATTATTCCAATCAAAGGAAATGATCTTAGTACTTGGGGGGGGGGGGTTCCATTGAAATGGGTAAAATCCCCCCTTGTCCATAACAATATTAACTGATAAAGAAAACATCACTAGTTTTCGGTTCACTCTCAAATGGAAGAGCAGGATGAGATGAATATTGTGTCATGGTGACTACTTCAGTATTAGAATTCTCCAATGAAAGAGTGGGATTGAGTGGAAATGACTTCAACTTCACTCTTCAAAGGAAAAGCGGGATGAAATACTTGTTTTCCACTCTTTGATGAAAGAGTGGGATGAACCGAGGATGGATCAAGATCAACTACTTTGGATTCACTCTTCAAGGGAAGAGTAGGATCGACCGAGTATGTAACTAGATTGACAACTTTATCAACCAATGGAGGGTCAAGGGACAAATTATGATATCCGGTTGGAAGGTGATTCTGGGATACAATAATGTCTTCCAACAATCATGAAGTTTCATCCATGCAAGGACAAATGTAAGTAAGGTGCATGTCCTTGCATAACAAACAAGGATTCTTGACTTTACCTTTCCGACCCTTAACCATGGAGTTACTGGTCGATGTGGTATCATAACTATGATGTACAGAGGCTGATGATACAGGTTGTTTGGATGCTTTATACCACTCTTATAATACTTTGGAAATACCAGGAAAATCCTTAAGAAGGTGATCCTCCCTGCAAAGCCTGCAAGGGAACTTGGGTTTTCAAGGTGTTTGAATAGAAAGAGAATCATTAGGGGTATCTAGTTGATGCTTAGTCTCTTTCTTATTCTTCTTCTTCTTCTTAACATTGCTTTTATTCTTCTTCTTATCCTTTTGATTAGTAGCATCAGTTCTTTTATCATGCGAGGAAGAAGAAATGGAAGAAGGTATTTTTTACGAAGAAGGTGAAAGATTGATTTGGGATTTATGCTCTCGTGATGGAGAGTTAACATTTGAAGCATTAGGTGCATTCAGGATCACTGAATTGGAAAATAACCATACTGTTAATCCTATAGATAATCCAGGAAGATTCAAAGTAGCAATATAGGGAGGATCAATATCTCCAAATGGATGAAAAAAAAGGAACCCCTTGAAAAGGGGTCTCTTGATTAGTAGTCCTAGAAAAGGGTTCCATATCTAAACTAGAAGAAAAAGGGGATCTAGAAGGAAAAGAGGCACAAATGCCAAAAATCAAGCTATTTTTTTTTACTGTAACCGATGCCACAGTAAGTGAGTGATAACAAAGAGGCCAGAAATCCAACAAGCAACACTAAAACACAAAATATCCTCTACAAGGCGAAAGAGCAAGCAACCCCTTATATAAGATCTAAAGACCTCAACAGACTGTATCCTCCGCAAGGTGATGAAATCCAAGTCGAAAAATATGAAATGAGATACCAATATTGGTGAAGGGATATCCCTCTACCGAAAGGGATCTCGGGTAAAATATCCCTAGAAGAATGGTCACTAGGATACCTCGTTCATAACACATCTGGGAAAGTTTTCTGGATCCTCTACCTTTTGGCCCTTGTACAATTAGTATGTAGGCCTAAAAATACAATGAAAACAATGGATTGACGTCCTTAGGTGCTAAGTGGAGTGTGGTATTCCACAAATTCCATTCAGAACCAGGCATCGCTGCTTACCCCCATGGAACAGGACCCCCCCTAGCAATTTGGCTTATAACCGTGTCAAATACAAGAGGATTTTAGTACCCTAAGAGGAAACAACTCTATTTTAGATGTAAAACAACAAGGGAGAATTATTTGGATCCCTATCCCCAATGCCCAACCTAACTACACTATTCTTTTATTTCCTCAAATGAGGTTAATGTGTGTTTAGTTAGGGTATTTAATTTTAGAGGTTGTTGTTTTACTCAAGGGGAGCAAAAGTGCAACTTGGTGGTGTGTAGATTTGACTCAAACAATGCAACTATGGAAGAATGACGCAAGTATTTTTCTTTTAGTGAACTTCTAGCTAAGTACTGAAGAGTTCTTTTCATTCCCAAATGTACAAACCTATGCAAATGCAATTTTATCTTTTTAAGGAATGATAACCAATCATATAAAACCATACCCAAACTATCCTAAAATGACAAAAAAGATCTTTCTATCAATAACACATGCAAAAATTCTAATTCGTTTCCTATCTTTTTACACTTAAAAAAGACACATCTAAGCTATGAGAAAGAAAGATTTTGTAAATGTTTCCAATCAAATAAAATGCAAAGAAAAACATTCAATATCTTTTTGTAACTCAAATGCACAAGAACATGAAACAACCGTTTCTTCTTCTTATGAATGTAAGACCAAGAATGTCAAATGATCAAACTAAGGTAAAAAGAATATTTTATTTTTCAAGTTTGTAAATCTAGCAAAAGAGAAACAAAAATGAAGCTTCTCTTTGAACAAAAATGGAAACAAAGAATCGATCTACTCCAATAACCAATAAATAGCTAAAGATGCAAAGAAAACGAAACAGAAAACCCAAGAAAGATGAATTAGATATACAAGGATGTCCCAAGTTTTTCAAAGGCAATCAGAGAAATCCGAACGACACAAAAGATCCCAAAAGGTCGAAAAAACCTTAATATGAGTCAAAGGGACTGTAGGATACATGATCCTTGGCAAATTTGATGTTTAGTTTAATCAAATCTAGTGCAAAAAATTCCTAAAAATGCAAACAAACACACACTCAAACTATAGATGAAACCGCACTTATAGGTCCTAATAGAAAGAAAGAGGTCAGCCAAATAACCTTGAAGCAATACACCAAGGAAAATCCTAGCACAAGGCTTCCAAAAACCAAAAACAAAGGATTTTCGTCCATATATAGACCAACATAGAGTGAAAATATGAGATTTTCGTGCCCTGGAACAATGTAGGGTAGCGAAAATTTGGAAATTGTCGTGTCTTAGGATATTATGGGGGCACGAAAAGATGCAATTTTCGCTCTGCAAGGTGCTTTAGGGAAGCAAAAAAGTTTCTTGCAGTTGTAAAAAATGAAAATTAATGCCTAGATTCGAGCAGGGATGAAGTGTTGGGTTCAAGATAGTCCTCAATGATGACTAAAGAGGATCTAAGGTTATGGGAAACAACACTTAGAAGAGAATTTGATGGTCCAAACAAGCAATCAAAAGTGAAACTAGGGAAAAAATACCCAATGGAGTCGCTAGTTTCTGTTGTGCAACTTTCTTCCTATGGATAAGTAGATATCCCCTTGGGATTGAAAAGGTCCCTAATTACCTTCCCAAAAAAGAAAGAAAACAAATGGAAACCTAAAATCCTAGATTAAGCATGCACAAGAATTCAAACATGAAAATTGTTATAGGTCAAATCTGCACTTCTCCATCCGTGATCACATTACGCTATCGATCACACAAAAGGACAACTTGGATTGAAGAGCTAGATTAACCTAGGTGATGTATGGACTAGACTTACTCCTCTGCAGCTGACAAACCCCTGTTTTTACCTTCATTTTGATATGTGCACTACTCCACAAGCATAAAACCAGTGCACATTAGGAAGTGTTCCCTACTCTACAGGCATAAGAAGGGCGCACACCAGCCAGTATGCCCTACTTTACCTCTTGCATAGTAACGCACACCTAAAAAATTCTTGCAAACGCTGGTTGTAAAGCACTGAAGTTGCATATTGTGTGCTACTCTACTGTGGAAAACTTGCGCACACCTTAAGATGAAATCAAAAAATATATTAGTTTGACGAATTGGGATTATTTGAAGTTGGTTTGCAACTTCCCCAACCTCCCAATCAAACTACCTATCGATCCAAACTTCCTACCTTGTCCCATAAATACAAGGGGGATAGAGGAGAGAAGGGACTAGTTAAACTAGTTAGATTCAATTAGAGAACTAGGGGAAGAAACTATGCATTAAGGGTTGTTATGCTGGAGGAATTCCAAAGTTAGTGTGAAGAGCAGGAGCCCAGACTCCGATTGCACAAGCACTCTGAATGATTAGGTATAATTGTACTGCTTATTCGCTTTTGACATCAAAGGTTGAAATACCCTTCCTGTCCCAATCAAATGTCTAATGGATTGCATATTTGTTTGTATTAAATTCTTGATTGTATTTGATGTCTAAATTGCATTTCAATTTAATCATTGTTATATAAGTCAAGATATGCTGAGGAAGGTATTTTTTGTATTGTAGGTTCACCAAGCAGAAGATCAAGCGGAAGATCAAGTTAAGGATTGATCGAAGGAGCGAGCGAAAGCTAGGATCAAACTTCGTTAATAAGGTATGCCTTCTAAGATCTTGATCTCTTTCCTTTTGTAGAAGCCTATGTGATATGATCAATGTATTTACCTGTCACCCCAGAAGTTGGTAGTGTCCCTCTCCTCGCTATAAGGTAGAAATCCTGAACAACAGACTAGCGACCATACTGGGGAACCGATTGTTTTCTGCTCTAGGAGACCTAATTAGTTTTCCTTCCAGTACTTTTTGGTCTTTTTGATCCTCTGAGAGGCCCTGTAGGTCGCTGTTACCTGTTTCTGCTTGATTGACTCATCTCAGTTTGATGTTGCAAGGCCTATTTTTGACCTCCTCTGACATGTGCACTAGTCTTCCTTATACAGAGTAGCGCATACCTGATGATGAGCGCTGCTTTCACTACTGTACAGTAGGGAACATCTCCCAGTGTGTGCAGGTTTATGCACTGCACAGTAGGGCATATTCCTGTAACTCTCTGTTTACTGTGGGGATTTGATTTCCACTTGTTTGGTTGTATTTCCAGCCTCTTTCTTTGCCTTCTTAACTGATCCTTGAGGTTTGTAAGCCTTTGTTGAGTCTTGTTAGCCTCTCCTAAGTCCCTTAACTCATCTTTGCTTGCTTGAGTACTTTTTGAGGTGTCTTGTTTGTTTGTGACTTTTTTTGAAGACCGTGCATTGTTCCTTGTTGAACATAGATGCATGCTCGTACCCTAGATGCTTGTTGCAGTCATACAAACCTTTGTTTGATAACATTTGTTGTTTGTGGAAACACTAGCATGCTTTGATGGTGTCTTGTCCTTTGATTTAGGGTTTGACCCCAAGTTGGAGTCCTTAGGGTGTTTTCAAAAGATTTTTGAGTCTAGACACTTTTTTGATTGTTTTTTGAGTTTCAGTCCAAGTAAGTTGAAGTCCTTTAGTTTGCTTTCTTTCGAGTCTTTGTGATTGTAAGGCCATCTTTGGTTCACTTTCCTACCTTTTTGCTTGGCTTAGTGCTTTCTTAGGGTTCTTGGTGCTTTGGAGCAACCTTTGAGGTCTGCATTTCCATTTTAAGCGTCTCTTATCCCTGTTTTCTTTTCGCTTTATTCCCAAGCCCAAAGTTTTTTCCTTTAAACCACTTTGTAGGACAAGTCTTTGTCAAGTCATCGAGTTGATTGTTGTGAGCCTTAGAGTTACTTTTCCTTACTTACATTTCTTTTTTAGGTCTTACTTGCTTCCATTTTCGAGTTCTTTTTCTTTTACATATATCAGAAAAGGAAAAAAATGAGTTTGGTAGTTTAAAGTAGTAAGACTTATGATCATTTCGAAGTAGCGTAGTTTACTTTGTTTTGAATTTGAAAAGAAAATAAAAAGAGACTTGTGTTAGGTTTGCTTATCTTTAGTTTTGGAAAACAATGAATGAGAAATTTTAGTGAAAGTTCTTTAATTTTATGTACTTTCCATTTCTGTCACAACCACGCCACACAATGCACTGCAACCTTTGAGTAAAGAACAACCCTTAAAAATAATAATTAATAAAATTTATTAGCAAATTTTCTTTCTAGGGATGTCACTACACTAACTAGCTTAGGCTAGGGTTTCGGATTAGAACACACTTTAACTATCCTAAACCATTTTCATTACTCAATAATCATAGTGAGATTGTTTTTAGGTAAACCCATTAACATCGAAGTTGTTCTGGAAGCTCCACTGAAACCAGAGTTAAGCATGAGGTCTTGAGAAGGTGAAATAGTGAGGATACCCCTTCACTTTTCATTTGGATCATACACCAAGGCTAGTTCACGTATGGGGATCCTTTTGGATTTCAGGCTTAGCTACTGTGCCCATGCATTCTAGTCGGACCTACGACTATCCCCCAGAGCTTCTTTCATGTTAATGGTAGCCTTAGTATCTTGACTTTAGGGATTCTTACACAATTGGCAGTGAAATGATATTTTCATTGTACCTAGGACAGATACGAAAGGTAACCCTTTTCAGTAATCTCGGGAGGGTGGTTTGGTGATTCAAACGCTTGCACCTAGAGGACCTGAACTGGATGCCGTATAACTGTTTGATACGAACTGTTACACAAAAACCCCGAGGTGTTAGTGAAGGCTTCCCACTAGGATCTTAACATCCCACCACGCTCCGCAGTCCAAACTCTGGGCTGGATGTGCGCCCGTACGGTTGTGTCCCCTTTGAGCCGTACGAGCCCCGGACGAACACTGCAATGCCGACATTGCCACCTTCTCTGTGACTTGAACCTTGGTGGAGGCTCTGATACCAAATGATATGAACCGTTACACCAAGACCTTGAGATGTTAGTGAAGTTTCAGGTAAAACAACGTTGAAACAAGGGAGATATGGCCGAAAAATAGAATTTTATACCTCTTCTTTTTTTTTCTTTTTTTTTTCCAGAAATGGATCGGCAACAGCAATGCGGAAGGGATCCACAACAGGTGGATCTGTAATGGAACAGAAGGGATAAAAAATGGTTGGATCTGAAACGGCGACTAGATCTGGAATGACGACTGGATAGATCTGAAACGGTTGGATCTGGAGGGAAGTGATCGACAACAGTTCAACTGAAAATAGATATGGACCCCAGGTATGTGCGGCTTCCTATCGGTTCAGGGGATTCACTTGGCCACCAATGTTGTATGCTGGCTTGCGTATTGGAGCAGTACCCCTCACTCCATGGCTCAGGTAAAACTAATAACCGCTTTGCCACAAACGACAGCTCTTGGTTTACCTCACGGGTGGGAACTAGTCAATCAGGTAGGGGTCGTTGCCCTTTTCACTGGCAGGTCCTCTCAATGGGCTAGCTACTTTGGGGTTCCTGTGGTACTCCTCACAATGAGTTTTAGGGATTATGCCCAAGTACTTGCCACAGTTAAGTGGATAGGGGTTATTCCCAGATCCAAAATTGCAACAGATGCAAAAAAAAAATTGGCAGAAATTCCACCCAACGAGCCCAGAAAGTGCTCTGATACCAGATGTGAAGAACTTGCAATAATTAATTAATGCAAATACACGAGATATCATAAATAACAGAACTCATAATCACTTTTATATTGATCACAGGCCACTTCGAGGGGGCAACCTACTTTGAGCAAGCTCAATACAATTAACTTCACGGTGCCTCCAATGACCTCAACACACACTTATATACTAAGTCTATGCCCAATACTATGAGTCAAAACTATGGGACATATAATACTACGGGATGACTTACAAAGCATATGCGTCCAATACTATGGGTCAATACTATGGGATAATATAAACTATGGATCAACAAATACTAAGAAACGACTTATAAAGCATATGCATCCAACAACAATATACTAACATAGTAAAGAGAAGGGTTGACACGGGTTCCTAACACTGTTCTTCGATGCTCGACTAGCTTGTTCTGGGCCCTGATCATCCCAGAATTTCTATTGAGAGTATTCACAATCCTTGTTTGCCTGGTTTTGGATACTTATGATTTTGTAGTGGTGTGCTCTTTGTGCCTTTCGCCCTTAGTTGGCCTTAGATATTTCTGGCCCATTGAGTCGGAACTATAGATAGCATCTTGGTGAGCACCAATCAAGGGACCCCTGTAAATCATACTGGAAGTATGTCTTCAACCACTGTTTCTCATGTTGAGGACACATCATTGATCACTACTGGTCATATTAATGACAAGTCACCAGTTCTTGTGAGTCATACTGGAGACACGGAATCAACCACTGCAAGTCATGCTAAGAAAGTTGACATTGTCGACAAAACTAATAAACAGAAGCTTAAGTTCCCTTGTAAGTTTTGCGAGGGAGACCATCTTACTCTCTGGTTTCCTACTATTCTAGAGGTGCAAAGAGTGTGGTCCATAGTTCAAAAGTCTTCTACTTCTGGGAAACCAACCAATGCAAGTCACGCTGGGGGCAAACTATTAGCCAATGCTAGTCATGTTGAGAGTGTTGTTTTTGTTACAGAGTCTAAGCTTATAGGACACAAGCCAAATTTCCCTTGTAAACTTTGTAAGGGAGATCACCTTACTCACTGGTGCCCTTCTATTCCATAGGTGTGGAGAGTGTGGTCCATGTCTGAAGGATCCTCTGCTCCTGAACTGTCTATATATTCCCAACATCCTGATCAAACTTTGGTTGATGAAGTGGTTGAACCAATGCAATCTTTGGTCAACCCCACTCTTCCTTTGAAGAGTGAAGCAATTGAATCGATGCAATCTTCGACCAATCCCATCAGTCCTTTGGAGACTGATGCACCTGTCCCTGAAGTATTTTGCATTACCAGTTTGGATATCTCTGAAAATGGGGGCACTGCATCTGTGCTGAGTGAACCCCTACCAAGCTCTGGGATCATTTCCTTTGATTGGAATAGTCTAACTGGGTCTCGCCTTCTTTCTGCTACACCTTTCCAGATAAAGGTTGATATCGGTAACCATGTGGTTCACCGATGTGTTGTAGATGAAGGAGCCTCTGTTAGTATCTTATCCCCTTATGCTTGGAGAGATTTAGGTTTTCCTAACCTTGTTCCAGCTGTTAATTGGTCATTGACTTTCGACAAAAGACCTAGTGAACCGTTAGGATTCCTCCCTCAAGTACCCATTACTTTGGGTGGAAAAAAGTCTTAGTTGATTTTATGGTTTTAAAGGAACCTATGGACTTTGATATGATCCTAGGGCGTGATTAACTATATACTATGCAGGCTATGGTGTCTACGTTCTTTCATGTGATACATTTTCCTCACAACAAAAGCATTGTCACCATTGATCAAATTACATTGTAGATCCCTCTTATTACCCAACAATAGACCAGGTATGTCCCCCGTTAGTAGGCACTACTATGTCACAATCAAATTATGTGGCATATTGTTCCTTGAGTCCAACTACTACTGAGAATAAGCCTTGAATTCATGGTTACCTTCTCAGGACTAGGTCCCGGCAATTGACCAGGTGATGACTCCATCTGAATGTTTAGATATGTGTTCCATCTGGGATAATATACTTCCTTCTAATGAAGTTTTCCTAGAGTCTATAATACAGTCTTCCATTCATTTGGACATTGATCCACCAACAAGCATTCTTTCACCTTCACTTCGAGGTCATTAAAAACAGTAAGGAAGCTTCGAGCATTCTTCCACCACTTCAAGCTCGTGAAAAACAATAAGGAACTTACGAGCATTCTTTCACCTTCACTTCGAACTCATTAAAAATAGTAAGGAAGCTATGAGCATTATTTCACCTTCACTTCGAGCTCGTTAAAAACAGTAAGGAGGCTACGAGCATTCTTCCATATCTCCTTTGAGCTTGTTAACAACAGTATGGAGGTCACAAGTTTAATTTTTCGGGCTCGTTAAAATTTTACAAAAAATATTTTTATGGAGTTCTCTCTAATCTCTTATTAGTCTCTTTAAATATGACAAGATTTCCGAGTAGACTTGTCCTCTTCAAGCTCGTTAAAGGAATTGAAGGCCCATCTACTTAAGTATAAGTTTAACTATTTTCCAGACTTTTGCGGATTACTTACGAAAAATGAATACTCTAGTCATCCGTGGCTAAAAGAGTTATTCTTCCATTGTTTTACACTTTTTTGGGGGAGGAGACTAACTTTACGAAAAAGGACCTTTTGGAGCCTTCTTTAGGGTTTTCAGGCTCTCAAAACATGAAAACACTAGCGAGCATTCACCTACTCGGGCTCGATGTGAAATCCACGAGAGAGTGTATAGAGGATTGTTTAATTTTTTCAGACTCTATAAATAGGAAAACACCGGCGAGCATTAACCTACTTGGGATCGATATTAAAATCCACGAGTAGGTTTATGGAGTTATTGTTTAAGTTTTTCAGACTCCTTAAAATTGAAAACACCAGCGAGCAAAAACAAATCTCGGCTCGATATTAAAATCCAGAGATCAGTATTATAGAGTGTTATTCTATCTCTTCTTCGAACTCTGTAAGTAATGAAGAAGGTCCTAAGTCCTCCTCCCATGGACTCATTAAACTCTTTACATGGTTGGATCTATTGAGTTTTCATTCTTTCTTGGACTCACTAAAATAACAAGAAAGGTATTCTTTTATCTAAAAAGAATAAGGGATAAGAAGGGTATATCACATCTTGCAGTTTTAAAGGCAGTTTAGTTAGTCCTATCCTTGAACAAAGCACCTATTTGAGTCTATCATTTCAGTTGGGTTTAGTTTTTGACCTTAGGGTGAACCTGATCTCCGAGTTGTTTACTTCCCCGGTTGGTTATTCTTCCAACCATATGGAGGGTTTGCTAATGTCTCCTACATTGCAGGCTTATATCACTTCCCCATCATGTTCAAAACTACCTAAGTCACTTTATGTCATGCTCACTATTCAAGGATACATCCTGTGTCGGCCATTCTGCCATTTATATTGACCTCATGTGTTAGCCATCCTAGTGTCAGTCTTGTTACTTGTACTACTCCACATCAGCTCATACCATTTGAGTGTTCCTCATGTTGGATGATGGAGGATTCCTTAAGGCCTCCCTTCCAACAAACTTCTTCGCATAGACATCAACTCATTTTTCTCTGGGAATGAAGTTTAGAGTTTTGGTTAGTACCTTGGGGATTGCAGTCATCAGTGGCAGTTTCCCTCGTCGTCGAATAATGAGAATACATCAATGTCTTTTATTCGACGGGTTCCTCAGGTGTTCGACTTCAAGTCCTCTTATTCACACTTGTTGGATCTCACTAGGTACCTTGGGCCCCATTATCATTATTGGTGGAAGCCCTCATGTTTGTTAACGGTATACATCAATGACCAGTAATCAAACGTGTTATCACCCCAGGAGTCTTTCTAGGTTGCAGTCAAAAGAGCCTGGTAACTTAACCAAAATATGAATAATATAAAAGGGGGGTGGATCAAGTTGGACGATTCAAACATTCTTTTTCACTCGAAACATATCTAATGCACTCAGATAGACAAGGCTCTCTACCACCAGTGTTCAGAGGGTTTTAAAAATAAGTGATTGCATGGAGAAATAACTATCACATCAGCAGAATCATACACAAAACATATATAGGAATGGCCGATTATAATAATCAAAGAACACTTGTAGAGTTAAGCTTGTGAGTACAATGATAAGATGACAGTCATCACATGTAAACAAACATAACAGCGTGAATGTAACATTCAAATACAAGTGCAGAATAGAAAGAGAATGGAAAACTGAACAACTAATGGCGAAAGAAACTGGTTTTACTGCTATAACAGAAAATGTCTAAGTTTACAAATGTGTGAAAATATCCCAAAATCCAACCTGTATTATACTCCAGTCCTTGGCTTTATAGCCATTACACAGTTTTTTTAGATCCCAAACAGATGGATCGAATATACTAAAAATAACAACTAAAAGCAACAAATGATAGATGCAGCAGCAGATCATGATCAAAGTAACTGCTCTCTGTAAGTGACGCCACGCTTGGTAGTTTGAGATGAGCATCTTGGAGGTAGGGCAGGTGTGAAAATGCCATTCTGCAGAAACCTGTAGGGGTGTTTTCCAAAAATAGGAAGGAATATTTTGCTGTTGAATCTGCCAGGGCTCTCATTCTGCGAACAGAGTTGATTGTGGTACACTTGAACGCCTATCAGCCTTCTGGAAAACATATTCAAGGTGATAGGAACCATACCAAAAAGGTTTGTTTCCTACTGATATATTCGTGCGTTTATTTTAGTTTTTGGTAGTTAACAAAACTGGGCTTGAAGGTGACAAGCAACCGAAAGCCTAGCGTTCAGTGATTAATGAGTCATAATATCGCTTCGCCTAAACCATCGAAACGATTTAGGGTGCTGGAAAACCTTATCTCCTTTTCGGTATTTGGGAGGACGTCGCTTGCACATCATAATCTACCAGAATGGGATTCGGCAGCTAATGAACAGTTCCAGTGTTCGCCCAAGCTGTCGAAAACCATGTAAGATTCAACCTGCAAAAAGAAATGGCAAAACTATGTTTCCATCCTCATGTTACCTTGATGCTTCTTCCTCCTGGGCCGAGGTCGAAGGATTTTCTAAGTCAATCGCGGAATCAGATAAGGTCTCCAGGTTTGAATGTGCCATGGGCTGGGGACTTTGGGCTCCTCCCTTGCCTTCTAAAACTTCGACCTTCCTCCTCAATGGGATATTCTCCCTGACAAGCCTTATGTTTCTGCCCCTCATCTTGCCATGTTTATTGGTCAATCCATGAAAGGATCTGTAAAGCTCGTTATACCTCTTTGTCAGCCTTTCGTTTTTCTCTTTAATAACCTTTTGGAGGAACTCGCGTTCATAAGCTTGCTCAAGGAGACGGTTGATTTTCTGTGAAGCTGAAATATTCACCTTTTGGGTTGGCCTGTCTGCCACTTGCTGACTCTTCTCCTCCACGGGTGTAGGGGAGGGTAAATTTACACAGTCCAAGCCTTGCTCATCCATAAAGGCAGATGGGGAAAACTTTACATAGTCCATCTCCTACTCCATCAGGGCTGGGGCTTCTTCCTGGCACAGCTATTCTATTTTCACCTCATCGAATTCTGCTTCTGCTCTCTGCAACTCCCCCTCTTCTTCAGAATCAATGTAAGCGAGGTTCAAAGGATTTGTACTTCTCGAAGGAATTTCTTCTGAAACCATCCCCTCATCCTCAGTCCTGTCATCAAATGTCATCTTCCTTTTGGTTTTCTTCGTTGGTGGAGTTGAGGAAATGGATTTGACTGAATTTGGGGGAAGAGCCCTCCTTCTCCGTTTTCCACTTCTTGGGTTTGAGGATTTCTTTCCACCTTTTGGTTGTAATTCGGTTTCGATCCCACTCCAGAAAAGAAAGAAATTCCATTTCATGCCCTTTCTCTGCAATAACTCAGAGACCAACAATTTGATCAGACCATGGTGGAATAGCCTCCCTGCAATTTTGGAGGGCTGAGCCTTTACTTTGTGAACCATTTTGGTGAGGCTCTTGTGAAGGTAGAAAGGGAGATTTAGAGGGTTCTTTCCCGTGAAATGATCCAGCAATCTGAAGTGATAGATTAACACCCTGTTATACCTTCCCTCACAGGTTATATAGGCCAAGATGGACTTCAATAACAACTGCCAATTGTCCTCTAGGTGTGACATAGGGATGTCCTTCTTCCAAAGCTGACTCCTGTGCTCCGGTTTTAGATATGATTTGAACTCAAAATCCTTCTTAATCGAGGTCTTAAACCATCTCTCCTCGGTTGTGGGAAATTCTGTTACCTAGGCAATGAGGGCCTCATTCACATGGACCTCTTCCTTGCCGATTACTTCCTTTTCTCCATCATATGTGAGGGGGAAAGCTTCAGCCACCTGTTGGTGAGAGCCCTGAAGTTTTTTACAGAAGTTATAGCAACCAACATTTTTGAAAAACTGACCTACCTCGGGGTGTGCCTCCAGGTAGCAGGTGTCACTTAATTCCTTTCTCAAAACTCCTCCTCCCACTTTTGGCATCGATGACCTGCTTGGTGGCACTTGTTGCTCAAACCCGGACTGAGAGAGCAACAGGGAACAAGAAAAAATGTGCTCAATCGACACGGTGGGGGCGAAAATAGGAAGGTGGTGTGGCCCTTTCGGGAGCTAACTCCGAGGGTATGCAAAGGTGGGAAATCATGAGGGTGAAATGATGATGGCTGAGATATGATTGCAGCGGTGGAATGGAAATTTCCAAAAGAGGTTATGTGGATGGGAAAAGAGGTCCGTCTAGTCAGAAGTATGGCGATGGTGTCTGGACTGCCCTCGGGATGAGTCAGAATTTCCCTAAAGTGACCCTTTCAGCGGCTTAAACTATGATGGATTCCTTCACCATGACCTCGAACCCTCGATTTGACATGTCGGTCAATTGACATGACTTCCCTTTCGGCAGCCAACAATTCGTCTTCAAACCTGCTTTGCTGTCGGAAAAGGATTTTCGCTACTGCCTTCTGCTTTCGGCGGTCGAAGCTAACCCAACCCATTTGACAACAAGTTGCGAGAAGTATGCCTGGCTTTCGGTGGCTAATGAACACCGTTGTGTTCGCCCAAACCCCTGAAACGACTTCATGAATGTGGGCGTGACCTTTTCCTTTTGGCAGCTAGGGAAGATTTCGAATTTGCCCCTCGAGCTATGGAAAATGTTTGATCTGTTGGTGGCTAATGAACACCATCATGTTCACCCAAGCCACCGAAAACTGTCTCTCCACTTTACGCTGTAACTTTTCCACTTTCGGTGGTTGGAGTGTCTTGTCTTTTTACACCATAAACAGCTGATAACCCGGCTTTCGGTAGCTAATGAGCCAATACCAGGCCCGCCTAAGCTACTGAAACTTGAAAATTTTCTTTCGGAAGGAGGCCAACGCAAAAATATCATTTTAAACTTCGTTACCTTCTCAGACCTACCGGACTAGAACTGAGACATGTGTAGACCAAAAAAACAAAAATAAAAGACTTCCTGTCACCTAGATGACTTGACTAGTCTACGTTTATTTGGGGAGATAACATCTGGATCCTACTTGGGGATGGAGGCCTCCCAGCGAGGCTCTAAGAACCCAGACCAAACGCCTTTCCTAAAATAAAACACACAAGACTCTAACCCTAACCCCTTGCGTTCCATTGGGCATGGAGTTATTTGTAAACAAACACAAAAACAAAACTGCAAATAAAATGGTATTTACAATGACCGGGCTGTGAAGCCTTCAGACGAAATAAAGATTTAGGAAACACCCATTGACTGGGCCACCAAACATCTCTTTCCCTTCCAGAATCTGCAGGTTGAAAGTATTGTTCTGATTTGCTTGAGTTATCACGTAAGGGCCTATCCAGAGAGAATCAAACTTTCCATGCTTTCCTTTGTCTATCCTAGGGGCATCCCACTTCAAAACCCAATCCCCAACCTGAAAAACATCAGTCTTGGCCTTCTTGTCAAAAATACCTTTTATCCTTTCTTAATGAGCTTCTAACCTTTCCACCAACTGTTCTCTGGTTTGCTACAGTTCCACCAAATCTAGCATCCTTCTTACCATAGCATTCAGTTCATACTGTTCCTCCTGGATGAATTTAGTCACTCGAAGGATTAACTGAACTGGGAAAATGGCATCAGTGCCATAAACCAAACTGAAAGGAGAAGTGCCTATGGATTTCTTGTTTGTCACCTTGTCATCCCAAAGAGCAAATTTCAGCTTTGAATCCCAACTCCTTTGTTTCTCCTCCAATAGTTTCCTGATGATCCTGACTAGGATTTTATTGGAAGATTCGGTGAGACCATTGCCTTGAGGATAGTAGGGAGTGGAGTGAACTAGCTGAATGCCTGTCGATTAGCACATATGGACTAACTCTTTGTCTTTGAAAGCAGGTGCATTGTTAGTTACCAGCCTTTTCAAACAGCCGAATCTGGTGATGATGTTTTCATACAGAAATTTGATGATAACTTGATGGTTAGCATTTCTGGTAGGGATTGCCTCGATCCATTTGGTGAAGTAATCCGTGGCCACAAGGATCCTTCAGTGTTGACCGCTGGATGAGGGATTGATCTCCCCTATGAAGTCGAGGCCACATTGCTGGAAAGGACTGTTTACCACAATAGGCTTTAAGGGGAGATATTTTAGCTGTTGTTTTCCCGTGAATCTTTGGCACTTGTCACAAACTTTCACAAAAGTATATACGTCAGAGAACAGACATGGCCAATAGTACCCAGCCCTGAGAATCTCATGGGCCGTGGTTTTCCAGTAGTGATTCCCCCCACATATGCTGGAATGGAAATGTTGCATGACCTGCCCTGATTCTTTTTTATCCAAGCACCTTAACAGGACGCCAGCGGGATCTTTCCAGTACAACAAACCATTACTTATGCAGAATTTTGTAGACTTAAGCTTGAGAGACCGCGCCTGAGTTGCGCCAAGTCTGGGTGGAACTTCTAAATTCCGCAGGAAGTGAATGATACCCGAATACCACTCGCGGCGCGAGCAAATTTTCAGCCACTTGTTGTCTGTCACGCTGTCCAATTGCAGTTGTCTCTGTTGGCAGATCTTCATAATTTGTTCCAATGAAGTTGATGTCTAACAATTTGCAATTTTCCTCAGCCATTAGTTTGGCCAGACCTTGACTCTTTATCAACCTCGTGGGTTTCACCTCTATGTCAAATTCGATCAGCTTGGCAATCCACTTGGCCCTCTTGCCGTCAATGTCGAGCTGAGTTAGGACATCCTTGGCATAAGCTGAAGGGACGTAAGCTATAATCTTTGCGTGTAGGATATAAATTCTGAAAGCTTTTAATGATTTTACCAGAGCGTAGGCCTTTTTTTCTATGGGATCGTACTTCACCTCAGCATACCTCAAAGTTTTGTTGAAGAAGGCGATTGGATGATCAAGCCCTTCATCGTCTTTCTGTAATAAGACTACCGCCACTGTATCATGGGAAGCAAAAGAGAAAATATAGAATACCTTGGCATAATCTAGGCTAACCAGAGTAGGAGCCTCTATGATGGCTTCAAAAGAATGTCTTTCCTGATCAGTCCATTTTGTTTCAGCTCCCTTTTTCAGCATAGAGGTTATATGTTTTACCAACTCAGAAAAATTCAGGATAAATCTTTTGACGAAATTTATCTTACCAAGGAAAGATTGGATGTCCCTTTTTGACCTTGGTATTGACATCTTCCGAATCGCTTCGACCCGAACTGGATCAATCCTTACTCCATGCGCTCAAACTATGTGGCCTAGGAGCTTTCCCTCCTCAAGACCAAACTGTGACTTCTTGGGATTCAAAGAAATTCCAAACTGTTTGCATTTCAGGAAAACCTCTTTCAGGTGCTGCAAATGCTCCTCATGGTTGTTTGAGTATACTGTGATATCATCAAGGTATATGAGGACAAATTTATCCTTAATCCCCACGAATGCGATATCCATGGCTCTCTGAAAGGTGGTCCCGACGTTCATCAATCCAAATGGCATCTTGGCATACATGAAAGTACCTCAGGGAGTGGTAAAGGTTGTCTTTTCCTGATCGTCTGGGTGCACAGAAATTTGATTATAGCCTGAGAAACCATCAAGAAATGACATGACCCTAGCCCCCGACACTCTCTACAGTAAGTGTTCCATCTTAGGTAGAGGGTATTTATCTTTTTGGGAGCCCTTGTTTAGGTTCCTGAATTCAACACACAGCCTGACTTCACCATTCTTCTTCCTGACTGTGACTAGATTTGCTACCCATCTAGAGTACCTCAGCGGGATTATGATCTTGGCATCGAGGAGTTTTTTTATTTCCCTCTCTATTACAGGTAACAGAAAAGGGTTGATAGGCCGTAGCTTTTGTTTGAAAGGGGTAATGCCTTGCTCCAATGGAATTTTGTGTTGAATGGTGTCTTCATCATAGGTCTTCAGGTCTCTGTATTCCCAAGTGAAGATGTCTGCAAAATCTTTTACTAGGCTGTAGTAATCTGACTGCTGATCAGCTGTCAATTCCGTGGACAAGTTTATAAATTTAGGGTGATCCTGGTTGCCTATGTTCTTCTCATGGACAACTGGGTCTTTCTCTTCATTCACGGGTTTGACGGGGATGTCATTATGGTAAAAAATCCTTTCAAGAGGTACCAGCCCCCTGGGTATATGATTTCCTGGCAATTGGACAATGTCATGATGGCCTATTTTTCCCTTCAATTTGGATTTTTGGGACTCTTCTATGTACAAGTTCTCTTGGTCAATGTGCATATCAGAAACTTCGTCAACAACCTGGAGGAATCTACTGAGCTCATCATCGTTGTCAGAAACCTTCCAAAATTTGACGTTATCGGGTAGGGATGGTCTGTACCTGACTTGGATATCATATTTCAACTTGGGAGGCATGAGAGGAAGGAATGTGCTAGTGGAGACAGCAAGGGAATCATCCAGATGGTTCATGGCTCATGGAATATAAGAAATTTCGAAAAACATGAAGGAAACCATGAGTTTCCATACCTCATCTCTATATTACTTCAACTTGACATTTTTTGCCTGATAGTTCCCATTCACCTGCTGTATGATGAGCTCTGTGTCCCCAAAAATTTTCAGGAACATGATTCCCATTTCCTTTGCATCCTTGACTCCTAACAGTAAAGCCTCGTATTCTTCTATATTATTTGTGGCTTTAAATTCCAGCTTATAAGACAGATGAGTAACATCCTTCAGAGGAGAGATCAGGACTGCACCTGGACCCGCTGAAGCCTGGGAGATGGAACCATAAAAAAACATGCTCCACACAGTAGTGGTTACCTCCTCAGGTTGCTGACCAATGGGCTTGGTGAGTTGCAAAGGGGCTGGTTGTTCATCATCTATCTGCAGGATACATGATCCGAAGTCTGTATCTACAACATAGATGGGGTGGTTCACGGAATTCTTCTCATTACTGATAACATAAGCCAGCCATTTTTCCCTGTAGAGCCTTTTAGTTTCGCCTCTAAACATAGGAATGGTGGCATAAGTTAGGTCCATTTGTAGAGTCCCCCCTAATCATTTTCTCCATGATCGGGATAGAAGTATACCAAATTTCGGTGGGATGTCAGAAACCACTACGTCCATTACCATGCTCTTTGAAGGCAGCTGAGTTAGATTTATGACGAGATCTTTGATGAGGCCCAGACATTTCACTTTTCTAGAGTCGAATGAGAAGAGATCATGGTAGGGTTTTGTGATGCTAAGACCAAGGTCATCCATCATAGCTTTGGGCATGAGGTTGTGGGAGGCTCCTGAGTTGAGTAAGCAATTGTGAAGGATTTTGTCATGGATGTTTAAGGATATGTAAAAGGGTGGGCAGGACCCGTCCTGTTCCTCAACCATGGGACCTAGGGTCATGGTAGGCTTATCATCTTGGAGGTTCACAAATTCAACATCGATGGGTGTTCTTGGCTGGAGGGACTTCAATATGCATGACTTGAAAGAATAGTTTTTCATCAGCTCAATTAGGGGAAAGGGATTTTTATTTTCTGGATCTCCGTCTCAAGATTGAAGGCATAGGGAAACTTGTCAGGGAGCCTTGTCTCTTGGGATGGATCTGTAAGTTTGACAGGGTCTGGGGTAGCGGACTAGGATATTCTCTGCTGCTGTTCTGTGAGAGCTGTAACCTGCTTTGTGGGAGCAACAGTCTGCTGTTTTGAAGGAGTTTCATACTGTTTTGTAGGAGTAGCGGGCTGCTTCATGGAGGCAGGATTCCTCATTGCAAGAGCAAGGTTTAAGGGCTTCTTAGCGACAGTCCTGGACCTCAAGTCATAGATCCTCTGATCATCAGTCTCACATAGTGTTTCCTCGGTGATTTGTTCGGTCATGAGGGCTTCCTCATATTCGAACTGTGTCAAAAAGGCGAGGTCGGCCTTATCCTCCATGCAGTTGACATCCTCCTCTTCTTCTGCTCCTCCATGAGTAAGATCCTACTCTTCTTCCTCTAATACTGCATGCTGGAAAGGAGCTCCGATTCTTTGTTCTTCAGCAGGATTCCTGTCTCTCTGAAGAGTTTGAACCGGCGGGCCATTTCTTCTGTAGGGGGGATCGTTTGTATTCTTGGGGATAAAATCATGTGGACCTTTAACTCTCGTGGATGGCGAGCCTTGCACTTTTAGCTTGGACATTTCGGAGGTCAGGCTGTCTAGCATTTTGGACATTTTTTCCAGCTTAGTTTCTGACGAGGAAGAGGAATCTGGGGTCTGCCTTTTTTTATCAATCTTCGCCTTTAGGATTTTGGACGCAACCATATTTGAATCCACTTCAAGTGCAGCATCTTGCATGAGTAGTAAGGAGGAAACTCTTCTTTCCCAAAGATGAAGGAAAAAATCAGTGTCGAAAGCATTGGCATACATGATCCTTGCAGAGGTATCTGTAGGCTTAATCTCAATAGGGATTTTTCTAAACATTTTGTTAAACCTTTTTGTAAAAGCTTCCACAGACTCACCATTTTCTCTCTTCAAGTTATCAAATTTCATGAGATAATATAGGTGGTCTCTTCTTTCCCCCCAATGTTTCAGAAACAGTTCATCCAGTGCCTCGATGTCATTTATTGACCCAGCAGGTAGTTCTTTAAACCACTTTCTCGCCTAACCATCTAAGCTCTGCACAAACACTCTAGTCCATACATCTTCATGCTCGATATTTATGTTCTCGACATTGCTGTAAAATGCCTCCAAGTGCTCCTCGACTGTAAAGTCCCCCTCCCCGGTGAATTTTGGCATATATTTCTGATAATCTCTGGTAGGCATAGCGGAAAGAGGATTAGGCAAATTTAGAGGGGCATAACTAGCAAGGAGGATTTTCTCCATTTTAGTTAAAGGGACAACCATTGTAGGTGTGGGTATCAAAGGGATGGTAGACAACAATTTGATTATGGGCGGTGGCTGAGGAGGCACAGGAAACGATGAAAGTGGAGGTTTTGTTTCAGTAGAGTCACCAAAAGTGGGGGTGAAACAGATTGATGGCTGCTCTGGGCAATCAGTCTTCTCACAGGACTGTGCAAGTAAAGAGGACAACCTTTGCTCATGCTGGTCTAAAAGGTCCTGGAATATATTTTCTATAGCAAGCACATTGGTGTAAACAATGGGAAACTTTTCATCTAGTTCGGTCAATGTGGGCTGCAGGTAGGAGGAAAAACCTTCCTCTTTGACGGATTATAAGACTTCCTTTCCTAGGTCAGTTTGTCTAGCAGGATCAGGGCTAGGGACTTGAGCAGAAACAATAGATGAAGATACTTGGGCCCATAAATATTTTTCTCTACTTATAGTTCCTTGTGGCTCGTTTGTTTCAGAAAAAGGAGATTCAAAAGGAGACTCATCTGATGGGACAAAAGAAATACCTCTGGTAAGGCCCGATGTGGTCCTTCTAATAGATCTGGAAATCTGCCTCTATGTGGTCCTTCCACTCCTTATAATCTGTTCAGGGTACAAAACAGGTGTTACTGGTGGCCTTTGAGGATTCGATCTGGTACTTGGTCTTCTCGAAGCCACTGTGTTCTAATGGATTCGCCAGATAGATAATTACAACCGAAAACGTGCCCAGGATTTGTCTATCATCAAAGATGGGACTGTGTCATCTCCCAGGGAAGCTACTACTTCAATAATCTTTCCCCGACAATGGCGCCAATTTGTTATCACTCCAGGAGTCTTTCTAGGTTGCAGTCAAAATAGCCTGGTAACTTAACCAAAATATGAATAATATAAAAGGGGGGTGGATCAAGTTGGACGATTCAAACACTCTTTTTCACTTGAAACATATCTAATGCACTCAGATCGACAAGGCTCTCTACCACCAGTGTTCAGAGGGTTTTAAAAATAAGTGATTGCATGGAGAAATAACTATCACATTAGCAGAATCATACACAAAACATATATAGGAATGGTCGATTATAATAATCAAAGAACACTTGCAGAGTTAAGCTTGTGAGTACAATGATAAGATGACAATCATCACATGTAAACAAACATAACAGTGTGAATGTAACATTCAAATTCAAGTGCAGAACAAAAAGAGAATGGAAAACTGAATAGCTAATGGTGAAAGAAACTGCTTTTACTGCTATAACATAAAATGTCTGAGTTTACAAATGTGTGAAAATATCCCAAAATCCAACCTGTATTCTACTCCAGTCCTTGGCTTTATATCCATTACACAGTTTTTTTAGATCCCAAACAGATGGATCGAATATACTAAAAATAACAACTGAAAACAACAAATGATAGATGCAGTAGTGCATCATGATCAAAGTAACTGCTCTCTGTAAGTGACGCCATGCTTGGCAGTTTGAGACGAGCATCTTGGAGCTGGGGCAGGTGTGAAAATGCCATTCTGCAGAAACCTGTAGGGGTGTTTTCCAAAAATAGGCAGGAATATTTTGCTATCGAATTTTCCAGCGCTCTCAGTTTGTGAACAGAGGTGATCGTGGTACACTTGAACACCTGTCAGCCTTCTGGAAAATGTCTTCAAGGTGCTAGGAACCATACCAAAAAGGTTTGTTGCCTGCTGATATATTCATGTGTTTATTTTAGTTTTCGGTAGCTAACAAAACTGGGCTTGAAGGTGACAAGCAACAGAAAGCCTAACGTTCGATGATTAATGAATCATAATATCGCTTCGCCTAAACCACCGAAATGCTTTAGGGTGCTGGAAAACCTTATCTCCTTTTTGGTATCTGGGAGGACGTTGCTTGCACATCATAAGCTACCAGAACGGGATTCGGCAGCTAATGAACAGTTCCAGTGTTCGCCCAAGCTGCCGAAAACCATGTAAGATTCAACCTGCAAAAAGAAATGGCAAAACTGTGTTTTCATCCTCATGTTACCTAAATGTTTCTTCCTCATGGGCCGAGGTGGGAGGATTTGCAATGTCAATCGCGGAAGAAGCTAAGGTCTCCAGGTTTGAATGTGCCATGGGCTGGGGACTTTGGTCTCCTCCCTTGCCTTCTAAAACTTTGACCTTCCACCTCAATCGGATGTTTTCCCTGACAAGCCTTATGTTTATGCCCCTCATCTTGCCATGTTTTTTGGTCAATCCATGAAAGGATCTGTAAATCTCGTTATACCTCTCTGTCAGCCTTTCGTTTTTCTCTTTAATAACCTTTTGGAGGAACTCGCGTTCATGAGCTTGCTGAAGGAGCCGGTTGATTTTCTGTGAAGCTAAAATCTTCGCCTTTTGGGTTGGCCTGTCTGCCACTTGCTGACTCTTCTCCTCCACGGGTGTAGGGGAGGGTAAACTTACACAGTCCAAGCCTTGATCTTCCATAAAGGCAGATGGGGACAACTTTACATAGTCACTCTCCTGCTCCATCAGGGCTGGGGCTTCTTCCTGGGGCACCTGTTCTGTTTTCACCTCATTGAATTCTTCTTTTGCTCTCTGCAACTCCCCCTCCTCTTCAGAATCAGTGTAAGGGAGGTTCAAAGGATTTGTACTTCTCGAAGGAATTTTACAGAAGTTATAACAACCAACATTTTTGAAAAACTGACCTACCTCGGGGTGTGCCTCTAGGTAGTAGGTGTCACTTAATTCCTTTCTCAAAACTGCTCCTCCCCCTTTCGGCATCGATGACCTACTTGGTGGTGCTTGTGGCTTAAACCCGGACTGAGAGAGAAACAGGGAACAGGAAAAAATGGGCTCAATCGACACGGTGGGGGAAAAAATGGGAAGGTGGTGTGGCCCTTTCAGGAGCTAACTCCGAGGGTATGCAAAGGTGGGAAATCATGAGGGTGAAATGATGGTGGCTGAGATATGATTGCAGCGGTGGAACGGAAATTGAGAAAAGAGGTTATGTGGATGGGAAAAGAGGTCTGTCTAGTCAGAAGAATGGCGGTGGCATCTGGACTACCCTCGGGATGAGTCAAAATTTCGCTGAAGTGACCCTTTTGGTGGCTTAAACTATGATGGATTCCCTGCACCATGACCCCGAACCATCGATTTGACATGTCTGTCAATTGACGTGACTTCCCTTTCGGCAGCCAAAAATTCGTCTTCAAACCTGCATTGCCACCGAAAAATGATTTTCGCTACTGCCTTCTGCTTTCGGCGGCCGAAGCTAACCCAACCCATTTGACGGAAAGCTGCGAGAAGTATGCCTGGCTTTCGGTGGCTAATGAACACCATTGTGTTTTCCCAAACCCCCGAAATGGCTTCATGAATGCAGGCATGACCTTTTCCTTTCGACAGCTAGGGAATATTTTGACTTTGCCCCTCGAGCTGTGGAAAATGTTTGATCTGTTGGTGGCTAATGAACACCATCATGTTCACCCAAGCCACCGAAAACCATCTCTCCACTTTACGCTGTAATGTTTCCGCTTTCGGTGGTTGGAGTGTCTTGTCTTTTTACACCATAAACAGTCGAAAACCCGGCTTTCGGTAGCTAATGAGCCAATACCATGCCCACCTAAGCTACCGAAACCTGAAACTTTTCTTTCGGAAGGAGGCCGAAGCAAAAATATCATTTTAAACTTCGTTACCTTCTCAGACCTACCGGACTAGAACTGAGACATGTGTAGACCAAAAAAACAAAAATAAAAGACTTCCTATCACCTAGATGACTTGACTAGTCTGCGTTTATTTGGGGAGATAACAAAACGATTCCCCCCATGTTCAACTTCAGCTCATTTATTCACATGGTTAGGGTTTGTACCTTGGGTTATTTGGATGAAGACCTTGGGATTTTGACAGCATTATCTCATTATGTTATCACCCAAGTTGCGCAAGACTGAGCCACACTCATTTTGGCTCTCCATGAGACATAGATCCAGTTTGTTGTTATGGCTATGATCTCTCATTCTGACATGGATCCACACTTGAATTTCAGTGGCCATGCTATATATACATCTCCTAGTTATGTATCTAAGATCATTTTGTATCATGCTACACATCTATATGATGCCAACATTGTAATTACTCGCTGACCTTAATCGTTATTTCATGTACTTTTGTGACTTGGTTCTATGGTTTCTTACTCCTCCTCTGACTTGGAATTATAATGTATTTCGACCATAGTTTCCCTCTGACCTCACACATTAGGGGGCATCTGTTACAGGTCAAATCTGCACTTCTCCGTCTGTGATCAAATTACCCTATCAATCACACAAAAGGACAACTTGGATTGAAGAGCTAGATTAACCTAGGTGATGTATGGACTAGACTTACTCCTCTGCAGCTGACAAACCCCTGTTTTTACCTTCATTTTGACATGTGCGCTACTCCACAAGCATCAAACCAACGCACATCAGGAAGTGTACCCTACTCTACAGGCATAAGAGGGGCGCACACCATCCAGTATGCCCTACTTTACCTCTTGCATAGTAGCTCACACCTCAAAAATTCTTGCAAACGTTGGTTGTAAAGCACTGAAGTTGCATATTGTGCGCTACTCTACTGTGGAAAACTCACGCACATCTTAAGATGAAATCAAAAAATATATTAGTTTGACGAATTGGGATTAGTTGAAGTTGGTTTGCAACTTCCCCAAGCTCCCAATCAAACTACCTCTCGATCCAAACTGCCTACCTTGTCCCATAAATACAAGGGGGATAAAGGAGAGAAGGGACTAGTTAAACTAGTTATACTCAATTAGAGAACTAGGGGAAGAAACTATGCATTAAGGGTTGTTATGCTGGAGGAATTCCAAAGATAGTGTGAAGAGAAGGAGCCCAGAATCCAGTTGCACAAGCACTCTGAATGATCAGGTATAATTGTATTGGTTATTCTCTTTTGAAAATAAAGGTTGAAATACCCTTCCTGTCCCAATCAAATGTCTAATATATTGCATATTTGTTTACATTAAATGCTTGATTGTATTTGATGTCTAAATTGCATTTCAATTTCATCATTGTTATATTAGTCAAGATACACTGAGGAAGTTATCTTTTGTATTGCAGGTTCACCAAACGGAAGATCAAGCAGAAGATCAAGTGAAGGATTGATTGAAGGAGTGAGTGAAAGCTAGGATCGAACGCTGTTAATAAGGTATGCCTTCTAAGATCTTGATCTCTTTCCTTTTGTAGAAGCCTAAGTGATATGATCAATGTATTTACCTATCACCCCAGAAGTTGGTAGTGTCCCACTCCTTGCTATAAGGTAGAAATCCTGAACAACAAAAATGAAGGAGAAGAGATAGATGGCTTACCTCTAGCATGAAAGTTGTCCTAGCTCAAGTTCCAAGCTTGATGCCCAAAGCTCTTGAACCTGCAACATAATATGGGAAACCAACCTTGGGATTCGAAGGGGGACCTCATCCCATGAAAATATCCTCGATATCCAAGGTCCAAAATCTAGGGGAAAATGGTTATTCAGGGATTTTTGTACCCTTATAACTAGGAAAAGCGTGAAAATGTTGTAATTTTCATGCCCCCATAGGCATGCAGAACGCGGAAATAAGGAATTTCCACACCTTAAACACTAACAGGGTGTGAAAAATATCTCTAGGAGGCTAATAAGTGGGTTAGGTCAAGTGATTTTCGACCCTTAAGTTGTTGGATTTGATTCCAAGTTTGACTAGGGAAGGGACCAACATGATAACAAAGAGCCGTAACACCCCTAGGAGGCACAAACATCATGCTTCTCATGGTGATATGCCACGAAGAATCTCAATGGTACATAGTGTGACAATTTGAGGTGTAACACAAACTAATTGGTTTGATGCTCCTCGATCTGATCCCTCTATACTGGTACATTGAATTATATATTTAAGCAAACTTAAGCATTGAGGGCATGGTACATTTGTGTTCTAGTAGCAAGATATGAGATTAAGATTGTCTTGCATAATTGTTATAGACTCCAACAAATATTTGTAAATTGCACATAGTTATAATTAAAGCGACATTAATACGATTATTTGGAGGTGATTGTATAAAAAGGCTCTAGAATTAGTGATATGATGTATGATCATGAGTCATCATTTTGACTCATGGACATGATGAGATTGTTTCACCAATGACACTTCAAGTTTGCAGTGTCTGAACATATTGTGATCGCGATAAGATTTTAATATTCTTATTGTAACATTTTATTCTAGTTATTATTTCTATCTCTCTCCAGAATTAGTCCCCCATACTCCTACATGCACCCTTAACCCCCAGCCCCCCCCCTCTCTCTCTCTTCGATGATCCCTATTATAACATGATGTGGTTGATTTTATTGGGAAATGGCCCAATGGGGTGTTATATTTACATTGTCATCTCATAAACTTGTTTTACAAAATCACTTGGTAAGTTGTAGTGGTTGATCAATTGCATGCATTGCATTTTAGATCCATTCCTAGGTGCATTTTAATAATGAACGCATCCTCCAAAATTAACACAATCGTGACACTTGTCAAAAATGACATTATTGTAATCTTGTCAGTTTGTGAAACTTCTTCTTTCTAAAGTATTTAGAAAATATTTGATGTTATTTCAACCCCTTTTTCAAACTGAGAAGGTTCTTATCTCTTTATGGTTAATAAGAGTATCTTTCATCATTTCACAGGCATTTTTTGACATAATCATTAAGTGTTATTGATTATTTCTATGAGTTGCATGTTATTTTTACTAAGATATTTGCATATGATTTTTTGACAAAGAGGTACACCATTGTGGTGTAATTTTTATTGATATTAGTCTTTGTTATAAAATCATTTTTTGGAAATGAGAACAAATGGTTCATATGTGAGGATATCATTCTCACTATGCTCCTGACTGTGATATTCTTGGAAATTTTTTCTTTCAATGCATTATAGTCCAAATGTTATAATTGTTATTAAGTATTTCTTCATAACATCGTATTCTCCTAAAATTCTTTTGTCTTTCATATTTATTTGAATAAATGTTTTGATTGTGGTTTTATTTCTCCTTGTTTATGAGGTTTAGATGCAAATATTATCATATTACTTGTGTCCCCATCCTTTTTTTGTTATTTGATGCATGAATGAAACAAAACTGAGGATTTTTTTATTGCATAGAATTAAAATCAAAGCAACATTAATATGACCTACCCCTAATCCTCGCTCTCCCTCTCACCAATCCCCCTCCTACAACCATATCCTGATCCCTCTCCCTATTCGCCCTCCTACAACCCTACCCCTAACCCTCTCACTAATACCCCTCCATCACATAGCTCTCCCCTAGATAATCCTACCATAAAAATAATGCATGTAGCATTGTTAGTGTCACTTAATGAAAGATTTCCAAAGAATATTGGACACCGTGTCTTTATTCACTTGAATTCATGGGTTATGAACATTGTTGATCCTTCTCGATATGAGAATTGGAATCACATTTTGTTTCCATGCTTAATCTTTTGTGATCCTACAATCACCATAATTTCATTATCTTTGTTATATTTTCCTCCCCTTTTGGCTTTGTAAAATATTAACACAATTGGTCACATGTTATGGGTGTAAATCATAATGGCATTGGGGACATATTATTAAGATTAATTCCAAATCTATGGCTTAATGACAATTTTGAAAAGAAAACAATAAGAATTGAATGAACCTAAGAAAATGTAGTCATCTCTCTTTTTCATGTTTACATATTCCATTTCTTTAAAAGCATCTAACATGTTGATTTATAGTCATTTTATTGCATTGGTAACACTATGTGTTTTCGTGTTAAAATTTATGATTATATGGTTACACTATTGATATCTAATATTTGATTATTATTTGACCACATTATTGGGCCTTTGAGTCAATCCATTTGTATTTAATTGAAATATCATTATTACAATATATACTTAAAGGGAAACATATAACTAATAATTAAATATATAACTCACAACAATCCATGAACCTTGTGCAAGTTTGGCCAACTTAGTCATAAAGAAAATGCATAGATTTTACTTTATTAAAAAAAAAAACTATTCAATGATTTTGTTTGGGACAAAATATCTATTAAAATCATTGAAATGTTCTTACTTACACATATTCTTAATTAAGTTTAGATGTGAACTTGTACAAAACGGGCCTTGTGAACTACACAAACCTAAAAAATGGACTAAATCATTCAAAATATGTTTTTGTTCATTGAATTTTCTACATCGTCAAATCCTTTCTTCTTTCTCCAAAAATTCATTCCCCTGTTCCTGACCCTATGAATATTTATCTATCACACTTTTGCACTTCCCTCATATTATTTTATAGCTCAAAGTTAACATTAGCGTGAATACTTTACATGTAAAATATTTTTAGAATTCCCCATAAATTTCTTTCTCTCTACCCCATCCCAAGCCCAATGACAAAAATACATCCTTTTTAGCATCAATGATTGTGTTATCACTCAGATTTTTCGAATCAAAAGAAAGTTAAAAAAGGATTATGAAAAGGTCCAACCAAATCTAGTTTTAATCGCACGAGAGATTAAGCATAGATGAAATAAGTCACAAAGACCCATAAGAGAATCAAGGAGATATGGAAAGTGACCGAGCACTAAAAACAAGATCTAAAAGGAAATACACCCAAGCACAGAAGCAAAGGAGAGCATAGGACCATGGGAAGAACCAAAATCCTGAACATAAACTAGGCGACAACACGACTGAGTAAATCATGATGAATTCTCGATAGATCGATAGTTTGTATATAAATTGCATCATGAATATGCGACTAAGTTAATGAAAAGGATCGAGTAAATCATGAGGGGTTTCTCACAAATTAGTGACAAACATGAATAGCACATCATAATGATGTGAGGGAATGGATCGTTCCCTGAGGAGTTGTTGTCCCAAAACCACTAAGGATGTGTGGGTGTATTTTATTAGTAACAACTCCCCATATCATTCTTCAAAAGCACTCTAGATTTGATCCATTACCACCATGGTATACAATAGTAGTTTCCTTCTAGGATCATGAAGGATCCAAGGAGGCTTCCATGGAGAAAAGAGAATGTGAGCTAGAACCCACATACACCTCTCAAAAATTGACACCTATAAGGTGGGGTCTGTCGATCTCATGTGATGTCACCTAGAGTCACCCAATAATTTCACGTAAGCTATCAAAATTCAAATTTGGCTTGACTATTAAAAGGGAAATATTGAAATTATTTTTTTATTGTGACTTGTGAGAAGGAAAAAAAAGGAGCCACCAATGCGTATCTGGAAGTTGAGGAAACATCACTGCTCGGTACATGAAGGCATCTAGAAGATTTCACCTTCCAGGTAAGCTTTCCTATTTATTTTCACTATTTACATTTGCATAATTTTTTTTTAACTCACCTGGTAATTTACCTACCTCTGTTCATTTACCCTCAGGCTCTCAACAACTAATTTTCAAATGGCCTCCTAATCTAAAGACAATCCTCCAGTTTCCAAAAGCTTAATTTATGAGCACCTGTATGACCATGAGGTGAACTTCTTTGACACTGTGACATCCACATCAGACCTCCACTACATTCTCCATGAAGCCCATTCCAGCTTCTTTTACAAATTAGATCCATGTCACCTCTAGTCAACAAATCTACACCAAGTTTTCTACCCCCATATAGTGTACTTTCCCGATTTCACCACCTAGTGCTCAGTACGATACTCATAAAAAAATTGAGTCATCCTCTCTACAAGTCACTCCAAAAACATATCTATAATCTTTGGAGATGCCCTGGAGAATATATTGTGTTTCCTAGATCTTCTTACATTACAATCCGTGCACGAATAATCCCTTTATGAGTCTTATCAAGCCATGAAACCCATGTAAATAGAACATGTATTATCCCAACATCTAAAAGAGGGGTTTCCAATCCCCATCACACCTCCTCCTTATGCAGTTGTAAATTTCTCAAAAAATTACAAGATATCCATCACCCTAATTTGCACAATACTAGAGTATGATTATGACACAGTTTTCGATGACACAATCCTAGGTCTTCTAGCCCTACTAACTTCAGCTGTCAAGGTTATGCCCAAAGGTTTAACCTTTATAATTAACTATCCAAATATATTCACATTCAATTGCTAGAGTTTCCTGATATTGAGCACTTTACATATCCTTCCTACCTATTATACATGTTTTTACACCAGATCTATCATCACTTTAAAGGTATGAATATGACAGTTAGACACCAAGTAGGCAACCAATTTCCTGTGTATGCTTGGAATGATATGATATTGAGAAAGATGAACACCCAATTTTTTTGGAATTCACAAACAAATTTATGTCAATAGCATACTCTTTGTTACATGATGAATCCCCCCCAAGAATTTTCACTGAAAATCAAAAGCTTCTACAATTAATCCATGACACTCGAGTGGGATATTGATTTCTATATGAAGACTATATTGTTATAATAATATATGTATTTGAAGATGATCCCTACAAGCTGGCTGCATTTCTAACTCCAAGAGTGTTTTCCATGGAATATGTTCGATAGATATTCACCTCCGAAGAGGTTCATTGTGTGAAATTCAAACATCAAAGAACCTTCCTGTTTCCCAAGGATGTACGACCTTTCCTGGTTAGGACTAGAAATTCCTTGTCCTACATGGAAGATCTAATAAAGCATCTTAGTCTAGAAGAAATAGAAAAATGGCCCTCTAACCCCCACCAGGTCATTTCTAACCTGAGGATTAAAACAAGAATTTTTCATACAAGTGTATGCCTTATCTTGATTGGGAGACGATATCCAATCTGCTAAATTGGGAGCAAGTCCTGGAAATTCAGGGATAATTTTAAGGACCCATACTTATTTAAAAGTGTATAAAGCTTGACAAATATTACTAATTCTTAAAATGTCCACTATAAAATATTTGGCGATATTTTTCTAAAATTATTTCAATTTCTAAGGATTTTATATAGTTTATATAATAATTTGGCGAATTTTAGAGTGAAAAAGTCTTACCCCATCAAAATTGGGTGAAATGGGGCTTCAAAAAATGCAAATTGGTGAATCTTTTTTGGAAACAAACATGGAAAAATAGCCCATGGGCTAAATTCCGCCCCTAAAATTATCCTTTCTTGGAATCCCATAGTAGTGATACAAACTAGGGTATTGGAGGATCACAAATAGGATATGAGCAATCACAAATACATATGGACATTGATGGAGTTGAGGAGAAGCCACTAAGTAAAAATCTAGAGTTGAAGTGGAAAAAGAGGCAGAATAGGACCTGGTGGAAAAAAAGAAAAGTGATGAGATACCAAGAGAATTGGTTGAGATAAGGGAGCAAAAACCAACCAGGAAGGACATGCCAACTGTCACAATAACACATTACCCATCCTTGGAGTTTCAAGTACCTGAGATACAACTGGAATCTCCTTTTGCAGGTCCAACACAAGTAAATCCAACCCTCCATACCAAATATGTGAGTATAAGGAAGCACATTGGACAACTAGCTAGTCATAGCAGTAGAGTGGAACATGTTGGACTTTGGTTGTAATTGATGTAAAAAAGGACTTAATATACATTTGACAGTTTGAAGAAGTATATAAAATCCAATTTGAAGAAGTACATAATGTACATGCGCAAGTCCCTAATCCATCTAGTCGTGGTACTTCAAAGATGATGTCAAAGAGGTGGTTGGAAATGTCTTGGTTTAGCACAAGAGTCTCGGGAGTAAGAGTTTATTGGACATGTATGCAAGTCTCGGAAGTGCGCAAGACCCATCGAATATAAGAAGTATACATGTCTTGGAAGTGCGTAAGAGTCTTGGAAGTAAGAGGTGGTTGGAAAATTCAAGCGTGCAAGACCCACCGAGTTATGGTACTTCAAGGGTGCAAGACCCCACAAGTAGTGGTTCCCAAGTGCGTAAGTCCCACTATGTTAAGGACCAAGTGTGAAAAAGACCCACAAGGCATGTACCTCAGTTGCACAGATCAAGACAAGTGGCGGATGTGTAAGTAAGCTTAACTATGGAGAAAGGAAGAAGGGATGTTAGCATCCAACTTGTGGACAAATGGTCTACACAAGTCGAGTATAAATAAGAAGCCAAGTTGGTGAGGAATTGTAAGCTTGAATATGAATAGGAGATAGTATTTTGACTTGGAAACCTTCGATTTATTGGGGTATCAATGGCTCATTGATCGAGAACAACATAATCTAGCAAAGATCCAGATGCGCAAGGACAAAAATGCAACACATCAGATGATGCGCAAGAGGATGTGGTTTATCTAAGACAAATGCACAAGGACATAATAGCCTAGCACAACAGATAATGCACAGGATGATATAGTGTATGGGCCAAGTACGCAAGAACATAAAGTATGTATCGTAGATGGTATGTAGAAGGTCACAGCTTATATGAAACAGATGCGTAAGAAACGAGTAACATAACAATAGACAATGCGTAGTATCAATTGAATATGCAATTTTGCAGAAACATAATAGTATGTTGAACAATACGTAGATTGCAGTAGTTTTGAGGTATGAGAACCAGTGTGCAGTACTATTGCAGTGACGTGAAGTGTGTGATGATAAAGAACATAATTTACAAATAGAAAAACTGATAGTAGGTACGCATGAAGGAATGTATTGCAGTAAATATGAAGAATGAAGAGATCAGTAGAAAGTGAGAAGAATATTCTATAGTCATATCAGGGTGGCAGGATGGGAAAGGAATAGGGATTCAGTACTTCCTTCAGGTCGAAGCCTGTAAATCTAGGGGATATGTGTCTCCTTCCAGTTGGTGTTGGTAAATTAGGGAGTTGGTGCTTCCTTCAGGTTGAAGCCTATAAATCAGGGGGTTGGAGAATCCTTCCAATCGGTGCTAGAGAATCTTGGAATTTGGTGCTTCCCATGAATGTAATATTTATTATATAAGAAATCATTATGTAGTTTTCTCCCAATTGGGTTTCCACATCAAATCTTTGTGTTCTTTGTTTTTGCATGTGTTGATGAATGATATTGTTTATGGTGAATGCATAATCTAAATAGAGTTTGAATTTAGTAAAAGTGAAAACTGTTCATAACTGCGCATAATACTGATTCACCCCCCCTCTCAGTATTAATAAGATTTCCAACAATTGGTATCAGAGTGGGTGTATTCAGTAACAGTTTAACAACTGAAAGATATATCTTTGCGTATATATGGGTGGAAAGGAAATATCTTTTCAAAGCAATTCACCAAGCTTACATGAAAATGGCAGCATGGATAAATCTCTATCACAGAAGCAAGGTATGCGTTAGGGTATTTTTGAGGTCTAAAATGGGCCTCCAAAGGGAAGTAATAAAATAAGAGTTCTAAATCTTAGAGAGGAAAAATAAAAACTATTTTTTCTTATTGTATTTTTGACATATCTCCTTAACGGTTAACCCAAATTTCAAGTTTGGGCACTCGTTGGATGCAGATTTTAACCACATCCAACCTGTACCCACACTGCATACTTTTGAGGCACCCACGACATGAAAAAATGAAAATTTCAATAAAAGAAATTTTTTTATTGAAATTTTCATTTTTTCATGTCGTGGGTGCCTCAAAAGTATGCAGTGTGGGTATGGGTTGGATGCGGAATTAAAATCCATATCCAACGAGTGCCCAAAATTGAAATTTGGGTAAACCATTAAGGAGATATGTCAAAAATACGATAAGAAAAATTAGTTTTTTCTTTTTCCCTGCAATTTGTTTTACAAATTTTACCCTTATGGTTGAAATCATCATATTGAATCTTATTGGTTATTATAAAGTGAATTTTTATGGTACATTATTTGTTTTGAGTCCCATTTTTTACCTCAAAACTCCCCTAATGTTATTCGCACTCAGAAAAAAACTATAGAAGAGGTCAAAAGGGTTGCAACCAATATCATGCAAACTATGAAAAGGAAATATGAAGAGTAAAAAAGGATGGCATCCTACTTTACTAGCCAATTACAGGAGATGGATAAAACCTGTCAAACTAAGAAACTTAATATTGACACATTGTAAAGTTAACTTAAAAAATCAGCTGTAGAAAATTAGAAGTTATCCAAAGAGATCATACTTTTGAAGAAAGAATTGGAATATGCTAAACAAGAAAAAGAAGAAAGAGTTTCTAGGTAAAATGAAGAAATCTTGTCACTAAATATCATCTCCAAAATTCCCAAGGACAAAGTGACGATGCCTGCATGGTGATCAATGAACAACAAATTCAAATTAAAGCAAGACATATTGAGATCATTTATGTGAAAGAGAAGATCTATGAGAATACAAAAATGATTTATGAATAGAAGACTCAATTAATGGAAAAGGAACAAGAAGTTGAAAGGCTACAAACACAACTAAGGACAAATGACAAGTTTTCCAAAAGTGCAGAATCCTTGAATGAGATTCTTAGGAAACATAGGTCACCATTTAACAAATCAAGTTTAGGTTACAAGGTTAGAATAAACAAGAAATAAGAGCCATCTCTTAAGGAAGATGTTGGGTATGTGAGCTATCTCAAAGAATCGCCTAATATTTAATTATCGACCAGGGTTGGTAATCTTAGAGTTGTGGCACAATATATTCTGAGGTAGAAGGGACCTAAGTTTTGGCTTGACATACCTTAGAAATGTTTAATAAAGAAAAGATCAAAATATCTTTCAAAATGAAAAACCGAGTCAAACTTCAGAAAGACAACAAATGAATTAACTAAGCCTAGCTAAACCAACAGATCAAAATAGTATCAAGTCATACTACCCCTATGCTATGATTAAACAAATGGGAAAGAACAAATACTGATCAATAAGCAAACTACTTCTTAGAAAATGGAAACTACTTGACTCAAAACAGAACCTACAAACTACATAATGAATTCAACAACTACTTTTATGTACTTAGTTAATATTTCAGTACTACACTAAACTACCTAATTCCATTCTCCTTGGAGTTCGAAGGAAGTGTATCAAATGTAATAGGAATAGGGGTGAATGTATCAAAGTGGCTTTCAAATGTGACAAGGAAACAAAATGGTACTAAAACTAGTTTAAGTTCTACAAATAAATGTAAACTAAAGATTGTCCAACTACAATTAACTTTAAACATGATAACCTACCTCCTATCCGTAAGCAATTGACTTGGAACTAATGAAGTCTAGAAGCAAGTAGAAAACTTCAAAAAGATATTTTACTTCTGAACCAAACCCTATTTATTAATATCTTCATTATTGGTAAGAATGGGAAAACTAATCCTATGCTTAACGAAGAAGTTGGAGAATGAAATTATTAAACCTAATCTAATATTAATCTTAACGATATATGATAAACTACACTAAGAATGAAACTGATAAGTTCTGTAACAGTAAAGCATTAATGAACCAGATATGAAAGAAACATAGCTTGTAAAGCAACTAAGCAAGGTTGAGGAAAGATAGAATGAAAACTAAGGATGATGACAAACTTAACTAAAATGCTAAGTGGTGTAAGGCAATCTCTTAATTATATCTAAGGAGGCTAATTAAAATCAAGAAATATCATAGTTCAAATACCTAAGAAACTGGACTCTAAATAAGCATAAAAACAATGCAGGAAGTATACAAGTCCGAATGACGATCCGGATGACTGTCCGAATGACAGTCCAAATGGAGGAAAAATGATTAAACTAAGGAAAGAAGCAATTGGGATGATCTTAATCGTTAGCTAACTGATGCATATGAACCTACAGTGCAAGGAAGCAATGAATAGAGTATTCAGAGGCTAAGATAACAAGAAGTAACCTATTCTAATCATTTTCTAAGGAATGAACTATTTCTGAGGCGTGAGGAAACAAAACTGAGATAAACGAAACTTACCTACAACTACAGGAAATAAATTAACAGGCCTAATTCTAACTATGACTGAACTTGGAATGTGAAGCTAACTAAACTCTAGCTATTTGTAATTAACTAGAACTAAGAGCATATTAAGCAACTAAACAATTTAAGCAAACTCAGCAAACTAAACATGACTAACCAAACTAAGCATGACTGGTCAGCGATTACTATTCTGGAAATATCATAAATATGAACAGTAAATTAAACATACAGATCATAAAATAGAATTGTCATTTACATAAGTAGAAAACAACATATATTACAAGATAGAAATATCATATACAAAATAAATACATAAATTAAATGAAATACACAACTTATCTGCAGAAGACAAAGACAAATTATATACACAGACGGAAGACCACTAGTTGTTGAGGGGCCCTTCTCAACAATCAGAGATTGTGCCTTAACCAATCAATCACCACGCACGCTACTGAGCTTTCATAAAACTAGGATGGAGATAAATTAATTTAAAAGAAAAGTTACAGTGTTACTTGCAGCTGAAAAGACTAAAAAAACTTCAAGGCTAGGAGACTAACTCTTCTCAGTCACAAGGACGTCTATATATACAGAGTTACAAATGGGGGAGTGAGTTGACCCTTTAGTGGTAGAATGCTCTAATAATAGGTAGTCTTAATGCCAAAAATAGTTATCTATAGAATCTCACGACAGCTCATGGCCAAGGAACGACCCCATAACAATTCGTGACAGCTCACAGAGCATCTACTAGGTTCCACACCATTGGTTTCCTTCACACAGTCGTTGAGACGTTTGATCTTCCTTTGACGTGGCAGTAAGATGTGATGTCGAGCTGAGTGTGTAGGAGAAGAAATATTCCAAAACATCAACTCACGTACAGTAGGGTCCACATCCTAAACAAAATTCATGTGACGGTTTGCTTTCTAGCGGCCCAGGAATATCTCAACCAATGATCTCGCGGGTTGAATGCAAGTCTGAATGATAGGATGAATGTTTACACTGTGAATACGCATCTAAATGGAGGTTCATTTGAGAGCCATAACCTTTGGAATGAAATAAATTTTCCAAGCAAGCAAAGAAATATTAAATAAACATCAATAAATCACATAATGACAATTTTAACCCAAAATTCATGTGATATGTGAATATACGCATACCTGATCTGTTTAACGGTCTGAATGGAAAGAAGAATGACTTATTACATCAAAAATGGTGAAAGTAATGCCAATCAGAGTGTGTTTGATGTTCAAAAATAGTGACAATAATGGACACCAACATTCCCCCAAACTGGAGATATGCCAGGTCCCACTGAGCAAACATAGAAAAATTTAGGAAGAAGGTTGAGCTGCGGTAGTAGCTGCCTTCGAGTTAGACGAGGAAGTGCTTTTAGCTCTAAAATTATGGAGCTGGTCCTTCAAATTATCATGCTTCAAACAGAGAGATAGGTTGGAGGCTGTTTTGGCTTCATTTAAATCTTCCACACATTTCACCTGGAAATGCAAGTTCTTGTTCTCTTGACGAATCCCATAAATGATCTCTTCATACTTTTCATTCTAGCTTCTTAGCTCTGCTACATCCTAGGTTAATCTATTCATAGTCTGCTGGAGTGGAACAGATACTTCTACTAAAGACACAGGGTCCTTTTGAGGCCTTGATCCCCTTAGAGATGGTTCAGGATCAACAGGTGTAATGTGTGCCTCAGGGGCCTTATCTTCAATATGTGTAGAGGAAGGCTCCAAGGCAGGGTCTTTAAGTAAAATGGATGATAAATTGGCCAACGCGAGGAGATGGAACTCAAAGACAGGGTCATTTGCTTGGTCGTCAGGGTTGTCCAAGTGCATTGGCTCAATAACTGACTGATTGATGGGATGAACAACGGTTTGGTTGACGGACTAGACGACGGCCGGGTTGATCGACTGGTCGCAATTATCCCTTCTTGAATTTGTAGGTATGAGTGAAAAGAATGGGAGTTCTGTGGTTGTTTCCTTGTGGACATGCTTTAGAGATGATGGATGAATAGGGTGTATTTCTCCCGAGGCATCCTCACTGAATCTTACAGACTTGGCAACTTTTTATTTTTGGGCAGAGGTTTGGGCTACCTCATTAGTACAGGATAGGAAACGATGATGTTTACGAGAGGTAGGGTATTTGACTGTAGGCTTTTTCACTAGATGGGGGTTCAGGACTTCAAAGAGAAAGCGTCCCTAGGTTTTCCCCTTTTCTTCCAATTGGTGAGTGATCAAAATTTTGATCAAACAGTGGTGGTATAAGCTTCCAGAGGGGTTAGTGGTATTCTTCCTAACCTAGTTTGACATTTTCTCCAAAATATTCAGAAAATAGAAGGGGAAATTGAGACCCTGATCTTTAACAAAATGTGCCAGTAACCTAAGGTGGAAATCTTTGAAGACGGTGTACTTACCTTCATAGGTAATCAAATGGATAATGATGGTCAGTGGCTCAAGGTACTCAGGCTCAACCCATTCTCTGTGGAACCCTTTGGTGCCAGCAACATGTCGATATTCGTCCTAAAGGGAAAACTCAAGCTCTGTCTATGGAAGAAGGAGATGTTTGTGCCCACAGACTCCTTCCCTGGGCATTTTCGTGGCCAATGCAATGGATTCTTCTATCACCGGAAAAGTGAGATGGCCGACTTTGGCTGTACTACCATTGAAACCCTTAGCAAACAATAGTGAAGTATCAACATCATGGCCGTCATGAAGGTGAAGAAATGGACCCCATATGGCTCACAAAAATACTTCACCACATGCCTTAAACTCAGGAATCTGGAGGAGGTCCTGGTAACTACCAGGATCGTAACGGATTGGAATTTTGAATAGACGCTGAAGGATGTGGCTGGATAAAGGAAAAACAAGAAATTGAAGGAGATGGGGTTTGATAGGTTCAGAGCGGATGAAGAATGAGCAAGATGAAGCAATGTTTATGCAGAGGTAAGTTTAAATTAAGATCTGTTTGAGCGGCTAGATGATCGTGGAGATAGATTTGGCACATTTGAATGATATTCTATCATTTAGTTGCCTTGAGTCATGTGCCATCATAGAACTTCGTGGTTAATGAATTCGTATGGCTTATGATATGTTCAACCATGTCCAAATTAAAACTTTGGACAGGTTGAATGTAATCGTCATTATGAAATTTTAGACACAAATTACACATAAAGAATCATGATGACTTAATAAATGAAATGATCGATCACACGGTAGAATTAAATAGAGAAAAGAATCGTATGATAGCCATATGAAGGTTAAGCAATTCATTTGATGAGACGAAATGAGTATGCAAAGATGACATTAAATTTAATCCTTGACATGATTAGTTAATTAGATATATAATCAAAATATCTCAGCACACTTATTAATATCATTACAGGCTATGGTCTCATTCGGTGCTTCATTCATATCATTATTCATTTGCCTCGTTCGTCACCCCATTCAAATCGTCATTCGACCCTTCATTCAACCCTTCATACATACGTTTGTACAAAAATATTCCTTGATGGATCTGCCTACTGCTGATTATGCAGAGAACATTTCTAGGACTTGTCAGCACACAAGATATATTATAAACCTATTTTTTCTGGAATTTTTAGTCACGTTCTTCCTTATTCATCTTTGATCAGAACGAGCTTCTTTCTGCTTTTTGCATTATCTTGAAAACACATGTCATTTGTTAGAGCTAAATGAACTTTTTACAAATATTCAAAAAGTAAAAACAGTTATGATCCTCCCCCAAACCAAAAATATGGCATGTCCTCAAGCCAACAAAGAAAAATTGGTTAATATTCACATATTTTCAATACATGGTTCAGGCAATGATTTCTAAAATGTTGTGGTAGTTTTCATAGAAAATGAAATATTAACTATTAAATGTAGATGATTCAGTAATGTACATTCATAAAAAAAATATTAGAACAGTGCTTAAGAAAACCATATGAAGAATGATAGTATAATTGATGCGAAAAATGCCATAGGAAAACTAGTCATCCATGACTCATTTTAAATATCTGTTGTCATCCAAAGAATATAGATAAAGTTCACCTTAAAGTTTGTGAGATTTCTATAGTTATGGGTCCCATTTCTAGGATAACCATATCCTAGGTATTGTTTGAATTAGATGACAAGGTCCAAGTCCAACTTATAGCCATTCTCTAATGACAATATAAATAATTGGCCTACACATGCATTTGTATACTCAGGTTTTTGTGAGACATGTGAATAGCAATGCGTTAACCAAACCTCCTTTACCCGATATTTCCCCGCTGCTAGCAGGCCTGTTCAGTACCCCGACGGGTTTATCTTGGTACCATGCAAGCATAGCCCTGTTGTCAGCGATCATGTTCAGTACCCCGATAGGTTTACTTGCATTTACCGAGATTCCTTGTTTAAGATTTTACTTAGCATGGACCCACTACTAGCGAGCCTGCTCAATACACTGGCGGGTTTTCCTCGTATAATGATATTTTTAATAAGGAAGCTAGTTGGCACTAGAGTGTGCTAAGCCTGTTAAACACATAATTCAAAATTTTTAGAACAAACCTTATGAATAACCTTATTTATAATGGCCTAGATTATAGATCATGTCAAAATATAATAACCTAAAGTTGTTCCTTGACTTCTCAGTCTATCTTCTTCATAAAAGATTAGTAATGTTCCCCACAATAATAGAAAATACCACTCACTTTTGGGCTACCTTTTTGAAGATGCTTTAAGAGACAAGTTTTGATAATGAATCTAAGATGAAATAGTAATCCATAGGTGTAAGATAAAATATTTTTGAAAATCATGATGATAGGCCTTAAACAACTGTTATAATGATAAATCGGAAATGTACATGCCTGAATCAAATAACATATATAGAATCATAAAATAAAGTGGTTAAAGATGACATAGAAAACATTTCAACTTTCAGTATAAATTTTCAATTTTCAACAAAAATCGAAAGAGAATTATAAGTATTTCTTCTTAGAGCACTTCCCTTTTCAGATGATATTGCATGAGATGATTATAAGGTTCTTGTAATCAAACTACAAAACCACTTATTAGATGATTCAAATTGATTCAAAACAAAAACAAATGTACAAAGAAATTTATGCAAAGTTTTCAAAATTTAAGGAAAGGAAAAGAGTCTTCTTGTTTTAATTGACAAAATTTCATAAGCTAATCATATGAATACATTTCCTATAAAAATGCAATCAGTTGTTAGAAATGACTCTTTATTATTGAAAAAAAAAATATATTTACATATATACAAATGAAGATAACCCAAAATAATTTAAGAACCAGGAGAAGGAGGAATGACTTCCTCTACTACCAACTCCATCTCCTCTTATTGTAAGGCATTCTGCACAAAATCTTGTTTAGATATTGTTTGATGATAAAGACTAAATCTATGTCCATTTATAACAAAGGAAACTTGAAAATCATCAATTGTCTCAATCTTAACAGATCCATTATCAAATGTTGTAACCATCTCATATGGACCCATCCAATGGGTAGTTAATTTACCTCCAAAGTTTTTATACCTTGAACAAAAAAGTAATGCCCAGGAGAAATCACTAACAAGGGAAATTGTCATGTCCCCATTTTGACCCCTTTTTTATTAAATCGTAAATGATGTAAATATTGATATTTAATCATGGTGAGGAGCTCAAGGCCAAGGCCCCACCATTGATTTAGTGTTTTATGTATCAGCAATTAAAAATAGATGCCTATGGCTCTTGTGCTAGATAGGCACATTGTAAATTAAGACATCATGTAAATACGAATTTTAATGAAAAACCACAACTAGCTATGCAATGCAACAAAGAGATGGGGGCATGATTCTACAAGGAATAGGGAGGGAAATTATTCAAACCCTTGAGCCAATGGTGTTAATCCATGTGTCAATGAGAAAACCCATAAACCACCAACTACCCATTTTGGGTTATGGACCAGACATTTAATTCTTCCAGAAATTGGTTGAGGTAGTTAATGCCTTGGGAATGAAGAGGTATGGCAGCCAATTTCGTGTATGGGCATGCCATCAACCTGGAAAATCGTATTTTGTCTCCTTGGGCAAGAAAACACCCACGAAATGAGGCCCAAAGCCATTCTAAACCCACACTCTTTCCTCTCTCACGCAGTCTGAACTACTGGGTCTTTCCTCATCACATTTTTTACCAATTTCCTGCATTTTTTTTCATAGATGGGAGCTCATTTTTGTGTGGCACAGTGGCTAGGAGAAAGGGAGTCATGTTTTGGGGGTTTATAGAGGTCGTTTTTGCCCCAAAATACCCATGGGCATTTTTCTGAAAATGATTTTTGCTCTCCAGGGTTGAATCCCCAATTGCCATTTCGTTTTTGGGTCTTCCCACGTTTTTTTGGGTTGGTAGAAACCCCATCTTTGGGCATCTCATTGTAAAAACGTTTTTATCATGCCCAATAATTGTGGTTCTACTATTATGTGCATCTCTGTTTTGGTTTGAATCTGTGAGCAAGAGATTTGGAGTGGTAGTGGACAGAATTGGCTTGATAAACCTAGTGGGTGGAGATAACTTCTCAAGAAGATCAAGAGGGCTGGATACTCTTCTATGCACACCTTAGACACTCTAGATTGGAAGGTATGGCCTGAGGGACTGTGCATTGGTGAAGGGAATACTTCCTTGAGTGGGGTGTGTAGGCATTGTGGGTGCCAAGCTAGATAGATCTTGTAGAGGTATCCTTGGCTCTGTGCTTGAGCTCACTAGCTTAGCAAATTTTCCTTTCCATTTCCTAGCAACCTGATAAACCCAATTGTAGATTGACTTGGCTCATCTTGGTGTATGCTTGGATATGTGTGAGTTTGTTGTTCCCTGATTCCTTGTAGAGATCATGCCCAACTCGGGGGTGGCCATGTGTTGAGATATTGATGATCACAACTGGCCTATGGTTGGGTGGAACGTTGCAGTTGCATAGCCAGTTGCTTGGGACTACTTTGTTATAAGATAAGTACTCTCTTGTGTTAACTTCACAATTTATTTATTTGATGAATCTCATGAATATCTTGAATGTATGATGGATGTGTTACCGAAATGATTTCCGCTATGTTTTTCTTATAATTATACATTTCATATGTTCTTTTATATTATGTGAATGCTTATTTAAAATCTCATGGGGCTAGATGCCCGGTTATAGCGTCACGTTCCCTCTATCATGCTGGTATGATGGGAGGGGACATGACAGAATGGTATCAGAGCTGTTGGTTGCAGCATTGGACCTCTATGGGCCAAATCAGATTACAGTAACATGGGAAGGTCCCTTCCTGATCACCACAGGTCTCAGCATTGGGCCTAAACTGGCTAAGTTGGATAGTTTGCAGAGGTAAGGTTACCTTTTGTTGAGCAACAGTCATCACAGGAAGAAGGAAAGAAGAATCCGAAATTGTTTTAAGAGTTTTTGGAAAAATTTTGTTTAAGTCTGTTTCGGGAAGAATTTGGCAAGTTGGCCCGAAACTGCGGAAGGATTCCGCGAATCATCCTGCAATTGCGGAAGAGTTCGGAAAATCGTTCCGCAATTGCGGAAGAGTTCGAAAAAACGTTTCGCAATTGTGGAAGAGTTTAGAAAATCGTTCCGCAATTACGGAAGAGTTCGGCAAAACGTTCTGAAATTGCGGAAGAGTTCGGCAAATCGTTTCGCAATTGCGGAAGAGTTTGGCAAAACGTTCCAAAATTGCGGAAGAGTTTGGCAAATTGTTTCAAAATTGCGGAAGAGTTCAGAAAAATGTCCCGCAATTGCGGAAGAGTTCGGCAAATCGTTCCGCAATTGCGGAAGAGTTTGGAAAAACGTCCCACAATTGCGGAAGAGTTCGGAAAATTGTTCCGCAATTGCGGAAGAGTTCGGAAAAACGTCCTGCAATTGTGGAAGAGTTCGGCAAATCGTTCCGAAATTGTGAAAGAGTTCGGCAAAACGTCCCGCAATTGCGGAAGAGTTTGGCAAATCGTTCTGAAAATGAAGAAGAGTTTGGCAAAATGTCCCGCAATTGCAGAAGAGTTCAGAAAATCGTCCCGCAATTGCGGAAGAGTTTGGAAAATCGTTCCGAAATTGCGGAAGAGTTTGGCAAAACGTCCCGCAATTGTAGAAGAGTTCGGCAAATCGTTCCGAAATTGCAGAAGAACTCCACAAGTTGGCCCGAAATAGGTCGGAAGAACTCGCTAAGTTGCTCCGAAACAAGGAATTTCAGCCATTTTTCAGGGAGATTTCCAGGTGCCAAAAATGGAAAAATTGCCATGGAACTTATGCGCCAGATTGCGTGAAAGGAAAGATTTACAAAAAAAAAAAAACGAGGGAATTCCCCCCTCATATGTCGTTGATTGTGAGAAAATTCTATGATTTGAAAAATTGTCAATATAATATTTTCCCACGTGCATGAAGTAATTTATGAATTTCTGAGAATATAATGCAGCTAACAATTGTGTGGATGAACACATTTTGCAGAATCACAGATACATCAGGGCAGCACTCTAGCTAGTACAGTTGGAAAGTTTTGGATCTTGGTTGGGCCAAGAAAATCAACATCATGGATGATGCACACGATCCCTATGATCCTGAGACAGATGCCATGGAGGAGAACATACATGTTGAGAATGCTGAAACAAAATCTAATGGGAGAAGAAATCAAGAGACTCCTCTAGGTATTGCAGCCACCATGAGAAGCCTAAGGGTGGAGTTGCAAAGCTGTAGGGAAGATAATGAAAGGATGATTAAAGCTCAGGAAGAACAAAATCAATTGAATGCAGCCATGCTACAGAGTTTGACAGACATCCAAAGGCAAATAAACTCTGGGCATCAGGCATCAAATCTAGAAAGGGGTGGGAGTAGTTCTAGGAGGAATTCCCGCAAGAGGGCCAGTAGCCCAAGAAGAGTTTCTGCAGATAGAACATATACTCCAGAAATATCTTCTAATGAATCATCTGACTCTGAAGAATCCATTGAGGTTTCAAGCTCTTCGTCTCGCAGAAGCAAGAGGAAGAGGCACTACAAGAACAATTCACATGGGGAATTTAAGAAGGCGAAACCTCCTACATTTGATGGAGAGATAAAGTCTGGTCATGAAGCTGAAGCTTGGCTTCTTGGGATGAGAAAGTATTTCCAAGTCCAAGACTACTCGGGAAATATGAAGGAAAGGGTAGCCATCTTCAACTTGAATGAAAGAGCATCTATATGGTGGGAACACATCAGGCAAGTGAATAAGATCAATGAAAGGAAGATTGTGTGGAAGTAGTTCAAGAAATACTTCAAGTAGAAGTACCTCTCTGACAGGTACTATGATGATAAGATCAAAGAGTTCCATGAGATGAGATTGGGACAATTAAGCATGGAAGAATATGCAAACAAATTCTTGGAGCTGCTAAGATATGTCAGGTACATTCGAGATGATAAGGTGAAAATTCAGCGTTTCTTAAGTGGAATGCCCCAGTCATATAAAGACAGAATTGAATTCGATGAACCTCGAACTCTAGAGGAATCCATGAGAAAGGCCAAGTATTTCTTTGATCAAAACAAAAGCAAACTAGAATTCCATAAGGCATGGAAGGATAGGAAAAATAAAAAGTTTGATAAAAGGAAGAAGGGGTTCAAGTCTCCTCAATTCCAGAATCAACAAAGGCAACCATCACAGGTTGTGACTAAGCCAACTAGGATGATGGGAGACAAGCCAAGAGATCCAAAGGAGCCAAGAGAACCACTTCAATGTTGGGGTTGTGGAGGAGACCACATGCTTAGGAACTGTCCACATCAGAATGAGAAGCCAAATCAAGTTCACAACATCCAAGGAGCTGAAACTGTGGGTCAAGTGGCAAGGACAATCCCTAGAATCTATGCATCTCTAGACGACCGCCAGGCAGATCATCAGTCAACTGTGGTTGAAGTTGAAGGTAAGATTGCTAAGCAATCTGTTTCTATTTTGATTGATCCTGGATCTACTCACAGTTATGTCACTCCTAGAATTGTTGAGATTTGTGCTTTTAAGAAATTAAAGCATAGTAAATCATGGTTAGTTCAACTAGCCATTGGAACCAAGAGAAAAGTTAGTGAAATAGTAGAGAAATTTCCATTAGAGATGGATATGCTATTCACTTATGCAGATCTGAATATTTTACCATTGGGTTCCTATGATATTCTCATTGGAATGGATTGGTTAGAAGCACACATGGTTAAACGTGACTGCTACAATAAGACATTTGAATGCATGGACGAAGAAGGAAACCCGAGAGTTGTAAAAGGGATTCCAAAGGTGACTTCTGTTAGATAATTTTCAGCCATGCATCTGAAGAATTTCTGTAGGAAGGGATGTCAATTATATGCAGCCCACATTTTAGAGGCAGTAGAGAATGAAACTCTTAAATTGGAGGACTATCATGTATTGCAAGAATTCAGGGATGTTTTTCCTGATGAGATTCCAGGACTCCCTCCAAAGAGAGACATTGACTTTATAACTGAACTTGTGCCAGGAGCGGCACCAGTGTCTAAGACACCCTACAAGATGAGTACACCGGAATTGCTAGAATTGAAAATGCAATTACAAGAGTTGTTGGAAAAGAAATATATTAGGCCAAGTGTGTCCCCGTGGGGAGCACCTGTTCTATATGTGAAAAAAAAAGATGGAACACTCAGGTTATGTATTGACTACAGGCAGTTGAACAAAGTCACTGTGAAGAACAAATACCCATTGCCCCGAATTGATGACCTTTTTGACCAAATGAAAGGAGCAAAGGTATTTTAAAAGATTGACTTGAGGTATGGTTACCATCAGGTAAGAATCAAAGAAGAATATATTCATAAGACAGCCTTTAGAACAAGGTATGGACACTATGAGTTTGTAGTGATACCGTTCGGTCTCACAAATGCACCAACTACATTCATGTGTCTCATGAATAATGTTTTTAGCAAGTATTTGGACAAGTTTGTTCTTGTATTCCTAGACGACATTCTCATCTATTCTAAGAATGAAGAAGAGCATGAAGAACATTTGAGAATGACAATGCAATTACTAAGGAAGCATAAGCTGTATGCAAAGTTGAGCAAATGTGACTTTTATAAAGATAGAATTCATTATTTGGGTCACATCATCTCCGACGAAGGAATATCTGTAGACCCTGAGAAGATTGAAGCCATTATGAATTGGCCAACTCCAAGGAATGTGACTGATGTGAGATCTTTCATGGGCCTTGCTGATTACTACAGGAGGTTTATCAAAGGGTTCTCCAAGGTTGCAAACCCGATCACTTCTTTTCAAAAGAAGGGGATAAATTTTGAATGGTCACCAAGATGTGAGGAAAGTTTTCAATGGTTGAAGAATCTTCTTACAAGTGCACCAATTTTGAAAATTGTAGACACTGAAAAAGACTGTGGTGTGTACCGATGCATGCAATCAAGGACTTGGAGGGGTTCTTATGCAAGAAAACCATGTGATATGCTATGAGTCAAGAAAGTTGAAGGAGCATGAGAAGAACAATGCTACTCATGATATAGAACTTGCAGCCATTGTCACGAACCCAAAATTTCGTAAAATTTAAAACTTTTCTAAGTGACTAAAATGCCACTAAAATATATGTGGAAATATAAAGTATGGGTTTACTTTCTTAAATTATTGCTGACAAATGATTAAAACTTTGCAATGTTTATTTATGTTTATAAATGTTAATCAAGTAAAAGATCCCTCAATGAAATTCATGTATATTAAGTACTATCTCCCGTCATTTTTGCATGAATAGATAGAGGTTTTACTTTTAACTAAATCAATGCTTAACTTAAGATGTCAACCATTTCTTAAATCTTGCGGGGAACACAAACTTCATTTTGTATTAATGTATATCCTTTAAGAAACATATACTTCTTTAAATAAAACAATCTAAATGGTAACAACACAATCATAATCATAAGAGAAGCATTATATCAACAACCAACCTTCTATATGAATCGTATACCTCAAGGTAATCATAAACATTTTTAAGGATAGAAACAAGTACTCATACATAAGACACATTGAGGACACCATAAGGAAACATAGGAGACCAAAAATAATGTGGTTCACCCTTACACGGGCTAGTCCACAAAAGTGTGTGCATCTTTTATTATAATTATCGAACAAGTGAAGTGTTACAAAATGGCAAACTCAATTGTTTGCAAAATTCTATCATTCTTGGTGCTTCTCTCCTAGAGAGCATTTTATCTTCAAGGTATTTGAAGCTAAACTATGGGTCTAAAATCTAATAGAATAAAATCAAATTTTATAATCAAACTTTTTACCAAGAGAATTCTTCAATTTAATATACTCAACAATGACCTGGCAACCATAAGGACCTTGTTCAAGCATTTGGATCTTATGCTTAAAGTTCTCTTCATGCTATTCGGGCTATAATCCTCTTCATCGATTATATACCTAGATCTTAAACTAAGGGAAACATATATTTTGTTCAATATTTTAACAAAGGAAAAACCTCCTATACATGATGTATACTCTCATAAATATTGTTAAATATATATTTTAATCAATATCTTTACTAAGAGAACATATATTAACTATTGTATCATAGGGAGAACATCCCTTACTCTCACAAATACTTTTAAAGATATAATATATTCAATATCTTAACTAAGGGATATTCCAAGGTATGCAAAATATACATATATATTTGTTTGAGTAAGGTAGGTCTTTTATGGTTAGAACCTAAGGAACCCGTCATAAAACCAAATTTGTATATACTGAAATCTTTATATAAATATTTATAGGGCAACCTACTTTAAGTACTAAAAACTCATAGATTGATCTCTTCATGAAAGAGATTTCATGGTCAGAGTCTATAAAGTGAACCCCACTTCAAGTATTAGTATTCATAGGTCAAACTCTATATTATGTAAACTAATATCGGCCGGGGATCGAGTTATGGAATAACTGTCCCTTCCCTAGGCTTATTATGCAGCCCTACTCAGAGGTTTAGAAAATAAAAGAAACCTGAGATTGCTAACAAGACTATTTTCCCAAAGGCATTCCAGGTATAACCGTGAAAGAAGATTTCACATAAAAATATAAAGGGATCGTTGCCTTTCACAACTACGTTCTGGGAATATCTATAAAATTAAAATGCTATCCATGACAATAAATAGAGATCAATGGCGATCGATCTAAAACACAATGCCGAGCATGTGTAATGACAATGGTGCAGAGATCTTCATCAATCTACCAGCCGGTGCAAATGCTATCTATAATAAATAAACATTCATGGTATGTTCCTCAAACGTAGGCAGCAAAATGTATAAAACAAAGAAATCTGCAGTAGCCTCCTCATGAAATAAAACCCTACGGAACAATGGGATCGGACTCTGTTCCTAGAATCAAACCATTCAAAAAAATACACTGCAGACTATTCGATGTACAGAGGGCATTAAGATTAAAGAATTTACGAGTGTACTAATCGTCCCTTCACGTAGTAAGCATAGTGGAACACAGCCAGACAGTGATCGGCTTCACCGATCAAGTAGAGGTCAGCTCTCAACAATGCTAAGATCAGAAAGACAGTTATCAGGGTAACCAAATGTAAAGATCAACCCTGCGTATAGACAACAAACGCATCACATCGAAAATGAAAAAGAACCAGATAGGGATCAGCTTCACCGAACAAGTAGAGGTCAACAACCATCTTCGTGATTCAAGGCAATAGATAAATAAAGATTAGGTATAAATATATTAACATTTTCCCCAGAGACAGAATATATATATATATTTTGTAATTTCTGTGACTGAGATAATTTGAGAATCCAACTGAGTATATATATATATATATATATCATGCATGTAATAGCTTTCAGTTTATCGTAGTAACCCTACAACGTGAATAGGCTCTTCTATCTAGGATAATCATAGAACTTACAGCTCGGTTATATATACATAAGCTAATCTTCTAACAAAGAATTTCAACCTAGATTTCATACACGTTTCTTTTAGAGAGAAACTACTCGGATCTAGAAAGCTAATAACAGTCTTCCAGACATGACTTTGGAGCTTGGATAGCAAAAGAATACATATTCACAGAGCTATACTCTGATCGAAGTGGATGTATATAACCCTTTCACGCAGTGATCACACTTTGCTCAAAATGTAACGATCCTAACTGAGCAAGATTGCGTTTTATAGGTTTAAAGTATGAATCTACAAGGATGTGTATATAATCTTAACAGAGCTAATCAAATACGAAAATCACAGACAGTACGTCTAACAAGATTAAATAAATAGCCAACGGAGAGCTGGTCAAAGATCGAGCCCTGTGGTGAACTATTATTTCCTCAGGGTAAAAGAGAATTAAATTCGCGGATCTACTGTTTCATAAGATTCAGGATTAAATAAAATATAGCGACATAGGTCTCTTACCAGTCTTTGTTATCGGGCCTCTTACCAAGCGATCTAGCTGAGTGTACATCTTCATTGCGAAGGTTGCGATCCTGTTATCGCACAAGTCCTTAGTATACATAGGTTCTACAATGGCGACCACGATGGAGAGCTGCTAATTTGTAAGCTCCAGCCACAATGGCAAGCCGACTCCCCCTTCACAATATTTCACCCGTAGAGGTCCTCCTTGCAGTTCCATTCGCGGAGATCTTCCTTGCGATTCTGATCGTGGAAAATCACATTCGCCAGAATGTTCCTTAATCGCAGAGATTCTCATTGTTACTCTCATCACTGAGCTTGCAGCGACCATCCTTGTTATTACCAACCATAGAGATTAAGATCCTAAGATTGTTCTTCCTTTCGTCCTCCATCGCTCAGTGCTAATACCTACAGAGATGGTTAATTCTGAACATCCCTCTAACTCTCAAACTCCTGTAGCAGAGTGCTCTCTTCTAAAATTCCCCCTTAAGAACTCTTCACTTGATACCATTTGTTACCAATGGTAGCTTGGATTTTCGGCAGACAGAGGTATCCAATCGACTTGGCATTCTTCCCCGTCAATCCCATCTTTCCATGATGACACTTGTGCAAATAAACATCCCAGCCTTCAAGGATGTTCGCCCCATCACCAAAAATCCCAGTTCTCCCACTCTCGTCTTTTTAGTTTTATTTTAAATAATACCAGGAGAAAATGGGGACAAGATCCCCCAAAATCAGTCCTCCCCAAAACTGACATGGCTCGGCTCTCTTTCAAAATATCACCTAGCTCAGCTAACCGAATCTCCCTCCTTAATTGTATTCAAATCTCTATGGTTGGATACTTGTAACCACCCTTACAACTTCTAATAATAAATTTATTTATTACCCACTAAAAAACAAAATAGTGTTTGCCGAATGGCAGCTGAAAGATAGTTTCTTATGTTTAACTAAGGGGACAACCATCCTTGAAAAACTCGTATGAGATTTCCCCACGTCCTCCATCTTCAATAACTGAACTGTTTATGGAGTAAAGTGGAGGTCATTTAATTTATATTCATCTCCTGATTGCAAATGATCGAGCCTCATAAAGAGGATGCCATCCTCTAAAATGATGACCTGTCCCCTTAAGTAAAGCCTCAATGAGCTTACTTAACTAAATGCCAACTTCTTGTAAAATTTTATGTATAAGCTAACAAGTATTCACTTCTGAAAACTTCCATAGTTTTTAAATGTATAACCACCAAAACTTATATAAAATTAATATGGTCTAAATATCTGTATATATAACAATATATATATACAAATATATTACCTCATAACGATTCATAATATATTATCATCAATACTAAGATATTCTCCTCTCTAAATCTAAGGTGACTATTTCCTCTAGTACCTTATCGATTAATTTATTTTTTTAGGCTTGTTTCTTATTTTAAGCCTTTATGGATAACTTCATCATCTTAAAATTAAAATGACTAAGTTATAGTATCTTAGTTAGATACCTATGGTGATTAGAAATTCCTATCCAGATGAAACTTTTATCTAACCACTTGAGATGACACATAGGACTACAGTATCGAATTCATCGCTTCCCAGCCTTTATCATGTTCTTGGTGGGTTATCATGCCTATCGCTTGATTGAATTACCATTATTAATCTTCTAGGATTAAGCTAAGACTTAGAAACATAACACTAGTTCGAAGTCCACTGGTGGGGCCTTGGCCTCGAGCTCCTCACCATGGTCAATTACAAAATTCATAATTATATTTTATAAGAATATTAATAATAGGGGTCGAATTTGAGGGATGTTACATACTCCACCCCTTAAAGATAACACCGTCCTCGGTGTTCAACAGTTTGTCTTTTGCATCCATTCATCATCTTTCGCTTACTTTTGCTCTTAAGGTTTGGTCGTCTTTACATCTTTGCGATTTCAGCAGGCTCTCTTCAATTGTAACCTGCACATTGTACAACTCATACAAGATTTTTCAGTATTTTTCAGTATAACATCAGTATACAAAATTTCAAAATAGCAAATGTTTATCATTCATCCTCATCCTTGATGAAATATTTGCTTACTTTAGCATTCATAACATTTACACATAAATACATGTGATAGTCTAGCTACAAGACAATCATTATCATTAACTCATATCATAAAACAATTCTTTCAATTGAACTTTGTAATCACCAAACCTCTTTGTACTTCCGCAATCATGGAGACTTGCATACAAAACTCTTATGTATTTTCTGCAATCGTGAAGACTTTCCATACAAAACCCTTTATGTATTTTCCGCAATCGTGGAGACTTGCCATACAAAACATGAGTCTTCTATAACTCAGCCGGAAAACCTCTGCATACAGCAGAAATATGACAGTCTTACTCTGGAACTCATTACATAGCTCCCCCTCATCGAATCATCTTGTGGGATCAGTTCTAACACCACAAGGAAAAAGTTTAGTCTCCTCAGAGAACCTCTTGTGTGCTCTGTTCTAACAACACAAGGAAAAATCCTGAGCCCTTCCTCTGCTCAATTCGATGAATATAAAGTTTTCCTAGGACTTTTGGGCCAGTATAACATTCAACGAGCTACCCACCTGCTCTGTTCCACTTCCATGGGGAACATGACCAAAATTTAAGGAAGTTGCACCCTGCAACAACTAGTAAGTGAGTGCAAGATGCAGCCTCTACTTGAGTTCAGGAAATATTATTTTCCCCTCAAACCTTCTCATTTGAGTCCAAGAATTTTACTTAGTAATAATCATTTGGTATTTCTTGCATTCACATGCGACATAATACCAACAAATATTAACGAATATATCTCATTCTATGCATTTTGATGATTACACATCTTCAATCATAAGTCTTATCACCAATCATGATCCATAAAGCCCTGTAAAAATTAAATGTAAAGTAAATTATTACTTACTCTTGAGTGATTTAGCTCAACTTATCTATGTAAGTGGTTGTATAATCCATGTTCCTCTTGGATTATGACATTGGTCGTGATCCAAAATCTCTTCCTGAAGTGTTAGTATAAGGGGAAAAAAAAAAAAAAATTCTTCAAAAGTTCAACAACTGAACTCATTAGTTCCATAACATGATACACATGCTCATTCAATATCTTATGCATCAAATAATTAGTAACCATCACTTTTACCAACAAATATTTTACCCGATTATCTTCTACATATATACGAAGAAATATTTATGAAGTAGCATTATATGAACTAACAATCATGCATTGAATTTGAGGGTGTTTAACTGACTTTGCTTAATCAACAAACTTACATCATTGGATTATACTAATAAAACTGATATTTTTAACTTAGAGATGCTCATAGGCAACACACGTAGTAAAATTTGATAAAATGCGGAAAATATATGATACTTCTGTGAAATTACTTATTAGTCGGCATGTCTCATAATCTTTTGTTATGTCAAGGTAATAACATAATTCAGCTACGTTTTCCATATCCTCATCTATTTCTTCTAGTTTAGTACTTTACCAAAGAATATTAAAATTATGAATCAACAATCCTATAAGAGATTATAGTGCTTCTATTCCTTTTAACAAGGTTGACCAAGTTAATAAATCATAATACAGAATTCATTAGATTCACATGTACGAAAATTATTTCCACTAAATATTCCACGATAATCATGTGAGTACCTACATCTTTCTTCTAGCAAAGAAAACTTTCGTCAAGGATAACATACCTCCTTCAAATGTTGAGATACTTATCTTTACTCGCTTGAACCTGGATGACATTAACTCCTCGTTCATTCAAATCCCATACATCCAGAAACAAAAGAACAATTTGATTAGTCAATTTTCATACCTATTTATTTCATGTTGAGCCCATCAGGCCCGAGTGTTGTAACCTACAACTCTGATACCATATGTCACGAACCCAAAATTTCGTAAAATTTAAAACTTTTCTAAGTGCCTAAAATGCCACTAAAATATATGCGAAAATATAAAGTATGGGTTTACTTTCTTAAATTATTGCTTACAAATGATTAAAACTTTGCAATGTTTATTTATGTTTATAAATGTTAATCAAGTAAAAGATCCCTCAATGAAATTCATGTATATTAAGTACTATCTCCCGTCATTTTTGCATGAATAGATAGAGGTTTTACTTTTAACTAAATCAATGCTTAACTTAAGATGTCAACCATTTCTTAAATCTTGCGGGGAACACAAACTTCATTTTGTCTTAATGTACATCCTTTAAGAAACATATACTTCTTTAAATAAAACAATCTAAATGGTAACAACACAATCATAATCATAAGAGAAGCATTATATCAACAACCAACCTTCTATATGAATCGTATACCTCAAGGTAATCATAAACATTTTTAAGGACAGAAACAAGTACTCATACATAAGACACATTGAGGACACCATAAGGAAACATAGGAGACCAAAAATAACGTGGTTCACCCGTACACGGGCTAGTCCACAAAAGTGTGTGCATCTTTTATTATAATTATCGAACAAGTGAAGTGTTACAAAATGGAAAACTCAGTTGTTTGCAAAATTCTATCATTTTTGGTGCTTCTCTCCTAGAGAGCATTTTCTCTTCAAGATATTTGAAGCTAAACTATGGGTCTAAAATCTAATACAATAAAATCAAATTTTATAATCAAACTTTTTACCAAGAGAATTCTTCAATTTAATATACTCAACAATGACCTGGCAACCATAAGGACCTATACATGATGTATACTCTCATAAATAAATTGTTAAAGATATATTTTAATCAATATCTTTACTAAGAGAACATATATTAACTATTGTATCATAGGGAGAACATCCCTTACTCTCACAAATACTTTTAAAGATATAATATATTCAATATCTTAACTAAGGGATATTCCAAGGTATGCAAAATATACATATATATTTGTTTGAGTAAGGTAGGTCTTTTATGGTTAGAACCTAAGGAACCCGTCATAAAACCAAATTTGTATATACTGAAATCTTTATATAAAGATTTATACGGCAACCTACTTTAAGTACTAAAAACTCATAGATTGATCTCTTCGTGAAAGAGATTTCACAGTCAGAGTCTATAAAGTGAACCCCACTTCAAGTATTAGTATTCAGAGGTCAAACTCTATATTATGTAAACTAATATCGGCTGGGGATCGAGTTATGGAATAACTGTCCCTTCCCTAGGCTTATTATGCAGCCCTACTTAGAGGTTTAGAAAATAAAAGAAACCTGATATTACTAACAAGACTATTTTCCCAAAGGCATTCCAGGTATAACCGTGAAAGAAGATTTCACATAAAAATATAAAGGGATCGTTGCCTTTCACAACTACGTTCTGGGCATATCTATAAAATTAAAATGCTATCCATGACAATAAACAGAGATCAATGGCAATCGATCTAAAACACAATGCCGAGCATGTGTAATGACAATGGTGCAGAGATCTTCATCAATGTACCAGCCGGTGCAAATGCTATCTATAATAAATAAACATTCACGGTTTGTTCCTCAAACGTAGGCAGCAAAATGTATAAAACAAAGAAATCTGCAGTAGCCTCCTCATGAGATAAAACCCTACGGAACAATGGGATCGGACTCTGTTCCTAGCGTCAAACCATTCAAAAAAATACACTGCAGACTATTCGATGTACAGAGGGCATTGAGATTAAAGAATTTACGAGTGTACTAATCGTCCCTTCACATAGTAAGCATAGTGGAACACAGCTAGACAGTGATCGGCTTCACCGATCAAGTAGAGGTCAGCTCTCAGCAATGCTAAGATCAGAAAGACAGTTATCAAGGTAACCAAATGTAAAGATCAACCCTGCGTATAGACAACAAATGCATCACATCGAAAATGAAAAAGAAACAGATAGGGATCGGCTTCACCGAACAAGTAGAGGTCAACAACCATCTTCGTGATTCAAGGCAATAGATAAATAAAGATTAGGTATAAATCTATTAACATTTTCCCCAGAGACAGAATATATATATATATTTCATAATTTCTGTGACTGAGATAATTTGAGAATCCAACTGAGTATATATATATATATATCATGCATGTAATAGCTTTCAGTTTATCGTAGTAACCCTACAACATGAATAGGCTCTTCTATCTAGGATAATCATAGAACTTACAGCTCGGTTATATATACATAAGCTAATCTTCTAACAAAGAATTTCAACCTAGATTTCATACACGTTTCTTTTAGAGAGAAACTACTCGGATCTAGAAAGCTAATAACAGTCTTCCAGACATGATTTTGGAGCTTGGATAGCAAAAGAATACATATTCACAGAGCTATACTCTGATCGAAGTGGATGTATATAACCCTTTCATGCAGTGATCACACTTTGCTCAAAATGTAACGATCCTAACTGAGCAAGATTGCGTTTTATAGGTTTAAAGTATGAATCTACAAGGATGTGTATATAATCTTAACAGAGCTAATCAAATACGAAAATCACAGACAGTACGTCTAACAAGATTAAATAAATAGCCAACGGAGAGCTGGTCAAAGATCGAGCCCCATGGTGAACTATTATTTCCTCAGGGTAAAAGAGAATTAAATTCGCGGATCTACTATTTCATAAGCTTCAGGATTAAATAAAATATAGTGACATAGGTCTCTTACCAGTCTTTGTTATCGGGCCTCTTACCAAGCCATCTAGCTGAGTGTACATCTTCATTACGAAGGTTGCGATCCTGTTATCGCACAGGTCCTTAGTATATGTAGGTTTTACAATGGCGACCACGATGGCGAGCTGCTAATTTGTAAGCTCCAGCCACAATGGCGATCCGAATCCCCCTTCACAAGATTTCACCCGTAGAGGTCCTCCTTGCAGTTCCATTCGCGGAGATCTTCCTTGCGATTCTGATCGTGGAAAATCACATTCGCCAGAATGTTCATTAATCGCAGAGATTCTCATTGTTACTCTCATCACTGAGCTCGCAGCGACCATCCTTGCTATTACCAACCATAGAGATTAAAATCCTAAGATTGTTCTTCCTTTCTTCCTCCATCACTCAGTGCTAATACCTACAGAGATGGTTAATTCTAAACATCCCTCTAACTCTCAAACTCCTGTAGCAGAGTGCTCTCTTCTAAAATTCCCCCTTAAGAACTCTTCACTTGATACCATTTGTTACCAATGGTAGCTTGGATTTTCGGCAGACAGAGGTATCCAATCGACTTGGCATTCTTCCCCGTCAATCCCGTCTTTCCATGATGACACTTGTGCAAATAAACATCCCAGCCTTCAAGGATGTTCGCCCCATCACCAAAAATCCCAGTTCTCCCACTCTCGTCTTTTTAGTTTTATTTTAAATAATACCAGGAGAAAATGGGGACAAGATCCCCCAAAATCAGTTCTCCCCAAAACTGACATGGCTCGGCTCTCTTTCAAAATATCGCCTAGCTCAGCTAACCGAATCTCCCTCCTTAATTGTATTCAAATCTCTATGGTTGGATACTTGTAACCACCCTTACAAATTCTAATAATAAATTTGTTTATTACCCACTAAAAAACAAAATAGTGTTTGCCGAATGGTAGCTGAAAGAGAGTTTCTTATGTTTAACTAAGGGGACAACCATCCTTGAAAAACTCGTATGAGATTTCCCCACGTCCTCCATCTTCAATAATGGAACTGTTTGTGGAGTAAAGTGGAGGTCATTTAATTTATATTCATCTCCTGATTGCAAAGGATCGACCATCATAAAGAGGATGCCATTCTCTAAAATGATGACCTGTCCCCTTAAGTAAAGACTCAATGAGCTTACTTAACTAAATGCCAACTTCTTGTAAAAGTTTATGTATAAGCTAACAAGTATTCACTTCTGAAAACTTCCATAGTTTTTAAATGTATAACCACCAAAACTTATATAAAATTAATATGGTCTAAATATCTGTAAATATAACAATATATATATACAAATATATTACCTCATAATGATTCATAATATATTATCATCAATACTAAGATATTCTCCTCTCTAAGTCTAAGGTGACTATTTCCTCTAGTACCTTATCGATTAATTTTTTTTTTAGGCTTGTTTCTTATTTTAAGCCTTTATGGATAACTTCATCATCTTAAAATTAAAATGACTAAGTTATAGTATCTTAGTTAGATACCTATGGTGATTAGAAATTCCTATCCAGATGAAACTTTTATCTAACCACTTGAGATGACACATAGGACTACAGTATCGAATTCATCGCTTCCCAGCCTTTATCATGTTCTTGGTGGGTTATCATACTTATCGCTTGATCGAATTACCATTATTAATCTTCTAGGATTAAGCTAAGACTTAGAAACATAACACTAGTTCGAAGTCCACTGGTGGGGCCTTGGCCTCGAGCTCCTCACCATGGTCAATTACAAAATTCATAATTATATTTTATAAGAATATTAATAATAGGGGTCGAATTTGAGGGATGTTACAGCCATAGTACATGCTTTAAAGATGTGGAGGCATTACTTAATGGGAAGAAAATTTGAGTTAAGGACAGACCATTGTGGTCTGAAATACTTGTTTGATCAGCCAACTTTAAATGCTAGGCAAGCTAGATGGTTGGAATTTTTGTGTGAATTCGATTTTGAAATCAAACACATAAAAGGGAAAGAAAACAAGGTGGTTGATGCACTCAGCAGGAAGGTACATGAAATGTATGTGGCAGCACTTAGTACTTGCCAACTAGATTTGAGGCAGCAGATTGTTAACCATATTGTTGAGGATTAAGTGTACGTACAGATAAAGGACAAATTGCAGTAGCAAGACCTTGGCAAGAAGTATGAAGGCTATCATTTGGAAGAAGGCGGACTTCTTACTTATAAGAATAGAGTCTATATTCCAAATGCGGCAGATTTGAGGAGGATTGTTATGGATGAAATCCATAAAGCTCCATACTCTGATCACCCAGGATATCAGAAAACAATTGCTACAGCAAGAAAATATTATTTCTGGCCAGGGATGAAGAAGGATGTCGCTGAATACATTTCTAAGTGCATGAAATGTCAGCAGGTGAAGGTTGAACACCAACACCCCACAGGTTTATTGCACCCAGTGCCAATTCCAGAATGGAAATGAGAAATAATTTCCATGGATTTTATTACAGGATTGCCAATGACTATGAGACAACATGATTCCATCATGGTTGTGGTGGACAAGTTAACAAAGGCAGCACATTTCATACCGGTTAAGTCCACACATAAAGCCGATGCCATTGCAAATATTTTCATGAAGGAAATTTTCAGATTACATGGGTTTCCTAAGGCAATCATTTCTTACAGGGATACCAAGTTCACTTCCAATTTTTGGAAAGGTCTCTTTGCATATTTGGGTACAAAGTTGAAATTTAGCACCGCGTACCATCCTCAAATAGACAGGCAAACAGAAAGAGTAAATTAGGTGCTTGAAGACATGCTTCGCATGTATGTAATGGACAAGCCATCTGTTGACACCTTATCTGAGAGGACCTAAATCCTAAGTTTTGCTAAAATGTCCAAAAGGAGAAGAAATTACCAAAAAAAAAAGGTTTAAAATACATAAAATACAAAAAACATAGAGGAAAAACCCATATTTGTATAGTCCGATGATAAATATTAAAAGGATTAAACTCCAGCGAAGATCCGACGGTGGAGATGTTACACGCAAGGATCAACGGTCATCCCGATATCCCGCGTCACCAAAAGGAATGATCGCAATGTATTGTAAGTGGTCGCGGACGAAATACCACGGGAGCACGTGGCACGTTATTGTTCATCCGCATGAACACGACGGTGGTATTATATACCACCTTCCGCCCACGCGGAACCGCCATCCTCGAAGATAAAGCGCCCAATAGCACGTGCTATGTGTTATTAAGAGTTGTGCGCGGTGGGGTATATAAACACCACAATTATTTCTTGCTCAACCAATGTGGGATATATCCCGTAGAGAAAATCAAATGGGATAAGTATAACACGTTTTTTAGAAAATGCCTGTTTTAGTCACCATTTTCTAGAAGCTGTTTCCGCCAAACCGAGAGGAATTTTAGGAAACGGAGAGAGGTTTTTCTTCAGCACAGGCCAATATTCAAAAACCTCTCTCAGTTTTTACACAGGTGTTATGGTTTAAAAGAATCGAAGTCATCTTCACGGGGTAATTTTCCAGAATTTCAGTTTACTGTTTTAGTCATCAAATTCAAAGAGCTGGTTCTTCCAAATGAAGATGAATTTTCAGAAACTGAAAGAGGTTTTTCTTCATAACATGCCCAGTTACAAAAACCTCTCTCAAAATGTACACAGGTATCTCCATTTGAGAAATACAGCCAGGTCTTTGAAGCCTATTTTTCAGCAAATTTACTTCCTAAAATAAAAAAATAAGTTGTAACTGTTTCTATTTTTAGAGTTTCAGTTAGGTTTTGAATTCACGATTAGGTATAGGCCGTCTTTCTATATATTGATATGTAAAAAACATGTAAAGGGTTCGAATTTTCAGAGAGGAAGGACCCATTTCGGGTTTTGAAGTATTTTACAGAAATTAATAAAGATCTTAGAAGTTGTGCATATTTTCATCAAAGATTCATGTGTTGTTTCGAAATTGCAGTCTGTGTTTTTCTTTTCTTTACATGTGCATGTCAATTCTCTTTGTCATTCTTGCCATTATGTCTTTCCTTCTGTATTTAGGTGAACGTACTGAAAATAAATTGAGATTCATGTCATATGCCTCGATTTATCCGCATCTGAGTACCCATTTATTTCTCCAAAGTTAACAGCGGATTCATCTGAAAATCGATGCCCGTTGTTAGTGGACTGTCATTATTTCTTTCCTTGTCACCTGCAAAACCTTATTGACTGTAATCAAACAGCTATCTTGCCTTTGTATGAAACATTTGTTGGCTGCTGATCTATTATTTTTCTGTTTCTTGACTCCATTGCCCAAGGGTATCATTTTCCTGTTGATCTAACCACCTCATAAAAAATCCTGAAGCTTTTATTATTCTTTTACAATTTGGCCATTGAGTTTATTGTCAAACTGCCGTTGTGGTGACATTGGATGGCATATTTTCCGAGAGAGCCCTCTCTGACTGAAAGAGGTCAACTTTCGGTCTAAAGATTGGTTCGAAATAGGTTACCTCGGGGTTTCTTTGATACAGCCCAAGGAAAATCCGAGTGCTAACATTTTGGCGCTGTTGCCGGGGAAGGAAGGTTTTATTTTCCCTGGGTATGAACGACAAAGTTGCAGATTTGATTGTTGATGGTGAACAACGGTCAGATATCAAACAGGCTGTGCATCTTTCACCTGGCGACTCCATCTTCAAAGAATCCAGTTTTCACAAATTTCATGGCGACTCCACATTAAAGAAATCTAGTTTTGCATGGGTTCACAGGCTAGTCTCCTCAGTTTTCATATCAGAACTTACAGCTCCAGTATTTCGAGATGGCCTCGTTATTAAGAAGGTATGCTCCTATGAGCAGGTCTCATATTCCCGGTTTTCCGAATCAAATTCCTAAAATAGATTGGCAGTCTTATTTGCCTAAATTCAGAGATGCAAACAATGATAATGCTGCTTTACATTTAATCAAATTTCATGCACATATACACAAGTTGAAGATTAGGTTTCATGAGGACTGTCTTATGAAGATGTTCATGGCTTCTTTAGAAGGAAAAGCAAGGGATTGGTATGAAAGTTTAAGACCTGGTAGCTTGTTTTCTTTAAAAGATTTTCACATAGCATTTTATGAGCATTATGCAGTAGATTTTCCAGCTTTGTCTTTAGTGGAAGATTGCTGTGATCAATTTGAGGGTTTCATATAGTACCTCGAAAATATTGATGAAGATCTGGAAGGTATGAATGATGAAGACTTGTCGAAAATATTTTATCATTTTTTTTCGCAAGTCCATGGCCATGATGATCGAGAGGAGTTCGCTATAGATGAGATCAATAAAGAATTGATAGTAGTTTCCCGTGATTCCTCTTTGAAAACAAAGGTTGAATCATCAGCTCCTTCGTATACAAATGAAGAATGCATTCAACATCAATCTGCAGAAGAGAAGGAAAATGATATTTGTTTGATTCAGAAAATGCACAAACCACCTCCTCTTTTAACAGAAGAAGAAATAGATCAACTCCTGCAGAGTCATGTTACAACCCCTACTTATACAGATTTGCGGTCTTCACATAGTCTGGGATATGTAAGTGAAACTTCTTCCATTTTTGGGCATATGAATCTGAAATTAAATGGTGACAGTCATGAGGATCTTTTGAAGGAATCCATTAGTGATGATGATTCTCCACAAGAAAATCAGGTTTTAGACACCCTGTTCTTTCATCAACAAGATACAGCTGTCATATTTAATGATCTTGCAGAGTGTTCACTATTTGAAGATGCTTTAGAGTATGAGGTTAATCATTCATTTATGGAAAAGAAAGTTAAGGAAGAAAGAACATTTCAGCTCTCCTGTCAAATTGCAGAAAATCCGAAGGTACTTCAAATTCAAATAAAATCTATATTCTTTGATCCTATAACTGAGTATATGGAGAGATTTCTCAGTTTCAATTTGCAGCTAGGTTTTTATTTTGAGAATAAAGATTATCAATGGTTGCCTATACTGTCATATTTTCTGTTATTGGCTTATTTTGAACACGGCAAAGGAGTTAGATTGTTTGGAAACCTAATGGATTGGCTTCACTGGTGTTTCCGAATTACTTGATTGATGGAAAGTCTTTGATATTCTAAAAGTAGGGTAGGTAGGAGAAATAAGTTTGCTAGGCAAGTAGTCTTCAGTATGTACAGTATGGTCTTCAGTTCAGTTTCAGCATGTGAGTTTTCAGTTTTCTATAGTTAAAAGATTTTCAGTTACAGTTTTGGATGGAGGACTGGTTACAGGTTACAGGGTGCAGTTTTCAGGATTGGGAGCCGCCCAATGGTCAGGCACATGGTCTACGGTGTTCTTTGCTACCTCAGAGGGAGGATAGCATCCCCAGTTGGAGCCAGTTGTTGACACCTTATCTGAGAGGACCTAAATCCTAGAAAGTTTTGCTAAAATGTCCAAAAGGAGAAGAAATTACCAAAAAAAAAAGGTTTAAAATACATAAAATACAAAAAACATAGAGGAAAAACCCATATTTGTATAGTCCGATGATAAATATTAAAAGGGTTAAACTCCGCGAGATCCCGCGTCACCAAAAGGAATGATCGCAATGTATTGTAAGTGGTCGCGGACGAAATACCACAGGAGCACGTGGCACGTTATTGTTCATCCGCGTGAACACGACGGTGGTATTATATACCACCTTTTGCCCACGCGGAACCGCCATCCTCGAAGATAAAGCGCCCAATAGCACGTGCTATGTGTTATTAAGAGTTGTGCGCGGTGGGGTATATAAACACCACAATTATTTCTTGCTCAACCAATGTGGGATATATCCCGTAGAGAAAATCAAATGGGATAAGTATAACACGTTTTTTAGAAAATGCCTGTTTTAGTCACCATTTTCTAGAAGCTGTTTCCGCCAAACCGAGAGGAATTTTAGGAAACGGAGAGAGGTTTTTCTTCAACACGGGCCAATATTCAAAAACCTCTGTCAGTTTTTACACAGGTGTTATGGTTTAAGAGAATCGAAGTCATCTTCACGGGGTAATTTTCCAGAATTTCAGTTTACTGTTTTAGTCATCAACTTCAAAGAGCTGGTTCTTCCAAATGAAGATGCATTTTCAGAAACTGAAAGAGATTTTTCTTCAGAACATGCCCAGTTACAAAAACCTCTCTCAAAATGTACACAGGTATCTCCATTTGAGATATACAGCCAGGTCTTTGAAGCCTATTTTTCAACAAATTTACTTCCTAAAATAAAAAAATAAGTTGTAACTGTTTCTATTTTTAGAGTTTCAGTTAGGTTTTGAATTCACGATTAGGTATAGGCCGTCTTTCTATATATTGATATGTAAAAAACATGTAAGGGGTTCGAATTTTCAGAGAGGAAGGACCCATTTCGGGTTTTGAAGTATTTTACAGAAATTAATAAAGATCTTAGAAGTTGAGCATATTTTCATCAAAGATTCATGTGTTGTTTCGAAATTGCAGTCTGTGTTTTTCTTTTCTTTACATGTGCATGTCAATTCTCTTTGTCATTCTTGCCATTATGTCTTTCCTTCTGTATTTAGGTGAACGTACTGAAAATAAATTGAGATTCATGTCATATGCCCCGATTTATCCGCATCTGAGTACCCATTTATTTCTCCAAAGTTAACAGCGGATTCATCTGAAAATCGATGCCCGTTGTTAGTGGACTGTCATTATTTCTTTCCTTGTCACCTGCAAAACCTTATTGACTGTAATCAAACAGCTATCTTTCCTTTGTATGAAACATTTGTTGGCTGCTGATCTATTATTTTTCTGTTTCTTGACTCCATTGCCCAAGGGTATCATTTTCCTGTTGATCTAACCACCTCATAAAAAATCCTGAAGCTTTTATTATTCTTTTACAATTTGGCCATTGAGTTTATTGTCAAACTGTCGATGTGGTGACATTGGATGGCAGATTTGCCGAGAGAGCCCTCTCTGACTGAAAGAGGCCAACTTTCGGTCTAAAGATTGGTTCGAAATAGGTTACCTCGGGGTTTCTTTGATACAGCCCAAGGAAAATCCGAGTGCTAACATTTTGGCGCCGTTGCCGGGGACCGAAGGTTTTATTTTCCCTGGGTATGAACGACAAAGTTGCAGATTTGATTGTTGATGGTGAACAACGGTCAGATATCAAACAGGCTGTGCATCTTTCACCTGGCGACTCCATCTTCAAAGAATCCAGTTTTCAAAAATTTCATGGCGACTCCACATTAAAGAAATCCAGTTTTGCATGGGTTCACAGGCTAGTCTCCTCAGTTTTCATATCAGAATTTATAGCTCCAGTATTTCGAGATGGCCTCGTTATTAAGAAGGTATGCTCCTATGAGCAGGTCTCATATTCCCAGTTTTCCAAATCAAATTCCTAAAATAGATTGGCAGTCTTATTTGCCTAGATTCAGAGATGCAAACAATGATAATGCTGCTTTACATTTAATCAAATTTCATGCACATATACACAAGTTGAAGATTAGGTTTCATGAGGACTGTCTTATGAAGATGTTCATGGCTTCTTTAGAAGGAAAAGCTAGGGATTGGTATGAAAGTTTAAGACCTGGTAGCTTGTTTTCTTTAAAAGATTTTCACATAGCATTTTATGAGCATTATGCAGTAGATTTTCCAGCTTTGTCTTTAGTGGAAGATTGCTGTGATCAATTTGAGGGTTTCATACAGTACCTCGAAAATATTGATGAAGATCTGGAAGGTATGAATGATGAAGACTTGTCAGAAATATTTTATCATTTTTTTTCGCAAGTCCATGGCCATGATGATCGAGAGGAGTTCGCTATAGATGAGATCAATAAAGAATTGATAGTAGTTTCCCGTGATTCCTCTTTGAAAACAAAGGTTGAATCATCAGCTCCTTCGTATACAAATGAAGAATGCATTCAGCATCAATCTGCAGAAGAGAAGGAAAATGATATTTGTTTTATTCAGAAAATGCACAAACCACCTCCTCTTTTAATAGAAGAAGAAATAGATCAGCTCCTGCAGAGTCATGTTACAACCCCTACTTATACAGATTTGCGGTCTTCACATAGTCTGGGATATGTAAGTGAAACTTCTTCCATTTTTGGGCATATGAATCTGAAATTAAATGGTGACAGTCATGAGGATCTTTTGAAGGAATCCATTAGTGATGATGATTCTCCACAAGAAAATCAGGTTTTAGACACCCTGTTCTTTCATCAACAAGATACAGCTGTCATATTTAATGATCTTGCAGAGTGTTCACTATTTGAAGATGCTTTAGAGTATGAGGTTAATCATTCATTTATGGAAAAGAAAGTTAAGGAAGAAAGAACATTTCAGCTCTCCTGTCAAATTGCAGAAAATCCGAAGGTACTTCAAATTCAAATAAAATCTATATTCTTTGATCCTATAACTGAGTATATGGAGAGATTTCTCAGTTTCGATTTGCAGCTAGGTTTTTATTTTGAGAATAAAGATTATCAATGGTTGCCTATACTGTCATATTTTCTGTTATTGGCTTATTTTGAACACGGCAAAGGAGTTAGATTGTTTGGAAACCTAATGGATTGGATTCACTGGTGTTTCCGAATTACTTGATTGATGGAAAGTCTTTGATATTCTAAAAGTAGGGTAGGTAGGAGAAATAAGTTTGCTAGGCAAGCAGTCTTCAGTATGTATAGTATGGTCTTCAGTTCAGTTTCAGCATGTGAGTTTCCAGTTTTCTATAGTTAAAAGATTTTCAGTTACAGTTTTGGATGGAGGACTGGTTACAGGTTGCAGTTTTCAGGATTGGGAGCCACCCAATGGTCAGGAACATGGTCTACGGTGTTCTTTGCTACCTCACAGGGAGGATAGCATCCCCAGTTGGAGCCAGTTGTTGACACCTTATCTGAGAGGACCTAAATCCTAGAAAGTTTTGCTAAAATGTCCAAAAGGAGAAGAAATTACCAAAAAAAAAAGGTTTAAAATACATAAAATACAAAAAACATAGAGGAAAAACCCATATTTGTATAGTCCGATGATAAATATTAAAAGGGTTAAACTCCAGCGAAGATCCGACGGTGGAGATGTTACACGCAAGGATCAACGGTCATCGCGAGATCCCGCGTCACCAAAAGGAATGATCGCAATGTATTGTAAGTGGTCGCGGACGAAATACCACGGGAGCACGTGGCACGTTATTGTTCATCCGCGTGAACACGACGGTGGTATTATATACCACCTTCCGCCCACGCGGAACCGCCATCCTCGAAGATAAAGCGCCCAATAGCACGTGCTATGTGTTATTAAGAGTTGTGCGCGGTGGGGTATATAAACACCACAATTATTTCTTGCTCAACCAATGTGGGATATATCCCGTAGAGAAAATCAAATGGGATAAGTATAACACATTTTTTAGAAAATGCCTGTTTTAGTCACCATTTTCTAGAAGCTGTTTCCGCCAAACCGAGAGGAATTTTAGGAAACGGAGAGAGGTTTTTCTTGAGCATGGGCCAATATTCAAAAACCTCTCTTAGTTTTTACACAGGTGTTATGGTTTAACAGAATCGAAGTCATCTTGACGGGGCAATTTTCCAGAATTTCAGTTTACTGTTTTAGTCATCAACTTCAAAGAGCTGGTTCTTCCAAATGAAGATGAATTTTCAGAAACTGAAAGAGTTTTTTCTTCAGAACATGCCCAGTTACAAAAACCTCTCTCAAAATGTACACAGGTATCTCCATTTGAGATATACAGCCAGGTCTTTGAAGCCTATTTTTCAGCAAATTTACTTCCTAAAATAAAAAAATAAGTTGTAACTGTTTCTATTTTTAGAGTTTCAGTTAGGTTTTGAATTCACGATTAGGTATAGGCCGTCTTTCTATATATTGATATGTAAAAAACATGTAAGGGGTTCGAATTTTCACAGAGGAAGGACCCATTTCGGGTTTTGAAGTATTTTACAGAAATTAATAAAGATCTTAGAAGTTGAGCATATTTTCATCAAAGATTCATGTGTTGTTTCGAAATTGCAGTCTGTGTTTTTCTTTTCTTTACATGTGCATGTCAATTCTCTTTGTCATTCTTGCCATTATGTCTTTCCTTCTGTATTTAGGTGAATGTACTGAAAATAAATTGAGATTCATGTCATATGCCTCGATTTATCCGCATCTGAGTACCCATTTATTTCTCCAAAGTTAACAGCGGATTCATCTGAAAATCGATGCCCGTTGTTAGTGGACTGTCATTATTTCTTTCTTTGTCACCTGCAAAACCTTATTGACTGTAATCAAACAACTATCTTGCCTTTGTATGAAACATTTGTTGGTTGCTGATCTATTATTTTTCTGTTTCGTGACTCCATTGCCCAAGGGTATCATTTTCCTGTTGATCTAACCACCTCATAAAAAATCCTGAAGCTTTTATTATTCTTTTACAATTTGGCCATTGAGTTTATTGTCAAACTGCCGTTGTGGTGACATTGGATGGCAGATTTGCCGAGAGAGCCCTCTCTGACTGAAAGAGGCCAACTTTCGGTCTAAAGATTGGTTCGAAATAGGTTACCTCGGGGTTTCTTTGATACAGCCCAAGGAAAATCCGAGTGCTAACACCATCCAAGTGGGAGGATTATCTACACCTGGTAGAGTTTGCATATAATAATGGGCAGCAAGAATCATTGGGAATGAGTCCATATGGGGATTTGTACGGCAGAAGGTGTAGGACACCAGTGACTTGGGGCAATCCAGTGAACAAAATTGTACTTGGGCCAGAATTGCTTAAGGAAATGGAACAAGAGGTTGCCAAGATCCGGCAAAATTTAAAAGTAGCCCAGGATAGACACAAAAGCTATGCAGATAAGCATAGGATCCATAGGGAATTCAGTGTTGGGGAGCATGTGTATCTTAGAGTGAGGCCAAGTAAGGGTTCCTTGAAGCTTGGGAGTTGTGCCAAGCTATCACCTAGATATTGTGGGCCATTTGAAGTGCTTGAAAGAATAGGGCCAGTTGCATATAGACTTGCATTGCCTGCTAGCACTAAAGCTCATAATGTTTTTCATGTCTCTTTACTTAAGAAATATGTACATGATCCTAACCATGTGATTAATTGGGATGTGATCTAGGTGGAACCCAAGGGAGAATTCCAAACCGATCCGTTGTGCATCCTAGACAAGAAGGTAACATTGCTCCGGAACCGAGCCATCAGACAGGTAAAGGTGCAATGGAAGCACTACGGTCCCGATGAGGCTACATGGGAGCTGGAGGATGCCATGAGGGTGGCATATCCATTTTTGTTCAGTTTTGATGAGCACTGAGGACAGTGCTGATGTAAGGGGAGGGGAATGTCACGTCCCCATTTTGACCCCTTTTTCATTAAATCGTAAATGATGTAAATATTGATATTTAATCATGATGAGGAGCTCAAGGCCAAGGCCCCACCATTGATTTAGCGTTTTATGTATCGACAATTAAAAATAGATGCCTATGGCTCTTGTGCTAGATAGGCACAATGAAAATTAAGACATCATGTAAATACGAATTTTAATGAAAAACCCACAACTAGCTATGCAATGCAATAAAGAGATGGGGCATGATTCTACAAGGAATAGGGAGGGAAATTATTCAAACCCTTGAGCCAATGGTGTTAATCCATGTGTCAATGAGAAAACCCATAAACCACCAACTACCCATTTTGGGTTATGTACCCAATCATTTAATTCTTCCAAAAATTGGTTGAGGTAGTTAATGCCTTGGGAATGAAGAGGTATGGCAGCCAATTTCATGTATGGGCAAGCCATCAACCTAGGAAATCGTATTTTGTCTCCTTGGGCAAGAAAACACCCACGAAATGAGGCCCAAAGCCATTCTAAACCCACAGTCTTTCCTCTCTCACGCAGTTTGAACTACTGGGTCTTTCCTCATCACATTTTTTACCAATTTCCTGCATTTTTTTCCATAGCTAGGAGCTCATTTTTGTGTGGCACAGTGGCTGGGAGAAAGGGAGTCATGTTTTGGGGGTTTATAGAGGTTGTTTTTGCCCCAAAATACCCATGGGTGTTTTTCTTAAAACGGTTTTTGCTCTCCAGGGTTGAATCCCCAATTGCCATTTCATTTTTGGGTCTTCCCACGTTTTTCTGGGTTGGTAGAAACCCCATCTTTGGGCATCTCACTGTAAAAACGTTTTTATCATGCCCAATAATTGTGGTTTTGCTGTTATGTGCATCCCTGTTTTGGTTTGAATCTGTGAGAAAGAGATTTGGAGTGGTAGTGGACATAATTGGCTTGATAAACCTAGTGGGGGGAGATAACTTCTCAAGAAGATCAAGAGGGCTGGCTACTCTTCTATGCACACCTTAGCCACTCTAGATTGGAAGGTATGGCCTGAGGGACTGTGCATTGGTGAAGGGAATACTTCCTTGAGTGGAGTGTGTAGGCATTGTTGGTGCCAATCTAGATAGATCTTGTATAGGTATCCCTGGCTCTGTGCTTGATCTCACTAGCTTAGCAATTTTTTCTTTCCATTTCCTAGCAGCCTGATAAACCCAATTGTAGATTGGCTTGGCTCATCTTGGTGTATGCTTGGCTATGTGTGAGTCTGTTGTTCCCTGATTCCTTGTAGAGATCATGCCCATCTCGGGGGTGGCCGTGTGTTGAGATATCGATGATCACAACTGGCCTATGGTTGGGTGGAACGTTGCAGTTGCATAGCCAGTTGCTTGGGACTACTTTGTTATAAGATAAGTACTCTCTTGTGTTAACTTTGCATTTATTTATTTGATGAATATCTTGAATGTATGATGGATGTGTTATCGAAATTATTTCCGCTGTGTTTTTCTTATAATTATACATTTCATATGTTCTTTTATATTATGTGAATGCTTATTTAAAAGCTCATGGGGTTAGATGCCCAGTTATAGCGTCACGTTCCCTCTATCATGCTGGTATGATGGGAGGGGACATGACAGAAAGTTGTTCCAAGTTTTCATCCCCAAAAGGACAATCTAACCACAACAAGTTTCCAGTTACTGGTTGAGTTGGTGGCTATAAAGCTAGTTTTCTTGTAGATAACCTATCAAATATAATCATCTCTCCATCCCTACATTCGATAAATGCATTGGAAGTAGCCAACCAAGGTCTTCCCATAATAATGGGGTGACCTTTGGAAGGGTCTTTTGGTTCTATGACCATGAAGTCCATGGGATATTCCCATGAAGCTACTGATACAATGATGTCATCTAAGATCCTAGTAGGTTGAACCATAGTTTGATCTGCTAATTCTAGCATTTTTGGGGTAGGATGGAGGAATTGTCCTAAATTAAGAGTTTCTAAAACTATGGTAGTCATCCGGTTAATAGCATCTCCTAGATCAATAAGTGTATTTCCTATGGCGGTGTTATTGATGATAATAGTCACCACAGGATTTCCTGGATTTGAATACTTTGGGATTCTAGGTTGGTTTGCTATGCAATCTGACATTTCTCCTATTACATGAATCGTTGGAGGGTCTTTTTGTTTTCTCCCTGATCTTTTAATATAGAGTTCCTTTATTACTTTACTATAGATTGGGATTATATCCTTAATGGCTTGTAACAAAGGGATCTTGATACAAGTATTTTTCAATTTGTTAATGAATCATACTCTAGATAAGTTGCAGGTTTTTCTATTACCAGACACTCTGGATATGGGGGTGATTTTTCTCCTGTAATTGCTTACTTATGTGAATAGTTGTGTGTTGAAGATTTAGGAATAACCGTATCTTCAAGAATGGCATCATTCAAAACTTTATTAGGTGTGTCTTCTTCTTCATTCTCTTCTCGGATAACAAATGACGACTTGGGTTGATCTTGCAAAACTCTTCCAGACTGCGGTTGAATCTCATGTATTGGTGCGGTCGAAATGGCATATGATGGAAGAGGTAACAACCCAATGTTATTAAGAGCTTGGGTTGGTTTGTTGTTAGGGTTCGGTATCGGTTGTGCAGGTAATATTGTGGGTCTTGGAGGATTCATATTCTGGAAATGGTGAGGTTGATTTGGGATAGGGGGTAGTGAAGGAGGTACAAATCCAGGCAAGAGTTACTGAATATTAGGTGGGTAAGGATAGTTAGGCATAGGTGGAGGTGGTTGAGTATAGGATTGTCCTCTCCATCTGTGTGGCCATTGCTATTGTTGAGCATTCTGAGGAGGGTACTGTGGTGGCCAATTTTTCGAACCTGCAATGTTCCACTGTTGAGGAGGTTGATAAGGATAGTAATAGGGTTGAATTTGTGATGATGGATTTTGATATGATGATTGATCTCTAGGTTTCCAAGGCCTCCTATATGTTTCACCAAAGTTTCCACTCTTATATACATCTTGCAATCTAGGCAACAATGGACAATTATCAGTCAGATGTTCTTCTGTACAAAGGTGACAAACTGAAACATTATTCAATGGACATTCTCGTTGGGGATGTTTAGTTCTACACCTAGGACAAAAAACACTCATTGCCGCACGTTCTTCATCTTGTCTCTTTTTAGCTTGTAATGCATCCAATTGAGAACTCATGGCTCCTAAGATATCTATTTTGAGATTTTCCAATAGGTTTCCCAACTCTACCCTTGTAACTCCACCAGGACCGAATGTGTTCCCTAGCATAAGGTTCTGGAAAGTTTTTTCCACTTTTCTCTTTGCTCCTAGAGTAACTCCTACATAGCTCATAAATATGTGAAAAAGGCTTATGAGAGATGTCTCCTGCTGCCATGAGATTAAGGTTTTCTAAGAATTCTTCTAAGATTCCCTTGAGGAAGAGTGTTCTTACTTCATCCTCCCAAAGATCACTATATTTAGATTTATGTAACACATAGTTAAATCTTTCGAGATAGTCCTCTAGGCTCTCATCTTCAAGTTGTATTTTGAAGATATCATTACAAGAGTCCTTAGGTTTACAATAATCCTGATATTTTTGTAGAAATGCAGTCTTCATGTCTTCCCAAATTCTAATAGTAGATTCTCCTAATCCCATGAACCATCGGAGAGAAGAATCTTTTAATGTGCTAGGAAAGAGTTTTATCTTTTGGCCATCATGTAGGTAGTTATAACTCCTACACAAAATGTCAAATTCGAATAAGAATGTATCCGGATCCTCACTACTCTTCCCATAGAAGGTTGGTAGTGAGGAGGGAGGGATATTTTTCATAGTTACATCTTGTGCAGTTCTGAGATATGGAATCCAAAAGTACCTTCAGTTCTAACCTCTCCTTCTCCTTCATCTTGTCGGACACGATCTTCATTTTCATCCTCCATGAAGATTCGAGCCAAAGACAGAATACCTAGGTGGATCCTTTCTTGGTGAATATGGGATGTCCCAATGTTCTGTTTCAGGAAGAGTATTCTTCTTTTTAGAAGGAGAATTATCAGCTACGTGGGTATCTAATTTTGAAGGTCCTTCTATTGTTGTCTCAATCTGTGAGATGACTATGTTCACATGATTCTCAAAAAGAGTGTCTACTTGTGCAGGATCAACAAAATCTACTAAGTTTGGACCACCTACTATTGAAAACGTAGTGTCTTTGGGTTTTTGCACTAATGGAGGGTTGGAAGGTTATGAAGTTTTATCCTTTGGAGTTTCCTCTTGTCTAAGTTCAGTCTCAATATGAGCTTGAGGTTCCCGTGGAATTTCTTTATGAACATAATTTTCTGATGTCCCTATGGTTTCCCCTAATTGATTTCTAGAAAGGATTTCCTTTAATTTCCAAGTAGGATTATCCCCTTTAGGTGTCTTCCGATACCTTTCTGCTGAGTTAGTAGTTGGGGTGGCACGCCCCCTGTATAGGTTAGTAGTAATTTTAGGGGGATTTTAGTAGGAGGGCTAGTTTTAATAAATCTACCTTTTGAGTCTCTTGACCTATTCATGAAAACAAACTATAACTGAAATAAATTATAACTGCATTACTACTACTGCTGGGTTTTGGGGATGCCTGTTATAACAGATGCGTAGGTTCTTACCTCTCGTCTTACCGCTCACCTGCCACCAGCCTATTTCTAAATCTCAAAGGGAAGAATTCAAAATCTATAACTAAGTTTCAAGAGAGAGGTCTACCTATCTACAACTGAGTTCTATGTATCTACAACTCCCCAGCAACGACACCAAAATGTTGGGTGTGTGAGCTATCTCAAAGAATCACCTAATATTTAATTATCAACCACGGTTGGTAATCTTAGAGTTGTGGCACAATATATGCTGAGGTAGAAGGGACCTAATTTTTGGCTTGACATACCTTAGAAATGTTTAATAAAGAAAAGATTGAAAGATCTTTCAAAATGAAAAACCAAGTCAAACTTCAGAAAGACAACAAATGAATTAACTAGGCCTAGCTAAACCAACATATCAAAATAGTATCAAGTCATACTACTCTATTCTATGATTAAACAAATGGGAAAAGAACAAATACTGATCAATAAGCAAACTACTTCTTAGAAAATGGAAACTACTTGACTCAAAACAGAACCTACAAACTACATAATGAATTCAACAACTACTTTTATGTACTTAGTTAATATTTCAGGACTACACTAAACTACCTAATTCCATTCTCCTTGGGGGTTTTGAGGAAGTGTATCAAATGTAATAGGAATAGGGGTGAATGTATCAAAGTGGCTTTCAAATGTGACAAGGAAACAAAATGGTACTAAATCTAGTTTAACTTCTACAAATAAATGTAAACTAAAGATTGTCCAACTACAATTAACTTTAAACATGATAACCTACCTCCTATCCGTAAGCAATTGACTTGGAACTAATGAAGTCTAGAAGCAGGTAGAAAACTTAATAAAGATATTTTACTTCTGAACCAAACCCTATTTATGAATATATTCATTATTGGTACGAATGGGTAAACTAATCCTATGCTTAACAAAGAAGTTGGAGAATGAAATTACTAAACCTAATCTAATATTAATCTTAATGATATATGATAAACTACACTAAGAATGAAACTGATAAGTGTTGTAGCAGTAAAGCATTAATGAACCAGATATAAAAGAAACATAGCCTGTAAAGAAACTAAGCAAGGTTGAGGAAAGATAGAATGAAAACTAAGGATGATAAAAAACTCAACTAAAACGCTAAGTGGTGTAAGGAAAGATCTTAATTATATCTAAGGAGGCTAATTAAAAGCAAGAAATATCATAGTTCAAATACCTAAGAAACTGGACTCTAAATAAGCATAAAAACAATGCATGAAGTATACAAATCCGAATGACGATCTCTATGACTGTCCGAATGACAGTCCGAATGATAGTCCAGATGGAGGAAAAATGATTAAACTAAGGAAAGAAGCAGTTGGGATGATCTTAATTGTCAGCTGACTGATGCATATGAACCTACAGTGCAAGGAAGCAATGAATAGAGTATTCAGAGGCTAAGATAACAAGAAGTAACCTATTCTAATAATTTTCTAAGGAATAAACTATTTCTGAGGTGTGAGGAAAACAAAACTGAGATAAACGAAACTTACCTACCGCTACAGGAAATAAATTAACAGGACTAATTCTAACTATGACTAAACTTGGAATGTGAAGCTAACTAAACTCTAGGTATTTGTAATTAACCAGGACTAAGAGTAGATTAATGAACTAAACAATTTAAGCAAACTCAGCAAACTAAACATGACTAAGAAAACTAAGCAAACTAAGCATGACCGGTCACCGATTACTATTATGGAAATATCATAAATATGAACAGAAAATTAAGCATACAGATCATAAAATAGAAGTGTCATTTACATAAGCAGAAAACAACATATATTACAAGATAGAAATATAATATACAAAATAAATACATGAATTAAATGAAATACACAACTTATCTACAGAAGACAAAGACAAATTATATATAGAGATGGAACACCACTGGTTGTTGAGGGGCCCTTCTTAGCAATCAGAGGTTGCGCCTTAATCAATCAATCACCACGCACGCTACTGAGCTTTCATAAAACTAGAATGGAGATATATTAATTTAAAAATAGATTTATAGTGTTACTTGCAGCTGAAAAGACTGGAAAAACTTCAAAGCTAAGAGACTAACTCGTCTCAGTTACAAAGGCGTCTATACATACAGAGTTACAAATGGGGGAGCAAGTCTACCCTTTAGTGGTCGACTGCTCTAATAATAGGAATTCTTATTCCAAAAATAGTTTTGCGTAGTAGCTCACGACAACTCATGGCCAAGGAACGGCCCCATAACAATTCGTGACAGGGCACAGAGCATCTACTAGGTTCCACGACGTTGGTTTCCTTCACGCAGTCGTTGAGACGTTTGATCTTCCTTTGACATGGCAACAAGATGTGTTGTCGAGTTGAGCGTGTAGGAAAAAAAATATTCTAGAACATTAGCTCACACACCATAGGGGCCACGTCCTAAACAGAATCCATGTGATAGTTTCCATTCTAACGGCTCGGGAACATCTCAACCAACGATCTCGCGGGTTGAATGCAGGTCTAAACGGCAGGCTGAATGTTTACACTGTGAATATGCGTCTGAATGGAGGTTCGTTTGAGATCCATAACCTATAATGAAATATATTTTCTAAGCAAGCCAAGAAATATTAAATAAACATCAATAAATCACAGAATGATGATTTTTACCCAAAATTCATGTGATATGTGAATATGCGCATACCTGATCTGTTTGACGGTCTGAATGGCAAGCAGAATGACTTATTACATAAAAAATGGTGAAAGTAATGCCAATCAGAGCGTGTTTGATGTTCAAAAATAGTGACAAAAATGGACACCAACAGAAGAAAATGAATAAACCATTCAGGAAGAAACTGAGATGATAGACTGCAAGAATATTGTGCCACTAAAGGGATTGTACTCACCCATAACTGTTGAATGCTGTAAGTGTAACATGGTTGGGAATACTAGAAAGTTATGCAATAATATAGTCTGTTGCAAGTGCAATAAAATTGGTTACAAAGCTCATAATTGTGGAAATTCAAAGAAATTCAACAAATGTTGGAAGAATAAAACATGAAAGACAAATGAGGAATCTCATCTTATTTTTTACAAAAGAAGGAATCTCCTGCAAATCAAGAGAAAGAACAATGTAGAATTATTTGGAGAAGGAATTCTATAGATAAAGGTAATAGCTTGATTTTATGTGGAGTTAGTAAAGAAATGACTGAAAATATGACTAATTCCTTTGTACTGAATGGAAAATTTGGAGAACTTGGGAGACCAATATATCTCAACTCCAACACAAGATTAATCTACATACAGATGGACCTATCGCACAAAAAATATTGTGTGCAAAAACAAACTGCAACAAAAGGTGATAATTAATGACCAATGAAGTAGTTGTAGTAGTGGTGACCAATTAAGAAGCGACATCAGTAGTTAGTTCCAGAAGATGGTTAATTGAATTTGGACAAGATCAATAAAAATATTGTGAAAATTGTAACATTCTAGTTTTAAAAAATAGACCAAAACTAGGTGAATCTACAAATAATGGAAATCATTAATGACAGAGGAAATTCACCGAACCCCTTATAAGCCTATATCTAGAGCAAGCAATTGTGAGTGAAAGTTAAAGCTTAGAATTCATGGCACCCAAGAGACAATGCAGCACAAAGAATCCATCCGTAAATGTGCAAGGGGAATTTGCACAAACACCAGGTGTCTCTTCATCAAACTTCGTCAAGATCTGCCGTGACTACATTAGTCCAGAAACTCACTATGGCACCTATGAAATTTCCCAATGTTGAATTAAAATATATACCAACACAAAAGGCTTCAGAAGGTGTGATAGTTGAATAAAATTTGTTAAGTCAACTGTACAAGTTCCATTTTGCAGATCATGACATTACTGATGATGAACAATTTCCAGAACTGGTTATGGACAACTACATGGACATGAGGGTTATCCTAGATCCTAGGGAACCAATTTTAATTTTGAGAATTATATGGTACTGATACCATGTATGAATTCAACAAGCCAAGAATATTGAAACAAAAATGTCCCCACTAAAAGATTGCTCAAAGATTTGCATAATTTAGAAGAAAAACTAAGCAGAAATATGTGAGATTGAACACAATTAATGTCAATTCCATGATTAAATTATTTAAAAATAAGAGTACAATAAATAATACATCTCAATAGAGAAAGTAGAATTCCTATAAGGCAAGTTGAAAAGCTCACAAAAGGCATACTTACTAAAATCTAAAAAAACCCCTAGGTGGAAAAAACACTTCCAAATCAGTCTAAAGGATCACAAATTAGATAAATATGGTATGGAATCTAGTGAGTGATGAAAATTTAATGTCATGATGACTTTTGGAGAGAATAAAAGCAAGGAGGGATATTTGGCCATGTAAAGGAAGTTTCCTAGTCAAACTAACTTTTACCTTATCCACTAGAAAGTAGAAAAAGGAGGATAAAGTTGTCTAAAGCAGGAAAGTGCACTTCTAATCCAGGAATATCAAGAAATAAGATAGAATCTAAAAATATCTTATCTATATTCTATCCAAGTGCGCCCTAGTGACTCATGATGGCATGTGGTGGCACTAGAAATCAACATTAGGCCAACTACCTAGTGTAAACCTTGCAAATTAATAAAAAATGATTAATGTATTTTATACTAATTCTAAAGTGGGATTTTAATGTTCCAACACCCCCCCTTAATCCTGAAAGAGAGTGAGTAAATTATTTGTAGGCCCAAGCAATAAGGAATATGGTCACCCATTACAATTGTTATGCCCATGTAATTGAGGAAACATGGAAAACCTCATGGCAATAAAAACCTCCCTAAAAAAAAGGACATGTGCACACCAAAAATTGTTGTTACTGCTCCACACTCAAGTTGATGTGAACTTGATCATATTTCTGGAGGTATCTTCCTCTTGGGAAGAAGAGAAAGCTGCTCAACTAGCTGAGGTACAGAGGCAAATGCATAATGAACAATGTAGCCATGTAGGGTAGCTCCAAACCACTGATGTAAGAGAAGAAGTGGCTGCTCATCAAACTTGAAAATCAGATTGATATCACGTCCAAATGAGGCTTGCGATGCTAGAGAAATCAGCTTCAAACAATTAGAAGTAAAACCACCTCCAAGCAAATCTAAATTGTCTTGAAACTTTGAACTAGAAAAGGATGTAGCAGCTCTAAGAGTGATGAACAGAGGTTCCAAAATATATTTGGAAATGAAATCTGATCTAAAATAAGATCCAAAATAGGTGCCATCGGGTCCAAAAGTGAGTAGCAAGAGTTCACAATGTTCCAAGTCAATGGCAGTGTCTCCACCTTCAATAGAATAATGAGGGAGTGAGCTAGTCTCCTTAGAGGAATGAGCATAAGGATTCAGATCAGAAATAGAGAGTGCATGTGTAGAAATATCAGAGAATGATACAACCTTCAAAACATCCAAATGATCATCATAGTGTTCACCATCTTCATGATAAATGAGCACAGGCTAAAAAAACTAGTAGTGTATCCTAAAAATCAGCTTTATAAGATTGATAGGAGATCAATGTGTGAATAAAATCATATTCAACATACGAAGGTCAAATGTATGATTCATGTGAATCAGATTCATAAGAATGAGAGAAATCAGATCTGATTTCAACTTCAAGAGAAACAAAAGAAAGATGATCAATTCAAACTGGATTAGTTGTTGAATTTTCTGCCATTTTTTCTTCTTCTTTCACAACTTCAACATAGAAACTTGAGGTAAAGACATTAGTGACTTCAATGAGCATATTTTAGGAGGTATCTATGATGTATTTTCTCTCCATATGTATCATATATTCCTCATATATAATATTTCCAAATTCTCTATCCAATTTGGTCCAGAGATCACTTGGGTATTCAACTTCATCAATGATGTAGCGCATTCTAGGAGGATTTCCAAACACATTGCTCCAAAATTTCTATCACATTCACTGTACCAAATTTTCTTCTCTTCATTGGATGTAGGTTCTCTCACAGATCCAATTAACACATCAAATAGATCATGGATTTCAAGATATGCAACCATCATCAATTTACATTCAGAATAGTTGAATGGTGACAGAGGAGGAACTGAATTCGAATCCATGAAGTTGTACCTGCAAAACAAAATTTGAAACTTATATTGGAAGAGGCATCTAAATATAAGCTATGAGATCCTTGAGATATGATACCATGTGATAATTCTATGGTACTAATACCATGTATGAATTCAACAAGCCAAGAATCTTGAAACAGAGAAGTCTTCACTAAAAGATTGCTCAAAGATTTGCATAATTGAGAAGAAAAACTAAGGAGAAATATGTGATACTTAACACAATTAATGTCAATTCCATGATTATATTATTGAGAAATAAGAGTACAATAAATAATACATATCAGGAGATAAAATAGAATTCGTAGAAGGCAAGTTGAAAAGCTCACAAAAGGAAGGCTTACTAAAAGCTAAAAAAACCCCTAGGTGGAAAAAACACTTTCCAAATCAGTCTAAAGGCTCACGAATTAGATAAATATGTTATGGTATATAGTGAGTGATTAAAATGGAATGTTATGATGACTTTTGGAGAGAATAAAATCAAGGAGGGCGAGTTGGCCATGTAAAGACAGTTTCCTAGTCAAACTAGCTTTACCTTATCAACTAGAAAGCAAAAAAAGCAGGATAAAGCTATCTAAAGTAGGAAAGTGCACTTATAAGCTAGGAACAGTAAGAAACCATACATAATCAGACAATATATTATTCATAATATATCCAAGTTCTCCCTAGTGAATCATGATGGCATGTGGTAGCTCTAGAAGTCAAAATTAGGCCAACTACCTAGTCTAAACCTAGGAAATTAATAAAAAATGATTAATGTATTTTATCCTAAATCTAAAGTGGTTTTTAATGTTCCAACATTAATGGAAATTCATAAATGGGAAAATGGATTTATGAAACTAGGGATACTGAACTTGTTGGAGATACCTCACTTTGGAAGGTCCCCACAGGTTAAAATGTGTGCAAAAATGCTGCTACTGCAAGGGCATGGTGGGTTCCTCTGGCTGACCAAGTCCATATCCATTGACGCAAAGATTATTGAACAAATAAAAGAGCTATTAGCAATATGATAAGACACATGTCATCTTCTATATAGAAGACAAGAGAAATCCCTTGCAAAGAATATGGCTGAAAAGTATGGAACCCAATGGGCCAACAAAGGGTATAAAATCACATAGATAAAGGACAAGGATATGAGATTTGAAATACAGATACTGGCATGTAATTTATTTTGAAATATTCGCCAAGACCAATTATTAGCAGCAATCATTGTAGCCACAGAATAATGTGTGGAAGGAGTGCAGATGAACTTGTCATCATTTTGGACAAACAAATTTTGGGAGGACAACAAGGAAATGCAAGAAAAAGGTACACCCTTCCATTATACTTGGTTTTTGATGTGTATTGCGATGGTAGGATGGAAGGAACCAAAATAGATTCAATTATTTGACATAGATAGGTGAGTCCATTCAAGGTCTACATGCTAAAGTCAAAGAATTTTCAGCAAGACAACAAACAGGAACACCTCTAGAGGTCAAAGAAGAACGTGAAAACATGTTAGAGAGAATAAACATTGCAATAGAAAATATCAGGACCTTGGAGTTAAAATGTACAGAGTTTGCATGAAGAAATTGCTCAACTTATATGGGAAAAGATGGTCGTAGATGAGAAGTTGAAGGAAGTGGATCAAAAGCTACAGGTTGTGCAAGAACTGAAACAAAGTATGCGTGATAGCTTAACTTGCTTACCAACTATTGATAATATGATCAAAATGGTATAGTAAAAACAACAAAAACAAGAAGTAGGAAGGATTTGGCATGAATGAAAAATGATAGTTAACATGCTTGAAAATTTACAAGAAGTAGCCATTAGCATCACTGAACTTTTCCCACAATTACAAGGGAAAATCAGAGAAGCAATTTATGAATGATTAGAAACTTTGAAGTCATCTTCTAATGAGCAGGTGGAAGTAAGCATCTCAGCCAAAGAAGGAGAAATGAAAGAAAAGGTTATAGCTACAAAGGAAAATCTGCAGAAGTTTGAAACTACAGTTCAATTAGAAACGTGAGAAACAAATATTACTCCTTAATATAGGAATGAAGCATGAACCCATGGAGATTAATAGAAAAAAACAACAACATAAGTGCAGAAGAGAACTTGAAAGTGTGCATGGTAAGCACCTCTTTGCAATTGATTTCAAAGTGGGAGAAATACCATGCAACATTTATCAATGACAGAGAACTATGCAGAAATTAAAAAAAATAGAGAAGTACTGATTAGAAGTTGCGCAGAAGAACATAGGTTCAAATAGGCAAGGGAATAGGGGTATTACACACAAGGGGAGTATTGTGTTATCTTCAAACAGAACAAAGGAATTCATGATCAGGAGGATCACCGCAAATTCATAAAGTGTTGACATCAATGCCAAAGGGGGATATTGTTGGAATTTGGTTGTCATTGATATCAAAAAGGACTTAGTATCCATGTGCCAGTTTGAATAAGTATATAAAATCTAGTTTGAAAAAGTACATAAGGTACATGCATAAATACCTAATCCATCTAGTAGTGGTACTTCAAATATCATTTCAAATAGGTGGTTGGACAAGTCTTGTACTAGTGCAAGAGTCTCAGAAGTAAGATATGATTGGACATGTAAGCAAGTATCAAAAGTGCGCAAGACCCACTGAATGGAAGAAATATACAAGTCTCTGAAGCACGCAAGACTCTTGGAAGGAAGAGGTGGTTGGACACGTAAAGTGTGCAAGACCCACCAAGTGATGGTACTTCAAGGCTGGAAGACCCCACAAGTAGTGGTTCCCAAGTGCGCAAGTCCTACTAAGCTAAGGACCTAGTGTGCGGAAGACCCACAAGGCATGATACCTTTGTTGCACAAATCAAGATAAGTGGCAAATGTGTAAGTAAGCTTAACCGTGGAGAAATAAACAAGGGATGTTAGTATTCAAATTCTAGACACATGATCTACACAAGTCGAGTATGAATATGAAGCCAAGTTGGTGAGTAAATGTAAGCTTGAAGATGAATAATGGATAGTATTTTGACTTGCTAAGCTTTGACTTATTAGGGTATCAATGGCTCATTGATCTAGAACAACATAATCTATTACAGATACATATGCACAAGGACATAAATGCATCACAACAGATGATGCGGAGGAGGATGTGGTTTATCTAAGCTATATGCACAAGGATTGAATAACAACACAACAAATGATGCACATGATGATATAGTATATAGGACAAGTGCAAAAGAAAAAAAAGATTGTATCACAGATGGTACATAGGAGGTCACTGTGTATATGAAAAATTGCACAATAATCAAACAATAGTACAATAGACAATGCACAACATCAGTTGAATATGTAGTTTCACATAAACATAAAAGTATTCTAAACATCACGTATATTGAAGTAATTATAAAGTATGAGAACTAGTGTGCAACTTACTATTGCAGTGACGTGAAGAGTATGATGATAAAGAATAGAAGTTATGAAGAACAAAATATATAGCATGTGCACACGAAGGAATGTATTGTAGTAAATATGAAGAGTGCAAAAATCAATATAAAGTAAGATGAATATTCTATAGTCATATCAGGGTGGAAGGAAAGGGAAAGGAACGGGTAGTCGGTGCTTCCTTCAGGTTGGAGCCTGCAAATCCAAGGGTTATGTGTGTCATTCCAATTGGTAGTAGTAAATAAAGGAGTTCGTGCTTCCTTTAGGTTGAATCCTGCAAATCAAGGGTTGAATCCTCCTTCCATTCGGTGCTGGAGAATATTGGATGTTGGTGCTTCCCATGAATGTAATCTTTATTGTATAAGAAAGAATTCCGTGGTTTTCTCCCAATTGGTTTTCCATGTCAAATATTTGTGTTCTGTGTTTTTCATGTGTTGATGAATGATATTGTTTATGGTGAATTCATAATCTAAATACACTTTGAATTTGGTAAAAGTGAAAATTGCTCATAACTATGCATAATATTGATTCACCATCGCTCTTAGTATTAATAATATTTCCAACATAATAGAATGACAATGATAGAATTAAATACAATTGGAAATTAGTTGGATCCAACAATTTTTTTTATTATCCCCCTTTTTGTTATATAAAGACAATCGAAGCCCATAATTAAAGGTTGGTAGTTTTTTTAGAGGGCCTCTGAGGAACTATTGAGGCAGTTGTACCATTTTTGTATGCATGATTTGTTTCAAAGATTGATATTTTTATGTGTATCAGAGATGTTTTCCTCCTATTTAATTCCTCCATTTATTTCCAAATCTAATTCTATAATATGTGTCAAATTTTCTTTGGGATAATTAAATCTCAAGCAACATATTTGCACTATATTTTTATTGATGGTACAAATGTATGGTTGAGTGGTCAAGTGAATCTAATATTTCATGTTATGACCTCTATTTCCTTTTGTGATGTTAATGTGATTGAATAGTAATTGATGTCTTCTTTTACTATTCAGTGGGTGTATGTCCATGTTGTCATTGATCTAGTAACAAACATCAATAATAGTTTACACTATGTATAGACTACTGAATTCCTTTTAAAATCTCATTACTTTTACTTCCATTGAAATGTATGATATTATGCTCAAGGAAACTCATATACTTCCTTTTGTTCCATCTTCTAAACTCATTTTCACATATACTTGAATTGCTGAATGCACACCATTAAATTCCTCTAAAATAAACTTGTGTATCCAAGATAGTCCAATAATGTTCACCTGCAAGCATTAGAGAGATTTTGAGGTCAAAAAAGGGCCTCCTAAGAGATGTACTACAAAAATATGAGATATATTAAAATATTATGAATTGGGGGTTTTATGGGGTAGATATATATGACAAGTCACCTCCCACACTATTTTCTATGCACAATATAAATAACCATGGTTGAGTTACTTTTCAAAATTCACTAGAAATAAAATTAATAAAATAAGTCTACATTGATGTGACTAAGATTCATTGTAAATTCCCAAAAATGTATTGTCCTTTAACATTTATTTGTCTTGAACTTGCAAATGAAATTAAATAATAAAAAACATTTTTAAGAGCTTTTTTTAAAATTTTATGTTGACTTTTTATATTTAGTACTTTTCTCATGAATTTAATAATGCAATTTAATTGAGAATTTATTTACATGTAAAATGTCAATAATATTATGATAATCCCATTGCATTATTATTATTATTATTATTATTTATTAAATTTATTATTATTCTTTATTAGTTTAACATTATGTTATTAAATAGAATGGAGTGAATATATAATTTAAAATTAAAAACATAAAAATGACAATATATTATTTTATAAAAAAATGTGAAAGGACTTTCTTTATGAATTAAGAGTACTTCACTTGAAAATGACAATAATATTATTTTATATGAAAGTGTGAAAAGACATTCATTATGAGTACTTTACTTGAAAATGACAATAATATTATTTTATGAAAAGACTATCATTATGAGTACTTTACTTTATGACTTAAAAGTACTTACACCACTACCTTGGTTAACTATGTGTTTTCATCCACCATAGAAAATTTGACAAATAAGTATTCTTAACTCATGCAATGCCACCTCACCAAGGGGGATGATGTCATCTACTAGAATGTGATTGGTTGTATTTTATAGTACATTTTCTTTGTTTTGAGGCCCTTTTTTGACCTCAAAATTTCTCTAATGCTAATTTAAAAAAAAATAAAAATTACGTCTCAGTCCAATATATCAAGCTCTAAATATTTAATAATTGAGCATTCATCATTCCTTGACATGTCCTAGTCCCATCCTAGAAAATATTAGGGGACAATAGATTAGAACAACAATTTGGATGCATGTGTGGGATTCCCAGTAAAGTTATCCATAATGTAGTGTAATTCTTATTATAACCAAGCTTATGCATTATGGATTTTTATCTAATAATTCTTTTTCGACAATTCAATTTTTTCAGTAGTGCAATTCCTTTCTAGTATTTAGATTCTCTTTCAATCCACACATGAACCTTTAATGCACACTGGGTTTTGCACATGTTCCTTCAATGCAAATTTGATGCTCAATTAAATGCCGCATGTTCTCCCATCTCATCCCTTCAATTAACATCTGTATCCTTTCAATGCACATATGAAGGACTACTAAAGTTTTTAAGTAGTGCAATCTCAGCTCTGCCTCTATCCACCTCTGCCTCTGTATCAATTTCTATTATATTTTTAGTTCGTAGATGCACGTCCTTCGAAATAGAATTTATGTTCCCGAGACAAAAATTTGCAGCAGAGAGAGTCAACACTAAAATTCCATTCACTACAATTCAATCTGCAATTAATAGTCCCATAGCTTATTCTTCAAGTATGTTATGTTATTGGTTGTAGTTACATTGGAGCATAGTCCATTTGATAAAACAAAATCGAAATGTAATTAGAAAGCAACATCTTTCAATTCATTTAAATTCCATAGCTATGGATGGAAGCCTTTGTTTCCATTTCATTTAGATTTGTAGGCACTTGTCTACCACACATGGTATATCATCATCATCAGTTGGTCCTCCAACATAAAAATATCCTCCATGTTGTCCCTCAAGTTGTACCTTGAATATATTTGGTATTTATTTGATTTGACATGCTAGCTATAAATTGAAATAACATAAACAAGGGATTTAGTCAAAATACAAATGCCAAGGAGGGTTGTGGAGATAACACTATCTCTACGCCACTTTAGCTTGATGATCCAATCCTTAGACCAAGGGAGGGAACCCTGAAAAATGGAAGGTATAAATCATAATTTGACGCCCTAGGTACCTTGAAGATATACTTTGCAATAACTTGAATGGACTTATGGCTAAAATATGAAGTGCATGGGGAAGATATTAGCTATGAAAAAGGATGTGAGTCTTTAATTTAAGGGGGAGGCACAAGTATCCCACAAGAAGGAAAAATTCAAAATAAGAACAGCTAAGGTGCCTTAATTATACCCCAATTCTATGAAGGAAAAAAACAACATTAAATACATTCAACAATAAAGCATTGATTTCTTTCCATTAATATACATTCAATAAGCCATTGAAAATCATACAGGCATAGTAAAGTTCATATCCATATGATTTTAGGTACATAGATAAATACATTTCATACTATCTAAAATGGACATTAAACAACATAAAATAAACTTTTAATTCAAACACCAATGGAAAATTGCCTCGATCCTGGTTTCAAAGCACAACATATTTATTTCATAGATACAATAGTGAATACATCAGGGGGGATTGGTTCATCTCTTCCCTGGTCCCATTGTCTTTTTTATCAATAGAAAATTTCTCTGATCCTATACTATGAAGAAAGAGAAATGACTAATGTTGCAGATCCTAGCAACTTTTTTCATCTCCCAAAATCGTAAGAAATGAATGAACCTCCCTTTGCACTTCTTCTCATTTAGGTTAAATATGATCTTCCTTAATGATGTCGACTATGCCCTTTGAGAGTTGCTACGAGGTGTTATCTTGCTTATGGAATCTGCATATTTCCGTTGAGGTGTCGTAACTGATTTTGTGTACAACTCACCCATGAGTATGTGTTATTTGTCGAACTTATTTTTTATTCACCTCTCTTTATCAGGTATTTGAAGGATGAAATTGATTCTAGTATTGAAAATCATCAGTGTGCCTTGTCCGGTATTGAACAACATCAGTGAGTAATTTTTTTTAGTATGACACTAAAGGAAATTACCTGATGTTATGCTACAAAAATTCATTTTCAAAAAGGACTACATCCCACCTTGTAAAGGTGTAGTATGAAATATACTCAGCAAATGAGGCCTAGCATTTTTCGCCTCCCCCCATAGGGATACAATGTAGTTATCATATTTTAGTTTATGTGCTTGACGAGATACCAAACCCTCCAAGGTACTCTTCCAAACACCAAGGAGACTAAGAAACAAAGAGAAATCAAGCATGTTGACATCAATCAATTCAACAGGATCATCCAAGCTTGCAAATAATCACTCTCTCAGGCATCCATCAAATCAACAGTAGAAGAAAGGGGTGTTACAGAGTGAAATGTGGCAAGCGCATCAAAGGATAGCTTCACTGACTGAACATCTTTATTCCTTTCAATATTTATTCAACGCGGGCTTTGAAACTCCGGCCAAAACCTGAAATTTGCAATGTCCATTCAATATGAGTAGTGGTTTTAAATGATAAATGAGTTGTTATGCATAGAAGAAACCGGAACTAGTCTTATGGGGGACAACATCTCATACAACAAAAAGGGAAAAAAACCCAGGGATAGCAGGACTATTTGCATGACCATCGATGGGTGAGGCGTGAGATGATGATCAATGTGGTGAGCAAGGCAATGAAACTATAAATGGTTAAGAAGGATACATGTCCATATATATATATATATATATATATATATATATATATAATGATAGTGAGATGGCCATAATCATGTCATGGATTACACATGAAACGAATAGTCGAGGATTTGGCTACTAAGTTAGGATTTTCATTATGACAACTCGTATAAGCAGGTGTATGACGAGGTTTGGATTTATACATGTAAGTGGGGGTAAATGAAGAATAAGGGGTCAAATGGAGGAGATGAATTGGATATGAATGTGAGGTGAAGTTGATTTGGTATATTTTTTCAATATTGACACACAAGATGATTTGGGGTGACTACGGTTTCACACGTATGATCAACTCTTAATCGCCCGAATCAATTATAATTTCACAAGATAGTAGAAATACTATATTGTGTGGATGGACCAGATAGTTTTTGGAGAATTTACTAGTTATTCCTTTTGTTATTTACACCCCGTGAATGACCGAAATATTTATGGAGGATTTGCAATATTCAATCGTGACCATTGGCGACTGATTTATTCTTCATTTTCAGATACAACTCTCACAATGTAATAGTTTTGCTTGAACCTGTCTCTAGAATTTTCTATTAATATCCTTCCAATGCTTCAAATCAACCTCAATAATGAAATTTTTTTTTTCAAATAATCATGGAACCTTGAGGGTGGGGGGGGCTAGGCCATCCTCTCTCCTGAATTTAATTTAAATTATCGAGACTAAAATGCTCGGCTCACACCAACCTTTAAAATAGATAAGGGAACCAATCCTTCTTAATTTTTCAGGCACCAACCTGTTAAGTAGATGAGGACACCAATCCTCTTGATAGTTAAATAGTATCTAAGAATGCTTCAACTCTATCCTCAAATCTTGGAAATATGCAATTCAAATTTTTCCTCTAATTGTATTCAATTTATGTTTGATCAGTCTGAATCTGTACTTGTACTGTCACAAATCTATCCTTAAAAAGTATTCAAAAATAGCCCTTACATCCCTATTTATTTTTTTTGCTATTTCATGATGCTAATAAACTTTGATTCAATTCATTCCACAAAATTCTATCTTCCAAGAGCCCTTAGCCAAACTAAAATTTGTCCAAAGTCAACCACAATTTCATTATTTTAAACAATACTCAAACTTTGAAATTAGTCCTCCAAGACAACACTTTAATTATGCAATATAAATCCCTAAACTGAGGCTATGCTTCATCATCTCAATGCCACATTAGCCGTACTTCAGTAGCTCTGTCATATTAGTTGTACCACGTCAGCTCTACCATATTGATATCAATGAAAACACTTTAACAACTTTTCCACCTCTCATTCATCCCCACGACCTTGATTGTATGATGGAACATGCTCGATCTCATATCGTATTATATAAATATCAAGAATACTGAGCACAAGAAGGGTCATCCACCCCTTCCTTTATTGGATCGAGAGTAGTGAGGTTCTCTATAGCCCAGTATGGGGGAGATCTTGTAACATGTAATGCATAACATTGTGTAACATTATGTAACATGTCATTCCCATTAAAAAATAAACAAAAATGCAAATGATGTCGGCTTGAAAAAAAAAATTAAATTATATTGATTTGATCTTAAACTTAGATATATTAAGCATGGAATCAAATATATTGAAGTGTAAATTTTCTCTTAATGTGTAAAAAATTTACATATCAAGAAATTGGATCCCTCTCGGTGCTTGATCGATCCGAGTTTGAGATGGATCTATGCTGGAAATTAAAATGTAAAGAATATTGAACCTACCAATTCCTCTATTTTAGATATATCAAGATTGGTGAACACAAGAAGGTACAATCGACCCTTCCTGTATTATAGAAATATCAAGATTAGTCAACACAAGAAGGGTTGGCCACCCCTTCTTATATCTTGAAAATATAAATAATGGCAAGGAGAAGAAGGATCGACCTACCATTGTTGTGATCACATCTATTCCAGTTATATCTATGATACAAGAATGGTCATCTCTCCTTTCCTATATTAGAGAAATATTAATAATAGTGAACACCAAAATATTTGACCACCCATTCCTTTATTAAAGAAATATAAAGAATATTGAACCCACGAAGTATCAACAGCCCCTTCCTAGATAAATGCAGATACATTGACAATATTGAATACAAGAAGGAACAGTTGCCACTTCCTATATTATATAAATATCAAGAATAGTGAACACAAGAAGGGTCAACCAACCCTTCCTTTATGATAGAAATATAAAGAATAATGAACCTACGAATGGTCGGCTAACCCTTTTTGTATTGTATATATATTAATAATAGTTAATAGAAGAAGGAATGGTTTTCCCTTCTTGTATTATAGAAACATCAAGAATAGTGAACACAATAAGAGTTAGCCACCCCTTCCTTTATGTAGAAATATAAATAATATTGAGCCTAGAAAGGGTCTGCCGACCCTTCCTGTATTTTAGATATATTGAAGATTGTGAACACAAGAAGGGTTGACTACAAAACTACAAAGGGTCATCCGACCCTTCCTGTATTGTAGATATATTGAGAATAGTGAACATTAGAAGGAATGAATGTCCCTTCCTATAGTATAAAAATATCAAGAATAGTGAACACAAGAAGAGTCGACCACCCTTTCCTTTATGATAGAAATATAAGGAATATTGAATCTAGGAATCATCGGTTGACCCTTCCTGTATTTTAGATATATTTAGGATAATGAACACAACAAGGGTCGACCGCCCCTTCCTTTATGGTAGAAATATAAATAATATTGAACCTATGAGGGGTCGACTGACCCTTCCTGTATTGTAGATATATTGAGAATAGTGAACAAAAGAAGGAAAGGTTGTCGCTTCCTATATTATAGAAATATCAAGAATAGTAAAGGCAAGAAGGGTTATCCACCCACTACTTAATGATATAAATATAAAGAATATTGAACATATTAAAGGTCATTTGAATGTTCTTGCATTTTAGATATATTGAGGAAAGTGAACACAAGAAGGAATGGATGACCCTTCCTATATTATCAAAATATCAAGAATAGTGAACAAAAGAAAGGTCATCCACCCCTTCCTTTATGATATAAATATAGAGAATATTGAACCTAGGAAGGGTCAAAAGACCCTTTCTGTATTTTAGATATATCAAAGATAGTGAACGCAAGAAGGGTCAGTCGCCCCTTCCTTTATGATAGAACTATAAAGAATATTGAACATACAAAGGATCTACTAGCCCTTCCCGTATTGTAAATATATCAAGGATAGTGAAAAAAATAAGGAATGGAAGACCCTTCCTCCATTATGGAAATATGAATAATAGTCAACACAAGAAGGGTCAACCACCCCTTAATTTATGATAAAAATATAAAGTATATTGAATCTAGGAAGGGTCGACCGAACCTTCCTGTAGTTTAGATATATCAAGGATATTGAACACAAGAAGGGTTGGTTTCCCCTTTCTCTATGATAGAAATATAAATAATATTGAACCTACGAAGGGTCGGTTGACTCTTCCTATATTGTAGATATATCAAGAATAGTGAACACAAGAAGGTTCAACCACCCCTAGTTCCTTTAATAAGGATAGTAATATAAACAATATTGAACCTAGGAAGGGTCAGTCAACCCTTCCTATATTTTAGATATATTCGCATCAACATTTTCATCAAAACATATAATGGATAGAAACTAATTGACAGCTATAAACATTGTATGTAGATTCTTCTATTAACCATAAAATGTTTACTATACTGCAGGTAAAATATGTCTTTGTTTGTGACCCTTAGTCAATTCAAATAATTTTTCGATTCTTGATTTGTTAAAATATCACAACCTTGGTTTATTCAAATCTCCATGGTATGTTGATATGGATGAACCATATAATTTTCACCTAGATTTATACTTCTTCTGCTTTGATGAGGAAGGATTTCCAACTTGAGTTGGAATATTGACATTTGTAGATGCCATTACTGATGAATTATTACATGTTCAATTTGAAGTGATCAATCCAAATATGTGCTTCCTCCTACAGTTTGATCTTCAGGTTTCTAATTTTCAACCAAATCTAATGAAAAGTGGTCCAGATTCGGATTTGGTTTCCTGTGCAATGCAAGAATGGGTTTTTCCCTCATGTGATCGTTGTAATCAATCTGGAATAAATACCACGACATATTTGAAGAAAGGAATTATCTCAATATTGAAGAACATAATGTTGGTAGGGAATACCTCATCTGTATTGCATTACATGAATATTCAAAAAAAGAATCTAACAAATTTTGATCATGAAAAAGTTCTTGTATACCTTTGAATATCCTTTATTAACAATCTTGAGAAAGATAAGATCAAATATTCTTTCAAGGCACTCAAATCAAGTCCTTCTAAATTGATGTCGTGGAAATCCAATAAGAGCTTCGATAACTCAAAAGACATTCAAGAAGAATATATCACATACTTTTTATTCAATGATAAAAATTTCTATTGATGTAATAAGATGTGTTATACTTCCTCTGCATATGCAATATCGAAAGGTATATGATGATTTCATGGAAAAGGATGCCTTTATCCCTTGTCACAATTTTTACAACAACATTGAGAGATGTTGTTATTTTTCTTTTCGATACTATGACTGAGGAGGGATATGTTCCTAGAACTGAAGAACAAATCAATTTTCCTACATTGAAGTTATATATATTGGATGAACAACATAATATATTGATGTAGAAAAAATAATTGAAAATGATAAATATCAACCAATCCATTCAAGATATTGTCATCGGATAGCTTGTCTTTTACATAAAGATGTTCCTCAAAACAATATCAACAAATTACGCAAACAACAAAATTTTCCAAACAAGGAATTTGAAAACACTCCCTTCATTGATCAAGTTGTAAAAGCAAGGGATAAATGGATATATTGTGGTAGGCCATCCCCTCCGAGAAAGGGAAACGTTTCTAGCAAAGAGTGGTAGGTATAAAGTTTTTCTTCTTAACAATCAATGCCCACAAATTGATGATTGTGTTATGAAATTGTACTAAATTAGATTTCATCTACAATTTTATATCTTTGTAGGTTTTCCAAGGTGAATGTATGGATATTTTTGTTGTTACAAAAAATTACAACCTTAAAGACAAGATGACTCTTGTTTTGATATCTGATAGATTATGGAACAAATGGTGTTCTTTATTTGAAACTTTACAAAAGTGGTTCCTTTCCATGCTCGCCCAAGAGCATCAAACAAGATTATTTTGTTCAAAATAAAATAAAGCATCATGGATCTAATTTTTAGACCATTGCGTGATCTTGATGAAGAAAAATTGACCATCGTGGAAGAAAATATAATCAAAGGACCAGTTTATCCAATATGGATATATATACCAAAAAATACACATGTTGTTTATAGATTAATGGCAATATCATTTAGAAGATAATAGCAAGGAAAATTGCTTGAAAATTCCAACTAGTTGGACATAATTTGATGATTCACAAGAGAGAGAAATAACTATAAAAACAATATTTTGTACTCTATTGAATCATGTCGAGCCTTGTTTAAAAATGGAGATTTGGTTAAAAACATTCAACTTTAGATGACCTTCAGATTATAGAGACAACAATTGTTTTAGTGATTTGTATCATTTGACAACTTCAACAATGTAAAACCAATTTTGTATATTTGGATAGATTGTTCCCATATTTATGGACGTAATATCATGTATTTGGTTCTGTGTTTCAAAAATTGCATATCATGCAAGTAATATACTTATGTACAAATAGAAACATTGAAAAAAAAATTATTGATTAGGTTGTGTGTGTTGTTTTTTGTTTGCAGATATTGAGAATATTAGTTATAGGTAAACCATTGATTATATTTGATTTTAAATGGAGCTTTGGTACATGCAATACATAGAAAAAATAAATTCAAATTGGGAGGAATACCATATATCAAATCAAGCACAAAGAGTTATTTTATATGTCTAGGATATAGAGAATTTTTAGAAAAATTCTTTAGTATATTTGAAGTGGGTGTATGGACATCTACACACAAAAAAACGTGGATGAGTTTTTTCCATTATTATTTGAAAGATCATGATTGAAAAGGAAGAAATTTAGAGTTATATTAACACAAGATGATTTTTCTCATATAGATAGAGAAGGTTTTAATGGTGATGGGAATATTTATGTATTTCTCAAAAAATTAAAAAAAGTTTGGGAGATTTTGATCCATGGTTACCATGCTATAAATTCAATGATTGTAGATGACTCGGAAGAAAAGCATGTTTGTAACAAGGAAGGGAACTTTATTATAACAAAAATTTATGCTTGCCACAATATTAATTACACAGTCTTGTTAGATTTATTATGGCCTTGCTTGTTGCACCTGAATGGTGTGAGCGATGTGAGGCCAATTGTAAAAAACATGGAACTAGTTTGTTAAATAATACAATTTATTTTTGTCTGTCACGAATAAACTCTTTGGGTTTCTGTATATTCAATTGCATGATTACAATACTTGTAAAGTGTTGAGTTTGGTTTTCTCAAGTGAAAATTTATAACTTGAAAGTACCAAATCGGTTTTCAAAATCGCAAATTTAAGTATTGAAAGTGTCAAAAACAACATTTCAAAAGCGTAAAATCAGGTTCTAAAAGTGCCATTATCATATTTATCATATTGGAAAAGTTCAAAAATCAGTTTCAAAAGTGGCAATATCAAAAGGAAAAGTACACTTTTGGAACCTGGAATTTGCACTTTTGGAACCTAAAATTGACACTTTTGGAACCAGATTTTGCACTTTAGAAACCTTGATGTTGGGGTTTAGAAAGGTTGTTTTTTACTTGCCTTCGAAGGGACTTAGACTAGAATAAATCCAAGTTTAATGAAATAGGCGTTACAGCTATATATTTTAAATTTCCTTGAGATTCACATCTATGACATTATAATTTATTATTTAATTGATGAACATCAATATTTAATATTTAACAATAACAATATAAAAATTCATGGTATTTAAGAAATTATTTGCATCATAATAATAATGAGTACCAGAAATAAAATGAATATGAAACTATTAAACTATTAATAAATATAATGATTACGCAAAAACCACATATCAATGTAATGAAAACAATAATTACACAAACCACATATCAATGTAATGAAAATAATAATTAGGCAACTACTAAATTAGTAATAAAATATATAGTGATAATAATTAAATTCTAACTAAATATACTACAAAATGATGGTTATCAATGATCGATTAAACTAGTAAATGTAGTACAAATTGATGACAAATAATGCCTCATTAAATGAGAAAATATACTACAAATTAATGACAATTAATGACTCATTTAACTATAAAATATACTATAAGTTGTCATGGCAATTAATGACTAAATAAACTACTAAATATAATGCATATTAATGACAATTGTTGACAAATTAAACTAATAAACATTCTACAAGTTGATGAATGAGATAAACCAATAAATAATTAATCTAAGTACAAACTAAATTTTAGTCACATTATAAAGGACTACAAATATAACACTCTTGGTTGCCTCCCAAAAAATAGTAGTTTATATTCATCTTTTAGTTGTTTTTTTCAATCATAGATTTGTCATTTTGTACTAGTGAGACTGTTACTTTTGAGTCTCTAATTAGAGATCCCACTAGAGTACGGAAGATGAAGAACATTGATCCTTTGACTCTACCCAACTTCAATGGTGTTATTAATAAATATCCAGACCCATTTCTCTTTGAATTTGACGTGCAATGTTGAAGTTATGATTATTATTCAAGTGCTCATAAGTCAAAGTTATTTCCAACTACCTTCAAGAATGTAGTGTTTCACTAGTTCATGAGGCTTGGAGGGAATTCTATTAAAACCTAAGAAGAAATTAAGCATAAATTTATGAATAAATATCAAGGCTACAGCAAAGCACATCATGATGCCAAAGAAGAAATTTTCAAGATGGCCTTGAAAGAAAACAAAAATTTGGAAGATTAGGTCGCTGGAGAGATTCTAGTTTAACTTGCAATGACCAAAACAAAATAAGTTGGGCCCAAAAACTCTAAGAATTGTCATCATAAAATGAATTCAAGATGATTGCATTGATGTACATAATTTTATGGGCATTAGTGGTGTTTCTCTATTGAGTTATAAAGATATGTGTGACCTCTACAAATGATATTCCAGTCATAATGCAAAACATGGAAAAATCCCTTGGTATATTTCAACTCAAGTTATGAAATTCACAGAGAGTAGAGTTACCACAACAAAATTAGAAATCTCTTGGAATATTTCAAAACTAATATTTCAGCTCCTTGAGTTCTCAATTGAATACACTACAAGAAAAGAAAAAGTGTTATGAGGTAGAGTTGTCCTTATCAATTTTCTATTCCAAATGTCGAAAGAAGCACCCCTTGAGAGACTACCCACTGAACAAGGTAAAAATTGTGGCAACTATGAGTAGACTCATAATCGACAGATACCCTTCATTTCCAAAGTTGAAAGAAATATACCAAGGGACCATTGAGGGTACCGTAATGTCCCTAAAAATAGTAAAAAATATTTTTTTTTCTCTTACTGCTAACATGCCTAAAATAGATAATGTATTTTATAAATTAACTTTAGTACTAGGAAAATGCATCGGTACTTTGTTTACGACAAAAGAGTTTACGGTTTCTAAGAAAGATAATCTTACTTGTTTTAATTCCTTTGTTTCTATGGAAATGATGCATAAGGTAGATAATGTAACTTTGTGGCAAGTTTACAAATGCTAGAGTAATATTTAAAATCCTTCTTTTCACTTTTAAGAAATAGATGTATATTGAGTTTATAAAATCTCTAATTGCTATCTCCACGCATGATGGACCTTTGTTGATGGGAGTTTGAGGCTCATGAGAGAAACCTGGTGTTCCAAAAAGAAACATACCCCCAGCAGAGCTGTCGAGAGGTAAGGGTAAGCTTTGGGATTCCTTTCTTACTTAGCAATTTTCTAACGTATCACTCCATGTGTTTGCAGGTGCCACTATGAGGGGTTTCTCCCTTAAAGATCCTATCACCATATTCTAGCAAGTCACAAGCCTAAAGTTTAAAGGATAAGGTTTTAAAAACCTTGGAATAAATAACTTGATACCACCATTTCGCTCATACCTATACGACTCCCCACTATAGCGCTTGGATGAATATTAAACTAATACATGACATCAGGTGGAGTATTAACTACCACATGTGATGGTGTTAGAACATTTTTACACCTATGTACATTAATCATTTATTAATGATGGTTAATTAGTGCCCAAGTGATTAATGATTACATCCCTAAGTTGGTTAGCTACTAAATGGTCAAACTATCTTGAACTAGTTAGCAATGTGAACAAGTGCTGAGTCAAACCAGCTATGTGGAGCGCTCCCCAGGGCAATTAATGCATTCAGCATGCCTAGAGTGCCCTCCTCAGGTCATTTAATGCACTCAGCATGCTTCTCTTCTACCTAGGGCGCATTGCTCAATTTGTGGACAATCTTGCCAACTTTGTCATAATTTTGGCCAATTTTAGCTACCAAACCTCTAACCAACCAGTTTCTTCACATGTGTGAGGTCACATGGGCCTGTCCAGTCATTCCTAGCATTCACACAGCTGATTCGAACTAGTTTGGGATGGTTTGGGATATTTTGGTCAACCTAGGGGGGTTTGAGCTATTTCTAAGCTAGATCAGTGTGAACACTCCAGATGGATTCGAATTCTTCCAGATTTGTATATATGGGTGTTCTTAACCTATTTTGAGGTTGGACAGTTAATAATATTGACATTATTCACCATTTCATGTGTATTGTTCTTCATTCATTTAAATTTTTATGCTAATTCTTGCAAATGTTGTGCAATCTTTCACCAGTGAGGAATCCACAGTAGCTAGGTTCAGCTGTGATTGAGATTTTACATGGTATCAGAGCTCTTGGAGCTAGAAATTGAACCAGCAAGACTGTTGTAGTGGATTGCCAGAAGCAGTGGAGAAACCACATAATTCCTGAGGCCATTGCCTTGAGCTTACTGGAGAAATCTAGTGGCTCCTCTCAGATGTGATGCTCTCCCGAATGCACCCACTATCCATACAGGGTTCGAATCTATTAGTGTAGATCCCTCCAGAGTGATTTGAGAGTTGTTTGCAGGTATTGAAGATCAGCATTGTCAGCAAGTGCGAATTGCAGCAGAGAAGAATGGAGCCATCTCACCCAAACGTGCTCACACCCTTCAACTATTTCGATTGGAAGGCAGAAATGGTGATTTTGCTGAGATCTAAGGGTCTCTACAGAATCACGATGGGCACTGAGGTGGAGCCAAACTCAGCTGTGGAGAAATCCAAGTTTTTTAACAGAATGGATGAGGCATTTGGCCTCCTTTGTCTCAGCATTTCGAGAGACCTCCTGTTTCATGTAGAAAGTCTAGCAACTCCAAATGAAGTGTGGCTCAAGCTTGAGACACTGTTTGGAAAGACTGATGAGATGAGAGGCCACCAGCTCGAAAATGAGCTTGTCTCACTGAGCCCAGGGAATTTTGATTCCATCCAGGACTTCTTCACCAAGTTCAAGAACTTGGTCTTGCAGATCAGACAATGTGGCATAGAGAAGAAAGAAGAACAGTTGGTGTTGTCCATTCTCTCCAAACTGGGTTCTGAATACTCGATTTTTGTGTCTTCCTTCAAATCCACAAGGCTCACAGTTAGAGGTTGGAAGATGCCATCCTTGGCTGACTTCATGGAGATGCTAACTCAAGAGCAAGACAAGCTGGTCTTGATGGGCTCCATCAAGCAAAAAGACCAAGTTCTTGCAGCTGGAGATTCGAAATATGGAAGAGGCAAGCAAAAACCAAAGGGGCCGAAACCTCAAGATCAGAGTATGTATGCAGCAAGAAGCATTCTTATAATGCTCCCCCATCATCAAATGATGAGATTCAAGGAGCCTTCCAACATGTTTTTTTTTCCTACAAAACATTGAAGAATTGGTGCATGATCATGACATCCACAACATATTCACCAAGTATTTCAGCAAGAAGTTGTTCATTCAACTCATTCAAGTGAAGAACAAGACTTGTTGAAGACCTTTTGATCATCTCTGTATCATGTCCATTCTTGAGGGAGGATTTTTCCCATGTGGTTTTGCCTCTTTCCTCATTTTACATGGACAAATAAATTTTCATGATGTAAAAGGTGACTTGAGCCTAGTTGCCAAGGCCTTAATTTTTGATATTTCACTAAGTCTAGCTTAAGGGGGGGTGTTAGAACATTTTTACACCTATGTACATTAATCATTTATTAATGATGGTTAATTAGTGCCCAAGTGATTAATGATTACATCCCTAAGTTGGTTAGCTACTAAATGGTCAAACTATCTTGAACTAGTTAGCAATGTGAACAAGTGCTGAGTCAAACCAGCTATGTGGAGCGCTCCCCAGGGCAATTAATGCACTCAGCATGCCTAGAGCGCCCTCCTCAGGTCATTTAATGCACTCAGCATGCTTCTCTTCTACCTAGGGCGCATTGCTCAATTTGTGGACAATCTTGCCAACTTTGTCATAATTTTGGCCAATTTTAGCTACCAAACCTCTAACCAACCAGTTTCTTCACATGTGTGAGGTCACATGGGCCTGTCCAGTCATTCCTAGCATTCACACAGCTGATTCGAACCAGTTTGGGATGGTTTGGGATATTTTGGTCAACCTAGGGGGTTTTGAGCTATTTCTAAGCTAGATCAGTGTGAACACTCCAGATGGATTCAAATTCTTCCAGATTTGTATATATGGGTGTTCTTAACCTATTTTGAGGTTGGACAGTTAATAATATTGACATTATTCACCATTTCATGTGTATTGTTCTTCATTCATTTAAATTTTTATGCTAATTCTTGCAAATGTTGTGCAATCTTTCACCAGTGAGGAATCCACAGTAGCTAGGTTCAGCTGTGATTGAGATTTTACAGATGGCGACTTGGTTTTGGTGACCAAATGGAAAGAGGGTTTCAATATAGGGTTTTTAAACTTGTAATCATTGTTCTTTGTCCCATTTGGTTTTGGACAGTCCCTTATCGCACCTGGAGGGGGTTCGTGCCCTGACCTGAGCTACGCTCACGGTCAGCGCACCAGTTGGATGTTTAGACGAAGAGTTGAAAAATATAATGACAGTGTTCAGGTAGTGTCTATTCCTTCTCATGCTATGTTTCTTCTACGTTTATCTCAGGAATTAATGTCGTGGTGATTGTTTGCTTGGCAGGTGGTCGATAGCAATTCTCCTCTGCATGGATTACTAGCAGGTGACCATCATTCTTAACTATGTTGGAAACGAGAGTGGTAAGTTCAGGTTTTACCAACGCTTGTCCCTTCCTCTCGCATCTATGGAGGGTGTGTTGTTTTTCGTTTCTATGAGGAACTTCGTGAAGCCCTTTTGGGCTTACTATAACTTGTTTGGAGTTCTTGAGAGGTCGCCATTGGTTGGACCATTCATTAAATGCATTATTTTGTAAAGTCCGGGGATAACCCTGGAGAATTTCAGTTTTGATGTAGCATTTGGGCCATTGGCTCTATGGGGGTTCTATGCTATGTAAATGGGAATACATAACCACATGTATAGTATTGGGGTTTTGGAAAAGCAATACAGTGGTTTGCGTTTTCTATTGAACATATAAGAATGATAACTAAATTGTTTTGGCCTCTGCGTTTTCTTTCTATTGAATGTGTATGGCTAGTGCTTATCTGAACTATGCGTTGGCTATTGTTGCTCTAACCTGAAGGCAATCGATTTGGTATTTTAAATAAGAATCTTGAGAGCGTGGTTCTGCTATATCTTGTGTTTGTTTATGCTGATGATGTCTCTTCCTAAGGTCTAGTTAGTTTATTAGCTTGGGAGATTTAGGTTGCTCCTAAGTTTTGAGAACCCGGCCTGCGTCTAGCAATGCATTTTGTTTGGGGATGTCATTTGTTTTCCTGGGTGATAGTTGAAACTTTGGTTTTATAAATTCTTCTGCGTTTTATTTAAGAAGATGTTAATCATGACCCTAGCTGATGTGTATTCATTTGTTTGAGAAATAAGCCTGTGTCTAAAAACTATGTTTCGAGGGATTTCAATGTTAGTCAGGGGTTGTGAATCGATAATGGGAATCTATCTCTTGACCTGCATCTTATTGTGGTAAACGAAAAAGATAGAATGTGTTTAAATACTAATGTCTCATTTTTGTTTGATGTGGATTCGATCCTTGCATTGGAAAGGATGCCCTGTCAGGTTTTTTGGATGAGATGTGTAAACGTTTGATGAGTTGTCTAAACTTCTGGGATCTAATGGAATCGTGTTGTATGCATACTCCTTGTGTTTTCGTTTTGGTAGGAAAATTTTAATTTAAAGGCAATGTACAGCTAAAATCATAGATAGTAGTTGATATGACATTGTTGGTGATAAAAGGCTTGATTACTGTGTAATAACGTTTTCACTACTTTGGGTTGCATTCGATAAGACCTGGGAATTTACAATAATGTAATTTATTTTAAAAAGAAAAGTCTTCAATCATTTCTGTGATTTTCTTTCTAAGTTGAAAAGGATGGTAGAAACTGTAAATAGGAATTGACCCTACTTATATATAAGTCTGGAAAATACAGTGTAACTTTTCAGAATTAAAATGCAATTTAAACATAAGACTTGTAAGGGCTTAGCCATCAGTTTACGTATTGATTTGGCATTCTAAAGTTTATCTGCTAACTTTGATGTCTAACACAGACTAGCTAGGCTATCCTTGCTAGACCTATAGTTGGCTTGGTTCAAACTCATGGTTATAGTGAAGATAATAGTTATGTTTAAGGGAACCAAAAAATAATCCTAACGTGTAACCCTATGAGCCCATGCCCTAAGGTCCTTGCTCTATGGAAGAGATAACATTATAAATATTTTGGGAAAATTACAATGTTGTAAAATAAATCCTAATGTATTATTCTTAGCTTCTATTGTAAACTAAAATGGAGAATTGTAGTTCATACCTGGTTATATTGAAGCTTACTCCTCTTCTGCAAGACCTACACACTCAAACAATAATTAATGTAGAAAACTTATGGACTTGGCTGACATGTAGAGTGATCTCTTAACTGGATAACTTTGGGACTACCATGTTCCTCCCAACCATGACCGTTAGACCATTCCTGGTCTTAACTGGATCCCCTCGAGCTGGTTCCAACATGCAATGAGAGAAGTAGAGACACTAGGTTCAACTGCTAGATTAGATCCGGATATTAATGTGGGACTGCTTCAGTTCTTGTAGCAAAATTACCCTTTATTCTCATAAGAGAATGATAATGGAAAAGATGATCCCCTTTCTTGAGATCTGTCCTCTTTTATATATGGGAGTCTTGGAATATAGTTGTTTGAATAATTATTTAGTTTCTTTAATTAATAATTTTACTAAATATCTAGTCCTTGTTAAACTAGGATTTTTATTTTTTTTAACTAGAAGTGACTTTAAATTACTTCTTACATAATTGTTAATAATAATAGTTATATATTTTATTACTTATATTTAACAATAAATAATAATAATAATAATCTTAATAGTATATTTATGTGAGAGTCCTTTCATGTATAACCCTATGCAATAATTAAATACATATATAAGAAATGTTTTTCTTTAGGAGAATAATAATAATAATATCCACTTTGGAGAACTATTTTATTCATGGCCCTTAAGCATGTTTTTCACATAAGAATAATTAAGATTAATTATTCAATAATTTAGTTATGGTAAGCTTGGATAGTTGGCTTGGTTAGGTACCTCTAGACCTCTCTCTTGCATGTCAGATTCCCTCGTTTAACATGGTATTTCCTGCAGTACTTGATGATAGATAGAAAATGATTCATTTAACCAAATTAAATAAATGTGATGAAATAGAAGTGCTATTCAGAGTCTTCCCGACTCAACACTTTTAAGATCAAGTAACCTCGAGTTCTCTTCAGAGCTTTAACTCAACACTCTTCACATGGGCGTTATGCTAGTACAATTCTAGAGCATCCTGCTCAACACTAATACTATAATGTGGTTGTGAAGCACATCCATAATGTATAATGGCCTTAGATCTGGTATTCATTTATCAAGCTTGGAGTGCTCCAGGGATCCTACCCAACACTCAATGTACATCGGGGCTTATGTCCAGTACATAATAAACTCTTCTAGGTACATCGAGGCTTATTCCCAGTACGTAGGTCATCCGTGTGTTCCTGAGTCCATGCTCAACACACCATATAAGTCAATCATGTAATTCATGACTCTGCACAGTATGTAACAAAAGATCATCTCAGTATATTAGGGTTTTGTACCCAATTCTCATAACAAAACATAATCAATCCATTAGGGATTTCTTTCCCAACATATAACAATAGTGAAATTAGTCAGGGTCAATGCCCAATATATCAGTCCATAAAAGAATAAATCATGTGCACTAGGGCTTATGCCCAATAATCAAAACAATCATATGTGTTGGGGCTTTAAGCCCAATATATAACATCAGAAATAGTTAGTCCAAATTCGGGATATTACATCCCTCCCCGCTTAGAACAACACTATCCCGGTGTTCTAGGGACTAGAAATAAGGCGAGGTATGCCTCTTTCATGGTTGTCTCATTTTTCCAAGTAGCCTCCTCTGGTCCAAAGTTCTTGCACTGCACTTTCAGCTGGGTAATGGTCCTTCTTCTAAGCTGGACCTCTCTCTTGTCCAGAATGTGGAGTGGTTCCAACATGAACTCCCCTTCGGGCTCCACCTGCAACAAGGACCAATCAATCACATGTTTAGTATCGTATACATATTTCTTTAATAATGATGCTGAAAAACATTATGAACTTTTACATGAGCTAGTAGGGATAGCTCATATGCTACTGGGCCCTTCTTGGCCAGTATATCGAAAGGTCTAGAAAACTCGGGGACTAATTTCCCACATCGTCCTAAGCTCAAATAGCTTCGTTTTGCCTTTACTTTTAGGAACACATGTTCCCCGATTTGGTAGTCTTTGTCTTTTATTTTCTTATCCGCATAACTCTTTTGGAGTCTTGTTCCTCGTTGAAGTTTTGTTGCACCTTGGAGACTAGTTGCTCCAAGTCTTTTAGTAAATTGGGGCCTAGCATAAGTCTATCTACCGGACTGTCCCAAGTCACGGGTGTCTGATGTTTCTTGCTGTAGAGTACCTCGAAAGGGCTCATCTTGGCCAAGGTTTGGTATCTGTTGTTGTAAGCAAACTCTGCGAGGTGCAAATAATCTTTCCACTTCGTGGGGTTGTTCATGACATACATCCTCAGCATGTCCTCAAGGATTTGGTTTAAGTGTTCTGTTTGTCTGTCGGTTTGGGCATGGTATGCAGTACTGAATTGTAATTGTGTCTCCAACCCGGAGAACAATTCTCTCCAGAAGTTTCTAGTGAACTTCATATCTCGGTCGGACATGATTTCCTTGGGTATCCCATGCAATCGAAAGATCTCCTTTAAGAATATTTCCGCAATGTGAACGGCTTTGTAGGTAGACTTTACTGGTATGAAATGTGTTGCCTTGGATAACTTGTCTACCACTACAAAGATGGAGTCATTCTGTCTCTTACTTTTGGGTAACCCCGTGATGAAGTCCATACTAATGACCTCCCACTTCCACTCTGGAATGGGAAAGGGTTGTAGTAGTCCGGAAGGGTGCTGGTGTTCTGCTTTGACCAGCTGACACTCTTGGCACTTAGCAATGAATAAAGCTATGTCAGCTTTTAGTTTAGGCCAAAAGAAGTGTTTCTTTACTGCCGATATCATCTTTTGGTATCCCAGATGTCCCGAGTAAGGTTTCTGATGGAACTCTGTGAGGATGTTGGATCTAATGTCTCCGCCTTCTGGAACATAAAGTCTCTCTGTTGACCATAGAAGTCCTGACTCGTCTATTTTATACTCCTTCTGTTGTTGAAATAAGCTATCCTCTTGGATATTCTTAAGGATCTTGACATAGAACCGGTCATGTTGACATGCCGTTCTAATTCGGTGGTGTAAATATGAGTCAGTTGGGCTCACGGTCACCTCATATATCATATGGGTCTGTCGACTTAAAGCATCTATGATCTTGTTCTCCTTTCCCTTTATGTGTTTTAGTTCGAAGTTGTACTCACTAAGGAAAGCTAGCCACCTGGCTTGCCTAGCGTTTAAGTCTGGTTGGTCAAATAGGTATTTTAGGCTCATGTTGTCCGTCTTTAATAGGAACTTCTTTCCCATAAGGTAGTGCCTCCACATATTTAAGGCGTGGATAATGGCGGCTAGTTCAAGATCGTGTGTGGGGTAATTCTATTCATGTTCCTTTACCTTCCTTGACTCGTAACAGATAGCGAAGTCATTTTGCATAAGGACTCCACCAAGCCCTTCTTTGCTTGCATCTGTGCAAATTACGAAGCCCCCATCGGGGTTGGCAATCCGTAGGATGGGTGCACTAGTCAAAAGTTGTTTTAACTTTTGGAAACTTTCTTCACATTTTGCCATCCAAAGAAGTTTGGTTGTTTTCTTTTGCAAGGCTTTCATAGGACAAGCATTTCAAGAGAAGTTCTCAATGAACTTCTGGTAGTATCTGGCTAACCCTAAGAACGATCTTATGTCGGTTACGCAAGTGGGGGAAAGCCATTCTTCTATGGATTTAATCTTCTTGGGGTCAACTGCTATCCCCTTCTCCGAGATGATGTGCCCTAGGTACTGTATCTAGGGTTTGTAGAAGTCACACTTGCTAAACTTAGCGTATAGTTCGTGTTCTCGTAGTATTCATAATACAATACAGAGGTGTTCTTCGTGTTCTTCTTCATTCTTTGAGTAGATCAGAATGTCGTCGATGAAGACTAGAATGAACTTGTCTAGGTATTTACTAAATATGTTGTTCATCATGCACATAAAGTTGGCAGGTGCGTTGGTCAGTCCGAAAGGCATGACCACAAACTCGTAATGGCCATATTGGGTTCGGAAAGTGGTCTTACTGATGTCTTCATCACGGATTCTCACCTAGTGATATCTGGATCGTAGGTCAATCTTTAAGAAGATCTTGGCTCCTTTGACTTGATCAAACAAGTCATCAATTCTAGGGAGTGGGTAACAGTTCTTGATGGTCAATTTGTTGAGTTGGCAGTAATCAATGCACATCCGCATCGTTCCATCCTTCTTCTTGACAAATAGTATTGGTGTTCCCCAAGGAGACACACTAGGTCAGATATAACCCTTCTCGACTAACTCTTGTAGTTGAAGCTTGAGTTCCACCAATTCAGTCGGACTCATGGGGTAAGGTGCTTTGGACACTGGTATGGAACCGGGTGTTAACTCTATGGGGAAATCTAGATCCCATTTGGGTGGTAGCCCAAGTATTTCCTCGGGAAAGACATCCTTGAATTCCACAAGGACTAGGAAGTCTTCGATCTTTTGTTCCCTATTGGTTTCTACGGTTCGAATGTTAACTGCAAAGAGTTTAAAACCCTTCCTTAGGCACTTCTTTGCTTGTAAGGAAGATATCTGTCTTACAGAAACTTTCTTAGCGATACCTTGAATGGTCTTCTGATTTCCTTGGTTATCCGTGCATAGTATGGATCTGTTCAAACAATCAAGTAGGGCATGATGTTCCTCTAACTAGTCCATGCCTATAAGTACATCATAGGATGCTAGTGGTAGGATGTTTAAATCCAACCTAGTTGGGAAACCATTCAGATCTATCTCACAAGTTTTGAATAGTTCGAAGACATTCCGTTTGGTACCAGTGGCTAGTTGTACCATCCATGCTTTCTCGTGGCTCACTCGGTTTAACTTACAGGTATCAACTATATTAGGGGAGATATAAATTCGGCATGCACTGAGGTCTATTAGAACTGAAATGCTTGTGTTTGATATCTTACCCTCAATTTCAACCATAGTGGCTTGGTGGTTTGCTTGCCGGCCATCAAGTGCAGCATCAATTCTTGGGGTCCTTGCCATGTCCCCTACTGTAGGGTCTGCTTGGACATTATGTAACACTCCGTCTGATTTGTTGGGACAATCTCTGAAGTAATGTGGCCCTTGGCACTTCCAACAAGTAATGGTTGGTGGGGCATCCTTTGCCCCTTTGTTGAAAGATGGTCTATTGGTATGTGGTGGAGGTGCATTTGGTCATGCATGAGGTCTATTGAAGCCTCTATTGGGAGGGAAACTATTGTTTTGTTTCCGATAAGGTGGTGGTCTAAAACCCGGTCTGGGGTTGTCTGAAAAGGTTCTGAACCTTTCCCTATTTTTGTTTATGTTATCATTCCTTGAATGCCCATGTTCATAACATAGTCTTGCTTTGTGTAAAGTCACATCCAAGGTTTTGGGCATGTCAAATTAAATATTTTCCCTTAAATTTGGTGGTAGACATCCCAAGAATTGTTGTATCTTGACTTTTTCATCTTTGATGTATGGGACATAATGCAGCAGGTCTAAGAATCTGTTTATGAACGCTTCCATGGTTAGGGAGCCCATTTTCAATTCATAGAATTTCTTGATCTTCTTGTCAAAGAATCTTTCAGACATAAATTTGTCTTGGAATATTCTATTGAAAGCTTCCCATGTTATGTCCCTCACCTCTTGCCCCTTGGTATGTTTCAAATCTCTCCACCATCTGGCTACTTTACCATTAAGTTGTAGATGGCCAGTCGGGCTTACATTTCACTAGAATAGTTGTGGACTTTGAGATACTTGTTCATTCCTAACAGCCATTCCTCATCCTTTTCCCCAGTATTATTATCTCTGTCTTATGTTGGGGATTTTATCTTTCTGAATTCAGCCTGTAGACTGTCGTCACTCTTCCTCCTTTTCTTGCAAGGAGGTGGGGACTCGTCTTCATTGAAAGAGTTCTTACAGTCCTCTTCCATTGATTTCTGTAGGTGTTCTCCTTGTTCCTCTCCTTTAGGACTGTTAGATTTCTTTGTATGACAGTCTCTCAATTTAGAAATATTGGCTGAGAAAGTGGGATGTCCATGGGGTTTTTCCCCTGTTAAAGTCTAAAGCAGAGCTTCATTTATAGCTTGTTGTTCTCATCTTTCTTGTATGTTGTCATCTCTAAAACTTTGGAATTCTGCCTGTAGCTTCTGCATAGATTTCATTAAATCTAATTTTAATTCCACCACGATTTCTTGCTCTCGTGGTGGAGAGTTCAGATTCCCATGCATGCTGCTGCCTTTTTCTGCACTCATTTTCAGACAGTGATTGTACCTGGTTGTCATAACAATGTTAAGAACAAGAAACTTGTTAGTTCATATGTGCACAAGAATTATAAATATATATTCCTAATTTCTATGTATCTGCAGCAGAGGTTTGTAATGAGTCCGATAGGTCACTTAGTGTTGTAGTTGGGCTCTGATACCAATTGTAATGTCCCTAAAAATAGTAAAAATTAAAAAAAATTCTCTTACTGCTAACATGCCTAAAATAGATAATGTATTTTATAAATTAACTTTAGTACTGGGAAAATGCATCGATACTTTGTTTATGACAAAAGAGTTTATGGTTTCTAAGCAAGATAATCTTACTTGCTATAATTCCTTTGTTTCTGTGGACGCGATGCGTAAGGTAGAGAATGTAACTCTGTGGCAAGTTTACAAATGCTAGAGTAATATTTAAAATCCTCCTTTTAACTTTTAAGAAACAAATTTATATTAAGTTTATAAAATGTCTAATTGGTATCTTCAGGCATGATGGACCTTTGTTGATGAGAGTTTGAGGTTCGTGAGAGAAACCTGGTGTTCCAAAAAGAAACACACCCCCGGTAGAGCTACAAAGAGGTAAGGGTAAGCTTTGGGATTCCTGTCTTACTTAGAAATTTGCTAATGTATCGCTCCATGTGTGTGCAGGTGCCACTATGAGGGGTTTCTCCCTTGAAGATCCTATCACCATGTTCTAGCAAGTCACAAGCCTAAAGTTTAAAGGCTAAGGTTTTAAAAATCTTGGGATAAATACCTTGATACCACCATTTCGTTGATACCTATACAACTCCCCACTATAGCGCTTGGATGAATATTAAACTAATAAATGACATTAGGTGGAGTATTAACTATCACATGTGATGGTGACTTGGTTTTGGTGACCAACTGGCAAGAGGGTTTCAATACAAGGTTTTTGCACTTGCAATCATTTTTTTTCGTCTCATTTGGTTTTGGACAGTCCCTTATCGTTCCTGGAGGGGGTTCGTGCCTTGACCTGAGCTACGCTCATGGTCAGCACACCAGTTGGATGTTTAGACGAAGAGGTGAAGAATATAATAATAGTGTTCAGGTAGTGTCTATTCCTTCTCATGCTATGTTTCTTCTACGTTTATCCAGGACTTGATATTCATCTCAGGAGTTAATGTTGTGGTGATTGTTTTCTTGGCAGGTGGTCGATCGCGGTTCTCCTCTGCGTGGCTTACTAGCAGGTGACCAACATTCTTGACTATGTTGGCGACAAGAGTGGTAATTTTAGGTTTTACCAACCCTTGTCCCTTCCTCTAGCATCTATGGAGGGTGTGTTGTTTTTCGTTGCTATGAGGAACTTCGTCAAGCCCTTTTGGGCTCATTGTAACTTGTTTGGAGTTCCTGAGAGGTCGTCGTTGGCTGGACCGTTCATTAAATGCATTATTTTGTAAAGTTTGGGGATAACCCTGGAGGGTTTCGGTTTTGATGTGGCATTTGGGCCATTGACTCTATGGGGGTTCTATGCTATGTTAATGGGAATAAATAACCACATGTATAGTATTGGGGTTTTGGAAAAGCAATACAGTGGTCTATGTTTTCTATTGAACATATAAGAATGATAACTAAATTGTTTTGGCCTCTGTGTTTTCTTTCTATTGAATGTGTATGGTTAGTGCTTATCTAAACTCTGCATTGGCTATTGTTGCTCTAACCTGAAGGAAATCAATTTGGTATTTTAAATAAGAATCTTGAGAGCATGGATCTGCTATATCTTGTGTTTGTTTATGCTGATGATGTCTCTGCCTAATGTCTAGTTAGTTTATTAGCCTAGGCGATTTAGGTTGCTCCTGAGTTTTGAGAACCCAACCTACGTCTAGCAATGCATTTTGTTTGGGAATGTCATTTGTTTTCCTGGGTGATAGTTGAAACTTTGGTTTTATAAAGTCTCTTGCGTTTTATTTAAGAAGATGTTAATCATGACCCTAGCTGTTGTGTATTCGTTTGTTTGAGAAATAAGCCTGTGTCTAAAAACTATGTTTCGGGTGATTTCAATGTTAGTCAAGGGTTGTGAATCGATAATGGGGATCAATCTCTTGACCTGTGTCTTATTGTGATAAACGAAAAAGATAGAATGTGTTTAAATACTAATGTATCATTTTCGTTTGATATGGATTCAATCCTTGCATTGGAAAGTATGCCCTGTCAGGGCTTTTGGATGAGATCTGTAAACATTTGATGAGCTGTCTAAACTTTTGGGATCTAATGGAATCGTGTTGTATTCATACTCCTTATGTTTTCGTTTGGTAGGCAGAGGTTAATTTAAAGGCAATGTACAACTAAAATCATAGACAATTGTTGATATGAAATCGTTGGTGATGAAAGGCTTGATTACTGTGTAATAATGTTTTTGCTACTGTGGGTTGCATTCGATAAGACCTGGGAATTTACAATAATATAATTTCTTTTAAAAAGAAAAGTCTTCAATCATGTATGCGATTTTATTTCTAAGTTGAAAAGGATGGTAGAAACTGTAAAAAGGAATTGCCCTACTTATATATAAGTCTGGAAAATACAATGTAACTTTTCAGAATTAAAATGCAATTTAAACATAGGACTTGTAAGAGCTTAGCCATCAGTTTACGTATTGATTTGGCATTCTAAAGTTTATCTGCTGACTTTGATGTCTAGCACAGGCTAGCTAAGCTAGCCCTGCTAGACCTCTAGTTGACTTGGTTCAAACTCATGGTTATAGTGAAGATAATAGTTCTATTTAAGGGAACCAAAAAATAATCCTAATGTGTAACCTTGTGAGCCCATGCCCTAAGGCCCTTGCTCTATTGAAGAGATAACATTATAAAGATTTTGGGAAAATTACAGAGCTGTAAAATAAATCCTAATGTATTATTCCTAGCTTCTATTGTAAACTGAAATGGACAATTGTAGTTCATACCTGGTTATATTGAAGCATACTCCTCTTCTGCAAGACCTGCACACTCAAACAATAATTAATGCAGAAATCTTATGGACTTGGCTGACCTGTAGAGTGATTTATTAACTGGATAACTTTGGGACTACCATGTTTGTATTGGAGAAAACTCACTATGGCTTGGGAATACCACAACAGACAGATGACTACCATAAATCTACTCAATTCTCAAAACAATGCTATTATAAACGACAATGTTAAAACAATGGAGAAATGTAACCAACCTCAATCCAACGTTTGATGTACATCTCCGTTGGAGCTTTCAATCCACGCACGTCCAAGCACTTGTAATCTACAAATTAGTCTTGACAACAAATATCTAACAAGTACATGTGATATATAAATAACATTAACATCATCAATAACAATGGTCCATAATATCATAAGCAAATGCAACCCAATGTATAATAAATGACATTCACACCATGAATGGACGAGAATATGAGTATTTCTATTAATGAACAAGCAGAAGTACAAAGTGATACAACCTCTTGCCGGCAACCAATCTGAACCAAGATCTAGATCAATCCACTTGTGCCTCCACCACTTCAATCCTCCATGAATGGCAAACTCAAACTAGAAAGGAGTTTGGAAGGTGAACATAATTGGTTCACAACTACAAGGATCAATGAGTGCAGACTCAAGATAGGGCAAAAATCCACTAGAGTGCCTTTACTATTCTCTTCCTTCTCCCATCCATAAGCCATATGTGCTCAATATATAGTCCTCTCAAAGGTAGGTGAAAGGACTCATCGAGATGTTACTTCGGCAGATGGAGAGCCAAAGGTCACCCAATGACCGCTTTTTGGGAGTAAAAAGTAATAAAATAGTGGTTTTTACCATTTTACTTGATACCCGCGGGCTATAGGGATGCAACTCGCGGCTACGCATGCTATAGTGATGCAACATGCGGGTAGGAACAAAAATAGGATAAACTAGTGTCACTGAAGGATGAAAATGGATTTGAGTCATTGAAATGGATCCTACAGGCCAAAGAATGTTGATGCTCATAGGGTGGAATATTTCTGTGTAACAGATGCCCCCTAATGTGTGAGGTCAGAGATTGAAAGTGGTACGATGGCCGAAATACATTATAAAACTCAGAAGTGGAGTGATGGAGACACAAGTGGAAAGAATGGATCACTCGTCATAATACAATAGTATCTCTGAATACATGTTGATATAGTACAACAATCTGATACAATGGCCATGAATAGGCAGTACATAAGTAGATACATGTCATAAGTGATCATAGCCATGATCCCTCTATAGTAAGATATGGTCTTCTGCTGAAAAGAAGACAACTGGTGCAAACTGGAGGTACAAACTGCTGAAATATGAGAGGTGATATCTCAGATGTAAAGTCAAAGTCATATGTAGCATATTGAATGGCACAATCGCCTGCGGTCTTCTACACAAGTCTTCGACAGTGCAAGTCCCATCAAGTGAATAAAGGAGTTGGGGTCGAACCTGATGAGACATCGTCTGATTACTGGTCATTGATGTATACCGTTAACAGACGCGAGATGACCCATCGATAATGAAAATGGGCATCAAGGCACAGAGCACAATCATCAGATTGTGAATAAATGGGTTGAAGTCGAACACTAGGATGAATCCATCGATCAGGGGACATTGATGTATTCCCAAAACTGTCGATGGCGAGAGAACCTGCCACCAATGACTACAAGCCTCAAGGTACTCAACCGAACTCTAAGCCTCAAGTCCCGGAATAAATGAGTTGAGGTCGACGGAACGAGACTCGCCAGAAGGAGGGCATTAAGGCATCCCCCATCAACCAGTACGAGGTACCAGCAATGCTGAAAGATTTGGAAGATCTCAGATGAAACGGACTGACTCAATAAGGATTGCCGACATGTAATAGTCAAGATATCTGAGGAGTGGCTGACACTGGTTTTAGGACTTCCTTTGAACAAGAGCATGAGCAGATGGATAGACTCAGGCAGCATACACTTGACATAAACTGTGCAATGCAAGAGGCATTACAAAGGGCTCCATAATGACTGGAAGCTTAACCAATCGGTGGAGAAAATTGAGAAACAAGTACAGCTCCTAAGGCCCAACTATAGTCCCGACTCATAATGTACGGAGTGGAATGAATGCTCTATTCAAAGGCGACACAACAGTTTCCAACAAGAAATAATGACCATAATCCCGTCCGGCTTTTTGGAATATATGATTTTTTTTGTCTTTTTCATATTTGGGAAAAGCTTGAAAAAGAATAAAATTGCTTATAGTACAACAAGTGAGGGAACGAGTGTCAAATAGCTAGCAGACTAGTCCTAAGCAGTGGAACATACCTATGCTCAATGCAAGGAAGTGCATGCAGGATGTGGACACTCGGGGGTGTGTTCCCTCAGGGTCAAAGGGTCATCAAATTGTGAAGGGCAAATATATAAGCTCTACAGGGCTCGACAGGGAAAGTGCTCAGGCACCAGGGTAACAATTAAGAAAGCGGGAGCCGGCACAAGGCTCAAGTGGCAAGCAGGATGGTGCAATGTAATCACAACATGATATAACTGAGGGGAGTCCTTAAGGGAGATGGCCAGCATAAGACAAAGTAGAGTATGAATCTTTATCGCAACGTCATGGCGTGACTACAAAGGACTCCCAATCCTGAGGACAAACAATGACATGGGCACCAAAATGCATAAGGGGGTTCTAACTAGGGTACCTATGTTCGGGAAAGCCCTACCGCCACATGACGACACTTCTATAATAGTGTGAAGGTCCCGTGTCAGTCACGAAGCAGGGTCGCACCTAGGGTTTATGAAAATGGTCAACAGGTCAAATGCATAATGCATGTGGAAATGGCATCTAACCTATATTACAGGTGTGAAACATACCTGCCGTAGGTGTGAAATGAATCGAAACAACTCTCGCCGAGGAAATCTTTTGAAAAAACATTACTCGATGACACGATATTAGTTCATAACTGCCCAAAATGGACAAAACTATAGAAAAGTGGGTCTAGAAAATTATAAATAGTAACAAAATTTAATAATTTTCAATTAATTTGCACTATTCACCATTTTGGAGTTGAGAGGTAAGTTTGCACCTGAAATTTCAAGTGTCGATTGTGGGAGCTACGAGCAACCGTTCAGCGAACCGTCTGGAGCAGGTTAGTGGTCACTGCCATACCTTTCATTTAATTGCTTTTATTTCAATTTTGGTCGGTGGGTTATTTTGCTTGGCCAAGCCCTAAATGGCTTCGGTGCTACCCGCGGGCTGTAAGTATGCGGGTCGTGGGTAGGGCATCAAACACGCAGTAAAAAAACTGGCTGCTCGCGTCTACCCGCACCTGTCTAGAATATAGCTCGTGGGTAAGGCCATGAAGAATTTTTTAAGCATGAAACTGACTAAAAATCTCTTGCTTTGCACTCCAAGATGGTTCTAGAGTGGAGAGAGAGAGAGCATGACTAGGTAGATGAGGCCGTGTGCAATGATTTGCAAGCATAACAAGCACTGCAAGCATGTGGCTTATATAAATACTGGAGTCTCGGGGGCTTAAGGGCCCAAAACCTACTACTCCGTCATTTGATCAACTACTGGGATGCGGATGCTCAACACTTCATCCTCAACGGGAAAACACTGACACTGGAAGTAGAGGATATCTATTTCATTACCGGTTTGTCCCGTAGAGGGGAAGTGGCTAGTCTTCGGTCACAGACCGTGGGTGGTGGGATCACTATGCAAGACTACATAGTACGGTATTGTCCCGCCAACACACGACCAATGGGAAGTCAGGTGCCGGTCAATCTTATAACGAACTTGAGCACAAAGATCATAGTGGCAACTCTGGTGCAGATCACGGGATCCAAAGCACTACATCAGGCATCCAGATCGGTGATGTTCTATGCATCACAATGCTTGCAGCCTACTATATTCAACTGGTGTACTACTCTACTGGTGTCTATGAAGACGCAATTGACGGAATGCAAAGAGGGGAAGGCCAAAAAATTTGGGTATGGTAGCATCCTCTGTAGTTTCTTCTTTGAGGGGGATCCTGGACTTAGCCCAAGGGTGGATGTCTCTCCTCACAGTCTCCGAGATCCAGCCCTGACCTGGTGGGATGAGATACTGAGACAACAGGGTGGTGGTTGTCTGGTGCCACCATATACTGAGAAGTTCTTCCGCTGGTAGAACCGGCAGGTGATTGCTATCGAGGACTACCCCTATGAGGGGATAGACTTTAGACAAGATCGTGACATGCCGCTCCCTCCAGGTGTAGCCTTTGGAGACATCGGTGAGTACTCTTTTGGTTTTGTGTTTTTAAATTTTTATGGATTTTTTTATGATAGTTAGAACGCAAAAAATATTTTTGGTGGTAATGTCATGTGTTAATGGGTGATTGTTTTCTCGCAGACAAAGGCCCAGTGAGACTTGAGGGCTTCCCGAGACATGGTCATCGGGGTAGAGATGAGGTGGCAGCAGATGCTGCAGCAGAGCGCACACTATAGACATTGCGGCGCAACATATCATGGATGGTTGCCCGAGTACCACTGATAGAGGTAGCCCGACTACCAGAGGCTATGCAGCGCCAGATAGTGAGTGTTGCTGGTGAGTCGGTGCGGCTACTGCAGCGGATGGCCAACGCAGTATAGTACTATTATGAGACACATCTCGTCAATTCGGCAGCTAGACCTCCTTGGAGGGAGTAGATATCCCAGGGTCTCATCATTTTTTGTATCAATATGTATATTTTTAAGGGCTACGGGCTCCAGTCTTGTATGGCACTACCATTTTTGGACATATTTATATATATATACAACTTTGGTTCTCAGTTCTACTATATGTGTGTATGGTACAAATGTATGAATCCCTTTGTATTTATGTGCTTCATGATGAATGTGACAAATTTCAATCTAATACATTGTTAGCATATGCATCAGATATATAATTATGACTTCTCAGAATGTGAATATATGTAATGGAAACAAAATGTCTCTCCAAGAGTCGTACCTTAAGGAATATCCGTAGTAATGTAGGGTCTCGTACATGGTACTACCCATTCAGCTGAGACACAACTAGTTGTGAATCCAGGTGGACTTCTAAATACTGGATGTCATGTGAAATGGAATCCCAAAGTAGCTCAACAACGACACTATACTCAGCCACATTGTTAGATGTAGGATCGAGACAAGCACCTCTTGAGGACACAACTAGATGGTCAGGTGAAAAGATAACCCAGGCAGCAGAAGCAAGCTGCTGCGTATGTCGGCTAGCACCATCCGCAAAACCCAAGAACGTAGGACATCCCGCTGACATCTGTCAATCAAACAGAGGCTAATCAGCAAACCCAACAACCAAAAATGTAACCTAGACTATGTACAAAAAAACTATACAATAGTGTACAAAAGTATCAGCTCGAACCAAAGGTTCAAGCGTAATACCGCTTGAGGTAGAGCCCATTTCTAGGCTCCTTCAGGACAACTCCCTCGTAATATTCTAACTCATAAGCTCCTTTTTCCATGACACGTCTCACAATGTAAGGACCATTCCACATGGGATTGAACTTGCCTGCCCCCAGGGGTTCTTTAGCTTGGTCATACAAGAGTACCAAGTCACCTTTAGCATACTGCCGGGGACGGAAAGACCTATCATACTAAACCTTGACACGATGCTTGTTAACATCAATGGCCACAGTGGCATCTCGACGGTGCTCGTCAAGTTGCTCGAGGTGTACTAAACGTTGCTCAATCTCCGTCGTATCAGGGAGGAGCTCTATGGCTAGCTTGAGCGAAGGAATCTCGCATTCAACCGGTAAAAGTGACTCCACACCATGAACTAATTGGAACGGTGAGAACCCGGTGGCAGTCTTAACTGCAGTTCGATAAGCCCACAAAGCAGGAGATAACATGATATGCCAATTGGTCTTGCTTTGTTGGATGGTACGTTGGAGAATGGTCTTCAAAGACTTATTGACTGCTTCAACCTGACCATTTGCTTGAGGATAGTAGGAAGATGAGTGTTCCTGATGAAACCCAAGCTTGAGAGACAAATCCTCCATCATTTTATTTTGAAAGTGATTGCCATGATCAGTGACAATCTCTTTCGGGATACCGAATCGAGTGATAATCTGGTTGAACACGAAATGGGCTGAAGTAGCACCATCAGCTTTAACGGTAGGCATGGCCTCAGCCCACTTGGAAAAATAATCCACGGCCAAAATAATATGATCATGCCCCCTAGCCGAAGCTTGTTTGCAATCCATGAAATCTACCCCCCACTTAGTGAAGGGACCGGCGGTGACGATCGGATGGAGGGGTGCTGGATGCGAGTGTATGTTCCGAGAAAACACCTGGCAAGGATGACATCTCTTCATAGCGTTAATACAATCTTTAAAGATAGTAGGCCAAAAATAACCTGCTCGCATAATAAGCTGGGTTGTAGCAAGCCCGGATAAGTGACCGCCACACGCCCCCGCATGGCAATCATTAAGTACCCGTTCCACTTCTTCGTGAGTCAAACAACGACGGAGAATGGAATCCTTTCCTCGGTGATACAAAGTGTCATCGACGATAGTATAATATTTAGCGTGATGTCTCACACACCGTCACTCGTCTCGTGAATAATGTGGAGGAAACTTCAAAGTTTGGAGATATCTAATGACATCCCCATACCAAGGGTCCTCAGTTGAGATAAGAAATAGGTGTTCATCCACAAAGGAATCTTCATGAATGACATCCTCATCAAGATGTGGAAGGTCTGACATAAGCTCAGCAAACACCAATGATTTCACCGACTTTGCAGAAGCAAACTCGAGATCAAATTCCTGAAGGATCACAATCCATTTATTATACTTATCCCCGATAAGGCTTCATGATAGCACGAACTGAAATAGATTGATATGAGCTACAACAGTGGCTGTTCGAAGCAAAATGTAAAGCCGTAACCGCTGGACTGCGTGAACAGTCGCAAGTGCCAGCTTTTCTACGTGGGTGTATCTTAGTTCAACGTCTACTAAATTTCGACTAAGATAATAGATAACATGCTCGACGAGTGCATCATCTACCTGAACCAAGACCATGCCAATAGTCTTTTGAGACACGGCCACATAAAGAATGAAATCTCATGTAAAGTCCGGTGGACTAAGCACGGGGGCCGATACCAAAGCTTTCTTAGGAGCGTCGAAAGACTGTTGGGATCGCTCATCCCAGATAAAAGGTGTGTCTTTCTTCAATAGGCGTGCGAAACCTTTAGTAAGACTGGCATAGTTAACTATGAACCGACACAGAAAAGTAGCTCTCCCTTGGAGGCTTTGAAGTTGAAACAAATTACGCGGAGGAGGAAACTGAAGTATTGCCTCAACTTTGAGAGGATCGACTCTAATACCCTCTTTTGAAACTATGAATCCTAGAAGGCGACCAGTCCTAACAGCGAAGATGCATTTGTTCGGACTCAATCGAATTTTGTATTGGATAAATCGTTTGAGAATCATACGGAGGTGCTTGGGGTGGTCCACTCTCTTGCGAGAATGGCTAGCAAGATCATCCAAGAAAACTTCCATAATCTTCTTAATATTGTGAAAGGCATAGGTCATATCTCGCTGAAAAGTAGCTCCGGCATTCTTGAGGCCGAAGGGCATTTTCTGGTACGCAAAAGTTCTCCAAGGACAAATAAATGCCATTTTATGTTGGTCTGCGGGTTTGATTTGAATCTGATTATAACCCGAGAATCCATCCATGAATGAAAAAATCTCACTTCCTGCACAAGCATCCAATATTTGATCAATGAATGGCGTGGGGAAGTTGTCTTTTGGACATGCACGGTTCAAATCTCTGAAATCAGTGCATACACGGATCGTTCCCTGCTTCTTATCCACATGAACGGGGTTTGACACCCATTCGGTAAGAGGAACGAGGTAGATGAAACCAACTTTGAGCAGTTTCTCCACCTCTGCCTTAATAGCAGTTGCCTTCCTAGGGTTCACAGCACGTAAGCGTTGTCGAACCGGTTTAGCATCAAGATACATTTTAATCTCGTGTTCAACAATGCGGGGGTCTATTCCTGGAATCTCCTCATATGACCAGGCGAAAGCTTCCCGGGGTTCCGTAGACAAATCAGTGTAAATAGCAATCTCCTTAGGAGTGCAATCGTCACCAACGTAAACATTCTCAATCTTTCCGGGAGTGCGAGAGATGTTGATCGAAGTGGTTGGGGAAATATTGGCCATATTCCCCTCCAAGAAAACATCATGTGACTGCAAAAAAGCCATAGGATGACCAACCATCTCAGCTAGAGTCATCCTAAACTCCTCTTTCTCAATGAGCTCAAGGTTGGGAAGGAAATAAGATCGATGATGCATATCTTCCCAAGGCCTCTCACTACCACACATGGCTTCGAGGATAGCTTCATCATATGGAAAAGTATCATCGAGGCAATCATGAGAGCAAGATGAGTTGGCTGCGCAAATTGGCAGCGTAACGGGATCTTCTTCAACTGTCTAGGGAGAAGAGAGATCCGGATCCGTAGTGGTTTGTTGGATGTGATCGTAAGTGAGATCCACTATAGATAAAGGCATAGACATCCCAACATGTGCAATGTCTCCAGACATAGAATCCGTGGATGGAAAAATCCATGGATCACCACAATAGGAAGTCCGGAATGGCATACTATTCGAAGGAGGAGGTGCACTGTCAGAAATGGTTCCAATAAAATTCACAGGTGCAGAATGGTTAAAGGTTCCCATCAACGAGGGGTACATTCCAACACGTATGTTCCCAGTTGCCGACTGAGAATCATAAACTTGCGGGACTACTGATCCCGTAGATGCTGTGGAAGGAGTGCCAACATAATCCAGCTGATCAATCATCACAATATTGCCTTCATGGGGAAAGCAAATAACTCGAAATACAGTAGACAGCCTTCATAGCGTACATCCAGTTCCGACCCAGTAAAAGGTTGTAGTCGATGGGCACATCAACCACTTCGAATTCAATAGGCACGGACTTACCTCCCAAGGAGACAACAAGGGAAGGGATAATTCCATGCGGCATAAAATATCTACCGTTGAATGCAGTGAGTGTAGTTCTAGACGCGATTAGGGGAGGAGAGCCAAGAGCTTTCCAACAAGTCAACGACATTACTAACGCGGAAGCACCTTCATCAACCATAGTACGTTTGACGAAGCTCTTAAGGAAAACCACCTGGATTTGAAAATCCACGTGGTAAGGCAAGCGAGGTTGGACATCAGTAGTATCGAACTTGATAACACTAGGACTTCCCCTATCCTGAACTCCTAATGCACTCAAAAGGGCATGCTTCTGAGAAGGACAGACTTGCAAAACTTCAAGAGCCGACATGGCACACAGAGTTTGGCCCAAATCTTCTACGTGGAGTAGTTCTGGGTGGCTCGAGCATTAGGATTATGCGTAGAGCGCTTGAGAACACCTTTCGGTATCCACAACATAATAGAAGGCTTCTCGATATGCAAGGAATTATCAGGAGGAGGGGGAGGCTCATTCCCCAAATTCGATTGTGGTGCACCATAATCACGTTGACGAGTAGCAACACAAACCTCCGACTGAACCATATTCACGCATCCATACCCACTAGTATTGGAAGAAGATGTTGTCGTTTCATTAGTACCATAACCAGTGGTGGGAGCATGCGAAGCCATGTTTTGTTGATGAGGTAGGGGATCCTTCAACATAGCTGGGCTATGTTCCAAATGCTTCGATGCTTCTTCAATACGAGGACATAAGTGAGTAAGATGATCCTCCCCACAAAGCATGCAAGGGAATTTCACCTTACGCCTAGGTTTACGATCCTCGCCAGCATTACCGCCTTCTCGAAGAGGGTTGGCATTCTCTTTACTAGGAGTATTTTGATTGCTATTATTGTTACTTCCATTGTTTCCACCCCTACGATTATTTCTCCCCTTTTTCTTACCATCGAGTTGCTGGTTACTCGACGGTTTCATTGATTGCACATTGTGTACATCAGACGACGGAGTGGAAGTGGACAAGGTGTGAACCTGTCCGGGTGCATACTGGTTTAGCGATAAATTTTGCATTTGATTAGCTACCAAGTATATAGGGAGAGTGCATGCGGACCCCACGATGCCATCGGCATGTGGTCCAGGAACTGACGTGGGCTCATGTCTTGTTCTCGGTGCATTAGGAATAATGTCATACAAAATGCCAGACTGAGAATAAAGAAGATCTAACTACTGGACTTTCAAGATAGCTTGCTCCTCAGTCATAATGACGGACATCGAAACATCCTTAACAATATATGGAAGTAAATACTTGAGGAACCATTCCAACAGGAACTCTGGAGGAATGTTGGCTTTCACTAATCTCTTCCGCCGATGCCACTCTTGAACGCGGTCAGAAATATGTGTGGCCTTATTCTGACGAAAGGTGGACAACAATTCAGTACCAGTATCATAACGAACCGGCAACTGGAAATGGTCTAAGAAAACCAAAGCGATCTCGTTGAAACCCCTATATGTGTTTCCAGGAAACTCCACATACCATTTCGTGGCTACCCCCATGAGGGTGCGTTGAAATAGGCGTAATCGAATTGAATCATGATTCAAAGAGTTGGAGGAGCACCAAAGGTGAAATGTCGTGACATGATCTCCCGGGTCCTCACCACCTTTCCCCTCAAACTTTGGAATGTACGAAGAGAGCTTGGTAGGGACCGGGGGCCAAGTAGGGTCGTGACACACCATATCATTCGTGAACTTCGAAAGATCCGGGAGATTCAAGCGTGCAAGGAACCGGAGCTACGGCTGGAAAGCTTGATTATAAGCTCCCATAAAAGGTTGATTGAATGGAACTGTGTTGTACGATGGACCAAAAGCTTGACCATGAGGGTTAAACTGCTGATGCTGAGGACTTGATGGCCCATAAGCTTTCCCATGGCCATAAGATGGATAACCTCCCCCTGCCTGACCCATTTGAGAGTAAGCAGGTATATGTGCATTTTGAACACCATATTGGGGTGGTGGGTGATACTGGTGGCCAGCACCGACTGTGTTGTAGTAAGGGTTGCCACCATGGGTATGGGGCATGTATGTACTATTCATAGTGGGATCCATGTTGTATTGACCGTAATGGTATGGTATGTTCCCACCCCCAATATTAGGATTAGCTTGAGTAGTCGTGTGATGACCATAAGCATGAGAAGTATTCCTAGGTCCAATATGGGTGTGACCAGTAGCAGGGTTGGTGGTGTGATGTCCATGTGGATAGGAAATATTCCCACCCCCTACATTACTATTACTAGCAGCGGTAGTGGATGCAAAAGTATGTGGTAAGTGTCCACTCCCGTGGTTGGGAGGAATGGTATCATGTGCAAAAGTGGTCCTAGGTTGACAAGTAGCGACATGTGTACTAGGTGGTGGATGGCGAGTCATGTTTCGGACAACATTCCAACTAGGTTGAGTATTCCTAGGAGGTGGTCGCATTCCAACATTAGCATGGTTAGGAATCGGACCAGTCCCCATACTATGTGAGTGGGTGGATAACATAGTGCCCCCAGCTAGGGTAGTACCCTCAGTGGGTATAGTATGGCTAGCACTTTGACTAGTGCCAGCATGAGTACCAACCATAGTGGAAGGTTCGACAGTATTGTGACTAGGCATACCAAAAGAGAGTGCAGTGGGGTTGACCATAGGGCCGGAATCATCATGAGTCTCAGGCCTCCTATATCTAGAATCACGTGGAAACGAAGGAACAAAAGGCTTGTCCTGTTCTTCCTCCTTGAGTAAGTCGGGCATCCCGTAAAAATAATTATCCGGATTTGAAGGATCGAACGGATCCCGGTCAAGTGGGTTAGGCCAAATAGAACCAGGTTGAGTCGCAGGTGGATCACCTCCCCAATCCTCACGAGGAGTCCGGGGATCGGAAATGTGTTCAACTCTGCCCGAAGGAGTAGAAAGGTCTTGCCTGATATCGGGATGTGTAGCCATGTAATCCTCAACATAAGTCGTGTAAGCATCTGAAGACTCAGAGAGAGCCCTTCGGCGTCCTCTAGTAATGCGTTGTGTAACCAAAGATGGCTTTAAACCATCCAAATGACGGGACCGACGGAGTGTAGGGCTCTACGCCACGTTCTCTCCGGAGAGAGACACAGTGTCTCCTAAAGGCCAACTATCGATAAAAAAAATAGTAAATCAAAAGCACACACCTAGAGAATCTACAGCCAAGAGCAGACAAACAGAGTGGATAAATGAGCTCCCGACACTAGAGTCGGTATGTCTCGCCTAGGAGAGGCTTGAGACTCCCAAACTATAGCCGGAGGTAACAGAATCAGTTATAGAGACACCCAGGCTTCACTGTGTCGACAGGGTCAAGTCCACTGCACGAACACAAATGTGCTGTCCAATCCCTATCTAACTCAGGACACAAATAGTATAACCACTGCAAGTACCCTGTGCAGTACCGAGCTTGGTAAGGAAACTATGTCTACCGCAATATAACCAATGCTCACGGGAACAGTCGCAGGTGGGACCCGTCGTATGGGAAGGGTAGCTAAGCCCGAAGCACAAGAGGATGAACCTCCGGTACCCCCAAATACGAACAAATCCTAGATATATCTCCCACGTTCAGCTGGTATCAGAGGGATATCTCCTCAACCAAGCTCTCGTGACCTCGTGCTTAACTTTGGTTTGAGTAGAGCTTTCCTGAGAACACCGATCTATACCATGGATTCCTCCACTCCCTGGTCAGAAACCTAATGTTTCGTTCAGTAGTCTTGGATTGTTAACTCACAATGATCTATTCCAAGAATCTAAACCTATGTTAGTTGGTGTACCCTATAAATAAAATAAGTCTAATCAATTTTATGATTAAGCGTTAATTTTAGTGGATGTGATTACTCAAGGGATATGGTCGTGAAACTAATGATGTGTAGACTCAATAATATGCACCATCGTCCAATCCTAGACTCAACTGTCCAATAAAACTATGTCACTAATATGCAAAATCAACCAACAATTTCGAAATAAACATGCAAACTTTTATCTTTTCAATGCACAAGCAGAACCTAAAATGAAGGCAACAAGCACTCAATGCAAAATGCAGTACATGGAAATAAAATATTTTTGTATTTTCTCTTATAAACAGAAAGGAAAATACCAAAAACTAAATGAATATTTTTGTATTTTTTCAATATATATGGAATGAAAAAATGCAAGCGAAATCCTATTATTCAGTCACTGAAGTGCCGAGAAGATCACTAAGACAACCCAGCAGATCCTAAACAGCAAGACTCAACCAAAAGGAAGAGCTCAAAAGGAAGAAACCAAGAGGTTAAAACCAAAGATGGTGAAAAACCAAGAAGGCTCAACCAAGAGAAACGAAGAGATCTAGTCACAACCAAGGCATGGAACAGTCAAGAAAGAGGCCAACAAAGACTCAGGAATCAACCAAAATCACCCAGCAACAACCAATAGCCATAAACCAACAAAAGCCCGAGTTACACGCTACTATCGAAGGAATACCTGCGGGTACCCGCGAGTAGTAGTGTAAACAGAGGCGGGTGTACGTGGGCAAAACTAAGCTAGCCCGCGGGTGAGAAACAAAAAATGGTCAAACAGAGAGTTCAGAGGCTCAGAAAAAGCAAGTTTTCTACAGTGTATCTTAACGGCCAATCAGTGACACGGAGCTTCGATAAACAACAACTCTAAATATGGACTAATGCTCAAAAAATTTCCCAAACATGGATGTTTTCTCCAGTGGAGTCGCCATTTCTGTATTTGAGAAAACTCACTATGGCTTGGGAATACCACAATAGATAGATGACTACCAGAAATCTACTCAATTCTCAAAACAATGCTATTATAAACGACAATGTTAAAACAATGGAGAAATGTAACCAACCTCGATCCAATGTTTGATGTAGATCCCCGTTGGAGCTTTCAATCTGCGAACGTCCAAGCACTTGTAATCTACAAATTAGTCTTGACAACAAATATCTAACAAGTACATATGATATATAAATAACATTAACATCATCAATAACAATGGTCCATAATATCATAAGCAAATGCAACCCAATGTATAATAAATGACATTCACACCATGAATGGACGAGAATATGAGTATTTCTATTGATGAACAAGAAGAAGTACAAAGTGATACGACCTCTTGCCGGAAACCAATCTGAACCAAGATCTAGATCAATCCACTTGTGCCTCCACCACTTCAATCCTCCATGAATGGAAAACTCAAACTAGAAAGGAGTTTGGAAGGTGAACATAACTGGTTCACAACTACAAGGATCAATGAGTGCAGACTCAAGATAGGGAAAAAATCCACTAGAGTGCCTTTACTATTCTCTTCCTCCTCCCGTCCATAAGCCATATGTGCTCAATATATAGTCCTCTCAAAGGTAGGTGAAAGGACTCATCGAGACGTTACTTGGGTAAATGGAGAGCCAAAGGTCACCCAATGACCGCTTTTTGGGATTAAAAAGTAATAAAATAGTGGTTTTTACCATTTTACTTGATACCTGCGGGCTAGAGGGATGCAACTCGTGGGTACGTATGCTATAGTGATGCAACATGCGGGTAGGAACAAAAATAGGATAAACTAGTGTCATTGAAGGATGAAAATGGATCTGAGTCACTGAAATGGATCTTACAGGCCAAAGAATGTTGATGCTCACAGGGTGGAAGATTTTTGTGTAACAATGTTCCTCCCAACCATGACCCTTAGACCGTTCCTGGTCTTAACTGGATCCCCCCGAGCTGGTTCCAACATGCAATGAGAGAAGTAGAGGCCCTAGGTTCTACTGCTAGATTAGATCTGGATATTAATGTGGGACTGCTTCATTTCTTGCAGCAAAATTCTCCTCTATTCTCATAAGAGAATGATAATGAAAAAGATGATCCCCTTTCTTGGGATATGCCCTCTTTTATATAGTGGAGTCTTAGAATATAGCTGTTTGAATAATTATTTAGTTTCTTTAATTAATATTTTTAAAAGATATTTTTACTAAATATCTAGTCATTGTTAAACTAGGACTTTTATTTGTTTTAACTAGAAGTGACTTTAAATTACTTCTTACATAATTGGTAATAATAATAGTTATATATTTTATTACTTAGATTTAACAATAAATAATAATAATACTATTAATAATTTTAATAGTATATTTATGTGAGAGTCCTTTCATGCATAACCCTATGCAATAATTAAATACATATATAAGAAATGTTTTTATTTAGGTGAATAATAATAATAATAATATTATTAATATTATTAATAATAATAATATTATTATTAATATTATTAAAAATAATATCCACTTTGGAGAACTATTTTATGCATGGCCCTTAGGGATGTTTTTCACATAAGAATAATTAAGTTTAATTATTCAATAGTTTAGTTATGGCAAGCTTGGATAGTTGGCTTGGTTAGGTACCTCTAGACCTCTCTCTTGCATGTCGGATTCCCTCGTTTAACATGGTAGTTCCTGCAGTACTTGATGATAGATAGAAAATTATTCATTTAACCAAATTAAATAAATGTGATGAAATATAAGTGCTATTTAGAATCTTCCCGACTCAACACTTTTAAGATCAAGTAACCTTGAGTGCTCTTCATAGCTTTAACTCAACATTCTTCACATGGGCGTTACGCTAGTGCAATTCCAGAGCGTCCTGCTCAACACTAGTACTATAATGTGGTTGTGAAGCACATCTAGAATGTATAATGGGCTCGGATCCAGTATTCATCTATCAAGCTTGGAGTGCTCCAGGGCTCCTACCCAACACTTAATGTACATCAAGGCTTACATCTAGTACATAATAAAATCTTCTAGGTACATCGGGGCTTATGCCCAGTATGTAGGTCATCCGTGTGTTCCTGATTCCATGCTCAACACACCATCTAAGTCAATCATGTAATTCATGACTCTGCACATTATGTAACAAAAGGTTATCTCAGTATATTAGGGTTTTGTACCCAATTCTCATAACAAAACATAATCAATCCATTAGGGCTTTCTTGCCCAACATATAACAATAATGAAGTTAGTCAGGGTCCATGCCCAATATGTCAGTCTATAAAAGAATAAATCATGTGCACTAGGGCTTATGCCCAATAATCAAAACAATCATATGTGTTGGGGCTTTAAGCCCAATATATAACATCAGAAATAGTTAGTCCAAAGTCGGAATATTACAGGGACAAAAAAAATTTGCTTTGTCAATTAAAAATTGTTGTGGCAATTGTGACCACCAAGTATGGTTCAATATCAATCTCAATTTCCTAATTCATTTTGGGATAACATTCATTATCCCCCTTAGAGTTTGTATTCACCTACACCATGGTAGCCATGGGCTCCTAAGAAATCGCAAAACCAACCCTGGAAATAAGGTTGGAGAGGGAATCCCTTTAGACATATACCACAACAACCAACCCAACAATAGTACCTCGACAACAACACCGACACAACAATTGCAATTATTTTCAAATAATTCACCACAAACACCTTCTCAAATTCTTACTCAACCCATTCTTAACCCAAACAATAAAGTGATTCAACCTGCTTAAAACGTTGAGCTACTCTATTACCCCACTTACTTTATCTCACATGTGGAGTGCTAAGACATCCATTTACAATTACAGAGAGTTGCTAATAGTAGAACTTCCCCAATCAACTCATGATGTAAGATGATGAAGAAGTTCACAATTCTATAGACAATCATTATATTGTTTATGTTGATCACACTAATCATCCTCCCACAATAATACAACCCGATTACCTAGGAATTTCAAATTACATAAAATAAAGTTTTACAATTTTTTTTACAAAGTCTATGAAAATTATTATAAATATTTTATATTTGAAGTGAGAAATAAAAAATATTTTTGCATAGTGAAATTAGCAAATGAAATTCCCATATGAGAAAATGGTAGATTAAAGAAGTCTTCATGTAAATAAATTTTCTATTTTCTTTTAAAGGATTTAAAATATTAGATTTAACTACTATAAGAATTTAAAAACACATATATAGTAACAACGCATTTGAAAAAATGAAATTGCATAGATTAAGAATATGTAACTTATTAAGGATAAGCCATTGGAAAATGAAATTGCATAGATTAAGGATATGTAACTTATTAAGGATAAGCCATTGGAGTAAGGACATACACATCAGTTATAAAAAAAAATGATACAACTAAGTTAATTAATTACATTTTTATAAAAAAAATAATAATTTTGATATATATATAATTTTAGTAGTAAGTCTCAATAGGGCTAAAAAATGCTCAGACATATTGGAGCCCCTCCTGGCACTCCTTATGTGGCAGGTTTTCTCGATGGTGTGGCTCTAAACTTTGATACTTGCGTGATTATACACTTGATGCTTAATGAGGATCATAACTTCAAACTATGGTTTAATGGTGGATTGGGCTCTAATACCAGAGATGAACTCTTGGCTCTCTGGGGCCTAGCATTCTTTGCTAGTACTATTGGTATTCCTTCATTACACATATTTGGGGAATCGAGGATTGTTGTTGACTAGGCCAATAGGATATCTAACCTTTAGATCCTTGCACTTGATCAATGGTGTGCTAGGAAAATTGCTCTCCTAAATTCTTTCATCTAGCTCACCATCTCACATGTTTATAGAGAGCATAATACTATAGCTAACAATCTCTCTGAAAACGATGTAGGGCTCCCTAAAGGTCTTCTATTTGTAGAAGAGTTCATTTGGAATGTAATGGTTTGCAGATCTTCACTTCTTGAGCCACTTGGTGGTTCCTTTTTTTGTTGTTCTCCTATAACATCTATTTTATAGTTTATGGAGTATTGACTTCTTATGATCACCCTTGTGTGAAGGGGCATATTTCTTGACCCATAGTCATTTAGTGTCCTTGTATACTATTAAATGATGGTTTCATTTTGAATAACAAGGAACTGTTCAATAATAACATTTTTTTTGCGAAGAATATAGGTCACATTAATAAACATTAATATAAAAAAACTCAATATTAATAATATTAAAAATTTTAATATATAATTAAGAAAAATTCTATAAAATGTTAATAACAAAATTAGATAAATAATTCAATAATAATAATTTTTTTCCAAAAGCATGTAGGACAGCTATAGTGGTAAATATGAGAAGTTGTAATCCGGTTGTAAATAGAAGGTCAAGAATCCCACAAACTTACCCATACACCATCCATACACCATGATTGACATAAATACAAGCCCAACCCCAAGCCCAACCCCAATTGCTCAACCCCAACCCAATTGCTGATTCTCATAGTATTAAAAAAAAATCCAAAAAAATATTGCTCATAGTCAAATTTGATGAATGGGTCAACATTAAAAACACAAATAAGGCAATGACTTCGGAAAAATTAATATAGTCAAATTTGGAAAACACAAATAACGCAATGACTTCGAAACAAGAAACACTTGATTCCATATCTGGCTGGCTTTATGACCGTTGGCCTAAAGCTAACTAAGTATTTAAGGTGTCTTCGCAGTTTAATCTTTCATCATCTTGCCATAATCAGTTGACCTGGTTTGTCTGTTTTGCAGATTGCTTTGCTCTGTGCAAGGAGAACGCCAAGCGGCTTCTGTTACTTGGCTGGATATACATTTTGGAGAACTAGACATCAAGCTTTTACAATTCAAATTCTGCTGGAACTATTGATTTTTTTGTTGCAAGTATATATTTAGGTATATTGATTGTTTCTAATACATTTTGTCAAGTGATTTTGCTAGAGCAGTCGGAGGAGATATGGAATCGTCTTGCTATTCAATGAATTCCAAGAGCCTTTTCACAGGGAAGCATTGTATCCGTCCCCTACAGAAACAGGGTGCTTCAATGAATGGTCACACAGTATGGATATTTTCATTTTACCCCTTTTTAACAGATGATTTATATGTTGAAAACATGCAATTCACCGATTTGGGTTTATTACAATAAAGTGTAGCTAGGGCGACAGAGGTTTATGAGGATTTAAATATTATTCAGAAAATATCACCCTTCCAACTTAATCGTCAAACTAATATCCAGTGGACACTTCTTCCTTTTTATCTTGGGATGGTCTGTTGGAATTGTGAATGAGAATTCGGTTTTATTGTATTTTCTATGGCAGAGCGACAGATTCATTCCAGAAAGAGGATGCATGGATTTTGATGTAGCTAGATTCATGATCACGCAGAAAGAAAAGGAAAATGGCGATACCCATAGACCCTACCTCTCCCCTTCCAAAAAAGCATATAAGAAGGAGATGGCAGCAGCTTTATTGAAGAATGCAAATGCTGCAGACAACAATTGCAGAATTCTTTCTTTCAAAGGAAAATCACCGACTGCTTCCCAGGCTTCGCAACAATCTGTGTCGTCAAATCTCCCTGTTGCCAAAAGAGCGCGAAGATATATTCCTCAGGTAAAGCTTGGATTTCATATTTTGTTTATAGTCATTTTCATTTGACATTCCATAACCAGATCCTGACTTCAATTGATGTTTACTCGTTATTGAACTAAGCCCTTGATTCTATTTGGATTTGTGTGCGAAATGGCTTGTGCTTGTTATTGCAGCATTATCCCATTTGGATGAATATTTTACAGTCTTTTTTCTTTTCCACCTGAAACGCTGAATTCTTTTTTTTCAAGCAGAAAAAATAAATTTATTTGTTATTCCATAGGAATCAAAAGAGTACATAACCATGGCATACAGTTTTCTTTCTTATAAAGACTGAAGAAAGTTCACAAAACTAACTGTTGAAAGTTCATGCCTTACAAAAAAAATATTCAAAAATACCACAAACATAGCAGAAATTGACCAGAGGATCCAAACATGGAAAGAGCAATCTTGCAACGCTGAATTCGTTATCACATCGGGACTTATTTCAGCACAGGAAAATAGTCTTTCGCAAACGAAGCCCTGGTCCCATTTGTTTTGTAAAACCATTGACATTTACCTATCTTTAAATATACTCTTTGGGGTTTTTGTCATTAGTACACTGGACGTGCCCATTTGAGAATCATTTTCCTTTGTCCTGTTGTCTTAGCCTATAAATTTAACGTATCCATGTTGATTGTAGTCTGCAGAGAGAACTCTGGATGCACCAGACCTGCTGGATGATTATTACTTGAATCTACTGGATTGGAGTTCTACCAACGTTTTGTCCGTAGCCCTTGGAAACACTGTATACTTGTGGGATGCTTCGGATAGCTCTATATCCGAGCTTCTGATTGCAGATAATGAAGAGGGTCCCGTTACCAGCGTTAGTTGGGCACCTGATGGGAGGCAAATTGCCGTGGGGATGAATAATTCTGTTGTACAGCTATGGGACTCTGCATCTGATAAAAAGGTAATTTAAACCTTTCTATCTCTTCCAAGGTTTTTTCATTCTAATATAATGAAATCTCTAAATTTGACATGGATAAAATTGCAGTTAAGAGCCTTGGAAGGTCATCATGAGCGTGTTGGAGCCCTTGCTTGGAATGGTCCTATTCTCACCACGGGAGGACTGGATGGGATCGTAATCAATCATGATGTTCGCATCCGTGAGCACATTGTTCAAACATACAAAGGGCATACCCAAGAGGTTTGTGGTTTGAAATGGTCTCCTTCTGGCCAACAACTTGCAAGTGGGGGAAATGACAATCTACTCTACATTTGGGACAAGAGCATGGCATCCCATAATTCTTCCTCACAATACCTACACGAATTAGATGAACATTGTGCAGCAGTCAAGGCCTTAGCATGGTGCCCCTTCCAGAGCAATCTTTTGGCATCTGGTGGAGGGAGTTTAGACAGGTCTATAAAGTTTTGGAACACTCAAACAGGTGCCTGCCTGAATACTATCGACACCCATTCCCAAGTCTGTTCATTACAGTGGAGTATACATGAACGTGAGTTATTGAGTTCACATGGGTTAGATAAGAACCAGTTAACCTTATGGAAATACCCATCCATGGTGAAGATTACTGAGCTTACAGGTCATACTACTCGAGTTCTTCATATGGCACAGGTATGAAAATTCATGTCTTTTATAATTATAAGTACTTTTGCGTTCATGTTTTCCCATTATGAATAGATTTGTCCTGATGACCCTTCCCTATTTTTTGTCTCTTCAGAGCCCTGATGGGTACACAATTGTATCAGCTGCAGCAGATGAAACAATGAGGTTTTGGAAAATTTTTGGAGCTCCGGATACCACAAAGAAGGTTAAGACTAAAGACTCAAGAGTGGCTTTCAGCAAGTTTCATACTCAAATCCGCTAAGAAGTATCTGTCCAGATTTATGAAATCATGATGGATGTTCAACTCAAGGTAATAATTAATGTTTTGTTTTCTCTTTACAAAGCTCTTCTGCAGGCGCTCTGTAGTTCTGTTGGATTTTTATGTAGTATGTTCCACTTTCTTCTTTGTACTTTATTCCTTCCTTTGGTACTCATATAGCATGAATTGTGTAATTTCTCTTCTGTGAACCCTGATGGAACAATGTTGAAACAGCTTTGTGAGACAATGATCTTAGCTGCGTGATATCTCATTCACATCTATAAGGAAGCCTCCGTGATTCCACACATGAAATGATTATATGGTGATGCTCAATGTTGTAGATAGTACTTGAATTATTTAAATCTTCATTAGCTATAAGGCACTTACTGTGAAATTTCTTAATTGAGATAAATTTAGAAGGATTAGTTGTTTTGTATGTATATTTTTATCTCACGTATATGTTTTTTTCTGTACTTTCGTACACTATGCCATCATACACTCTCGCTCTCGCATACTACAGACATAGATACTACTCTGAATTGTGTGGCTACAATTCTAACATGAGAAAATACTGACCGCACGGAAGAAATGATTCAATCCCTCCAAGCATACGCAGGATATTGTCTAATTTGTTGTTCTTGCGTTGCTATACTTGGCACTGCCATTTAAGATCCATCTAACACGGTGAATTGCTTCTCTTTGCTAAACTTGACACTGCCATTTAAGATCCATCTAACACGGTGAATTGCTTCTCTTTTCTAAACATGTTACTGAAAGCATCCAAGGTGTCTTTAAGGAACACAGGATCATGCCAGCAGTCTAAGATATGCAATAATGCGTTCAACTCTGTGAAGAATAATCATACAGACAAGAGTAACATGGTCCCTCAATTGCAATATCTCAACATTCTAAGGTGAGCTTTTTTGTTGTTGGTTCTGTACTTTCCTAGTTGCAGTACAATTTTCCAGCACAACTGAATTTGTAAGTACCTCTTGCTCATAATAGCTGTGCTTCATCTTTATTATCTTTTATAGCATGAATTTTCTTGTAATTTCATTTTCTTGTACTGCATTCTTCACTGACTGTTGCCTCATTGTAGCTCTTCACTTTGGGCATTGATAATCAATATATATTGATTGTCTGCCCCATTATCTTTTATGGAAACGGCATTTTTGAATGCCACCATTCGATTGGAAAATTTTCCACCCTTCAGCTTCTTAAATTGGAAATCAACATGAAGCTTTTCTGCGATTAAGGTTTAAGGCATTGGGAGCCAAGATACAGTAAAAAATGTTGATCTGCATTACTTCTAGATAATGTGTTGAAAGGGCAATACCTGTCTGTGGATGTAAATCACGTGTTTAGATACGCGTTTTATGAAAATAGTTACTCAAAATTCTATTGTTATTCTGTTGCTTAGATTCTGCATTGAAAACTACAATTGAATCAAAGTAAAAGTTCAGGTTGTTCTGTATTTTTCTTTAATGTATCTACAATATATTCTCTGCACTTCAATTGGCATAATAATAAATTCGTTCATTCCTCAAAATTGTACAACTTATTGGGTTTACTGTGGGTGAACTTTTGGCATTTCATTTCTGATTTAGGCCGAACCCATATATTAAAAAATACAAAACCTTACATTATGGATTACGCAACTATATCCCACATGATTGCAAGGTGCATAAGTTTATCTTTATTAACACTAAAGTAGAGTATGTATTAACTCTACAGTATATCTTAGGATAGGAATGAGGTCCTTCAGACAATTGGTAGGAATTGGCTTCCATACAGTATATCTTAGGATAGGAATGAGGTCTCCTAGACAATTGGGAGGAATTGGCTATCTTAGGATAGGAATGAGGTCTTTCAGACAATTGGGAGGAATTGGCTTCCATGCATTGATGAAGATTACATAGGCTTCTCAAGATATCAAGACAATGTACTATTGTCAAAATGATAAACCATATTTTGAGGGTATTGATGAACATTTCCATGCACTTATGAAGATTGCATAGGATAAACCATATTTTGAGGGAATTGATGAACATTTCCATGCACTTATGAAGATTGCATAAGCCTCTCAAGATATAAGACAAGAGTGGCTCAAGATATAAGACAAGAGTGGAATTGATGAACATTTACATGCACTTATGAAGATTGCATAGGCCTCTCAAGATATAAGACAATGTACTCTTGTCAAAATGATATCAAGACAATGTATTCTTGTCAAAATGTTACAATAGTTAGGTTCCAATTTTAATTCATATTAAAATTTCATAAATAATAATATTTTGACAATAGTTAGGTTCCAATTTTAATTCATAAATAATTGATATTATGATTGAAGAATTATTACAATAGTTAGGTTCCAATTTTAATTCATAAATAATTGATATTATGGTTGAAGATGCTGATGATATTGTGCATCAATCTTGTAAGGAAGACAAAGACATGAAGATGATGTTGATCATTATTACAATAGCTAGGTTCCAATTTTAATTCATAAGTAATTGATATTATGGTTGAAGATATTGATGATGTTGTGCATCAATCTTGTAAGGAAGACAAAGACATGAAGATGTTGATCATAAGGGTGGGGAAAGCATTAATTAAACTTCCATGAATTACCCACTATTCATGTAACATCATGAATGTTATGGATAGCTATACAGGTATGCATTTGATTATGCTAATGTATTCAAAGGTTAAAGTAATATGGGAAGGGATTCATTTACTTGTACTTAATATCATTGTTGAATGATAAATGGGGTTAAATTCAACAAGGTTAAATGCTTATATGTGGATGATACCAAGGGTATGACAAAGGCATGAATCCTACTATATGACAGTAATGTTTGTAACTGTTTGAATGTATTCATGTTTTGTTTGTTTGAATGTTTTTTTTGTTCTAATAATGCATATGTAGTGAATGATATTCCATTGTGCTTAGTATGTTAATTGTTGAAGTTGATTGACTTAATCTTGTGACATACTTTTAAAATCATTTCATATGTTTTTGTGATTATATACATGTGTACTCATAGTTTGATTGGCTAAATGAAAGATTTGTGAAGGATATTAGATTGTAGGTAGAAATGTCTTGGATATGGAAGTCAATGTAATCCTATATTGAAGACTAATGACTATTGCCACGAGGAAAAAACATTATGAGAAGAATTTCATAATTGTTAGACAGGGATTTCAGATGAATTGTGTTATCAATTTTAAGGTCAAATTGTCAAATCTAATTTTTGTAAGAAGGAGATTAAAAATTTTGTTTGGATTTTTTATTATGACATCTCATGGTAATTGTATTTGTATGATACAACTGACATGATGAATCTATCTAATAAGGACAAATGATGGTTGTTGAGCTAAAATGTGTGGAAGAATGCTATTGGGATGACAACAGACCCCTATAACATGCACCAATCACCTTAATCTATGGTTATTAGCGCAAGCCAGTGGGATGCCTTGGTAGTAAGAATCTATTTTCACTCTTCTTGTGCGAGAAAGGATTGGAAAATGATGGATTGCAAAAGTGGATACTTAGCAAGGAAGGGAATGCTCAAGTCGAGAGAGTGAGTGACTATAAGGAAGAGGATACTTGAATGACTCTATGGAGAGAGATTCATGTTATATGCTAGATAGTATCGTGAGTGCATTATATGCATTAGGTGTGTCAAATAAAACAACGATTGAGTCTTGTTAGTGGTAGCCATATGGAGAAGGCACATATTCATATCATACAAAAAAGTATTGGGCTTAATTATATACTTTATCTTGAGTTATGAATATATATGGTTGGGTTATGAACTTGAAATTCATATATTGGAAATCATATGGATGGCATACTTAATGCATAGAAATGCTATGATATTCATGTTTACTTTGATGATTCTTGTAGGTATATGTTGGAACCCTAAAAAAATTGGAGGTGTGTCAAGGCACTGAAGAGCATGACATTGTGAATACAAGTGAAGAATGAAGTCATAATGTACTATTGAAGAGAAGACAACACCATGGAAGGAATTATTCCAAGGGGGAGGGGACATATTGTTCTAGTTTTGACCCTTTGGTAACGCTGATATTGATTTTGTATAGATTGTAATTATTCTCTTTATTACTATGTTTGCTTGATGCCATGTGTCATATACCAATTCTCCCATGTAATAAATAAAATAAGAATAATAATATATAAAAAGTGAAAAGTAATTATTGTCGGGCATGAGTTTCGATGAGTTTTTCACTATTAATGATGCCCCTTTTTTTTTTTTTACTCAATTTCACCTTCCTATCATTCTTGTTGCTATAATTACTTATGATTTCTAAAGGATACATGGAAACAAGCTCACGAGGTAGTAAATTGTCATTTTCTCATGATTTTCCCTATTTTTAATAAAACAATCAAGTTAGAATTTATTTTACTAATAATGGTTATAACACGTTCAGATCTTGTAACCTGAGTACAGATCTAGTAACCATCATTGATTGGCATATTAACACTTCTCCACGAGAAAATCTTCCATATGGGTTTTTTTTTCTAGATGCACTGAGATGGTTTTGTGTTGTTCCAATCAACTACAAGCTAAATGAATACAACACTTATTATGGTCAAACTTCCAGTCAACTTTCTTCATATATGTGACATCCAACAAAGGTCGAGTTCTTTCTAGGTGGAGAGGGATATATTCATGCATTACATGTCATGGAAATATCATGTAGTAACGATATGCAATATATCCTTCATGAGCAATAAACTAAACTTATCCCATGATGTTTATTGTATATCTTGTATTTGGTAATATTTGGTTGTATCAGTTCTACTAAACTGTGAAACAAGGGAATTGGCTGTGGCTTCTAAAATGCCTCCTCAAGGAAGTCTGAAATTGTATATAGACAGGAACAATATTATGTACATAGTGATTATGTACATGTGAACTTGATTTCCATAATACAAAGGTGTTGATGTTTTGAAGTTCTTGTGTGACTATCTTGTAGTATTGTAGCTCTTCTTGTAATGCAATCCAGTTGGGAAGTCCCCCCTAACCTTGTCTACATTGCAAAATATTTATTTTAGTTAGTTAGTTAAGTGTGTTCATTTTATTGTTTGGATCTTAATTTCCTTTACATTCTTTCTTAATTAGTATTTTAATTCCTATAGTCTAATCATTTTCTGAATATTATTTGCAGGTTTCCATAACATGTATTTATATATTTCCATTAACAATTGTGTTGATCATCTACATAAATCAATTACTCATTAAAGGTTGAAGACCATATTTTCTCATAATTTAATGTAGGAACATTTTGTTAAATATATAACATCAGGAGACATTATCCAAACCAATATTGCGTAGTCAAGATTGATCCTCCCGAATAGAGGTGAGCACTTTGATTTCCTTCTGTGTAAAGGTTATTCCTCCCGTATAGAGGTAATTGATCAAAGTCTCATGTTGTAAATTCTTTTTGGAAAAGGATTCAAACTTGTGTGTATCAAGTCATGATTATCATGTGAACCTTCCATATAAAGGTATCCATGAGATGGACCTCCCATATAGAGGTGGACCTTCCATATAAAGGTCATGCTTTACTTGTTAAAAGCATTTAATGTTGTCTGATATATTATTAACCATGATCACCAGATTGCTATTAAGTCTCCTTTAGAGATTGGTCACCTCTAAAGTGAATTACTTTAGCATATGATCATTTGGTCAAGAATAATATAATATGATCACAACATCTAATAATTCTTCTTAGTATAATGTAATGTGATGGATAATAAAAGTTAGCACATATTGACCATGCAGTAAGAGATAAATAAATAAAAGATAAAGCATAGAGATCAAGAGAATTCGAAATTTCCCATGCAGACACTTCAACTAATTATTTAAGAGAACTCAAATTATTAAAGCTTCAGTTAAGTATCAATGCTTTAGTTAAAGCATCAATTAAAGATATGTCTAAGTTAACTAAAGAACTCACAATGGCCACTTCAAGTAAATCAATCAACATGATTTCAGTTAACTAAGTGTTAAATAAAAGGGACTAGTTAACTAAAGTATTTTCACTTTAGTTAAACTAAAAGACGACACTTCAGTTAAAGAGAGTTAACTAAGTGACAACAAAGACGATCTAGTTAACTAAGTATTATTGCATGACGACACTTATGTTAAATTAAAAGATGACATGTGGGTTGTGACACTTGCATGTCGACACTTAAGTTAGCCACCTAACTAAGTGGGAAAGCTTTCAGTTAAGAGGCAAGTTCATCCTAAGTGACAGCTCAGTGAGATGAATCACTGCATGAGAAGTGGGACGCACCACTCTATGCAAGATTAATACATCCAGTTTGAGGGTGAGTTTATCCTAAAGTTAGAAGTTAAAAATAGAAGAGAAGAATGTATAAATATGATATACATGATTATGGAATCTAGTGCAAAGTGAATTCTCTTCTACATTGAAGGAAAGACGCTTCTCTTTGTGCAGGGTATTGTTTGTGCTTGTTATTGTTGTGTTGGGCACACGTCCGATTAACCTCTCTTCTCTATTGCTTTTGTATATTCATCAAGAGTGTTTGGTGATTTCTTATCTTCCAAAAGCAATCTTCTATGTTGTAAAAGAAAGCATTATATGTTATCCATTATATTATACTAAGAAGAATTGTTGGGGTTTTTGTTCTCATAATTTTGAGGATTTTCCCCAAGGTATATCTTGTGTTATGGTCGTATGAATTTCATGGATTGAATTTTATCATTGCTTCAAGAATATGCATCTAAAAGAATTAAAGATCAAATCTCAAACAAATTTAAACATGGTATTAGAGCTCAGGGCATGAAGGAGCTCAGTTTTGCATTCCAACTAGAGCCTACGTAGATCATGAGAAGTTGAGCACAAGATTTGAAGAATATGGCATCAGTCTCTATACGACTGGAAGACCATCTTGAGGGCACCTCAAATTTCAACACTTGGAAGGATAGGATTCTCAACATTCTAAAGGAACATGACTTGGATGGCTATGTATTCATTGTGGCGGAGGAGCCTACATCTAAATTTCTAATGCAGGGTGCATCAAATTCTAGAAGAATAAATATAAGGCTAAATGGATCATCTATGATTCGGTAAAAGTTAACTTGATGCTTGTGATCACACCGTTGCAGACCGCGAAAGAATGTTATGATACATTGACTGATCTATATGAGAAGAATGCCCCAAGTCAAAAGAGGGCATTGAAGAATAAGCTTCGAAAATTAAATATGGAGATGGATGAGCCAGTGGCCTCCATATTCTCCAAGATATATCAAGTAGTATATCAACTTGCTAGTATTGGAGTAGTGGTGGATGAAGATGATATTATCCAAACCGTTATTGATGGTCTCTCATCCTCATGGGAGATTTTCTTGGATGCGCTAAATGGCCAAGAGGTACAACCTAAATTCGAAAGGTTGTGGCATGACTACCTCCAGAGGAGGGGAAAATACAGAGCAATTCAGTGTGCATCAAAGAATAAAATCTTTCCCTCACGGCAAGAATGAAGAAAGGAAAGAAACCCTTCTTCCAAAAGAATTTCTCTCATTCAAAGAAGGAGTTCAACAAAGTCTTTGACAAGTCAAAATCTAGATGCTTCAATTACAACAACAAATACCATTTATCAAGAGACTATAGAGCAAAGAGCAAAGGAAATTTTCATGCTTCTACCGCCATATAAGATGAAATCACTCAAAAGAATGCATTCAAAGAAAATGAGACAAGAAGGGTGTATTGTCTTGTCTCATCCATTTCAGGATGTGTCATCACAAATGCAGACACATGGTTGATTGACAGTGGTGCATCCAAACATATGACTGGTTACAAGAGTACCATCACCGATCTAAAAGAGAAAGAATTCACATTCATGGTAGAGTTGGGGGACAACTCAACTTATTCGATCCAAGGAGTTGGATCCACCTCATTCCAATTGAGAATCGGTGATATTATACATGTGGAGGACATTCTATATGTTCCAGGATTGAAGAAGAACCTCCTCTCAGTTTCAGTTCTTGAAGACAAATTCTTCCAAGTCATCTTCATGGATAACAAAGCACTTTTATGGTCGAAGAACAAAAGTCTAGAATATGCTGTTGTGATTGGAGTTTGATAGCGAGGACTCTACAAGGTACCCAAGAAGTACATTCAAGCTATGATTCACCACACTATCAGTCCATTCAATCTATTGCACCGAAGGATTGGACACCTACACTATAACGTGCTACTAGGACTTCAAAAGATGGTAAAAGGTATGTCCATATTTGATTTTGAGCATGATAGTGTATGTCGAGGTTGTGCACTTGGGAAGAATGTTAAGAAAATATTTTCTAGCAGTTCTACTAGATCTAAAGGGATTTTAGATTCAATACATTATGATGCATGTATTCTCATGTCATCCCACTCCATGAGTGGCTTCTTGAATTATGTACTATTCATAGATGATTTTTCTAAGAAGTCGTGGATTTATTTCGTGAAGGCTAAAAGTGAAACTCTTAGAAAATTTAAAGAGTTTAAATCCCTAGTTGAAAATCAGAAAGAAAAGCACATTCGTGCATTAAGGTCTGATAATGGAGGAGAATTTGATTCACATGCATTTAATGAGCTATGTAGTGATGCAAGAATATGTATACACTTAAGTATACCATACAACCCTCGGGAAAATGGGGTTGTGGAAAGAAAGTATAGAATCATATGTGAAGCTTGTTGATGCCTCGGTTTTGCAGGGTAATGCAAGGTGCTGGAATGGGTCCAAGGCTCCCAACAGAGGGTGAAAACCCAGACTGAAAGGCTTCGAAAGACCCTACGCAAGGGCAGTTCTATCCCCAGCCTGTTTGGTATGGAAATCTCCCACGGATATTCGGCCTCTGCTGGCACTCTATGAGTTGAAGTTTCGATCAAAGGATCGGTTCTTCGCTTAAGGAGAACAAAGTGTTAAAAAACTTAGAAGTGTCCTAACTTAACCTATTTAAAACAAAATGATCTACTCTAAGTTAGACCTATTCTAAGATAAAAGCTTGTTGTTGTGCAGATCAATCTTGATGTAAGAAGAACAAGTATGTTAGCCAACTTCAACAGAAATGTAAAAGATGCATGTACTTGTTTACTTAGATCATAATCAATTAATGAAAATTAAATGACAATAATATAAGCATGTAAACTTATTCAAGATAAATCTGTAATCACTTTGTTAATTGAAAAATTAACAATGATTATTTGAATGTTGATCATTTGTAGAAATCGATAAAAAAAATAACTTAATTGACAGAAATTCAATTAATCATTTTCACACACAGACCAGCTATAAAGAGAAATCAGTACAACAGATCTCTATGTAAATCAATTACTTGCAAAAAGCAGACACTGTAGATGACAATTCAAAGTAAGAAATTAGGCATCGTCAAAGAAACTTGAACAATAAACAAGAGATGATTCAAAAGATTACTTTACTGTATAAACGAGGTCTGTAAACAAAATTACAAAGCTTTGCTAAGACAGAGTATCTCCAGGTCACCTCCTGCTGATTCTTTGAACCAAAATTACCAACCCCTAACAAAGAGAGGCATCCCTCTTTAAATAAGAAATTACAACAGAATACAAAATAGCAATTCCCCAAGGATAAGGATTACAAAATCAGATGAAGCTACCAAATCCAGGGAATTCTGCCAAAATAATCTAAACAGTTTAGCTCGAGCGACTCCCTAATAGCCTAAGATAAAGTTTGAAATATGGGTCATCCTCTTATTTCGAGACAATCCCGTAACAAAATTGTGGAACTGAACAACAACCCACTAGGTGTCGACAACAGGCAAGAGTCGGTCTAGGAAATATTCCCGTTGAGTCGCCACGGGATCCTTCGGCTGATCCATTATGTTGTCAAAAACAAAAAAATCAGACAACGGATCCTGTTTCTCAAGAGCCGACGGAATATCAGGTTCCTCATTGATTATAAAATCACGGATAATAGAATCATCTCGCTCACGATGTTGTTCATCAATTTCCTCTTCATCCTTCTAAGGGAGTGGTATGCAAAGGGGAGGAATTTCAGAATTTTCCTTTTCACTATTAGTGCTGGTATCAAGAACACCCGCGTCAAAAGGTGGTGACATCGATTCAAGAAATAGCAAAGCATGAAGTTCTTGCATATAACACTCATAAGAGGATTCATGACTTGCCTGCATGTTACTCATCAAATCGTTAGGCATAAAGATTTCAAAATAAACTGGCAACTTATCTAACAAATACAGACGACGAACCAAATGCTTCATACTTGCGATCATATTTAAGAAGGATTACAGAAAATCATAATGATTGAAAATGATGAACTACTATGATTAAAATCATACGAATTCAATACTGTAATTATTTGAACTGGAAAGAAATGACGTCGCAACATGTGTTAGCCCAGATTGGATCACGATGAAGTACAATTTTAACAGAATCACACACGATTCGAAGTTGCATTTGGAAACTGTCATTACGAACCAATCTAATCAAGCAATCATATCTTCAAAAGCGATCATGAGGTAAGAATTCTGGTGAGAAATCTGGTCGCAAGAACAACATGAATAAGGCAAAAAACACAAGTTTGAATGATGGAATCTGATCCATTAGATCAAATGAATCGACGGCTAGGATTAACAGAAACAGGACGCGGGATGAGGTCTTGGATATTTATTGACAAATTTATTCATGGTACCCGAAAGCTGCGACCCGAAAGTAGCGAGTTTCGGGTTTGTAAACCGAGCTAGAAACACATAAATGGGTTCCCAAAAACCACAACCCAAAAATAGCGGGTTGCGGGTTTCGCAAACACACAACGCAACTAAATGGAGGAACAAAAATCCGAAATCCGGAAGCTGCAAGTACGGGTTTCGAGATGAAGATTTCTCAAAAATTAATTACAAGAGGTTCCGGCAACCCACACCTTTCGGGTTGCGGGTTTCAAGAAGACCAAAACCAAGATCCCACAAATGAACTCCCGCAACCTGCGCCTTTCGAGTTCGAGGTTTTAGGATGTCGGAATGCCCTGTTTCGGGTGGCTGAGGTAAAGTGCCAAAATACTCAAAAGTCTTCCTACAGCCAAAATACTTAGAAATTTTCAAGGAAAAGAATGACAATCAGGCCAAACAAAGGTACAAGCATAAAATCATAAAAACCAAGTTTAAAATCTGATGTTCATTGGAACACTTACCCAAATACCTTTGTATTTATTTAAAATTGGGGCTCCTGTGATTAGCTAAAGCATGAGATCTATTGTGGCCACAACAAAGTTGCAAAATCCATGATGCATGATCAAGATATGTCTACCCCATTATGGGCAGAAGCCACTCGTACAACTGTGTACATCCAGAATAGAATCCCTTATGCCATTCTAGATGAGAGAACACTAAAAGAAGTGTTTACCGATGAGAATTTGGGAATCTCACACTAAAGGATTTTCGAGAGCCCAGTATACATTCATGTACCGAAAGAAAAGAGAAAAAAGATGGATCCTTCTGGAAAGAAAGGCACCTTTGTGGTTTATATAGAGACATTCAAAGCATACCGAATATATGTATCTGGTGAGAGACACATTGAAGTCAGCCGAGATGTTTCCTTCTATGAGGAATTTGATTTCAAAATATTTAAAGAGATTCAATTTGATTCAAAGATGGAGGATCCCGATTCTCTCCCCCTTCATATTTAGAGAGGGAGAAACTAGAAGATGCCTTATATTCGTTAGTTCCTGAAGAACCAATAGAACTAGTTGAGAGGTCACCTTAATATCTACTTGGTGCCAAGACATCTTACAAAATGCATAGAAACATGCAGCACCAGTAGGCTCATCCATAGAGCACAAGCAACCTGAAAAATCACTACAAGAAAAAAGGTCATTGGTGAGGGTCCAAAAATGTCACCATAAGCTCATTGGTGATGGTCAAAAGGGGTGTCACCAAAATCTGAGCATCACCAAAGGCACCGTCACCTTAAGTGGAGGGTATGCAGTGACATTCAAGGTCCGCCACTAATAATTATTATTATTCTAGGTTTTGACCGTCACCAATCGTTATGAAGTTTTTGATCCGGATCTTGGGGGCTGAGACCCGGAAGACTTGAATGCCGAGAGAGGAGGAGAAGAGATAGCTTCAAAACTGAAGTGAACAATGAACCAGCTGTGAGAAAGACAAAGTAGTGAGATCTGGGCTATGAATAGCATAGATGGACAATGCTGTGAATATTTAATTAATATTATTATTTATATATTAAATAGATTATTAGGCTAATAAGAGAAAGGGTGTAACCCTTCGCTATTCTTGCTCAAGCCCTATAAAGGCGATCTTATTGTAACTTTATCATCATCAATCAATATATTATTATCATTTATCTCAAATATGGAAGACGGTCTCGCTTCTTAACCCTTAACCGGACACGGTTAACTTAGTGAACGGATACGTTCACTGCATTTGGTATGAGAGCCGGATTCGGCTCCTTCGACCTGAGCTCGGATTTGGCTCAAAATTAGAGCGGACTCGCTCCTCCTTAGGTAAAGCTCGGACTCGGCTCATTCCTCCATTCCGTTGCATTCAACTTACTTCGGCTCATCAACTACTCACATCATCCCACTCACACTACTCCAATTCTACCACAGCCGCCACCGCTCGTCCTCTATCCTCCGACCCTCTACGTCCTCACTCCTTCATCGTCCCACCATGCTCAATCCCTGCTCACTCCATAGTACACCACTCCCCTCTCCATTTCCCACGCTCCCGCCGCAATCCATTTTTCCCTCCACGCACTTCCATCCCTGCCTACCCACTCTCCATTCATCCCTCATACCTGCACGCTCCTGTCCCCACGCATCTACCCTGCGCAGCTCCTCCAACACGCTGTGACCTCCAAGCCAGCTCCCATATCCCCACGCATCCCATCTCCGCCTTCCCTCCTCCTCCACGCGAACTGCAACCCACCCGCCTGCCTCCATCTCCCTGCTTCTCCACCATTTCGACCCCCTCTCCCTTCTACGACCCCCTCTCTCCACTATCCTCCGTAGCCACCATCACCTGCAACCCATCTCTTCTCCACCATTTCGTCTCCCTGCTCACCCTTGCTGCTCCATTCTTCCACCACACTCCCAACTCCTCTCACACTCTCTCCACGTGAAACCCTAACTTTTAATAAAAATTAATATTATTTAATTAATATTTATTTTTGTTAAAAAAAATCTTAATTCAAATTATAATAAAATTATTTGAATATGATATCCATTATATTTATTATTTTTATTTAATTTCAATCAATAATTATAGTAATAATTATTATTAATTAAATCTCCCTAAGACATCAATTATATTTTCCCTTACTCTAAGATTGATTCCAAATATTCACCTCCCCACACCAGGTCAAAGAAACATGGCCGAGTTACGAGACCGACTAGAAAAATTAGAAAAAAACCAAATTAGAGATTTAAAAATCGTCGAAGGTCTAAACTCCAGAATGGACGAACTTGAGAAAGTGTTTCGAGAAGATTTAAAGGAAGAGATGAAAAATAACAATGCCGTGCTTAAAAAAGAAATCAAAGATGAAGTTGTTCTGGTACTAGAAAAAAGGTTGAGTGAAAAATTTGACACTCTGAACGAAAAACAAAAAAACTTGGATGACAAAATGAGTGCTATGACTCAAAACATAAACACCGTAACCCAGAACTTGAGCACCATGACGCAGAACCATAATACATTAATGGAGGCGTTACAAAGACTAACGCTTAAGACAGACCAAGTCAGCAGTCCAGACATGCTAGATGCCTCATTTCATATTTTCACATAGGAAGCACTTACCAAGAATCAAGAAGAATTGCAAAAAGAAATAAAGATTAACAATGCGATGCTTAAGCAAGAGATAGAAACAAAAGTACTGCCAGATATGGAGGCACGATTAAACAGCCAAATAGAAGCTATCAGTAAGATAGTAGAGAATAAAAAGATAAAAATCACTGCCAACAACGAAGCAGTTAAAATATGTCACTTATATCGTCCAGTAGTTTTGATACACCATCAAACCATAAAGCAAAAGGGAATCAATATCACCCTTACATAGTGTACCCACCTAAGGCAAAAATAGAGTTGTCGAAATACAATGGAAGTGAAGACCAATGCGTTGCTTGGCTAAACAAAGCGGAAGAATACTTCGACATTTACAATATTCAATCTGACGAGGAGAAGGTGAAATATGCGTCAATGCATATGGAACGGTACGCCTATAATTGGTACTTATGGTGGAAGAGAGACAATTTTGCGTACACCTAGAACTTGTTCAAAAATGATTTTTTTAATAGGTTTCAAGGAATCAAGGAAGATGGATTTTTCAGTAAACTTATGAGATTACAACAAGTTGGAAGTGTTGAGGAATTCACACATCAGTGGGAATCCTTGTCGACACGAGTATTTGGGTTGTCTGACAAGCAAAGACTCGAAACCTATTTAGGAGGTCTTAAACCGTACCTCCAAAAAGAGTTAAAGTTACACAACATACCAAACGTAGAGGTAGCAAGACATAAAGCAAAAGCCACAGAACGCAAACTGGAAGGAATAAAAACAAGAGGCGACAACCATTATCGACAAGAAAAAAGAGACACAATGTAGGTACTGTGAAGATACGTGGTCACCCGACCATCAATGCCACAAACCTCAATCATATGCCTATGAAATGGAAAATAGATCAAAGCCATCTAACAGTTACTCTGATAATAGAAAGAAGCAGAAAAACATATGTCGTCGATGCGATGATGATTGGATCCCAGGCCATAAATGTAGGAACAATCAGACAATACAGTGCAAAATCATCAATGGAAAGGAAGAGCAAGTCTCTACACAAGAAATTGCGTCCAATTCTAATACCGACACTGAATCTGAATGAAGGATGACATTAGGAAAATACTCAAGCTTTGAGGACAAAGCTTTCCAAAAGGGGAAGGTAATGCTGTGAATATTTAATTAATATTATTATTTATATATTAAATAGATTATTAGGTTAATAAGCGAAAGGGTGTAACCCTTCGCTATTATTGCTCAAGCCCTATAAAGGCGAGCTTATTGTACTTTATCATCATCAATCAATATATTATTATCATTTATCTCAAATATGGAAGACGGTCTCGCTTCTTAACCCTTAACCGGACACGGTTAACTTAGTGAACGGATACGTTCACTGCAGACAAACATAGAATAGATATGCCACATGGAGGGGTGAGGCTTAAAGAGGGTTCTTTGAGCCTCATCTCTCAAACTATACTAAGAAAGACACTCAGAACCAATACCCCAATAATAACTCAATAAAATAAGAGAAATGTAGGATATAAACCAAATGAGTAGATTGTTATCATGAGAAGGCTTGCTAGGCCTTTATATAGCATTATTACAATGTGTCTTGAGGCCATACCATGGGCCAAAACCATGTTCTACCAAATACCATGGATATGAGAGGGTGGCCTCTCTATTTAATACTTTTATGATAAATGGGAGAGGGTGGCCTCTCCATTTAATGCTTTTATGATAAATGGGAGAGGGTGGCCTCTCCATTTAATGCTTTTATGGCTTATACATCAGAATTTAGACCATATGCCCCCTAAAATTTGAATCATCCCCCCACCCTTAGAAAATGATGGTCCCCATCATTTCATGCTAAAAAGAGACCCATGATTACAATGTGCTAGTTACCAATGAAGAGAAGGGTTTTGTGTGGTTGACCCATAACCATGGGTTTTGCGAGGTTGACCCATAACCATGGGTTTTGCAAGGGTGACCCATAACCACGATGGCAATGACAAGCTTGATTCCAATGAAGAGAATAGTTTTGTGTGGTTGACTCAGAACCATGCGTTTTGTGTGGTTGACCCATAATCGTGGGTTTTATGTGGTTGACCCATAACCATGGTGGCAATGACAAGCTTGTTTCCACTGAAGAGAAGGGTTTGTGTGGTTAACCCATAATCGTGGGTTTTGTGTGGTTGACCCACAACCATGATTACAATACATAACTGTGGGTTTTGTGTGGTTGACCCATAACCATGGGTTTTGTGTGGTTAACCCATAACCATGGATTTTGTGTGGTTGACCATAACCATGATTACAATACATAAATGTGGGTTTTGTGTGGTTTCCCCCATAAGCATGGGTTTTGTGTGGTTGACCTAGAACCATAGGGTTTGTGTGATTAACCATAACCACGATTACATTAAGATTTTAAAAAATTGAAAATTCATGATCTTTGGTGAAGTTGATGTCTTGCTGCAAATTCATTCATAGCTTCTGATGTATGTACTAAATTGAATTCCATTGAAGACCCATTTGAGATCTCAAAAGACATTTCAATCCATATAACATACTTGCTCTGGGGTGGCCCGGAGATAGAGAAAATGTTTGTTGAAGTTTAAGAGACGCGCGCACACTATTTTGCAGACATATGTTGTTTCAATCGATGATATCTCTCAAAGCAGAAATCCAAATGAAAAACCACGAAATACCTATTTTAGCTGACGGAAAGAGATTTCTAATGAGCTATGGTAGAGCCTATGAGACATTTTGTGGATTCTGTAGCACTTGTTTAAATTTGTTGTACGTCCGGTTGCATTTTGTACAAACATGTACTACTTCAAACAAACATATCTCACAAACCAAAAAATGAAATGAAATTTCATGAAATACCCATTTTAGCGGACAGAAATAAATTTCCAATGAACTATGGTAGAGCCTCTGAGACATTCTATGGAGTCTGTAGAACTTGTTTAAAGTTATTGTATGTCTGGCCGCATTATGCACAAACATGTGCTACTTCAAACAAGCATATCTCACAAACCGGGAAACAAAATGAAATTCTGTGAAATACCCATTTGAGCTGATGGAAATACATTTCCGATGAGATATGGTAGAGCCTCTGAAACATCCTGTGCATTCCATGGACCCTGTTCAACGTTTGCTGAATGTGAGAGTGTTGAGTATATAGATGTCAAGGGTTTGTAGAGAAGCATGGGTTGTTGTAGAGGTTGTGGAACCTCCGTTGAACCCGCATCATGCTTCAAAATATTTTCCCGATGGAGAGAGTATCCGCTATGATACCACTAATTTGGATCTTGGGGGATGAGACCCGGAAGACTTGAATGGCGAGAGAAGAGGAGAAGAGATAACTTCAAAAATGAAGAGAACAATGAGCTAGCTGTGAGAAAGACAACGTAGTGAGATCCAGGATATGAATATCATAGATGGTCAAACATAGAATAGATATGCCACATGGAGGGGTGAGGCTCAAAGAGGGTTCTTTGAGCCTCGCGTCTCAAACTATACTAAGAAAGACACTCATAACCAATACCCCAATAATAACTCAATAAAATAAGAGAAATGTAGGATAGAAACCAAATGAGTAACTTGTTATCATGAGAAGGCTTGCTAGGCCTTTATATAGCATTATTACAATGTGTCTTGAGGCCATACAATGGGCCAAAACCATGTGCTACCAAATACCATGGATATGAGAGGGTGGCCTCTCTATTTAATGCTTTTATGATAAATGGGAAAGGGTGGCCTCTCCATTTAATGCTTTTATGATAAATGGGAGAGGGTGGCCTCTCCATTTAATGCTTTTATGGCTTATCCATTCGAATATAGACCATATGCCCCCTAAAATTCGGATCATTCGAGACTTTGAACAACACTTGGTCCTAAAGTACCACATCGGCCTACACAGGTACATTCAGATAGAGATAGATTTCCTTGACATATCCTCACTAGGAGCAGCTTATAGATATGTCATCAAGATCAAGCCGAAGTTTAAGCAAAAGAATAAGCGTGATTTTGGGTATGCAAATCAGCAGTAGAAGCCTGGAAAAGGTGGCCCCAACTCACAAGAAAAAGGACAAAGCAAGGATGGACAAGGCCCCGAAAACCATCCCAAGTCGTAGGAAAAGAAGGGTAATGGGAAATCAAAGAAGGACACTGGAAAGTTGTGTGAGTTCCACAAGAGCCCTTGGCACAACATTGATTAGTGCTGCTCAAAACAATCCTTGTTGGCCGAGACAAAATCCCCGGATCCAGACTCTGACTCAGAACCTGATGGAGAGACAAAAAAGGGAAAGCAGATCATTGATGCGGAACCTAGTGCCACCATCACAACTACAAATATTCAAATAGAAGAGCCAGAGGAGCTAGAGGAAGGGGAGTGCCTCTTCCATTCACAATTGTGGGTGCAAGGAACTCCGCTACACTTCATTGTTGATAGTGGTAGCCAGAAAAACCTCATCTCGGTCGAGGTCGTCAAAGGATTGAAGCTTTTAATGGTTCGACATCCCCAACCATACAACATCGGTTGGATGATCCAGAAACGAGACATCCACGTTAGTCAACAATGCCGCCCTTTCTATGGGATCAAGACCTTCAAGGATGAGGTAATGTGTGATGTTGCCCTGCTTGAAGTTTGTGATGTTCTTTTAGGACAACCATATATGTGGAAAGATCATGCTGTGTATGAGTCTAGACCTCGTATTGTCATTATTACTTTGGGAAAGAAGCTCTACAGGATACCAGAGGCACTTCCCACCTCTGCAGTTTCCCTCATCATAGCTAAGCAGTGCAGGAAGGTAATCTCCCAGATAGGGAAATTCATCCTCTTCATGGTTCGTTCTGAAGGTGAACGAAAGATTGCAGCAACATCCACCAGCTCCATGCAGAACCCCTCTACACAGCAGAAACAGGTGGACAAGATTGTTGAAGCATACAAAGACATCTTCACCACACCCACTCGGGTACCAATAGATTCTCGGTTAAGCATTCCATTGATTTGACACCTGGTGCACCTTTACCTAGCGGGCCAGTATACAGGCGTTCCCTCATGGAAAATGATGAAATCAAATTCCATATTCAAGAATTGATCCAAAAGGGGCACATTTGACCTAGCTCCTCACCTTGTGGGAGCCCAATTGTGTTGGTATAAAAGAAAGATGGGACATGGCAACTCTGTATTGATTACCGAGCTCTAAACAAGATTACAGTCTGGAATCGGTATCCCATTCCTCGTATCGATGACCTTCTTGACCAGCTCAAGGGCACCAAATATTTCAGCAAGATTGATTTGAATTCTGGCTATCATCAAGTGCCAATTGAGCAGACCGATGTTTGGATGACTGCCTTCAAATCTCGAGAAGGCCTTTTTGAGTGGTTGGTCATGCCTTTCAGTTTGACTAATGCTCTAGCAACTTTCATGAGGATGATGGATGATATCCTATGACCATTCACTAACTCTTTTGTGGTCGTATATCTGGATGATATTCTCATCTACAGCAAAACATGGGTAGAGCATCTGCAGCATATCCACCAAGTCCTCAGCACCTTGCGCTAGCACAAGCTATATGCTAATTTAGAGAAGTGCTCATTTGGCATGAAGAGGGTTCAATATTTGGGATACATCATGGACAAACATGGTGTTCATGTGGATCCAGCCAAGATTCACGTCATCTGTGATTGGCCAACCCTAACAACTCTCACAGAGCTTCGCAACTTCCTAGTCCTTGTCAACTTCTATCGTAGATTTGTGTTGGGATTCTCTAATATTGCTTGGTCCCTTAGCTAGGTGACCAAAGGGGGATCAAAGGCCAAGTTCAGCTGGTCCAAGCCACAACAACAAGCATTTGAGGAGCTAAAGAAATGCTTATGTTCGACACCTGCCCTTTCCTTACCGTATCTGCAACAACCCTTTGAGATTGAAACAGATGCTTCAAAATATGTTGTTGGTGCAGCCCTCACTCAACATGGCCATCCAGTGGCATATCACAGTGAGACACTTTAAGATATAGTACCCAAGTACCCCACCTACGACAAGGAAATGTATTCCATTGTCCAAGCCTTCCGCTAATGGAAGCATTATATCCTTGGAAAAGAGACAGTTATCCACACTGATCACAAGCCCCTGCAGTTCATGCAAACCCAAGGAAAGTTACATAATGACCTCCACCAGAAGTGGTCCACTTACTTGCAGCAATTCCACTTGAATATTAAATATAAGAAGTGCAGCACCAACTGAGTCGTCGATTGCCTCAGTCGGCCTCCAGTAGACGCACTTACCACAGTGCTCCACTCTTATGGCCATGAGACCTCAAGGTGGCCTCAATTATATAACAATGATCCTGAGTTTTCTCCCATATATCGAGCCCTATGTGCGAGCACATCCATAGCAAACTTTCATCTTCAGGAGGGCTTGCTATGCCACCTGGGCCATCTCTGCGTTCCTTCAAGTGATTGTGCGAAGATGATTTGGGAAGCTCATTACAGTCGGGTGGCAGGGCACTTCGACACCGAAAATACAGTGGCCATATTGCATAAGTATTTTTATTGGCCTAAGCTCCGACAAGACGTCGGTCGATACATAAGATCCTGCACCGCCTATGCCATTGCAAAACCTTCCATAAAAAAGTAGGGGTTGTACACCCCTTTGCCCACTCCTAACGGGCCATGGGAATCCACCTCCATGGATTACATGGCTTGACTACCTTCAACCAAGCATGGTGTTGGAGCCTAGGCCGCAGCTATGGTAAAGCTGCAAATTTTGAGGAAAAAAGCACAAGTGTTGAAGGGAAAGTGCTAATTTTGAATAAGCACCAATTTTTGGGCAGAAGTAAACGGTGCGTAGTACGGTGCCAGATGGATGAGCTCAGCGCAGATTATGGACCGGAATTCGCGGAGCTCGCGCGCACATGTCAAAGGAGAATGAATGTGGCCGAGTAGAGAGATCAGATACCACAATAAATGAAGCAAGGGAAGAGAGGGCTCAGCTACCCTCATTAAGGCTAAGTACAGAAGTTATGGTTGCTCTGATCAAGGAAGAGCAACAGACCAAAGCATTGAAGGAGAAGGACAAAGAGCAGTGAATGAAGAAGCGGCGCCTATACCCGCAATCTACGCCGGAAGTCACGGAACCTGCAAGAAGTGGTGACGTGACTGCAAACGGCGCCTACAGTACACCTAGCCATGTCCGTGGTTAGGGTTTTTGGGGATTACTGTTGGGAAAGGCCCATAGTTTTGTAAAGGTGCGACCGTCATGGCCACCTATATATATGTGTAATTGTAAGGGAGAAAGGGGTTGTTGCTGATTGTTTTCTATTGTGTGTTAGAAAACAAGAGTTAGACGTAGGCTAGCTGTTTGAGATATGTTAGCTAGTCATTGAGTTGTAGACAGTCTGAGTCGATGTCTGAACTATTGTAATATCTGTAGAGGAAGAGTCTAGATCAAGAGAAGGGCTCCCAGTTGTGTGCGTGGAGTTTCCTGGAAAGATCTAAGGCTGCAGCTGTGTGCGTAGCATATTGTGTAATTCCATTTTTGATTAATATAAGATACACTACCCGTGGACGTGGTTTCCCCATGGGGGTGAACTACCTAATTCTCGTGTTATGATGCTATGTTGTGTGATTGCATGTTTTAGTTCACTATCTACGTATACATGAACATTGCGTTAGCTTTATGAATATGTTAAGTAAGCTCTCAAAGCTTCCGTGGTAGTTATAATCGTTAAGTGTCGAAGGAAACTGTAGAAGGTTGTCGATGCGGTGCACTGGGCGCGCAAGCAGAGAATACATAGAGTACCGACGCAGAGGGTACTTACCTCGTGCACAAAAGCAGAGATGCCGCGCAGCTAAGCTGGTAAGTGTGAGCTTCAGCGCTGTTGCGCTGAGAAGTCTGCGGAAGGGTAAGACGTTCCGCTTTGAGCAATCCTCTTAAGGGAAAAGGGAGGGAGAAGATCGCAGTCTCCGCGTCGCCTAGGTTAAGGAATCCTGATTCCTTAGCCCCCCCATAGCCACTTCGGGTGAGACCTCGAGCTGCTACGCAGCTCGTTGTCGAGAGGGCCAATGCGCCAAGGGGTTTTGTTGTTGCGCCTCATTAAAACCCGGGTCTGTCCAAAAAGCAGCCAACAAATGGTTTCGTTTCCTTGTGACTTGTTACTGTGAGACTTGTTATTTCGGCGACGTGCAAGATTGATGCGAAACCCAGAGAAAGAAGCAGCCAACAAATGGTTCCGCTGCTTTGAGACTTATTATTCTTGCGACGTGTGAGATTGTTGCCTTGCGACGACTGAAGCAAACAAATGGTTCTGTCATTGGCTTTAACCCTATTATTTTGAAGGCAATGTGCTACTGGAATCCTACAGCCAAATAAATTCAAGACTGGTTTGATTTAAAGACTAGAGAGTTCGTTGAACAAGAAAATAGAAGCTCTAGGCTTCAGACAGAAGACTGGTTGCAGAAGTATATCTATACTGACCTTCATGAAATTTTCTTTGTCACATTTGCACTTGAGTTGCAGGCGTGGATAGCTAAGTTAGCAGATACTAGACCCACCGTGCATGTTGATCGACCTGTTGCTTGGACGCCTGAGCTAGTCAGTAGTTTGAAGCGGGTAGATAATTCTGTGTCCCGCGTAGTAGACTTTTGGTTGAATAGTCTGCTGGAAGGCTTCATCACTGAGTTTGCAGTAGATACGAGAAAGAGTTTCAGCGAAGCTGAGAGGAGTTTCTTCAGAGCACACAGAGGTAAGTTCTTAAATTCTCTGAACTTATGGATTAAAATGCTTCTGTATGAAAAAGGAAAACTATGCATAGCTTCCGATGAATAGCATAGACAAGTAATGTCCACAGATTCTGATAGTGATCTTGAACTTATTGGTTGCACTCATAGTGGAAAACGGTATAAAGTAGGCCTTGACCAACGTTCTTTTGAGTCTAGCCCAAAAGAGAGTCAAGTTCCTAGAGCAAGCCATATAGAGAGACAAGGGAGTGTTCATATCCCTTATCACCCTTTTACACCGCAAAAGCCAGACGGGGCTCAGTATAACCCTGCAGTAACACCTTCTAGTAGCCCGCACGGTACTTCTAGTACCTCAGCACCACCGTTGTCTAACCATCCCGGAGGTAGTGCTACAGCACCTCCACCTCAACCTAGCGCAAGAAGGATGGGTGATGACATGAAGCTACCAACTTTTAGAGGAACAGGGATAGAAGACCCTGAGCAGCACTAGTTCCTATGTGAAGCCATTTGGACAATTAAGCAAATTAATGATGATGCTGTTAAACTGGTTCAGTTAGCAACCACACTAAGAGAAAGAGCCTTAACTTGGTTCATGAAATACTCAGCAGCACAGAATAGGACGCTTGCTGATGTAAGAAATGCTATGATTAGAGAATTCAAGAAACCTAAATCAGAATCACAGTGTATAACAGAGCTCAAAGACATAAAACAGTTACCTACAGAGTCAGTATGGGACTTTGACCAGAAGTTCAAAGCCTTGATAGATCAAGTAAGCTTTGAGTTTGCACCGCAGCAGCATAAGGAATGGTTCATTGCTGTGTTGATTCCACACATTAGAATTCCTCTTATGCAACAAAATCTCACTACTCAGGAACAAGCTCTAGAGATGGCTATGAAACTAGAAGCTTCACCAATTGTTGGAACAAGCAACGATGTTGCGCAGTTGTAGAACCAGTTAGCAAACTTAACCTTGCAAGTGCATGATATTAAGAAAGGCAAGGAAGTTAAAGAAGAAATTTGGTGTACAAAATGTAAAGCGCAAGGTCATTCCAAGGACCATTGTCCCATTTTCATAGAGTATACTGCAATTGGAGCACCTAACCCTTTACCACAGGCACAAGGGCCTTGGTGTGAAATCTGTAGAACTAGAGGTCATAGACCACAAGAATGTCACTTGTTACAGAAATATGTACAAACTCCAAAGAATCTATATTGCACTTTCTGTAAATCAGTAGGCCATGATGAGAACAATTGCAGAGCATATGATCTTATGATGGAAAGAAACATGATGTTTATAGAGTACAGTCAGAGGCACAAGGACCCACAGCAGGTCCACAGTATGACCAAACTCGCGACGGCCGAGGAGGAAATTATAGGGGTCGCGGACACGCAACAAACTTTGGTCGTGGAAGAGGAAAGATCACTTGTTATAATTGCGAAGCTCAAGGTCATTTTGCAAGGGATTTCCAAAATCCTACAACCATCTGTAGATATTGTAAATCTTATGATCATGTCATTGAAGAATGCCCTAATTTGATGGCTAAGATGCAAGCAAAGACGCCATAGGTCAATCATAATATTCAGCTGATTGGAGCAGAAAAAAGAGAACCAGATCCTACAGTTAATATAGTAACGCGCAGTGGAGCAACCACTGGTGCGCCAGAGTTGGGAACTGGAAAGCAAGCGACGCAATGGGTGCGCCACACTAATATTAAATCAGCCCCGCTCGACCTGCAGAAACAGAAAGAAGCATTAAAGCAAGCTCAAGAGTACTTCTCAGATCCGAGAGCTTCAAGTTCTGTCGCAATTCCGCATAATGATACCAGATCGCAAGTGCTAAGACAAGAGAACCTGGTGCAGGAACAAGCCACTACATCTAGAAGGCTTGATGATGAAGATGCACTAGGCAGTGTCCATGCTTTCCTGAGAAACTGCTTACAGTTGTTGCGCAATGAAAAAGAAACTATGGAACTTCAACACCTACTGGATAAGTGTCAACAATCTGCTTCGATGAACACACCGTAGCATGCTGTTCACTAGATTGGGAGTCATACTAGAACTGGAAAAGAGATGAGGCTCACAGCGCAGATTGGAGCATTTGAAATGGACGAAGTCATTTTAGACTTGGGCTCAGAAGTTAATGTTCTCACCATGCAGACATGGGAACAAATGGGGAGCCCTCAGCTTACAAGATCTCCTATCCAGTTAAGACTCGCGAATCAGCAACGAGTCTCTCCATTGGGCAGATTACCCAATGTACCTATTGATATTGAGGGAGTAAGAAGTTCTGCAGACTTTGAAGTAATTAAAATTCTGGATGATAGTAGACCTTACCCAGCACTTTTAGGCATAGACTGGGCATTTGATAATTTGGCTGTCATTAATTTGAAGAAAAGACAGATGACCTTTGAAAATGATCAGATTAGGGTCATTGCACCGCTTGATCCCATTCAAGGACCAAGGTATATTGAACCCATTCGGGCAGAAGAAGAAGTGCGCCACATGGAAAGTTTGTATCAGATGACTTCTAGTCATAGTGACTATGTCAATCCCACAGCAGACGGCCATATTAGCTGGCGATGCGATAGTTCGTGCACATCAGATTCAGAAGCAGGATTGGAAAACTGGTAGAATCGCTTACATGAGGTTTCTGCAAGGCGTTGCGCCATGATGACTAAATCCATTCGATGGATTGGCACAGAAGTAACTGACACTCCAATTTTTGATGGTTTAACTGAAGTAAGTGAATTCATACATAAATATGAACAACAGATTCCAAATGAGCAGCGCATACAAGCACTGGATATAGCACTGCGCGCTACACCCGCAAGATGGTGGGGTGCGCATAAAGAAAATATTCACACATGGAAAGACTGTCGCAGATTGATACTACGCAGATTTCAGGGAACTACAGCAGAAGTGTTGCACAAATATGATGGACAGAGTGACCCCAGGTCACACGTTGAAGCATGTGATCACCAATGGTCAGATATTCCGAAGGATGAGTGGGTTCACCTCTTCATCCACACATTGGATAAAGTCCCAAGGAACTGGTATACTGAAACAGAGTTGCGAAGAGGCACTATCACTTGGCCTCTTATGATAAAAAGTTTTCAACTTACCTTCAGCTTTGAGTCAGAACATCCAAGCATCGACCACGCTTTAAAGTGTATTAAAAAGAAGGTATTTGAACAATGTCCATTACCAAAATATTCCCAACCAGATTGGGTTGTCCAGATAGAACATGCCCTCGAATGCTATAATTTCACCACTGAAGAAGAGGAAGATGATCCTCGCAACATCAATATTCCAGATTCAGAAGGAACGCGCAATGTTGAAGGTCCTCAGCTTGATATCCCTGCCATTACATAACACATCAAGCTCAAAAAGATTAACATTGGTACAGAAGCCGAACCCAAGTTTGCTTCTATAGGAGATTATTGGGATGATGAAACTGTTGGGCATATTTCAGATTTATTACGTGACTACCAGGATATCTTTCCTACCAAGTTCACAGAAATGAAAGGCATCCTAGGAGATTTAGGAGTGATGCGCATACCTCTGAAAGTAGATGCCAAGCCTGTAAAACAGCGCCCGTACAGATTGAATCCGCGATATAAAGAAAAGGTTAAAGAAGAAATTGATAAAATGCTCGCAGCAGGTATCATTGAGCCCGTAGAGGAAAGTGATTGGATTAGTCCTATGGTGGTACAAGAGAAGAAGACAAAAGGAGAAATAAGAATCTGTGTAGACTTGTGCAAGCTGAATGACACATCAGCGCATGATCCATTTCCTACTCCATTTACAGACGAGGTGCTTGATAATGTTGGAGGACAAGAGGCTTACTCCTTCACTGATGGCTTTTCGGGATACCATCAGATCATAATCCATCCGGACGACTGCCATAAGACCACTTTTGCGACTGAATGGGGCTCATTCTAGTATACGATAATGCCCTTTGGTCTTAAAAACGCTCCTGCTATCTTCTCTCGAGTCGTTGTTGCTGTATTTAAAGAATTCATTCATAAGTTTCCAGAAGTCTATTTTGATGACTGGACTGTGTTTGGTTTACTAAAGAACCATATAGGGAATCTGCGCATGATGTTAGAAAAATGTAGACAGTATCAGATTTCCCTTAACTTGAAAAAATGTATCTTATGTGCTCCTTTTGGTATTTTTTTGGGTCATATTGTATGCAGACAAGGACTCCTGATGGATCCTGCGAAGGTTTCCATCATTGCTAATTTACCTGTGCCCAACTCAGTCAAACAATTGCGCACTACATTGGGACATACAGCGTACTACATAAAATTTATCAAAGGTTATGCAAAGATAACTGCACCTATGGAAAGATTACTGAAAAAGGATTCAAAGTTCCAATGGACAGAAGAATGCCAACAGAGCTTGGATACACTTAAAGAAAAGATGATCACTGCGCCTATTCTAGTTTTCCCAGACTGGAGAAAACCCTTTCATGTTCATGTAGATTCTTCTTCCATAGCATTGGGGGTTGTGCTAACACAACCAGGAGAAGGAGGTACTGATCACCCCATTGCTTCTCCAGTAGAAAGCTGTCCACAGCCGAGAAGAACTACACCACTACAGAAAGAGAAGGACTAGCTATGGTGTATGCCCTACAGAAGTTCAGACACTACTTATTGGGCGCACATTTTAAAATGTATACTGACCATTCTGGTTTGAAATACTTGGTCAATAAGCCAGTGTTAGGGGGAAGAATTTGCAGATGGCTACTGCTCTTCCAAGAGTATGATTTTGAGGTTATTGTGAAGCCAGGTAGATTGAATGCAGGACCTGACCACTTATCTAGGCTAGAGTCAGGGGAGGAACCTACAAATCTGGAGGACAATCTGCCTGATGCGCAGCTGTTATCTGTTCAAGCAGTAGATGAATATTATTCCAATATTCTTAAGTTTCTCACTACCGGGCAAGCGCCACTTGAGTTTACAATCCAGCAAAAGAAGCAACTTGTTGTCAAAGCCGCAGACTTCACTTTGATAGCAGGCCAGCTCTACAAGTTGGGCCCCGACGAAGTCTTGCGCAGATGTATCCTACCGCATGAGAAGAACTCCATCATCGCAGAAGCGCACTCAGGAACCGTAGGAGGCCATTTTGCAGGAAAGCCGACTGCGCAGAAGATCTTAGCCGCAGGTATTTGGTGGCCAACATTGCACAAGGATACTAAGAAATTCTGCAAATGTTGCGATGTGTGCCAGCGAACAGGAAAACCTTCAAGGAAAGATGAAATGCCGCTAAGACCCCAGATAACACTGCGTGCTTTTGATAAATGGGCCATTGATTTTGTAGGACCTATCAACCCACCAGGAAAAAGAACCGACGCAAGATACATCATTACAACTACTGAATACCTCACCAGATGGGCTGAGGAAAAGCCAGTTAAGAACTGCGACGCTGCCACTGCCACGCAGTTCATTATTGAGAACATTATCACTAGATTCGGATGTTGACTAATTCTAATGAGTGATCAGGGTACACATTTCCTGAATGAGACTATAGAGGCCCTTACTGAAGAATTCCACATTAATCACCATAAGAGTACACCCTACCACCCTCAAGCTAATGGTACGGTGGAGGCATTCAATAAGATTCTCGAGAATGCCCTGATGAAGATCTGTAATCAACAAAGAGATGATTGGGACCTTAGAGTCACAGCTGTATTATGGGCTTACAGAACCACATGCAAGAAACTAACAGGTCACACACCTTTCAGTTTGGTGTATGGACAAGAAGCAGTTATGCCCATGGAATACATTGTTCCCAGTCTCAGAATTGCGCAAATTACAGAAATGGAAGATACTGATACTATGAGTGAAAGACTCTCACAATTGCTTGCCTTAGAAGAAGATAGACTTTTAGCCGAATTCCATCAACAAGTACAGAAGGCAAGACAGAAAGCTTGGCATGACAAGCATATTAAGAATAAACATTTTGAAAAAGGAGACTTGGTACTCCTCTATGATAGTAAATTCATCAAGTTTGTAGGCAAGCTTCGTGTACATTGGTTAGGCCCTTTTTGGGTCATAAAGATAACAGAAGGAGGAGCAGTTCAGCTTGCGAAGCTTAATGGAGAATTGCTACCTACAATGATCAACGGGAGTCGGCTCAAGCTTTATCGTGACGGCCACTCCGCCCTGTCGACTTAATACATTGCTAAAGAAGTGCAGATGTCCAGTGTAGTTGAAAGAGGCATCGCATTATCAGTCTACATGGAAGTCGCGAGACACTTTCAGTCTCTGGCTTCCCGCACAGTCCCTTGAAGCATCCGCGCATATCAATAAAGTTTGTTTTGAGCAACCCTATTTTTGCGCTCTTGCGAACTGTTTTTCTGGCTCGTCAAACCGTCGCTCTTACGGAGTCCCCTGTGTCAAGTTGCCACTTGAGGAGTTCTCATTGTGTACCCCTCTATATGCACAGTTACCTATGCTGAAATGACCCGCCGAAAAATTTGAGTTACAGTAGTCCTATAGCCGCTTTGAATATTAATGAAGGATAAGCTCGCCATTTAATTGTATCCGTTCTGACAGAGTCGGCTTGATCTCTCGAAGATTCACATTTATGTCATGAGCCGAAAGCTTTAGCTTCTCTCGGAAGGCTGTCAGAACCCGTCCATCACAATTAATGCACCGCAGAAGCGCGTGGGTAGGGGGCTTGTCAACTCATGCATAGGCATCTATGGCTAGTAACCCCACTTGTCCGCATTTACTACCGCCTTTACCTATAAATACCCCACACTTGTATATTTTCGGGTTACTTTTCTCAAGTTGCATAGTCTTGTTTGAGAATCTAAGTTATTGTTTTCAGAGCTGAGCTGTGCAGAGTGCTTCCTTTGTTTTCAGCGTTCGTATCCTACGTTGTTCCGCCATTTGTCTATTCAAGTCCTTGTTGTCTATACCGGTTCACGATGGAGAACCTATCCACTGAAGAAATTATTCGTCAATTTAAGCGCAGAGGCTTAGATTTCGGCATGACTACCCCGGTGACAACCTCGGCTTACATGCACCCTGGTTGGACTAATCCCAGACAATCTCTGGGAACGAGGGCGTCTCAGCCACAGTAGCCGGACGAGCCCGTTCCAGAGCCGTTGGCCACCATGGTGAATTACATTCCACCGCGTCCAGATGATGCACCAGAGGTATATATTCCGAAGAATGCAAAGTATCCGATTCCACTACCACCATTGCCGGAAGGCGTGCGATAAGAAGGGTCCCTGCTTGGACACCTTCCACTGGTTAAGTTTTCCGATTTAAACTTGGGCGACTACAGAACATATCCTCAGTTTGCGCCAGATCGCTATCTGACGGTAGTCCACAATACCACCAGAAAGGTTGATGAATTCGTCCCAAAGGAATTCGCAGCAAATTTAGAGAAGTCTAGACTGTTGAACTTGTTGAAGCTACCGCACTTCGGGCGTAGCAACGAAGTCAATGCAGTTGTTAAAACACTGCTATCTTGCATTCATGGTGGTTACCTTTGGCTGGGGAGGCCAATCGATTTGAACATCAACTTGATTCATCGCGTTACCGGCCTATCTAAGGTTGGTAAGGACCCTACTATTCATTTTGTTGGAAAGGACAAAGACAGAAAGTTAGCTGCACAGTTGGTGCAGAAATACAAATTGACAAGAGGAGGTCGGGCTTATGACCTCACTATCGTTGAGGATGAAGCACTTAGATTCACCGGTAGTTTGCTTGCAGGTAGACTTCTCACAAAGTGCAGGGCTAAAGAAGTTACTGGAGCTGTCGTGGAGCTCGCTATCGCAACTGCGGAGGGAGAACAGTACAATTGGTCTCTCTTCCTCCTCAATTCTTTCTTGGAAGACTGTCAGAACGTCCAAGACACCCCCGGTCAGATGTTCCATTTTTCTTGGCTTTTAATTTTATGCACCTTGGTCGGGTGGAAGGAGCCCCCCAATACTCAGTTCCTTCCACGCCGCGCAGGAGAGGTTGCAAGCATGCGCTATGTCAACCTCTGGGATTCTAATAATCCCATGAAGTGCAAGATGAACCGTGCTGTCTTTTGTGAATACTACCATCTCCTCAAAAATACCATTCAGGAAATGCCGAGGCTGAGTGAGGAGACAACAAAAATATATGAAGGGAAGTTGGTTTTTTCCGCCAACTTGCATGAAATTTACCTCCGCCCTTGCGCCATTCAAGAAGAATGGGTCGTAGGCCTTTACAGGATGACCACTGAAGATGTTGAAGAAACTATCAAGTCTTGGTCGGATGAATGGAGGGAGGCTAGCGAAATCGCATCCGCGATGCCACCTCCTGGCGCGCAAGAGAAGGATAAGGGCAAGGAAGCCCCTGAGCAAAGAAGTGATGAAGGTTCAACAGAACCAGCGACCAAGAAGCAAAAGGTGTCGCATCCCTCTGAGACCATTCCCTCGGGGATTGACCACTACTTAAAGGAGCAATTTCGCGAGATGCGGACCGCGCACGCTCACATTAGAAGTGCTCTGGACCTGCAGTTCTTGGAATTAAAAGGTCTCGCAGGAAGAGTTGCGCAGACCCATGCGCCAGCATCTACTTCGCAGGTGCCACAAGAAACCACAAGTACCGAGCGAGTTGAAGTACTTGCAGAAAGGCATACTGTCGTGCACATCCCGACTACAAGCATGACACTTCCAGATCCTTTGGCTGCACTGCAGGTAAGCGCAGTTGGACCCATTGAAGTAAATTTGTCTTTAATTCCCATAGAGACTCTGCAGTTAGTGCAAGAGAAGGTCTCTATCGAGCTAAGAGCTAGAGAGCTCTCCACATTCCATGCAAACCAAAGACTGCAATCGCAGGAGATAGAGATGAAGGCAGGCTACAAGAATATCTCTGAGAAACTTGCAATTTATGAGGCACAAGACACTGGGATAAGAAACATAGTTGATGAAATTGCCCAGGAGCTGCCGGCCTGCAAGATTCAACCAGACCTTCCTCTGGTTGAGAAAGTTCAAATTATTGGTGGAAGGGTGAAAGCCCTAGAGCAGGAAATAGTTGCTATGGCTGAAGACCATAGAACGCAGATCACCGAGTTGGAAGCTCGTGTTGCAGTGTACTCTACAGATGATAGGCAGGAACAATTTGAAGCACTGCGCAGAACTTCCACACAAATGAAGAGCAGAGCAGATGAAGCCGAGACCCTGATGACCCAAGCTATGGAGGCTTGGACGGAGCTTGAGAAGATCCCTTTTAAAGTTGGTCTTTTATAACAAGTACAAGCAGCAGGACAGTCCCTAACTATTCTGACTGAAGAAGCTAAGGCATTAGAAGGCTTAGCAAAAATGAGGAAAATGAGCGAAGTGCGCAGAATCCAACAACAACTGCACAAGCTCAGAAACGAAGATGCTAAACTCACAAATAGCATTCAGCCATTTATGGATGAGTATGTTGAACTTGCTGCCCAAGCCGAGGCAAAGATTAAAGAAATTGCAAAATCTCAACAGACGGTTGATGGCATAACTTAAGACGAAGCCACTGCAGAAACGGTGCAGACAGCTGTGGAATGCGTCGATGAAATGGACTCAGCTATTGCGCAGTGGAAGAAAACATTTACTAAGACCCAAGAAAAAGAAGATGCGCAAGTAAAGCGACAACACACTAGTGCGAGTGGCTCGAGGATGAGCCACAAGTAAGTGTTAGGGGCCTGTTGGAGCCTAGGCCGCAGCTATGGTAAAGCTACGAATTTTGAGGAAAAAAGCACAAGTGTTGAAGGGAAAGTGCTAATTTTGAATAAGCACCAATTTTTGGGCAGAAGTAAACAGTGTGCAATACAGTGCCATATGGATGAGCTCAGCGCAAATTATGGACCGAAATTCACGGAGCTCGCGCGTACACGTCAAAGGAGAATGAATGTGGCCGAGTAGAGAGCTCATCTACCACAATAAATGAAGCAACGGAAGAGAGGGCTCAGCTACCCTCATTAAGGATAAGTACAGAAGTTATGGTTGCTCTAATCAAGGAAGAGCAACGGACCAAAGCATTGAAGGCGAAGGACAAAGAGCAGTGAATGAAGAAGCGGCGCCTATACCCGCAATCTGCGCCAGAAGTCACGGAACCTGCAAGAAGCGGTGACGTGACTGCAAACGGCGCCTACAGTACACCTAGCCATGTTCGTGGTTAGGGTTTTTGGGGATTACTGCTGGGAAAGGCCCACAGTTTTGTAAAGGTGCGACCGTCATGGCCACCTATATATATGTGTAATTGTAAGGGAGAAAGGGGTTGTTGCTGATTGTTTTCTATTGTGTGTTAGAAGAAAAGAGTTAGACGTAGGCTAGCTGTTTGAGATATGTTAGCTAGTCATTGAGTTGCAGACAGTCTGAGTCGATGTCTGAACTATTGTAATCTCTGTAGAGGAAGAGACTAGATCGAGAGAAGGGCTCCCAGCTGTGTGCGTGGAGTTTCCTGGAAAGATCTAAGGCTGCATCTGTGTGCGCAGCATATTGTGTAATTCCATTTCTGATTAATATAAGATACACTTCCCGTGGACGTGGTTTCCCCATGGGGGTGAACTACCTAATTCTCGTGTTATGATGCTATGTTGTGTGATTGCATGTTTTAGTTCACTATCTGCGTATACATGAACATTGCGTTATCTTTATGAATATGTTAAGTAAGCTCTCAAAGCTTCCGTGGTAGTTATAATCGTTAAGTGTCGAAGGAAACTGTAGAAGGCTGTCGTTGCAGCGACTGAGGAGAGTATTGCTGCGCTGGGCACGCAAGCAGAGAATACATAGAGTACCGACGTAGATGGTACTTACCTCATGCGCAAAAGCAGAGATGCCACGCAGCTAAGCTGGTAAGTGTGAGCTTCAGCGCTATTGCACTGAGAAGTCTGCGGAAGGGTAAGACGTTCCGCTTTGCGGAATCCTCTTAAGGGAAAAGGGAGGGAGAAGATCGCAGTCTCCACGTCACCTAGGTTAAGGAAGCCTGATTCCTTAGCCCCCCCATAGCCACTTCGGGTGAGACCTCGAGCTGCTGCGCAGCTCGTTGTCGAGAGGGCCAGTGCGCCAAGGGGTTTTGTTGCTGCACCTCATTAAAACCCGGGTCTGTCCAAAAAGCATCCAACACATGGAAATGATTGTGTGTTTGTGGTCGTGGATCGTTTCTCTAAGATGGCCATTCTAATAGCTTGCAAGAAGAACATCTCTGCTGAAGCCACTGCTAAGCTCTTCTTCGAGCATGTTTGGGTTCATTTTGGGCTACCACAGACTATCATTTCAGATCGGGACAACAAGTTCCTAAGCACTTTCTGGTCCAACCTATGGTCATTGATGGATACCAAGCTCACCAAATCAACTGCCTTCCACCCCCATACTGATGGACAAACATAGGCAGTCAATGTTGATGTATATGTAACATTGGAATGTATTTCATATATGTATATTGTATCCCTACAGAGAGGTTATTATTCCTCTGTACGAAAGTGTCATCATTTGTATTTACAAGTGTCACAAGTGTCGTAACTTATACTTGATGGGTTATTAGACCACCTTGATGGGGTTGGCCTTGTATGAGTCTTATGGGTTAAAGGGTTATTAGACCACCCTAGTGGGGTCATCCCAGTTAGTATTATGTTAAGTGGTTAAGTTGGGGCCGACCTAGTTAGAGTTACAAGGAAAGTCAATTTGTGTATAAATAGAGTGTCACTCTATTTTATCATTCACTTATTCACATATACACTCATTGGAGAGTGGTGCACAAGTGAGAGAGAATAAGCTGCTAGGAGAACTATCTCTTGTACTTAGGTTGTATCATTGCTCTTTCTATCTCTGAGGAATTTATTGGGGATTTTCACCTTATTGGTTTTTCCCAAGGAAACTCTGTGTGTCTATTGTCTCTTGTGATTGCTTCTTATGATTGATATGATGTACATGTTATTCTCTCAGATAAGATCCTAGATCATATTGAATTGATGCTTAAAATCTGACATGGTACCAGAGCTAACCTGACAAGAAGACATTGTGTAGTTGCGGAAGCTAGGGCTTCTTATTTTTTTGGGTTTCTCTCCACAGATCTTGAAAGGAAGGAGGCTAGATTGACTCTCCTCATAAAGGCGCATCTTGCTGTCGAGACAGAATTCTGTTCTAAGCATTTTCAGTTTTTTACCTAAAAATTAGGGTTTCAGAGAAAAATAGAATTTTTGGAATCTGAGTCCATGGCTGGATGCTCCTCATAAAAATCGAATTTGATAGACCAAGCTCAAATTTTTTGGTTGGGTGAAGCTCCGGGAAAATCAAACCCTAGTTTGGGGTCCTGTCTAGTGAATCCAAAAATTAGGGTTTCTACAAAAGTTGGAATTTCTGAAATCTGAGACCATGGCTGGAAGCTCCTTGGAAAAATCAAAGTTTAGAGCTTTGGATCGAACATTTTGGTTGGGTGAATCTCTGGGAAACCCAAACCCTAATTCAAGGTCCTCCCAAGTGAATCTGGAAGTTTCAAAAGCAATTTTGAGGGGTGAAACTTTGCAATTTTCAAATTCTGAGTATACCAACTTGATCAGCTAATCAAGGCGCATCTTTATATCCTTTCAAAAGTTTGAATTTTTATGCTTTCTCTGACAAACCCTAATCCATCTCCAGATCCAGTTTTCAGCAAATCAAGTGGTAAGACCTAAATCTTTTCTATTTCCATTTGAAGTACTCTTTAAATATGTCTCACCACACCAAGCTTGAGGATAATCTTGAAGGGGATGATAACTTCCAAGCATGGAAGTATAGGATTGGGTCAATCCTAGAAGAGAATGAGTTAGACACTTACACTTACAAAAATACTTTGGGGTCTTTTTTATATGGGCGGGCTGACAAATATCCGCCAAATGGAGATGGCGGGATCACGGCCAGATGAGAAATCAGGTTGAGGCAAGGCTTGGGCTTACCAGTACGCAGGGAAATCATGTCTTGAGGCATGCTTGAGGCCAGGGGTTTCGTTGTGAAGTGGGATTCCAGTCAATCATAGTTGAGAGACAGTGGTCATTGACAACCAATTGTTACCAATAGCACTAAGCCAGTTGTTACCAATAGCCTTGGGAGGATCTAAGCCTCCAGGGCCCATTATAGGCCCTCGATAGGCCTTGGGGGCTTGAATACCCAACCACTTATGCCTATTACAGGCCTTGGGAGGTTTAGTGAGCCTCCTAGATCTTGTTATAGGCCCTGGGGCTTGGATGCCTAGCCCACAACAGGCTTAGTTAGTGATTGGGGAACTACAACATGCAATCTAAATGTTGTACTATGTGCATTGGCTCTAGTGACATACAAGAAGTGATCTCCTATCTCTTCATTAGACCATTAGATGTTGCAAATAACAATGATATGTGGTTGAGTAATTGCATTGTGGGTGACGTAATGTGCATCCGCGATATACATCGAAAGAAGCAAGGTGCATTGTAGAATGCATGTGGGGTCATAAGAGGGGTATCATATCAATATACTAGGTAGAAATATAAAGGGATATAAAAAATGTTAATGAAAAAATTGATACATACAATATCTAGTGAAAATAGGGGTTTTTTTAAATTGGGAAGGCATATTGGGAGGGGGTTAAAAAAAATGATTTTGGAAGGTATTTTCCAATATCTAGTGAAATTAGGGGTATTGTTTCATATTCCACGAACGAACGTGCTATGATAGTTGTTTATTGAGTGAATCCCCCGTATGATATGATTAACCAGAAGAGTCCTATGGTCAAATAAGAATATGCGTGAGTAAAAGAAGTCTTCCCTGAAACCTTGAATACTAATGCTTATTATCTGTATTTGAAATGATCATGACTATACATGTTTAAGATTATTTTGTTTTTTTTATACTAACGGATGTATGATTATGTATGAGATCTTGAATATGGCACAATCATGACACTACTGCACACTTAAGCATGCATAGTGGTCCAGGATGAATATAAGTTCAAGGATAGGTAATCCAGGAAGCAAAGATCAAGAGGAAGCACACTCTAGTAGCTCCTGCAAGGAAGCAAAGATTGAGAGGGAGTCCACTCAACAAACAAACAAAGATAAGTATTTGAATTGTCATTTCTTGTATATCTGATTGTTTAATATTGATCAATGATGTATATACTTAAGTTCCTAGACTTAGATTGTGTATTATGCATATTAGAAAAGTTGCATTAATGAACAAGATACTACTAATATGTAAGTAATGGGTAAGAGGCGTATGGTACTGTACAACATTCCACTGCTACTTATCTAGAATGAAACCTCTTTGGTGACATGTTGTAAGTTGTGCACACTCTTAACAATGTTCTGGTAGAGATGGAAGGCATCTAGAAAGTTACGTGACATGGATAAATGTTGTATTGAAGCATTGGCTAAGATAATTGCATGACTGTATGACATATGTCTTTATGCATAATAATTTTTTTTTTGAAAACAATGAGAAGTTTCTAATCATGCAATTGAATTTGACTTGTAGGAAAGATTGTGTACAATCACCTACAAAAGAAGGACTACAACATTTGTTCCAACAACGAAGTTCAAGAAAAATATCTATTGAAGATATTGAAGAATCTGAAGTTCCCAGGATCCAAGATGCAGTAATGGAAGGATGCCATGGTTGAGGAATACCAGTCGATCATGAAGAATGATGTTTGGGATGTGGTCCCAAAACCTGAAGGGAAGTCTTTTGTGACTTCCAAGTGGATCTATAAGATCAAGCATGCTGCAGATGGCATCATAGAGAAATACAAGGCCAGGTTGTGGCTCGTGATTTTTGATCCTGTAGCCAGGTACACTTCCATCAGAACAGTACTTGCTCTGGATATAGTGATGAAGTGGAAGATACACTAGATGGATGTCAAGAAAGCTTTCTTGAATGGTGTAGTCGAAGAGGAAAGTGTATGTGGAGCAGCCACTCGAGTTTAAGACACATGACAGAGGGACTCATGTGTGCAAACTGAAGAAAGCCCTGTATGGTTTGAAACAGGAACCCAGGACCTGGTACGACAGGATAGATGGCTTCCTAACCAGTTTGGGATTTACTAAGAGTTAAGGAGACTCCAACCTTTACTACAAGGTTGAGGAAGGAAATCCAATGATACTACTTTTGTATGTGGATGAACTGTTTGTTACAGGTGAGGATAGATTGATTGCTGATTCGAAGAGGAAGGTTGCTGTCGAGTTCGAGATGAAGGACTTGGGTATGATGCACTACTTTCTAGCTATGGAGGTATGGCAGAACATAGATGGAATCTTCCCTGGACAAGGGAAGTATGTTGTAGAGATCCTAAATAGGTTCTAGATGATGGACTGCAAGGCCATGGCCACACCTATGTCATCGAACTTGAAGCTTCTGTGTGATGCTTCATCTGAGCCGGTTGATGCCACAATGTATTGTCAAATGATTGGATCCTTGATGTACATGAGGAATCCGATCCCATACATCTGCTTTGTGGTGAACACCTTGATCCAATATCTAACAGATCCAAGACATGGTTCACCTGATAGTTGCAAAGCATATTCTGAAGTACCTAAAGGGTATAGTTGACTATGGGCTCAAGTATGATGCGAATCAGAAGTTTAACCTGGAGGGTTATGCTGATTCAGATTGGGCAAGCAATGCCATTGATCAGAAGAGCACTTCGGGGTGTTGCTTCAGTATGAGATTCGGTATGATCTCTCGGTTTAGTAGGAAGCAGTCCTGTGTGGCACTGAGTATAGCCGAAGCAGAGTGTGTCACAGCTTGTTCGGCTAGTTGTGAGGCAGTATGGATTAGGAAGCTACTGTTTGATCTGTTTGATCTCCAGTTGAGTGCTACTTGTATATATTGCGACAACCAGAGTTGTGTGAAGTTGTCGGAGATCCCAGTGTTCCATGACAAGTCAATGCACATTGAGATCAAGCTCCACTATATTAGGTATATGGTGTAGAGAGGAGCAATGAAGCTCCTGTATGTTGCGACGGACCAACAGATAGTCGATGTGCTGACCAAGCCACTGGCCAGAGTGAAGTTTGAGTACTTAAGAAAGAGGCTTGGTGTACTTCAGATCGAGATTCCTTCCAAGGGGAAGTGATGAGTCTGTAGACACAGATGCACATGAGCCATTCTCACATGGTGGTAGGTGTGACCTCCCATGGTGCAGATATAAGGGCTGGGACCATTCCAACATGGTTGAAGTGTGTCTTCCCATGGTCGTTGATGTAAGATATGTGCCATTCGATCATGGTTGAAGTTTGTCTTCCCATGGCCGTGATATAAGTGTTGTGCCATTCGAGCATGGTTGAAGTGTGTCTTCCCATCGCTGCGATATAAGTGCTGTTCCATTCCTAGCATGGTTGAAGTGTGTCTTCCCATGGCTATGGAAATAAGTGCGATGCCATTCTTGCATGGTTGAAGTGTATCTTCCCATGGCTGCGATATAAGTGTTATGCCATTCTTAGCATGGTTGAAGTGTGTCTTCCCATGGCTATGGATATAAGTGAGATTCCATTCTCGCATGTTTGAAGTGTGTCTTCCCATGGCATAGATATAAGTGCTAAGCCTTTCACAAATGGTTGAAGTGTGTCTTCCCATGCCGGTGAATGTAAGTGCTGTGTGATGTGCATCTAGGCTGTGCTCCATGGACTATGAGGTGATCTGAAGATGATGATGTGATAGTAGGGTGCACAGGTTTTGCAGAGGCATATAATCAGTCCTGAGATGCTCTTGCAGGTTTTGCGGTGGCATATGATCAGTCCTAAGAGATATTGCAGGTTTTGCAGAGATAGTGTAATCAATCCTAAGTTGTACCTACTTGATGGCTTGCTCGCAGAGATGATGAAGACCTACATGGAGGCTAGGCCTACATCCAGCATGAAAAAGGGCTGGCTCTGTAGAACTTTCTATGACAAGTAGATTGGAGATTGATTGAGATAGCAGCAATAAGGATGACGATGATACGATGATGATGATCCGGTGATGATGATCTGATGATCCAAAGAAGAAGACTTGTGCTAGAAGACCTGTGTCGAGAAATACCTTCCTAGTTAAGAGGGAGTGTTGATGTATATGTAACTTCAGAATGTATTTCATATATGTATATTGTATCCCTACAGAGAGGTTACTATTCCTCTGTACAGAAGTGTCGTCATTTGTATTTACAAGTGTCGCAAGTGTGGTAACTTATACTTGATGGGTTATTAGACCACCTTGATGGGGTCGGACCTGTATGAGTCTTGTGGGTTAAAGGGTTATTAGACCACCCTAGTGGGGTCAGCCCAGTTAGTATTATGTTAAGTGGTTAAGTTGGGTCTGACCTAATTAGAGTTAAAAGGCAAGTCAAGTTGTGTATAAATAAAGTGAGGGTGTCACTCTATTTGATCATTCACTTATTCACATATACACTCATTGGAGAGTGGCACACAAGTGAGAGAGGAGAAGTTGCTAGGAGAACTATCTCTTGTACTTGGGTTGTATCATTGCTCTTTTTAAATATGAGGAAGTTATTGGGGTTTTTTGCCTTATTGGTTTTCCCCAAGGAAACTCTGTGTGTCTATTGTCTATTGTGATTGATATGTTGTACATGTTATTCTCTCAAATAAGATCCTAGATCATATTGAATTGATGCTTAAAATCTAACAATCAACAGGATGATTGTGCATATTCTGAGGATGTACAATTCTAAACATCCCCGCACATGGGATGAGAGCCTTCCTTATGATCAACATAGCTATAACAGAGCCCTTCATAGCTCTACCAGCCAAATCCCTTTTGAAGTGTGTCTGGGGTTCCAACCACTTGCACCAATCGATGTATCTCTTCCCATTGCATCCACACATGAGGAATTTTCCCATGCTCAGACCGAGGCTAATAAGGCCACCAGATTTGTTGAACGAATCCAGCACATCTGCCAACAGGTCCATGAAATTTTGGAAAAGGAAAACACTAAGTACAAGCAGCGACATGACCAGGATTAGGTTCCACACAAGTTCCAGGTGGGTGATAAGGTTTGGTTGCATTTGCAGAAAGAGAGGCTCACAGGACCCCATCGCAAGATTCATCCACTTCGATATGGGTCGTACACCATCACCAAGGAAGTTGGTGGCAATGCCTTTGAGCTAAGCATTCCTCCATTGCTTGGCCTGCACCCAGTATTCAATGTGGAGCTCCTTCGCCCATATTTTACACCATTGTTGGACACCTCAGAGGTGGGAGAGAAATTGACACCTACAGAGCTTAATCCCAACTACATGGAATAAGCAACCATTGATCATATCATGGACACATAGGTTAAGGGAATCCACCAGCAGAAGATCCAGCTATATCGGGTTGTCAAAGCAGGGAAACTACTTCACCAATGCAACTGGCTCACCAAGAGTCAAGTTCAATCGAAGTTTCCCCACCTAATGGGGGCACTCAACGCAATGGATACCATTGCTTCCTAAGGGGCGATGAATGATCCATATGGATATAGGTGTCCACCCACCTATTCCACTAGATCAAAACAGTTTTTCATTCTAGCAGCTTTCTTGTTATTTTTCTACAGTTTTTTGGGTCCCAAACTTCCGGGGCCGTTTTGAATCCCTAAACGACCTTTTTTGGGAAATCTTAGTCCAGCCTTTATTTGGGAAATATGGTCCTTAACGTAGTCCTCGGATAGATATTTCCAACGCGCTACCGAGCGCCCCAAATGGAGATCATATGCAAAAGTTATGACCCCGGGAAGTTGACTATTCAACTAACCACTTTGGGGCCACAAAATTTATGACGGTTCATCTTCTAGGGTTAGGTTTTTGGATGTTTGGGATTCTTTCCCTCATGATTATGATAAATAGGCCCTTTCAGCCTCTCTTTCTATTCAACTTGTCACGAATGACCGTAGCCATCACATCTCTTCTCAGAGTTATAACTACCACCATTCTAGCTGCTTTTTATTTTACAATTTGTTCTATTTCATTCATTTCATAGAATCTAAGTTTGTTGTATCACTGGGATTCTTGCCATATATCTATGTATGTGAATATATATATATGCTCTTTCATTTCGTTCTCACATAAATCCAGATCAGTGGGGGTTGAGACCCAAAATACTTGAATGCCGAGAGAGGAGGAGAAGAGATAGCTTCAAAACTGAAGCGAACAATGAACCAGCTGTGAGAAAGACAAAGTAGTGAGATCTGGGCTATGAATAGCATAGATGGACAAACATAGAATAGATATGCCACATGGAGGGGTGAGGCTCAAAGAGGGTTCTTTTAGCCTCACCTCTCAAACTATACTAAGAAAGGCACTCAGAACCAATATCTCAATAATAACTCAATAAAATAAGAGAAATGTAGGATAGAAACCAAATGAGTAACTTGTTATCATGAGAAGGCTTGCTAGGCCTTTATATAGCATTATTACAATGTGTCTTGAGGCCATACCATGGGCCAAAACCTTGTGCTACCAAATACCATGGATATGAGAGGGTGGCCTCTCTATTTAATGCTTTTATGATAAATGGGAGATGGTGGCCTCTCCATTTAATTATTTTATGATAAATGGGGAGGGTGGCCTCTCCATTTAATGCTTTTATGGATTATACATCCGAATTTAGACCATATGCCCCCTAAAATTCGGATCAGTGTTGGCGACGGACCTACTTTGGCCTCAACATTTGATGCATATATGGTGACGGTCAATGACCTATCATTGGTGAGGGTTGAGACATGCCACCATAATCTCATCGATGATGGTGAAAAAGGAGGACGTCACCAAAATTTGAATGTCACCAATGGCTATGTCCCCAAAAGTAGAGGTGGTGTGGTGACATTCAATGTTCGTCACTAGTAATGATTATTAGTGACAAATAGTGACCCTCACCAATTTATATGAAGTTTTTGTGATGGAACTAAGGGCCTCCATCACCAAAAAACTGAACATCACCAATGACATATGATGAGGGCCTTGCAATGACCCTCATTATTGAGGATATTTCCATTAACATATCAATGGTCACAACCACTATGAGATTGTCACTGCTTTTCATTTTGAAAATCATTTAATGACGCAACATAAAGGACCATTGCCATTTCAATTAAATTTGTAAAAGGAATAATTATAATGGTCCTTAAAGGATAACGGTGAAACATCACCATTGCTTTCCACAATTGTGACAATATTTGGTATGTATGAAGATGGATAGTATCAATACATTCATAGATTAGAGCTAAGAAAAATCTCATAAAAAAATATTCTTTCTTTATTTATAAATTTATATCCATATCGTCTAAGACTTAATCTTTTGTTCTTGCTACAATGGTTCCCACTAATAATGATTTGTTATCCATTATTCTAGTCTTGTTGACTTATTGTGGTTTCTTGTGGACATTACTATATTTCTTTATTTCTATTTTGGAAATATCAAAGAGGCAATGGGATAATAATGTATTCTATGAGATGACAATTCCAATATATATATTGCCAATATACTTGTTAGTAAAGATGTGGCAATAGGTGATCCATAGCTATGGCTTTCAACAAAGCTTAGGGGTAGGCCTCATACCCTATGCCACATAGATCATACACCTCCAAGCCCAACAAACAATTGCTTAGAAGAGAAGCATGTCAATTCATTGTTGATAGAGCACCTTCCTTGCTGTTCTGGGCATCTTTTCAATTCATCCTACATAGATTTGAAGGGATAGTTTTATGTTGTGTTGATTGTACCTTACAAAGGCATATTTCTGAGTTTGTTGGTTGTAGTTTACAGGGGCAATTTTCTGAGTTGTTGGTTGTACTTGGAAGGGGCATATTTCTGTTCTTGTCGGTTGTACTTTACAATCATAGGAATCGTTACCTTGCATGGATTAGTTTCAACAGGCCTATAAACTTGCTTGCAAAAAATAATGCAGTAGGCCTATAAATTATTAAACACTAAACTATGGTAATTAAAAATGTTCTCTAACTACGATTACATCATGCCTATTAAAATTCCTGGATCATAATTCTCTTGGCCATCATTATTTATGATTTGAGCAAATCCTAGGGACATAAAAATTTACTATCTAAACTTAGTTTCACGTGTTCCTTAAAAATAGAATTTTGGAGAATGGATTCAATATGTTGGAACTCATTCTAGTATATTGATTAAAAAACATGCATGTACTTGCTATATAATTTCATGTTGACTAACCTGCCATTATTAAAGACCTCTTTGCAACAAATCAATCTGAACATAATTTTCTTCAATGTGGATTTTATATGACATCTTAGCTACATATGCCCCAAACTGGATGGTGTGGACCTCCCAAGCTGGTCAATGCAGACCCCCTAAGCCACAGTGAAAATGTGGGGACATAAAAAAAGCAGAGAAACACATTTCAACCCTAAGATTTGCCAACAAATAATAAAAAAAATTATGTGGAGTCCAAGATATATAATAAATTAAATGGTTTAGTAAAGGAGGTTATGCAAAAGATAGAGACTCCAACTTTAATCTGTATTTTTTTCTCATTGTAATACTTGAGAGTTTTCTCTTTATAATTGTCATGCTCCAGAATCCAAGCATTACTTTCAGCAGGTATATAAACGTGCTTGAATAAACAACAAAGTAGCATATCCTGTGAATTGTTGGTGTTATCTCAACTTACATGCATTTTTTAATTCTCATATATAACATAAATGTAGAGCACCTATAAAAGTGCAAAATTCCTAAGATTCATATTGGCATGAAATTACACAATTTTTTTTGGAAATGCTTAAAGAAACTTCCTTTGATGGGTTACATAGGGTAGACTTTCTTTGCTTACCTGCCCAATATGAGGTGTAGCTATACCCATCAAAATTGCTTGGGACTAGTACCCGGCCTCATCCCTTTTAAACTCATGTCAATCAAGTGGAGCAGGTCACAAGCAAAATGTAACCCTAGTAGATGGTGATAACCAATGGCCTCCTGGAATAAATTGAACATTTGGTTATTATTATTATAACATTTTACTAATTTGAAAAAGGAAAAATATCACATTGTTATAAGTAAAGTAAACAAAACTGATTGACTAACTTGTTTACACAATAACTAAAATAGATATCTAAGCTTTTTTAAGCATATGGAAACAAGATAGCAAAAGATAATATAAAATGTTGTAACAACAGTTTAATAACTTATATCTATAGGCTTGGCATAAGCCTATAAGATGAGTTGTTTTTAAACCTATAGATGCACAAACAAAAATCATACATATGGGCCTTCTTTGGAATCATGTCACCCAGCTCATCCTCCTGTTTTTTCTTCCAAGTTCGTTCTAATGTTAACTGAGGAGCGGATTTATTGCAGATTGGTCACAGAACAAAGGAAGCATAGTTTATGCTTCCATTGTGATGAAATGTTAGTGAAGGTTAATCAAAACTAAACAAGCACTATAAATCAACACTATTGACAACAACAAAATCACAAGAAACTATTCAAAAAGATATTCAAACAACTTTTTTGAACTCTAGCGAAAAGCATGAACCATGCCTCAGTCATTATTTATGCCAGCTGCTTGACAGTGACCTCATTATTAGGATTGCCAACATTGCAAACATGACTGTTTTCCCTGGAAGGAATTTCCTGAAAAGTGAAATAGGTAAGTACTATAAATATATAAGCACCATACAAGATTAGCATAAATCCACCAAGGATTGTTGTTACTTACCAACATCAAGAGAACATGTCAGCTAGCATATTTTGTCCCATATGTTTAAAGATTGTTTATACAATTCCAAGCATACAAAACCATCACAGAACAACACTAATTTTTTCTTAAAGAAATCTATTGTGGAATAACTCCAAGTTAATGATAAAAAAGAAAAAACAAATGCAAAACACAACAAAAAATACACCACTATAAAATGATATAATTCCATACCCAAGTTAACACATCTAGAAAGTCAATATGAAGCAATTACAACCACATAGTAGTCCACTTACTTTCCAAGAGCATAATCAAACATAGAGATTACTAGACCAACAAGTATAAGTGAACCAATTATAAAATATGGCATGCATCCATATAACACATAAATGGAGAGAAAAATTGAGGCATTTATTTACAATTAGTCCTCCTTACAATGACGACAAAGAATAAGTAGCCCACAAGGGGTGTCCAATCTTGAATCAAATAAATTGCATCTACCTTCCTTTTATACACTCTTTAACTTTATCTAAAATATCAAATTGATGCAATAATCTGTGCTAATAGGTTACCCATTTTGTTACATCACAAGAAAGTTTCAAGTTTCACTATAAGAAAATTTTTACATTCCAAAAACATTAATGGTATTGCTACTTTACACGATGAAGACAACAAATAATAAACAGGATGTAAGTTCAAGACACAAGAGACACCATTAAAGTGCACTTTAGACATCAGAAAGACTTAATTTAGACACACAAAATGTCAATCAAACACAAAAATAATACCGAAGAATGAAACATTGTCACACACATCAATAAAAAGACTAACCTTACACACAAGGAATACAAAACGAAGATGCACTGAAGATGCAAATGAAATTCATATATGAGACAAAGAAGATGTAAGGCCACATAAGAGACATGATGTACAGAAATTTCAGGAATAGATGAGACACAAAACAAGACACACAAAGGATGTCAATTAGATGAAAAAGAAAAACAATGCATGATCAATACACAATAATAGAAAAGACACAAATAAAACACCAAAAAAGATACCACCTAAAGTGTCCTACATTACAAAGAAAGTTTCATGTTTCATTATAAGATACTTTCCATATTTCACCAAATTTAATGGCATTTCTATTTCTAATAGTGTATGCAACAAATAATAAACAAAATGTGAAGGCGATGCATAAGGGATGCCATTGGTATCAACATTAGACATGAAAAGGGATCAATTTAGACATAAAGATGTTAATAAGATAGAAAAAATTATCTTTAGGAAAGCAACAAGATCATAAACATCAATCAAAAGACAAAACTTAAGTACAAAGAAAACACAATCAATATGCACCAAAGATGTCAATGAGATGCATATGATAGAAAAAGAACACATGAGAAAGTTTGAGATGTACATATAATAGAAAAAGAAGGCATGAGCAGGTGACAAAACAGACAATGTAAACAAATTTCAAAGACAAATGAGACAAGGACACAAAAAGGTAACCAATCAATGATGATATAGAAACACAAAACATATTCATTATGTCATGCATATGGGATAATATTGTTTGGGGCACGAAAATTATCACTCCAAGGACAACTACAATGACATTTCCTAGTTTCCATTTATCTTCAATAGAGAATAAGCTTGTAAAGTAAGATGTAATGTGGAAGAGAGTCACAATAAAGAAAACACTGCTATCAAATGTCAAAGGAAGACTCTTACACTTTTCAAGACCATGGAGGGAATATCTATTTGCTTGTGTGCCTCTTTGATTCTATTTTTCAGGTAGGGTCTCTAATGAGATTAAAAGACATCATTTATGCTAAGTATTGGATGCTCAAATGCATTATACACACAAAATCCATGTCTCGGGTTAAACTCCCAAGTGTTAATTCAAAAGTCAGCGGAGAGAAGACAAGTGCCAAATGTAACTAACCAAATGCAGATGTAAAAGTTTTAGCGTTTTATGCAGATGCCATTTTCTGAACACTTTCAGTCTAGTTACAGTGTTTCGATCATGTTATCTCTACAATGCTTGATTATCAAAAGAAGGCATACTTCCTTCACCAAATTGATATTGTTATTCGTTGGGCGAGTTCACTGCACTAAGGTAGTCTGGCACTGTGATGGAAGGCGTAAATCCACAGTCACAACATGAGGAAAGCAACGGCCGAGAACACTTCACTTGCTTACTCAATTGTTTAGGATATTATTTTGACCTCCAATGATTTTTTGCAGATTCTAACTAGGTTAAATCCATCATTTCCCACGTTCTATTTCTACCAATGCTTTGCACATATTTAGTTGTTCAATTTAAGGGATGTAGTGATAGTCATGACTGCATTGAATATTTATGGATATTTTGGGCTCATAAATAAAGACAAAGGATGATGGTTAATAGGGTTAGTTGGATCAGAAGTTTATTTATGAAGGATTGATGCATAACTCTTTGTAAATATGGGTGACTGCTGAAGGAAATTACAAAATCATTGCTAAATGGTGAAAATAAATATTATTCGAATATTCCTGTGTATGATAATATGATAGAATGTATCTACACTGAATAAGAGTTTAGTTCTAATACTAAGAATTAATACTAAGAATTACAATGATGTAATTAATAGGATCTATATGACAAGAAGAATCAAAATGATTCACTAGGTTTTAAGGATATGTTATCATCATATATATACATTATTCTTTTCTGAAATCATTGTGTTTATATAGATATAGTAGAGACCATGGTATTTCTTGATGAAGTGTAGTGATAGAGCTGATGATCTAAATTCAATATATTCAAGATATTGATCAAGAATTTTTATATATTAATAAGAGTTTTGAAAAGGATTTTTGGCATTGTGAATAGAGTATGGATTCAAGGAATATGACAGCTCATATCTATGGGTTGAAGATCATCTAAATATAGGAATCATTCCCATATTCCCAAGGCATGAAATTGAGCATTTTTAGGTAGTCATTTACTAGGTGGCAGTCAAAAGAGGGACAAATAACAGAGTATCGGATGGTAGAGCATTTCAAGGATATTTTATGATTCCTTTTAGAAGATGTGCAGAATTACGTCGTCCTGTCTAGGAAATATCCTATGCTTATGAAATCTGTAAGCCACAGGCATTCATCCATTCACCATAATACTGGCTGAATTACATCTTAAATCAATGTATCTTATTGTAATCACCGGGGCACTTTTTAGAAAAGATGTTGGGATATGTTTATAGTTCAATTTTCCCAATTTGTTTCCCACTTGTAATGTAAATAGCTAGTATTTCAATGTTGTTAATGTTAGTGCTATTTAACTGTAGTTAGTGACTTATGGAAATGGATATCACATGAATTTTTCCAATCTATGATTGTTGTATTTTTTTCCAATTTATTCTCTATCACGTATTCCACACATCAAGGATAAAGGTTATGTTAGTAATCTAACATTCAAGAGTTTCAGTGAAGGAAAATTGAGGCGAAATTTTCCCAATGGACTAAATTTGAGGTCCTAAAACTAAGTGGGAAAATTATTTACACTGAGATATTCTAAACTTTAGTCCAAAAAGTCACCACCTTCTCCGTCAAAACTGCAATAACCATTTTCCCAAAGCTTGTTGAAAGTGTCATATCCTTTCACAAGTATAGGACAATCAAAATATTTCCCAATAACAATATCTCATAAATATTTCTTGATCATAAATGTGGGTTTTCTCAATCTCAAGTATCAAATGTCATTGAAATTAGGACAGTGTTGTTCAAACTAAAATATTCCCAAACATCGCAAGAAACAGTCTAGCTATTGAGAAAATCAAGAGTCAACAAATATTAGGTATGGAAGATCATTGCTAAAAAATAGCATGTTCTTTCTCCCAAAGATGATCAGTAGTTGAAGCCCAAGATTGAGTTTCTAAATGCATTGGGTCTCACTGGAAAGGATAGGGAAATGTCATATGAAGAAACCCCACATATCTTGATAGTAATATAGACAAAACTGTGACCCCTAACATCCAATATCTTCAAATTCTGTTTGGGTCAAGGGATAAGGGATGGATTTTTCTTAGAAAAGATGGATCTGTAAAAAAAAATCCTCTAGTTCCAGTTGAGAATCTTATTCTAAAATCTTGAAGCAACATAAATTTATTAGGGGCCACTCAATTCATCCAACTTTCAGACAATGCATTCTATGAATGGATGAAACCTTTAGTTCCTAAAATGTCACCAAACGTAGCACATAATATTGTTTTTTTTTGGGTTTCCTTAAGAGCAATGGAATTTTAGAGAAACACGATGAGATTTTGTCAGCTTATTATTGAGAAACTTTTGATAGAAGAACTGAATGCAAAAAATCTACTGAAGAAGCCAAAACCAACAGAGGGATATTTCATTGAAAGACAACTTGTCTTGTCTTTTCTTGTGAGCAACGACAATTTTGATCAAGCAAAGAATTTCAATGTTTCTGACATGAAGAAGTTTCTGAATTATGATAGATTTGATGTTACTTTGGCTAACATAGAATCTGGGAAAGCAGAGCTTTCACTGAAGTTGCAAGAATATTATCTACATTGGCAAAGAAAGTTTTCTGATTTTAAGCTTGCAGCTCTACTCTGAGGCCTCTCTGATATGATCGCCTTACTAGTTAGCACATATATGATGGCTATATTTAAATATCGGGGGCCCTATGAAACACTATGCCAGGTGTTGATGCCAGCTGAGCTAGAGCTAATCCTAGGTGAGCGAAGACCTCGTCGTCATACCAGCCAGATTTATATATGCGGTTCTATGATATCGGCATGGAGAATTTGCACCTTGAACATGAGTTAAAGCCTTTGTTGAACTTGTCTAGTCTAGGATCAGACCTGCTAACTTAAATCTAACCTGCAGACTTATGTAAGCATCCATATCTACTCTACCATGTGTACCTGCCTTCCATTAACAAAATGGAAAATACATTGACCTTTCCCATAGGCCCATATCGACGTTTTTGACATCTAAACTACTTGAAAAATTGTCTCGAAATTACAGGGTTTATGAAAATAACTTCCCCAAAGGATCCCCTTCGGAGGAACTATTTCTTATAAACAGCAGCTGCGTGATAAAGAGCCAATATCCTTATTATATCTACTTCCCATACTGAAGCTAATATCATCATCAGCCAATGTGTCAAGATCATGTTGTATATCATTTCTCAATCTGTGTGAGTGATTCGATAGCAGAGATATATTCGATCCATTCTTGATTAGTTTCTTTAATCCGTCACCCTTATAACCTCCCTATCTGTTATTATTTTGGAGTGGGGTACTTTTTCCTGATGATATGTCTGATGCCACGTTTTTAGGTCGTTACCTTAAGGAAGCCCTCAGCACTATGAAGACCTTCCTGCATGGAGGCTTTCTTTTTCATTTAGGGGATAGGAACACCTGGTAGAGGAATGAGAGAATCTCGTTCGTTTCACTCTGGTGGATATGGATATCCAATGGGTTAAGGGTGAAACAAAAGTTGGATTGTCCGTTGGTTAATCTACTCGAACAACTACTGGAAGAAATCCCTAGATCTTCTTTAGGTCTCCATTCTTTCTTTGAACAATAGCCTCCCCGTGAAAGCACCAACAAACTTGGTTTAAGAATTTATTCCAATTAAGATTATTAGAGCAGTTTTACCAGTCTGTTAGGGAGGGCATCCTTTTCCAATTATTATAGCCGGAATAGTAGTTATGAAAAGAATAGGAGTTTATGACGGGATTTTTCCCTAAGAACACAACAATAAATATAAATCATTTTCTCTTATCAGGGTTATCAATTACATAGGGAGGTTTACAGGTAAATATTAAAGACATTCCACTAGTTATTATTATAGCTGTTGTAGTTTTAATGATCTTACTAATTGCTCCATACAGTAGAGAACCAGACTATCCTATCGCATCGCTCCAGCCAGAGATTGTAACATGATCTTCCTACTCATCGCTATAACTATAAATGGTGTACAGAATGCAAATTCCAAAATTTCTAGGTGGAATGGGGATTGTAATTCTTTCTAATTCCCAAGGAATTTTGATGAATCGATTGAGAAGCTCGACAGAAAGAAAAATAAAAATAAATAAATAAAATAAAAAAATAAAAAATAAAAAATAAAATAAATAAAAAAATAAAATAAAATAAATAAAAAATAAAAAATAAAATTGGAGTGACCACATTTTTCTCAGGAATTTTTTCAAACACTTTATGTGCATCATATATTCTTACACTCTTTACATACATATCTACAAGAGTGTTTCCCACAAATTCATGGATCTGAAACCCACTTCTAACTACATTATTGTGAACCACCTTCCCCAAAACGATGTCTGGAAAATGGGAACATACCTGAAGAATAGAAACAAATGTAAAATGATCAGGTTAAAATACATCTTGTTGCATCTCCAAAAAATGTATGAAGGAATCCTAGCGAAATCCATGTTTGGCATAAACACTAATAATTGTAGTCCAGGCAACCACATTTGGTTCCTGCATCTCCTCGTCCAAAACTAGGAGAGCCTCCTGCGTTTTTCCACACTAGGCATGCACAATTAAAAGCGAATGAAAATCCCCAAATTTTCAATGGAGGGAAACAACGTTTTTCCACACTAGGTATGCATAATGAAAAGGAAATGAAAATCCCCAAATTTTCAATGGACGGAAACAATGTTTTTCCACACTAGGTATGCATAATGAAAAGGAAATGAAAATCCCCAAATTCTCAATGGAGGGAAACAAAAATTAATGTTGTAGAATTGAAATTTAAATTCAATAAAACAATGGCACTTTAAGGTTAACCATTTTATAATTCTCTCATGATCATATATTATATCAACGAGATTTTATTCAAAATCTCATGGGAGACTTGTGGCATAGGTGATTTTCCTAGGAACCAAATAAATCCAATTCGATGCAGACACGAAGAGTGTAGTTGCACAAATAAATAATGAGGATAGTAAGGAACGAGAAACTATCCACCTTTATTTAAAATGACACAAAGTAATACTCTAGAAACTTACCATAGGGTAAGCTACAAACTCAACAAAACAAATGGTGTCTTTCCACCTGCGGGCTTCAAAAAAAATAAGGTGAGGACCTTCCAACTCAAATATATTACCACCCATCCTCATAATTTGGGAACCAATCCTTATTCACCAAGGAATGTGGGAGGATAATGCTAAGGTTAGAAAACAATGAGAAAACCTTCATCTATTAAATGATAATGTAATTCCCTAGGAACCTACCATATCCCGAGTTGTAACCTCAATAAGAAGTTGGATCCTTCTCCCCTACAACATTGCAAAGTAAAAAATCAAGGAAATTCCAACTTGAACCGTGTACCACCTATCCTCATAATATTGTACCAATTCTTGTCCACCAAGGAAAGTCGGTGGATAGCACAAGGGTTGGACTGTAATGAGAAACCCTCCACCTTTTAAAAGACATAGTACAATGCCTTAAAAAACCACCATAGGCTAAGCCACAACCTCAACAAGACAATGGATCATTGTGGCATGTGGTATTGCGAAGAAAAAAGGTGAGGGTCTTCCAACTAAAACCTGATATTTCCTATCCTTGCGATCTTGCAATCTCACACCAAGTTTTGTTTACCAAGGAAAGTGGGTGGATAGCACTAGAGTTGGATCAAAATGGGCTTTCGTTCAATATCTCATGAGAGTTTTTTCATGTTTTCCATTTCCCTTATGAACCAAAGAAATCCAAGTAGAAGCAAAGAGGGAGAGAATGGTTGAACAAATAAATAACAAGTACAACAAGGAATGATGAGAAACCCCCCACTTTTTAAATGGCACGGTGTAGTGCCCTAGCTTGCCATAATTTAATTCATGACCGAAACAAGAAAATTGAGACTTATTTATTATGGTCTTGTGAAGAAAAAAAATGAGGAACTTCCAACTAAAACTTCTTACCACCCATTCTTGCAGTCTGGGAACGAATCCATGTTCCCTAAGGGGAATAGTTAAAAATAAGGAAAAGGATCGACAAATTTGTAACATGAGATTATCTCTTGAATGCTAAAGGAATGGATACAACGTAGAAACTTTCCATTTGAGAAATAAAAGGCCACATCAATAAATCTCAAAGACTCACACAACCAAATATGTTGTGCAAGTAAATAGAATGGCCATACATAGCATTACAACATGTGAAAACAATCTAACACACTAGCTAATGGCATAAGTGATCTCTGAAAGGTTAAATGGTGTTTGATAACTTCAAAAAATATAATTCGATGTTAAGGGCATTTTGTCAATTATGTAAAGAATTTTTTGTGTTCTCACAATAGAGAATAAGTGATACCCTAGACTACTAGGACTAACAACCCAACTTGGGTATTTGTTAATTTTCATTCTTCTAAGCTAATGTGATCTCACAACATGTTTGTTTAATTGTTAACTCCACACATATTTGATAGGGACTATATTTGGTTCCATTGAGTTGAATCTTGTTTGACTAAGATGTGGCCTCTTTTTTGAGTTTGACAAGTGGACATTTACTTTTTCACCAGTAATAGGTTATGTTCATTCACTTACCTAGAACCACAAAGTGCCTTTTTAATTCAAGAATTCTCCACACTATATGTTATGTGGTGGTCTAGGGAATTATAATGGTCCATGACCCAATAATAAATTGGTATGATAAATTTGAACCCTAAACAATGGTGTGGTCCAAGATATCCATTATTGGTATTATAGATCTTAAAATTACTAACATATCCCATTTGTAGATGAAATATTCCCTCTATAGAGATTATCTGATGTCTCAAGGCCTTATGCATCACTTGTGAGCCATAAAGGGAATCGTTACATCCTAAAAAAATTATTTTGACCTTGAACCATGGTGTGGATTGTGAGAACCATACATGGTGTTCAAAACCTTTCAATATGAACAAAAACCTTGGATTTTACCTTTAGGATGTCATGGGTCTTGTAAACCATATATACTGTGCCTCTTCTTAAAATGGTGGGCATATATCACACGTAGGATAAAAATTTTGTATGTAGGTATTATGTGATAGTCTAGGTTAAAATGCATGGACCAACAACCCCATAGCAAATTAATATGGCATCAGATCCTAATTTAGTTCAGAGACCATGGTCCAGGCCATGAGAACCATCCTCAATATTACAAATATTGAAATGACCGCCATATCGTGTTTGCGAGGTAAATTAATTATGTGTGGGGCCCTACACATGGACCATGAGTCATACAATAAATTTTACCATGGACCATTATCGATTTACATAACCTATAAATATCAAACCATGGTTGGTTTATTGGTTTACAGAACCATGGACAAATCACCAACAACAATGACAATGACGGTGATGATAATGATTACAATAAAGACGATGAGAATGACAATGTTGTGATTATATGATGATGAGGATGAGTATGTTGATAATGAAAATGATGACGACAATGAAAATAAAAATGGAATGAATGATGATTATGATGACAATTATGTTGTTGATGATGGTGACAATTATGATGATGTTTGTGATGACAATGAAGTTGATATGATAACGACGACGATGATGATGACAACAACAATGATGATGATGATGATGACAATGATGACGATGATGATGACAATGATGACGATGATGAAAACGATGAATACAATGATGATGATGATGGTGACAATGACTATGGAAGGCCCGTCCCTAATATTTTTTCTATGGAAGGCTCTTTCCTAACCAAAAGAATCTATCCACAAGCAACTTCTGTTTTCTATGAAATTTGGCACTCACACATTATTGCATGCTGAAAAAAAGTTTCCCTACCATCAATTTCATTCGCTCTGTCAGCTACCAACATTGCTACCTTATTCCATGAAAATGAAACTAGAAGGGGTTTTCATAAAATTTGGTGCCCATGCCAATTTTGGGAATTTTTGGTTATTTATTGTTTATTTATGCTAATGCTTTCTTTTTAGTTTTTAATATAACTTATTTATTGATTTAGGGTGATGCCATTCAAATATGTTGTTGTTATTATAGATTACCTCGAGTTGACTTAATATCAACAAGATCTATAGGCATGATGATGGTGGGAAGGAGGTGCTTTAGAAAGAAATATTTGTTTAGAAAGCATTATTTATATACTAAGATCATTGCTCCTTTAAGTATTATTTATATTTAGAAAGCATTGTTTATATACTAAGAGCATTGTCTCTTGTTTTCAAGGTAAATGGTCTCTATGCTAAGATCATTCATACTAAGGCCATTCCCTGTAGAAATGGTTTCTAAGGACATTATTTATATATTAAGAGCGTTTCTCCATATTTAGAAAGCATTATTTATATATTAAGAGCATTGCTGCTTATTTTCAAGGTAAATGGTCTCTCTAAGGACATTATTTATATACGTTATGGATTTTTTTGTTTATTTATATAATATAAAATTAGAAATTTAATAATCAAAATAAAATTATAATTATAAAAATAATATTCTTATTACTTAATTTAAGACCAAACTTAAGATTCACAAGGTTCATATGCCTAACCATGATCTCCTTAAATCAAAATGTTTTCTAAGAGAAAAAAATATTGATCCTAAGCACAAATTTGATCACTCAATTGAGTAACAAGAAGAGGGGTCTCCACCTCCCAATCCTTCTAATAAGTAGGCACATATTGATCCATCTTCCTACCATCTTAATGTTTTGGAGAAAGTCAATGTTGTTGACAATTCTTTCATGACCCATTAGATCATATCTATGCATAGATAAGTGTAGGTATCATCCTCTATAGATGTAACCCTATGATGTTTCAAGAAGTCGAGGAATGCATTGAACACAAAAAAGGGGTTCTCCAACTATTGAAGGACAACTTAGTGTTAGCACAAAACAAGGAAAAACAACAAGCAAATAAACATTGCAATGAAACACACTTTGAAGTTAAGGATTTGGTATTTGAAAGGCTACAACCATGCAAATAGATGCCCTTCAAGCAACAAAAGGACATTGTAAACTTGTGACACCATCTAATTTCCTAGTCCATAACATTTTCCTCAAGGGATTAGGGCCCATGCATGATCCCTAGTCAATACCATCATCCCTATGTGAGGAATATTTGGCATACATGCAATATGGCCATTTCAAGCTTTATGAGACCAAGAATGGCTATCTTTGCTTAGTCCATATTATCAAGTCAAAATATAACGTCTAAGGGCAAGGGTCTCATGGTTCATGTGTGATTCCCTAGACCACCACAAAGGAACTATATACAACATAGGGACTATTTAGACAATGAGTAAGATATATTTTCCATTTTGACGTTTGGCACACCAAGTATGGCTATCAGTCCCTAAGCCATGGTTGAGCTAATTTCCCACAATCCATGATCGAGGAAACAACATCATGCAAATGAAATGACAAGACACTACCACCCTCAATGAAGCCAGTCACATGGGTCGTAGTCATTTCCCACCCCAGATCTTAGTGGGATCCAAACTCCTACACCCACTGACTGAGGTAGCCACATTGTGTGGATGGAATGGCAAGGCACCACTGCGAACAACAAATCTGGATGCATGGGTTGTGCAATTATCCCCCAACCCACAAAGGGGTATAATATGATACTCGCTTGTTAATGATCCTACTATAGATTCACCTATGGTAACATTTTCATGAATTCTCCTTCCTCTAAATGATAAGGTTCATTAAACCTCTCATGGCATTGAAGGTAGTGAGCCACCTTCATTGACATGATCCAAACAGTTCACCAAATCATTCAATCGGTAGGAGCAATGAGTAGTGTGTAAAAAGGGTGACAGTGAATAATTTTTTCAACGTAATCCCCAACCTGGACTTTGATGACTACAAGGCCTCAGATAATGAACCTGATTCAGACAACTTGTCCACGAATACAATCAAAGTCCAAGTTGAAAAAATTATATTCGTGTCTCACTGGCACCCTCCATTGCATTATTACGTGTCTCACTGGCACCCTGCATTGCTTTAGAGCACGAGTTGTTTGAGGCATTCTTCGCTTTAATCGCCTGAATTTAACAATAAAAACTATCCCATAAGGGTGTTTACAATTCTCAAGCTAGAGCATAGTGAAGCCCACTTACTTATATTTTATTCGAATCATGTTTCTATAAGACCACTAAATCTCCAGATTGAAGGGCATGTGAGTTAACATTTTTTATTATAGTTATTATAGTTCCTTCATCTAAAAACCAGATGGCCAAATCTTAAGCATTTCATAAATATACCTAAGGCATAAACAAGCCTTTATAGTTGCTTGCATCTGTAATAATCTTGCATGGATATTTTGGATTTCCTTATTATCAATCTTATGTATAATATAAAAATATTATCAATCTCATGTTTAATAAAAAAAATTGGCCGTACAGGGAGATATGTTCCTGTGGAATGCCTACAGTGAGTTTCCAAACAGGTTTTCATACACCTTATCTCCATTCTTAGCTTTCATTCAATCGGAATCGACAGTCACTATGGAAGGCATTATCTTTCTGCAAGTGATTCTTCGGAGAAAGCAAAATCTGAAGCTCTTACGATTCATCTTAATTGACAGATCTCAAAATCTGAAACTCCAACCACTAGAGAGCAACTAGAAAGCATTATACCCAATACACTGGCTTCGTATACACCATGGAAACCTATTATGTTACCAAAATCCCAATATTATCTTCCAAAATAATGGCTTGTACTGGACAGAGAGTTACGGACTGAGGTTCCAGTGAAGGCAACGTAGATAAGGTTTGATACATGTTTACCATTAGATTGAAGCTTCATTTTCAATTTGCTTTTGAACTATGGAAGGCCATGCATTTTGTTTTTCAGTTTCATTTCTATGCATAAACTTAAATTTAATTAATTAATGTTATTTAATTTTTTAAAACTTCTTGTCTTTCAATTCCAACTTGTTACTCTTTCTCCAATAATTATACAATTATTCATGGAGTCTCAACCTTTTCTATCGTTCTTATTGATCTAACTAAGAGCCTTAGATCCTTGGTTTTAAAGTTCAATTAATGCAATGGATAATACTTTAAGAGTTCAATTTAAATTCAACAACTTAATCATAAGAGGAATAGCAGATTACATTTATTTGATTTAGAAATCTCATCTTTAGTAATCCTCTCTAGAGAAGTATTGCCTTAAATGAAATGAGCCAAGTTTTCCATTCTTTCATAATTTTCTCCACCATTCCACACCATTTGAGAAGGGCCCTAGAACAATCAAATACAACATAATATTACTTTAAGTAGTAATTATCAATAAGTCAAGTTTAATCCATGTCACATTTCTCAAATTACAGGTAAAATATAGTAAATTATGAATTTAAATACTTACCATTAATAATATAACCACCAACTCACATATGGTAAGTTACAAATAGATCAAAATATAGCAAAATAAAAACTTGAATTGATCTATTTATCATTAATAATCTCACAACCCACTCACTCACCACTCTAAATTCACATTTTAATACAATTGATGTCTTGTATTTTACGAATAGATCAAAATATAATAAAATATGAATTCACCTTCCTTTGTGATCAATAATATAACGAACCACTTATCAAGATAAGTTCTCATTTAATCCAATTTACATCTAGTAATTTATATCTATAGACATATGTGACCCTTCCATTCTTCAATAATAATTCATTTAATCCTTGAACACTACTAAACCATTTCTAGCTTTTATAAGTTTTTCTCGGGATAAATCATCTCTATATTTTATATGATTCTCCACCTCCTTCTTAGCCCTTTGAGAAGTGCCATAGAAAGGTCAAATATAATATAATATTACTTTAGGTATTTATCAACCCATTCATATTTAATCCAAGTCACATTTCCTAAGTTAGATATAGGTCAAAATATAATAAAATATGAATTTAACTAGTTACTAGGAATTCCTTGTTGAATACAATTAATTGCAATGGAATAAGAAGATTTCCCAATCCTCTCAAACCAGGGAGAAAAAACCATTGGTTGCATTAGTGTAGCACGCATGCAACCCATAACATATAAGGGAATCACATACCTGTTATTTTCTCAAACTTCCATGGCCTAGATGGCCATAGTCCCTCTAAGAATCTATCCATGAAGGGGAACCTTCATGTAGCTAGTTAGCAAGTTAGTCTCGTTCATTATTGGAATTAACCAAATTGATTATGTCTTAAATAATATGGTTCCTACACATACTAGTGGAACTTCATCTAAAGGGGAATTTCTAGTGATAAACCTAAGAGGCTTGAGTCATGTGTTGACTCAAAGGCCAACTAAGTAATTCTCATTACTTGAAGAAAATGAAACCCCTCATGCCACTGATAAAATTGAAGAAACAAAGCAAAGAATTGAAGACACAATAGGTAAACATCACTTTGATGGAAATTATTATCTTTATCAAAATGAAAGGCATTTACTTATTAACATAAGTGAGAAAGAAACTAATAAAAGTATAGTGTCTAATGAACAAAGAATAGATAGTGTCACGTGTAGTGAAGCTGTAAAAAAACCCAACCTTGACATCATTTCTGACAAAGTGAGATTAAGTTTGATCCAATTATCAAGTGACAAGTAAAATAAGTAGGAGATAGACTTATAAGATTCAGATTATCAAGAAATCCTAACAAACAATTCAAAATTTATTGGCATTTGTTCTCATGAGAATAGATTGGATGGTGCAAACATGGCAGCTAAATTGCATAAAAATATTGAATGTAAAAGTAGTGGAAGGAATAAGTGATATTCATAAATGTCACACTTAACACTTGGGCATAAGTGATACTCATAACTATCACACTTAACCCCTAAAAATAAGTGATATTGCACCTAATACCATTGACACACTAACTTATTAAAATTGATTGACTCTAGCCACTATGACCTTGGACACATAGTGACAAAGACTCCATAGAATTGGTCTTAAACCACTATCTTTTGTCAAAAACTATAGAGACGGTCACATAGTGTCATCAAAAACTCATTAGAATGATCAATGGGGACAAACAATTTTCTACAGTCACCAAAAGTAACAAAAAAGAGTATTGGTGAGGGCCAATAAAATATCGTCACTAGAAGTGTCACCAAAGAGAGAATTAAAAACATGCCTTTAACAACCCTCACCAAAAGTGTCATTGAAAATGGATTTGGTGACAAAACTTAAAGGACCATCACAAAAGGCACTTATAATGACGATGTTTTAAGGACCGTTATCATATGTGACATTGGTGATGAAACTTAAAGGTCTGTCACAGGCATGACCCTCACCAATGACCTTTTTTCTTATGGTGAATATTCAGGGTATGTTTCATTGATGAGTCACATAAGTGATTCATAACCATCCTCATATGAAGAAGATGCAAATAAGCAAGTTTGGAAAGATGCAATGATAGAAGAGTACAACTCTATAATGAAGAAAGATGTTTAATAGGTTGTTCCCGAATGTGATGGGAAGTCCATTGTGAATTCCAGATGGCTTTACAAGATAAAGCATGTTTTGGATGGTAGCATTCATAAGTATGAACTGAGATTCGTTGCTAGAGGTTTCTCTCAGAAAGAAGGAATCAATTATGATGAGGATTTTTCCCCTGTGGAAAGGTACACTACAATCCAAGCAATGATTGCACTTGCATCTGTTCTAAGATGGAAAATTCACCAGATGGATGTGAAGACATCATTTTTCAATAGTGAGATTGATGAAGAGGCTTATATTCAGTAGCATGAAGGATTTTTGGTGCTTGGGAAGGATTCCCATGTTTGTAAGCTAAAGAAAGCTCTACATGGGGTGCTTAAGCAAGCCCCCAGGGCTTGGTACTCCAGAATTGATAGCTACCTTCAGAAATTAGGCTTCTATAAGAGTGAAGTTGATCCAAATTTGTACTTCAAAGTAGTGAAGAACCAATCGTTTGTATTGGTTTTGTATATTGATGATTTGTTTCTCACTAGAGAGGAATGTTAGGATATTTCAAAGCTCCATCCTTGTCCTACCTAGCATTATTTATTTTTCCTAGTTGTTGATGATGTAATTCCCCCCTAGTGGTGTGCAAATGTCATCTAGGATCCATCTACCACCTTCTGAGCCCTGCATGCATCATTTTAGGACCACCTCAGTCAATTCCCTATTTTATAGGAACCTTGTTCTGGTGTAGTCCACCCGAGTTACTTGACTCTTGTGGGGGGATAGAGCTCTGGATGCCACTAATTATGGCCTCATGTTCCCTTTTCTAACTGGCATGCATGAAAGACTCACTATTGCACCCTCCCTAGTCAGTTAACTGATTGTGACTTCAGTTAGCTGAGTTTAGGTTCAGTTCAGTTGACTTTGAGTCTTCCAGAGCACTCCAGTGGTGATAATCCCTATGCTATACCAATTGAGGTTCGAATTATCCCACATGACTTGAATTCTATCCATTGTATTATCATTGTTCATTATAATGATAATTGAGTAGTGTGACATTATTATGCTCCTATCTGAGTTCCACTACATTACTATTCTTTTGTTATTTTTTACTGCAGTTTTCACTCTTATTCAAATTTTCTGCTCATTCTTTCTTTGCCAGGTATCTTCAGCTCTTTAGATCTGATGTGACATAGAATTTCACATGGTATTAGATCCATTAGAGAGAATAGGTTGAGCAGTTTCTTTCAGTAGTGCTCCAGAAGCCTCTGGATTTCCATAGCAAATCCTGGTGCCATTGCATTGAATTCATTGGAGAAATCCAATGAGGTCTATCCAGGTGTGAAGGATCCGGATAAAAGTGCCTACTATCCTAAAGAAATGATCAGTAGTATTCTACCTCCATTATTGAGAGTTTTTTTGCAGGTTATTCAAATTTTTTGAGTGCAGCAGTAGTTGGAGTAGCTTTCTGCAGTTGCAACAGTTTTCTGCAGTTGTAGCGGTTTTTTGCAGTTGCACCAATTTTGCAGCAGTAGCAGTAGCAGATATTTTCCATTTTTATGCAGGTATTCTACAATAGCTTCCATGTATCTGAAAGGAATTCCTCCTCTCTCTCCATTCAAATATGATGAGTGGAAACCAAAGATGATAGTATATCTAAAGAGATAAGGTATTTTTGATATGTGTCTTGGCGATATGAGAGATTTTGCTTCCTATGAAGAAGAGAATGATTGGAAAATTCAATGTGACAAAGCCTTTGGATCAATGTGTATTTCGATGTCTCCTAGTATGCGCTACCTCATGGAAACTGCTGAATATCCAATTGATCTATGGGCTCAACTGGACAAAGCATTTGGAAAAAAGAATGAAGGGATTGGTGCAAATTATTTGGAGAAAAATCCTAGTGATACCTCCTTAAGTGTTCTCTCTAATTATGTCTTGGCCTCAATCATATCTCATGATGAAGTTGTTTAAGATGAAGAAAAATATGCATATTCAACAATCATGTTCTCAATGTCTTCTATTTCGAATTCTGAGCAAGATAAGCCAGTTCATACTCTAGAATCTGAAGAGGTTCTTAAATCCTCTCTTTCACATGAGTCTGCTAGTGTGTAGAATGATGATCTATTTAATGTTTTGTAGGCTAAATCAAATTTTGGAGGTGATGCATTCGCCCTCCTTGATCACATGCTTCCTATGTACTTCTTTTTGATCTTGACACATTTTCTCAGATTTTCATTGAAGATGAAGGACATTACCATTCTCTTCGGTTCAAGTCTCAGGCATATTTTGGTTTTGATATCACCCCTATTGGTTCAAAGGATATCACAAGAAACCATCTATCAATTCTTGGAGCTGATTTGAAGTCCAAGCCACCACCATCATGTCATAGTTCATTTGGTTATGATATCACCTATGTTGGTTCAAAGGATATATCAAAGAACTATGTACACATTCATGGAGGTTATCTTACCTCAGCTAGTTTGAATCACAGGTTCCAGGATGATCTTCATATCTTTGGATTTGTTCTCACCATGTTCGGTCTAAAGAGCAAGTTAAGAAATCCTCCATATTCGCTTGCATCCACTGAAGGAGAATACAAGCACATGTTTTTGGAGCATGATCCACTTCTTCCCAAGATGAAGATACCTCCAGACATATCATCAAGCATCACACCTACTTGAGTTTGGATAAATTAATATTTTGGTGTGTTTCAGTCCAATTTGAGGGGGGGGGGTTTCCCATGAGGTTTTTCCCATTGCCTTAGTTCATGGATTGTTCTTTATTTTTATCATTTATTTGATTGTATGGGTGACCTTTGGTCTTAGTAACCAGGGCCCAGGATGCAAAAGTATGGATTAAGGGGGGGTGTTAGGATATTTCAATACTCCATCCTTGTCCTACCTAGCATTATTTATTTTTCCTAGTTGTTGATGATGTAATTCCCCCCCTAGTGGTCTGCAGATGTCATCCAGGATCCATATATACCACCTTCTGACCCCTACATGCATCATTTTAGGACCACTTCAGCCAGTTCCCTATTTTATAGGAACCTATTGTGTGTTCCGATGTAGCCCATTTAATTGGGGGGTTAGAGCTTCGAATGCCATTGATTGTGACCTCATTTGCCCTTTTCTAATTAGAATGCATGGCATACTCACTATTGCACCCTCCTTAGTCAGTTAACTTATTGTGACTTTAGTTAGCTGATTTTAGGTTCAATTCAGTTGACTTTGAGTCTTCTGAAGAACTCCAGTGGTGATAATCCTTATGCTAGACAAACTGAGGTTCTAATTCTCTCCATTGTATCATCATTGTTCATTACACTGATAATTGATTAGTGTGACATTATTCTGCTCCTATCTGAGTTCTACTGCATTATTACTCTTCTGCATTAGAATTATTCTTAGTATAATGTAATGTGATGGATAATTAAAGTTAGTCCATATTGACCATGTAGTAAAAGATAAAGAAATAAAAGATAAAGCATAGAGATCAAGATAATTCAAAATTTCCGATGCAGACACTTCAGCTAATTAAAGAGAACTTGAAGCTTCAGTTATAAATATTTAGTTAAGTATCAATTCTTTAATTAGAGCATAAGTTAAAGATATGCCTAGGTTAACTAAAGAACTCACAGTGGTCACTTCAAGTAAATCAATCAACATGATTTCAATTAACTAAGTGTTAAATAGGAAGGACTAGTTAAATAAAGTGTTTTCACTTTAGTTAAACTAAAAGACGACACTTCAATTAAAGAGAGCTAACTAAGTGACAATAAAGAATATTTAGTTAACTAAGTGTTATTGCATGACAACACTTATGTTAAACTATAAGATGACAAGCAAGTTGTGACACTTGCATGTCGACACTTAAGTTAGCCACCTAACTAAGTGGGAAAGCTTTCAATTAAGAGCGATTTCATCCTAAGTGACAAATCAATGAGATAAAGCACTATATGATAAGTGGGGTGCACCTTTGCATGCAATATTAATACATCCAGTTTGAGGGTGAGTTCATCCTGAAGTTAGAATTAAAAAATATAAGAGAAGAATTTATAAATATGTTATATGGGATTGACGAATCCAATGTGAAGCAAATTCTCTTCTCCATTGAAGGAAATGCGCTTCTCTTTCTACAAGGTATTGTTCATGCTTGTTATTGATGTGCTAGGAACACATCCGATTGATCTCTCTTATCCATTTCTTCCGCATATTCATCAAGAGTGTTTGTTGATCTCTTATCTTCCGAAAGCAATCTACTATGTTGTGAAAGAAAGCATTAATTCTTTGTTATCCACTATATTATACTGAGAAGAGTGTTTGGGTTTTTGTTCTCATAATTTTGAGTATTTTCCCCAAGGTGTATCTTGTGTTATGGTTGATTTCATGGATTAAATTGTCTCATTGCTTCAAGTCTCTGCATCTAAAAGAATTAAATATGAAAGCTCAACCAAATGTCAACACTACGAAGACGACATAGAAATCGAGATTATTTTTTAATCTATTGATATCCTTAAGTAAATCCATTGACAAAAAACATGTGTTGGGATTATATTACATGTAACATGTCGAATCATATTTTTTGGGGTAAAATTTACAAGTACAATTATGAATGTTTGATATTGTCCACACATCTTTCTAATGATGGGTATTAAGATATTTGAAACTATGGTGATTACTATTGATACCACACTGAAATCACAATTGGGAGATCTGACATGTCAATAACAGTTCTCACTGAAGTCACAATTGGGAGATCATCGTATTTTACCATGCTCGCCAACTCCATAAATATGTATTCTTTAAGAACAAAGATTGACCCACACTTAGCCATTTATAGATTAATTGGCTAGCCGGCATGGTTGTCACCATATCGAGTTTAAATATGGGAACAATTCATTAATGTTGGATGCCCAGGAATGGTAAACGATCACCCCTCGATAGCATATTTACAACACAATTTGTAGGACTGACTGAGTCTTAATTGAGAATTTTTACAAACAAATTAAATTATGGTCTCCATATATCTAGATTTCCCATAAAAAAACAAGAAAATGTAAGTAATTTTACAAGTCACATAATACTATAATGCTCAGTTTATAAACTATAATAATGAGGATAACATGATATACCTGCTTGAGGGCCTGAACATTGTCATGGAATTTTTAGTTTTAATGTTTATAGATAGAGTGTGTGTGAACTCTACATATGGGTAGAATGAACCTCATTAATATTATCTTGAATACTGATAATATATATTAGTATATTGATTAGTTATTAAAAAACCAGGAGAACCCATAAATTATTACTGAAATAACTATTAATTAATGCACAGTAATTAAGTATATCCCTGAATGATACATTATACTAGGGATATTAATGCTAATAAGATAATATTAATAACATGAATTAGAATCAATTACATGGTATGCAAACCTTTCCTGGATATTATGTAAACCTTTCTGAATATTTTCATTAATATTAATGCACCTTATATAATGTTGGATAATATTTATATAATGTTGGCATAGAATATATTAATATTTTAATATCACAAACTATATTAATATGGTGCAGATTCGAAGAAATATATTAATGCTAATATAGTTATCTAAACATTTATAAATATATTAATAACATGAATTAGATAACTATAACTATGTGGGGAGAGGAAAGTTCTGCAACTTGCTAGTAATAAGAAAATATTTGTTTTTCTCAAGAATCATCCTTACCTCCACGAAGGAATAATTTTGAATTGATTCGGTTTTCTATGTAGAATTTTATCATTTTGTTCATTGAAACTTAGATAGTGTCCTTGGTGTTTGTGTCTAACATGTTTAATGTCTTTTCCTTCAATAAAAATGGCAGCGACTCCCTTCACAACAATACAATTTTTCCTCAAGTTTTTATTTCATCCTTATGTTACACCCGTCTCTAACAACAATGTTGTCTGTGACAATGTGACTGACGATGATACATTACCGGTGGCTTATCGGCTAGCACAATGACCTTCTGGTGGGAACTTAATGAATCCATACCCCTACCGTATCGTGTACAGTTGGATGTGGATATTTGGAACCTTAAGTCTAGAGCATAGACCTGGAACAACAACAAACCTTTTGGATATGCACAAGTTACACGTCTATATGTGATTCATATTATAAGAAGTTTTGGCATATTGTCCAACCAACTTTGTGGTGCATGCCCCTATTTATAATGATACGATTTTTCCAATTACTGGAGTAGCTCCATTTTTAACTAGCAAACATCTATGTTAATGCCATGTGCTCGGTCACAATACTTTGGAGTGAAAGAAATTTAATGCCATGTGCTCGGTCACAATTAATGCATGTGCGATATTACTAATTATAGCTTGTCCATTTACATGGCATGCATGTTCTGATATGAATTTTATGACTTGGTTGGGACTTGAAGCTCAATTTCTATCTCACTTGTTTACAATAGGATGGTTCTGATCTCTCAAGCCATGTCTTGGGAATGAAAACCAAAATGTTTTTGTTGAATCCATGCATTTGGGAGTTAATCTTAATCTAGAGATATTAAACCATGAAACAATACTTATAAATGGAGTCCTTATCCTATGGAAGGAATATTGTCTCAATTTTAAGGATGGTTCTTCTTCTTAAGTCTATAGTTTGATGTTGAAAATTAGAGATGTATCCTCTAATATATGTTTTTAGGCTCCAAATCTAAGTGCAGGGTTCTAATCATAGTATAGGATTGATTGATGAAATATTTAGCTTATGAGAGAAATATATGCTTTATTTTAAATATATGATAAATAAAAGAAATTATGTTGAAAGCTATAATTTGAAATAAAAACTAAGAATTCCTCCAACACCCATCCCACTTATTAGTCCCTGTCTGCATCTGCAGGGACTCTAGTAACGACTCTGCCATCTTCTCGTTTAATTGACCTACCACTCGAGACATTTTAAGGCTAAATTTTCATTTTCCACTGTTTCACCTATGAATCAAAGGACAAATGTTGTTTTTTAACCAATGAGAAAATTTGACCTCTTATTTGGCCTCATCCTGAGGCAAGCTCATTTTTTTGTTATCATTTGGTTGTGTAATACTTTATAACTTTGTTGTGTCTCTTAAGCCATGTCTTGGGAATGAAAACCGAAATTTTTTCGTTGAATCCATGTGTTTGGGACTTAATATCAATCTAGAGATATTGAACCATGAAACAATACTTATAAATGGAGTCCTTATCCTATGGAAGAAATATTGTCTCAATTTTAAGGATGGTTCTTCTACTTAAATCTATAGTTTGATGTTGAAAATTAGAGATGTATCCTCTAATATATGTTTTTAGGTTCCAAATCCAAGTGTATGGTTCTAATCATAGTATGGGATTGATTGATGAAATATTTAGCTTATGAGAGAAATATATGCTTTATTTTAAATATATGATAAATAAAAGAAATTATGTTGAAAGCTATGATTTGAAATAAAAACTAAGAATTCCTCCAACACCCATCCCACTTATTAGTCCCTGTCTGCATCTGCAGGGACTCTAGTGACGACTCTGCCATCTTCTCATTTAATCGACCTACCACTCGAGACATTTTAAGGCTAAATTTTCATTTTCCACTGTTTCACCTATGAATCAAAGGACAAATGTTGTTTTTTAACCAATGGGAAAATTTGACCTCTTATTTGGCCTCATCCTGAGGCAAGCTCATTTTTTTGTTATCATTTGGTTGTGTAATACTTTATAACTTTGTTGTGTCTCTTAATCCATGTCTTGGGAATGAAAACCAAAATTTTTTCATTGAATCCATGTGTTTGGGACTTAATATCAATCTAGAGATATTGAACAATGAAACAATACTTATAAATGGAGTCCTTATCCTATGGAAGGAATATTGTCTCAATTTTAAGGATGGTTCTTCTACTTAAATCTATAATTTCATGTTGAAAATTAGAGATGTATCCTCTAATATATGTTTTTAGGCTCCAAATCGAAGTGTAGATTTCTAATCATAGTATGGGATTGATTGATGAAATATTTAGCTTATGAGAGAAATATATCCTTTATTTTAAATATATGATAAATAAAAGAAATTATGTTGAAAGCTATAATTTGAAATAAAAACTAAGAATTCCTCCAACACCAATCCCACTTATTAGTCCCTGCCTTTATTTGCAGGGACTCTAGTAATGACTCTGCCATCTTTTCAGTTAATTGACCTGCCACTTGAGACATTTTAAGGCTAAATTTTCATTTTCCACTGTTTCACTTATGAATCAAAGGACAAATGTTGTTTTTTCACCAATGAGAAAATTCGACCTCTTATTTGGCCTCATCCTGAGGAAAGCTCATTTTTTTGTTATGCTTTGGTTGTATAAAACTTTATAACTTTGTTGTGTAATACTGTATAACTAAATCATGAGTATATTAATGTTATCATTTCATGTTTATGAGATCAAGTCTCTCGTTCATATTCAATAATTCCTTTCACACCTCATTGTTTGCAGTTCACGTGTCTTGGTATTGGCATGATCTGTCTGCAGTTGGCATGAGCTCAACAGTCCAAGTCCCTCCATATTCATGCACAGTGACATTGCATCCTCTTCATGCACAACGTTGTTTCCATTGTTCACCTATAAAATTCAAATTTCATCCATGGCACTCTCGTATGGCTGCAGAACTCCACCTATTATTTCTTGAGGAGGATATGAGCACACAGACATCATGTTCTTTCACGATAGTGGCCATGGAACTCTCGTATGGTTGTGAAACTCCAGCTGAACTCCACCTATGTTGAGCTCAAATAGATTTTGATACTATGTGCCTTGGAGGCATCACCGAGTGGCTCTTGTATACCGAAACCAAGATATATATGTATGTGATCCCATGCTCCCAAATACATTGATCTATGACAAGGGCGAGCTCTGTGTCTTCTCCAGCTAAACCCTTTTCAAGCCTTTTGGGTATTCCTCTTTCCTTTCAACATATTTTGGTCTTACTCTTTTCCTTTAACTATTTCATTTGTTGTACCCATTAATAAGAAGTGCACTCTTCCTTGGCTTCCTTTCTCTAACCTGCAAAATATTTTCTGGTTCTAAGACGAGGTGTCCTTCGTCATCGAGAGGCGAAAATTCTTCTGAAACTGTTACTTGCTATCCTACTTTCTGCATGTTTCAAACTTTTGAAAGATTGTTGAGCTTGATCATCCCAAATGAACGGGACATCTTTTTTCATCAATCTCATATAGCCCTGCGTCTTTTGTGTGAAATTACAAACAAAATGCCTGAAATAAGTCGCATGTCCTTGCAGACTCTGAAGTTCCATAATGTTGGTTAGAGGTGGAAGAGCGACGATAGATTCCACCTTCTAGGGATAAATGCGGATCCCATCTTTCGAGACGATGAACCCTAAGAGGCGTCCAGACTTGACACAAAAAATACTCTTATGAGGATTCAAATGGATATTGTATTGTCTGCATCTGAAGAAAAACAATCGTCGGATGATCTAAGTGGAACTCACGCTGCTTCGAGTGGGCAGGGAGGTCATCCAAGTAAGGTTCCACAAAGTCCTTCACATCGTGGAAAGCATACAACATGGCCTACTGGAATGTGGCACCAACATTTTTAAGACCAAACAGAAGTTTACGATATGAAAACATTCCCAAAGGGAAGATGAATGCGGTTTTGTGCTGGTCAACAGGGTGGATCTCAATTTGGTTGTATCCGGAAAATCCATCCATGAATGAAAAAATGACACTTCCAGCACAATTGTCGATAATCTGGTCAATAAAGGGAGTCAGGTAGTTGTCCTTGGGACAAGCCTTGTTGAGATCCCAATAGTCGACACATACACGAATCGTACCCTTCTTTTTAGTAACAGGGATGACATTTGAGACCCATTCTGTCAATGGGATAGGATAGATGAAGCTGGCTTTCAAGAGTTTTTCAATCTCTGCCTTGATTGACATAGTCTTCTGAGGGTGTACCGGTCGTAGTGTTTGGCAGACGGGTTTGATGTCGGGATAGGTTTTAATCTCATGTAAAACAATGGAGGGGTCTATCCCAAGAATCTCCTCGTAGGTCCAAGCGAAAATGTCTCGAAATCGCTTGAATAAGGTCGTGGTGGCAATGACTTCTTCAGGGGAACACTTCTGGCCTAAATGAATGTGTTCCACTACACCAGGGGTAATCGAAATGTCTATTAAATTGGTGGGATTGATGTTGGAAAAGTTTCCTTCAAAGTTCGTTTGACACGCATGTATCAAAGACTGAGAGCTAGAGTGGACATTCGGTGTAAAGATGGTGTGAATGTTGTTCTCCATAGTATCCAACAAGGGAAGGAAAGACAAACGATGGTGGAGGTCTTCCAACAGAGGATCATTTGCACTCATGATTTCCATAATGGACTCGTCAGAATGAAAAGTCCATAGCAGAGGATTGGATGATGTATGTTGTAGAGAACAGGAGGTGGAGGTTACAGATAAGTGGTCCTTCGGTGTTGACTGGATGGCTTCATACATAAGTTCAGCAGGTGATAGAGGCATAGTGTCTCCAATCAGGTGTGTGGTGGCTTCATCGGGTACAAGCCATGAATCAGTGGAGTTGGGGATAGATGAAATCTGCGAGGAGATCATGTTCACCGTAGCAACATGGTTTGGGGGATCCGAAGTAGGAAAGATGCCCATAAGGGATGAATCCTTAAGGAGGCCAACCCCCACACTCTCATACTTCTGAGAAGATTTTCCAATCGAAGGAACGTTATCGCCCAGGTGAGAGGTGGTGTCAGGTGTATAGAAATCCAGTTGGTTGACTGTGACAATTCGGCCTTGATGGGGGAATTGTACTATGTGGAAGACAGATGATGCGACTACAGTCATGGCGTAAAACCAATTACGACCAAGCATAATGTTATAATCCAATGGGGCAGCGACTACCTCCACGTTAATGGTTGTGGTATTTCCCCCTAGCTTGACTGGTAAATCTTGTAACAACCCATGAGGTTGAAAGCCACGTCTGTCGAAGGCTCTCAAAGTGGTAGGGGAACGGTTCAACTCGGGAGAACCAATGGATCTCCAACATGCGATCGACATGACTGACGTAGAGGCTCCTTCATCCAAAACAGTACGATGGATTATCTTCCCAGCAATGTTTGTAGCAACTTGAAATGCTAATTGGTGGGAGAGCCTCGGTTTGAAATACTCCAGCCGGAACATAATGTTGTTCAATGAATCTGGGTCAACTGCACTGATGGCAGCAAGGAGAGTCTTGTGCTGATTTGGACAGTTTTGCAATACCTTGAGCATCGACATAGCAGAAGGAGATTGTGCTAGGTCCTCTATAATATTTTAGTTTTGAGCAGCCTGAGCATTAGGATTGAAAACCGATTTTCTAATTGTGCTCTTGGGTGGACGCAACACTAACTCGAGAGAGGGCTTATCTATGGTGAGAGGCACAGCTGGTACGGTGGCGTCGGGCATCAAAGTGGAAGCTTTTTCAGTATTACTTCCAACAGGTTCCTTATCTAGAATGGAGTCATACAAACAAGAACAGGTGTTCAAGTTGCTGGTCTCTTTATGCACCATGATAACTTGTGCAGTGGTGGATGCTTCTCCTTCGGAAGAAGAAGTGTGAGTGATCGACTGCTGATTTTGAGCAAGGAAGGGATCGTTGAGAACTGCGGGTGTGGGCTTACCCTTAAGAAACTTTTGAACTTCCTCTCTATGGGGGCACTCTTTAGAAAAGTGATCATCACCACACAGTAGGAAAGGATACTTCAACTTCCTTTTCTGTTTGGTATCATTAGGGGTGCTCTTTTGTTCCAGCCGAGTGGAATATTTCTTAGGTTTCCCCTTGTTTTTCTTCTTACCACCATAATTTTGAGGTGAAACTGATGAAACCAAATTTGCTTCTTCGGTGACAGTAGGAGTGGATTATTTGGCGGTGCCGTGACTAGCCTGAGTTGGTGATGGGGAAGAACCCGAGGGGTTCGACGAACCAACAGTTTGAAAAGAAGGCTGGGTGGTAAGGGATCCAATGATGCCATCAGTTTGGGGTCCTTTAGGTGGTTTTGCAGGGTCGCAAGTGTTGTAGGGTGCATCAGGAAGGATATCAAATAATGTGCCAAACTAAGCATACACTAAGTCTAGTAAGTGGGCATGTGTGATGGCTTGTTCTTTAGTGACAACACCTCCCATGGAAACATATCGTGCTATGGTTGGTATGAGAGACTTCATAAAAGAGTATGCTAGGAGCTGATCTAGAATAGGAGCCTTAATGAGACGTCGTCTCCTCCGCCACTCATGTATATGATCTGAGATATGAGTGGCGGTATTTTGACAGTGCGAGGTTAAAATCTCTGTACTAGTTTCATACCGTATAGGTAGCTGGAAATGAGTCAAAAAGTTCGTAGCAAGAGAACCAAAATCAAGAAAAGAATGGGGTGGTAGTTCAATGTACCACTTGGTATCCGAACCAGTGAGAGTTCATTGGAATAACCGAGGACGGATCGAGTTGTCCATCAGGGAGTTGGATGAACACCATAAGTGGTATGTCATCACGTGGTTTTTAGGATCCTCACCCGGCTTACCATCAAATTTTGGGATATCTGATGGAAGTTTCACCAGAATGGGTGGCCAATTAGTTCTGTGGTAAATGGGGTCATTTGTTAAATGAGATAGGTCAGGTAGATCCAAAGTAGCCAAAAAGGGAAGCTACAGATTAGGTTGCGAGTACGGATAGTACGAATAAGGCGTGTAAGGACCTGTGGGACCTTGTATCGACTGACCATAGGGTGTTCTAGGAGGAAACTGGCCATAGGGGTACTGGCCTCCCAGACCAAATGTAGTTCCACCGCCATAGTAAGGTGGTCCATAACCAAAATAAGGTGTCCCATTACAATAAGGTGGGGGACCACCTCCGCCGCCGGGAGGGGGTGGTCCACCTCCAAATGGCGGGGGTCCACCACCACCGCCACGGTAGGATGGGCCACCACCACCTCCGCCGGGAGGAGGTGGTGGTCCGCTACCACCACCAGAATATGACGGGCCTCCACCACCTCTACCGGGTGGAGATGGTGCACCACCGCCGTCGTTGGAAGGGTAAGAGCCTCCTCCACCATCTCTACAATAGTAGGGTGGTGGTTCACCACCACCACCACCAGGATTAGTAGGTGCTCCTCCACCACCACTGGGATGAGATGGTTCTCCCCCACCTCCTCTAGGAGGAGGGGGTGGTCCTCCACCACCTCTTCCAAGGGGTGGTGGGCCATGATAACTAAAGTGGGGCAGTCCTCCGCTAGAAGGTAGAGGTCCGCCACCTCCAGAGTTATGTGGGGGCCCGCCGCCTCCAATGGGAGGTGGGGGTGGACCAAACGGGGGTGGAGGGACTTGGTGACTGTAAGTGGGGGTCCATGTTGTAAAACCTTTTGCTGGCCCCATAGAGTGTAAGGATTACCGAGGTAAGGTACCCCGTAGAGTGCATTTCTGGGATTAAGTTGACTCGGCACAAGGTTAAGATGACCTGGATACGCTTGAATCAATGGAGGTTGAATCACGTTGGATGGTCCCCCAACATGGGATAGTCCCGAAGTGGAAGGTCTAGGAGGTAAGGAATTTCCAATGGAAGGCCCGATGGGAACCCCTGCTGTAGGATTATGGTTAACAGATGGGGGTTTCCCCCCAACAATAACTTGCTAACCACTAGGTAAAGGTTGACCCAACACTGGTTGTTGATTATTCACTGTAGGATTACCACTACCCATAAAGAAGGTATGGGGTAAAGAGTATCCTCCCCGTGAATTTTGGGGTGGGGGAGGAACAAGTGACGTAACTTTGGTAGTCACGAGTGTGTTGGACTATTGTCCTTCAACAGGTTGGGTTATGGGAGGTACTGAATTGGTCTCCTGTCTAGGAGATACATGTGCAAGAATGGATGGTTGACCAGTTTCAGTAGTGGTCACGTGTTGCATGGATGATTATAGTGACTCAAAAGATAAAGAGCGACCTGGGATTAGTCTATCGTCGAATCTTATTTGAAAGTTTCGATTTCGAAAATCCTCACCCATAGCACGTATACAAGCCAATTGCTCACGGTAAGGTGCTAAGCGGTCGTTGGGGCTAGCCCAATTCGGTGGGGATGCAATGGAAAAATGGGCCACTGGGTGACTGGTAGAAGATGTCCAATAAGCTGATGATGGACTAGCAACGGCTGTAGGGTCATCCTGGGGTTGATTTATCCATTCCAATGATCCAAGCTCTCCCGGTGCAACGGGAGGTGAGTCTTGTGAAGTGGGGATTTGTGCTTCTTCATCTTGCAAGGGATGAGAGGCAGGTGAATCTGGAGGAGTATGAGGAAACAAGAGTCCTCCAACCTTCAAAGTGGGGTTTTCCACTTTATGTGACCCGACCCTGGCATGTGGATCCATTCTTACCCTCGAAATTAGCTCCTAATTAAGGGGATATTCGGGTGGAAAATTCTAAATCCTACGAGACCTTCTCTAAGGAAAGTCAGCCAGAGTGACTGAAACGAAAAGTTTCTCCTAAGGGAAAACTAAAAGAAAAGCAGACCAGAAAAAACCCTACACAAACTAAGGCCACAAGCAAACTTATGTTATAAGATTGGATTCAATGGTCTGGAACCTCACAGGATTGTCAAGGCTTCGCAACTCGCTATATACTACAAGGTCCAACAATATGACATGACAAGGAGGATTGGGACCATACCCTTGCTTGCATACCCAATTACTTGGACGGTACATGCATAGCAGCTCCCTGAGTGTTGTTCTCGGTGTATTGCTCTACCAAGATGGCCAAAAGGTTAACTTAGTTGGTTTTAGGAATTCTAAGGGTGTCTCCCGATATACGCAAGGTACATGGGAGATCAAATCCGTAGTGGTGCTGTCTAATGCACAATCGTTCGATAAGAGACCTTTCGATATACTACTGAGTATGTGATACACCCTTCGATATACCCCAAGTACTCAAGGTGACTTGGTGGGTATGTGAAGGATATTGTTAAGATCCTAGTGGGTGGCCTTCACTAACATCTCGATGTTTTGGTGTAACGGTTTGTATCATTCGGTATCAGAGCACTTTCTTGGGCTCGCTGGGTGAAATTTCTGCCAATTTTTGTTTTTTGCATTTGTTGCAGGTTCGGATTTGGGAATAATCCCTATCCGCTTAACTGTGGGAAGTACTTCGGCATAAGCCCTAAAACTCATTGTGAGGAGTACCACAGGAACCCCAAAGTAGCTGGCCCATTAAGAGGACCTGCCAGCGAAAAGGGCAACGACCCCTACCTGATTGACTAGTTCCCACCCGTGAGGTAAACCAAGAGCTGTCGTTTGTGGCAAAGCGGTTATCATTTTTACCTGAGCCGTGGAGTGAGGGGTACTGCCCCAATACGCAAGCCGTCAGACAGCATTGGTGGTCGAGTGAAACCCCTGAACTGTTAGGAAGCCGCACATACCTAGGGTCCATATCTACTTTCAGCTGAACTATTGTCGATCACTACTGCGCCATTCCAGATCCATCCGTTTTCAATCCATTCAACATTGTTCCAGATCCCTTTTGAGCTGTAGCCACTCCAGTCTAAAAAAAAAAAAAGTATAAGATTTAGTTTTTTGTCCATATCTCCCTTGTTTTCACTCTGTTTCCCTTGAAATTTTCGGGGAACCCCTGTCATCCCATTCTGCATATTTCATTCCTGAGGACCCTATCCCCAATTCCCCTTCCCAAAGTCCGAAAGCCCACATTTGTCTATTTTTAGGGTTTTCCATAACTTCCTCAGATTTCACCCAATCACCTTCAAATTTTACCATAGAGTTCCTTTCTGAATTCTACTTCTTTGTCCCCCTCTGCCAAATTTTCCCATTCTTTCACACTGCTTTTGAAATCGTCATTTTTGCTTCCCTGTCTAGTCGACAGTGTCCAACACCTAGTCAAACCCCAATTACCCTTTAGATTTTTTCCCAAGTCCAGATTTTCCCTTACTGAAGCAGTTTTTGTTTTTGTTTTCCTACCCAGTCAAAAAAAAAAAAAAAACTCCTGGTTATGGTTGTCACCCGTGCAGGAGCAAAACCCATGGAAGAAGCACTTGCAGCCATCCAAGCCAAAATCCAGGATATGGATGAAAAATTTCTCGTCCTCCATCTTGAACATTCAGCTATAAACAACAAACGGCAGTCCGAGTCTTCATCAGACAATGGGTTCTCTTCTTCCAGCAATTTCCGTGGTCCGAAGCTTGATTTTTCTCGCTTCAATGCTACTGATCCAACTGGATGGATCTATCGTGCAGAACAGTATTTCAGTCTACATAATACTTTTGATGTCAACAAAGTTCCACTGGCATCCTTTCACTTGGAACAGGAAGCTCTTCAATGGTACCATTGGTACATCAAGGCTCATCCAGAGCCCAAATGGTCAGACTTTTGCCAGCTCCTTTTGCAACGATTTGGTCCTAGTGCTTTTGATGACTTCACTGGAGCCCTCACTAAAATTCACCAAATTGGCACTGTGAGAGAGTATCAAACCGAATTTGAGAACCTAGCCAACCACACTGAAGGATTGTCTGATGACTTTTACCGGAGTTGTTTTATCAGTGGTCTAAAGGATGCCATCCGCTCTGAGGTCAAAATGTTCTATCCCACCACAATGATGGAAGCCCTAGGGTTGGCTAAGTTGGCAGAAGACAAGATTGCAGCCCAACAACGCTCCAAGCCCACTTTTGTTCCCTTCTGAAATTAGGGTTCTCAGCGACCACCTATACCGCAGGCTCCTTGATCGACTCCTATCAAGCGTTTGTCTGAAACAGAGATGCAAGCACGCAGAGAAAAGGGGCTTTGCTATAATTGTGATGAGAAATTCACTCAGGGACATAGATGTGTTTAGCAAAATCTCTATCTCTTGGATGTGGAGTCTTCGCCTGCCTCTGAAATTGGTGACGAAGATCCAGAACCACTGGATGCTCTGGTCGACATTCGGGAACCGCCTATTGACCCTCCGTCTCAGGATGACCAACCAGAGATATCTCTCCATGCTTTAGCTGGAATCACCACCCCCCAAACAATGCGGGTCAAGGGTTACTTCAAGAAGCTTCCTCTTACAATACTCATTGATTCTGGTAGCACTCATAATTTCATTGACCCTCGGATCGCCAAACAAGCTGATTGTTTTATCCATCCTTGCTCCAACTTTGAAGTCATGGTTTCCAATGGGGGCACCTTACCTTGCAAAGGGAAGTGTCGAAATGTGCGTATCTCTATGGGAGATTATACCTTGCGCTCTGACATGTTTTCCTTGCCCTTAGGCGGATGTGATGTTGTTTTGGCCACTCAATGGCTACGCACACTTGGCCCTATCTTATGGGATTTGGCTGAACTTTGGATGCAGTTTTCCCTCAATGGACAAAAACACACATTGATAGGATTACAACCAGGTTCTCTCAGCATCCTCAGTTCACATCGAATGGAAAAACTCCTCAAGAAGAATTCACATGGTGTCATCGCTCAGATCCATTCCATTCAGATGCAACCATCAACGGTCTCCACTACTCCTTTGGATCTACAACAAATTATGGATCGATATACAGGTGTCTTTGCTGAACCATTGGGATTGCCACCTTCCAGGCTAGAAGACCATCGTATTCAGCTCCTTCCTGGAAGCGTTCCTCCCAACATCAAGCCCTATCGCTACCCATTTCACCAAAAAATGGAGATTGAAATGCTCGTTCGGGAGTTATTGAAGCAAGGTATTATTCGCCCAAGCACTAGTTCCTTTTCTTCTCCAGTTATTCTTGTCCACAAAAAAGATGGGTCATGGCGCCTCTGCATTGACTTCCGAGCACTTAATCACCTCACCATCAAGGATAAGTTTCCAATTCCTGTTGTTGATGAGCTTCTTGATGAGCTTCATGGGGCTCACTTTTTCTCCAAGTTGGATCTTCATTCTGGGTATCATCAAATTCGGGTTCATGAGGATGATATCCCTAAAATAGCTTTCCGCACACATGATGGCCATTATGAGTTTTTGGTCATGCCCTTTGGCCTCACTAATGCTCCTTCCACATTCCAGGCCTTAATGAATAAAATATTTCGACCCTACTTGCGGAAATTCATTCTGGTATTCTTTGATGACATCTTCATCTACAGTAAAACATGGGATGAACATCTCCAGCATCTGGATCTTGTCATGCAACTTTTCTCTGACCATCATCTCCATGCCAAGCAGTCTAAATGTGTTTTTGGACAGAAGGAAGTTGAGTATCTCGGGCACATTATCTCAGCACAAGGGGTTCACGTGGATACTGCCAAAATCGATGCCATGAACAATTGGCCGCATCCTCAGACACTCAAGAGCCTTCGTGGTTTTTTGGGGTTGACTGGCTACTACCGCAAGTTTGTCAAGGATTATGGGAATATTGCAGCTCCATTAACTGCTCTATTGAAAAAGGATGATTTTACATGGACACCTGCTGCTCAGTGTGCGTTTGACAAACTAAAACAAGCTATTTGTACTACACCTGTGCTAGCTATGCCTGATTTTTCCAAACCCTTCGCTATTGAGAGTGATGCTTGCGGCAATGGACTTGGTGTTGTTCTCCTTCAAGATGAACACCCCATTGCGTTCACCAACAAAGCCCTTTCAGGTAAGAATTTAGCTGCCTCTACCTATGAGAAGGAAATGATGGCTATTTTGCATGCAGTACAAAAGTGGCACCCATACCTATTAGGGAATCATTTCTGCATCAAGACTGATCACCAGAGTTTGAAATATTTCCTGGACCAGCGTGTCTCCTCCCCGGCACAACAGAAATGGGTTAGCAAACTCATGGGTTATGACTATGAGATCACTTACAAGAAGGGTAAAGACAATATTGTGGCAGATGCTCTTTCTCGCACATTTGATGCCCAAGGTTCTCTTTCAGCTATTTCTATGCCTGTTCCAAATTGGTTGCAATCTGTTCAACAGGGTTATGTCAATGACTCTTCCTTATCTCAAATCATCCAATGCTTGACCAAAAACCCTTCTGTTGTACCACATTACTCCTGGGATGGCGCTTCTCTGCGATACAAGGGTCGTCTGGTGCTTCCCCAGAGCACAGATCTTCAACAGGATGTCTTCTATGAACTCCATGCTTCTCCATCGGTAGGGAACTCTGGGTTCCTCAAAACGTATGAACGAGCATGACGTAACTTCTTTTGGTAGGGCATGAAAAGGACAATTCAACATATGGTTTCCGAATGTGATACCTGCCAGCGCAATAAGGGTGAAACAACACTCCTTCCAGGATTGCTTGAACCCTTGCCCATACCTACACGGATTTGGACAGATATTTCTATGGATTTCATTGAAGGGCTCCCTAAATATGGCGGGAAGACAGTTATTCTCGTTATGTTTGATCGCCTCTCCAAATATAGTCATTTTTGTGCTCTCAGCCATCCCTATACAGCCTCCTCCGTCGCTCAAATTTTCCTGGACCAGATCTTTCGTCTTCATGGCATCCCTTCTTCCATTGTCTCGGATTGTGATGTGACTTTCACCAGTCATTTTTGGACAGAACTATTTCGCCACACTGGCACCAAACTGAAGATGAGTTTAGGGTATCCCGACAAACAGATGGTCAGACTGAAATTATCAATAAATGCTTGGAAACTTATCTTCGTTGCTTCACCTTGGAACAACAACATGAGTGGGCAAAGTGGCTCCCTCTCGCTGAATGGTGGTACAATACCTCTTACCACACTGCCTCTAAAATGACCCCATATGAAGCAGTCTATGGTCAGGCACCTCCAGCTCTTCTTCCATACACCCCCACCAGTTCACCAGTTCAGGAAGTTGACACGGTCCTTCGAAACCGCGATCAGATTCTTCGCATTTTGCGGGACAATCTTCACATGGCAAGAAATCGCATGAAGCAACAAGCTGATCAGCACCGTTCTGAGCACACTTTTCAAGTCGGAGATATGGTTTTTCTTCATCTCCATCCGTACAAACAATCCTCCTTGAAACTCAAAGGGCGTCATAAGCTCGCTCCAAAGTTCTATGGGCCATATCGGATTCTTCAGAAGATTGGGTCCGTTGCTTATAAATTGGAACTTCCTCCTTCTTCCCGCATTCATCCAGTCTTTCATGTCTCTTGTCTGAAGAAAGTTCTTGGCACCAACATTAGTGGAAAAATGATTTTACCCGAACTGGATAATGAAGGATCCATCCTTTTGGAGCCAGAGGCCATCCTCAATCGGCGCACGCGTCAGCTTCACTCTCACTCTATCACAGAGGTCTTAATTCAGTGGCACGACATGCAACTGGAGGATGCTACATGGGAACCACTCCTTCAGATTCAACAACAATTTCCACATCTAAAGCTTTGAGTACAAAGCGTTTTTTAAGGGGGAGGGGATGTTAGGAACCCATGTCTTTACTTTGTTAGTATGTTGTTGTTGGATGCATATGCTTTGTAAGTCGTCCTGTAGTATTTGTTGATCAATAGTTTGTGTTATTGTTGTTGGTGCATATGCTTTGTAAGTTGCACGTAGTATTGTCGATCCATAGTTTGTAATGGCCCATGGTTTTGACCCATAGTATTGGCACCTAGACTTAGTATATAAGTGTGTGTTGAGACCTATGAAGGCACCGTGAATTTATTTGTATTGAGCTTGCTCATAGGAGGTTGCCCCCTCGAAGTGGCCTGTGATCAATATAAAAGTGATTATGAGTTCTGTCATTTTTTCTATTTCGCATATTCGTATTAATTAATTGTTGCGGGTGCATCAGAGCCTCCACCCAGGTTCAAGTCACAGAACGGCTGGCAACGTCGGCATTGCAGTGTTTGCCCGAGGCTCGTACGGCGCAAAGGGGACACCATCGTACGGGCGCACATCCATCCCAGAGTCTGGACTGCGGAGCGTGGTGGGATGTTAAGATCCTAGTGGGCGGCCTTCACTAACATCTCGAAGTTTTGGTGTAATGGTTCGTATCAAATCTCGATATACCGATAAGTACGTGGAAGACTACAATACCCCCGGGATACAGTGCTGGAAAATAACGACAGCTGCCATGCTTAATGATGCTGGAACATGTCTCTAACTTACACACAAGTTTCCAAAGATTTTACCCTAGTTCTACTGTTAATTTTATCTGGATGGTTAGATGAATGCATGAGGTGAGTACATAATCAAAAGCATAATGCAGGCCCTAACTACATGCAGAAAATACACTTTTTTTTCAATGAACTCTATGTATGGGAAGGAGAAATTTTCTTTTTCTTTCCAACAACTTCACCAAAGCAATGCAATGCAAGATAATCCCAAAACTACCAAAATATGCAAGACAATCCCAAAACTACCAAAAAGATGACTATGAAGTATTCTTTTTCCTTTTCAACAAAACGCAAAAATTTTCACAACACTACTAAGCCAAATCAAAGCATGTTTTTTCTTTTTTCTTTTTCTTTTGTCTTTTCAAAACGAAAATGATGTTAAGTAATGAAAAGAGAGAATTTCTAAGTAAGGTATGCAAACTTTTCACTTTCACTACGATGGCCTAAAAACATTAAAACCAAAAGATACAATGCAATTTCCAAAGCACGGAATTACTTTTGCAAAACTTGATCTATAATCGAATTCTTCAAGAAGATGAGCAACTCATAATTTATGAAAAATGCAAATAATGCAACTTTTTTCAACTTCTCCGAAAGATCTATACATGAGATATTCCAATGCTTATGCAATTCTTCAAATGATCTTGAAAAATAACGGAAATAAAGTACTTTTGATCTTTCAATGAGTGCATCAAAATGACAATTTGATAACAACTGTGCTTTTAAACATGAATGCTTGAACTGAAAAGATGACTCGCAGTACTCTAATAACTCAAAAAATCTCAAGAAGAGATGAGCACACAATGGACTGAAAATACAGACAAACACTCAAAATCAATCAACAACAAGCAAGACTAAAAGCAAGCGAAACTCACAAAATGAATTCAAGTGAGGTTTGGAAACTGATCCAACACAATGATTAGATCTGGAAAGGAGAGGAGGGAATGCAAGGGTGAGTGGATGCAGGTGGGGGAGACAAGAGTATCCACCAATACCAAGTGTCATACTTGTCCAAGATGGAACCCAAAACAACTCTAAACAAAAACCAAACAACTCAAACACACAAAGGAAAAAGGATCTCTGACTGGATCATACAGTACATAGGGAGTCTACACACAACCCAAACTCACAATAGAACTAGAGAGGGCATGCTTGCATGGTAAAAATGGCATATCGGCACACTCTGTGCTTATACACAGTGCGACATCGCAGTTCACCTTTACGGGAAGTGCGACGGCATCGCTGTAGACCAATGGAAGGGTTGCGACGACAGACTAACAGGAAAAGAACAGAGATAAAAAAACATAGAGTGTCGCTCTGGGTACACTGACTAGGTGCAACAGGTGAGATCTGAGTTCAAAAATGAACCAATTCTCCAGCTAGTGAGCATAAAAAGGTCTGCAAATGAGATGTGCAAACTCAAAGGAAGTTGACGAGACTCTTCAAGGTGAATATCTGATGGTGAAATCCAATTCAAGAAGGAAATGACAAAATAGTATGGCTTGGCAAGAAATCAACTAAAAAATGACAACTATAAAGCAATGTTCTCCCTAGTATGGTCACCATATTTGTTTGATGGACAATCTACCGAGAGTGGACTCAAGGCCTGATCTCCCTAGCTTAACATAAGTCTAGAACAAATAGGACAGAACACAAAATACTTTCCTAGATCAAATAAAAGTGAAAATGGAAGGACAGATTGTTTACCTTGTATTTGCAGATCCCTTTCTCCTTCGTTGTTCCAATGCTCCAGTGCTACCAGATCTTAAACGGTTATACCCTGTTGAACATATAACAGACCAAGAATAGTGAAAGCATACATTTCATATGATAGATCTAAGTTAACAATTAAGGAGGAAAACTCTAAACATCATCAACGCGACAACATTTATGGAAAGCAATTGTATTAACTGTATTGAAAAGTGGAGTATAATAGAAAATAGGATTACAACCATTTCGTTAACGTTGCAAGCTCCTTCCGACAATCCATGCCAAAGCTCCTAGACAGAAGTGGATGTCTCCCAATCTAGAGTGCTAAATCTATTAAGCCTAATTTCACTAGCATAAGTGTTAGATTTTGAGCATTAATTCAGCATACTCTAGGATCTTTACTGAGAGAATAATATGTACAGCATATCAATCATATCAAGCATGTATCAAGCATATCAAGCAATCTCATAAGACAAAGGATACACAGAGTTTCACTGGGGAAAACCATAAACGTGAAAAACCCGACAACTTCCTCAGAGATAAAAAGAGCAATGATACAACCAAAGTACAAGAGATAGTCTTCTCCTAGCAGCTAATCCTCCTCCTCACATGTGCGCCACTTTCCGAGTGATAGAAGAGTGAGTAATGAGATGATCAAATAGAGATCTCCCGATCTCTATTTATACTTGTCCTGTACTTCCCAATAAACCAATGGGGCCGACTTGTCTAACTTAGCCTAATAACCCATGGTTACATTAATCCGGGCCGACCCCTTACTAGGTGGTCTAATAACCCATCAGCAAGTTACAACACTTGCGACACTTGTCAATACAAATGATGACACTTCCGTATAGAGGAATAATACATCTCTATAGGAGTACAATAAAATACATAGATGGAATACATTCTGAAGTTACATATACATCAATACTCCCTCTTAACTAGGAAGGTATTTCTCGACACAGATCTACTAGCACAAGTCTTCTTCTCTGGATCATCATCACTGGATCATCGTCATCGAATCATCATCACTGCTGCTATCTCAATCAATCTCCGATCTACTCATCATAGGAAGTTCTACAGAGCTAGTCCTTTTTCATACTGGATGTAGGCCCACCACCTGTAGGTCTTCATCATCACTGGCCATACTGTGGAATCCTCAGGACTGATTATGTGTGTTAAGCCAAAACCTCGAAAGAGCATCCCAGGACTGATTATGAGCATACTGCTCAACCTATCGGATCTCCCAGGATCTTTTACATGCAATTGCACAACCTATCCATGTCCACAGAGTATCATCTTGATACTCATGATCGTACTGATCATGTCATCTTAACGAGTAAGCCATCAAGTAGGTACACCTCGGGACTAATTACACTGCCTCTGCAAAACCTGCAAGATCTCCTAGGACTGATTACACTACCTCTGCAAAACCTACAAGAGCATCTCAGGACTGATCATATGTCTCTGCAAAACCTATGTACCATACTATCACATCATTGTCTTCAGATCATCATCATCATCCACGGAGCACAACCTAGATGCACACACACAACACTTACACTCACCAGCATGGGAGGAACAACCTACTACCATCTGTGAAAGGATCATAGCACTTACATCAACGACCATGGGAGGACGAACTTACCACCATGTCGGAACGGCTCAACAATTACATCAACGACCATGGTAGGACGAACCTACCACCATGCCGGAAAAGCTCGGCAATTACATCAACGACCATGGAAGGACGAACCTACCACCATGTTGGAAAAGCTCGACAATTACATCAACGACCATGGGAGGACGAACCTACCACCATGTTGGAAAATCCTACTCAGCCCTTACAACTCACCATGGGAGGGAGAACCTACCACCATGTGAGAATGGCCCAGCCCTTACATCTGCACCATAGGAGGATGAACCTACCACTATGTGAGAATGGCCCAGCCCTTACATCTACACCATAGGAGGATGAACCTACCACTATGTTAGAATGGCTCATGTGCATCTATGTCTCTAGACTCATCACTTCCTCTTGGAAGGTATCTCAATTTGAAGTACACCAAGTCTCCCTCCGAAGTATTCAAACTTCACTCTGGAAAGCATCTTGGTCAACACATTGGCTATCTACTCGTCTATCGCAACATACAGGAGCTTCACTGCTCCTCTCTGCACCATATCCCTGATATAGTGATACTTGATCTCAATGTGCTTCGACTTGTCATGAAACACTGGGTTCTCCAACAACTTCACACAACTCTGATTGTCGCAATATATACAAGTAGCACTCAGCTGGAGATCAAACAAATCAGACAGTAGCTTCCTAAGCCATACTACCTCACAACTGGCCGAACAAGCTGTGACATACTCTGCTTCGGCTGTACTCAGTGCCACATAGGACTGCTTCCTGCTAAACCAAGAGATCATACCAGATCCCATACTGAAGCAGCACCCCGAAGTGCTCTTCCGATCAATGGAACTGCCTGCCCAATCCAAATCAACATAACCCTCCAGGTTAAAATTTTGATTCGCCTCATACTTGATCCCATAGTCAACTATACCCTTCAGGTACCTCAGAATATGCTTTGCAGCTATCAGGTAAACATGTCTTGGATCTGTCAAGTACTGGCTCAAGGTTTTCACCGCAAAGAAGATATTTGGTCTCGTATTCGTTAGGTACATTAAGGAGCCAATCATCTCACGATACATCGTAGCATCAACCGGATCAGATGAAGAATCACATAGAAGCTTTAGGTTTGATTCCATAGGTGTGGCCCAGGCCTTGCAGTCCATCATCCTGAACCTATTCAGGATCTCTACTGCATACTTCCCTTGCCCAAGGAATATTCCATCTTCACTTTGCCATACCTCCATACCAAGAAAATAGTGCATCATACCCATGTCCTTCATCTTGAACTCGGCAGCCAGCTTCCTCTTTGTATCGGCAATCAATCCATCCTCACCTGTTACAAACAGGTCATCCACATATAATAGTAGAATCACAGGATTGCCTTACTCAACCTTATAGTAAAGGTTGGAATCTGCTTTACTCTTGGTAAAGCCCAAACTGGATAGGAAGTCATCTATCCTGCCATACCAGGTCCTGGGTGCCCGTTTCAAACCATACAAGGATTTCTTCAGTTTGCACACATGAGTCCCCCTGTCATGTGTCTCAAACCCGAGTGGCTGCTCCACATACACTTCCTCTTCAACTACACCATTCAAGAAAGTTGTCTTGACATCCATCTGGTGTACCTTCCATTTCATCACTGCAGCCAGAGAAAGTACTGATCTAATGGAAGTGTATCTGGCCACAGGAGCAAAAGTCTCTTCATAATCAATCCCTTCTTTCTGGGAGAAGCCACGAGCTACAAACCTTGCTTTATATTTCTCTATGCTGCCATCTGCAGCATGCTTGATCTTATAGATCCACTTGGAAGTCACCACAGACTTCCCATCTGGTCTTAGGACCACATCCCAAACATCATTCTTCATGATCAACTGGTATTCTTCGATCATGGCATTCTTCCATTACTTCATCCCGAATCTTGGGAACTTCAATATCTTCAATAGATAGCTTTGTTGCTGGAACAAATTTTGTAGTCCTTCTTTTGTAGGTGATGGTATACGATCTTTCCTACAAGACAAGCTTTGTTTGTTTGTTGGGTGGACTCCCTCTGAATCTTTCCTTCCTTGCAGGAGTTGCTGGAGTCTGTAATGTCCCCATTTTGACCCCCTTTGTATTAAATCGTAAATGATGTAAACATTGTAATTTAATCATGGTGAGGAGCTCAAGGCCAAGGCCCCGCCATTGATTTAGCGTTTCATGTATCGACAATTAAAAATAGATGCCTATGGTTCTTGTGCGAGATGGGCACAATGTAAATAAGACATCATGTAAATACGAATTTTAATGGAAAAACCCCAACTAGCTATGCAATGCAACAAAAGAGATGGGGCATGATTCTACAAGGAAAAGGGGGGGGGGATTATCCAAACCCTTGAGCCACTAGGGTCAGCCCATGTGTCAATAAGAAAACCCATGAAACTCTTAACTACCGATTTTGTCCCATGCACCCAATCATTTAATTCTTCCAAAGATTGGTTGGGGCAGTTAATGTCTTGGGATTGGAGAAGTATGGAAGTCAGATTTTCGTGCATGGGCAAGCCATCAACCTGGAAATCGTATTTTTGGCTTGCTGGGCAAGAAAACCCCCACGAAATGCTTCCTAAGGCAATTCTTCATCCATTACGTTCTTCCTCGCAGGCAGACAGAGCTCACTGGATTTTATCCTCACGTTTTTCACCATAACCCTGCATTTTTCCATGCCCAGGATCTCATTTTTGGTGTTGTGCCATATCTAGGGAAGGAGGGATGCAAATTGGGACCGAGAGAGAGGTCGTTTTTGCCCCTAGGGCATTTTTCTGGAATGGGTTTTGCTCTCCCAGTCGAATTTTCCAAGTGCCCATATGTTTTGAGTCTACCCACGTTTTTCTAAAGCTTAAGAAACTCCATCTCATGCATCCCACTGTTGGAAACGTTTTTCTCATGCTCAGCAAGTGTAGTTTTGTTGTTATGAGCATCCTTGTTTGATTTGAACCTATAAGAAAGAAACTGGAATGGTAGTGGACAGAATGGGCTTGATAAACCTAGTGTAGGGAGTAACCTCTCAAGAAGATCAAGAGGGCTGGCTACTTTTCTATGCACACCCTGAGAGCACTAGAAAGGAAGGTATGGCTTGAGGGACTGTGTGGCAGTGAAGAGAATACTTCCTTGTGATTGGGTGTGTAGGCATTGTGAGTGCCAAGCTAAATAGATATGGGAGGGGTACCCATAGCACTGTGGTTGAGCTCACTAGCTTAGCAATTCTTCCCTTCCATGTCCTAGCAGCCTGATAAACCCAATTGCAGATTGGCTTGGCTCATCTTGGTGTATGCTTGGCTATGTGTGAGTCTGCTGTTCCCTGGTTCCTTGTAGAGATCATGCCCAGCTCGGGGGTGGCAGTTGTATCAAGAGGTTGATAAGCACAACTGGCCTATGGTTGGGTGGAACGTTGCAGTTGCATAGCCAGTTGCTTGGGACTACCTTATTGAGATAAGTATTCTCTTGTGCTAAATTTGCAATTATCATTTGATGAATATTATGAATGTATGTGGATGTGTTAAATGAATTTACTTCAGTTGTGTTTTTAAAAGTTATGCATTCCATATGATCTTGTATAATTCCACAAGGGTCTTTATTTAATGGTTGTCACAGAAAACTTGAATGAATGTTAGATATCAAACGGGACGTGTTTAATTTCCGTTGAGTTTCTATAGCATGCACATATACATGTCATTGTATCCATAAGTTTATTTAATGGATATGGGGTTAATTTCCCGGATTGAGCACCACGTCCTCTCGATCATGCTGGTATGGTAGGAGGGGACATTATAGAGTCCTATTATGAAGTAACTTCTTCTACTCCTTTCTGTTGTGGATTGTAAGGAGTGGTGAACTCCCTCTTAATCCCTGAATCACTGCATAGCACTTGAAGTCTTCTGAAGTGAATTCTCCACCATTGTCGAATCTAAAGGTCTTGAACTTCTTTTCAGTGTGGTTTTCTATCAAGGCCTTGAATTCCTTGAATTTGCTGAATAATTCATATTTGTTATTCAAGAAATAAGTCCCAAGTCTTCCTAGAGAAATCATCAATGAAAGAACCATAGTATACATACCCACTCAGAGAACTAGATGACATCGGACCACATACATCGGAGTGGATAATTCCTTTTTCCTTACTTGTTTGTGATTTCCTTCATTGTGTTCTTTCATTTTGAAAATCATTTGCAAACATCTTCATACTTTGACTGGATTTCAAGAAGACCTTCTATTGCTTTGCTTGCTAATGGAAGTGCTCTATAGTGCACATGAGAAAGCCTTCTATGCCAAAGTTCACTTGGCTCTACTAAATCATGGACCATGGCTTGTTCTGGATGGCCCTTCAATTTGTATAATCCTCCATCTTGCTCTCCAATCACAACTGCATCATCTATAGTCTTACCATTTGGACACATTAGGACTTGGCCATCTACAAATGCAACCCTCATGCATTTTGCATCCAATGCATATATGGAGAGTAGATTCTTCTTGAGACCTGGAACATATAGTACATCTTTCATCTTCATAGACTTTCCAGATTCTAGCTTGTACGAGGCTTCACCACTTCCTTTTATGGGATACTAGTAGTCATCCCCAAGTTTCACCTTATGGGGTGATTCATGTTTAGATAGATTCATAAAGGATTCCTTGAATCCTGTCATGTGTTTGGAAGCCCCACTTTCTATAAGCCAATCATTACTTCCATGAGTAATGGTTCTAGTGAGAGCAAAAATCAAAACATATTCTTCATCACTAGAAGAATCTTCACTATCTTCTCTAGCCCTCTTCTTGGGAGGTTCATCATCCTCTACAACATGAGCATAATGTCTTCTTTTGGTGTTCTTCCTTTTGTGAGAACCATCTTTCTTATTTCTGGGACAGTCTCTGGAATAGTGTCCCTTTTCATCACATGTATAGCAACGGGCATGGGACATGTTTCTTCTACCCTTCTGATTCTGATGGTGATGTCTTTCTTTCTTGCCATGATGGTGAGTCTTTTTGTCACAATGGATTTTGGAGTGTGTTGTGAGAGATTTATCTTCATTCCCCATCTTTTCTTCTCGAGCTATAATTCGAGCTTCTTCCTGCAAGCATTCTTCCCACAACCTACTAAAAGTGATAAGTTTTTTCCTAGCACAAATCCCTTGGATGAAGGAACCGCATGACCTATGAAGGCCATTGAGAGTGGTCATTACCACTTCTCCATTTTCTATGTCTTCTCCCATCGCTTCAAGTTGTTCTTTTATCTAGGAGACCCTTGAGAAATAATATTGCATGGTCTCCACATTCTAGATCTTGACATTCTTCAATTGATTCCTCAAGGTGATCTTCCGATTTATGTTCTTCCCTTCAAATAGCTTGGTCAGGGAATCAAACATCTCCTTTAGTATCTTTAGGGAAGACACATGGGGTATGAGATGATCTTTGATAGAATCAACAATGATGCTCTTTGCCTTGACCAAGTTCTTCTTGTGAAAAGCCTTAGCCTCTTCTTCTTCTAGGACAGGGACCACTTCATTTATATAAATGTCCAACTCATTTTCTTCCAGGATTAACCCAATCCTATACTTCCATGCTCAGAAGTTATCAACCCCTTCAAGCTTATCCTCAAGCTTGGTGTGGTGAGACATCTTAAAGAGTACTTCAAATGGAAATAGAAAAGTTTTAGGTCTTACCACTTGTCTTGCTGAAAACTAGATCTGGTCCCAGATTAGGGTTTGTTAGAGAAACCCTAAAAATTCAAATTGTGAATTTCAAACTTTTGAAAGGATAGAAAGATGCACCTTGATGAGTTGATCAACTTGGTATACTCAGAATTTGAAAACTGCAAAGTTTCACCCTTCAGAAATGCTTTTCAATCTCCCGGATTCACTAGGGAGGGCCTTGAATTAGGGTTTACGTTTCTTGGAGTTTTACCCAACCAGAAATATCGATCCAAAGCTCTAAACTTCGATTTTTCCAAGGCACTTCCAGCTATGTCTTCAGATTTCAAAAATTTCTATTTTTGTGGAAACCCTAATTTTTAGGGCCAAAACTGAAAGTGCTTAGAATTGAATTCTGATTGGACAGATAGATTCTCCTTGATGAGTAGAGTCAATCTACCTTACTACTTTTCCAAAATCTGTGCAGAGAAACCCAATAAATAAGAAACCCTACTTTCCGCCACTGCAGAATGTCTTCTTCTCAGGGAAGCTCTGATTCCATGTTAGATTTTGAGCATTAATTCAACATACTTTAGGATCTTTACGGAGAGAATAACATGTACATTATATCAATCATATCAAGCATGTATCAAGCATATCAATAAATCACATAAGACAAAGGACACACAGAGTTTCACTGGGGAGAACCATAAAGGTGAAAAACCCCACAACTTCCTCAAAGATAGAAAGAGCAATGATACAACCAAAGTACAAGAGATAGTCTTCTCCTAGCAGCTGATCCTCCTCCTCACATGTGCGCCACTTTCCGAGTGATAGAAGAATGAGTAATGAGATGATCAAATAGAGATCTCCTGATATCTATTTATACTTGTCCTGTCCTGCCCAATAAACCAGTGGGGACGACTTGTCTAACTTAGCCTAATAACCCATGGTTACATTAATCCAAGCCGACCCCTTACTAAGTGGTCTAATAACCCATCAGCAAGTTACAACACTTGCGACACTTGTCAATACAAATGATGACACTTCCATATAGAGGAATAATAAATCTCTATAGGAGTACAATAAAATACATAGATGAAATACATTCTGAAGTTACATATACATCAACAATAAGAGTACTATAGACTTCCTCTCCTTGGACAGGGGTATAGCTTCACTTATATAGGGCCAAGTGGATAGGATATCGATAGAGTAGGTAGAGATATTGTAGGAGAGAAATAAGGGATCCTTCGAAGAGGTTAGGAACAGAAGGCCATCTCCCCCAACAGTTCAGGGATAAGGATCTAAGTCAACAACCTTCGAGAATGAGCTCGAAGAAGCTATTTTTTCCCATTAACTGACTTCATCGCACCCTGTAATGGAGCAAGGTGTGACGTCGCAAGTTGCATGAGTGTAGCCTGCGACGACCTCTCAAAAGCTAGCATAAGCACAATGATGTCCCTTCCAGATAAATGACTTAGCCAATGGAACTCCAGGGGTGTATACACTGAATCTCATGATGGTAGGATTTTAGGTGTAACAACTTTAGGACAACATGCCAGTCCTCTGACCAAAGGAGGGTACACTTAAAAAAAAGTAGGTATGACTCCTAGTCTAACACCTTAGGAACCTTTCAGATATACATGCAAAACTTGACTAGATTTAGAACTAAAATTTGAGGTGCTCGAGGGAAAATTTTATCCATGAAAACAAAATATAAAATGAGTGTTGTATGTAAAGGGAGGCCAAAATATCCCACAAGGTTACAAACTAAAAATAATTATAGCTCACAGGTTCCTTAATCATAAACATCTCTTATAAAATGAAGAAACAATAGCATAACATACACTCAATTGACAAAGTATGTTTTAACTTCCCATTGCTATGCATCTTAGCTGCTATTTGAAAATTACACATGTAGGTAAATTTCATATCCATGTAATTCTAGGCCACCAGATTAAGACTTGAAATACTGCCTCAAAGGACATTAAAAAATATATAAGACACTACTAGTTCAAAAACTAGGGGCATGCTTGCCTCGGTCTATGGTTAATTAAACAACAGTAATATCATACATTCATGAATGAACACATTTTTAATTCAAAAACCCCATTGGCATGCTTGCCTTAGTCCATGGTTATTTCTAAATCACAATATATCATTCATGTAAACATAAACAATATACATCCAAAAACCCCAGTGGCATGCTTGCCTCGGTCCTAGGTACCCTCAGAAATACAAATCTTCCATTTCTCTTGTACAACAGAAAACAGTAAGGGGGATTAATTCATCTTTTCCCTTGTCCTATTATCTATCACATTGACTATAGAATTCAGCAGTCTGTGACTGTGAAGAAAGAAAAAAAGAGAGAGGAAAGAGCTGACTAATGTGGCAAAGCCGACTAATGTGACAAATCCAAACAACTACTCTCAGCCTTCAAAACTCGGGATAAAATGATTGAACCTCTTTTTTTCCTCTTTCGGATGAGTTTTTATGTGCTTCCTGTTGATGACCACGCCTTAACAAAATACCTTTCAAGAACAGACACACAACCTACTGTGTTTCTAGAATCCGCATCTTTGGATAAAATCCATAGCAAAAGCCTAACTTATGCAAATCTTGTTACCATAATATCCGATGCAATAAGGGAGTTAATTAATGTGATACCCCCATTTTGACCCTTGGGATATATTGGATTTTAATGTAAATATTGTATACATCCGATATATGTTTCCCTAGCGTGGAGCTCAAGTCCAAGGCCCCGCTAGTGGATGCTCAGATTTTATTTAAAAAGGAAAGTATTTGATATTACGTTATCCATGTGATATTAAGCCATAGAACATTGTAAAATTATGTAAATATTAATATTGCAATAAAAATACCAAAAATTGGCTATGGAAGCAACTAATAAGAGGGGGCCATGTGTATCCGCTAGGGAGTGGTGAGGGGTGTGTGGGGTTGAACCATATGCTTCCAAATTTCATCCTGAGAACCCATTTGACTTTCCTTGCTGACATTTAATTCTATTGTAAGGAAGTGATTGAAGAAATCATTCCATGGCTTCAATGGAGCATGGTCATCCCATAAATTTGTATGGCAGGGTATGGGCTCTGTTTCCTTGACCCACAAGTCACTCTAACTCATGGGAATTCATTTTTCCTCATTCCCATTCCATTGTTGAACATTTAAGGATAATTTTTAATCCATTACACATGCCCAACAATGAGAAAAAACAAAAATTGCAACTCTGAATTAAACCACGTTTTGAAATGCCAAAAACACCTAGAAAATTGTGTGGAGAGTGAATTCTAATGGGGGATCCATAGACCTAAAACTTGGGGAGAATTTGAGAGTTTTAGATGCCCATAAATCCATACGAAAACCCAGATTTGATATCCCGGAAATCCAATTATGGGACAAAGTCATTTGGTAATAGAATTGAGAAATTCAAGCGTGAATGACTGAGAAGAATATAGAATAGAGGTTGGAATTGCTTGTATACCCAAGTGAAGGATATAATATCAAGGATTTAACAGCTTGGACCTTTCTATGCCCACCCTGAATAGAACTAGAGGGAAGGGACTCATGAGGTACTGTGTATCAGAGAAGGGTACCTTCCTTGTGTTGGGTGTGGTAGGTATTGTGGGTGACAAGGCTGTTTGGATTTAGTTGATATGCCTGTAGCTCTGTGGTTGAGCTCACTGGCTTAGCATCCTCCTCCTTTGTCTCTTGCATGCTTGATAAACCAAACTGTGTGTTGGCTTAACATGTCTATTTGTGTGAAACAATGGCTATGAGTGAGCCTATATAGTTCCTCCTTAGTGGATACACAACCCAACTCGGGGGTGGTCTCTCAGCTAAAAGAATATAGGTTGGACAGATACCTATGGTTGGGTGGAACGTTGATCTTACATAGCCAATTTCTTGGTCAAATTCATCTTAAAAATAAGTATTCTTTGTGGTTTAAATTATGTCTATTATGTGTTCTGCAATGATTTAGTTTGATGACTGTTATTGATATGTTGAATGCATGATGCAATTGTGTGTGGATAATGTTTTCATTCCACTGTTTTTAATTGAGTATGAATCTACACACATGAGTTTTATTTATTATGATTTTTTTATTCATGAATGGGGTTGAGCTTGCCAAATAAGACCAAAATGGTAGTCATGTTCTCGTCCTTGCATCAGATCGATGGGAGGGGATGTGACAATAAATGATAGCATTGCTCGATGATGCTCTTCTTAGGTCCAATCCTTATGCATTGAAAAGAAAAATAACTAAAAGATAGAGTGTGAGTGACGACGCCTGGAACTCCTACAAGCTAGCCTCAATTGGTCTCTTCTATCCCTCCAAAATTTCTCAGTACATGGAGGTAATGGATGTGGGGCCTAATAAAACATGGAGTAGGGAAAACAAAAGAGAAAATATTGTAGATAAATCACTGATATTTCTCAAAATGCTTACTTATTGTGGGACCTGTAGTCCCAGACAAGAATGAGGCTTCAAAATGCTTATTTAATGCGAGCAGTGAGATGGAGTGATTAATAGGGTGTTTAAACTAGAAGCAATTAAGCTGGTATTTTCAGAGAAACACTTCAAATAGCAAAGGAAAATTTGTATATGATTATACGATTATCTGGGGGGACATCGTAGAATGGAGCATGAGAGGATAACCAGAATTAGAAACATAAGCTGGAAATGGACTATTGATGGTGAATCCTATTTTTATTTATAAGCTTATATTGAAAAGGAATGAATTCAATCATGATTGAGATTGGACATTGAACAATCATGCCTCAGGATTCAACCATTGGAGCTCGTATTTATTATGACGGCAATCACATGGATATGAAATGGGTCGAAGCAAGGCCATGCATGTAAGATCATGGATGACAATTTGTAGGCATGTGGCTAGGATGATTGAATCGTGAAGCGGGGGGGGGGGGAATAAAATCAAGTGGTGAAAATTATTTGGGTTGATACCTCATGCTCTTTGGGATGGATGAGACTTCTCATTAGTGAATTACAATTTTGTCCACCTCAACAATTGCATTGCTATGAGATTCGAACTTTGCCACAAAGTTTCTACTTTTGTCACAAGGAAATCTTCACAATGGGATTCCAAATGTCGGTTGCCATGATTTTCCTCAATCATTTTGGAGAACTCACATTATTTGATGGAAAAACAATATTTTCTCACTTGTCATATGCTTTTGTGACCGCCAATGTTCAAGATATAACCCCATCCTGATCGCAAGATCAGACCTGGACCGTCTGTAGGATGTTTTCTCTCTGATTTTTAAATATTATTTTTGCTTCCTTCAATAGTTCATATTTGCTTTACCAAAATGTACCTTTTGATCTTGGCCATTGCCAAAGGCGCATCCCACTTGGCTTGTTTGCTTGTTTTTCCCCTCCAATGGTCTAGATTGATATTTGGGGAAAATTGCCATAGCATCTGGGCATCAACGAGATATTAACCACCTACCATTTCCACACATATTGTAACCTATTACGTATAAGATCCATACTAACAAACTACATGATTAAATATGGACCATAGAGGTGAATCTTTTTCTTTGCTTTTCAGGGATGGTATCCCACCTTCACTGGTTTAGATTAATTTTAGCAAAGTGTTGGATTCGTCTTAGTCGTTGGTGAGAAAGGGTCCTGATTTGAATTTTAATGTTTGTTCCAACACCTCCGACGATCATGATTTTCTTCAAGAAGATGATATGCCATATCTGAACCGTCAATGAGAGAGACTTCTTTCTCACCTACTGCAATTCTGAAATCCTCTGACGGTCTAGATCTACATTTGATTATTTACATCATCTAATATGGGCCATCCATAAGATATTTTCAAATTTATGCCTCCAACACATTTCAAAGCCTCCAACAATTCGAATAATTTCAGACGACTTGCATGATTGAATCAGGATTGTTGACACAAAAGGATTCTCCGCTTGCCACTTTGGGATTATAATTCCGTGAGTGGCTCAAATCTCATTTGGGTAACTGACGTTTTTAATATTAACAGTTGGCATCATTCCCTAATGATATTAGCTACACTATTTATTAATTTCATAACCCTTGATGACGAAGATGAGGGAAATATCAAGCGACAACATCTCTCATATTTCTCTAGCTTAGATTATATAAAGACAAGTTTACTAGTTTTTCCCATTGGGGTTTCCAGGGTAAATCATTGTGTCTATGTGTGCATGGTTTCTAGTTCCACTGTGCATGTTTAGATGAATTTAATGAGCTTATATATTGTTGGTAATACTATCATATATGAGTTTTAATTGTTAATATGCATATGGGAATAGTATTAAAAGTAGTAGACCAGAATTATATATTCACATAGATATAGAAAATTGACATTTTATCAGAGAGTCATTTATGAAATAAACCAAGGGTTTACATAGTGATATTGCAAAGAGTGTACATTTTATCATATCTTTGGGAGAAAAGTCTAGATTTGTGTCATATTAGTTTGATTCAATGGTTTGAATCATAGTCCTTCAGATCTATAGTGTCATGGTGACCTGACTAAGGTTTGAAGATAGGTTGGACCGAGGTACCAACTTCATTGCATGGAAGGACATAATCATGCTATTTTCTTAAGATAAAGACTTATGGGACATCGTGGAGAACACAACAATGAAACTCATGGAAGTTCCAATAGATGTAGTAGGTTTGGATGCATACAACAAGAAGAAGGTGAAGAACATACACATCGTTCTTGATTCTGTGAAGTATCATATGATTGTGTATTTTAGCATAAAGGATCATGCCTATGAGATGTGGGAAGCATTGACAACTATTTTCCAGAGCGACAATGAAAATTGGAAGATGGTGTTGTGGGAAAAAATTCAGAGTATCAAGATGCTCAAGGATTATCTAGTTGTAGCATATTTGATCAGAGTGACACAAGTTCTTGATGAACTTATTGCATTAGGGGTTAATATTGCATATGAAAAGTTGGTGAGGGAAGCTTTAAAAGGATTCTCCAATCCATGGGAGACCTTGGTTAGTTGTATAGTTTCCAAGGAGAATCTTCCCACATGGGATAGGTTGTGGGATGATTTCAGTCAAGAGGAGTTGAGATTGGGGTTGAATCAGTCAGACCACAGGACTGGTGATGAGCAGTATGTAACACTTGGGAGTAGAAGCAAGGGAAAAGGTAAGAATAAATTTGGAGGATATAATTCGAAGGGTGTGAAGGATCTAAGTAAGATCCATTGCTATACATGCAATGATATTGGCCACTATGTAGGCCAATTTCCTCATAAGAAGTGAAAGAAGTAGAAATAGGGACAGGTTGCAGCCTCTACTAAGATAGAAGAGTTCACTGCAAAGTTCAATAAATAATTCTCCCTTTGTTCATTTGTATCAGGCTGTGACAGTGATCAACGTAAGGATGAGGTTGATGAGAATTGGATGGTTGTCAATTGATGTTGTTGCCACATGACAGGGAGGAAAGATGAATTCCCTAGACTGGTTCAGATCATCCTATATAGAGTGTGGAGGGAATAGTGCATGTATTCAAAGGAGTAGGACAAATAAGGTTCCAACTCGAGTTTGGAGAGATTCTGGAGGTATCAGGAGTACTATATGTTCCAGGGATAAAGGAAAATCGAATCTTAGTTCCATTCTTGGAGGATGTGGGGTATATAATATTGTTCAAGAGTGGACACATATTTACCTATGTATTGGGATTGGATCCAGTTGAGCTAGTATTGGTGGGTCATTGGGTGGACCAAGAGTATGCAGTGCATCAAAAAATTACATCTGGATATTCTGGTTGGTTATCAAAATCTGCATCAATGTCTAACAAAGATAAAGAGCGAGATTCTCCAAGGATTGAAGTGATGTCGAGAAATCAATCCTTGGTTCATAAAATCGAGGGAGAATTGTCAGTTCAGAGGATTTGGCCAGAGGCTACTTATTCTAGTTCGACAAAGAGGGTCAGCTGGTATGATTTGACTCTGAGAGAGACTCAGGAACATGGTGGTGGATCATCCTATGGACAGCTTCAGATAGAGTTTGGAGCAGTTTTCCAAAGGGATTTTGGAGAATGGATCAATGTCAATGAAAAAGAGAGAGCATGAGGATTCCCTTGATATGGTATTGATGGAGGAGGCTCAGGGATGATCATATCTGATTGCAATAGATGCAGTGAATTAAGATGGAATAGTTTTGACAACAGAGAGAGTGATAGATCCGGGTTCCAGGAGGACTTCCCTTGCTAAGAGGGAGTGTTTAGATTTGTATCTCGGGATTTCCTTCATGTACTCATGCCTTGATCATATTTTTTTAATGCAGTAATGTTACTTTTAATGCAGAAGTATGATTTTTCATGCAACTCAAATTAGGGATTTTGAAACCCTAATCAGTCACTAAGCTATTAAAAAGAGAGAAGAAGAAAATATCTACTTAGTGATAGAGTAGGAGAGGAGGGGGGCACATTCTTGTGAGTAGATAGGCACACTTTTCCATAGGGATGCACTTCTGAGAGAGAGGGAACAATATTGAGGCTGAGAGGAATGAGGCACAATTGTTATAGGTCAAATCTGCACTTCTCAGTCCGTGATCCAATTACGTTGTCGATCACAGAAAAGGACAACATGGATTGAAGAGCTACATTGACCTATGTGATGTATGGACTAGACTGACTCCTCTGCAGCTGACAAAACTCTGTTTTTACCTTCATTTTGACATGTGCGCTACTCCACAAGCATCAAACCAGCGCACATCCAGAAGTGTGCCCTATTCTACAGGCATAAGAGGGGCGCACACCAGCTAGTATGCCCTAATTTACCTCTTGCATAGTAGTGCACACCTCAAAAATTCTTGCAAACCCTGGTTGCAAAGCACTAAAGTTGCATATTGTGCGTTACTCTACTGTGAAAAACTCGCGCACATCTTAAGATGAAATCAAAAATAATATTAATTTGATGAATTGGGATTAGTTGAAGTTGGTTTGCAACTTCCCCAACTTCCCAATCAAACTACCTCTCGATCCAAACTGCCTACCTTGTACCATAAATACAAGGGGGATAAATGAGAGAGGGGGGAAGAAACTATGCATTAAAGGTTGTTATGCTGGAGGAATTCCAAAGTTAGTGTGAAGAGCAGGAGCCCAGAATCCGGTTGCACAAGCACTCTGAATGATCAGGTATAATTGTACTGGTTATTCGCTTTTGACAATAAAGGTTGAAATACCCTTCCTGTCCCAATCAAATGTCTAATGGATTGCATATTTGTTTGGATTAAATGCTTGATTGTATTTGATGTCTAAATTGCATTTCAATTTCATCATTGTTATATCAGTCAAGATACGCTGAGGAAGGTATCTTTTGTATTGTAGGTTCACCAAACGGAAGATCAAGTGAAGGATTGATCGAAAGAGCGAGCGAAATCTAGGATCAAATGCCGTTAATAAGGTATGCTTTCTAAGATCTTGATCTCTTTCCTTTTGTAGAAGCCTATGTGATATGATCAATGTATTTACCTATCACCCCAGAAGTTGGTAGTGTCCCTCTCCTCGCTATAAGGTAGAAATCCTGAACAACAGACTGGTGACTCCGCTGGGGAACTGGTTTTTTTCTGCTCTAGGAGACCTAATTAGTTTTCCTTCCAATACTTTTTGGTCTTTTTGATCTTCTGAGAGGCCCTGTAGGTCACTGTTACCTGTTTCTGTTTGCTTGAATCATCTTATTCTGATGTTGCAAGGCCTGTTTTTGACCTCCTCTAACATGTGCGCTAGTCTTCCTTATACACAGTAGTGCATACCTGATGATGAGCGCTACTTTCACTACTGTACAATAGGGCACATCTCCTAGTGTGTGCAGGTCTATGCACTGCACAGTAGGGAATATTCCTGTAGCTCTCTGTTTTCTATGGGGATTTGATTTCCGCTTGTTTGGTTTGATTTCCAGCCTCTTGCTTTGACTTCTTAACTGATCCTTGAGGTTTGTAAGCCTTTGTTGAGTCTTGTTAGCCTCTCCTAATTCCCTTAACTCATCTTTGCTTGCTTGAGTACTTTTAAGGTGTCTTGCTTGTTTGTGACTCTTTTTGAAGACCGCATATTGTTCCTTGTTGGACATAGCTGCACTCATGTACCCTAGATGCTTGTTGCAGGTATACAAACCTTTGTTTTATAACATTTGTTGTTTGTAGAAACACTAAGCACACTTTGATGGTGTCTTGGCCTTTGATTTAGGGTTCGACCCCAAGTTTGAGTCCTTAGGGTGTTTTCAAAATATTTTTGAGTCTAGACACTTTTCTGATTGTTTTTCAGTTTCAGTCCAAGTAAGTTGAAGTCCTTTAGTTTTCTTTCTTTCAAGTCTTTGTGATGGTAAGGCCATCTTTCGTTCACTTGCCTACCTTTTGCTTGGCTTAGTGCTTTCTTAGGGTTCTTGGTGCTTTGGAGCAACCTTTGAGGTCTACCTTTTCATTTTAAGTGTCTCTTATCCCTGTTTTCTTTTCACTTTGTTTTCCAAGCCCAAAGTTTTTTCATTAAAAAAAAAACTTTGTAGGACAAGTCTTTGTCAAGTCATCGAGTTGATTATTGTGAGCCTTAGAGTCACTTTTCCTTACTTGCATTGCTCTTTTAGGTCTTACTTACTTCCATTTTCGAGTTCTTTTTCTTTTACATATATCAGAAAAGGCAAAAAATGAGTTTGGTAGTTTAAAGTAGTAAGACTTATGATCATTTCAAAGTAGCGTAGTTTACTTTGTTTTGAATTTGAAAAGAAAATAAAAAAAGAAACTTGTTTTAGGTTTGATTAGTTTTCATTTTGGAAAGAGTGTAAACGAATAAAGAAAAAAGAATCTTTTCTTGCTTTGAAAGTTATTTCTTATGCACTTTTACTTTCAGCCACAACCACATCACACAAGGCACTGCAACCTTTGAGTAAAGAACAACCTTTTAAAAAGAATAATTAATAAAATTTATTAGCAACTTTTCTTTCTAGGGATGTCACTACACCAACTAGATTAGGCTAGGGTTTTGGATTAGAACACACTTTAACTATCCGAAACCATTTTCATTACTAAATAATTATAGTGAGACTGTTTTTATATAAACCCATTGACATCAAAGTTGTTTTGGAAGCTCCACTGAAACCGGAGTTAAGCATGAGGTCTTGCGAAGGTGAAATAGTGAGGATACCCCTTCACTTTTCATTCAGAGCATACACCAAGGCTGGTTCACGTACGGGGATCCTTTTTGGATTTCAGGCTTAGATACCCTACCCATGCATTCTAGTCAAACTTGCAACTATCCCCCAGAGCTTCTTTCGTGTTAATGGTATCCTTAGTATCTTGACTTTAGGGCTTCTTACACAGGTGGCAGTGAAAGGCTATTTTCATTGTACCTAGGACAGATACGGAAGGTAACCCTTTTCAGTAATCCCGGGAGGGCATTTTGGTGATTCAAATGCTTTCACCCAGAGGACCTGAACTGGACGTCGTATAAGTATTCTTCGATGCTCTACTAGCTTGTTCTGGGCCCTGATCATCCCAGAATTTCTATTGAGAGTATTCTCCATCCTTGTTTGCCTGGTTTTGAATACTTAGGATTTTGTAGTGGTGTGTTCTTTGTGCCTCTCACTCTTAGTTGGCCTTAGATATTTCTGTCCCATTGAGTCGAAACTTTGGATAGCATCCCGGTGAGCACCAATCAAGGGACCCCCGTTCAAGGGGATCCTTGTGCTTTTCCATTCATTGGGAACATTGGTACTCCCTTAATGGCTACCTTGAATCTTCCGGGATTCACTATAGGGATACCGGTTTGGTTGTTTTCCACTCTGAATGCCTTGCATGCTCCTGATGCTTCTCAAGTAAGCACCTCACATCAAGAGCATCAGAAACCTATGCCCGCTTCGCCAGTAACATCTTCTCCTCCTCCTTCTACCTCATGTGGTGAAAGTAGTAATACTAGTAACCAGCAGTCTAAAAGGAATAGATGGAGGAAGAATAGGAAGAAGATGCCAAATCAATGGGGCACCCACCCAGCCTCTGGAGGTCATGCTGGGGGCACCCACCCAACCTATGGATGTCATGTTGGGGGGGAATTTTCAGCCACTACAGATCATACTGGAAGTATCTCTTCAACCACTGTTAGTCATGTTGAGGACACATCATTGATCACTGCTGGTCATATTAATGACAAGTCACTAGTTCCTATGAGTCATACTGGAGACACTAAATCAACCACTGCAAGTCATGCTGAGAAAGTTGACATTGTCGACAAACCGAATAAACATAAGCTTAAGTTCCCTTGTAATTTTTGCGAGGGAGACCACCTTACTCACCGGTGCCCTGCTATTCCAGAGGTGCAAAGAGTGTGGTCCATAGTCAAAAGTCTTCTGCCTCTGAGCAACCAGCCAACGCAAGTCATGCTGGGGGAAAGCTGTCAGCCAATGCTAGTCATGTTGAGATTACTATTATTGTTACGGAGTCTAAGTTTATAGGACAGAAGCCAAAGTTACCTTGTAAACATTGTAAGGGAGATCACCTTACTCACCGGTGCCCTGCTATTCCAGAGGTGCAGAGAGTGTGGTCTATATATGAAGGATCCCATGCTCCTGAATTGTCTATAGATTCCCAACAGCCTAATCAACCTTTGGTTGATGAGGTGGTTGAACCAATGCAATATTTGGTCAACCCCACTCTTTCTTCGGAGAGTGAAGTGATCAAATTGATGCAATCTTCGATCGATCCCATCATTCCTTTAGAGACTGATGCACCTGTCCTTGAAGTCTTCTGCATTACCAGTTCAGATGTCTCTGAAAATGGGGACACTGCTGTGACGAGTGAACCCCTACCAAGCTCTGGGATCATTTCCTTTGATTGGAATAGTCTAACTAGGTCTCTCCTTCCTTCTTCTTCACCTTTCCAAATAAAGGTTGATATCGGAAACCATGTGGTTCACCGATGTATTGTAGATGAAGGAGCCTCTGTTAGTATCTTATCCCCTTATGCTTGGAGAGACTTAGGTTTCTCTAACCTTGTTACAGCTGTTAATTGGCCATTGACTTTTGACAAAAGACCTAGTGAACCATTGGGATTCCTCCCTAAAGTACCTGTTACTTTGAGTGGAAAAATAGTCTTAGTTGATTTTATGGTTTTAAAGGACCCTATGTATTTTGATATGATCCTCAGGCGTGTTTACGTATATACTATGCAAGCTGTGGTGTCTACACACTTTCGTGTGATGCATTTTCCTCACAATGAAAGCATTGTCACTATCGATCAGCTTATATTTGTTGATCCCTCTTATTACCCAACTATAGACCAAGTATGTCCCTCATAAGTAGGCACTACCATGTCACAATCAAATTATGTGGCATATTGTTCCTTTAGTCCAATTGCTACTGAGAAAAAGCCTCTGAATTCATGCTTATCTTCCTGGGACTGGGTACCGGTAATTTACCAGGTGATCACTCAATCTAAATGTTTAGACATGCATTCTATTTGGGATAATATACTTCCATCTGATGAAGTTTTCCTAGAGTCTATAACGCAGTCTGCCATTCATTTGGACATCGATCCACTTTCGAGCATTCTTCCACATTTTATTCGAGCTCATTAAAAACAGTAAGGAAGTTACGAGCATTCTTCCACCTTTTCTTTGAGCTTGTTAAAAACAGTAAGGAAGTTACAAGCATTCTTCCACCTTTTCTTCGATCTCGTTAAAAAAAGTAAGGAAGTTATGAGCATTCTTTCACCTTTTATTCGAGCTCGTTAAAAACAATAAGGAAGCTATGAGCATTCTTCCATCTCTCCTTTGAGCTCGTTAAAAACAGTAAGGATGTCACGAGTTTACTTTTTCGGGCTCATTAAAATTTTACAAAAAATATTTTTATGGAGTTCTCTCTAAGCTCTTGCTAGACTCTGTAAATATGACAAGATTGTCGAGCAGACTTGTCCTCTTCAAGCTCGTTAAAGGAATTGAAGACCCATCTACTTAAGTATAAGTTTAACCCTTTTTCAATTTCAAAGGCAGTTCAGTCAGTCATCTATTTAGACATCCATTCTATTTGGGATAATATACTTCCATCTGATGAAGTTTTCCTAGAGTCTATAATGCAGTATGCCATTCATTTGGACATCGATCCACTTTCGAGCATTCTTCCACCTTTTATTCGAGCTCATTAAAAACAGTAAGGAAGTTACGAGCATTCTTCCACATTTTCTTTGAGCTTGTTAAAAACAGTAAGGAAGTTATAAGCATTCTTCCACCTTTTCTTCGATCTCGTTAAAAACAGTAAGGAAGTTATGAGCATTCTTTCACCTTTTCTTCGAGCTCATTAAAAACAATAAGGAAGCTATGAGCATTCTTCCATCTCTCCTTTGAGCTCATTAAAAACAGTAAGGATGTCACGAGTTTACTTTTTCGGGCTCATTAAAATTTTACGAAAAATATTTTTATGGAGTTCTCTCTAAGCTCTTGTTAGACTCTAGAAATATGACAAGATTGTCGAGCAGACTTGTCCTCTTCAAGCTCGTTAAAGGAATTGAAGACCCATCTACTTAAGTATAAGTTTAACCTTTTCCGGACTTTTGCGGATTACTTACGAAAAAGGAATACTCTAGTCATCCATGGCTAGAAGAGTTCTTCTTCCATTGTTTTACACTTTTTTCGGGGGAGGAGACTAACTTTACGAAAAATAATCTTTTGGAGCCTTCTTTAGGGTTTTCAGGCTCTCGAAACATGAAAACACCAATGAGCACTCACCTACTCGAGCTCGATGTGAAATCCACTAGAGAGTGTATGGAGTTATTGTTTAAGTTTTTCAGACTCCTTAAAATTGAAAACACCAGCGAGCAAGAACAGATCTCGGCTCGATATTAAAATCCAGATAACAGTACTATAGAGTAATCTTCTATCTCTTCTTCGAACTCTATAAACAATGAAGAAGGTCCTGAGTCTTCCTCCTATGGGATCGTTAAAATTTTTACATGGTTGGACCTATTGAGTTTTCTTTTCTTCTTGGACTCATTAAAACAACAAGACGAATATTCTTTTATCAAAAAGAATAAGGGATAAGAAGGGTATATCACATCTTTTTCAATTTCAAAGGCAGTTCAGCCAGTCATCTCCTTGAACACATCACCTACTTGAGTCTTTCTTTTCAGTTGGGTTTTAGTTTTTTACCTTAGGGTGAACTTGATCTTCGAGTTGTTTACTCCCTTGGTTGGTTATTCTTCCAACCATATGGAGGGTCTGTTAATGTCTCCTACATTACATGCTTATATCATTTCCCCTTCATGTTGAAAACTGCCTAAGTCACTTTGTGTCGTGCTCACTATTCAAGGATACCTCCTGTGTCTGCCATTATGTAGTTTACCTTGAATTCATGTGTTGGCCATCCTAGTGTCAGTCTTGTTACTTGTCCTACTACAAATCTGCTCATACCATTTGAGTGTTCCTCATTTTGGATGATGGAGGATGCATTAAGGCCTTCCTTCCAACGGACTTTTTCCCATCGACATCAACTCATTATGCTCTAGGAATGAAGTTTAGAGTTTTGGTTAGTACCTTGGGGATTGCAGTCATCAGTGGCAGTTTCCTTTGCTGTTGAATAATGAGAATACATCAATGTCTCTTATTCGACAGGTTCCTCAAGTGTTTGACTTCAAGTCCACTTATTCACACTTGTTGGATCGTACTAGGTACCTTGGGCCCCATTATCATTATCGGTGGAATCCCTCACGTTTGTTAATGGTATACATCAATGACCGGTAATCAAACGATTCCCCCCATGTTCGACTTTCAGCTCATTTATTCACATGGTTAGGGTTTGTACCTTGGGTTGTTTGGATGAAGACCTTGGGATTTTGATAGCATTACCTCATTATGTTATCACCCAAGCTGTGCAAGACTGAGCCTCACTCATTTTGGCTCTCCATGAGACATAGATCTAGTTTGTTGTTATGGCTATGATCTCTCATTCTGACATGGATCCACGCTTGTATTTTAGTGGCCATGCTATGTATACATCTCCTAGTTATGTATTGGAGATCTTGATGTATCATGCTACACATCTATATGATGTCAATATTGTAATTGCTCACTGAACTTGATCTTTATTTCAGGTACTTTTGTGACTTGGTTCTTTGGTTTCTTGCTCCTCCACTGACTTGGAATTATAATGTATTCCGACCATCGTTTCCCTCTGACCTCACACATTAGGGGGCATCTGTTATAGGTCAAATCTGCACTTCTCCGTCCGTGATCACATTACGCTGTCGATCACACAAAAGGAAAACATGGATTGAAGAGCTAGGTTGACCTAGGTGACGTATGGACTAGACTTACTCCTCTACAGCTGAAAAAACCATGTTTTTACCTTCATTTTGACATGTGCACTACTCCACAAGCATCAAACCAGCGCACATCAAGAAGTGTGCCCTACTCTACAGGCATAAGAGGGGCGCACACCAACTAGTATGCCCTACTTTACCTCTTTCATAGTAGTGCACATCTCAAAAATTATTGCAAATGCTGGTTGTAAAGCACTGAAGTTGCATATTGTGCGCTACTCTACTGTGAAAAACTCCCACACATCTTAAGATGAAATCAAAAAATATATTAATTTGACGAATTGGGATTAGTTGAAGTTGGTTTGCAACTTCCCCAACTTCCCAATCAAACTACCTCTCGATCCAAACTACCTACCTTGTCCCATAAATACAAGGGGGATAGATGAGAGAGGGGGGAAGAAACTATGCATTAAGGGTTGTTATGCTGGAGGAATTCCAAAGTTAGTGTGAAGAGAAGGAGCCCAGAATCCGATTGTACAAGCACTCTGAATGATCATGTATAATTGTACTGGTTATTCACTTTTGACAATAAAGGTTGAAATACCCTTCCTGTCCCAATCAAATGTCTAATGGCTTGCATATTTGTTTGGATTAAATGCTTGATTGTATTTGATGTCTAAATTGCATTTCAATTTCATCATTGTTATATCAGTTAAGATACGCTGAGGAAGGTATCGTTTGTATTGCAGGTTTACCAAACGGAAGATCAAGTGAAAGATCAAGTGAAGGATTGATTGAAGAAGCGAGCGAAAGCTAGGATCGAACGCCGTTAATAAGGTATTCCTTCTAAGATCTTGATCTCTTTCCTTTTGTAAAAGATTATGTGATATGATCAATGTATTTACCTGTCATCCCAGAAGTTGATAGTGTCCCTCTCCTCGCTATAAGGTAGAAATCCTAAACAACAACAATGTTCATATATTGATGAGATGATTCCTTAATCATTAATTGACTGACTGATGGTTAGAGAGATTTTCTATTGAGAAGACAAAGAGAAGTAAGAAAGGGTCCATTCCAGAAAGTGGGGGCCGCATTCTTTTGAGAATGAGAGAGAAAAAGAACACTGAAGTGCATATTTTAGAGACTGAGAGGGGGTTCACTTATCTATATAGATATATAGAGTTGATTGAATCATCTATTAGAGCAGATAGAGGGAACACTTTCCCGATTGGTCACACGTGTTCCAGAGGGGTGCATTTATTTAAAGATGGTCCATCTATTGAAGCATTCTCCCAGATATATAGCATGCCTTTCCACGACATTAGGTTCTTTTGTGTAATTGATGAAGTTTATTATAATATCTCTTATATTTATCTGGCTCAGATTATAGAAATCCAAGTTTGTTGGTTTTCCCCATTGGGGTTTCTAGGGTAAATCACTATGTCTATGTGTGTATGGTTTCCATTTCCACTGTGCATGTTTAGACAAAGTTAATGACCTTATGTATTGCTACTTATACTAATAGATATGAGTTTTAATTTTTTACATGCATTTGGGATTAGTATTGAAAGTAGTATATCATAATTATATGCCCATAGAGATATAGAAAATTAAAAATAGGATGGATGATCATGAGTCTCCATTTGTAGGTGCGGACATGATGATATTATTGCACCAATGACACTTCAGGTTTTAAGTGTCTGAATATATTATGGGCACTAAGTATTTAATATATTATTAAAACCTTTTATTATAGTTATTCTTTTTATCACTTTATTTAGGATTAGTACCCCTACTCCTCCACCTATCCCTAACGACCACCCATCTCCCTCTCTACATTGATCCCCTATCACCCAAACCCACCCGTCTCTCTACCTACCACTAATCCTCCCTCTCCATCCCAATAATCCCTCTCCTACAACCCTACCCTATCCTAACCACCTTCTCTCCCCTTTCCCCTAACCTTTAGTATTATGTATGGTGTGCTTAATATTTGAAATTAATAATGTGTGAAGAACTCCTCAAAGCTGTTATAATGAAGCATGAAAACTAAATGGTTTGATGCCCCTCAAACTGATCCCTCTATATTGGTACATTGAAATATATATTTTTAAAAATCCTAAGCATTGAGGGCATGGTACATTCACATTGGAGTATCAAGACAAGAGATTGAGATCATCTTGCATGATTATTCTAGACTCCAGGAACTATTTGTAAATTACACATAATTAAATTAAAATCCACAATAATATTACCATTTGGAGGTGACTGTATAAAACATCATCAGAATTAGTGATAGGATGGAGGATCATGAGTCAACATTTGTAGGTGCAGACATGATGAGATTGCTACAACAATGACACTTAAATTTTGTAGTGTCCAAACATATTCTAACCACAATAAGAGTTTAATATTCTTACTGTAACAGTTTATTCTAGTTATTATATTTATCTCTCTCTCCAAGATCGGTCTCCCCTACTCCTCCACCAACCCCTAACCCCCACCCCTATCTCTCTCTTTGTTGACTCTATACCACCCAACCCCCCATCTATCTCCCTTCTAGTAATCCTCCCTATGCCTCTCAATAATCCCCTTCCTACAACTCTACCAGTAGCCTTACCCATTGCTCTCTAGCTTCCCCTAACCTCCATTCTTATGTATGGTGTTCTTAAGATTTTAAATTAATAATTTGTGAAGAAGTTCTTGAAGATCCTATAAGAAGCATGGAAACTAATTGGTTTGATGCTCCTCGATCTGATCCCTCTATACTGGTACATTGAAATATATATTTAGGAAAACTTAAGCATTAAGGGCTTGTTACATTCACGTTGCAGTAGCAATACATGAGATTAAGATAGTCTTGAAAGGTTGTTCTAGACTCCAACAACTGTTTGTAAATTGCACATAATTAAAATGAAAGCGACATTAATATGACCATTTGGAGGTGACCATATATAATTTCATCGTAATTAGTGATTGGATGGAGGACCATGACTCACCGTTTGGAGGTGTGGACATGATGAGATTGTTGCACCAACTGCACTTCAAATTTAAATTTTCCAAACATATTTTTACCACAATAAGTGTTTAATATTCTTATTGTAACATTTTATTGTAGTTATTATTTTTATCTCTCTTAAGGATCAGTCTTCCCTAATCCTCTTCCTACCCCTAACCCCCACCCCTCTATCTCTTCCCTGGCCGCCTACCACCCAATCCCCATCCTACAACCCTACCCCTATATTGAGTCCTCACTCTCCCCCTTCCCCTAACCTCCAAGCTTATGTATGGTTTTCTTAATATTTTAAATTAATAATGTGTGAGGAACTACTCGAAGTTTCTATAATAGGCATGCAAACTAATTGCTTTAATGCTCCTCAATCTGATCCCTCTTTTTTGGTACATTGAAATATACATATTTAAGCAAAATTAAGCATTGTGAGAATGGTACATTCATGTTGTAGTAGACTAGGACATGAGATTAATATAATCTTGCATGGTCGTTCTATACTCTAGCAACTATTTGTAAATTTCACATAATTAAAATGAAACCAACATTAATATGACTATTTGGAGGTGATTGAATAAAATGTCATCGGAAATAGTGATGGATGGATGATCATGAGTCACCATTTGGAGGTGAATGCATGATGATATTTATACATCAATGAAACTTTAGGTTTGCATTGTCTAAACATATTGTGATGACAATAAGATTTTAATATTCTTGTGGTAACGTTTTATTCTACTTATTATTTTTATCTCTCTCTCTCTCTAGGATTAGTATCCCCTACACCTCCACCTACCCCTAACCCCCATCCATCTCTCTCTCTCTCTCTCTCTCTCTCTCTCTCTCTCTCTCCATTGACCCCCTACCACCTAGCCCCCCCTCTCTCTCTACCCCTAAACCTCCCTCTCTCACCAAGTAATCCTCCTCCTACAACCCTACCCCTATCCTGACCCCCCACTCTCTCCCTTCCCCTAACCTCAATGCTTATGTATGGTGTGCATAATCTCTTAAACTGATAATTTGTGAAGAACTACTTGAAGATTCTATAAGAATCATGCAAACTAATTGGTTTGATTCTCCTCGATTTGATCCCTCTATATGAGTACATTGAAATATATATTTAGGAAAACTTAAACATTGGGGGCATGGTACATTCACGTTGCAGTAGCAAGACATGAGAATGAGATTGTCTTGCATGGTTGATCTAGACTCTAGCAATTGTTTGTAAATTGTGCATAATTAAAATGAAAGAAACATTAATATGACAATTTGGAGGTGACTATATAAAACATCATCAAAATTAGTGATTGGATGGACAATCATGAGTCACTGTTTGGAGGTGTGGAAATGATGAGAATGATGCACCAATGAAATGACACTTCAAGTTTGAGTGTCCGAACATATTATGACCACAATAAGATTTTAATATTCTTATTGTAACATTTTATTCTAGTTGTTATTTTTATCTATACTCTCTCTAGTTATTACCACGAATATGATGTGATTGATGCATATATGAAACTTAAATTTTGCAGTGTTCGAACTATTCTAACCACAATAAGATTTTAATATAATTATTGGAACATTTTATTCTAGTTATTATTTTTATCTCTCTATCTAGGATCAATATCCCCCACTTTTCCACCTACCCCTAACCTTCACCCTCTCTCTCTCTCTCTTTCTCTCTCTCTCTCTCTCTATTGACCCCTTACCACCCAACCCCCCCATTCTCTCCCTAATCCCAATCCTACCTCTTCCTCCCAATAATCCCCCTCCTACAACCCTTCTCCTATCTTGAACCCTTGTTCTCCCCCTTCCCCTAACCTATAGGATTATGTATGGTGTGCTTAAGATTTTAAATTAATAATTTGTGAAGAACTGTTTGAAGCTACTACAAGAACCATGCAAACTAATTGGTTTGTTGCTCCTTGATATGATCCCTCTATACTGGTACATTGAATTACATATTTAAGCAAACTTAACCATTGAGGGCATGGTACATTCGTGTTGCAGTAGCAAGACATGAGATTAATATCGTCTTGCAAAATTGTGATAGACTCCAGCAATATTTGTAAATTGCGCAGTGTTAAAATTAAAGCGACATTAATACGATTTTTTGGAGGTGATTATATAAAACTTTGCTATAATTAGTGATAGGATGGATGATCATGAGTCAACATTTTGAGTCGTGGACATGATGAGATTGTTTCACCAAGGACACTTCAAGTTTGCAGTGTCCAGACATATTGTGACCATGATAATATTTTAATATTCTTTTTGTAACATTTTATTCTAGTTATTATTTCTATCACTCTCTCCAGAATTAGTCTCCCATACTCATCCATGCACCCTTAACCCCCAACCCCCCCTCTCTCTCTCTTTGATAACCCATATTATGTAACGTCCACTTCCATCTATCCGATGTCAGGAAGGAAACATGACCCAACATACCGAGCTTAATTGGTAAACTCGGCCCCATGCATTACTCATAAAATCATAACAATTAAAATCTTATGTGTGCAGGTTCATACTCAATATAAACACAACATATTTAATCATAATTGCATACACACAAACAGTAATGCATTAGCTTATCTATCACAAGTAGACGACGATTCAACATGTGGATAATCAATCCCGTTCTCATGCCATTCACAAACTTCATATCAATTCCATTAACATGAATAATTAACATTCAAAATTAATACATTGTAGAACATATAATGCATATAAATTAAAACACAGAGAATACTTATCTTTAGATGCAAACATCCAAACAACTAGCTACGTGAGAGAAACATTCCACCCAACCATAGATCTTTGTCCATCTTATATTCTTTTAGCTGAGAGATCACCCCCGAGCTGGGATGTGTATCCACTAAGGAGGAACTAGACAGGCTCACTCATAGCCATGGATTCACTCAAACGGTCATGCTAAGCCAGCACACAGCTGGGTTTATCAAGCATGCAATAAGAAAAGGAGGAGGATGCTAATACAGTGAGCTCAACCACAGAGCTACATACATCTCAAGATAAATTCAAGCAATCCAATCCTCTGTTCAAACATTCACTCTTGGATTTCTCACAAATCTGTCATCAAATAACTCAATCCTGTCACTGGATTTCTGGGCTGTAAAAACTAGGTTTTCCTATGGATTTCAAGGTATCTAATGCTCCCAAATTCGCCCCAAGGTTCGTATCTATGGATCCCCCATTTGATGTTTCTATCAAATACCAATTCTGGGAGTTTATGGCTCTTCAAAACATGGGTTCTTGCAAAGTTGCAATTTCTGGTTTTGCTCACAACTGGGAATTCGTTTTTGGATGAAAATTGATGCTGGATTCTTCCACAATGGAATGGGATTGAGAAAGAAGCAACTCCCATGAGGTAGAGTGACTTGTGGTACAAGAAAATAGATCCCATACTCTGCCATACGAGTTTCTGGGCTTCCCATGCTCCATTGAAGCCATGGACTGAAATCTTCAACCACTTCCTTACAACAGAATTAAATGCTAGCAAAGTAAGTTAGATGGGTTCTCAAGATGACATTTGGAAACCTATGGTTCAATCCCACAACCCCCTCACCACTCCCTAGTGGATACACATGGCCCCCTTCTCATTCGTTGCCTCCATAGCCAGTTTTGGTATTTTATTGCATGATGTTTATTTACATCATTTTTACAATGTTCCATGGCTAAATAGCACAGGGGTAACATAATGTCTAATACTTGCCTTTTAAATAAAATTCGAGCTTCCACTAGCGGGGCCTTGGCCTTGAGCTGAACGCTAGGAAAACATACATCACATGTATACAATATTTACATTAAAAGCTAATATATCCTAAGGGTCAAAATGGGGTATTACATATTATAACATGATGTGGTTGATGTTATTGGGAAATGGGGTGTTATATTTACATTGGCATCTCATAAAATTGTTTTACAAAATCACTTGGTAAGTTGTAGTGGTTGATCGATTGCATGCATTGCATTTTGGATCCGTTCCTAGGTGCGTTTTAATAATGCAAACATCCTCCAAAATTAACACGATGGTGACACTTGTCAAAAATGACAAGATGGTAATCTTGACTGTTTGTGAAACGTCTTATTTCTAAAGTATTTAGAAAATATTTGATGTTATTTCAACCCTTTTTTCAAACTGACAATGTTCTTATCTATTTATGGTTAATACAAGTATCTTTCATCATTTCATAGGCCTTTTTTGACATAATAATTAAGTGTTATTGATTATTGCTATGTGTTGCATGTTATTTTTACTTAGATATTTGCATATGATTTTTTGACAAAGAGATACACCATTGTGGTGTAAATTTTATTAATATTATTCTTTGTTATAAAATCATTTTTTGGAAACGAGAACAAATGGTTCATATGTGAGGATATCGTTCTCACTATGCTGCTGACTGTGATTTTCTTGGAAATTTTTTCTTTCGATGCATTATAGTCCAAATGTTATAATTGTTATTAAGTATCTCTTGATAACATCATATTCTCCTAAAATTATTTTATCTTTCATATTTATTTGAATAAATGTTTTTATTGTGGTGTTATTGCTCCTTGTTTATGAGGTTTAGATGCAAATTTTAGTAGATTATTGTTGTCCCCATCTTTTTTCTATTATTTGATGCATGAATGAAACAAAAATGAAGATTTTTTTATTGCATATAATTAAAATGAAAGTAACATTAATATGACTTACCCCTAATCCTCCCTCTCCCTCTCACTAATTCCTCCTACAACCATACCCTAATCCCTCTCACTAATTCCCCTCCTACAACCCTACCCCTAAACCTCTCACTAATCCCCCTCCATTACATAGCTCTCCCTTAGATAATCCTACCATGAAATTAATGCATGTAGCATTGTTAGTATCACTTAATGAAAGATTCCCAAAGAAGCTTGGACACCGTGTCTTTATACACTTGAATTCACGGGTTATGAGCATTGTTGATCCTTGTCGATATGAGAATTGGCATCACATTTTTTTCCATACTTAATCTTTTGAGATCCTACAATCACCATAATTTCATTATATTTATTATATTTTCCTCCCCTTTTGGATTTGTAAAATATTAACACAATTAGTCACATGTTATGGGTGTAAATCATAATGGCATTGGGGACATATTAGTAGGATTAATTGCAAGTACGTGGATTAATGATAATTTTGAAAAGAAAACAATAAGCATTGAATGAACCTAAGAAAATGTGGGAATATCTCTTTTTCATGTTTACATATTCCATTTCTTTAAAAGCATTTAACATGTTTATTTATAGTCATTTTATTGCATTGGTAACACTATGTGTTTTCTTGTTAAAATTTATGATGATATGGTTACACTATTGCTATCTAATATTTGTTGATTATTTGACCACATTATTGGGACTTTGAATCAATTTGTTTGTATTTAATTGAAATATCATTATTACAATATATTCTTAAATGGAAACATATAACTAATAATTAAATATATATCTCACAACAATCCATGAACCTTGTGCAAGTTTGACCAACTTAGTCATAAAGAAAATGCATAGATTTTTATTTATTTAAAAAAAAACTATTCAATGATTTTGTTTGGCACAAAATCTCTATTAAGCTTAGTGAAATTTTCTTACTTACACATATTATTAATTAAGTTTAGATATGAACTTGTAAAAAATGGGCCTTGTCAACTACACAAACCTAAAAAATGGACTAAAGCATTCAAAATATGATTTTGTTCATTGAATTTTCTACATTGTCAAATCCTTTCTTCTTTCTCCAAAATAGTCATTCCCCTTTTCCTGACTCTATGCATCTTTATCTATCACACTCTTGCACTTCCTTCATGTTTTTTTATAGCTCAAATTTAACATCAGTGTGAATAATTTACATGTAAAATATTTTTAGAATTCCCCATAACTTTCTTTCTCTCTACCCCATCCCAAGCCCAATGAAAAAATACATCCTTTTTAGCATCAATGATTGTATTATGACTCATATTTTTCCAAGCACAAGAATGTTAAAAAAGATTATGAAAAGGTCCAACCAAAGCTAGTTTTAAGCTCGCGAGAGATTAAGAAGAGATTAAATAAGTCACAAAGACCCCTAAGAGAATCAAGGAGATATGGCAAGTGACCGACCGCTAAAAACCAAGAGCTAAAAGGAAAGGAACCCAAGCACGAAAGAAAATGAGAGCATAGGACCACGAGAATAGCCAAAATAGCAAACAAAAAATAGGCAACAACACGACTGAGCAAATCATGATGAATTCCTGATAGGTCAGAAATGTGTATATAAATCGCATCATGAATATGTGAATAAGTTAATGAAAAGGATCGAATAGATTATGAGGGGGTTCTGAAAAATTAGCGATGAACATGCATATCACATCATGGTGATGTGAGGGAATTGATCATGCCTTGAGGAGATGTTGGCCCAAAACCACTAAGGATGTGTGGTTTTTTTGTATTGGTAACAAATCCCCAAATCATTCTTCAAAACCACTTTAGCTTTGATCCATTACCACCATGGTATACAAGAGTAGTTTCATTCTAGGATCATGAAGGATCCAAGGAGGCTTCTATGGAGAAAAGAGATGTTGAGATAGAACCCACATACACCACTCAAAAATTGACACCTATCAGGTGGGGTCCATTGACCTCATGTGATGTCACCTAGAGTCACCCAATAATTGCACGTCAGCTATCAAAATTCAAATTTGGATCGACTATTAAAAGGGAAATACTGAAATTATTTGTTTATTGTCACTGCTGAGAAGGAAAAAAAGGATCCACCTATGTGTATCTGGAAGTCGGGTCAGCATCACTACTCGATACATGAAGACATATACAAGATTTCACACTATAGATAATTTTTCCTATTTCTTTCCACTATTTACATTTGCATAAAATATTTTTTTACTCACTTGGTAGTTTCCCTACCTTTGTTCATTTACCCTCAATCTCTCAATAGTAAATTTGCAAATGGCCTCCTCATATAAAGATAATCCTATAGATCCCAGAAGCTTAAGTTATGAGCACTTGTATGACCGTGAGGTGGATGTGTTTGACACTGTGACATCCACATCATACCTGCACGGAATTCTCCACGAAGCCCATTCTATCTTCGTTGCCAACTTAGATCCATGTAACCTCTAGTCAACAAATCTAGCCCAATTTGTCTACCCCCATCTAGTGTACTTTCTTGAGTTCACCACCTAGTGCTCAGTAAGATACTCATAAAAAAAATGATTCATCGTCTCTACAAATCACTCCAAAACCTTACGTATAATCTCTGAAGATTTCCTAGAAAAGATGTTTTGTTTCCCAGATCTTCTTGCATTGCAAACCTTGCATGAAGAATCCCTTTTTGAGTCTTATCAAGCCATGACACCCATGGAAATATAACATGTATTATCCCAACATCTAAAAGAGGGGTTTCCAATCCCCATCACACCTCCTCCTTATGGATTTGTAAATTTCTCAAAAAATTCCAAGATATTCATAACCCTAATTTGCACAATACTAGTGTATGTTTATGACACAGTTGTCGATGACACAATCCTGGGTCTTATAGCCCTACTAAGTCTAGCTATCAAGGTTATTCCCTAAGGATTAACCTCTGTAATTACCTATCCAAATCTATTCACATTCAATTTTTAGAGTTTCCTTCTATTAAGCACTTTAGATACCCTTCCTGCCTATTCTGCATGTTTTTACACCAGATCTATCATCACTTTAAAGGTATGAATATGATAGTTAGACACCAAGTAGGAAACCAATTTCCTGTGTATGCTTGGAATGATATTCTATTGAGAAAGACAAACAACCAATTTTTTTTGGATTTCACAAACAAATTTATGTCAATAGCATACTCTTTGTTACATGATGAATCTCCCCCAAGAATATTCATTGAAAATCAAAAGATTCTACAATCAAGCCATGACACTCGAGTGGGAGATTGATTTCTATATGAAGACTGTATTGTTATAAGAATATATGTATTTGAAGATGATCCCTACAAGATGCCTTCATTTCTAACTCCAAGAGTGTTTTCCATGGAATGTGTTAGATAGAGATTCACCTCCGAAGAGGTTCATTGTGTGAAATTCAAACATCAAAGAACCTTCATGTTTGCCAAGGATGTACGACCTTTCCTAGTCAGAAACAAAAATTCCTTGTCTTACATGGAAGATATATTAAAGCATCTTAGTCTAGAGAAAATAGAAAATGGCCCTCTGACCCACACCAGGTCATTTCTAACCTGAGGATTAAAAACAAGATTTTTTCATATAGGTGGATGCCTCATATTGATTGGGAGATGATATCCAATCTGCTAAATTGGAAGCAAGTCTTGGAAGCCCATAGTAGTGATACAAACTAGGGCATTGCAGGGTCAAAAATAGGATAGAAAAGAGGATCTGAATAGTCACAAATACATATGGACATCGATGGAGCTGAGGAGAAGCCACCAGGTAAAAAGATAGAGTTGAAGTGGAAAAAGAGGCAGAATAGGACCTGGTGGAAAAAAATCAAAGTGATGAGATACTAAGAAAATTGGTTTATGTAATGGAGCAAAAACCAACCAGGAAGGAAATTCCACCTGTCACATTAACACATTACCCATCCTTGGAGTTTCAAGTACCTGAGATACAACTGGAATCTCCTTTTGCAGGTCCAACATAAGTAAATCCAAACCTCCATACCAAATATGTGAGTATAAGGAAGCAAAGTGGACAACTAGCTGGTCATAGCAGTAGACTGGAACATGTTGGCATTTGGTTGTCATTGATGTAAAAAAGGACTTAGTATACATGTGCCAGTTTGAAGAAGTACATAAGGTACATGCACAAGTACCTAATCCATCTAGTCGTGGTACTTCAAAGATGATGTCAAATAGGGGGTTGGAAAAGTCTTGAATGAGCACAAGAGTATCGGGAGTAAGAGATGATTGGACATGTATGCAAGTCTCAGAAGTGCGAAAGATCGACCAAATAAAATAAGTATACAAGTCTCGAAAGTGCGCAAGAGTCTTGGAAGCAAGAGGTGGTTGGACAATTCAAGTGCACAAGACCCACCAAGTGATGGTACTTCAAGGGCGCAAGACCCCACAAGTAGTGGTTCCAAAGTGCGTAAGTCCCACTATGCTAAGGACCAAGTGTGCACAAGAACCACAAGGCATGTACCTCAGTTGCACAAATCAATATAAGTGGTGGATGCGTAAGTAAGCTTAACTGTGGAGAGAGGAAGAAGGCTAGGGATGTTAGCGTCCAACTTGTGGACACATGGTCTGCACAAGTCAAGTACAAATAAGCAACCAAATTTTTAAGTAAACATAAGCTTCAAGATGAAAAAGAGATAGTATTCTGACTTGGAAAGATTTGAATTATTGGGGTATCAATGGCTCGTTGATTCGGAACATCATAATCTAGCAGAGATCCATATGCGCAAGGACATAAATGCAACACAATAGAATATGCGCAGGAGGATGTGGTTTATCTAAGAGAGATGCACAAGGAAAGAATAGTAGCACAATGGATGATGCGCATAATGATATAGTATATGGGCCAAGTGCGCAAGAACGGAAAGGATGTATCACAAATGGTATGCATGAGGTCACATTTTATATGAAACAGATGCGCAAGAACCGAGCAACAGAACAATAGACAATGCGTAGTATCAGTTGAATATGCAATTTTGCAGAAATATAATAGTATGTTGAACAATACGTAGATTGCAGTAGTTCTGAAGTATGAGAACCAATGTGCAGTACTGTTGCAGTGATGTGAAGTGTGTGAAGATAAAGCACATAAGTTATGAAGAACAAAATACATAGTAGCTATGCATGAAGGAATGTATTGCAGTAAATATGAAGAATGAAGAGATCATTAGAAAGTAAGAAGAATCTTCTATATTCATATCAAGGTGGTAGGACGGTGCAAGGAACAGGGAGTCGGTGCTTCCTTCAGGTCGAATCCTGTCAATCCAGGGGGTATGTTCGTCCTTCCAGTTGGTGCTGGTAAATCAGGGATTTGGTGCTTCCTTCAGGTTGAAGCTTGTAAATCAGGGAGTTGGAGCCTCCTTCCAGCCAGTTGCTGAGAAACTTAGAAGTTGGTGCTTCCCATGAATGTAATCTTTATTATATAAGAAAGAATTCTATATTTTTATCCCAATTAGGTTTCCACATCAAATATTTGTGTTCAGTGTTTTTGCAGGTGTTGATGAATGATATTGTTTATGGTGAATGCATAATCTAAATACAGTTTGAATTTGGTAAAAGTGAAAATTGTTTGTAGTTGCGCATAATATTGATTCCCCCCCCTCCCAGTATTAATAAGATTTCCAACAATTGCTATCAGAGTGGGTGTCTTCAGTAACAATTTAACAACTGGAATATAGATCTTTGCACAGATATGGGTGGAAAGGAAATATCTTCTCAAAGCAAAGCACCAAGGTTACATGAAAATGGCAAGGTGGATAATATCTCTATCACAGAAGAAAGGCATGTTATTCGCACTCAGAGAAAAACTATAGAAGAGGTCAAAATGGTTGCAACCAATATCGTGCAAACTTTGAAAAGGAAATATGAAGAGTAAAAAAGGATGGAAGCCTACTTTACTAGCCAATTACAGGAGACGGATAAAACCTGTCAAACTAAGAAACTTAATATTGACACATTGGAAAGTTAAATTAAAAAATCAGCTACAGAAAATTAGAAGTTATCCAAAGAGATCATACTTCTGAATAAATAATTGGAAGATGCTAAAAAAGAAAGAGAGGAAAGAGTTTCTAGGTCAAAACAAGAAATCTTGTCACTAAAAGATCTGCTCCAAAATTCCCAAGGACAAAGTGACGATGCTTGCATGGTGATCAATGAACAACAAATTATACTTCAATCAAGACATCTTGAGATCATTTCTCTGAAAGAGGAGAGCTATGATAATACAAAAATGATCGATGAATAGAAGACTCAATTAATGGAAAAGGAATAGGAAGCTAAAATACTGTAAACACAACTAAGGAAAAATGAAAAGTTTTCCAAAAGTGAAGAATCCTTGAATGAGATTCTTAGCAAATAGAGGTCACCATTTAAAAAATATAGTTTAGTTTAGAAGGTTAGAATCATCAAGAAAGAAGAGTCATCTCTCAAGGAAGAAAATGAAGAAACCATTCAAGAAGAAACTCAAAGGATAGACTACAAGAATATTGTACCACTAAAGGAACTAGTACATATGCTCAAATTTGCCACGTTTTTTCGTTGTAGTTACCACGATTTATTGTCCCAATTGCGATGATACGGGTTTCATTTTTTCGTGGATATAGAGACAAAAATTCCCCGTCATGGAAATAGCCACGCTTCATAGTGGCCGCGTGTCACCTACACAATAGTTCTCAAATCTACAGAATTTGTAACCTGCCACGAATATTTGTCTCTATATCAATGCACATATTCTATAGCCTTGTACCCAGATGCCATACCTTGCAAGATCGTTCATCGCTATAGCAATGAATCTATTCTATATGTTTTCATGCAGATGCTAAACTTGCCACAAAAGTTTGTTTCTAGTGAGACGAACTTATATAAGAGGTTCGTTGCAATATCGATGAACATTCGTGGCAGGTATAGCATCTACGTGGAAACATCTTCTATAGCTCCATGAACGTGCATTGCAATAGCCACAAATATCTTCTATAACTTTCGTGGAAGGTTCAGCATCTATGTGGGAACTACTAGAAGAGGTGTGTTTCTATTGCGATGAACTTCCATGGTAGGTTTAGCATCTGTGTGGAAGTAACGTTCGTCGATATAGATACGATACCTAGAAGTGTTAAAAAATAAATAAAATTCAATGTTGTTCAACAGTGATCAATATCGTGCAAACTGATCAGTTGAAGTAAATGTTGCATATTTAAAAGTTGAACAAACAAAATGTATATATTCAAGATACTAATAAAAACATTTATAAACAATGTGAGTAGTAATGAGAGAGAAATCCACCCCTTTTTTAATTGTCTGCGTAAGAGGATTATTTGTTAGTGATGTAGTTCTATCTCCATTTGGAGGCCCACATTTGTGATCAACATACAATGTTCTCATATCAAAATTAGGTTGAGGGCTTTTACAAATGTGATGTTGCTAGTGAAGGTTGAATGATAGTATAATATAACACAAATAGGAATGTATGAGATGATTTTTATAATTTATAAGATATCCAAGGTAATATATTCCCACCAAATGGAAATAAATGACTATAAAATCCAATAACAGGTTTGATTTACATAATTGTCGACAACATATATAAATAATCCTCGTCAACAATGCATCCATCAAAAGTTGGGTAATTCATTACGAAACTACGGTTTTCTTGAAAATAATAACATTAAATATATAATCTAGAGAAGTCATGAATCCAATAATAAATATGTCTTAACGATGAGCCGAGGATCGCCCATATTGTCCACAACATTAATGTCTTAATGATTGCCCATATTGTCCTAAACACCCAAGGGTTCTCTTCTAAAAAACAACTCTTCCTATTTTTTTGAAATGACATAAGGCTTGTTCATGGGTACAATTGTTTCCTTAATCAAATTCATAGGTAATATTCTTGATACCCTCCCAAACTTCCTTCTAGTTAGTATAAGAACATCAGAAGTCTTGGTCTCATCCAAGAACATGAAACAATTCTTATGGGGAATGGGAACAACTTCGTATGGACCTGAGTATAGTTTGGTACCAATTCATCTCCTTAGAGTGCACCTCATTCCAAAGTTGTTTCATAACTTAGACAACAACCACAAGTTTCATGCATAATTGTGTCACCTCTATAAATAGGTACTTGAGGGAAATATATATGTTTTTACTTGATAATTTTTTCTTCAAAGATGTCCAACAATTATTCCTACTAAACATTCCACAAAAAAAGGCACTACACAACAATCTACAACCATAATGAACCTTCAAACTCCATGTATTGGCTAAGACATTGATAGTTTACTTCCTCATGTCCAAGTTTATACTTAGTCTTCCTTCAACTTTATCATGCAACTCTACTGAACCAAGAAAAATATCACCATCTCTTCCTCAAACTATCAAGTCTTCAAGAACCTTGAGCCTCAATGCACATGCCAAACTACCAAAAATACTCAATGGTTTTCCACCAAGGAACAAATGAAATGACATCTTATAGTTTCTTTTGTCCCACTTCTCGGGTGTAAGGATTCTCTAAAAGTATCGATAAAAATATGAGGGATGCCATCATGCATTGTAGATTCCACAAACTTCATCATCAAGATAAAACATGCCATTAAATTTATCTAAATTCTATTGAATTTTGAACTACTTCTCCAGTAACCAAAGGTTCCATGATTGCATTTGTCTTCCTTAGTCTTTGCATGGATCACTTCTGAGAATCCTTAATCAACCTTTTATTTTGATCCAACAATTGAGACATTTTCATCATCATCTAGGCTTTGTGATCCGTATGAAACAAGATCAATAACACCCTTAAATTGCTAGTCTTCAAGATGACTATATGTGACATATGAATTTAATTTAAAGGTTACTTTCCCAGAACCAAGTAAAGGAAAACATGAGGCCCATGGACATTTCCATAAATCCATTATGACTATGGTAACAATGCCATGGATACCCACCATGTCTATTGTCCTATTTAAACTATCGAGGGATTGAAGTAGAGAGTGTTGGACTTGAAAGCATCCACCTCCTCCCATGTACATGAAACACTTGCTTTGTTTGAAGAAAAAAACTTAGTGAAACCATAACCTTTTCCTACAAAATTACTATACCTGTATGGAGAAACTATGGTTATGTAAGTGTTTGGATTGAAACCATAATCCACCTTGTATTTGAACACAAATGTTAATCTAAATGTCTCCTTCTCACCTTCTATATGTTGATGTATATGTAACTTCGGAATGTATTTCATATATGTATGTTGTATGTACTCCTATAGAGATGGTATTATTCCTCTATACGGAAGTGTCGTCATTTATATTGTAAATGTCGTAACTTATACTTGATGGGTTATTAGACCACCTTGTTGGGGTCGGCCCTGTATAATTCATGTGGGTCAAAGGGTTATTAGACCACCCTATTGGGGGTCGGCCATGTGGGTCAAAGGGTTATTAGACCACCCTATTGGGGGTCGGCCCAGTCAGCATTATGTTATGTGGTTAAGTTCGAGCCTACATGATTTATGTAAAAGGCAAGTCAAGTCAAGTATAAATAGAGTGCGGGAGGCACTCTATTTGTTCACTCACTTCTCACTCATGCACTCAAGGAGAAGTGGTGCACTTATGGAGGAGGAGGATCTGCTACTAGGATATGTCTATCTCTTATGGTTGGGTTGTATCATTGCTCTATCTATCTCTGAGGAAGTTATTGGGGTGTTTCACCTTTATGGTTTTCCCCAAGTAAATCTTTGTGTCTCTTGTGTGCTTGCATTATTGTCTCCATGATTGATATGCTGTAGATATGATGTACATGTTGTTCTCTGAGTTAAGATCCTAGATCAGATTGAAGTAAATTCTGAAAATTTAACATGGTATCAAAGCTATCCTGAAAGAAGGCATGATATGGCATGTATGACACGTGTTGCACTTACGATGCTAGGGCTTGATATAGCAAAAACCAGTCGTCGTAGCACTTTCGCTATAAATACGTTTTGGAGAAGTTTTCGGATCTAAAATATTTACAGGTCGAAGATTAAATCCCCATGTACCTTGTGTCCAAAGGAAAACCTCTAATTCGTTTTACTTTGTGATTTATGATCTGTACAATATAGGGTTTCTGCCTCTTCCAGATCTGAGTCAAAATCAGGTGACCTTGGGGGCTAGGAAGCTCCAAATGAAATTTCGTAAAACGTGACAGGTAGCACACAGACTGTACTATCTCAGGAAAATTTTGTAGAGGCCGAAGTTGAACCAGTGACATGGGGCATGCCGTACAAGTTCGCTCTCCTGTATTATCCCATAAACAGGTCCCGTTGCGACACTTGGCATAACTCTCTCTCAGAGAGTCCAATTGAGGTCAGACCTATTAGGATGGAAATATAATAGGTCGGGATATCTCAGGAAAAAATTTCAGAGCCCGAAGTTGAAACAGTGACACGTGGCATGCCGTACAAGTTCGCTCTCCTATATTATCCCATAAACAAGTCATGTTGCGACACTTGGCATAACTCTCTCTAAGAGAATCCAATTGAGGTCAGACCTGTCAGGATGGAAAGATAATAGGTCAGGATATCTCAGGAAACTGTTTCAGACCCTGTGGATCGAAAAGTTTGTAGTTACACCATAAACAATCAGGTACATATTTCTGTCAAAACATAATTATTTTTTGAGTACCTTCATTCATGGCTTCCGGAATTTAGGGCTTTGGAGAAAGTTGGAATTTTTGTAATCGGAGACCACAGCTGGATGCTACTCATCAAAATAGAAATTTAGAGACCAAGATCAGAATTTTTGGTTGGGCAGAAGGCCGGGCTTGATCAGACCCTAGTTCGGGACTTTGGTCAGAAAAGTGGAAAATTAGGGCTTCTGTAAAAATGGGAATTTTTGAAATCTGTGATCACGACTGGAAGCTCCTCAGAAAAATAGAAGCTTAGAGCTTTGGATCAAACCTTTTGATTGGGAAGAAGAGTGGGCTTCATCAAACCCTAGTTCAGGGTCGCGTCTAGTGAATCCGGAAGTTTCAAAGGCAAAATTGAGGAGTGAAACTTTGCAGATTTCAAATTCTGAATATACCAACTTGTTCAGCTCATCAAGCCGCATATTTCTATCCTTTCGGAAGTTTGAAATTCAAAGTTTGAATTTTTGGGGTTTCTCTGACAAACCCATATCCAACTCCAGGTCTAGTTCTTGCAAATCAAGTGGATTGGGTTAATCCTAGAAGACGATGGATTGGTCACCTGCATAAGTAAAGAAGTTCTTGTTTTAGAGGGAGATGAGGCTAAGGCCTTACATAAGAATATTACAAGCGATCTCGACAGGTATGACTCATCGAGGTATGTTTTGAGATTTGTTCATGATTAAGTTTATGGTATGTTTGTCTTCATGTTATTACGGTTAGTACAATCTTGATTTTAGACTTGTCATAAAATTATGAATGCACGATAGAAAATATTCATTGATTAGGGTGTTGACACTTATGATTGTACTAATGCATTATGGTGTTGTATGAGGTTTATGTTGTCTACTAACTTGAAAGGTACACCAAGAAAGACAAATCATGTTCTGATTCAAGAACATATGATCATGATGACATGAGGACAAAGATTCATCCATTGTCATGGATCTCATAGAAGATCCATTTACGAGGTATGTATAAATTGGTTTTATAATGGTTAACCTATGAGATATATAGGTTACTAGCACAAGTCATTGAAGAAGAACAAGAAGACATCATGTGAGTATGTTAGACATAACTAGCTAGCATGCTAATCCAGGTATGTTTTTCCTATATCAAGATAGAATCCTACCTTGTGTTAGGATCTTATACTGTTGTGTTGTTGATAATAATTATTCATGAAGTCGTAGGTTTGAATAGTCATGGTTGTATGCATATTGTAATTGATGATATGACTAACCAGAAGAATCATGAAGGTATAGGTTTAAGTAATCATGGATTTTATGCATATTATATCTCTTATCTTGATTGATGATTTAACTAACCAAAAGAGTCCTATGATCAAATAAGAATATGCATGAGTAAAAGAAGACTTCCCTGAAAACTTGAACACTAATGTTTATTATCTGTGTTTGAAATGATCCTGACTATACATGCTTGAGATTATTGTGATTATACTAATGAATGTTTGATTACGTATGAGACCTAGAGGATAACACAATGGTGATGCTAACAAGCATGCATAGGGATCGAGAATGAATATAAGTTCAAGGACAAGTAATCCAGGAAGCAAAGATCAAGAGGGAGTACACTCCAGTGGTTTCTGCAAGGATGCAAATATTCAGAGGGAGTTGACCATCTCTCTACATTCCACATCAAAAGGTGTAGAAGAAGCTACTTCAGATTAGGACTTCAGTATCTCCTGCAAGGAAGCAAAGACTCAGAGGGATTCCACCCAACGAACAAACAAAGATAAGTATTTGAATTGTCATTTCTTAAATAATACTGTTCAATAATGTATATACTGATATTCCTAGAATTAGGTTGTGTGTTATGCATATTAGAATAATTACATTGATGAACAATATACTACTAATATGCATGGGTAAGTGGCCTATGGCACTGTAGAACATTCAATTGCTACTTATCTAGAATGAAACCTCTTTGCTGACATGTTGGGAGTTGTGCACACTCTTAACAATGTTCTGGTAGAGATTGGAAGGCATCTAGAAAGTTACGAAATATGGATAAATGTTGTATTGAAGCATTGGCTAAGATAATTGCATGACTGTATGACATATTTCTTTATGTGTAAGAATTTGTTCTGAAAACTATGAGATGTTTTCTAATCATGCAATTTAACTTGTTGTGTAGGAAAGATCATATGCCATCTCCGACAAAAGAAGAACTACAACATTTGTTCCAACAACAAAAATATCTATTGAAGATATTAAAGTTCCCAGGATCTGGGATGAATAAATGGAATTCCATGATCCGTCGATCATGAAGAATGATGTTTGGGATGTAGTCCCAAGAAGTGAAGGGAAGTTTGTTATGACTTCCAAATAGAACTATCAGATCAAGCATGTTGCAGATGGCAGCATTGAGAAATATAAAAGTGATGAAATAGAAGATGCACCAGATGGATTTCAAGATAGCATGGTGTAGTCATAAATGTGTGCAGAACTTGGTGATGATAGATTGATTGCCAACACACAGCGGAAGCTTGCTGCCGAGTTCAGGTTGAAGAACTTGGGGATGATGCACTATTTGTTTTTGGCATGGAGGTGTGGCAGAGTGCAGATGGAATCTTCCTTGGACAAGGGAAGTATGCAGTAGAGATCCTGAAGAGGTCCGGGATGATCGACTGCAAGGATATGGCCACACCTATGGCATCGAACTTGAAGCTTCTATGTGATGCTTCATCTGATCTGGTTGATGTCACGATGTATCGTCAGATGATTGGGTCCTCTATGTTCCTGACGAACACGAGACTGAATATTTGCTTTGCTGTGAACACATTGAGCCAGTTCCTGACGGATTCGAGGAGTGTTCACCTGGTTGCTGTAAAGCATGTTCTGAGGTACCTGAAGGGTACAGTGGATTTTGGGCTCAAGTATGAAGCGAATCAAAAGTTTAACCTGCAGGGTTATGTTGATTCAGATTGGGCTGGCAGTGCTGCAGATAGGAAGAGCACATATGGATGCTGCTTCAGTATGGGATCAGGTGTGATCTCTTGGTTTAGCAGGAAGCAGTCTTGCGTAGCACTGAGTACAGCTGAGGCAGAGTATGTGGCAGCCTGTTCATCTAGTTGTGAGGTAGTATGGCTACAGAAGCTACTGTCTGAGTTATTTGATCTCCCGTTGGATGCTACTGGTATCTTTTGTGATAACCAGAGTTGTGTGAAGCTGTCTCAGAACCCAGTGTTTCATGACAGGTCGAAACACATAGAGATCAAATATCACTATATCAGGGATATGGTGTAGAGAGGAGCCGTGAAGCTCCTGTATGTTGAGATGGACGAGCAGACTGCAGATGTGCTGACGAAGCCACTAGCCAGGGTGAAGTTCGAGTACTTCAGAGAGAGGCTTGGCGTTCTTCAGATCGAGGACACTTCAAGGAAGAAGTGATGGACACATTTGCTGAAGCCATTCCAAGCATGTTGTAAGGAGGATCCTTCACATGGCTGTGGATGTAAGCGCTGGATGATGAACATCAGAATGATGTTCTGGTTTCTGCTGGATATGATCAGTTGGATCATTTTTATGTATGTATGTATGCATCATGTTGGATGCTGGATATGATCAGTTGGATCATTTATATGTATATACGCATCATGTTGGATGTTGGATATGATTAGTTGGATCATTTATATGTATGTACGCATCATGTTGGATGCTGGATATGATCAGTTGGATCATGTGTATGTATTTTGTATATGCATCATGTTGGATGCTTAAACCATGTATCTGTATATGTATCAGGTGGATACATTGTATGATCAGGTAGATCATGTATATTGATATGTATCAGGTATGATCAGATAGATCATCTATGTTGATGGATACATTGTGTGGATCATGTATCTATGTATTAGGTGGATACACTATGTATGATGATATGTATCAGGTAGATACGTGGTGTGCATCAGATGGATGCATTGTATGATCAGGATGATCATGGATGACGAGCTTCTCCAGATGACATGCAGTAGGATGTTGCAGTGATGATGATCAGGGCGATCATGTGTACATCAGGATGATGTATGATGAGTATAAGATGATACTTTGTGGTCGTGGATCAGGTTGTGCATGTAAGCATGTAATTTGTGCCTTGGGAGATTTGCAGATGGTCTTTTGAGGTTTTTCCTATGGCATGTAATTTGGTGCCCTGGGACATCTGGAAAATGCTCTTTAGAGGTTTTGCTTGGGAGGACATATAATTTGTGCCCTGGGAGATCTGCAAATAGTCTTTCGAGGTTTTGCCTATGGCATGTAATTCGTTGCCCTGGAATATCTGGCAGATGCTCTTTCGAGGTTTTGTCCTATGGCATGTAATTTGCTCCTGGGAGATCTGGACAGGATGAAAAAGGCCTCAGATGCTTCAGCCAGGTTTTGCCATGACCACATGTAATTTGCTCCTGGGAGATCTGGACAGGATGAAAAAGGCCTCAGATGCTTCAGCCAGGTTTTGTGGTGGACCACATGTAATGTGCTCTTGGGAGATCCGATAGGTAGAGATGTGTGCTCATAACAGCCTGGGATGCTTCAGCCAGGTTTTGTGGTGGACCACATGTAATGTGCTCCTGGGAGATCCAATAGGTAGAGATGTGTGCTCGTAATAGCCTGGGATGCTTCAGCTAGGTTTTATGGTGAGATCACATGTAATGTGCTCCTAGGAGATCTGACAGGTAGAGCCATGTACTCGTAACAGCCTGGGATGCTTCAGCCAGGTTTTGTGATGGGTCACATGTAATGTGCTCCTGGGAGATCCTACAGGTAGAGCTATGTGCTCGTAATAGCCTGGGATGCTGCAGCCAGGTTTTGTGACGCACGTAATAAGTCCTAAGGATTCCACAGTATGGCTAGTGATGATGAAGACCTGCAGGTGGTGGGCCAACATCCAATATGAAAAAGGACTGGCTCTATAGAACTTCCTATGACGAGTAGATTCAGAGATTGATTGAGATAGCAGCAGCAGTGACGATGATCCAGAGAAGATGACTTGTGCTAGAAGACCTGTGCTGAGAAATACCTTCCTAGTTAAGAGGGACTGTTGATGTATATGTAACTTCGGAATGTATTTCATATATGTATGTTGTATGTACTCCTATAGAGATGGTATTATTCCTCTATACGGAAGTGTCATCATTTATATTGTAAATGTCGTAACTTATACTTGATGGGTTATTAGACCACCTTGTTCGGGTCGGCCCTATATAAGTCATGTGGGTCAAAGGGTTATTAGACCACCCTATTGGGGGTTGGCCATGTGGGTCAAAGGGTTATTAGACCACCCTATTGGGGGTCGGCCCAGTCAGCATTATCTTATGTGGTTAAGTTCGAGCCTACATGATTTATGTAAAGGCAAGTCAAGTCAAGTATAAATAGAGTGCGGGAGGCACTATATTTGTTCACTCACTTCTCACTCATGCACTCAAGGAGGAGTGGTGCACTTATGGAGGAGGAGGATCTGCTACTAGGATATGTCTATCTCTTATGGTTGGGTTGTATCATTGCTCTATCTATATCTGAGGAAGTTATTGGAGTTTTTCACCTTTATGGTTTTCCCCAAATAAATCTTTGTGACTCTTGTGTGCTTGCATTATTGTCTCCATGATTGATATGCTATAGATATGCTGTACATGTTGTTCTCTCAGTTAAGATCCTAGATCAGATTGAAGTAAATTCTGAAAATTTAACACTATATCACTTGGAAAATAAAATCATTGGCTATAATTTCCAAAGTTGTAGTATAATTTCATATGGAATAGTATTTTTGGTTACAAACACATTACCATACCATAGGATCAATCAAGATCAACCAGAGTTGCGCCATTTTGTATACTTATTTTACCTTGACATCTTGATTTGTGATAAGAACCCATCCATGCCCATCTGTCTTTACATATTCACATCGCTAAACTGCTGTATAAAAAGGACATTCATAATTGGAAATATTAGGATAAGATAAGATATCAATCATAATCAACTACACAAGAAAAGTCAAACCGATTCCTCGGATTCATCACCAAACTCAGTGACTTTATTGCACAGGCCAAAGCATAGAATGAGTAGCACAACAAAAGAGTCCAAAGAGTGTCTTCCTACTTCCTAATAGCTAGAATGTTTTAAGTTTTAAGACATCATACCCTCAGAATTTTTTTATTTAAATACTGATTCTAATAGGAAAAAATTACATGCCTTTGGATAACTGAAATTTGACAACAAGCAGCCAATATCTATGATGCCTACCAAAACCTTCCATAATTGGTTGCACTAGAGTAAGCATCCACTTATGATGCAATAAAGTTTTAAATTTATAAAATGAAGTGATGAAATAGCATCCAGGTTGCTCGTTGTGAGGAGCATTTTTTGTTGTACCAACAAGAAATATTGCCAACCACATAATCTACTTATTAAAATATATTATGACTGCCCTGGTTTTTGCAGCAATCTCTGCAAGGGAAATACTCATGAGTGCACTCCGTACTTGTCAATAAATTTAGGAACCTTTCCCCAAACAGACTCTCTCGGTCATTAGGTACATAGTTTCATACACATAATAATGTCTTCCTCTTTCTGCTTCTTGTGCCTACATTCAAACTTCAACCAAATCAATAAAAAATGGAATTTGAGAAACCATTTTATACACTTACAGCAAGTATCATCCCTGCGAGTATTTTATAATGTGTTCCAACAAAAACAAATCCCATTAATCTTTGATCATAATTCATAGTAGAAAACAAGGGTTTGTTTTATTTTGAAAAGTTGCAAAATGTGAAAAGGGACCTTCCATGAAAGCTATAATTTTATGCCATCACATCCATATGCCATACAAACCATTTAACTCGGGGAACGATTCAAAAAATGGAAAAAATTAAGAAAACATTGTACACAAGCTTGATTTTCCCACAATCCATATTATCCTTTTAAAAATAAACCAGTAAGGGAGAGAGTGTTAGATTTCAATGTTCAATAGTGATCAATATTAACAAATTATAATGAGTTACACTGACAAGAAAACTAAAACGATAGACTAATATTCAATAACATGTAATAAAACAAACATATAGATCATATAAAAAAAAGAGAGATATAGTTGAAGATACCAACCTGGGTGTGAAACCCTTCTTGTAAAAATACTTAGAAGTGTTACTTTCAGAAAAGACTGATTGTGCCTCGGAGAGGCCAGTATACTCTAGGAACCAGCTAACCCTACAAGAGGGTGTGTACAAACTAGAGAGAGAGAAGTGACTGGAGTTGATTAGGTCAATGACATTCAAGCACAGTACATAACTCGACATAAATAAATTAGTCACAAAAATTATAAACTTCAACCAAGTCTCAGCACAAGAGAAGTGATTATCATCACACCACATCTGATCACCGGTGATCAAAGTCAAGTACTCTATAAGACCAAAAATTCAACAAGGTGGTATAAAAAAAAATGAAGGAGGGTAAATGACCTCATTAACCACAATTCAAAGACAAGGTACCACAAGTCTAATAAAAACTCAATCAAGGTGGGGAATGTACAACAAGTATTTAATAACTCAACCAGTAGCAGGTAATAAAATAAACATATTGATCATATAACAATAAGAGAGGTATAGTTGAAGATCTCCACATCAACATTAAACCAAAAATCAGATCTGAAGTGTGGGTACACATATAAACAATGGTCATAACATAGGTGTGGGTAGTACAAGACCCATGACCCTTAGAACCAAGGGTATGCTCCAAATGTGGCCAAACAACCATAGTACTCAATAAGACCAAAACTTCAACAAGGTGGTTTAAAAAAAAATACTCAATGAGTGTAAATGACCCCATTAAACACAAGTGAAAGATAAGGTACCACAATACCAATCATAACTCAATCAAGGTGGGGAAGGTACAACCAGTCATATCTCTCTCAAATGTACAGACGCCATATAACCTGAAAGTTCATCATCACAGTATAAGGAAGGGTGGTGGAGTGCCAAATAAAAATATCCCTCATTTCTCTCTATGCAATCCTGATAGCATCACATAACAAATAAGTACCTTGTACTATAGAAAATAAAATCCACCTGTGTTACCTTTCAATTTAGGAATATGGTCTACAAAAGCAAAATTTCCTCACAATTACTATCCAAATTTCTGACTAGTGCTAAAGCAACAATAAATGATTTTATAACATAAATTTGATCTCTATCAACTTCAGCACTCCTCTATGGTCCCTGTGTTGAAGTTGGTCCTTGAGATGTAATGGGCAGTAATCAAATTATAAAGAGTGATGATGATCGAAGTCATGATGAACATATCTAATATATCTAATATAAAGAGAATCAATGTTTTAGACTAATATATCTACATGCAACACATATAGGAGTGATGATGTGTGAGAAAACACAAAATTTGAATATTAAAATACAAAATAATTATAAACAAGCATGCAATGACTTGTGATGACATTTAAATTTAAAATTCAAATTCTAAGAAAATAAAAGATATAAATGGGAAAATTCCTAAGAGCATCACATAAAAGATAAGTACCTCGTAACTATACCAAATAAAAGTTATCTATGTTACCTTTGATATAAATGGGAAAAATGATTATATTTTAAGAACTCAATTATGTTACTAATAGCTAGTATTAAGATAATCCATGTTTCATACTAACAACATCGATATACATCAAAATACAAGTCATGAATTTATGTTGCATCTACTTTTTCGTTGATTTCTATTTTTTTGCATTGTAAAAACTTGTGAGTAGGGTATCACAATCATAAATTGGCGCAGTATTTACTGCGATATCTCCTATTATTGTTTGTGTTTCCATGCCCTCATGTATGCCACTTCTTGTACGTCGCTGAGCAGGGCGTTGAGGCAGTTCTGAAGGGGTGTGAACTGCAACAACGGAAATGAGCATATATATATATATATGTTGAAATATTATTGAAATAAATATTTCATTATTTTGATTAAAATTACAATATTTCTCTTTACCTGTCTGTGTAGTTGTGATAGGAGGGGTGTTAATTGGAGGTCTAGTTGATTCCTCTTGTAGTTCAGGCTCCTAAGATGCATGGTATTCCATTGAAAGAAGAAAATTTATAAGTATACGTCAGGAAATATATATATCTAATCACAGTAGATATTGCTATTTCCAAAGCATACATACCAGAATGGACACTATGCTCCACATTATCATGGGACATGTGCACCCCAACATCAACTAGTACTTGCTGAGTACCGCTAGATTCACTGCTGCGGTTGCATTGTTGCTTAAAAACAAACATAAATTTTTAATTATGGGTGATATAATCATAACTAAATATACTTTAATAGTATACTACAGTTGGTGATATACCTGCATTTGCGTCATTGGGGAGATTGGAGTCTGCCCCAAGCTTTTCTGATATTCAACCACACTTTTAAAACTAAACTTGAAACCAAGCTTTAGGTCTTCCTCGGTGGCAACCGCTTGGAATGTATTTCCCTGCAATGCACGATAACACATTTTAAAATTTCTAGTATCAAAATCAGATATTTGTTCGGTACTGTTAAATAAATATTCCCAACAATTAATCATTTAATACTTATGATTCTTGCTCTTAGTTTTCTATAGGCACCCTGGCCCAATCTATGTTTCTCGGGCTTTTCCATTCTAGCCTTGGCTTCTTTGGAGGTGTCAGGTAGCCTATATAAGAAAATTTTGAAAAACCTTAGATATAAAAAATCTTACTTAAAACAAAAAAGAAAAAAATAATTGAGCTTATTTCAGTAAAAAGATTATATATGTTGTACCTTGCTTTACCAGGACGTGGTTGTTTTCCTTGTCTTTTTAGCAAGTTCTCCTTTGCATCCTCTATGAGTGCCTTCCACTCTTTCTCTGGAACCATGGGAGGGCGCTCATGCTTGAGTTCAGCTTGCAATCTTTCCCTATATTGGGGCCATGGTATATTTCAAATTCTCACCGGCTAAGTTTGCAACCACTTTCCTATTGAAAGTATTGCTAAACAAGTTGACCATGTGGTCTATCAATTCATCTCTCTTATTGCTATATTGTCTATTCCACCATGTGCAAATGGTGGGGCCAAGCATCTCCAAGGCTTTGTCATTCAAATGCCTATAGAAAACATTGTTTCCTGCAAAAACATGTAATCCATTAATTTATAATAATTTCAACGTATGTCTATTTCAATTTCATGATTAAAATAAATAAATTAATTAATAAATACCTACAATCTTCTTAATCTTGATAGGAACACAAGTGTCATCCACCAGAAAGGTGAGATCTAATGATTCAGTGCTTTTAACTCGTGCTGCTCCAGGAAAAGTTTCCTAGTTGTTTACAATATGTTCATCTCCAGAGTCATGTGGAGTCCTAGGCTCCGTCTCATCATGCTCCGTCTCATCAATGGATTCGAGGCCAACTGCAGGAGTGCCAAAAAGGCTCATTGGTACATTGCTTCTGTTTTGCTGCATTGGACCATCACTGTTACCTATACCTGTCTCGGCAGGTTCTCTAGTCACGGGTTTTAATAACTCCTACAAACAATAAACTTTACTTTGTCAGATCACTTGGAAAAATAAAAAAAATAATATCAGATATGAAATCATGTCATAGCTTAAAAAAATTTGTGAAGATGCCACTTACCCCATAAGATTGTATTTGATCTTGCAGCTCTTGAATCCTTACCTTGTTCTCCTGTGTCAAGGGCCTTTTGTGAGCCAAGGAAAGCATTTCTATGTTTTTTATTGTAGTCATATTTATTTACTATATTTAACATTTACCTAACGAGGTGTAACACCCCAAAAATTCACAAAATTTAAAAATTTTCAATATAACATTTAATGCATGTACTAGCTGTGTGGAATTATAATTAATGCTTCTATGTTGTCATGCTAGAATAAATGTTTGTAACTATCATACAATGTATTGTTTGTCATCTTGTTTTGAAATGAAATTAAAATCTACATTAAGATGTCATTGAAGGTTTCCATGTCTCAGTTGTATTCTTAGATTACTTATATCGATGCTCAAACAATATTTAAAGTTTATAAGTGCTAACTATTGTTCTTCTTTTGATGATGAAGGGGTCCTAAGGGTACCCTGAGGCTTACTTATCATTTATGCTAAAGCATTTGAACCTTCTTTTCTGCAGATTATAGGAAAGAGCTCTAATGTTTATGAAGTGTGACAAAAGAGTTCTTAACTAGTTTCAGTAGTCTCCAATTGTCTTAATGGATTTAGAGAAATAATATTGAAATGTATCCGAGTGAGATCTCTTCAGTTATAATCTAGTTTTTATATTAAACTGCATGTCTGCTATACTTATTCTCATTTTCCATACTATTTATTTCATACTTTGTACATTATAAATATAGGTTTTGACCTACTGAAATGATTGTCAAGGTAAATGGATTTTCTTCTTCTAGGAACACGATAAGTAGATTAGGATCTAACATAGTGGGATTGTATTATAATCCCATAAGACTTTATCGTAATTCTTACGACTGTCTTATGGTCCTACTCATACATAATATATATGTTAATATTATTATGATGACTTGACTAAGTCTAAAAGTTGTGAGCTAAGTACTTCATGCTCTTTCCTATGGTTAGCAAACTTTATGTAATTACCATGCTTTTTCTAAGATATGCAAAATATCATACAAATCCTTTAATGTATCGACTATATGAAACTATTGTGCATTTTCTATTGTGCAAGAACTATATGCAAGGTATAGATATGAGACCCTATGCAATTTGAGTATAATTGAGCTTTAAACATAAGCTCGATGCTTACAAAGCTACAACACCAAGGTTGTGAACTATATGCAAGGTCCTATGCATATCCTATATGCAAAAGCTTATGCATTGTTCCTATATACAAATTACTATGAAATTATAATCATCATCGTGGACCCTTTTAAACGTATGAATGATGTATAGTTGATTTGATATCATAATGTAACTATGACTTACATTATTGTATATATATATATTGACAGGCTTGCAACATAACTATTGAACCAACGCATGATATGGACAGGGTAATAATGATAAAGTGGATACATGCTGGCAGGCATTCGTAATCCAACCTTGGCATTAACACTCCTATATACCACATTCGTGGGATATCTTGGTGGCATATTACATGTCGATCGTCATGTGCAAGGTAGTAAGGTCAATACTGATTTTGTCGAGCTGTACCAATCCTCGCCCTGGTGTCTTTCTGAGCTGGAATGTGTGATGGAAAGTGTATTAAAGTGTTTTTAATGCAATAGTTGATTGGGTTTTCGATGTAGGATCTCCACCGTTGATCTTGAGATGCTCTCGATCTTTGGGAAATAACCCTAATCTCCACTAAGTTTTTGTCATTGTTGTTTCCTTTGGAAGTCAATGTGTTAGAGAGTGGTTCTGGGGAGAGGCCAACCGGCCTGCGAAAGCTTAGGTTTGTTAGCAGGTTTTGAGGGCTCCTCCCATGTTCATTTGGTCAGGAATAATATAATATGATCACAACATCCAATAATTCTTCTTAGTATAGTGTAATGTGATGGATAATTAAAGTTAGCACATATTGACCATACAGTAAGAGATAAATGAATAAAAGATAAAGCATAGAGATCAAGAGAATTCGAAATTTCCCATGCAGACACTTCAACTAATTAAAGAGAACTCAAATTATTAAAGCTTTAGTTATAAAGCTTCAATTATGTATCAATGCTTCAGTTAAAGCATCAGTTAAATATATGTCTCAGTTAACTAAAGAACTCACAGTGGTCACTTCAAGTAAATAAATCAACATGATTTCAGTTAACTAAGTGTTAAATAAAAGGGACTAGTTAACTAAAGTATTTTCACTTTAGTTAAACTAATTTTAGACGACACTTCAGTTAAAGAGAGTTAACTAAGTGACAACAAAGACGATCTAGTTAACTAAGTATTATTGCATGATGACACTTATGCTAAAATAAAAGATGACACGTGAGTTGTGACACTTGCATGTCAACACTTAAGTTAGCCACCTAACTAAGCGGGCAAGCTTTTAGTTAAGAGGAAAGTTCATCCTAAGTGACAGCTCAGTGAGATGAAGCACTGCATGAGAAGTGGGGCACACCACTCCATGCAAGATTAATAAATCCAGTTTGAGGGTGATTTTATCCTGAATTTAGAAGTTAAAAATAGAAGAGAAGAATGTATAAATATGATATACATGATTGTTGAATCTAGTGTGAAGCGAATTCTCTTCTCCATTGAAGGCAAGGTGCTTCTCTTTGTGCAGGGTATTGTTTGTGCTTGTTATTGTTGTGCTGGGCACACATCTAATTGATCTCTCTTCTCTATTGCTTTTGTATCTTCATCAAGAGTGTTTGGTAATCTCTTATATTTCGAAAGAAATATGCTATGTTGTAAAATAAATCATTCTCTGCTATCGATTATATTATACTAAGAAGAATTGATGGGGTTTTTGTTCTCATAATTTTGAGGATTTTCCCCATGGATTTTCATGCCAGCTAGAGCCTCCGTAGATCCTGAGAAGTTGAGCATAATATTTGAAGACTATGGCATCGGTATCTATATGATTTGAATATCGTCTTGAGGGCACCTCAAACTTCAACACTTGGAAGGATAGGGTTCTCGACATCCTAGAGTAACATGACTTGGATGGCTATGTATCTAGTGTGGTGGAGGAGCCTACATCTAAATTTCTAATGCAGGGCATATCAAATTCTAGAAGAATAAATATAAGGCTAAACAAATCATATATGATTCAGTAAAAGATAACTTGATGCATGTGATCACACCATTAAAGACTGCGAAAGAATGTTATGATACATTGACTGATCTATATGAGAAGAATGCCCTGAGTCAAATGAGGGAATTGAAGAATAAGCTTTGAAACTTAAATATGGATTTGGATGAGACAGTGGCCTCCATATTCTCCAATATCTCTCAGGTAGGAGATCAACTTGCTAGTATTGGAGTAGTGGTGGATGAAGATGATATTATCCAAACCAATAAATTGATGGTCTCCCATCCTCATGGGAGACATTCTTGGATGTGCTAAATGGCTGAGAGGTACAACCTAACTTTGAAAAGTTGTGGCATGACTGCCTACAAGAGGAGGGGAAAATCCATAGCAAGTTAGTGTGCATCAAAGAATAAAATCTTGCCCTTACGACAAGAATGAAGAAAGGAAAGAAACCCTTCTTCCAAAAGAAGTTCTCTCATTCAAAGAAGGATTTCAACAAAGGCTTTGACAAGTCAAAAGTTAGATGCTTCAATTGCAACAAGAAAGAACATTTCTCAAGAGAATGTAGAGAAAAGTGGAAAGGAAATTTCATGCTTCTACTGCCATAGAAGATGAAATCACTCAAAAGAATGCATTCAAAGAAAATGAGACAAGAAGGGAGTATTATCTTGTCTCATCCCTTTCAAGATTTGTCATCACAAATGCAGACACATGGTTGATTGACAGTGGTGCATCCAAACATATGACTGGTTACAAGAGTACCATCACCGATCTAAAAGAGAAAGAATTCACATGCATGGTAGAGTTGGGGGACAACTCAACTTATTCGATCCAAGGAGATGGATCCACCTCATTCCAACTAAGAACCAGTGATATTCTACATGTGGAGGAAATTCTATATGTTCCAGGATTGAAGAAGAACCTCCTCTCAGTTTTGTTTCTTGAAGACAAATGCTTCCGAGTTATCTTCATGGATAACAAAGCACTTTTATGGACGAAGAACAAAAGCCTATAATCTGTTGCTGTGATTGGAGTTCGAGAGGGAGGACTCTACAAGGTACCCAGGAAGTACATTCAAGCTATGATTCACCACGCTATCATTCCATGCGAGCTATGGCACCGAAGGATTGGATACCTACACTACAAAGTGCTACTAGGACTTCAAAAGATGGTAAAATGTATTCCCATATTTGATTTTGAGTATGATAGTGTATGTCGGGGTTGTGCACTTGGGAAGAATGTTAAGAAAATATTTTCTAGCAGTTCTACTAGATCTAAAGGGATATTAGACATTTCGATGTATGTGTTCCCATGTCACCCCCCTCCCTGAGTGGCTTCTTATAGTATGTACTATTCATAGATGATTTTTCTAGGAAGTCATGGATTTATTTCATGAAGGCTAAAAGTGAAACTCTTAGCAAATTTAAAGAGTTTAAATCCCTAGTTTAAAATCAGAAATAAAAGCACATTCATGCATTAAGGTCTGATAATGGAGGAGAATTTGATTCACATGCATTAATGAGCTATGTAGTGATGCAGGAATATGTAGATAGTTAATAGTACCATACAACCCTCTGCAAAATGGGGTTGCTGAAAGAAAGTATAGAACCATATGTGAGGCTGCAAAAGACATGATGCATGGTCAAGATATTTCTACCCCATTATGGGCAGAAGCCACTCGTACAGTTGCGCACATACAGAATAGAATCCCGCATACCATTCTAGATGAGAAAACACCAGAAGAAGTGTTTACTGGTGAGAAGTTGGGCATCTCACACTTGAGGATCTTCGGGATCCCAGTATACATTCATGTACCGAAAGAAAAGAGAACAAATATGGATCCTTCTAGAAAGAAAGGAACCTTTGTGGGTTATAGCGAGACATCCAAAGCATACAGAGTATATGTATCTGGTGAGAGACACATTAAAGTCATATGAGATGTTACCTTCCATGAGGAAGCTGATTTCAAAATATTGAAAGAGATTCAATGTGATTCAAAGATGGATGATACCGAGTTTGATTCTCCCCCTTTAGAGTTAGAGAGGGAAAAACCAGAAGACGCCTCATATTCATTAGTTCCTGAAGAACCAGTAGACCTAGTTGAGAGGTCACTTGATGAACCTCCCGCTAAAATAATATCTTCTTGGTGCCGAGACATCTTACAAAATGCATAGAAAGATGGAGCACCAACAGGCTTATCCAGAGAGCGCAAGAAACCTGACAAATATTCAGGGTATGTTGCACTGATGAGTCACATCAGTGATTCAGAACCATCCTCATATGAAGAAGCTCCAAAGAACCAAGTTTGGAAAGATGCAATGACAGAAGAGTACAACTCTATAATGAAGAATGATGTTTGGGAGGTTGTTCCGAAACGTGATGGGAAGTCCATTGTGACTTCCAAATGGCTTTAAAAGATAAAGCATGTTGTGGATGGTAGCATTGAGAAGTATAAACCCAGATTCTTTGCCAGAGGTTTCTATCAGAAAGAAGGAATCGATTATGATGAGAATTTTTCCCCTTTGGCAAGGTACACCACAATCCAAGAAATGATTCCACTTGCATCTGTTCTAAGATGGAAACTTCACCAGATGGATGTGAAGACAGCCTTTCTCAATGGTGAGATTGAGGAAGAGATTTATATTCAATAACTTGAAGGATTTTTGGTGCTCGGGAAGGAGTCCCATGTTTGCAAGCTTATGGAATATTTATATGGGATTAAGCAAGGCCCTAGGGCTTGGTACTCCATAATTGATAGCTACCTTCAGAAACTAGGTTTCTGTAAGAGTGAAGCTGATCCAAATTTGTACTTCAAAGTAGTGAAGAACCAATCATTGGTATTGGTTTTGTATGTTGATGATTTGTTTCTCACTAGAGAGAAATGTTAGGATATTTCAATACTCCATCCTTGTCCTACCTATCATTATTTATTTTTCCTAGTTGTTGATGATGTAGTTTTCCCCCTAGTGGTGTGAAGATGTCATACAGAATCCATATACCACCTTTTGAGCCTTGCATGCATCATTTTAGGACCACTTCAGTTAGTTCCCTATTTTATAGTAACCTACCGTGTTCCATTTTAGTCCACTTAAGTTATCTGACTCTTGTGGTGGGTTAGAGCTTTGGATGCCACTGATTGTGGCCTCATGCGCCCTTTTCTGACTGGAATGCATGACAAAATCACTATTACGCCCTCCTTAGTCAGCTAATTGATTGTGACTTCAGTTAGCTGAGTTTAGGTTCAGTTTTGTTGAATTTGATTCTTCCAGAGCACTCCAGTGGTGATAATTCCTATGCTAGACCAACTGAGGCTCACATTCTCCTGCATGATTTGAATTCTCTCCATTTTATTATAATTTTTCATTACACTGATAATTGAGTAGTGTGACATTATTCTGCTCCTATCTGAGTTTTACTGCATTATTATTCTTCTGGTCTTTTTTACTGCAGTTTTCACTCTTCTTCAAATTTTCTGCTCATTCTTTCTTTGTAAGGTATCCTTAGCTCTGTAGATATATTTTGAAATAGAATTTAACATGGTATCAGATCCATTAGAGCGAATAGGTTGAGCAGTTGCTTTCAGTAGTGCACTAGAAGCCTCTGTATTTCCACATCAAATCCTGGTGCTATTGCATTGAATTCATTGGAGAAATCCAATGAGGTCTAGCCAGGTGTTAAGGATCCGGATAAAATTTCCTACTGTCCTAAAGAAATTCTCAGTATTATTCTACCTCCATTATTGATATTTTTTTGTAGGTTATTCGAATTTTTTGAGTGCAGCAATAGTTGCAGTAGTTTTCTGCAGTTGCAGTAGTTTCTGCAGTTGCAGCAGTTTCTACAGTTGCATTATTTTTACAGCAGTAGCAATAGCATATATTTTCCATTTTTTTGCAAGTATTCTACAACAGCTTCCATGTATCTGAAAGGAATTCCTCTTCTCTCTCTCCATTCAACTATGATGAGTGGAAACCAAACATGATAGCATATCTGAAGAGACAAGGTATTTTTGATATGTGTATTGATGATATGAGAGATTTTTCTTCCTATGATGAAGAGAATGATTGGCTAAATGAATGTGACAGAGAATTTGGAGAAATGTGTATTGCTATGTCTCCTAGTATGTGCTACCTCCTTGAAACTACTAAATATCCAAGTGATATATGGGCCCAACTGGACAAAGAATTTGGCAAGTAGAATGAAGAGATTGGTGCAAATTATTTGGAGAACAAGCCCAGTCATACCTCCTTAAGTGTTCTCTCTAATTATGTCTCGGCCTCAATCATATTTCATGATGAAGTTGTTCAAGATGAAAAAAAAGCTGCAGATTCAACACTCATGTTCTCAATGTCTTCTATTTCAAATAATGAGCAAGATAAGCCAATTCATACTCTAGAATATGAAGAGGTTCTTAAATCCTCTCTTTCACATGAGTCTGTTGGTGTGCATAATGATGATCTATTGAATGTTTTGGATTTTAAATCAGAGTTTGGAGGTGATGCATTCGCCCTCCTTGATCACATGCTTCCTATGTACTTATATTCAATCATTGGAACATGTTCTCAGAGTTTCATTAAAGATGGAGGACATTACCATTCGCTTGGGTTCAAGTCTCAGGCATATTTTGGTTTTGATGTCACCCCTGTTAGTTCAAAGGAGATCAAAAGAAACCATCTATCAATTCTTGGAGCTGATTTGAAGTCCAAGCCACCACCGTCATGTCATAATTCATTTGGCTATGATCTCACCTATGTTGGTTCAAAGGAGATATCAAAGAACTATCTAAACATTCATGGAGTTGATCCTACCTCGGCTAGTTTGAATCACAGGTTCCAGGATGATCTTCATATCTCTGGATTTGTTCTCACCATGTTCGGTCTGAAGAGAAAGTTCAGAAAGCCTCCATATTCGCTTGCATCCACTGAAGGAGAATACAAGAACATTTTTTTGGAGCATGATCCAATTCTTCCCAAGAGGAAGATACCTCCAGACATATTATCAAGCATAAAACCTACTTGATTTTGGAGCAATTAATATTTTGGTGTGTTTCAGTCCAATTTGAGGGGGGGGTTTCCCATGAGGTTTTTCCCATTTCCTTAGTTCATGGACTGTTCTTTATTTTTTATGATTTATTTGATTGTATGGGTGACCTTTACTCTTATTAACTAGGGCCTACGATGCAAAAGTATGGATTAAGGGGGGGTGTTAGGATATTTCAATACTCCATCCTTGTCCTACCTAGCATTATTTATTTTTCCTAGTTGTTGATTATGTAATTCCACCCCTAATGGTGTGCAAGTGTCATCCAGGATCCATATACCACCTTTTGAGCCCTGCATGCATCATTTTAGTACCACTTTAGTCAGTTCCCTATTTTATAGGAACCAACTGGGTGTTCCGGTGTAGTACACTTGAGTTATCTGACTCTTGTGGGGAGGTAGAGCTCCAGATGCCACTGATTGTGGCCTCATGTGCCATTTTCTGACTGGAATGCATGACAGACTCACTATTGCACCTTCCTTAGTCAGTTAACTATTTGTGACTTCAGTTAGATGAGTTTAGGTTCAGTTCAGTTGACTTTGAGTCTTCTGGAGCACTCTAGTGGTGATAATCCCTATGCTATACCAACTGAGGTTCAAATTCTCTTGCATGATTCGAATTCTCTCCATTGTATTATCATTGTTCATTATACTGATAATTGATTAGTGTGACATTATTATGCTCCTACCTTAGTTTTACTGCATTATTATTCTTCTGCTCTTTTTTACTACAGTTTTCACTCTTCTTCAAATTTTATGCTCATTCTTTCTTTGTGAGGTATCCTCAGCTCTTTAGATTTGTTGTGACATAGAATTTCACAAGGAACATCTGATTGCTTGGTGCAATAGGGAGCTCACCTCAGAGTTTGAGATGAAAGAATTAGGTCTAATGCACTACTTTCTTGGGCTTGATATATGGCAAAGAAAAGATGAAATTTTTCTATCTCAAGGGAAGTACAGTGTGGATATAATGCATAGGTTTGGCATTATAGATTACAAATCTATGACTACAGCAATGGTTTCCAATTTGAGGAAAATTCATGATTCAGGATCTGGATTAGATCCAGTAGATCCCACTTTGTATAGACAAATTATAGGATTGATAATGTACTTGATACATTTGAGGCCTGATATATGTTATGATGTGAGCAGTCCGAGTCAATTTATGTCTGATCTGAGACACAGACACTAGACATATTCTAAGCATGTGCTTAGGTACCGTCGAGGTACAATTTCATATGGACTCAGATATACCTCTAGTGGAGGAGTCATGTTACTTGGTTATATAGACTTGGATTGGGGAGGAATCACTGTGGACCATAAGAGTGCATCTGGCTACTGTTATAGTCTAGGATTAGCTATGAGATATTGGTCCAGTAGGAAGCAGGGCTCTATAGCCCAGAGTACTACTGAAGTAGAATACATAGGTTCTAGTGTTTCCTACCGAGAAGCAGTGTGTCTCAGAAATCTACTTGCAAGGTTGTTCGGTGAAAAGGTTGAGCCTACAGTTATTAGGTGTGACAATCAGAGTTGCATCAAGATTTTCGAAAACCCATTGTTTCATGACAAGTTGAAGCACATTGACATGAAGTATCACTTCATTTGAGACATGGTCCATAAAGGTATAGTGAAACATCAGTACATTGGTACTGATGAGTAGATTACAGATGTGTTAACAAAGCCTCTATCAGTGACGAAGTTCAAGTACTTTCGAGACAAGCTTGGTATGGTAGAGAATGCCTCCCTCGCTAAGAGGGAGTGTTAAATATACAACACCAGGAGAAATTCTCCAAACCAATCTTGTGTAGTCAAGATTGATCCTCCCATATAGAGGTGAGAATTTTGATTTCCTTCCGTGTAAAGGTTATTCCTCCCGTATAGAGGTAATTGATCAAGTTAATTATTTTGTAAAGTATTGTTGGACAACGCTCCGAACTTGTGTGTATCAAGTCATGATTATCATGTGAACCTTTCACATAAAGGTATCCATGAGATGGACCTCCCATATAGAGGTGTACCTTCTGTATAAAGGTCATGCTTTACTTGTTAAAATAATTTAATGTTGTGTGATATATTATTAACCATGATCACCAAATTACTATTAAGTCTCCTTTAGATATTGATCACCTATAAAGTGAATTACTTAAGCATATGATCATTTGGTCCAGAATAATATAATATGATCACAAAATCCGATAATTCTTCTTAGTATAATGTAATGTGATGGATAATTAAAGTTATCACATATTGACCATGCAGTAAAATGATAAATAAATAAAAGATAAAGCATAGAGATCAAGATAATTCGAAATTTCCCATGCATACACTTCAACTAATTAAAGAGAAATCGAAGCTTCAGTTATAAATATTTAGTTAAGTATCAATGCTTCAATTAAAGCATCAGGTAAAGATATGCCTCAGTTAACTAAAGAACTCAGTGTTCACTTCAAGTAAATAAATTAGCATGATTTCAGCTAACTAAGTGTTAAATAAGAAGGACTAGTTAACTAAAGTGCTTTTACTTTAGTTAAACTAAAAGACAACACTTCAGTTCAAGAGAGATAACTAAGTGGCAATAAAGAAGAATTAGTTAACTAAGTGTTATTGCATGACAACACATATGTTAAACTATAAGATGACACATGATTTGTGACACTTGCATGTCGACACTTAAGTTAGCCACCTAACTAAGTGGGAAAGCTTTCAATTAAGAGGTGAGTTCATTGTAAGTGACAACTCAGTGCGATAAAGCACTATATGAGAAGTGGGGCGCACCTTTGCATGCAAGACTAATACATCCAGTTTGAGCGTGAGTTCATCTTGAAGTTAGAATTCAAAAATAGAAGAGAAGAATGTATAAATATGTTATACGGGATTGATGAATCTAATGTGATACAAATTCTCTTCTCCATTTAAGGAAATGCGATTCTCTTTATGCAGGGTATTGTTCGTGCTTGTTATTGTTGTGTTGGGCACACATCCGATTGATCTCTCTTATCCATTGCTTCCACATCTTCATCAAGAGTGTTTGGTGATCTATTATCTTTTGAAAGCAATATGCTATGTTGTGAAATAAAGCATTCTCTTCTATCCATTATATTATACTGAGAAGAATGTTTTGGGTTTTTGTTCTCATAATTTTGAGGATTTTCCCCAGGGTGTATCCTGTGTTATGATTGATTTCATGGATTAAATTGTCTCATTGATTCAAGTCTCTGCATCTAAAAGACTTAAAGATCAAAGATCAACCAAATTTCAACACTACTAAGACGACATAGAAATCAATATTATGTTTTAATTTATCGATATTCTTCAGTAAATCCATTAACGAAGAACATGTGTTGGGATTATATTACATGTAACATTTAAATCATATTTTTTTGGGGTAAAATTTACAAGTACAATTATGAATGCTTGATATTGTCCACACATCTTTCTAATGATGGGTATTAAAATATTGTCCACACATCTTTCTTTGTGCTTAGTTCACCCTTCAATTCAGACAAGCGCTGCTCTTTGCTCTGAAAGTCTTCAAGAGTCTGGGGTATCGCCATTTTGCACCTTCCATGAATTTCTTGGATCCTCTGATAAATACCGCTGCATCTTTCAATAGTTGCTTGGATTACAGAGCTTAATTTCACCCCGCAGTTCTTGCAGAACTCCATGAAGCCTGCAGCTTCATTAAACTCGGCTTCAGATTTGAGAGGGAGGTGTTTGGGGAACTTTGACTTCGCCACTCTCCATTCAATATGATTTCTGATATCTTCTTTTACCCATGCAGATTTCTTTTTGAGCTTGATGGCTTCGGAGTTAATTTCCTTCATCCTTTCCACCATATCCTTCAACTTGCAAATTTATTCAGTAAGAAGTTCCTGTCACTCGTGCATTTGCTTCAGTATGTCACAAGATTGCTCATGAAAGGGGCTTAAATCAACTGCCTTGCTGCTTGCTTGTTCTAACTTCTCTGTCATCAACTCTTTCTCTTCTTCCAATTGAATGATTCTGGATTCAAAATCATTTCTCTCTCCTTCCACTATCATCATCTGGGCCGCCAAATTTTCCTTTTCTTCTTCCAGGTGTTGATACTTACTCGACAATTCCCTTTGTTCTGATAGTAGGTGATCATATTTCTTGACCATTAAGTCCCTATAAGCCTGCTCATTTACCACAGTGAGATGTAACATGCAACCCCTTTTCTTGCTTGCATCCAACTCATTTACCAACATGTGGACATTGTCTTCGCTTGCCTTGGCGACAGCTACCGTAGCGGATGCCATAATCTCAGGAACGTTCTGCCTGCCTTGCATGACAATGGTTTCTCATTTGGTAGTGATGTCCGGGTGAAAAGGATTCTTCATCCTTGTCTTTGTCTTTCGTACAATGGACTTCCTTTTCTTGTCAAAAACAAATTTCTCCCAATGAGTCACAGTGTGACTCTTTGATGGGGTAAAAGGGACGAGTGGAAGATCTTCTTTGGAGATGTCCTCTTCCACAGTTGGGGTCCAAACTACTTGGGATGAGTCTATGTCCATGTCCTACATGTTTGATCCCTTAGCTTGTGCATCCTCCTTGGCCTTATATTCCTCTTTGGCCTTCAGCTGTCTCTCTTCTTCTTCGGCCTCAGCTGCTTTTCAACTGCTTCTCTTTCCTCTTGCAGTTTAGCGGCTTCTTCTTTTCTTATCTTCTCCAACTCCTCCTCTCAGAGTATTTTAGCTTCTTCATCTCGAAGCCTTTTTTCCTGCTCCTTCTGCATTTTTTATGTTGTTTTATTTTGGAGCTTTTCAGCCTCAGGCTTGATCCTTTGCTCTTCCTTCATCAGAGCCTCAGCTTCTTCTCTCTCTCTTTTCAATTCTGCTTCTTTAACAGCTTGGGCTGTGGTGGAACTAGGGCCAGCTTTTCTTTTGAGGTGAAGGAGCCTTTGGATTTCAGTCATATTGTTGACCCCTCTGAAAAATTCTTCATCCTCATCAAAATAGTGTGCATATTCAAAGTGTGCATTAACAATTTTGCAATGATCTACAGCCTTATTAATCCTATCATTCTTTGCGAAAATCCTTTCTCTAAAGTGAAACTCCCTTATCTATTGAAAAAACTATTTAGCTAAGCTAACTTTAGAAAACTTGTATGCTCCGACATAGAAGGGTAGTGCTAGGAAAGAAACTTTTTTCAATTTATTTAGGAAACTACCAACTCCATCTATAAACACCTGTCTCACTGCCTCTTTGTGGACCATGAAATCAGTAACATACCCTGGTAGGAGAAGTAGTGGCTTGGAAACTCCATACATTCTTATGTAGGTTCCTTCTTCTGACAGATAAACATCCCCATACTTTTCCATGACTTCCATGGCATTCTCAGATAGGAAACTGGATTCTTCATTGAACATTAGTTCATACAGTGGCATGATTAATTCTTCACATATGATCTTGTAATTCCTTTTGTAGTTCTCGGCCCATAGGATCTTGTAAGTGATATAAACAGGGGTGTCGGCTTTGTTCCAAATGCATCATAACCTTGGGAATGGATCCCTTGATAGAATACAATCCATAAGGTATGATGACATGTAGAACTCTAATTTTCCCCGGGACAGCCCTTCCTTAGCAGCAGCTATCGCTGACATCATATTGTCCGAGAGGATGTCTGCCCAATTGAAAACCATGCCTTTGAATGCTACATAGTGGATTAGAGGGATCCAATGCAACTTATAAGTGGTTCCATCAGCTCTGCCAAAAATTCTGCTCAGCATGAGGGAAATAATTCTGAAAGGAGGCCTTAATGCCTGAACTTCATAATCATCGCTCTCCTTCACCCTTAGCTGCCTGCCTTGAATTAACAATTTTCTAGCCATTTCCAAGTAATCCATGTTTAGACCTTCGAGCCATGCATCGTTCAACAGCTGTTGAGTGTGGGGAAACTTGTAAGTTGCTGAAATATGGACTGGGTGGAACGAGGCGAATGCATCTCCTTTGCTCTCAGATAAGACTCTTGATTCAACATCTGCATGTGCTAGAATCCACCCGATAACTTCTACACATCGAAAGAGTTCTGGGTGCGTTGCTGCTTTAGTTATGCCAGAGCTTCTAATTTTTTGGTACAAGTACATCTCTTCCAGGATTGATCAAGGAATTTCCTAGTCTCTAATCATGTGATGCAAATCTCCCCACTTGAATTCAGGCGCAATGCCCATAACCGGTTTGGTATCTTTGTATAATGTCTCGACCCTTTCCTCCTTGATAGCTTCATCACCTGACTCGGGTTCAGAGGTATTTTCCTTCCTTTTGCACCTTTCGTCATTGTGCCTAAACTTGACCAAAACCATGCATGAGAAGATGCATGATAAACTAGAATGCAAAACTGAGTATTGAACTGAAATTCATCCAAACATCAAGCATAGCTTAGGTAGGGAACAAATATAGTATTGGCAATTTTTTTTTTTTAGAAACATACTATGTCTCAATATTTTAAACGGGAAGTTAAATGTATATAAGGAAAACAAACAAATCTTTCTACTAACACAATAGACAAAGCTAACTTTTTTCATTAGTGCTAAATGAGCGAGGGCGAGACTTCTGACGCTATTGCTTGACTCTTGAGATAGTAGGATTGGGACGCTCATAATAGGATGCAAACAAGGACAAACGGGTGACTATTCCAGGGTGTTTCCAAGTGCAATGGTTTGGGTTGCTAGAGCTTGAGCTGCGCAGACTGAAGGGATAGGGAAAACAGGATCCAGTTAGGTGCTCTAAATGGATTTGGGAATGACCAATCGGGTGCAGAGAAAAATCCTAACAGGAATAAAAGTTGGCCATGGCGAGGAGAAGGAAATAGTCTTAACGCGACCAAAAACCAAATCTAAAACCATTAAAAACAAAAAAGGCTAAGAAAAAAGAACCTACCTGGTAGGGGACGATTGGGTTCAAGGTGGACGATGGACTGCAGACTTGGCTGTCCTTCACTAGCTAACACGACCTCGAATAGGGTTCTTTGAAGAGCTATAAAAAAAAACAATAATAAACCCCAAACCCAAACTTTCTATATATAAAATCTCACACTTGCGGGTATTTAAGCTTGACACAACAGGGTAGGTGTGTGCATTAAGAACACCGTCACGACGATGCGATCGATGTCCTTTTGGCACCATTTGGCATTAACCGCGAGCCTTCCAAAACGAAACAACATGGTGAGTTCAAGTGACCAATGTCGACGGCCTTGGCTAAGTGACTTCGCAACGGACCGGCGCACTTTGGCAAGTTTGGTGTTAGCTCAAGTCTAGGCACCTGCTATCTCGTTTTGGCAACTCTCGCTAACTTTTGTCGGCTTCCTTCATGTTGCTTCTTATCGGCATGACTCAGGGTTCAGAGGCGATAGTTTCGGCGAGATAGGTTGAGTTCCGCCGAAAAGGATTTAAAAACGCTTAAGTTTGACCAAGTGCTTAGCCAATTTGGATCATGTCTACGAGTTATGTCGGTGTAATTTGGTGTGTTTCGCCGCAACGTAAAACTCAGAAAAAGACAAGGAAAAGGATGCATTTCGGATGGTCTGGGTGAATCAGAGCAATCATTGCGGCGGAACTGGGCAATTTTACCCGAAAAAGGATGACTTTAAAACTTTAACCAAAACGTCCATTTGTTGCAGCGCAACTCAATGAGTTTCGCCAAAATGGGGAAAGCCCTAAAACTTAACAAAAAGGTTCGAACGTTGCGGCCCAACTCGGCGAGTTGTGATGCCGTTTCGTCTATGAAAGTTGGGTTTTTACTTAGAAGAAAAAACAAAAACAGACTAAAGGACTTGCTCTCTTTAGAAATACTAAGTATAAAAAGACCTTCTAAGAAGGGACTTGACTCCTAAGCAAAATTTTCTCAAAAACAAAGAAGGAGGAGCCCAAATATTTACAAATTTTTCGGGGGATGTTGCGGCAACAACAATTGGCGATTCCATGGTGAACACAGATGTCTGAAACAAGCTCTCCTTAGGGTAGAAAACTTACAAACTGCTGATTTATATGGGTAAAAAAATGTCCTCATAGTTCATCTTTTGTCAATGCAGTGATCACTCTCATCATCATGGTCATTTTGGGAGAAGGCAACTTAGAATCATACTTCTTTACAACTCTCTTAGGGATAGAGTATGGAGTTAATTTTGAAACTCTGTCTTCTAGATGTCAACTAATAAAATATTCCACAGGATCATAACAATATATCACAGACATATTCGTTTGTTCCTCATTCCCATGCTATTTGCATCCTTTTGGATGTTTCTTGATTGACGACTTTTGCCGTTTGAGCCTTCGAGAAATAAATTTCTTCAAATTCCATATTTGATTTAGGTTTTTCAATCCATAATGTCCTTTTGTGTGAGCGAGAGATTCATTTGATTATCATGCTTCACGGCTAGAGAAGAACCTTGTTGGGCTGATTTATTTGAACAGCTTCCTTAGTTGAATGCATTTTGTTGTTCTCTGTCATGCTTTAATTGAGGCGAGAATTTCTGGAAATCAGATTCTTTAATATAAGCTCTTTTGGCTTTTATTTGCAGCATGGGATCATTTTAAATACCATATATCTGTGAGACATGCTTCCTCTCCATGGGTCTATCATAGTGAACTCTTTGAGACGGGTATTAATGTTAGAGTTAATGGAGCCCCAAGATAGTAAGAACGAAATGATGAATCTTAGTTATTAAAACAGGTTTATTTTGACCAACAAATAAATGATCTCTTCATTCCTGGAAGCCCAACAGTGAAAACAAAGTCACGAAAACATTTCTTTGTAAGTAAGTTTCTGTTTTACAGGATTTCGAATCTTTCTCAAAGCTCTATCCTACCTCTAAACCAAAAGTTGGGCTAAGTTTTATTAAAGAAAGAATAAAGAAAAATTTGAGCATAGAGCAAGGTGGAAAACAAACCAAGCTAACTATAGACAAGAATAGAAAACAAAAACAAACAAACAAGAAAAGAAACAAGAGTGTTTGTTTATGTACAAAAATCCCTCATAGGGTTATGCAAAGTACTGCTTTAAAGCGAGGCCATTGAGAGGTAGATTTACTTCCTCCACTTGCAAGTCTTTCAGCTTGTATGTTTCCGAGCCAAGATTTTCAGAAATTTGGTAAGGGCCAACCCATAAATGTTGAAACTTTGTGTGCATTCCCTTACCATCATGCAGATGGTCCCACTTCAGAACTAAGTCACCTACCTCGAAGCTTCTCTTGCTAGACTTTTGTTTATCAAACCACCTTTTGACTATGTCTTGGTGCTGATGGAATCGATGTTTGGCTTTCTGTCGGGACTCTTCAAGTTTCAGCAGGGTGTCAATTCTAGATTGTAAGACTTGACTGTTGGAACCTCAGGAGGCTTGGGCCAATTGTAAGGATGGGGGTAATATGTTTGGAGGAAGGATAGATTCTCTACCGTAGACAAGGGTATACGGGGAAACTCCTAAGGCATTCTTGGGGGTGACTCTGTCTGCCCATAAAGAATTTGGGAGAGCTGTGTGCCAGCTTCTCCGATTTTCAATCACAGTTTTCTTAAGAATTCAGTTAAGGTTTTTGTTTGTAGATTCAGCTAATCCGTTTCCTTGGGGATAGTAATTGGCTGAATAATGTAACTTAATTCATCTCTCATAAACAAATTTATTTATCTTAAAAGACAAGAAATAAGTTGCATTATAAAAAACTAGGGAAATTGGAACCCCAAACCTGGTTATGATGTTCTCTTTTAAGAAATTAATAACCGCATCCTCTTTGATTTTGCATAATGGAGCAGCTTCTGGCCATCTTGTAAAATAGTCTATGGCTGTCAAGATGTACCAGTGCTGCAGAGAATAATTCAGTTTTATTTCTCCAATGACATATATGCCCCATTACTCTAATGGTTTCGAGATAATGACTGGTTGCAGAGGTCTTGCTGCTTTTGGCAATTTTCCATCACTCCTTTGGCACACATCACAATTCCTAGCATAGGCGTGAGCATCTCTGAACAAGGTGGGCCAATAATATCCAACCCTTAGTATTTTTTGAGCTATTGTATCTCAAGAATAATGTCCACCAGCAGGGCCATCATGTAATTCCTTGACTACTTTACTTGCATCTTCTTTCTCCAAACATCTAAGAAAAATACCATCATAATTCCTTCTAAAGAGTACCCCATCAATGATTTGATAGGTTGCTGATTTCAAATGGGGTGCCCTTCTTTGCTTAGGACTCCAGTGCTCTGGAAAGTACCCTTGCTGCAAATAATACACTAGGTCCCTATACCAAGATTCAGGAGCCGTGAATATGGGACATACCTCAACCATGTTCAGTTCAGCTTCACTTTCCCAATTCAGCTCTTCGTTAGCTGGATGTTTAATGAGTAATTAATGAGTAATTTACATAAACCTTGAACTTTAATGATGGTGGCCGGTTTAAATTCTAATTCATACTCCTGAAGAGTGGTGACCCAGTTTCCTCTTCTTTTTCCCAATTCTTTTTGAACAAAAAGAGATCTGACGGTGGGGTGAGGAACTACAACTTTAGTTCTATTCTTAAGAATATGTGGCTTGAACTGCTTTACTGCTTTGAATATGGCATATGCTTGTTTGTCTACAACAGGGTAGTTCAGTTCAATGCCTTGCAGACCAGTGCTCATAAAGGAAATTGGGTATTCATCTCCTGATTCTACCTCTTGCGTGAGCGCAGCTACGAGAGAGTCATCTGAAGCAAAGGTATACATGATGAAATCCCTATCGAAGTCTAGACTTCCTAAATAAGGAGCATCCTCTATGACTTCTTTAATTTCTTCAAATCCAACTTTCTCCAAGTCTGTCCATTTGAACTATACACTCTGCTTCACCATTTGCTGCAAAGGTTTAACGGTCTGAGCGAAGTCAGGAACGAACCTTCGAACAAAATTAATGGTTCCCATAAATGATTGCATAGATTTTTTGTTGTGGGGCATGGGAATTTTGTTGATAGCTTGCACTCTCTCTTGATCTCTCGAAATTCCCTTTTTTGAAATGATGTGACCCAAAAGCTTGCCCTCAAGAACAGCGAAAACACTTTTCTTGGGATTTAAAGAAATACCATATTTCCTACACCGATAAAAAATCTGCTTCAAGTGGAAAACATGATCTTATCTTTTCTTTGAGAAAACTGTCACATCATCTAGATATACTACAACACAATGGCCTCCTAATCCTCGAAAGAAATATCCATTGCTCGCTGGAATGTAGCTCCTACGTTTATCAAGCCGAACGACATCCTTCGGTATGCAAATGTTCCCCACTTAGTGCGGAAAGTAGTCTTGAGGCGATCTTCTTCTACTACTGGTACTTGATTATAACCAGAGAAACCGTCTAGTAGAGAAAAAATCTCTGATCTGTTAGGATATTCCTATACTCCATCCTAGTCCTTCTAACATTCCTGTCATTTACATTTTCAGTCCTGCATGCAAAATTAGGGTTTGCATGCATATTACATGCATCCTAGTCATCAACACCAGCACCTAGCCCTCAGCAAACTAGCCCCAGGAGCTTCTCTCGGATCAGTCTTAGCTCTCCTAGAGCTTAGTGCGCCCTCTTTTCAGTTATTGCATGAGAAGGGCACCTTTCTTCATCTGCCAGTCCATTTTAGTTCAGTTATCTTCAGTTCTTCCTTGATTTAAGGATTAACTGACTCCTAACTGACCTTATCACTCTTTTGGACTTCCAGTGTGACTAGATAGACTGTTTTGACTCCAGTTAGCTCCATGAGCGCCCTCCACTGAGTCTCCTTCACTATATCAGTGCTTCCATGTGCCAGTTACACCAACCACACTCAGTTAGACTCAGTTTGACTCCCAGTTGATCACTACTTGTGCATTGATGACTTCACTGATGATGAGATAGACTCCTAGTTTGGCACTGATGACTCTCCACTGATTATGGATCTGTGCATGAAGGATAATTCGAATTACACCTAGTGAATTCGAATCCTCATACTCAGCATTGTATATTTACCCGGTTACTATTCTGATTAAAGTAGTGTGTGTAATTATTCTGCCTCTATTGGATCTATGTTCTATTGCTTCTCTCTTCTTCCTTAATTCCTTAATTCTTTCACTGTGAGGTTACATTATCTCTTTGGATCTTATGTTGGAAATCTAACATGGTATCAGAGCCATTTGAGAGTATATTCTACCTCCATTCTTGAGAGTTTTTTTGCAGGTATTTCGAAGTTCTAGCAGTTGCAGCAGCAGATTCAGCAGCTCTCTATTTGCACTTATTCAAGCAGTCAAGATGAGCAATTCGAATGCTCCTTCTACTCCTATACTTCTCACTCCTTTCAATTACTTCGAATGGAGGGATGAGATGAAGATTTTCTTGATGACAAAAGGGTTTGAAAGATTGGTTTATGAAAGAGATGCCACACCAAATATAGCTAGAGATAAAGTCAAGCATCTAACCAAATTGAATGAAGCTTTTGGATACATATGCCTTTACATGTCCAGAGATCTATTGTTCCATGCTGAAGGTTTGAAGTCTCCAAAAGAGTTATGGACCAAATTGGAGAGCCTTTTTGGCAAACAAGATGGGATGAGAGGCTACAGTCTTGAAAACGAATTGGCCTCTCTACAACCTAGCAATTTTGAGAGCATTCAAACATTCATCTCAAAATTTCAGAATTTGGTTACTCAATGCAAGCATTGTGGCATCACCAAAAGTGATGAGCAATTAGTACTCTCCATTTTGAGCAAACTTGGATCTCAATTTTCTATTTTTGTCTCTACTTTCCATTCTGGGCGAATGTCAATCCCTGGATGGAAGTTTCCTACCTTGGAAAAATTTACTACCGCTCTCATTCAAGAAGAAGACAAATTGATTCAAATGGGTTCCATCACAATCTCCAGAGATCTAGCTCTTTTAGCTGGTGAATCAAGTGGAGCGAATGCAAGGGGGGGACAAAAAGGCAAAGGAAAGAAACCTTCAAGATCCAAGAATGACAAACAAAAGAGACCTAATTGTACCTACTGCAAGAGAGGAAACCATCCTGAGCATTCCTGCATGCATAAGAAGATTGATCTTCTAACCAAGCTTCTTGAACAAAACCGAATTGTTGTTCCAAAAGAAGCAAAGATGTCTGATTCTGGAAGTGGATCTGATGATTGTCATGCATTGATCGCTGGTTTTTCAAACACAAAAGCTCTCCTCATAGATTCTGGAGCTTCCAACCACATGATGGCACAAAAAGAATCTTTCTCTTCTCTAGATCTCCATGATGGGCCTACCATTCACATGGGAGACAACACTCAGGTTTCTGCAAAAGGAGTGGGTACAGTGCATATGGAACATGGTAAGTTCAAAAATGTCTTGTTTGTTCCTTCTCTAACTGTAAATTTATTATCAGTTTATCAGATGACCCATACAGGATCTCCAAAGCAAGTTACTTTTGGTCCAAACACTGTCAAGATCACAGAAATATCCACTAGAAAGGTTATAGCGAATGGGATTGCTAATCATGCCTCAAAGGCATATGAATTTTCTCACTTTATGCATTTCTCTCCAAGTGTTTCTTCAGATTCCGATCAAGATCAGAGTGACTTCTCTTCCGATGAAGAAGAAGAGCAAGATTCTGATGTAGAAGTCATAGTTCAAAAAGATTGCAATCCAGAATCAACACCTATTCTCAGTCCAGATACAAGGTCAACATGGGCTCACACAGCTCTTGCTACTACTGAGAATACTGTTGAGGATCATCACACTACCAGAATTCCACACCATGCCAACCGTGCATTATGCCATCCACCTCTCCATGAGAGATGCAGCATGATGATAGGGTTTACTCTTCCATTCTTTGGGAAAACTCATCATGATACATTCGCTCTAGTGACAGAAAAGGTTCCCGAAAGACTTGCTACATTCAACACATTCTCTAGCACTTGCATTCGCACTTTACATAGGATCAGCTTACCAAGTCTCTTTGCAAAGTTTTCACTGATGAAAGCTTGCTTCTTTTCTGCTTAGAGTGATGGCTCCTTGAGTTATTCAAAAATATAAAACAAAAAAAAAAAAAATTGAAAAAGAAAAATTGAGGCAGTATTTTTTTTATCATTTCATTGATTGTATGGGTGACCTTTGGTCCTAGTTACCAGGGCCCAGGATGGATTAAGGGGGGGTGTTAGGATATTCCTATACTCCATCCTAGTCCTTCTAACATTCCTGTCATTTACATTTTCAGTCCTGCATGCAAAATTAGGGTTTGCATGCATTTTACATGCATCCTAGTCATCAACACCAGCACCTAGCCCTCAGCAAACTAGCCCCATGAGCTTCTCTCGGATCAGTCTTAGCTCTCCTAGAGCTTAGTGCGCCCTCTTTTCAGTTATTGCATGAGAAGGGCGTCTTTCTTCATCTGCCAGTCCATTTTAGTTCAGTTATCTTCAGTTCTTCCTTGATTTAAGGATTAACTGACTCCTAACTGACCTTATCACTCTTTTGGACTTCCAGTGTGACTAGATAGACTGTTTTGACTCCAGTTAGCTCCATGAGCGCCCTCCACTGAGTCTCCTTCACTATATCAGTGCTTCCATGTGCCAGTTACACCAACCACACTCAGTTAGACTCATTTTGACTCCCGGTTGATCACTACTTGTGCATTGATGACTTCACTGATGATGAGATAGACTCCTAGTTTGGCACTGATGACTCTCCACTGATTATGGATCTGTGCATGAAGGATAATTCGAATTACACCAAGTGAATTCGAATCCTCATACTCAGCATTGTATATTAACCCGGTTACTATTCTTATTAAAGTAGTGTGTGTAATTATTCTGCCTCTATTGGATCTATGTTCTATTGCTTCTCTCTTCTTCCTTAATTCCTTAATTCTTTCACTGTGAGGTTACATTATCTCTTTGGATCTTATGTTGGCAATCTAACATGATCTTGATACCATATGTAGAATTTGTTCCATTGGGGGTAGAGGATAGTTATCTTTATCAGAAGCTTTGTTCAAGTTCCAAATGTCTACACATAGTCTTATTTCTCCTGACTTCTTCCATACAGGAACTAGATTAGCGACCCATTCAGAGTGCCGAACTTTAAAAATGATCTTGGCATCTAACAATTTTTTTAACTCCTTTTGTATTAAAGGCTCAAGAGTCGGATGCATTCTTCTTAATTGTTACCTAAATGGCTTAACACCTACCTTCATTGGTATTATGTGTTGAATGATGCGAGTATCATATGTTTTCAAATCCTCATAAGTCCATGTAAAGACATTTTTATATTCCTGAAAATTTTTAATGAACTTATATCTTTCGCCTGGTGAGCAACATTTACCAAGATTGACATATTTTGGTTCAGCTTCTGTACCCAGGTTTACCAATTCATGCTGCATAGAGGAGCTATGAGTTTTAACATTTGTTGGCCTCTTGAACGTTGTCACGTCCCCTCCCATTATACTAGTGCCATGGAGAGGATCGTGATCCCAAACTGAGCATCTAGCCCCATGTGTTGGCGGATATTTCTACCCTATAGTCAGGAAACTAAACTATCAACTTGGTTGGGGTGACAGGTAAGTGCATTTATGTCATTACAGAGGTGTATACAAAAGAAATAGATTACAGATTTAGAGAACATACCTTTTACTGGAGTCTGATCCTAGCCTTGACCCAGTCTTGTGTCCAGCTCTCAAATCTACTTCCTTTCAGCAAACCTGAAACAACAATACCTTCCTCAAACACTTTGGGCAAAATATAAATCATAAAATAAACAAAGATTATGTTTAATATCCAGTATTGACCAAAGTAAATCCAATTCAAAATGCCATTTTATAACACCTTCAGATTGGAACAAGGAAACACTTCAACCTTTATTTGTCAAAATAGTATGCAGTACAAATATACCTGATAATGAAGCAGGCTCCTGCAACTAGATCCTGGGCTCTGGCTCTGCTCTGGTCTGAATGTCTTCTGCAACAGTTTCTCCATTAACTCATCCTCTCATTCTTTAGTAATCATTTGCATTCATAATTTCTTCTAACCTTGCTCCCTTAGTCTTCTAGGAATTTATAGGTTTAAGGAAGCAGTTCAAGTCGATGAGGAGGTTGGGGAAGTTAAGAAACTGTCTTCAACTAATCCTCTTCGATGGATTAATATATTTTTTAATCATTTTTAAGATACACGCGACTATTACACAGTGGAGTAGCGTATAGGGCGCTACTCTATTGTTTGATAAATAGCGCTCATTTAGTTTTAAATTCCGAGCGCTACTTTGATAATAAGGAGTAGCGTATATACTGATATGGGCGCTACTATTATGCACTGGAGTCGCGTATGGGCGCTAGTCTCTTTAAGTAGAGTAGCGCTCATACCTCAAAATGATATTTTTGTATGTTTTCCAGTGTTCTCAGGAAATGGGATGAGTTGTCATAACATCCAAGGTCAACATGCTCCTCCATCCAAGTTGTCCTTTTGTGTGATCAGCAGCTCAGGGTGATCACGGACGGAGAGGTGCAAGTTTGACCTATAACAGATGCCCCCTAATGTATGAGGTCAGAGGGAAGCGATGGCCGGAATACATTATAATCCAAAACCAGAGAGAGAGCACAGAACCGCAGAAAAAAAGTCGCAAGAAACCTGCAACAAAAATCAAGGTCAGCGAGCAATTACATTGTTGACATCTTATAGATGTGTAAGGTGATACAACATGATCTCTGATACATAACAAGGAGATGTATATAAAAGCATGGCCACTTGAAATACAAGCGTGGATCCATGTCAAACTAAGAGATCATAGCCATAACAACACACTGGATCTATGTCTCATGGAGAGCCGTATAGAAGTGAGGCTCAGTCTTGTGCAACTTGGGTGATAACAAAATGGGGTTATGTCATCCAAATCCCAAGGTCTTCATCCCATAACAACCCTAGGTACAAACCCGAGCCATGTGAATAGATGAGCTGATAGTCGAACATGGAGGGCATCGTCTGATTACCGGTCATTGATGTATACCGTTAACAAACGCGAGGACTTCCATCGATAATGATAATGGAGTCCAAGGTACCAAGTACGATTCGCCAAATGTGAATAGATGGATTTGGAGTCGAACACTTGGGAATCCTGTCGAAGAAGAGACATTGATGTATTATCATCATTCAACAGCGAGGAAAATTGCCACTAGTGACTGCAATCTCCAAGGTACTAACCGAAACTCTAAACTTCAATCCCAGAATAATGATTTGATGTCGATGGGAAGAAGTCCGTTGGAAGGGAGGCCTTAAGGCATCCTCCATCATCCAACTCGAGGAACACTCAACTGGTAAGAGCTGATACGAAATGATATGTAACAAGACTGACACTAGGAAGGCCGACACATGAGGTCAAGGTAAACTGCAGAATGGCCGACACAGGGTATATCCTTGAACATTGAGCACGACACAAAGTGACTCAGGCAGTTTCTGACATAATGGGGTAAATAAGTCTGAAATGTAAGAGACATTAGCAGACCCTCCATATGGTTGGAAGAATAACCAAACCGGGGGAGTAAATAACTCGGAGGAAAAGTTCACCCTAAGGCCAAAAACTAAACCCAACCGACCAGATAGACTCAAGTAGGTGCTGTGTTCAAGGATAGGACTTGACTGATACTGCCTTTAACAATGAATATATGATGTGTTTTCCCGTTCCTTATTCTTTTTAGATAAAAGAATACCATTCTTGTGGATTTAATGAGTCCAAGAAAGAATGAAAACTCAATAGGTCCAACCATGTAAATAATTTAATGAGCCCATGGGAGGAAGACTCAGTACCTTCTTCATAATTTAAAGAGTTCGAAGAAGAGATAGAAGATTACTCGATATGTACTGATCTCTGGATTTTAGTATCGAGCCGAGATCTGTTCTTGCTCGCCGGTGTTTTCAATTTTAAGGAGTCTGAAAAACTTAAACAATAACTCCATATATCTGCTCGCGGATTTTAGTATCGAGCCCAAGCAGATTAATGCTCGCCGGTGTTTTCCTGTTTATAGAGTCTGAAAAACTTAAACAATCCTCTTTTCACCTATCCGTGGATTTTATATCGAGCCCGGATTGGTCTGTGCTCGGCGGTGTTTTCTTGTTTATAGAGTTGAAAAACTTAAACAGTCCTCTATTTACCCTTTCGTGGATTTCACATCGAGCCCGAGTAGGTGTATGCTCGCTTGGTATTTTCATATTTAGAGAGTCTGAAAACCCTAAAGAGAGACTCTAGAAGGTCCTTTTTCGTATAGTTAGTCTCCTCCCCCGAAAAAGTATAAAACAATGAAAGGAGAACTCTTCTAGCGCATACTGACGTATACCTAGAGTATACCTTTTCCGTAGTTAATCCACTGAGGCCCGGAAAAGGGGTAATTCTATACCTGAGTGGATGAGCCTTCGGATACTTTAACGAGCTCGAAGAGGACAAGTCTGCTCGGCAATCTTGTTTAGGTTTAAATAGTCCAAACAAGGGCTTAAAATGACTTAAAGGTCAGCTTCTGGGATCGTAACTTCATGTCCTGCCAAAAACTAGGTTTTCAAAAAAATATTAGTCGACGACGCAAAAATCTTAAAGAATATATGGATTTGAAATGTTTAGCTAATTGACAAGATTTATCGTTAAGAAATTTGAGGTCAGGAGACGAATTCAACAACATTTGAGTGAAAATTGAACTTGGATCAATTTTATACCTTATTTTATGTTTCAATTGATTAATTAGGGTTTTTGAAAATGTTTGAAACTATAGAAAATTGAAAAATATGGGTAAAAATTAAAATCCAATTATATATATAATTTCAATATTAACAAATCAATTGGCATTTTGTGTTGTAGGGCAAACATTGGGCACATTTTCACGAATTTCAAATCTCCTTGTGATCGAACGGAGCATCCAATCGCCAAACTGCTTCCACCAAGTAAGTAGAAATCAACCCAACTTGCATTTCAATGGTTTATTTTTAAAATTTTGAGGAAAAATGGCCCGAAACGCAATGCTCATAAAGTTTTATGCGCGGGCGCTACTGTATATACATAACAGTAGCGCACGAAGGCAATGGGCGCTACTTTGCTCAAACAGAGTAGCGCCTACACGCTACTGTGTAATATACACAGTAGCGTACGCATTTGCAAAGCCAAATTAAAGCGCCGAGACTCAAAATTTTTGGGGTTTTTGTGCAGGATGGTCTTACAATGGAGGGAAAGGGAGCATGAAGACATGGATAGACTAGCTATGCAAGACCCTGCTACTCTTCATGCACTCCGTAGATGCGGTTTGTTGAAATTTTATCGAACCGTAAACATGCGGGCAGTAAACAAGCTGTTTCGGAGATTGATTCAATATTGGGATGTCGATACAAATACCTTCATCATCCGAGGGCAAACTCTTGAGCTTACCATTGAGGATATATATTTTATAACCAGTCTCTCAAGGAGAGGAGATGTAATCAATCTAAAAAGTACATCTCGCTTGGGTGCACGATCAGTGCAAGAATATGTGAACACCTACTGTGTTGCCGGAGCAGAGAAATCGGGAAGCCAAATCCTGATTTCAACTATTGATGGTCTCCCGCTGAAAGTGATAGTGAGCATGATCAACCGGGTATCCGGTAGTGCATCACAACACTTAGCTTCTAGGAACTCGATGCATGTCGGTGTACAGTGCTTGCATGGGCATGTTTATGATTGGAGTACTAGCTTGTTGGCAAACATGAAGTATCAATTGACAAGTTGCAAATCTGGTACAATGAAGAATTTCGGGTACGGGAGTATCTTGTGTACTTTCTTCTTCTTCGAGAATGCCTGCTATTAGTTTGGGAATGCCATTACCACAGGTTAACCCCCGTGAGCCCAGACTAGGCCGTTGGGGTGACATTTTTCTCCGCCAGGGTGGTGGGGAGAGTCACTATTGTTACCATACAGATGACTTCTGGGGGTGGTGGGAGAGGCAAGTTCCCGCTTTTGAGCAGTTTCCCTATGCTGGACTGGATTTTCGTCACGACCCAGAGCTGGTACTTCCGCCAGGTGGAGCCTGGGGAGATATTGGTATGTTTACTTTTTGAGAATTTATTTAATTTTTTCAAACTTTTCAAATATTTGATTTTTATGAAATGAGTTTTGGAGTTCTAATCAAGTGTTCAATGTAGATGTTGGGCCTGTTCGTCCCGAGGGCCATCCTACTATCTATGTGAGGCCAGCTGATATCACCGCAGCAGAAGCTATGCTGGGAACCCTGGAGAGGAAAATGAGTCGACTGACTCATGAGATTCCTACCAGCCGCATGGACCAGATACCTGTTGACATGCAGGAGGATGTTGTTGGGGTGCCCCTAGCATGGCTTAGATTACTGCGTAGGGTTGCTAGACTAGTGATATGATACCGTAATGGGGTAGATGATGAGGAGGTTCCTCCTTCTCCATAGGAGAAGAAAAACATTATATGTATATATTTTTGAGGCTGCCATGCCCAACTTTTGTACTTTTATGACTTGACTTATGAGACTCATGACTCGGAACTCATATTTTTTGATACGGTATCAGTTATATATACAGTATCGGTTATTTACATGTGAATGTGTTTTAAACTTTATGTGTGGAATGTTGTTTACAATGTATGATGCAAATGCCAGTCTAACACATAGTTTGCTAACGAATCAGCTAAATTGTTTAAATTTCTTGGAATGTGTTCATATCTGATAGAATGAAAATGTCTTTCCAATAATCTAACTCGTAGAAACTGTCGTAGCAATCCTGGATCTCTGATCCGATAGACACCTGTTAACTGAAATACAATTAGTTGTGAGTCAAGCCTTACCTCCAGGTATGAAATGCCATGACTGAGGGCATCTCGGAGAAGTTCTATAAATGCACTGTATTCAGCCATATTGTTCGTGGTAGGTCCCAAACAAACCCCCCCCGAAGAGACAAGTTGGTCAGCGGGTGAATAAATGACCCAAGCTGCTGCAGCCAACTGACAGGTGTGGCGACTGGCGCCATCAGCAAATCCTAAGAAATGTGCGGTTGACATCTGGTACATGAAACGAGAAGCACACATCAGATCACCTAACGAACATAATAAAACTAACTATACAAAAATATACAGCTATGTTACAAGAAAAAGTACTTCAACCTAGGCGTAGTACTTCTTCAGGTAGGGTCAATGCCTGGATCTTCTTCAAGAGGCCAGGCAAAGGTGTTATGGAACTCACGGAAAAGGTTAGCATATGGGATTATTTCATCAAGATAACATCCCGTTTCAAAAAAAATGTTTCCGTTAACTCCAGTAAAAATGTTCACCAACGAGGTATGTGCTCTATTTGCTTCAACAATGGCAACTTGTGAAGGGGTGAGACCAGTATTCTCATCGGGTGGTGAACAAAATTCTCCTCTCTCTAATAAGTGAAGAAAAGGAAACAAGAAGGATACGCGATTTATATGTCCACGAGGATGGTCTGGGTCATTCAAAGCTTCTAACATTTCCTCATCAGAAGGTGAAGTAATTCCTGAACTGTTGAGAGAATGAATTGGGTTAGGTGTCTGAGTAGTGGCACAATCTATATTCGACTCGACAGACACCAATTGAGTCGACGTATGTCCTGTTGTAGTTTGATGAGACTCCAAATGGGTAACTTCTACAACAGGGGTAGGCACGGAGGGGTTTGTATTAGCTGGGAGAAACTCGGAATCAGTTGTTGAACTAATCATAGGAGTTTCAGACGATGAACATCCTTCAGTACCAACAAATAAAGTAGGAGCGGGTAGGTCAAAAGTGCCAATCAGTGATCCAAAAAGTCCTGCTCCTAAACTCTCGCTAACCGGGGTGGTTTGATCAATCAAAGGAATTGTGGTTTCCGTAGAAGTCTGGTGTTTTCCTTGAGTGAAAGAAAGTTGATCGACTGTAACGATCTTACCTTCAAATGGGAACATGACCACTCGAAAAACTACCGATGCTATAGCTTGCATGGCATAAGTCCAACTCCTACCCAATAACATGTTGTAATCGAGCGGAGCGTCCAGAACTTCAATCTCAACAGCAACTGTCTTACCGGCCAAAGTGACATTAAATGATGGCAAAACTCCATGTGGACGGAAAGTTCTGCCATCAAATGCAGTAAGCATTGTGTTGGAAGGGACTAACTCAGGAGAACCTAGAGCTTTCCAGCAGGAAATAGACATTACGCAAGTCGACGCTCCCTCGTCTACTACAGCTCGTCTTATGGTCATTGGACCATGAACGAATTCAATCTGGAGGGCAACGTGATATGGCAACCGGTATTTGACATCAGTCATATCAAATCGCGCAGACATGTTGGAGGACTCCATACTCCCAATAGCTGCCAGAAGTGCATTTCGTTGCAAAGGAAAACTCTGCAAGACTTCTAAGGTAGAGATGGCACAAGGAGTTTGGGCTAGATCTTCAACTACATTGTAGTTGGAAGCAGCCCGCGTGTTGGGATTGTGCGATGCCCTCTTTAAGACACCTTTCAGAATCTTAGGCATTGGGTCCACAGGTATGTGGAGTGGAGTGGAGGATTCAGCAATCTCCTTATCCTTTCTCTGCGTTTCCGGGGTATAATTCTTAGCTCTGGTTTGCAAAAGTGCATCTGAGTTGACCATGTTTATGAATGTTTGATCAACCGAAGCGTGTGAAGTGCCCCCAGTTTTGGAGGTGCCAGAAGTGGAGCCTTACCCTTTGGGAAATGGATCTTTCAAGACGGCAGGCTTCTTCTCTTTCAAAAGCTTCTGGGCTTCTTCTAGTAGAGGGCATTGATGAGTAAGGTGGTTTTGTTTGCAAAGTTTACAAGGGAACCTAACCTTCTTCTCTTCTTTATTACCCTCTTCGGCATTATCTTTTTTGGGCTTTTGTTGGTTCCCCTCTCCTTTCTTGCCCTTCTTTTTGTTGTTGGGCTGCCGAGGGCCCTTTTGATTGTTCTGAACCTGATTAACAGATTCAGAAGTAGAAGGAGAGGTTGTGACGGAAGCAATGTCTGCAGTCGAATGTTTGACAGTTAAGGCTTGGACCTGTTTGGTCAGTGCTTCGAATGCTGCAGAGTTAACCGAACCCACTATGCCGTCAGCATGTGGTCCAGGTTTGGGTCTACTTAGATCAGTATTTGATCTCGGTGCGTCCGGTATAATCTCATACAGTAAACCAGATTGTGCGTATACAAGGTCTAACTGTTGAGTCCTTAAGATGGCTTCTTCTTCATTGGAGACTCCAGATGTCGCTACTTCCTTAGAAATATAAGGAAGGACTGATTTCAAGTACCACTCAAGCAGGAACTCTGGAGGGATATTGGCCTTTATGAGCCTCTTCCGTCTTCGCCACTCCTGAATGTGGTCAGATAGGTGAGTGGCTTTGTTTTGTCTAAAAGTAGACAAAAGTTCTGTTCCGACATCATACCGAACAGGAAGTTGGAAATGGTTCAAAAAGACGGTGGCCAGATCCCCAAAACTAGAGAAAGTAGCCGCAGGTAACTCAATGTACCATTTGGCCGCGGGACCAGTTAAGGTCCTTTGAAACAATCTCAACCTGATGGAATCTTCATTCAATGAATTTGAAGAACACCACAAATGAAAGGTAGTGACATGGTCACCAGGATCTTCACCAGCTTTGCCTTCGAATTTGGGAATATCCAAAGGTAATTTGGTGGGAACTGATGGCCATGCTGAGTTATGACACACAGGATCATTTGTCAATTTCGAAAGGTCTGGCAAATTCAAAGTTGCCAGAAAAGGTAGACGAGGCCGGTAAGATGAAGCTTGATGAGGGAAAGCCCCCATTGTTTGTCCCATGAATTGTTGGTAGGGGTTGCCCCCAGCCATTTGGTGATTAGGGTTGCCCCCGGCCATGTGTTGGTAGGAGTTTCCACCTCCCAACTGTTGATAGGGGTTACCCCCAGTTAACTGTTGGTAGGAGTTACCCCCAGGTATTTGTTGGTAGGGGTTTCCCCCTGCCAGTTGTTGTTGTTGTGAGAAAGAATGATTAAAATTTCCCCACCCGTACGAGAGCGGATTAGTGCTTTGTTGGTTAGTCCATTGTGGCTGGGTGTTAGCCCCGCCATATTGCTGGTTGAAAAAGTTGCCCCCTCCCCCTGAGAATAAGGAAAAAGGAACATTATTTGCAGGCATGCTACCCTGATTCAAGTTAGGGCCTACAAAGTTGTTGAAACCAGCCGAAGCTGATGTGGACGGTGCAGTCATGGTACCCATGACTGGCATGTTTGCTGAAACACTTGGTCCTACCACAGGTGTGGAAACCCAAGTACTAGGGATCTGATATAAAGGTTGTGAAGTAGAAGGTGTTGCACAGTTAGCCATACCGCTAGGTCTAACAATAGACGTGGGAATAGATGCCATTGTTGTGAAACTAGGCATTCCTAAAGTACTAGTGTTAAAACTGAAAGATGGAGTAGGCACAGACGTAGTTTGTGCCTGACTAGATGTAGCAGTAAAAGAAGGGTTAACTGTGCTGGTATTCATACCTAAAGTGGGAGTTTGGGGACCCCCTTGTTCACCTCCTGTATTAGTCATCAGATGATCGGGAAGCAAAAGATCTGCACTGAAAAGAGGCTGTCGGAAACCAACAGGTGACAGCAACGGAATTCTAGTGTTAGTTAAGGGAGGATTGAAAAAGGAGTGCTATACTCCGCGGAAGTAAGATCTTCCACCTCAACAGTATTAAAAGGTTGTTGATCTGTGATACCTGGTGATGGTTCCTCAAGAACCTCAGTTTCAAGGTTTTCTGTTATAAGTATTTCTTCAAGCAGTTCTATTTCAGAGGTAATTTCTGAAGAAATACTGGGGTTTACCCGCTGTCTTGTAGCTGGTTGAATAGGTTCTATTCTAATAGGAGGAAGGTTTTGAATCCTTCTCGATCTACGGAGTTGTTGATTCTCCGTGATTATAGATATCCAATAAACAACCTAGAACCTAGGGGCCACTAAGACTAGGGGGCAAACAGCACACCAACTAAAAATTCCTAAGTATGCAAACCAATCAAACAAAGGTGCCTTCCGGAGAAGAGTCTGGGATGATGAGGGCCCAGAACAGATCAACGAAGGATGAAGAACAGTTACCCGGGGTCCACAATACAATGACTAAGGGTGCAAGCGCTGGAATCACCCAACCGCCCTCCCAAAGACCTGCAAGGGATTTCCTCCCACGTCTGTCCTAGGTACAGCAGATATACCCTCTGCTGTCACCTGTGTAAGAACCTAAAAGTCTGATACTAAGGATACCAAAACACCGAAAAATCCTGGGGGAACAGTCACCGGTCGAATCAGAAAGCGTGGGTAGGGTAGCTAAGCCCGAAACTCGAAAGAGTCCCCAATACGCTATCCGATCCTGGCGTATGCTCAATCAGAAAGTAGGAGAGGTATTCCCACAAACCGATCTCACATTGACCTACTGCATATGCTCCCAGGCAATTTTTGAGTGTAGTGGATTTGCCTAAATGATAATCTCACTACGATTATTGCGCAATGTGTGATCTTGGGTGGTTTAAGGTGATTTAAACCCAAGACCCTAACCAAGACTAGTTGGTGTAGTGTGCCCTAAAAAAGAAAAGGTTTCTAGTTCATTTTATTAATAAATTTTAAGGGCTTTTATTACGCAAAGGGGATAGTGAGTGTGTGAACGTGGTTATAACAAGAAAACTAAATGCAAATATATTCAAATTTTCCTACAACAAAACTCTTTTATTTTTTACTTTTTCATCTATCTTTTTCAAAAATGAAAATCTAAGCAAACTTTCCCACTAATTTTTTGTTTTCTTTTTGAATTAAACAAAATATACTAAGCTATTTTGTATTGACAAAAACAAGTTCTATTTAACTCAAAGTACCAAATTTTTTTTGCTTTTTCAATGACCGAAAAAGAACTATGAAAAAAAATGGAAAGCCAAATAAAAACTTTCTTATGCAAAAAGTGGAAATATGGCAAATGTTCTTAGGCCTATAGCTATCGAGACCTAACTCGAGAAAGGCTTGGTCTACAGGTTTTTTACTCAGGAAAAAGCCTATAAACTTGGACACCAAGTGGGAGAAAACCAAGGAGAGAACACCCAAGGACTGACCCAAAGTGTTTAACCCTAACAAGACCACAAAGCCAAGTACACGTAGACAAGCAGGCTGCCCTACTAATACGAAGAGAACTGAGAGGTGAAACTAGCCTAGAGCTGTTAAAAAAGCACTTGTGACCATCGAAGACAAAAAGTCCCAGAAAAAAAATGAAACTTGACAAGAAGAAGACACCCTAGAAGCTCTACCAAAGACCAAACCCTAAACAAAGGACAAGGATAGGAGAGAGCAGACAACTTCACCACAAACAACAGACACAGGAGTGTACAGGTTTGTAAATGGGCAAAAGCAGTTAGGGTCTGAAAACAAGTGAAAATGTTCGTCACCGAACACCACTAGGTCTTCCAAATAGGTCAAAAAGGTCTCAAAGAAATCCAAAGGTCAACAAATGGTTTAAAAAATGGAAAAACTTTAAGGAGTGGTTCTATAACTTGAATCAACGATTAAAAACCTTATGCAATCATCCCAAGAATCCTACAACAAAGTCAGAAAGTCTCCAAAGGGCCAAAAGCAAGAAAAAACAAAAAATGACTGCTTCAGGAAATATACTCTACTGTGCAGTAGAGCAACTCGCGCCCATGCCAAAACGGGCGCTACTGTATATACAGAACAGTAGCGTATGAGCGCTACTGTGTATATGTAAGAGTAGCGCTCATATTTCAAAGGCTAGGAAAATGACTTTGGAGGGTATGAAAATCGATGAAAGCAGGCAAGCCAAAAACACAGGATACCTAAAAAAGTTCTTAACACATCGAAGGAATCAAAATAAACCGAGAAGACATCCAAAAACAATGGTTTCCTAAAGCCAAAACTCTATATCCCCAGCGGAGTCGCCAGTCTGTTGGCGGATATTTCTACCCTATAGTCAGGAAACTAAACTATCAACTTGGTTGGGGTGACAGGTAAGTGCATTTATGTCATTACAGAGGTGTTTACAAAAGAAATAGATTACAGATTTAGAGAACATACCTTTTACTGGAGTCTGATCCTAGCCTTGACCCAGTCTTGTGTCCAGCTCTCAAATCTACTTCCTTTCAGCAAACCTGAAACAACAATACCTTCCTCAAACACTTTGGGCAAAATATAAATCATAAAATAAACAAAGATTATGTTTAATATCCAGTATTGACCAAAGTAAATCCAATTCAAAATGCCATTTTATAACACCTTCAGATTGGAACAAGGAAACACTTCAACCTTTATTTGTCAAAATAGTATGCAGTACAAATATACCTGATAATGAAGCAGGCTCCTGCAACTAGATCCTGGGCTCTGGCTCTGCTCTGGTCTGAATGTCTTCTGCAACAGTTTCTCCATTAACTCATCCTCTCATTCTTTAGTAATCATTTGCATTCATAATTTCTTCTAACCTTGCTCCCTTAGTCTTCTAGGAATTTATAGGTTTAAGGAAGCAGTTCAAGTCGATGAGGAGGTTGGGGAAGTTAAGAAACTGTCTTCAACTAATCCTCTTCGATGGATTAATATATTTTTTAATCATTTTTAAGATACACGCGACTATTACACAGTGGAGTAGCGTATAGGGCGCTACTCTATTGTTTGAGAAATAGCGCTCATTTAGTTTTAAATTCCGAGAGCTACTTTGATAATAAGGAGTAGCGTATATACTGATATGGGCGCTACTATTATGCACTGGAGTCGCGTATGGGCGCTAGTCTCTTTAAGTAGAGTAGCGCTCATACCTCAAAATGATATTTTTGTATGTTTTCCAGTGTTCTCAGGAAATGGGATGAGTTGTCATAACATCCAAGGTCAACATGCTCCTCCATCCAAGTTGTCCTTTTGTGTGATCAGCAGCTCAGGGTGATCACGGACGGAGAGGTGCAAGTTTGACCTATAACACCATGTACTTATGAAGTAAGCATGCAAGACATATGAGGATGCATAAGTATTTGTTTATACACAGCTGAAGTAATTTCAATTACTCATTCATTTTACATTCAAGATATTCATCCATTAAACAATTGAAAGATAGCACAAGAGGATACTTATCTTAATGAAGTAGTCCCAAGCAACCAGCTACGCTTCTGCAACGTTCCACCCAACCGTAGGCCACTGTGCTCCTTAATCTCTTAGCACCACTGCCACCCCCGAGCTGAGCATGATCTCCACAAGGAACTAGGGAACAACAAGGTCTCACATAACCATAGATACACCAGAATCAGCCATACCAACCAGCAGTTGGGTTTCTGAGGTTGCTAGGAGAGGAATGCATATAACAACAAAAATGTAAGTGTTGGGCATGAGAAAAACGTTTCAACAGTGGAATGCACGAGATGGGGTTTCTTGAGCTTCAGAAAAATGTGGGTAGACTCAAAACGAATTGGCAAACTGGGTAAATTCGACTGGGAGAGCAACCCATTCTAGAAAAACGCCCCAAAGGCAAAAACGACCTCTCCCTCAGCCCAAAATCGCGTCCCTCCTTTCCCAGCTACTACACAATACCAAAAACGAGTTCCTGGACATGCAAAAACTCAGGGTTATGGTGAAAAACGTGAGGATCAACTCTAGTAAGCTCAGTCTGCGTGAGAGGAAGAATGGTCATGGGTGAAGAATGGCTTTGGGCCAATTCCGTGGGGGTTTTCTTGCCCAGCAAGCCAAAACTCGATTTTCCAGGTTGCTGTCTTGCCCATACACGAAAATTGACAGCCATACCTATCCCATCCCAAGGCATTAATTGTCTCAACCAATTCTTGGAAGAATTAAATGATTGGGTGCATGAGACCAAATGGGTAGTTGAGAGTTCATGGGTTTCCTCAATGAAATGGCTTAACACCATGGCTCAAGGGTTTGGTTATTTTCCCTCCCTATTCCTTGTAAAGATCATGCCCCCATCTCTTTGTTTCATTGCGTAGCTGGTTGTGGGATTTTCATTAAAATTGCATATTTACATGATGTCTGATTTTACATTGTGCACCGCTAGCATAAGGACTCTATGCATCTAATCTAATTGTCGATACATAACCGCTAAATCAATGGTGGGGCCTTGGCCTTGAGCTCCTCACCATGATTAAATATCAATATTTACATCATTTACGATATTAATGCAATAGGGTCAAGGTGGTGACGTTACAAACGTGTTTTGCAAATCGAACAAACTTTCGAGTGACCTCACTCCTTTGGGCATGGAGTTTCCTTTGACTGTGTCCTTGTTTTGCAAATCATAATCATGCTTTTCTTCATCTATAATGGCTTTCTGGAAAGCATCTTTATTTGTGAGGAAACTAATGATCTGATCGTCATCATCAAACACTCTAAGATTTGTAATATTATCTGGAATAGACGGCCTAAAAACCAATTCGATAGAGCACTTATTATTAGTGGGCACTAACCTAGAAGCAGAAGTAGCTAACAAATCAGCTGTAGCGTTCTGTAAGCTATGAATAGAATTTATATTAAAAGATTCAAAGTGCGCAATTAAATCCCATACCTCAGACTGATAACCCTTTAAATGTGGTGAAAGGCAATGAATTGTATCTCTCCCCTGTCTAACAACTATTTATGAGTCACCAAAGACTTTCAAGTATTTGACATTCAAACCAATAGCTTTCTTTAATCCATGGACCAAAGCTTCATATTGAGCAGTATTATTAGTACATTCCAACTCTAATCTACAAGATAAGAAGTGTTTGTTGGTTTCAAGATCAATTAAAACACAACTAGCTCCAGATCCTTCTTGAGTTTTGAAACCGTCAAAGTATAGAACCAAAAAAACATTCTCCGTTTTAACTAAGTTAGTATCACCATCATCTAAGTCAGTAACTAATCTAACTATGTTACAATCAATATCATCAGTCCAATAGAATTGAAGGAGATCGGACTGTTCATCTGCTTCATGGCTAACATTTTTTGATTGATAATTACCCGGTTTAATCTCTAAGAAATAATTTCCCAAAACTAAAGATGAGAAAGCTACAGCTTCATTTTTTTCTTGTAACTGAGTTACATTTTTCTTCATGTGAGGTTCTCTCAGTATTTTAATCTGATTTTGCGTATTCTGATATGGTAACCATAAGTGAGACCAGTCCGTTGCGAAATAACCATTTAGTTTTGTAGACCAATCCCTACTCAAGATCAAACCATAAGCCTCAGGAATACCAACTACTATTATATCAATAAACTGACTCACCCTAGGATCCACTGACAGCCTAATAAGCACATTTTTCATTTCTCCTATGACCTTAACAATAGTTCTATCTAACTGTATGATCTGAGCTGGGGATGGAATTGGCTACCCATTAATCCTTTTGAAAATTGACAGTGGCATGACATTCGAGGAAGCCCCAGAATCTACCAAACAATTATGAACATTATGATTGAAAATTTTGAAAGTTAAAAGAAAGGGCGATGTTTGGGATTTAGATTTCCCGCCAATAGCTTCATTTATTTCAGGATCTTCCCGAGTGCTTGCTAATGGAGTAATAGATTGGGGATGAAGAGCTTGTAATATCTTTTTCCTTTGTTGAGGCAAACTACACATATCAAATATGGAAATATTTGCTTTTGCTTTCTTTATGTCTTCGATTATATCATATCCCATGTCACAATATTTTGCAATTTTTGGCTGATTTTCCCTTTTGTTTGAAGTAACTTTTGGTTGCTTAGTTATTTCCGAGTTTGGTTCTTTGGTAAGCGTTGGATTTGCCTTAGGCTGTGATGGAATGACAGTGATGTGTCTATTGGGTATTTTCTTGGATACTTTAGGCTTGGGAGCAGTTGGGTTTGGATAAGCGATTGGACCTTTACTATGAGTACTAACATTCACTGCTGAAACTTGGCTTTCTTCAGGGTCATCTTCAATTAACTCTGTTAAAGGCACCCAATTTCTTAACACTATAGTGGTGTCTGGAGTGGGTTCTTCCTGTTCCAGGGTCTTGTCTTCTTGAGGATCTTCCTGATCTATTATTTGTGCATCTAGCATTTGGTTCATTACTAAACTAATTGAATTCATCCATTGTGGACAACTTTTTTCAGTGTGTGGTTCCTGATGAAAAGTGCAGAAATGATCCATTCTTACTTCATTTAAATTCAAAACAATAGAGTTGTTTATAGGTGGAAGTGGCTGACCATTTTCCTCCCTTTTCTTCTAGAACGGTTTAAATGGATTTCTAGATGTGCTAGTTGCCTTATCTTTCTCTAGATCTACAATTTTATTGGACAACTTTTGCATCATTTCAACCACGTTTTCCATATTTGTTGATGGCTCTTCTTTATTCCTAGTTAGCAGCAGGTTTTTTTAACTAGTTGTTGGTTTTGCTTCCACATCCACAGAATGTTTAGCAATGTTGTATGCTTCTTCTTCTACCTTCCTATCTTCTTCAAAGTTTTCTATTAAGGTAGTTTTCTTAGTTCTTTTGACAAAAATTGCTATTGGAGGATCAAGAGCTGTTGTATAATACTCAACTAAAGATTCTTCAGCTGGTCTAGCTGCAACACTAAAATTATTTAATAATGTGGTAAATATTTGATTGAATTCTTGAACCTTCTCTTTCTTTTCCATTATCATGGATAGTAATTCCTTCGTAAGTGTAGCAACCATCTTCTGATTTCCATATTTACCTAAGAAACACTTCTCGAATTCTTCACAACTCGATATGGAGCTGGCTTGTAAACTAATGTACCAGGAAGATACCTTGGGTTTGAAAGTATAGGGAAAGAGTCTACATACTACATATCCGTGTTGCACATTCAAAAGGCTTAGAGCCAAATAAAAACTCTTAAAGTGATATTCAACAGAGATACCTTTCCCAGGATCATACTTGGGAAAAACCTTTTCTGGATTCTTAGGTAGATCATGAAATGGCCCAGCCAAATTCAGCGCTCCTCTCCCTCTCCATGGAGATATAGCCATGGATCTACGTGGTGAGTGTGGTGGAGTGTTATGTGGGGAATTACATGGGGTATGAGGTTCCTCTAGATCTGGAGGATTTTCAAGTCCAATTTCTCCAAGAGGCTCTGTGATTTCTTCCAATGATAGATCTACTAACTCTTCAAAGTTCTGAACAAGAACCCAATCCCTTGTATACTATGTTTTCATTCTAGGGGCTCTTCTTATGGGAAGTAAGGGAATTGCATTCAAACCACCAAGCTTCCTAACATAAGCACGTGTATGTCTTCTTAAATTCGCTACTTCAACAAAAGGAACAACATACAACGTTTCTTGCTACTCGATCTAAGAATTGGGATCTTCTTGATTTATTAATTCCATATCTAAATTGTCTGGGATAGCTGTTTCAAATGGGTATTCAATGGGGTCTCTTCTAACAGAAGTATCTCCTATGCCAGCCATGCATTGGTGGCCCTCCTTCTAGCGCCAAAAACTTTTGATGCCCTGAAAATCGTAGCATCAATCAGCAAGGGATTCTCCCCGGTAAGTAAGCCCAATTAGATCACTCACCATTTGGTATAGGGAATCCGTCCGATTAACGGTCCAGCTACCATATAAGATTTAAAGATTTGTTTTCTTTGCACCGGTTGTGGCCCGATCCACCGTGTATGTATTTTAATTTTAAAGATGATATGCAAGTGCTCTAAACTAAATGCAGGTAATTAAGCAAACTGATCTAAAACTGTTTAAGCAAATATAATCTATCCTTGCAAGGAGCAAACTGAAAATATGAGTAATAACTAAAAGAAAGATCCAAAGATATCATAGATAGCTATTTAATCATAAAGATGCAGTTTCATCAGAAGATAAAAGATATCAAAGATAGCTTTGATTGAATTAACACATTTCATTACTTATTTGAGATATACATCTTTGCACATAAACATTATGAGAACATTCATCACAAAGAAGCAATTCATAATAGCAAGGACTGATCTCACAATAATGTATAAATGACATAGGAATAATCCAGCAGACATTCAACACATCCTTCAGACAAAAATGTAGTCCCCCAGGCTTTCTTTAGGAAAAAATCGAACTTCTTATATATGCAGCAAATCAATTCACGTATAAGACAGAAATGTCCTTTCACCTTCCAAAATTCCTTCTATCATTGTATATCCATCTATATATAGATTTACAAAAATGCTCCCAGAGCTGCTACATGTACCCCTACCCAAGGAATCTTTTAATTCCCTTTAACAAAAATGGAATAATCCCCAAATGTTTTTTACAAAAGAAACAAAATCCAATTGTCTTTTATCTTTACAACCAAATAATATTCAAGGAAAAAATCCTGTCTCATTATTAAACATCTATGAATTCCACATCAGCTCCTAGATGGCACTCCTATCTCTGTTGGCACTGCTGCCTCTACTGGCGCTTCCTCCACAGCTTGCTTATCAGCTTCTGCTATATAGCTAACCCAAATTCCTGTGTCTCACATAATGGTGTTGGCAAGGGCAGGGAGCATAAACTTTTGGGAAATCACATGCTTGGCTAGCTTTGCTTCAATGTCCTGCACCTCTGCTGCTGTAGTCTGGAGAATATCTTGAAATATGTGAGATTGTATGGAGGGTTGCACGATGCACTGGTGAAGATCATCCATTGTTAACACATCTATCTTCCTCACGTACTCCATCTCTACGCTTAGTTCACCCTTCAATTCAGACAAGCATGACTCTTTGCTCAGAAAGTCTTCAAGAGTCTGGGGTATCACCATTTTGCACCTTCCATGAATTTCCTAGATCCTCTGATAAAGACCGCTGCATCTTTCAATAGTTACTTGGATTATAGAGCTTAATTTCACCTCGCAGTTCTTGCAGAACTCCATGTAGCCTACATCTTCTTTAAACTCGGCTTCCGATTTGAGAGGGAGGTGTTTGGGGAACTCTAAATTCCCCACTCTCCATTCAATATGATTTATGATATCTCCTTTTACCCACGCATATTTATTCTTGAGCCTGATGGCTTCGGATTTAATTTCCTTCATCCTGTCCACCATAGCCTTCAACTTGCAAATTTCTTCAGTAAAAAGTTCTTGTGACTCGTGCATTTGCTTCAGTATGTCACGAGATTTCTCATGAAAGGGGTTTAAATCAACTACCTTGCTGCTTGCTTATTCTAACTGCTCTATCATCAACTCTTTCTCTTCTTCCAATTGAATGATTCTGGATTCAAAATCATTTTTCTCTCCATCCACTATCATCATCGGGACCACCAAATTTTCCTTTTCTTCTTTCAAGTGCTGATACTTACTCGACAATTCCCTTTGTTCTGATAGTAGGCGATCATATTTCTTCACCATTAAGTCCCTCTAAGGCTGCTCATTTACCACAGTGAGCTGTAACATGTGAGCCCTTTTCTTGCTTGCATCAAACTCACTTACCAACCTGTGGACATTGTCTTCGCTTGTCTTGGAGGCATCTGCAGTAGCAGATGCCATAATCTCAGGAACGTTCTGCGTGCCTTGCATGACAGTGATTTCTCGTTTGGTAATGATGTACATGTGAAAAGGATTCTTCATCCTTGTCTCTGTCTTTTGTACAATGGACTTCCTTTTCTTGTCAAAAACAAATTTGTCCCAATGAGTCACATTGTGACTCTTTGATGGGGTAAAAGGGACGAGTGGAAGATCTTCTATGGAGATGTCCTCTTCCGCGGTTGGGGTCCGAACCACTTGGGATGAGTCTATGTCCATGTCCTACATGTTTGAGCCCTTAGCTTGTGTATCCTCCTTGGCCTTATCTTCCTCTTCGGCCTTCAGCTGTCTCTCTTCTTCTTTGGCCTTCAGCTTGTTTTCAACTACTTCTCTTTTCTCTTGCAGTTTAGCGGCTTCTTCTTTTCTTTTCTTTTCCAACTCCTCCTCTCGGATTCTTTTAACTTCTTCATCTCGAAGCATGTTTTCCTGCTCCTTCCACATTCTTTCTATTGTTTTCTTCTGGAGCTTTGCAGCCTCACCATTGAGCCTTTACTCTTCCTTCATTAGAGCCTCAGTTTCTTCTCTCTCTCTTCGCAATTTTGCTTCCTTAATAGCTTGGGCTACGGTGGAACTAGGGACAGCTCCGCTTTTGAGGTGAAGGCGCCTTTGGAGTTCGGTCATATTGTTGACTCCTATGCAAACTTCTTCGTCCTCATCAAAATAGTGCGCATATTCAAAGTGTGCATTAACAATTCTGCAATGATCTGCGACCTTATTAAGCCTGTCATTCTTTGCGAAAATCCTTTCTCCAAAGTGAAACTTGCTTAGCTCCTGAACAAACTCTTCAGCTGAGGTGACTTTAGAAAACTTGTATGCTCTGACATAGAAGGGTAGTGCCAGGAAAGAGGATTTTTTCAATTTATTTAGGAAACTACCAACTCCATCTATAAACACATGTCTGACTGCCTCTTTGTGGACCAGGAAATTAGTAACATACCCTGGTAGGAGAAGTGGTGGCTTGGATCCTCCATACATTCTTATGTAGGTGCCTTCTTCTGACAAATAAACATCCCCATACTTTTCCATGACTGCCATGGCATTCTCAGACAGGCAACTGGGTTCTTCACTGAACATTAGTTCATAGAGTGGCATCATTAATTCTTCACGGATGATCTTGTAATTCCTTTTGTAGTTCTAGGCCCACAGGATCTTGTAAGCAATATAAACTGGGGTGTCGGCTTTGTTCAAAATTCATCGTACCCTTGGGAAGGGATTCCTTGACAGAATACAATCCATAAGGTATGATGACATGTACAACTCTGATTTTCCCCAAGACATCCCTTCCTTAGCAGCAGCTATGGCTGGCGACATATTGTCTGAGAGGATGTCTGCCCAATTGAAAACCATGCCTTTGAATGCTGCATAGTGGATTAGAGGGATCCAATGTAGCTTATAAGTGGTTCCATCAGCTCTACCAAAAATTCTGCTTAGCATGAGGGCAATAATTATGAAAGGAGGCCTTAGTGCCTGAACTTCATAATCATCGCTCTCCTTCACCCTTAGCTACCTGCCTTGAATTAACAATTTTCTGGCCATTTCCAAGTAATCCATGTTGAGACCTTCGAGCCATGCATTGTTCAACAGCTGTTGAGTGCGGGGCAACTTGTAAGTTTCTGAAATATGGGCTGGGTAAAACGAGGTGAATGCCTCTCCTTTGTTGTCGGATAAGACTCCTGATTCAGCGTCTGCATGCGCTAGAATCCACCCGATAACTTCTGCGCAGGGAAAGAGTTATGGGCGCGTTGTTGCTTTAGTGATGCCGAAGCTTCTAATGTTCTGGTACAAGTACATCTCTTCCAGGACTGATTTGCAAATTTCCTTGTCTCTAATCATGTGATGCAAATCTCCCCACTTGAATTCAGGCACAATTCCCATAACCAGTTTGGTATCTTCATATAATGCCTCCACCCTTGCCTCCTTGATAGCTTCACCACCCAAATCGGGCTCAGAGGTATTTTCCTTCCTCTTGACACCTTTAGGCATTGTGCTTAAACCTGACCAAAACCATGCATGAGTAGATACATGATAAACTAGAATGCAAAACTGAGTATTGAACTGAAATTCATCCAAACATCAAGCATAGCTTAGGCAGGGAACAAATATAGTATTGGCAAATTCTTTTTTTTTTTAGAACATACTATGTCTCAAACTTTTAAATATGAATTTAAATGTGTACAAGGAAAACAAACAAAGCTTTCTGCTAACACAATAGACAAAGCTAGCTTTTTTCATTAGTGCTAAACGGGCGAGGGTGAGACTTCTGACGCTACTGATTGACTCCTGAGGCAGCAGGCTCGGGATGCTCATAACAGGACACAAACAAGGACGAATGAGCGACTATGGTTGGGTGTTTCCAAGCGCAGTGGTTTGGGTTGCTAGAGCTTGAGCTGGGCAGACTGAAGGGATAGGGAAAACAGGGTCCAACTAGGCACTCTAAATGGATTTTGGAAAGACCAACCAGGTGTAGAGAAAAATCCTAACAGGGATAAAAGGTGGCCATGGAAAAAGTTTCTATATATAAAATCTCACACGTGTGGGTATTTAAGCTTGACAAGATAGGGTAGGTGTGCTCATTAATAACACCATCATGGCGATGTGATCAGTGTCCTTTCGACGTCATCTGGAATCAATTGCGAGATGTCCAAAACGGAACAACATGGTGAGTTCAAGTGACCAGTGTCGGCGGCGTTGGCTGAGTGACTGTGCAATAGACCGACACACTTTGGCAAGTTTGGTGTTAGCTCAAGTCTGGGTGCTCGCTATCTCATTTTGGTGACTCTCGCTTAGTTTCGTCGACTGCCTTCATGTCGCTCCTAATCAGAAGGACTCAGGGTTCAGAGGCGATAGTTTCGGCGAGACAAGTTGAGTTTCACCGAAAAGCCTTTAAAAATGCTTAAGTTTGATGAGGTGCTTAGATGATTCGGAAAACATCTATGAGTTATGTCGGCATAACTTGGTGTGTTTCACCGCAACGTAAAACTCGAAAAAAGACAAGGAAAAGGCCACATTTCGGATGCTCTGGGTGAGTTGGAGCGATCGTTGTGGCGGAACTGGGTGAGTTTACATAAAAAAGGATGACTTTAAAAAATTAACCAAAATGCCCGTTTGTTGCAGCGCAACTCGATGAGTTTCGCTAAAATGGGGAAAGCTTTAAAACTTAATAAAAAGGTTCGAACGTTGCGTCCCAACTCGGCGAGTTGTGCCGCCGTTTCGGCTATGAAAGCTGAGTTTTTACTTAGAAAAAGAAACAAAAACAAACTAAAGGACTTGCTCTCTTTAGAAATACTAAGCATAAAAATACCTTCTAGGAAGGGACTTGACTCCTAAGCAAACTTTTCTCTAAAACAAAGGAGGGGCCCAAATATTTACAAATTTTTTGGGGGATGTTGCAACAACAACAATTGGCGATTCCCTGGTGAACACAGATCTCTGAAACAAGCTCTCCTTAGGGAAAAAAACTTACAAACTACTGATTTATGTGGGTAACGAAATGTCCTCATAGTTCAACTTCTGTCAATGCAGTGATCACTCTCATCATCATGGTCATTTTGAGAGAAGGCAACTTAGAATCATACTTCTTTACAACTCTCTTACGGCCATAGTATGGAGTTCATTTTGAAACTCTATCTTCTATCTCATTCCCATGATCATAACAATATCTCACAGACATATTCGTTTGTTCCTCATTCCCATGTTATTTGCATCCTTTTGGGTGTTTCTTGATTGACGACTTTTGCCTATTGAGCCTTCCGGAAATAGATTTCTTCAACTTCCATATTTGATTTAGGTTCTTCAATTTATAATGTCCTTTTGTGTGAGCAAGAGATTCATTTGATTATCATGCTTCAAGGACGGAGAAGAAACTTGCTGGGCTGATTTATTTGAACAACTTCCTTAGTTGAATGCATTTTTCTTTTCTCTGTCGTGCTTTAATTGAGGCGAGAATTTATGGAAATCATACTCTTTAATATAAGCTCTTTTGGATTTTATTTGCAGCATGGGATCATTTTAAATACCATATATCTGTGAGACATGCTTCCTCTCCATGGGTCTATCATAGTGAACTCTTTGAGATGGGTATTAATGTTAGAGTGAATGGAGCCCCAAGATAGTAAGAAGGAAATGTTGAATCTTAGTTATTAAAATAGGGTTATTTTGACTAACAAAAAAAGGATCTCTTCATTCCTGGAAGCCCAACAGTGAAAACAAAGTCATGAAAACATTTCTTTGTAAGTAAGTTTCTGTTTTACAAGATTTTGAGTCTTGCTCGGAGCTCTATCCTACCTCTAAACCAAAATTTGGGCTATGTTTTATTAAAGAAAGAATAAAGAAAACTTTGAGCATAGACTAAGGTGGAAAACAAACCAAGCTAACTACAAACAACACTAGAAAACAAAAACAGACAAACAAGAAAAGAAACAAGAGTGTTTATTTATGTACAAAAATCCCTCATAGGGTTATTGGAAGTATTGCTTTAAAGCAAGGTCGTTGAGAGGTAGATTTACTTCCTCCCCTTGCAAATATTTTAGCTTGTATGTTGTCGAGCCAAGATTTTCAGAAATTTGGTAAGGGCCAACCCATAAATGTTGAAACTTTCTGTGCATTCCCTTACCATCATGCTGATGGTCCCACTTCAGAACTATGTCACCTACCTCGAAGCTTCTCTTGCCAGACTTTTGTTTATCAAACCACCTTTTGACTATGTCTTGGTGCTAATGGAATCGGTCTTTGGCATTCTCCTGGGACTCTTCAAGTTTCAGCAGGGTGTCAATTCTAGATTGTAAGACTTGACTGCTGGAACCTCGAGAGGCTTGGGAAAATTGCAAGGATGGGAGTATTATGTTTGGAGGAAGGATAGCTTCTCTACCTTAGACAAGGGTATACGGGGAAACTCCTAAGGCGTTCTTGGGGGTGAATCTGTCTGCCCATAAAGCATTTGGGAGAGCTGTGTGCCAGCTTCTCTGATTTTCAATGACAGTTTTCTTAAGAATTCGGATAAGGTTTTTGTTTGTAGATTCAGCTAATCCGTTTCCTTGGGGATAGTAATTGGTTGAATAATGTAACTTAATTCCTCTCTCATAAATAAATTCATTTATCTTAAAAGACAAAAATAAGTTGCATTATCAAAAACTAGGGAAATTGGAACCCCAAACCTGGTTATGATGTTCTCTTTTAAGAAACTAATAACCACATCCTCATTGATTTTGCGCAACGGAGTAGCTTCTGTCCATCTTGTAAAATAGTCTGTGGCCGTCAGGATGTACCGGTGCTGCAGAGAAGAATTCGGTTTTAATTCTCCAATGACATCTCTGCCCCATTGCTCGAATGGTTCCGAGATAATGACTGGCTGTAGAGGTCCTGCTGCTTTCGGCAATTTCCCAACACTTCTTTGGCACACATCACAATTCCTAGCATGGGCATGAGCATCTCTAAACAAGGTGGGTCAATAATATCCAGCCCTCAGTATTTTGTGAGTTGTTGTATCTCTAGAATAATGTCCACCAGCAAGGCCATTGTGTTATTCCTTGACAACTTTACTTGCATCTTCTTTCTCCAAACATCTAAGAAAAATACCATCATAATTCCTTCTAAAGAGTACCCCGTCAATGATTTTATAGGCTCCTAATTTCAAACAGAGTGCCCTTCTTTCCTTAGGACTCCAGTGCTTTGGCAGGAACCCTTGCTGCAAATAATGCACTAGGTCCCTATACCAAGATTCAGGAGCCGTGAAAATGGGACATACCTCAACCATGTTCAGTTCAACTTCATTTTCCCAATTCAGCTCTTCGTCAGCTGGATGTTCAATGTGTAATGTACATAAACCTTGACCTTTAATGATTTTGGACAGTTTAAATTCTAATTCATATTCCTGAAGAGCGGTGACCCAGTTTCCTCTCCTTTCTCCCAATTCTTTTTTAACGAAAAGAGATCTGACGGCGAGGTGAGGAACTACAACTTTAGTTCTGTTCTTAAGAATATATGGCCTGAACTACTTTAAATATGGTATATGCTTGTTTGTCTACAACAGGGTAGTTCAGTTCAGTGCCTTGTAGACCAGTGCTCATAAAGGAAATTGGGTATTCATCTCTTGATTCTACCTCTTGCGTGAGCGCAACTGCGAGAGAGTCATTTGAAGCAAAGGTATACATGATGAAATCCTTATCGAAGTCTAGACTTCTTAAAGAAGGAGCATCCACTATGGCTGCTTTGATTTCTTTAAATTCAACTCTCTCCAAGTCTGTCCATTTGAACTGTACACTTTGATTCACCATTTGCTGCAAAGATTTAACGGTCTGAGCGAAGTCAGGAACGAACCTTCGAACAAAATATATGGTTCCCATAAATGATTGCACATATTTTTTGTTGTGGGGCATGGTAATTTTGTTGATAGCTTGCACTCTCTCTTGATCTATCGAAATTCCCTTTTTTGAAATGATGTGACCCAAAAGCTTTCCCTCAAGAGCAACGAAAATACTTTTCTTGGGATTTAAAGAAATACCATATTTCTTACAGCGATAAAAAATCTTCTTCAAGTGGAAAGCATGATCTTCTCTTTTCTTTGAGAAAATTGTCACATCATATAGATAGACTACAACACAATGGCCTCCCAATCCTCGAAAGGAAATATCCATTGATTGCTGGAATGTAGCTCCCACGTTTATCAAGCCAAACGACATCCTTTGGTATGCAAATGTTTCCCACTTAGTGCAGAAATTAGTCTTGAGGCGATCTTCTTTAGCTACTAGTACTTGATTATAACTAGAGAAACCGTCTAGTAGAGAAAAAAGCTTTGATCCTAATACCATATGTAGAATTTGTTCCATTGGGGGTACATGATAGTTATCTTTATCAGAATCTTTGTTCAAGTTCCGAAAGTCTACACATAGTCTTATTTCTCGTGACTTCTTCAGTACAGAAACTAGATTAGCGACCCATTCAGAGTGCCGGACTTTAAAAATAATCTTGGCATCTAACAATTTTTTCAACTCCTTTTGTATTAAAGGCTCAAGAGTCGGATGCATTCTTCTTAATTGCTACTGAAATGGATTAATGCTGACCTTCATTGGTATTATGTGCTGAATGATGTAAGTATCATATGTTTTTAGATCCTCATAAGTCCATGCGAAAACATCTTTATATTGCTGAAAAACTTTAATGAACTTATCTCTATCTCCTGGTGAGCAGCATTTACCAATATTGACATATTTTGGTTCAGCTTCTATACCCAGGTTTACCAATTCATGCTGCATAGAGGAGCTATGAGTTTTAACATTTGTTGGCCTCTTGAACTTGTTCTGCAAATCGAACAAAATTTCGAGCGACCTCACTCCTTTGGGCATGAAGTTTCCTTTGACTGCGTCCTTGTTTTGCAGATCATAATCATGCTTTTCTTCATCTATAATGGCTTCCTGGAAATCCTCTTCATTTGTGAGGAAACTAATGATCTGATCATTATCATCGAACACTCTAAGATTTGTAATATTATCCAGAACAAACGGCTTGAAAACCAATTCGATAGAGCACTTATTATTAGTGGGCACTAACCTAGAAGTAGAAGTAGCTAACAAATAAGCTGCAGCATTCTGTAATCTAGGAATAGAATTTATATTAAAAGCTTTAAAGTGCAAAATTAAATCCCATACCTCAGACTGATAACCCTTTAAATGTGGTGAAAGACAATGAATTGTATCTCTCGCCTGTCTGACAACTATTTCTGAGTCACCAAAGACTTTCAAGTATTTGACATTCAAACCAATAGCTTTCTTTAATCCATGGACCAAAGATTCATATTCAGCAGTATTATTAGTACATTCGAACTCTAATCTACAAGATAAGAAGTGTTTTTTGGTTTCAGGATCAATTAAAACACAACCAGCTCCAGATCCTTCTTGATTTTTTGAACTATCAAAGTATAGAACCCAAAAAACATTCTCCATTTTAACTAAGTTAGTATCACCATCATCTAAGTCAGTAACTAATCTAACTATGTTACAATCAATATCAACAGTCCGAGAGAATTGAAGGAGATCAAACTGTTCATCTGATTCATGGCTAACATTTTATGATTGATAATTACCCGGTTCAATCTCTAAGAAATAATTTCCCAAAAATGAAGATGAGAAAGCTACAACTTCATTTTTTTCCTCTAATTGAGTTACATTTTGCTTCATGTGAGGTTCTCTCAGTATTTTAATCTGATTTTTCCTATTTTGATATGGTAACCATAAGTGAGACCAGTCTGTTGCAAAATAACCATTTAGTTTAGTAGACCAATCCCTGCTCAAGATCAAACCATAAGCCTTAGGAATACCAACTACCATTATATCAATAAACTAACACACCCTAGGATCCGTTGACAGCCTAATAAGCACATCTTTCATTTCTGCGATGACCTTAACAGGAGTTCTATCTAACTATATGATCTGAGCTGGGGATGGAATTGGCTACCCATTAATCCTTTTGCAAATTGAAAGTGGCATGACATTCAAGGAAGCCCCAGAATCTACCAAATAGTTACGCACATTATGATTGAAAATTTTGAAAGTTAAAAGAAAGGTAAATGTTTGGGATTTAGATTTCTCGCCAATACTAGCTTCATTTATTTCAGAATCTTCCTGAGTGCTTGCTAACGAAGCGCTAGATTGGGGATCAAGAGCTTGTAACAGCCTTTTCCTTTGTTGAGGAAAACTACACATATCAAATATGGAAATATTTTCTTTTGCTTTCTTTATGTCTTCTATTATATCATATCCCATGTCACAATCTTTTGCAATTTTCGGCTGATTTTCCATTTTGTTTGATGTAACTTTTGGATACTTAGTTATTTCCGCATTTGGTTGTTTGGTAGGAGCTGGATTTTCCTTAGGCAGCGGTGGAATGATAGTCATGTGTCTTTTGGGTATTTCCTTGGAGACTTTAGGCTTGGGAGCAGTTGGGTTTGGATAAGTGATTGGACCTTTACTACGAGTAGTAAGATTCACTACTGAAACTTGCCTTTCTTCAGGGTCATCTTCAATTAACTCTGTTAAAAGCACCCAATCCCATAACACCATAGTGGTGTCTGGAGTGGGTTCTTCCTGTTCCAGGGTCTTCTATTCTTGAGGATCTTCCTGATCTGTTATTTGTGCATTCAGCATTTGGTTCATTACTAAACTCATTGAATTTATCCATTGCAGACAACTTTTTTCAGAGTGTGGTTCCTGATGAAAAGCACAGAAATGATCCATTCCTACTTCATTTAAATTCAAAACAACAGAGTTGTTTATAGGTGGAAGCGGATGACCATTTTCCTCCCTTTTCTTGTAGAACGGTTTAAATGGATTTCTAGATGTGCTAGCTGCCTTATCTTTCTCTAGATCTACAATTTTATTGGACAACTTTTGCATCATTTTAACCACATTTTCCATATCTACTGATGGCTCTTCTTTATTCCTGGTTAGCAGTAGGGTTTTTTAGGAGTTGCTAGTTTTGCTTCCACATCCACAAAATGTTTAGCAATGTTGTATGCTTCTTCCTCTACCTTCCTAGCTTCTTCGAAGTTTTCTATTAAGGTAGTTTTCTTAGTTCTTTTGACAAACATTGCTATTGGAGGATCAAGAGCTATTGTATAATTCTTGACTAAAGATTCTTCAGTTGGTCTAGCTACAGCACTAAAATTATTTAATAATGTGGTAAATCTTTGGTGGAATTCTTGAACCTTCTCTTTCTTTTCCATTCTCATGGATATTAATTCCTTCATAAGTGTAGAAACCGTCTTCTGATTTCCATATTTACCTAAGAAACACTTCTCGAATTCTTCCCAATTCAATATGCAGTTGGCTTGTAAACTAAAGTACCAAGAAGATACCTTGGGTTTGAAAGTATAGGGAAAGACTCTATAGACTACATCTTCGTGTTGCACATTCAAAAGGCTTAGAGCCAAATAAAAACTCTTAAGGTGATATTCAACAGAGATACCTTTCCCAGGATCATACTTGGGAAAAACCTTTTTTGGATTCTTAGGTAGATCATGAAATGGCCCAGCCAAATTCAATGCTCCTCTTGCTATCCATGCAGGTATAGCCATGGCTCTATGTGGAGAGTGTGGTGGAGTGTTATGTGGGGAATTACGTGCGGTATGAGGTTCCTCTAGATCTGGAGTATTTTCAAGTCCAATTTCTCCAAGAGGCTCTGTGATTTCTTCCAATGATAGATCTACTAACTCTTCAAAGTTCTGAACAAGAACCGAATCCCTTGTATAGTGTGTTTCCCTTCTAGGGGCTCTTCTTCTGAGAAGTAAGGGAATTGCGTTCAAACCACCAAACTACCTAACATAAGCATGGATATGTCTTCTTAAATTCGCTACTTTAGCAAAAGGAACATCATACAACGTTTCTTACTGCTCGATCTCTGAATTGGGATCTTCTTGATTTATTAATTCAAGATATAAATTGTCTTGGATAGATGTTTCAAATGGGTCTTCAGTGGGGTCTCTTCTAACGGAAGGATCTCCTCTGCCAGCCATGCACTGGTGGCCCTCCTTCTATCGCCAAAACATGTTGATGCCCCAAAAATCGTAGCATCAATTAGCAAGGGATTCTCCCCGGTAAGCAAGCCCAATTAGATCGCTCACCATTTGGTATAGGGAATCTGTCTAGTTAACGGTCCAACTATCGTGTAAGATTTAGAGATTTGTTTTCTTTGCACTGGTTGTGGGTCGATCCACCGTTTATGTATTTTAATTTTAAATATGATATGCAAGTGCTCTACACTAAATCTAGGTAATTAACCAAACTGATCTAAAACTATTTAAGCAAATCTAATCTATCCTTGCAAGGAGAAAACTGAAAATATGAGTAATAACTGAAAGAAACATCCAAAGATCTCACAGATAGTTATTTAATCATAAAGATGCATTTCCTACAGAAGATAAAAGATATCAAAGATAGCTTTGATTGAATTAACACATTTCATTACTCATTTGAGATATACATCTTTGCACAGAAAAGTTATGAGAGCATTCATCACAAAGAATAAATTCATAACAGCAAGGAATGATCTCACAGTAATGTATAAATGACATAGGAATAATCCAACAGACATTCAACACATCCTTCAGACAAAAACGCAGTCCCCCAGGATTTCTTTACGAAAAAATCGAACTTCTTATATATGTAGCAAATCAATTCACGGACAAGACAGAAATGTGCTTTCACCTTCCAAAAGTCCTTCTATCATTGTATAACCATCTATATATAGATTTACAAAAATGCTCCCAGAGCTGCTACGTGCTCCCCTACCCAAGGAATCTTTTAATTTGTCTTTTAATTCCCTGTTACAAAAATGGAATAATCCCCAAATTGTTTTTACAAAAGAAACAAAATCCAACTGTCTTTTATCTTTACAACTGACTAATAGACAAGCAAAAACTCCTAGCTCATCGTTAAACATCTATGAATTCCACATCATCTCCCATATGGCGCTCTTGTCTCTCCTGGAACTGTTGCCTCTACTGGTGCATCCTCCATAGCTTGCTTATCAGCTTCTGCTATATATCTAACCCAAATGCCTGTGTCTCACACAACAGTGTTGGCAGGGGCAGGGAGCATGAACTTTCGGGAAATCACATACTTGGCTAGCTCAGCTTCAATGTCCTGCACCTCTACTGCTATAGTCTGGAGAATCTATTGAAACAGGTGAGCGTGTATGGAGGGTTGCACGATGCACTGGTGAAGATCATCCGTTGTTAACTCATCTATCTTCCTCACATACTCATATATGGGCTTCGTTCACCCTTCAATTCAGACAAGCGCTGCTCTTTGCTCGGAAAGTCTTCAAGAGTCTGGGGTATCGCCATTTTGCACCTTCCATGAATTTCCTGGATCCTCTGATAAAGACCACTACATCTTTCAATAGTTGCTTGGATTATAGAGCTTAATTTCACCCCGCATTTCTTGCAGAACTCCACAAAGCCTACATCTTCTTTAAACTCGGCTTCAGATTTGAGAGGGAGGTGTTTGGGGAACTTTGAATTCCCCACTCTCCATTCAATATGCTTTCCAATATCTTCTTTTACCCATGCATATTTCTTCTTGAGCCTGATGGATTTGGAGTTAATTTCCTTCATCCTGTCCACCATAGCCTTCAACTTGCAAATTTCCTCAATAAGAAGTTCATGTGACTCGTGCATATGCTTCAGTATGTCACAGGATTGCTCATGAAAGGGGCTTAAATCAACTACCTTACTGCTTTCTTGTTCTAACTGCTCTATCATCAGCTCTTTCTCTTCTTCCAATTGAATGATTCTGGATTCAAAATCAATTTTCTCTCCTTCCACTATCATCATATGGACCGGAAAATTTTCCTTTTCTTCTTCCAGGTGTTGATACTTACCCGACAATTCCCTTTGTTCTGATAGTAGGCGATCATATTTATTCACCATTAAGTCCCTATAAGCCTGCTCATTTACCACAGTGAGCTGTAACATGTGAGCCCTTTTCTTGCTTGCATCCAACTCACTTACCAACCTATGGACATTTTCTTCACTTGCCTTGGCGGCAGCTACAGTAGCGGATGCCATAATCTTAGGAACGTTCTGTGTGCCTTGCATGACAGTGGTTTCTCATTTGGTAATGATGTCCGGGTGAAAATGCTTCTTCATCCTTGTCTCTATCTTTTGTACAATGGACTTCCTTTTCTTGTCAAAAACAATTTTTTCCCAATGAGTCACAGTGTGACTCTTTGATGGGGTAAAAGGGACGTGTGGAAGATCTTCTATGGAGATCTCCTCTTCCGCAGTTGGGGTCCAAACCACTTGGGACGAGTCTATGTCCATGTCCTGCATGTTTGATCCTCATCGTGTGTTGTTAGTTTTTCAGAAGTTTCAATCTAATCTAGGATCTTAACTGAGAGAATAACATAGACAACATATCTACAGCATATCAATCATGGACACAATAATGCAAGCACACAAGAGACACAGAGTTTCACCGGGGAAAACCAAGAATGTGAAAAACCCTACAAATTTCTCAAAGATAGATAGAGCAATGATACAACCCAAGTACAAGAGATAGTCCTCCTAGCAGCAACTTCTCCTCCTCCACTAGTGCGCCACTCTCCAATGAGTGTGTGAGTGAGAAGTGAATGATCAAATAGAGTGCCTCCCGCACTCTTTTTATACATGACTTGACTTGCCTAATAACCTTTACTAGGTCGGCCTCAACTTAACCACATAGCATAATGCTGACAGGGCCAACCCCAAATAGGGTGGTCTAATAACCCTTTAACCCACATGACTTATACATGGCCGACCCCATCAAGGTTTTCTAATAACCCATCAATTATAAGTTACGACACTTACAATATAAATGACGACACTTCTGTATAGAGGAATAATAACATCTCTATAGGAATACAATATACATATGTGAAATACATTCCGAAGTTACAATTACATCAACACTCCCTCTTAACTAGGAAGGTATTTCTCGACACATATCTACTAGCACAAGTATTCTTCTTTGGATCATCGTCACTGGATCATCGTCATCGAATCATTGTCATTGTCACTACTGCTACTATATCAATCAATCTCCGATCTACTCATCATAGGAAGTTCTACAGAGCCAATCCTTTTTCATACTGGATGTAGGCCTGCTGCCTACAGGTCTTCATCATCTACAGAGCTAGCCCTTTTTCATGATGGATGTGACCTAGAACAAATCTAGGATTTCCATCACAGAGCCAGTCCTTTTTCATACTAGATGGGACCTAGAGCACATCTAGGATTTCCGCCACAGAGCGAGTCCTTTTTCATACTGGATGGGACCTAGAACACATCTAGGATTTCCACCATAGAGCCAGTCCTTTTTCATACTGGATGGGACCTAGAACACATCTAGGATTTCCACCATAGAGCCAGTCCTTTTTCATACTGGATGGGACCTAGAACACATCTAGTATTTCTGCCACAGAGCCAATCCTTTTTCATACTGGATGTGACCTAGAACAAATCTAGGATTTATCACCACAGAGCCAGTCCTTTTTCATATTGGATGTGACCTAGAACAAATCTAAGATTTTCCACCACACAACCTCGAAAGAGCATCCCATGACTTATTACGAGCACACAGCCCAACCTATCGGATCTCCTAGGACTACATTACATGTGGTCATGGCAAAACCTCGAAAGAGCATCCCAGGACTTATTACGGGCACACATCCCAACTTATCAGATCTCCTAGGACTACATTACATGCCATAGGACAAAACCTCGAAAGAGCATCCCAGGACTTATTACGGGCACACAGCCCAACCTATCGGATCTCCTAGTGAAATATTACATGTCCTCCCAGAGCAATGCCTTGAAAGAGCATCCCAAGACTAATTATGGGCACATAGCCCAACCTGTCAGATCTCCCAGGTCAACTTACATGCTTATTTGCACAACCTGTCCACGGCCACAGAGCATCAACCTGATACTCATCATACATCATCCTGATGTAAATCATCACATGATCATCCTAATCATCATCATAGCATCATCATGATGCATCTCATCTGGAGCAACATCCTGAAGCTCGTCATCCATGATCATCCTGATCATACAATGTATCCACCTAATACATATCATGCATCTACCTGATGCATATCACATACATGATCCACCTAACATGATGCACATACATATACATGATCCAACTGATCATACAAAGCATCCAACTGATGCATATACAAAGCAGTGACTGGAGCATCGTCGTGATCGCTCATCACACATCGCTTACATCCACAGCCATGGGAAGGATCCTCCTCTCTCCATGCTCAGAATGGCTCCTACAAATGTGTCCATCACTTCTTCCACGAAGTGTCATCAATATGGAGAACACCAATCCTCCCTATGAAGTACTCAAACTTCACTCTGGCTATTGGTTTCGTCAACACATATGCAACCTGCTCATCCGTCGCAACATACCGGAGCTTCACTGCTCTTCTCTACACCATATCCCTGATATAGTGATATTTGATCTCAATGTCCTTCGACCAGTAGCATCCAACAAGAGATCAAATAACTCAGACTGTAGCTTTCTAAGCCATACTACCTCACAACTAGCTGAACAAGCTGCAACATACTCTACTTCGGCTGTACTCAGTGCTACGCAAGACTGCTTCCTGCTAAACCAAGAGATCACACCTGATCGCATACTGATGCAACACCCAAAAGTGCTCTTCCTATCTACAGCACTGCCTGCCTAGTCCGAATCAACATAACCCTACAGGTTAAAATTTTGATTTGCGTCATACTTGAGCCCATAATCAATTATACCGTTCAAGTACCTCAGAATATGCTTTACAGCAACCAGGTGAACACCTCTGGGATCTGTTAGGAACTAGCTCAATGTGTTCACCGCAAAGCAAATATTTGGTCTTGTGTTCATCAGGTACATTAAGGACTCAATCATCTGATGATACATAGTGACATCAACCAGATCAGATGAAGCATCACACCGAAGCTTTAGGTTCAATGTCATAGGTGTGGCCACGGCCTTGCAGTCCATCATCCCGAACCTCTTCAGGATCTCTACTACATACTTCCCTTGTCCAAGGAAGATTCCATATGCACTGTGCCACACCTCCGTGCCTAGAAAGTAGTGCATCCTCCCCAATTCCTTCATCTCGAACTCGGCAACAAGCGTCCTCTTCGTGTCGGCAATCAATCTATCCTCACCTGTAACAAACAGGTCATCCACATACAAGAGTAGAATCACAATATTTCCTTCCTCAACCTTGTAGTAAAGGTTGGAGTCTACTTTACTCTTGGTAAAGCCCAAACTGGATATAAAGCTATCTATCCTACCATACCAAGTCCTAGAAGCTTGCTTCAATCCATACAGGGATTTCTTCAACTTGCACACATATGACTCCCTATCATATGTCTCAAAACCGAGTGGCTGCTCCACATACACTTCCTCTTCGACTACACCATTCAAGAAAGCTGTCTTGACATCCATCTGGTGTATCTTCCACTTCATCACTGCTGCTAGAGAAAGTACTGATCTGATGGAAGTGTACCTGGCTACAGGTGCAAAAGTCTCTTCATAGGCTATCCTCTCTTTCTGGGAGAAGCCACGAGCTACAAATCTCGCTTTGTATTTCTCTATGCTGCCATCTACATCATGCTTGATCTTGTAGATCCACTTGGAAGTCACAACAGACTTCCCTTCAGGTCTTGGGATTGCATCCCAAACATCATTCTTCATGATCGACTGGTACTCCTCGATCATGGCATTCTTCCCAAATCCTGGGAACTTCAATATCTTCAATAGATAACTTTGTTGCTGAACAAATGTTGTAGTCCTTCTTTTGTAGGTGATGGTATACGATCTTTCCTACAAAACAAGTTAAATTCCATGATTAGAAACATCTCATAGTTTTCAGAACAAATTCTTACGTATAAATAAATATGTCATACAATCATGCAATTATCTTAGCCAATGCTTCAATATAACATTTATCCATATCCCGTAACTTTCTAGATTCCTTCCAATCTCTACCAGAACATTGTTAAGAGTGTGCACAACTCCCAACATGTCAGCAAAGAGGTTTCATTCTAGATAAGTAGCAATGGAATGTTGTACATTGCCATAGGCCACTTACCCATCACATGCATATTAGTAGTATACTGTTCATTAATGCAATTATTCTAATATGCATAATACACACCCTAAGTCTAGGAACATAAGCATATAAATCATTGAACAATATTATTTAAACAAGCAAGTATGCAAAAAATGACAATTCAAATACTTATCTTTGTTTGGTTGTAGGGTGGACTCCCTCTCAATATTTGCTTCCTTGCAGGAACTACTAGAGTGTGCTCCCTCTTGATCTTTGCTTCCTGGATTACCTGTCTTTGAACTTATATCCATCCTCGATCACTATGCATACTTACTAGTGTCATCATTGTGTTATCCTCGAGGTCTCATACATACATTCATTAGTATAATCTTAATACTATCAAAAAAATTATGATTCTAAGTAATCTTAAACATGTATGGTCAAGATCATTTCAAACACAGATAATAAACATTAGTATTCAAGGTTTTAGGGAATACTTCTTTTACTCATGCATATTCTTTATTTGACCAAAGGAATTTTCTGGTTAGTCATATCATCAATCAAGGGAAGAGACATAATATGCATAAACCCTTGATTACTTACATTTCTAACTTCATGAATAATCATTATCAACCATACAACAATATAAGATCCTAACACAAGGTAGGATTCTAACTTGATATAGGAAAAACATACCTAGTTATCATATTTGCTAGTTATGTCTAGCAATGTCTTCTTTTTCTCTTCAATGACTTGTGCTAGTAACCTGCATATCTCATAGGTTAAGCATTGTAGAACCAAATTATACATACCTCATAAGTAGAGCTTCTATGTGATCCATGACAATGGATGAATCTTTGTCTTCATGTCACCATGGTCATATGTTCTTGAACTAGAACATGATTTGTCTTTCTTGATGTACCTTTTCATGTTAGTGGACAACATCAACCTCATACAACACCACAATGCATTAGTACAATCATAAGTGTCAAAACCCTAATCAATAAATATCTACATTCATAATTTTTATTAAGGTGATACAACAAGTCTAAAGTTAATCAAGATTGTACTAACCTTAATGAAGACAAACATACCATAAACTTAATCATGAACAGATCTCGAAACATACCTGGATAAGTCATACCTGTCGAGATTGCTTGTAACCTTCTTATGTAAGGCCTTAGCCTCATCTCCCTCTGAAACAGGAACTTCTTCACTTATGCAGGTGACCAATCCAGTCTCTTCTAGGATTAACCCAATCCACTTGAATTACAGAAACTGGATCTGGAGGTGGATTAGGGTTTGTTAGGGAAACCCTAAAAGTTCAAATTTTGAATTTCAAACTTATGAAATGATAGAAAGTTGCGCCTTTATGAGCTGATCAACCTGGTATACTCAGAATTTGAAAACTGCAAAGTTTCACCCCTCAAATTTGCTTTTCAATCTTCTGGATTCACTGGGAGGACCCTGAATTAGGGTTTGAGTTTCCCAGAGCTTCACCCAACCAAATAGTTTGATCCAAAGCTCTAAACTTTGATTTTTCCAAGGAGCTTCCAGCTATGGTCACATATTTCAAAAATTCCCATTTTTGCAGAAGCCCTAATTTTTCACCTTTCCGATCAAAGTCCCGAACTAGGGTTTGATCAAGCCTGGCCTTCTGACCAACCAAAAAATTCAATCTTGGTCTCTAAATTTTGATTTTGATGAGGAGCATCTAGTAATGGTCTCCAATACAAAAATTCCAACATTCTCTGAAACCATAAATTCTCGGAGCCATGAATGAAGGTGCTCAAAATCCAATTCTATTTTGACAGAAATATGCACCTGATTATTTCTGGTGTAACTCCAAAATTTCAGATCTACAGGGTCTGAAAATTATTCTTGTGGTAGCCTGACCTGTTATATTTCCAACCCCACAAGTCTGACCTCAAATGGATTCTTTGAGAGAGAGAGTTATTCCAAGTGTCGCAACGTGACCTGTTTATGGGATAAAACAGGAGAGCGAACTTGTACGGAGTCCCACGTGTCACTGGTTCAATTTCGGCCTCTAAAAATCATACCTATGAAAGTAAAGTCTATTCCCTACCTGCCACGTTTTACAAAATTTCATTTGGATCTTCCTATCCAAAGTTGTGACCTTTTTTCCCAGGTCACCTTTTTATGACTGAGATCTGGAAGAGGCAGAAACCCGATATTGTACAGATCATAAATATGCAAGTACAACGAATTAGAGGCTCTCCTTTGGACACAAGGTACATGGGGATCTTATCTTCAACTTGTAAGATTTTCAGATCCTGAAACCTCTCCGAAATGAATTTATAGTGAAAGTTCTACGATGACTTGTTCTTTCTATATCAAGCCCTAGCTTTGCAAGTGCAACAAGTGTCATAAATGCCATACCATGCCTTCTTTCAGGCTAGCTCTGATACCATGTTAGTTTTTTAAAAATTTCAATCTGATCTAGGATCTTAACTGAGATAATAACATGTACAGCATATCAATCATGGACACAATAATGCAAGCACACAAGAGACACAGAGTTTCACGGGGGAAAACCAAGATGGTGAAAAAACCCACAACTTCCTCAGAGATAGATAGAGTAATGATACAACGCAAGTACAAGAGATAGTCCTCCTAGAAGCAGCTTCTCCTCCTCCACTAGTGCGCCACTCTCCAATGAGTGTGTGAGTGAGAAGTGAATGATCAAATAGAGTGCCTTTCGCACTCTATTTATACATGACTTGACTTGCCTAATAACCTTTACTAGGTCGGCCTCAACTTAACCACATAGCATAATGCTGACAGGGCTGACCCAAAATAGGGTGGTCTAATAACCCTTTAACCCACATGACTTATACAGGGCCGACCCTATCAAGGTGGTCTAATAACCCATCAAGTATAAGTTACGACACTTACAATATAAATGATGACACTTCCGTATAGAGGAATAATAATATCTCTATAGGAATACAATATACATATGTGAAATACATTCCGAAGTTACAATTACATCAACATGTGTATCCTCCTTGGCCTTATCTTCCTCTTTAGCCTTCAGTTGTCTCTCTTCTTCTTCAGCCTTCAGTTGTCTCTCTTCTTCTTCGGCCTTCAGCTGCTTTTAAACTGCTTCTCTTTCCTCTTGCAGTTTAGCGGCTTCTTCTTTTCTTATCTTCTCCAACTCCTCCTCTCGGAGTCTTTTAGATTCTTCATCTCGAAGCCTATTTTCCTGCTCCTTTCGCATTCTTTCTACTGTTTGCTTTTGGAGCTTTTCAGCCTCAGCCTTGAGCTTTTGCTCTTCCTTCGTCAAAGCCTCAGCTTCTTCTCTCTCTCTTCGTACTTCTACTTCCTTAACAACTTGGGCTACGGTGGAACTAGGGCCAGCTCCGATTTTGAGGCTAAGGTGCCTTTGGATTTCGGTCATATTGTTGACCCCTTTGAAAACTTCTTCGTCCTCATCAAAATAGTGCACATCTTCAAAGTGTGCATTAACAATTCTGCAATGATCTGCGACCTTATTAAGCTTGTCATTCTTTGTGAAAATCCTTTCTCCAAAGTGAAACTCCCTTAGCTCCTAAACAAACTCTTCAGCTGAGGTGACTTTAGAAAACTTGTATGCTCCGACATAAAAGGGTAGTGCTGGGAAAGAGGGCTTTTTCAATTTCTTTAGGAAACTACCAACTCCATCTATAAACACCTGTCTCACTGCCTCTTTATGGACCACAAAATCGATAACATTCCTTGGTAGGAGAAGTGGTGGCTTGGATCCTCCATACATTCTTATGTAGGTGCCTTATTCTAATAGATAAACATCCCCATACTTTTCCATGACTGCCATGGAATTCTCAGACAGGCAACTGGGTTCTTCATTGAACATGATTTCATATAGTGGCATGATTAATTCTTCACAGATGATCTTGTAATGCCTTTTGTAATTCTGGGCCCACAGGATCTTGTAAGCGATATGAACTGGGGTGTCGACTTTCTTGCAAATGCATCATAACCTTGGGAACGGATGCCTTGACATAATACAATACATAAGGTATGATGACATGTAGAACTCTGATTTTCCCCAGGACAGCCCTTCCTTAGCAGCAGCTATGGTTGACGACATATTGTCCGAGAGGATGTCTGCCCAATTGAACACCGTGCCTTTGAATGCTACATAGTGGATTAGAGGGATCCAATGCAGCTTATAAGTTGTTCAATCAGCTCTGCCAAAAATTCTGCTTAGCATGAGCACAATAATTTTGAAAGGAGGCCTTAGTGCCTGAATTTCATAATCATCGCTCTCCTTCACCCTTAGCTTCCTGCCTTGAATTAATAATTTTCTTGCCATTTCGAGGTAATCCATGTTGAGACCTTCGAGCCATGCGTCGTTCAATAGTTGTTGAGTACAGGGAAACTTGTAAGTTGCCAAAATATGGGCTGGGTGGAACGAGGCGAACGCCTCTCCTTTGTTGTCGGATAAGACTCTTGATTCAACGTCTGCATGCACTAGAATCCACCTGATAACTTCTGCGCAGGGAAAGAGTTATGGGCGCATCGCTGCTTTAGTGATGGCAGAGATTCTAATGTTCTGGTACAAGTACATCTCTTCCAGGACTGATCTGGGAATATCCTGGTCTCTAATCATGTGATGCAAATCTCCCCACTTGAATTCAAGCACAATGCACATAACTGGTTTGGTATCTTCCTATAATGTCTCGACCCTTGCCTCCTTGATAGCTTAACCACCTGACTCGGGTTCAGAGGTATTTTCCTTCCTCTTGCCACCTTTCAACATTGTGCTTAAACATGACCAAAACCATGCATGAGCAGATACATGATAAACTAGAATGCAAAAATGAGTATTGAACTAAAATTCATCCAAACATCAAGCATAGCTTAGGCAGGGAACAAACACAGTATTGGCAATTTTTTTTTTAAACATACTATGTCTCAATCTTTTAATCAGGAAGTTAAATGTGTATATGGAAAACAAACAAATATTTCTGCTAACACAATAGACAAAGCTAGCTTTTTTCATTAGTGCTAAATGGGTGAGGGCGAGACTTTTGACGCTACTGCTTGACTCTTGAGCTAGCAGGCTCGGGACGCTCATAACAGGACGCAAACAAGGATGAACGGGCGACTATGGCCAGGTGTTTCCAAGCGCAATGGTTTGGGTTGCTAGGTCTTGAGCTGGGCAGACTGAAGGGATAGGGAAAACAATTTCTATCTAGGCCCTCTAAACGGCTTTGGGAATGATCAACCGGGTGCAGAGAAAAATCCTAACAGGGATAAAAGGTGGCCATGGCGAGGAGAACGAAACAGTCTTAACGCGACCAAAAACCGAAGCTAAAATCATTAAAAAACAAAAAAGGCTCGAAAGAAAGAACCTACCTGGCAGCGAACAATTGGGTTCGAAGTGGATGATGGACTGCAGACCCGGCTATCCTTCACTGGCTAACACGACCTCGAACGGGTTTCTTTGAAGAGCTCTAAAAAAAACAATAATAAACCACAAACCCAAACTTTCTATATATAAAATCTCACACGTGCGGGTATTTAAGCTTGATGCGACGAGGTAGGTGTGCACATTAATAACATCATCACGGCGATGCGATTAGTGTCCTTTTGGTGCCCTTTGGCATTAACTGCGAGGCATCCAAAATGGAACAACATGGTGAGTTCAAGCAACCAATGTCGGCGGTGTTGGCTGAGTGACTGCACAACGGACCAATGTGCTTTGGTGATTTTGGCATTAGCTCAAGCCTGGGCACCCTCTATCTCATTTCGGTGACTCTTGCTAAGTTTCACCGGTTGCCTTCATGTCGCTCCTTATCGACAGGACTCAAGGTTAGAGGCGATAGTTTCAGCGAGACAGGTTGAGTTCCACCGAAAAGGCTTTAAAAATGCTTAAGTTTGACGAAGTGCTTAGCCGATTCAGATCATGTCTACGAGTTATGTCGGCATAACTTGGCGTGTTTCACCACAACGTAAAACCCAGAAAAAGACAAGGCAAAGGCCGCATTTTGGATGGTCTGGGTGAGTTGAAGCGATCGTTGCGGTGGAACTAGGTGAGTTTACCCGAAAAATGATGACTTTAAAAACTTAACCAAAACGCCCGTTTGTTGCTGTGCAACTTGATGATTTTTGCCGAAACGGGGAGAGCTCTAAAACTTAACAAAAAGGTTCGAATGTTTCCTCCCAACTTGTCGAGTTGTGCCGCTGTTGCAGCTATGAAAGCTGAGCTTTTACTTAGAAGAAAAAACAAAAACAGACTAAAGGACTTGCTCTCTTTAGAAATACTAAGTATAAGAAGACCTTCTAGGATGCAACTTGACTCCTTAGCAAAGTTTTCTCAAAAACAAAGAAGGAGGGGCCTCAATATTTACAAAATTTTGGGGGGATGTAGCGGCAACAACAGGACCACAAACCTAGACATAAAGTGAAGTTTCCTTGTAATATTTGCTCGGAAGATCACCTTACACATTTTTGTCCAAATATCGTGGAAGCATCGAAGCACCTTGCACAGAGCCCAGCTATGCTGAAGGATCCCCTTCCTCATCATCAAAATATGGCTTCGAGTGCTTTTGTCGCCGGTACTGGGATTAAAGAAACTTTGGTATCCTCTACCCATGCTGACGGTTTTGGATGTGTTAACATGGTTAAATTAGAGGTTAGTATTTTTACTCGCTCACGTGATTATGGAGCTCCACAACCTTCGTTGGGGAATGAGCCCCCTCCACCTAAGACTCCATTGCATATCAAGAAGCCCAACTCTATGCCATGGATACCAAAAGGTGTTCTCAAGCACTCGACTGTCATGTCCCAAATTTTGAATTGGGTCACAATGGCCTAAGTCCATTGTCCATATTCATGAGAGTTTGTCAATATGATGCTAAAGGTCAAATAATTGCCAAGGAGGAAAATTACTAGTTTCCTAGGTTGGAGGTGGAAGCTTTGGGATTCGGAATAAGGGGGATAATAAATGATTTTTGAACATTAGAATGTCATAAATATTTAATAAAGGAGGTAAATAAAAATATACAAGTGAAAATCAAAGTGGCATTTGATCATGAAGATACATGGAGGAAGTGGGACCCACCTATGGCTAGTTTTCCCCACTACACTTGGCATCATTCTCTCACCAAGTCGAATTCAAGGTGAATGGTAACATACTTGGGGGAGTTCAAAAGGTATTATTCATGGCATGACTCATCCAAGGTTGAAATATAGAGGAAGAGTAACTCCCATGGAAGAGGAAGAGGCAATTTGGAGCTAGTGGGACACTTGGGCTAGATTCCCTAGCTCTATGACAACAATGATGAAGATTCCATGACACCTATGACACAAATCAGACCTGAATACTGACATATGATATATATGACATGTCAGGGCTAAAAATATCCTCCAAGAGAGATCTCAAGGGAGTTAGGGTAGCTAATATGCTTCCACATGTGATTTGGTGGAAGTGGGAGACTAGGAATTGTTGTACAAGTGGCATTCTTTGGAATCTCTTCCCAAATTGAGTTCGAATGCATCTCTTGTAAGGAATTCGACCCATATAGAGCTTTGAAACTTTATAAATGTCAAGAACAAAGAATGAAGGCATATTTTTATCATTTGATAAATTTGCAATTGCATTTGTGAAGAGGGAGAGCTAGTGGATGACTAGTTTCTTGCCTTAGCCAATTTCGAGGGTGAAAGATTCCCATCCAAGTTAGTAATTGGAAAGGCCATTCAGACCTTTAATTTGGATCTTTAATGGATTATTTATTTGCAGGTGTAAGATACAGGTCAGCTCATGGTTTCTTCTAGTGCAGCTCACTCCTTCAACCATTTCCAGTTTTCATGGCATATTCTTGATCCTTGAGGGAGGGCGTTTTTGGTGAGATCTTGTACTCTTTGGGAGAGATTATCATGATCCATTTCTGTTTTAATATGATTAATATACTATTTTATTCATCTTCAGTAAGTTTCAGGTCGAAATACCAAGTGGTTATATGTAAAATTGATTATTAATGAGCAAACAGTGACCATTCCCCCACTAGATTGATGTATGCCAATGTATTGATGATGATTTCGAATGGAAGAATGTTTCTCTAATATATTTATGATGTATGGAATTCCATTGAGTATTATTACAAGTTTCATGTTCATCACTTAAGCATTTGGAGCCATCTTGCTAGTTTTATTTTATTTGAAGGAGATTTAATGCTATTTCCCCCAAGGTCGAACTAGTGATTTTGTAGTTGTTTGGGAGAGGGTTATAACCCGCTTAATAAATTGAATAATTATGCAAACAAGAAATTAATGTTGTCCCTTAGACATCCTCTACCTCTTTTCAGAAATTTGAGTGGTTTTGGGAGCATTTGGAGAGTAATATTCAGCATTTACCCTAGGGGGGTTTGGAACCCCAAATTGCTAGTAAAACTCCCATCTTGGCTAGAAGTTTAAATAAGTTTTCAAAAGTCTTTTGATGGTCATAAATAATCCCTTAACATCATAATAAAGTACAAATATCATTTATACACCTTAACTGAATATTTGGATGCATTTGGATCCAATTGGAGACCTAGAGACCAATACTAGTCAAAGGGAAACTACTAGTAAAGTACCCTACATTGGCCATAATTGAAAGAGGATTTGCAGAAGTATTTTAAAGGTCCAAAAGCACCTATGAAACACATATTTATGTTCTAACATCATCCATATACCTTCTCAGAATATTTGGGAGCATTTGAGGCAAATTGGAGACCTAGGCATCAAAACTAGTCAAAGGTCGAATTTGGGGAAAAAGAGAAAAATTGGTCATTTTAATAAAATTCTCAAAGAGGGACATTATAGTGGTATCAGAGAATGGTCCTTGAACATGTGAATTAATATCATAAATTTAAGAATAAGTTGCAGCCATGTCTTACTATTATGAGGAATCCTATGAGTACAATTCTTATGAGGAATATGCGGATGCTTATGAGCTATATGAAGCAGAATGTGAATGGTTTGAGGAAGAGGTGCCATCATGCAACACTTCTTACAATTTAGGGAGGAATGAAGATTATGATTATGATTATGACCCTATGTATGATAAATATGAGTATGTCACACCACCAAAGGATAATTTTATGAATGAGTTACAAATATGGAGAGCAACATATACAACCTTGCCCCAACAACATCAGAAATATCTTGATGTGTTTAAGGGAAATACAAAAAAAGCCCCTCCTTTCTAAGACTTTGCTGATTGGATGTTTGCAAATAGGCCCAAAAATTAAGATGTGGAGTTAGTGAAGAAAGTTTTATGCCATTCTTGTAAAGAACCTTGGAGAGAGTATCATATATTTGTGAGTGAAAAGTTCAATAAAATATATGAAGCTTCCGCAAAGGCATGTATGTCCTACTTGAGCAACGTTTTTGGGAATTCTTCAAAAAGAGATTCCAAAGATATTGATACTAAGGAAAACAAGGGGCAAAATGCATCAGCTTGCTTGAAGGAGAAAAAGGGAGAGACATCACAAGAGCATGAAGAAGATTATATTGAAAATATTGAAGATCAATTCGAGACACATTCTACTTTGGACATGAATTAAGGAGCATCTACTGATGGATGCTTGAACTATGAAGGAGTACCTACTGATGGGTGCTCACACCTCTATGTTGGTGACATATATATCACTTTTGATAGTATTGTTGCAAGACAAAATTCCCCTAAGCATGAAAATGAAGACCTTGTAGCAGTTGAAGAAGAAACAAGATCAACTTCCCCATCACCACTTGAGCTTCATGAAGTTGGTCCAAGCAAGAAGGAAGAAGATGAGGAGGTTCATTTGCAAGATCCTCATTTTATTGAAGGGTCATTATAGATGAATGAAAATAATATCCAAGAGTCCCTCAGCATTCTCCATGACAATCAAGCATTGGTGTCAAATTCTTGTTGGAGAGCTACTTCATTGGAGGAAACATCCTTCCTTGAAGACATGGAGAAGATTCAAAGAGGAATGTGCCACATCAAAGGTAATTTCATGTCTTTGCTTTTTGATAGAAACCATTTTTTTGAGATTAATGAATTGTTACATGATGCATACTTGAAGAATAATGAGGATAATCGTAAGCTCACAATTCAAAATGAGCAACTTCTTGAAAAGTTGCAAGATACTTGTTTTTCCTCATATATTTCAGATTGTCAAATTGCAGATTGTTTGGAGGATTCTCATGACATGGTGGATCATCAGAAATGTGAAAATTTGAATTTGATTAATGTGTTTTAAGATGAACTTGAAGAGATACAAACACTTGATGTTTTGGAAGAGGAACTTGACTTGTCTCTTGATGAAGGTTATGCAATTTTTAAAGAAGAGCATGATTCCTCTACATTGGAACCAATCTATGACAAAGGTTTCACACTTTTGGAGCTACATGATACTACCTATATGGATCCTTCCCATGATGAAACTTCTTCACTTTCTGATCATTTGTGTGAGTTAGTTCATTCTCCTACATCCTACAATTCCATGATTTGCAGCATTAGTCTCCATGAAGAATGGGTGAAAGGGTTCTTTTTTATGGGGCCACATGAGGAGTATGGAACTCCTAGATTTACCTTTTTTGATGACATGGTTGGAGCACATTCATATTCACATTTGCAGCAGCATCCTTTGTTACTTTATGATGATGTACATCTACATGGATGCACCTATGATATGCATTTGAGTCACTTGAAGACTCATGGTTTTTCTTGCTCAACACTTGGTTCATTTGATGTTGGAAGAACTTCATCCAAAACTTGGGTGAATAGATTTATGGTTGAAGAATATTTTTGTTGGAATCCACCTACTTTGTTATATATTTATGATTCTCAAATTCATGGATGTATGGGTGAGATTTCTTTGAGTCCTTTGAAGTCTCCTTGTTTTTTTTGCTCATTATTCGGTTCAGATTTTAATGGAGATTCTTCATTCACTTCTTGGATGAAAGAATACATGGCTGACTATTTTGATGCATATCACATCCTTTTGGAGCAGCATTATTAGACAGTGATCCTCACCTATGTCATTGGAACATATTTGATTGGACACTTGAAGATTGCATGCACCTGGCAAATGGTGTTCTAATTACTTGGAGGTATAAGCACTTTCATGATACTTTGATGAAGCACCTCCTTGATGTACATTTTCATTATGTTGTTATGTACTTTGATGATATATATTTTGTACTCATGATGTTTGAAAGAATGCATACAAGAAAATGGGATCCATGAATCTTCTTATCTGATGGTATGGGTTGGAGAGCACTCTTAATTGTTGGGGTGTAATACAAGCAATGGGACCCTAGAATAATTTTTGTTTGATTGGTTTCAAATTTTTTGGGGAAACAAGCAGTATGGGAGATGGATTTCCCACTTAATAAAGTGATTTTTATCAAAGTAGTGCAACATCAAGCATGGTGGTTCCTCTCTAAAATATTCATGGAATCTCAAAGACTCAAGGTTGGGCAATTCAATGGCCACTTCAAAGAATTATACAGAAAGTAGGTTCTCCAACACCCATGTTTGAAATTGCTTGAGGACAAGTAATATTGGGAAGGGAGGATTTGTCATGTCCCAAATTTTGAATTGGGTCACAATTTCCTAAGGCCATTGGCCATATTCATGAGAGTTTGTCAAATTGATGCTAAAGGTCAAATAATTGCCAAGGAGGAAAATTACTAGTTTCCTAGGTTGGGGATGGAAGCTTTGGGATTTGGAATAAGGGGGATAATAAATGATGTTTGAACATTATAATGGCATAAATATTTAATAAAGGAGCTAAATAAATATATACAAGTGAAAATCAAAGTGGCATTTGATCATGAAGAAACATGGAAGAAGTGGGACCCACATATGGCTAGATTTCCCCACTACACTTGGCATCATTGTCTCACCGAGTCGAATTCAAGGTGAATGGTAACATACTTGGGGGAGTTGTTGATTCAAACCCAGTCAACAGGGGTTCCACTCACTGTCGACACCCGATCCACGGCGATCTCCCTGAGCACCAGCCCAGACAAGTTTAACCTCGTCCGGTAACACCTGCAGAGCAGATGAGGTCTCACCCGAGATGTTCAAGGGAGAGTCAACGGAACCATGTTTCCGTCGAATGAAGGAGGATGTTGTGGCTCAGTTACTTAACTTATTGCGACATTCAGAAATAGATCGATGCATTTAACTTCGACATCATTTGTATTCATAGCATCGTTCAACATAAATATTCATCGCAACAAATATAATAGTAAAGCATTAATTGTAGCAAGAAAACATAGCATTATTCATATATTGCAACATGCATTACCATAAGTGAACAGAAGATACACAGGAATTTCACAAAACAGGTCTGTCACATCATATTAACTCCGCAAAACCCTGATAAAATATCTCTGCAAAACCATAGATCTTGCAGATAACTCTTGATCACAATTACAGACGCATATCAAGATCAACTTAAGCTTAGGTATCTGAACACATATGACTCTATGACTATAAATAGGCTTCCAACATTACATTGCTTGTCCACATATTAACAACTTCCTAACCGACACTTCGATCAAATGACCCAAAATCTAACTGACATGATCCAACTAACCCAGAAACTAACTGGCATGGTCCAAGTGACCCAAAAACCTGCATACGCGGTACATTTGACCCAAAATTACATAAAATATTCTCCTTTGCACTCATCTTTCCGCCTTCCACGGTATCTCCTAACTTGTCGCAGCATCCGCGATGCTAACTTACCAAACCTCCTGCCAACAGGCCCCCAACACAATCTTGTGGCTCGCCCTTGAGCCACGTCAGCAGGACATGTTGTACTCACTCGTCTTGACTCTGAAGTCTTCATACTACTGTCAGAGTTCCCTGATCTATTGCATGACTGTTGTAGCAATTTCATTACTGTTATCGAGGTCCATTTCCAGAGGGTGGTCACACATGTGTGTGTCAACTCTCTGCTTCACTTCTTGCACTGCTTGGAGTGTAGAATCAATGGCGGTGTTAAACTTGGCACCAATTTACTGAAACTCGCCCAACTGTGCAAAGTGTTGCTTCTGTTGTTCTTCTACTTTGGAAACTAGTTGTTTCAAGTCCTTGATCTCCGTCTTTTTAGATACCTGCACCACCAATGGCATGGTGCGCATGGTGGTCTTCAGTGTAGCCAGCTGCTCTTCCACCTCACGCCGTTGCTTGTTCAACTGTTCTAACTGCTCATCCTCGACGATGCTGCCCCAGAACAACACAGTCTCCGCAGTGATCCTTGTTGCTTCCTACTCTAACTCGGCCAACTGAGTCACCAATTCTTCGATGGCACTCTTTCATTCTGTGACTACCTCCAGTGGTGTGGCGCGCTTCAGGGCATGGGTTAAGACAACATTGTCCTCCTGCAATTGGGCGATAACATCACATAGATTCTGCGCTTGCTCGACCAGATCTTACTATGCTATGGGCTCAAAGACGTGGTGACAGGCTTCATTGATGGCTGCCTCCAACTGTGCTTGAGTTTACCACAAGGCCATTTTTTCCACAATCAACCGATCATGTTCCTTCTTTAGCTCCATGATCTCAGTAGCCTTCTCAGCCCGGAGGATCTCCATCATCTCCTTCATCTCATCAACCACTTCCCATACTGCCAAGGTCTTCCCTTTGAGATGCTCGACTTCCTTACGGACCCCTACATCTGCCTCTTGTGATCACACTAGCTGACTCCGTATGTCACTTTCTCTATTCGCCAGTTCCTGACTGGCAACAGCTTGTATGCACACCAATGTTGGTGAGGACAGCGCATTGATATTCACTATCAAATATTCAAACTGCTGCAACGTTGTCTTGAGAGATGCATCATCAGTCGCAATGGCAGTCGGTGGAATTTGAACATTCTGGACTCGCGGCTCAGTGTCGATTGCGCCAATTTCCTGCACCGCTGCGCCCTCGGGTGCCTTCTTCAAGATGATATCGAACAAGCCATCCAAGCGGGTGATGACTGCATGGAAACCTTCATCCATCTTCTTCGTCATGGCCCGAGCACACGTATTGGTTTCTTGAGTAACCGCATGAATGAAGCGTCCCAATTGATTTTCCATGGCCGGCAATGCCCCACTGATCGTACCATGCTCATGGCGTGCCTTCGTCCGATTCTCCTCAATGTCGTCATATGTCGGGGTCATTGTCGATTCCTGGTCTGATTCATGGTGACTCTGTTGGTCCTACGCCGATAGTCGATCGTCTGGGCCTATCACTGGTCCTCCAGCCTCAATCTGTGCCAACCCCACAGCTTCGCACCATTCCAACGACCAATTTTTCACAATAGCGTCCAGCGCTTCCATCATCACCTTATAAAGGGTCAACAACCACTGCTTGGCTGGGTCACGTCTGGCTTGCACATAAATAGCATGTGGCCGAATCACAAACACCATAATTGGCTTATATTTTGCCATGATTTCCTCAGATAGCCGAGGCACGTGTACTGCTGCATCATAGATCATATCCCAATAAAACCAGAACTGCAATGCACAATCCTGAAGTTGCTCTTGCTCACGTACCCACCACAAGTTTTGATATCGCGCACCCCGGTGCTCTTTCGTGGCCAAAACCTCCATACCTTGCTAAGTGCTCGGCTCCTTCCAGGCAACAAGTGCGATCAAAATTAACAGCCAGCTATATGTGAAGGAGCCCTTCCCAGCTTGGACAATGACAACATCCTCCGCCAACTGGTTCAGCAAAAAAAAGGACCAATTCATCTGGACACCTTTCGCGCATTGCTCTGCACATGCCACGATCCCTGAATTGCACTGATTAGGTCGACCGCCCCGGACCACCTTGCAGGATAATATCTTTGCGCCGGTGAGAACCGATTTATCGTTGATACTGCTGGTGCGATAACCTCGACCATCCCGCTCCAAGCCATAGCACTTAACCAACTATGCTGCCCTCTTTTTGTCGTTCTCCTTCCCTCGAAAGTATTGTGACGGGTCTACCCCATCTTTGGGCAACCCAGTAATGCTCACAATCAAGTCAACAGTGACCAGAATCTCTGTGTCCAACCACAATGAACCACCATGGATGCAGGCCAGCAACTTCTTCACGCAAGCGTTAACCTTCAGTAGTCACCCAAAATGCGGCATGTTAATGAGACCCAACAATCCGACCTAGTTCAAGACCTGTGCCCAGTCTTGTGGGATTAGCGTCGCGGTGAGCTGTGACCCTGGCACACAGGGGTCTGATGTAATTTTTGGATAGGCCACCATATCATGATCATCATGCTTCAGGCGCATCAACGTCGGCACAATATCAACAGAGCACTCCATTCCAGTAAGGAGTGCTGGCATCCTCAATGGATACCTCCGATTTTTGTTCACCTTGGGAGGTGGTGCACCCGGTCGACTAGGGGGGACATACCCAGGGATGTCGACAGCAGACAATCCCTCCCATGCAGCAGACTCATCAATTCGTCGACTGGACTATCCCGCCTGCACTTGAACCTCTCCCACCATCACAGTGGATGATCTAAGTTGCCTCTTGCTCTGCGGTGACTCAGAATGCTGACCCCCCCGACTCTTCTTTGCGATAACTGACGCTCCAACCGGCATGTTGGAAACTTCCTGCTCAAGATCTAGTTCTTCCTCTACATCAACAGGAATGAGGGGAGACTCTACTTTGCTGGATATTTCATCCGTCTCTAGCTCCCCTGGCATACCTAACTCAACTTTCCAAACTCCAAGGGATGGCGCAATGCCACTCACAATCTTAGATCAGGACACAACACCCGTACTCCGCAAGTTCAACTGAACCTTTCCCAACTCACAACTGCTCTCACTAGTCAGAAAAGACACTTTGCAACACTGCACAATCTTGCACACTTAGCAACTGAATTCTCTTGGTGCCTTCCGACCAGCTTCGACCCATTCTTATAGCATCCGACCCGATTCTTTGTAATCATTACTAAATCCCGCATTAACTCAACCTAAATTCTATATTAATGACCCAAATCCTCCGTTGATCCTATCATCCAATCGGCCGAATCCGTCATTAATGCCCATCATTCCTGAAAGCGTCGTTAACTAACTGCCTATCACTTCCTTCATTTATTACTAATTTGATTCAGTTGTGATCCTGCATTTGTCGTAGACTACTCCTAACTTACAACACAAGCTTCCCTGCCTGCGCGTTCCTATGCCATCCGGCCACCGTTCAAATTACATTTTTTTTTTCCGATGCGACTCACGCATTGCGTTGTTCCAAGCCGACCTGTATGGCTTCAACCTGCTACCATTAATCAAATTTGGGAGCATCGCTTTGTCCAACTGCTGCAAATGTAATGCACCTCCTGAAGTGATGCTACTGATGTGATATGGACCAAGCCAATGCATCTGCAATTTTCCTGGGTGTTTCATAAACTTGCTGTCATACAACAGCACCAAGTCACCCTACTGAAACTATTTTTTTTTTATGTGGCGATCGTGCCAAGCCTTCTGGCCATCCTTCTCCACACCCTGGTGGAATCCAGCAATAAAGCGATCTTCCTCTAACTGGACTAACTGCGCTAGATGTTCTTCTAATGTCGCTGTAGCATCCATACCTGTCGATGCTGCTATGCGTAGACTTGAAACGATGTACTCCATAGGCATAATTGCTTCTTGCCCATACACTAGCTTGAATGGTGTCTGTCCCGTCAATCTTTTACACGTGATGCGATATGCCCACAAGATTGCTGGGATTTTAAGATCCCAGTCATCGCGGTTTGCATTGCACGCCTTTGTCAGCGCATGCTCCAATACCTTGTTGAAAGCTTCTACCGTGCCATTTTCCTGCAGATGATATGGCGTACTCTTCTTATGTTGTATATGTAGTTCCTCCGTCAATGCGTTGATGGTGTGATTGAGAAAGTTCCTGCCTTGATCACTCAGCAATATCTTGGGGTAGCTGAAGCAAGTGACAATGTTGTCAAACAAAAACCGCATGACGGTGGCTACGGAACAATCTACGACTGGTGCAGCCTCTGCCCATCTCGTCGAATAATCTGTCACCGTGATGATGTATCTTGCACCAGTGTGCTTAGCAGGTGGGTTGATTGGTCCCACGAAATCCACTGCCCATTTTTCAAATGGTTGTAATGTCATTTGAGGTACCAGCGGCATCTCGTCCCTCTTGGATGGCTTCCTAGTTCGCTGACAAACATCGCAGGACTGTGCATAGTCTGTCACATCGGTGTGCAGCGTGGGCCACCAGAGCCCTGCATGAAGCACCTTCCTGGAAGTCACATGACCTCCATAGTGCCCTCCAGCCACTCCTGGATGTGCTTCTGACAAGATATTCCCTTGCTCATGAGGCAAAACGCATCGTCGCAATATCTCATATGAGCCCAACTTGTATAATTCACTTGCGATTAGCTATAAATCTGCAGCCTTGACCACCAACTGCTTCTTTTGATTCGTGGTAAATTCCTTGGGTGCAGTACCTGTTGTCAGAAACTGAATGATTTCTTCGAAATAGCCATCATCTACTTCAACCTTAAAAAGTTGTGCATCCGGCAACCCGTCTTCAATGTTAGTTGTCTCCTCTCCTGTTTCAATCCGCGATAGATGATCAGAGCCAGCATTCAACCATCCTGGCTTCACAATCACTTCAAAATCAAACTACTGAAAAAGAAGTAGCCAGCTACATATCTTCCCCCCCAACATAGGCTTATTAACCAGGTATTTTAAGGCAGAATGGTCTGTGAACATCTTACAGTGGCCTCCCAATAAGTAATGTCGAAACTTCTTGCAGCGCATAGACCATCGCCATGCCTTCCCTCTCCGTAGTGGTATAGTTTCTTTCTACTCATGACAACTTCTGACAAGCGAAAGCAATGGGGTGATCCAGATCCCCCTCTCCTAGTTGCACTAGCACCACACCTAGTGCGATCGACAATGCATCAACATGGACATGGAATTCCTTACTCCAGTCCGGAAATTCTAATATCGGTGTCAACTCCATCTTAACCTTCAGCTGCTCAAAACTATCTTGACATTCAGGGCTCCATTTAAACACTGCATCTTTCTTTAATAACTTCTCCATAGGGGCGGTGATCATTCAATAACCTCGAATGAACTTGCAATAATACCCAGTATGGCCCAACGTCCCCCTCAACTGCTTAACGCTAGTCGGGGGTGTTAAGCTCAAAATGAGCGCAATATTTGCTGGATCAACTAACAACCCTTGTTTGTACACAATGTGACCCAGCAATATCCCAAACGGTGCACAAAAGATGCACTTCTTCAAATTCAGCAATATTTGATGCTGTCGGCAACGCTCCAAAATCAACTGTAGATTGGCCAGATGATCACAGATCAAACCATAGACTGTCCATTCGTCCATGTTTACCTGCAAAAACTTCTGAATGAAATCCCAGAATGCAGCAACAACAACCTGCGAAAATATCGCAGGTGCATTCTTTAACCCAAACGGCATCACAGTGTACTGAAAACAGCCCCATTCTATCACAAAAGTCGTCTTATGGCGGTCTTCCTTTGCAATGCGGATCTGATGATATCCCAAGAAGCCATCCGTAAAAGAATACATCTCCTAGCCGCCCACACCTTCGAGTACTTCATCAGTAAACAGGGTCGGAAAGGGATCATGCAAGCAAGCATCATTCAACTTCCGTAAGTCGACACAAATGCACACTTCACCAGTCTTCTTGTCCTACACCGCCATATGACTAATCCATTCTGACTCTTCAACTAGTTCAATGATACCAGCATCCAACATGTGATCAAGTTCTACCTTAACTCTCTCCTTATGTCACGGATTCAACCGGTAGGGTCACTACCTGATCGATTTAGAGTTTGGTTTCAAGGGGATCTTCATCTCTCCCAAATCACCCAAAATACTTTTCATCTCAGAAAACTTCGTTGGAAATAGGTCTTAGAATTCATGCAACAAGTCAATCACCTTTCCCATCATCTCATTGTCCCAATAATCTCCAACATTCACGAATTTGGGAGTGGTCTCTATCCCAATATTGATCTTACAAAGCTTCAAGGGCTAGCTAATCGGATCACCTGGCGCATCAGGTGCTACCACATCGTGACTCCCTTTAGACTCCGGAGATTGACATTCCACGGATCATCACCGTCTTCAGGCCCACCAGTGATATCATAACATTCCATCATGGATTGCATCTGGCAATGCGCATGTGGATCCGCCGGATATGCCACTGGAACCACCTTCAGAACCGCATCATGGATGAGATGCAAAGCATTATGTACATCGAGGTTGGCATCTGCAAAGCTGAACGTATGAGTGAAGCATACCGTCAACTCCACCCAAGTGGTAATTTCCCCTCGCAACTTGGTTGCAGTATACCATGATCGCGACATTTATCTAAGGTATGGATAAATGCATGGACCCACTCATCTTGCGGTCGTGATGCCAACAATGTATGACACTCCCTCAAATGACTTCCAGGGTTATTTCAACCATCACATTTCTCTATGTGGTAAACCTCAGTATCGCCAAAATGAACCATCATCAATCTCCTGCATTGCGACCATCCATTAATTGATTTCTTGTGTGTCGCCCACCAGCGTGCTAGAGAAGCCTTCAGTGCTTCTTCTAATGCCAGCAGTCGCTGGGGTTCTGAAACTCGTTCCTCAAACTCCATCAGAATTTCTGACAAACCAGGCATCCCTTCATAGACTGGTAGTGTGATCGTTTCAGTTATGACGCGGCATAGCGACTACGTAATTAACCCACACTTGCGGAGTGATACCTCATGTTAGCGGTTCTGCCAATGTTCCAAGGAATCGTCAGAGTCGGAAGACGTAGAGCTGTCACTACGCCATCCAAGCTCACCATAGGCAGTAGGATGAATATAATCCTCGGAAATATTGAATGCATGGTCCCATTCCCTAGGATCTTCGTCCTTTATTGGTTCAATGTATCTGCATCCTTCATCCATATCCAACGTGGCGATAACTCTGAGATCATGATTTTCGAAAGTCATCATCTGCCACTTGAAGTTGATTGCCTCTCCCCTATCATTATCCCATCCAATCCCCAGCAACACCGGATAAGAGCTTCCCCCTTCAACTAATTCGATGACATCGAAGTCGGCATAAGTATTCATTCCCTCAAAGTCCACCACCAGGCGTAGAACTCTCCCAATTGGTGTCACCTTCGCATGAATAGCTAGCGGGAGCTACACAGGAGACCAGCTCAATGGGGGGCTCCCCATTTTCTGCCAGGCCTACTTGGTCAATATGTTGCATCCGAACCAAGATCCAGAATAACCGAATCAACTTCGTAGTCCCCAATTTAGATATTCATTCACATCTCCTTACCTGTCTTCTGCCACTGTAGAGAGTTTACCGTGGACTCCTGCCATCCCCTAGCTGGACGCTACAACAATCCCTCAATATCTTGCCAACAATAAAAAACTCTCAAAAAACTTTTGCAAAGTTCCAGACTGCACTGATGTACCTACCTGTGAAGTAGCATAAAAAACAGGGGGCATGTCACAAATAATAGGTTTACCGCGATCTTGGTCCATCGCACGACGTGCCTGGAAGAATGTATCACATTCGAACTCAATGATACCTTCTTCTTCCCGGCCAATCGAATGAGCAGGTCTGAGCTATCCCTCCGGTCGCTACACCTCCACGAGTGATAACTGCAACAGCTGCATCTTGTGGTCTAGGCTCCGCAAAAATTGTCACAACACTCACACCTTGATTCTAATTTGGTGGTGGATTCCCTGGTTGGTTCACATTTGGATTAGCATTCTGAATTGGACATTGGTTCTGGTTCTACACCTGATTTTGTATTGGCTTTTGTGCCTGGTTCTGATTCTGTGTTGGCTGTTGTGCCTGGTTCTGATTCTGCCACTGTGGAACAGTCCCTGCTTGCCATCATGCAATCAACTATAGGTAGTTCTCCACTGTGTGGTATGTAACAAAGCAAAATGTACATTGCGTCTGCAATAGTGGGAAATCTCGTTGGTAGTGTCCCCATACTGCACAGTGATAGCACTGAACAGGTCTGTGACCTCCTCGTCCTCCTCCATGACCAAATCCTCCGCCACGTCCACCCAGGTATCCTCTACAGAATCCGCCTTGCTATTGGTATTGTTGCTACATCGAATCTAGTTGCATGCCTTGCCCTTGCTGCACATACTACGGTTGTTGAATGTACTATGTCTTTTGTGGAGCCATTTGCATTGGAGAATATTGCAGTATAAACTATTGTGGTTGCTGCGGTGGTACAAACTGCACCTGCGGTTGAGGTAGCGGCTGGACTACCTGTGGCTACGGTTGCGATTTTTGTACAGCACGCTGGTCATCCTTTACATAGAATGCATCGTACGTTCTCTCATGAAGCAAACCATATGTCCAACAATCTTTGTTGTCATGTCCCACAGATTTACAGAATGTACAATACAGATTCATCAGTTTTGTGACCATCTTCTGCATGTATGGGCATTCCTCATGGCAGTGCCCATATACCTGACAAACGCGACACCATGGAATGCCTCCGCCACTCAACGGGTTTGGTGCCCCTGAAACAAAATAGTTGTAGAAGTCAGAGCAATTGTCCTTAGTGTGCCCTTTCCCTTGACATCGTGTGCACCATACTTCTTCACGTTATTCCTTTCCCTTCTTAAGATCTTGTAGCTGTATGGTCAAGTTAGCCAGCTGTGTCTGTATCTGCAACATCCTAGCTGTGTTTTCACCAATTGGCGACGCCTCCAACCGCATTGCAATCTCCAGAGATTCACTAGGCGTCGTAATGTTCTGTTGCATCAGCGGTAGTCAAATGTGCAGAAGCAGTGCCGCGATGAACCACTCTTTGTGTTGGACAGTGCTCATATCAAAACTAACCCTTTCCATCATCGTCTTAAACCGTTGGTCAAAATCCCACACCGTTTCATTGGGATACTGCTTAATTTATTTCAATTCTGTATTATACTATGCTTTGGACTTGGGTTTCTTAAACTCTGCAATCAATCCATTCCTGATATCATCTAGCATCTTCTCTGGAGCTCTTGTAGGGACTAGAACAAACTTCATAAACCAGTCTAATGCTTGACCTCGCAGAGTTGTCGCTAACTGTCCTTTTTTAGCATTATCATCAGTGATCTGTTTTACGGTCCATACTGTTTCACACAAAAACTAGTACTGCTCAGAGTTATATGTCCCATTCCCGTGGAACAGCGGCAACTTAGCATCCCCGCCCACCATCCTGGGCTTCCTTCCTGCAGTCGGTAAACTACTAGCAATCAAGTTTTCTTGACCCGGTGGAGTCGAAGTTGTGTTTTTCACTGGTTGACAGATAGTGAGCGGAGGTGTGGGTACGTTGTTGCTAGGGTTTGGTCCTGCCTCTATCCTAGGTGTAGCCTAGCTGTCCTTGTCCATACTGTGAGGTTTCTTCATCCCGTGTGGTCTTCCTTTGCGAACTTGCGGTTCGGTCGCAGCAGGACCTTCTCTTGTCCTCTACCTCTTTTCCCGTCGAAACCTCGTTCCTCCCCTTGTAAGACCACTCTCTTCCTCGACTTCGCTCACAGTCTTGTCATGACCTGCACCCATCTACCCCTTATCATTCCATGTACCACCCCCTGCTGTCGAGATACCCATGGCCTCTGCCCACCAGGTTATTTACTGATCTAGATGCATCTTCAATATACCCTTCTCGCAAATAAGTATCTTAATGGACAGTTGGAGCGACAGCAGAAGCCTTCCCCGGGGTTCGCGGAAGAAATATCTTTCAGCTTCACTATAAGAATTTTGCAAATCAATCGCAAATTCAGTGATATACCCTTCCAAGATGCTATCAAGGCACACTTCGATAGCTCGTGATGCTTTGTTGTCGACTTCCTGTAGTTCTTGGATTAGCTCTAGGTTCTAGGTCATAGGCTCACCGCCTTGGAAGTTCCTCTTCTAAAAGGTCAACTTTTCCAACCACTCAAACAAAAGGACCAGGAATTTACAAAAAAAATATTCGTGTGAACCGTTGTGAATATACCTTTCCACCCACTAATCTACTGTCAGTCGAGTGTTCCAAATTTCTTCTTCAGCAAATTCCTGCAACTTCTGATCTAACCAGCGTTGTATCTTCGGTTGCATCGGATGCCACAACATATCCTTCTCTCACTTTACACACGGTCCCGGCAATGGAACCATTTGTTGACTTAAACCCAGTCGACAGGGGTTCCACTCAGTTTCGACACCCGATCCACCACGATCTCCCTGAGCACCGTCCCATATAGGTTTAACCCCTCTTGGAAACACCTGCAGAGAAAATGAGGTCTCACCCGAGATGTTGAAGGGAGAGTCAACTGAACCATGTTCCCGCCGAATGAAGGAGGATGTTGCGGCTCAGTTACTTAACTTATTGTGACATTCAGAAATAGATCTATGCATTTAACTTCAACATCATTTGTATTCATAGCATCATTCAACATAAATATTCATTGCAGCAAATATAACAGTAAAGCATTAATTGTAGCAAGAAAACATAGCATTATTCATATATTGCGACATGCATTACCATAAGTGAACAGAAGATACACAGGGATTTCGCAAAACAGATCTATCACATCATATTAACTCCGCAAAACCTTGATACAAAATCTCCGCAAAACCACAAATCTTGCAGATAACTCTTGATCACAATTACAGACACATATCAAGATCATCTCAAGCTTAGGTATCTCAACACATATGACTCTATGACTATAAATAGGCTTCCGCCTTTACATTGCTTGTCCACATATTAACAAATTCCTAACTGACACTTCTATCAAATGACCCAAAATCTAACTGAAATGGTCCAACTGACCCAAAAACCCACATACGCGGTACATTTGACCCAAAATTACATAAAATATTCTCCTTTGCGCTCAGCTTTCCTCCTTCCGATGTATCTCTTGACTTGTCACAGCATCCGCGATGCTACGATGCTAACTTACCAAACCGCCTTCCAATAGGATTTCAAAAGGTATTATTCATGACATGAATCATCCAAAGTCAAAATGTAGAGGAAGGGTAACTCCCATGGAAGAGGAAGAGGCAATTTGGAGCTAGTGGGACACTTGGGCTAGATTCCCTAGCTCTATGACAACAATGATGAAGATGCTATGACACCTATGACACCAATCAGACCCGAAGGCTGACATATGACATATATGGCACGTCAGGGCTAAAAATATCCTCCACGAGGGTGCTCAAGGGAGTTAGGGAAGCTAATATGCTTCCACATGTGATTTGGTGGAAATGGGAGACTAGGAATTGTTGTACAAGTGGCATTCTTTGGAATCTCTTCCCAAATTGAGTTCAAATGCATGTCTTGGAAGGAATTTGACCCATAGAGAGATTGGAAACTTTATAAATGTCAAGAACAAAGATTTAAGGAATCTTTTGATTATTTGAAAAATTTGCAATTGCATTTGTGAAGAGGGAGAGCTAGTGGATGACTAGTTTCTTGCCTTAGCCAATTTCGAGGGTGAAAGATTCCCATCCAAGTTGGTAATTGGAAAGGCCATTCAGACCTTTCATTTGGAGATTTAATGGAGTCTTTATTTTCAGGTGTAAGCTATAGTGCAGCTCATGGTTTCTTCTAGTGCATCTCACTCCTTCAACCATTTCCAGTTTTCATGGCATATTCTTCATCCTTGAGGGAGGGCGTTTTGGGTGAGCTCTTGTAATCTTTGGGAGATATTATCATGAAAAATTTATGTTTTAATATGATTAATATACTCTTTTATTCATCTTCATAAATTTTCAGGTCGAAACACCAAGTGGTTATATGTAAAATTGATTATTAATGAGCAAACAGTGACCATTCCCCCACTAGATTGATGTATGCCAATGTATTGATGATGATTTCGAATGGAATAATGTTTCTATGATATATTTATGATGTATGGACTTCCATTTATGGTTATTACAAGTTTCATGTTCAACACTTAAGCATTTGGATCCATCTTGCTTAGTTTTATTTTATTTGAAGGAGATTTAATGCTATTTCCCCCAAGGTCGAACTAGTGATTTTGCAGCTGTTTGGGAGAGGGTTATAACCAACTTAATAAATTGAATAATGATTCACACAAGACATTAATATTTTCCCTTATAAATATTCTTCCTCTTTTCATAAATTCGAGTGGGTTTGGGAGCATTTGGAGAGTAATATTCAGCATTTACCCTGGGGGGGATTGGAACCCCAAATTACTAGTAAAAGTGCCATCTTGGCCAGAAGTTTAAATAAGTTTGAAGAAGTATTTTTATGGTCATAAATCATCCTTTAACATTATAATCAAGTACAAATATTATTCATATACCTTCACTGAATATTTGGAGGCATTTGGAGCCAATTGGAGACCTAGAGACCAATACTAGTCAAAGGGAAATTACTAGTAAAGTACCCTACATTGGCCAGAATTGAAAGAGGATTTGAAGAAGTATTTTAAAGGTCCAAAAGCACCCCTAAAAAACATATTTATGTTCTAACATCATCCATATACCTTCTCAGAATATTTGGGAGCATTTGGGACAAATTGGAGACCTAGGCATCAAAACTAGTCAAAGGTCGAATTTGGGGAAAAAGAGAAAAATTGGTCATTTTAATAAAATTATCAAAGAGGGACATTACATTGACACACAATCCCAATGCCCGAGCCTCCTAGAACTACTCAATTGTGGAATATCTGGGAGAAACTCCGTGTGCTATGTCGGCTCTCGAGGTTCTCTAGGCTTATTTGCTTTAGGAGTCCAGGATCAATGCAGCTGAAATGTTATCAAGTTCAACACTACTGATGTTCAGTATCGGTTTCCCTATCATGTGGTTTTCCAAGTCCATGTTAGTGTTGATGTATATGTAACTTCGGAATGTATTTCACATATATGTATATTGTATTCCTATAGAGATGGTATTATTCCTCTATAAGGAAGTGTCGTCATTTATATTGTAAGTGTCGTAACTTATACTTGATGGGTTATTAGACCACCTTATTTGGGGTCGGCCCTGTATAAGTCATGTGGGTCAAAGGGTTATTAGACCACCCTATTGGGGGTCGGCCATGTGGGTCAAAGGGTTATTAGACCACCCTATTGGGGGTCGGCCCACTCAGCATTATGTTATGTGGTTAAGTTAGAGCCGACATGAGTTAGGTAAAAAGGCAAGTCATGTCAAGTATAAATAGAGTGCGGGAGGCACTCTATTTGCTCACTCACTTCTCACACATGCTCTCAAGGAGGAGAGGCGCACTTATGGAGGAGGAGGATTGCTGCTAGGTTATGGATATCTCTATTGGTTGGTTGTATCATTGCTCTATCTATCTCTGAGGAAGTTATTGGGGTTTTTCACCTTTATGGTTTTCCCCAAGTAAATCTTTGTGTCTCTTGTGTGCTTGCATTATTGTCTCCATGAATGATATGCTGTAGATATGCTGTACATGTTGTTCTCTCAGTTAAGATCCTAGATCATATTGAAGTAAATTCAGAAAATTTAACATGGTATCAGAGCTAGCCTGAAAGAAGGCATGATATGGCATGTATGACACTTGTTGCACTTACGATGCTAGGGCTTGATATAGCAAAAACCAGTCATCGTAGCACTTTCGCTATAAATCCGTTTTGGCGAATTTTTCGGATCTGAAATTGTTACAGGATGAAGATAAAATCTCCAGGTACCTTGTGTCCAAAGGACGACCTCTAATTCGTTGTACTTTGTGATTTATGATCTGTACAATATAGGGTTTCTGCCTCTTCCAGATCTGAGTCAAAATCAGGTGACCTTGGGAAAAAGGTCATAACTTGGGCTAGGAAGCTCCAAATGAAATTTCGTGAAAAGTGACAGGTAGTACACAGGCCTAGCTATCTCAGAAAACTTTTTCAGAGGCCGAAGGTCAAACAGTGACACGTGGCACGCCGTACAAGTTCGCTCTCCTGTATTATCCCATAAATAGGTCACGTTGCGACACTTGGCATATCTCTCTCTCAGAGAATCCAATTGAGTTCAGACCTGTCAGGATGGAAATATAACAGGCCTATATATCTCAGAAAACTTTTTCAGAGACCGAAGGTCAAACAGTGACACGTGGCACGCCGTACAAGTTCGCTCTCCTGTATTTTCCCAAAACAGGTCACGTTGCGACATTTGGCATAACTCTCTCTCAGAACATCCAATTGAGGTCAGACCTGTCAGGATGGAAAGCTAACAGGTCAGGCTATGTCAGAAAACTTTTTCAGACCCTGTGGATCAAAAATTTCGGAGTTACACCAGAAACAATCAGGTACATATTTCTGTCAAAACAGAATTATTTTTTGGTACCTTCATTCATGGCTTCCGGAATTTAGGGCTTTGAAGAAAGTTGGAATTTTTGTAATCGGAGACCACGGCTGGATGCTACTCATCAAAATAGAAATTTAGAGACCAAGATCAGAATTTTTGGCTGGGTAGAAGGCCGGGTTTGATCAGACCCTAGTTCGGGACTTTGATCAGAAAAATGGAAAATTAGGGCTTCTGTAAAAATGGGAATTTTTGAAATCTGTGACCACGGCTGGAAGCTCCTCAGAAAAATAGAAGCTTAGAGCTTTGGATCAAACATTTTGATGGGGCAAAAGAGTGGGCTTCATCAAACCCCAGTTCAGGGTCACGTCCAGTGAATCCGGAAGTTTCAAAGGCAAATTTGAGGAGTGAAACTTTGCAGTTTTCAAATTCTGAATATACCAGTTTGATCAGTTCATCGAGGCGCATATTCCTATCCTATCGGAAGGTTGAAATTCAAAGTTTGAATTTTTGGGGTTTCTCTGACAAACCCATATCCAGCTCAAGGTCCAGTTCTTGCAAATCAAGTGGATTGGGTTAATCCTAGAAGAAGATGGATTGATCACCTGCATAAGTGAAAGAAGTTCCTGTCTCAGAGGGAGATGAGGATAAGGCCTTACATAAGAAGATTACAAGCGATCTCGACAGGTATGACTCATCGAGGTATGTTTCGATATTTGTCCATGATTAAGTTTATGGTATGTTTGTCTTCATGTTATTACAGTTAGTACAATTTTGATTTTAGATTTGTTGTATCACCTTAACAAAATTATGAATGCATGATAGAAGATACTCATTGGTTAGGGTGTTGACACTTATGATTGTACTAATGCATTATGGTGTTGTATGAAGTTTATGTTGTCTACTAACATGAAAGGTACACCAAGGAAGACAAATCATGTTCCAGTTCAAGAACATATGATCATGATAACATGAGGACAAAGATTCATCCATTGTCATGAATCTCATAGAAGATCTATTTACAAGGTATGTATAACTTGGTTTTGTAATGGTTAACATATGAGACATGTAGGTTACTAGCACAAGTCATTGAAGAAGAACAAGAAGACATCATGTGAGTATGTGAGATATAATTATCTAGCATGCTAATCCAGGTATGTTTTTCCTATATCAAGTTAGAATCTCACCTTGTGATAAGATCCTTTATTTAAGTATACTTGGCATGATTGATTATGATTATTCATTGAAGTTAGTACTCATGGGTTTAGGCATATTATGATTTTTACTTTGATTGATGATATGACTAACCAGAAAAGTCCTATGGTCAAATAGGAATATAAGTAAAAGAATTATGTCTCTTATATTGATTGATTTAACTAACCAGAAGAATCATGATGGTATAGGTTTGAATAATCACAGGTTTTATGCATTTTATATCTCTTATCTTGATTGATGATTCAACTAACCTGAAGAGTCATAGGTTTGAGTAATTACAGGTTTAGACATGTTATGTTTCTTATGATTTGACTAACCATAAGAATCCTAGATAAACCTTGAATGCTAATGCTTATTATTTCTGTTTGAAATGATCATGACTATACATGCTTGAGATTATTGTGTTTTAATAGTATACTAATGAATGTATGATTTTATATGAGATCACAAGGATAACACATTCACGATACTAACAAGCATGCATAGGGATCGAGAATGTATATAAGTTCAAGGACAGGTAATCCAGGGAGAAAAGATCAAGAGGGAGTACACTCCAGTGGTTTACGCAAGGATGCAGATATTCAGAGGGAGTTGACCATCTCTCTACATCCCACAACAGAAAGGTGTAGAAGAAGCTACTTCAGATTAGGACTCCAGCAGCTCCTGCAAGGAATCGAAGACTCAGAGGGAGTCTACCCAATGAACAAACAAAGATAAGTATTTGAACTGTCATTTCTTAAATAATACTGTTCAATAATGTATATACTGATGTTCCTAGAATTAGGTTGTGTATTATGCATATTAGAATAATTGCATTGATGAACAGTATACTCCTAATATGAATGGGTAAGTGGCCTATGGAACTGTACAACATTCCATTGCTACTTATCTAGAATGAAACCTCTTTGCTGACATGTTGGGAGTTGTGCACACTCTTAACAATGTTCTGGTAGAGATTGGAAGGCATCTAGAAAGTTACGGAATATGGATAAATGTTGTATTGAAGCATTGGCTAAGATAATTGCATGACTGTATGGCATATTTCTTTATGTGTAAGAATTTGTTCTGAAAACTATGAGATGTTTTCTAATCATGCAATTTAACTTGTTGTGTAGGAAAGATCGTATGCCATCTCCTACAAAAGAAGAACTACAACATTTTGTTCCAGCAACAAAGATATCTATTGAAGATATTGGAGATATTGAAGTTCCCAGGATCTGGGATGAAGAAATGAAATACCATGATCCGTCGATCATGAAGAATGATGTTTGGGATGTAGTCCCAAGATGTGAAGGGAAGTTTGTTATGACTTCCAAATGGAACTATCAGATCAAGCATGTTGCAGATGGCAGCATTGAGAAATATGAAAGTGATGAAATAGAAGATGCACCAGATGGATCTCAAGACAGCATGGTGTAGTCATATATGTGTACAGAACTTGGTATGGTAGGATAGACAGCTTACTATCCAGTTTGGGCGTTACCAAGAGTAAAGCAGATTCCAACCTTTTCTACAAGGTTGAAGAAGGCAATCCAGTGATACTACTTTTGTATGCAGATAACCTGTTTGTTACAGGTAAAGATAGATTGATTGCCGACACGCAGCGGAAGCTTTCTTCCAAGTTCGAGATGAAGACTTGGGGATGATGCACTATTTGATTTTGGCATGGAGGTGTGGCAGAGTGCATATGGAATCTTCCTTGGACAAGGGAAGTATGCAGTAGAGATCCTGAAGAGGTTCGGGATGATGGACTGCAAGGCTATGGCCACACCTATGACATCAAATATGGAGCTTCTATGTGATGCTTCATCTGAGCTGGTTGATGTCTCTACGTATCGTCAGATGATTGGGTCCTTGATGTACTTGACGAACACGAGACCAGACATTTGCTTTGCTGTGAACACATTGAGCCAGTTCCTGACGGATCCGAGGAGTGTTCACCTGGTTGCTGTAAAGCATGTTCTGAGGTACCTGAAGGGTACAGTGGATTATGGGCTCAGATATGAGGCGAATCAAAAGTTTAACCTGCAGGGTTATGTTGATTCAGACTGGGCTGGCAGTGCTGCAGACAGGAAGAGCACATCTGGGTGTTACTTCAGTATGGGATCAGGTGTGATCTCTTGGTTTAGCAGGAAGCAGTCCTGCGTAGCACTGAGTACAGCTGAGGCAGAGTATGTTGCAGCCTGTTCAGCTAGTTATGAGGCAGTATGGCTACGGAAGCTACTGTCTGAGCTATTTGATCTCCCATTGGAAGCTACTGATATCTTCTGTGATAACCAGAGTTGTGTGAAGCTGTCCGAGAATCCAGTGTTTCATGACAGGTCGAAACACATAGAGATCAAATATCACTATATCAGGGATATGGTGCAGAGAGGAGCCGTGAAGCTCCTATATGTTGCGACAGACGAGCAGATTGCAGATGTGCTGACGAAGCCACTAGCCAGGGTGAAGTTCGAGTACTTCAGAGAAAGGCTTGGCGTTATTCAGATCGAGGACACTTCGAGGAAGAAGTGACGGACACATTTGCTGAAGCCATTCCAAGCATGTTGGAAGGAGGATCCTTCACATGGCTGTGGATGTAAGCGCTGGATGATGAGCATCAGGATGATGTTCTAGTTTCTGCAGGATATGATCACTTGGATCATTTTATGTATGTATGTACGCATCATGTTGGATGCAGGATATGATCAGTTGGATCATTTTATGTATGTATGTACGCATCATGTTGGATGCAGGATATGATCAGTTGGATCATTTTATGTATGTATGTACGCATCATGTTGGATGCAGGATATGATCAGTTGGATCATTTTATGTATGTATGTACGCATCATGTTGGATGCTGGATATGATCAGTTGGATCATGTGTATGTATTATGCATCATGTTGGATGCTTGGACCGTGTATCTGTATATGTATCAGGTGGATACATTGTATGATCAGGTGGATCATGTATGGTGATATGTATCATGTATTTGTATTTGTATCAGGTGGATACATTGATGATCAGGAGGATCATGTATGATGATATATATCAGGTAGATACTTGGTATGCATCAGGTAGATGCATTGATGATCAGGAGGATCATGTATGATACTTGGTATGCATTAGGAAGATGCATTGATGATCAGGTAGATCATGCAGCATGATGTTGCAGTGATGATCAGGATGATCATAGATGACGAGCTTCAGGATGTTGCTCCAGATGACATGCAGCAGGATGTTGCATTGATGATCAGGACGATCATGGATGACGAGCTTCAGGATGTTGCTCCAGATGACATGCAGCAGGATGTTGCATTGATGATCAGGACGATCATGGATGACGAGCTTCAGGATGTTGCTCCAGATGACTTGCAGCAGGACGTTGCAGTGATTATGATCAGGACGATCATGAGTACATCAGGATGATGTATGGTGAGTATCAGGTTGATACTCTGTGGCCGTGGATCAGGTTGTGCAGATGAGCATGTCTGGGAGATCCTATAGGTCGGAGTTGTGTACCCGTAACAGCCTGGGATGCTCTTTCGAGACATTGCTCTGGGAGGACATGTAATTCGTTGCCCTGGGAGATCTCAGGTCGGAGTTGTGTACCCGTAACATCCTGAGATGCTCTTGCGAGGTTTTGTCCTATGGCATGTAATTTGGGCCCTGGGAGATTTCAGGTCGGAGTTGTGTACCCGTAACATCCTGAGATGCTCTTGCGAGGTTTTGCCATGACCACATGTAATTTGTGCCCTAGGAGATCTCAGGTCGGAGTTGTGTACCCGTAACATCCTGAGATGCTCTTGCTAGGTTTTGTGGTGGACCACATGTAATTTGTGCCCTGGGAGATCTTAGGTCGGAGTTGTGTACCCGTAACATCCTAAGATGCTCTTTCGAGGTTTTGTGGTGGGGTCACATGTAATAGCGCCCTGGGAGATCCTACAGGTTGGAGTTGTGTACCCGTAATATCCTGGGATGCTCTTTCGAGGTTTTGTGACGCACGTAAAAGTCCTGAAGATTCCACAGTATGGCCAGTGATGATGAAGACCTGCAGGTGGTGGGCCTACATCCAGTATGAAAAAGGACTGGCTCTGTAGAACTTCCTATGACGAGTAGATTCAGAGATTGATTGAGATAGCAGCAGCAGTGACGATGATGATGACTCGATGACGATTATCTAGTGACGATGATCCAGAGAAGATGACTTGTGCTAGAAGAACTGTGCTGAGAAATACCTTCCTAGTTAAGAGGGAGTGTTGATGTATATGTAACTTCGGAATGTATTTCACATATATGTATATTGTATTCCTATAGAGATGGTATTATTCCTCTATAAGGAAGTGTCGTCATTTATATTGTAAGTGTCGTAACTTATACTTGATGGGTTATTAGACCACCTTATTTGGGGTCGGCCCTGTATAAGTCATGTGGGTCAAAGGGTTATTAGACCACCCTATTGGGGGTCGGCCATGTGGGTCAAAGGGTTATTAGACCACCCTATTGGGGGTCGGCCCACTCAGCATTATGTTATGTGGTTAAGTTAGAGCCGACATGAGTTAGGTAAAAAGGCAAGTCATGTCAAGTATAAATAGAGTGCGGGAGGCACTCTATTTGCTCACTCACTTCTCACACATGCTCTCAAGGAGGAGAGGCGCACTTATGGAGGAGGAGGATTGCTGCTAGGTTATGGATATCTCTATTGGTTGGTTGTATCATTGCTCTATCTATCTCTGAGGAAGTTATTGGGGTTTTTCACCTTTATGGTTTTCCCCAAGTAAATCTTTGTGTCTCTTGTGTGCTTGCATTATTGTCTCCATGAATGATATGCTGTAGATATGCTGTACATGTTGTTCTCTCAGTTAAGATCCTAGATCATATTGAAGTAAATTCAGAAAATTTAACAGTTAGGTGCCTACAAATGGTCTTTAAGCGTACTATGGTTGGCGAAGGTGCTTCCACTTTGGTAATGTCTTTAGCTTGTTGGAAGGCTATCAGCTCTCCTCCTTTGTCGAATTATATGACCATGCTTACTGCATTCGATCGTCGTTCGTTCAAGCCGCATGGTATCATCCCCTCCCTTGAGGTCCACTTGGGTGGGAAGACCGTGCCAATATAAGTCAAGGTGGTTGATGCGCCCATCGACTACAACCTTTTACTGGGTCAAAATTGGATCTATTCTATAGGAGAGATCATGTCCTCTATTTTTAGATTTATCTGCTTTCCCCATGAAGGAAAGATTATGAATTTCGATCAGCTAGATTTCACTAGTTCCATTCCCGCAGCATCACCAGGAACTGTAGTTCCTTAGATTGAAAATTATCAGCCAACAACTGGGAATATTGGTGTAAGATTATATTCCTCTTTGATGGGATATTTCAACTTTGTTGCACCAATATCCTTCATAGGAACCATATTCAATAGTGCTCCTTCCTCGTTAAATAATGCACCATTCCGAACATTGTATTTTAGTGATCCGTGGAATCTACCTTCCACGAGATCCCCGTCTGGAGACGTTGTGCACACCGGAATGGCTATGCCCTTATTTGTAGAAGGGATTGCTTATCGTGATATCCAACCAGCCACTGCAGAGTCAGATCTCTCCTCTTCATGGACAGAAGAAGAAGATCCCGTTATGTTGCCCGCATGGGAAGTCGACTTATATTGCTCACATGATTTCCTTGATGGTACTTTAACTTCGGATGAAGCTATTATCAAGGCCATGCACGGTAGTGATAAGCCTTGGTAAGATATCCATCATCGATCTTATTTTCTTCCCAACCTTGACCTTATTGAGAAGGAGGAGTTTCGATCGACTCTTGCAGAGAAATTTGGTCACCCTATGGCTCCTTTGGATTCGTATGGTATTTACGCGGAGGGGAATATGGATAATATTTCCCCTACCATTCCGATCAACATTTCTTGCACCCCCAGAAAGATTTAAAATGTATGCATCGGTGCCGATTTTTCCCCCAAGGAGATCCGCATTTACACTGAGTTATTCAAAGAATTTCGGGATGTGTTCGCCTGGTGATATGAGGAGATGCCAGGTATTCACCCTAGTATTTTTTAGCATGAGATTAAGATTAACCCAAATGTTAAGCCTATTCGACAACATCTTTGTGCTGTGAATCCTAGGAAGGAAGTCATTATTAAGGAAAAAGTAGAGAAACTACTCAAAGTTGGTTTCATCTACTTGGTTCCCCTTACCGAATGGGTATCCAAACCCGTTCCTTTGGATAAGAAGCAGGAAACCATCCGAGTGTGTACCAATTTTCGAGATCTGAATAGAGCATGTCCTAAAGATAACTTTCCCACTCCATTCATAGACCAAATCTTGGATGCATGTGCGGGAAGTGAAGTGTTTTCGTTTATGGATGGTTTTTTAGGCTACAATTAGATCCAAATTAAACCCGAGGATCATCATAATACTTCATTGATATGTCCTTGGGGTACCTTTGCATACTGGAAAATTCCCTTCGGCCTTAAAAGCGTCGGAGCTACATTTCAACAAGCCATGACCTATGCTTCTCATGACCTTAAGTGCATAGTGGAGGCTTATTTGGACGACCTTGATGGTCACTCTCGTAAGAGAGTGTATCACCCAAATCACCTTTGCCTTATTTTCGAAAGATGTCGGTGCGATAAGATTCGTTTGAATCCAAACAAGTGCATCTATGTAGTGAAAATCAGTCGCCTTCTAGGGTTTGTAGTCTCCAAAGAGGGTATTAGAGTCGATTCATTAAAGGTTGAGTCAATAATTCAGTTTCCTCCCCCGCGTAATCTGATTCAACTTCAAATCCTCCAAGGGAGAGCCACTTTCTTACGTCGTTTTATCGTGAACTATGCCAATCTTACTAAGGGTTAAATTCGCACGATTATTGAAGGACACTCTTTTTATTTGGGATGAGCGATCCCAGCAGTATTTCAATGTTTTAAAGAAAGCCTTGGTACCGACCCCTCTTCTTAGTCTGTTAACACCCAAAAAGTGCTCACTAACTCATCTACCCCATTGCATGACTCATTGGTCCATATTTCCTACCATATTTGCCTCCAGAACCTCAAAAAACCATTAAAAAGCCTCCAAAAGGCCCAAAAATCATTAAAAAGCCTCCAAAAGGCCCAAAAACCATTAAAAAAGCCTCCAAAAGGCCAAAACCCCCATTTTTTCCACAAAATAAGTTAAATTCCTCCAAAAATAGCAAAAACCCTCTAAAAAGGGAATAAAAAATACAAAAAAGAGGAAAAAGAGGGAAAAAAGGAAGCAAAAACCCTATACAATTGACCTAAACCATATGGTGCCCAAAACCATGGGCTAGCACTCCACCACTAAAAAACCTATAAATAGGTGATAGAGGCCCCCCATTTCATATCCACAATCATCCCTATCCTCACTCTGCCAAAAATTCTCATGAAACCCTAGCTCTCCCTTCGGAGCTACTTTCCACTTGAGAAACCCATTTGGCCCCATTTCCAAAACATCTTTGGAAGAAGGAGAAGGAACAACACTGGAGCTTGGAAGCAACCCTCCTGGACTACTGCAAGAGCTTCACCAACCTAACATTGGAGGTATAATAAATACAAAAACATTTTATTATCTTGTTTTTTCTGTTTATGCACATGCTAGTTTAAAGTTACTGTTGTCATTTACTGTATTGCTTTTATTGTTTTTACTGAACTGCTACTAAGGAGTCCCTTCTCCTTAGTAGGTTCTCATTTGCACAAGCTAGGGTGAAAACCCTAGTTATAGTTTTGGTGACTCCCCTAGTGTTCCTTTGAATTTTTGGTTATAGTTTTTAAAAGTTTTTAGTTTTCTGCAATATCTTTTTGTTTTCCCCTTTCGGCTGTCCCTTTCGGCAGTCGGGTTTGCTACCGTAAACCGCATCTTTTTTCTCCACAGTTGCGCTCCGACCACGGCTTCCAGACTGTTACCTGCGATCCGACCGTGGCTCTTAGACTGTTTCCTATGATCTCCCCGCGGCTTGTAGTATGTTTCCTGCGATCTGACCACAGCTCTCAGCCTGTTTCCTGCGCTCCGACCGCGACTGTTACCCTTTTTCCTGCGATCCACCCGTGGCCTTCAGCCATTTTCCTACAGTCCACCTGCGGCGTTCATCCATTTTCCTGCGATCTTCCTGCTGCTTTCATCCATTTTCTTGCGACCCGCCTGTGGCTTTCAGCCATTTTCCTGCGATCTGCCTGCGGCTTTCAACCATTTCCCTACGGTCCGCCCGCGACTGTTGACCTATTTCCCACGATTCGACTGCGCAGTTTTGCCGCAGACACGCAATCTGTTTTCTGCACTTTTTCCCTGTTTGAACCCAGCACTTTGCTGCAATATTTTCTGCACCTACATAGCCACCTGTACTATCTGCATCCATACTTCCCTACAGCCTTTTTCTGCAGTATTATTTTTGTGCCATTTACAAATTTTTTTAAAATTTCAGCATTTTAATTGAAAAAATAAAATTTTGCATTTCAAAGTTTAATTTCTGCATTGTTATTTTTAGTTAGAAAGTTGCCCACCCCGTGCACTTTTACTTGGGTTCATTACCTCACATGCACACACTCTGTCACCTAATTCAAGTGAGCCCTAAAATACTACTTAACACAACCAACATTCTAACCCCAGTTGGGGAACACATAAGAATCTTATAGTTAGGTAGGATCGGGGGATAGGCATCCAAATAACACCCCTCGGTCGCTTACACTTGAGACATAGTTGTTGTCCATTAGGGAACCAAAATACCCTAGTATTTTTTGGCACAGTCACAACCAGTTTATCAGAGGGCCTCTCCCCTAGGAGGGTTGAAGTAGCCAGACTAGTTCCAGAGGCTTGAGTGGAATACCGCAATCCATTCAGTCACCGAAGGATACCTTTCGTAGTTCTTGGTGTATTACCCGTATGGGGATATAGCGGCGATAGAACCAAACTACAGATTCACCTTTTCTGGACGTGTCATGAACGGGGTATCTTAGTTTCCTTTCTTCTAGGATTTACTACCCAGTGTCCCTCCCAGTAGGGGGATATCTTTGGCCAATTTTCTCTACTATCCATATTGTCTGACTTGGATTTCATCACCTTGCAGAGGATATGTCTGGTTGAGTCAGAATATTGTTTAGTTAGGTGTTTGCATGCTCCCTTACCTCCCTCTGGTCTAGTGAGTCCACTATTTTTATTTTTTAGGAAACCTATTGCTTGTTGGTATTCTGACCATTTCTGTTGATACTCGGCTTATTGTAGCACAGCTGTTACAGTAAGTGTTTCGAGTTGGTTGTTGGCCTGAGTGCCATATTTTTTGCACTCTCCTTCAGCACACTCGGTTGCATTAGGGTTTTTGAGTTGTTTTTCACTCGACACAAACCCTAGAGACTTAACACCATCTGTCACCATTGAGTCCCCGAGACATTCTCGGTGCCTCCGAGGCTAGCTCTTGCATCATAGTTCACTTGACACCACCCGTCATAGACGTAGAGCTTCATCACTCGACTCCACTCATCGCAGATGCAGAGTTCTGTCCCCCAGCACTGACGCCCCTTATTTTACCTCTGATTCTGAGGCAGAGTCCGAGAACCCCACTTACACTGCACCAACCAGCCCCATGGCTGGCATGACTTCCAATCCTTTCTTTGTAGGGACCCTTGGTGGAGCATCCACCACCACTCCAGCTTCCACACTCACTTTGGGTATGCCCTCGATGGGGCCCACATTCATCATTCTGATCACTACACCCATCCCAGTGGCTAGCATACCCATCCCAACTCCACCCGTGTCTCACACTACCCTTGGCGGTGTAGGACTGTCCCATACCACCTTTGTTCCTCCACCTAGGGGCAACATCCCCAACCCGACCCCAGCCCCTCCACTTGGGGGCATTGGCCCCAATGTGGTCACAACCACCAGTATGTCACATCCTTCTACTAGTTTTCCATTCATGGCTAGTCTCAACCTTCCTGACCTAGCCAGACTGACTAACGATCCCATCAAACACGACCCTGCGTGGCCTCGCATGCCTACCAAGCTCCCATCCGACATCTCTAAGTTTGAGGGCAAGGAAGGTGAAGACCCCCAGAACCATATTATGTCCTTCCATCTATGGTGTTCCTCCAACTCCATAGTGGACGACTCTGTCTGACTACGTCTGTTACAACGCACCCTCATTGGCTCTATAGCCAAGTGGTACATCGAGCAGCCCCATGGGACCCATGCCACCTTTACTTCCCTCGCCTCGACTTTCCTGCAGTTCTTTCAGTTACCTATTCGCTATGACACGAGAGTTGAGATCCTACTATCTTGTAGACAGAATAAGGCCACCCACATCACTGACCACATTCATGAGTGGCGGCGACGCTGAAGCTTGTGCAAAATCAAGTTAGATGACTGTATCTTCTTAGATTGGTTTCTAAAATTTCTCCTTCTTGTCATTTCCAAGGATGTGGCATCCGAACAACCCCAGTCCAAGGAAGAATCCATCCTAAAATCCCAACAATTTTACCTTATTTACGCCCAGTCTGGTTACCTCTATACCATCATACCTGACGCCCCCCGAGGCGATTCCTCCCAAAACGATGCGCCAGGGGCATCCCGCAGATGGCATCATTGGCCGTATAGCCTTGCATAACCAACCCTTTTCCATAACACGTACTAGCAATGGCCCTGACCTTTCGCGGGATACATCCCACTATGGAGCAACCAATTGGTATGCTCCCATGGCCCATAACCACCATTCCCACGGAACATCATGTCCACCTCAGTGCTTCGACCATAAATCCCCCGCTTACGTCCCACCAGTCGCACCTCAGCCATATTACCACCGGCAGGTCGCGCACACTCTTGTGTCCTCTCAAGCCCCCCCTGCTTATTATCCGCCACAGGCAGCACCTACAGCAAACCCACAACCTGTCACACAGATGTATCAGCAACCCCCACAAGGTTCAGCACCTGCACCGCCTCCACCCACTTATTATCCACCACAGCTTGCTCCCACACCTTCATAACCCCAGAACCCACCTGCCACCCAAGGGAAAGTGTATGGGCAACAAAATCCACATCCCAACCAAAATAACCAATGCCAACAAGGCCAGCAAAACCACAAAAAAGGACGTAACCGCGGGAACAACCCCCCTCCAGACCAAGGCGGCCAACCCCCTAATCCCCCGAATAATAATATCGCGGCACCTACCAACCAAAACCCCAATAGGCCACCCAAGCAAGACAAAAACCCTAATTTGTGAACGAACCATCCTTATTCTATTTGCGGGGTCTATGGCCATTACACACATGCTTGCCCACATTTGGAGCGAGCTCGACAAATCTGGACAAATGATGCCCACCACCAAGGACATGCGGCACCTCAGGCGCCACCTAACCCCCCACCACCTCAGACTCAACCCTTTGTGTTGCAGAACCCTTTACCAACCCAAGGCATGGTGAACACTCAACCATTAGCTCCCCCTCAAGGAAACACGCCTCCACAACAACAAATCACTTATGCCACTCCTGATCAACCCATGCTAGACTCAGGTACCCATCACTTGTTAATGATGTCATCCGTCGATGTCAACCTTCAAACCCGTCAGAACCAATACGGTTCCACCCCTGAATCCCCTCCCACCAACAAAAACACCAACGCTCTTCCAACCGATCAGTCATTACGAATACCCTCGGCCCCATTAGATGGCACCCCGAAATCCCCTCGCTTCCCACTTCGCCGCATCAACAATAACCCCAATGCTCGCGCTGTGTCTAATTACAACATTGTAGATGACTTAGCCCAATCCCCTGCAGCCATGTTTGCATTAGAAGTCTTAAAAAACTGTCCTTCACAGCGCAAGACTTTTCTCTCCGTCATTGGTACTATTGATCCAAATGATTCACGAATGATGGCCTTCGATTTGGACAAATCTGAACCATGCCTGCCTTCCACATTAGCATTCCAAGTTTCTATATTCGTTTGGAATCTTGTCATCCATCGGTGCATCATCAATGAAGGTGCCTCTACATGCATTATGTCCACTTTCGTTTGGCAGAAGTTGGGATCCCCTACTCTCCAGCAGTCCACCACTACGTTGCAAGCCTACGATGGTCATTCGGCTCAACCCCAAGGTCTCTTAGCTAATGTCCCCATCCAGTTGGCTGGTAAAACCATGCTCATTGACATAGAGGTCATCAACACCCAACTTGATTATAACCTCTTACTTGGCCATAGTTACATGTACGCCATGCGGGCGGTTGCCTCATCCATTTTTTGTACTATGATGTTCCCCCATGACGGACGCGTGGTCAAGGTTGACCAACTCACCTATTACGATCCCAATGCTCCCACTGCACCCGAAAATGTTCTCCCCATGGTCGAACAACCTGCTTGCGGTGCAACTACCTCGTTGGTTTCCTCAGTGGGATCCGGAGTCTACTCAGATACAACCATGACCTCAACATTCTAGGCCATTCCACCCCCATCACCCACGACCGAAGTATCTGACTTATGTACCCTTTCCCACAATACACCAACACCCAACCATCAACCGCCCTTGCTACCCCAACCACCATTGGTACCTAGTCATGTTGGTGTTACACCCATCCATACAATCCCCTTCCTATTTCCCCCTTCAGGAGTAGTAAGTGCCCTGGTTATGGCTACCCTCAGCCTCCCGGATTTAACCTTAGTATTACCCGTATGGTACATTATGCCTCCCGTTACCCCTCCGACACCAAATGTCATCCTACAACCGGTGCAACCCATCACCACTGCTAGTCAACCACCTCCCGGTGTCACTACCCCTTCATCATCTACTACTCCACCCCCTCTTATCAAGCACACTGTGGGCAGAGGCCCACAACCATACACTGCTGTACCCCCACCCAAAACAGTTAAACCCCCCCGTGTTTCGTGCTTCTCCCAAATGCTCGTTGTGTGATGAGTTAGGCCATACTACCCATCAATGTCCACAATTACTTGCATTACAAGAGCACATGCAAATGCTTGACGACAACCCCAACATCCCGGTTGTCCAACTTGACCCAGCCCCCAAGCCTCGTGATAAATCACTGCGTACCAACCACCCTTGTGCAATATGCGGTATTTACGGCCATTACTCAAATCACTATCCTGATCTCCCAGATTACAGAGCAGCTCTCTACGAGATGAATAATTTAGACCTTGAGACGGTGCCCCCCACCATTGAGGAGATCCACCCCCCGGTATCCCCCTCATCCGGAGAGATTAATACCATCTATATGATCTCTTCTACTACCACTCCTTCATCAACCGATTTGACAACTCAGAGTTTCCATAATGATGAGGAGATTGTAGAGGCTCTTACTGCCCCAGATTACCCCTGGGAGGATATGCACCATCGTTCCTATTTCCTCTCGGAGGACCCCTCCTCCACCATATCCACCCACTTTGCGGTTGAGTCCAAAGATTTCCTCCCCACCAAAGTCGACTGGTTTAAGGATCCCATTCCCGCTCCCGATGCCTTTGAGGAAGGTAACATGGCCAACATCTCACCCATCATCCACATTGATATCTCTGTCCCACCTAGTGCTCTTGAAATCATTACATTAGGAGCCTCCTGCAGTGAGTATGAGATCGGAGAGTACAAAAAACTTTTCCAAGAGTTCTGCAATGTCTTTGCCTGGTCCTATACCGAAATGCCTAGTCTTGACCCCGCTATCATCGAGCACCACATTGAGACCTCTGAGTTAGGGGGCATAATAGATTACCTTGACCTTGGGATAGGGGGCATGATCAATCATTTTGAACCTTCCCCGTCACATCTATCTCAATATTTCAATGACCCCATTGTTCAAACCAACACATATGTGATCCACAATCACAAACCCCATGCACATAGCATGGGGGCAGGTCATTAACCCTGCTCACTTTTTCACATGTGTGATCTCAACCATTTTTTGAGGTCACATATCACTTGTAGATTTGATTTGATTCGATACACCTAGTATTCTGCCCACGCGGGTCATCATTTCTCCCCACCGCTGCATCCTTCGCTTGGTGGGCTCACCTTTATTTGTAGCCATTTTTTAACCTAGTTATTTCCTTTGACCATTCCAGAGTCCTTATGACCTCCGTTTTTCACACCATTTGCACTGTCGAATTCATATTTCCTTGCCCATGATGATGCTTGAGATCATTTCTCGCTCTCACCAAAAACTTTCAAGCACTTTTTCACATGCTCGTCGTCCCCTCGGTTTGCGTGCCACATCGGCTGCTATCCATTTTTGACATTTTTTATATCATCGGATTCATTTTTTCACGCACGTGATGATGCTTGAGATCATTTATCTCTCTCACCCCCATATTTTTCGGGTATTTTTTCCAAAACGCCCCCCGTCGCCTCGGTTCACGTGCCATCTCGACCGTCGTCCGTTTCAACGTTCCTTATATCGCCAGATTCAATTTTTCAAGCTCATGATAATGCTTGAGATCATTTCTCTCTCTCACCAGGAACAGTTTCAACATTGTGTCCCGACACCTTGATGCCTCAGTTTGCACGCCACATCAGCCACCATCGAATTGTTACACATTTTTACATGAGCCAGTCACTCCACTCATACTGCAATTATTTCGTTATTTTTCCACCATTCATCATCTCGCAAGGAGGCCCACCAGTGTTCCCCCCTACCCTCATTCTTGGTTCTCATCGATGTTCCTTGATTGAGCACTTCCTCCTTGCCTGACCATTCCTTTTGTTCGGTATACTTTTATCCCTTTTTCGGGCCGGAAACGTCCTTTACGAAAAAGGCACTTAGGGAGTTTCTCTTAAGCTCTTTTCTGACTCCTAAAACAATGAAAAGATCACCGAGCAATCTTGCTTTCTTTCATGCTCGTTAAAGTACCTGAAAGGGCATCTATCTGGTATAAGTTTAACTCTTTTTCGGACCTGGTAGACTAATTATGAAAAAGGAATACTCTAGTCACACCGGCTAGAAGAGTTCTTCATTGCATCCTTTTATGCTTCTTCGGGCCTTGGAGACTAACACACGAAAAAGCACCCCCCTTGGAGTCTTCTTCTTGCTTTCAGACTCTCTCAAATTGAAAGCAACCATGAGCACACACCGTCCTGGGCTCGTACAAATCCACACGACGGTACCATTCCATTATTTCAGAGTCTTCTTATGCTTTCAGACTCCTTAAAATTGAAAGCAATCCTGAGCATGAACTGTCCTGGGCTCGTATAAATCCACATGACAATACCGTTTTGAACACACTTCTTCTAGTTCCTTAACCCATGAAGAAGTCCCCCCCCGTGCCTCTCGGCACTATGATCGATCACCTCGGCAGCACCCCCAATAAGGTCACCTTTGTTCAGAGTCTTCTGTAGTCTCCTGCCATCTTCCACCAACATGAGTATCACTCATCCTAGTCACTATCCTTGATCCATTACAGCTATGCTCCCTTTCCCACCAGTCAGTTTCATATGCTGCCCGATCATCCCCACCATCATACTCTGATCAAAGGAAGTTTGAGTCCACTCACTCTACTTGCCTAGTTATCCCCCACCCCCACAGTATGTCAGTCCTACCATCAGTACTCTCACACTTCGGTTCTCCACCTCGTGCTCCTATCAAGGAAACATCATTGCCTTGCTAGTCGCAGGTCTCCCTTGGTTGACGACAACCCATCTATTCTAGAGGATAGACCCAAAGGTCCCTGCGCCTTGGACACATCACCATCTATGGTGAGTGCCTATGGACCATTTTGAGAGGATTCATCAGTGCCTCTCCGAGTGGTTGTTTCTCACATGCTCGACTTCAACACCTTGATCGCATCGTTGAGAATCGTCCAGGGTATATATCCCTTCAATTATTGGTCGAAGACCCCAGATTTCCCCCGACTCTTGCACATTGATGAGTCACTTTGGAACGCCCAGTTATATGTTCCCGTGGATGTCCGGGTTGCGTTGGCGATTGTATTCGGAAGCCATCCAGTTATATGCTTCCTTGAGTACCCATTTTAGTTCCAGTTCGGTGTACCATGGAGGGTAGGACTCCCCGTCACTGTGATCCAGTAGTTCATCAGTTCCTCTGGTACCACACTCAGCACCACTATAGATATTCCATTGTATCAGTTCTTCAGCTCAAACATGGTCATCCCAGTAGTATGTCCCAGATTCCGTGTCCCCTATGGACCCTTATGATGTACACAATGGTTCTCCATGTATCTTTTAGGTCCCCATTTTCAAGCCTCTTTGTTATTGTTTATATATATCTTGATACGAGCATGGGTATGCCCGCCTCGTCCAAATATTGAGATTCTTCCTCATTCATTATTTGAGGCCATGTATGTTTCAGGTCCCCATTTTTTGGACCCCCTTGTTATTATTATAGATCTTGATACGAGCATGGGAATGCCCGCCTTGTCCATATATTGAGATTATTCCTCATCCATTATTGAGGTCATGTACTTTCAATTTTTGCAGTTTGTTCGGGACCATTGTTCCGAGCTCTATTCCATTTCTTCTCCTCTCCACATCCCAGGAAAACCATAAAAGACTTATGATGTCTATCGGCCATACGATGAGCTCCTGCCCTCACACATCAGGGGGCAATCTGTTAACACCCAAAAAGTGCTCACTACCTCGTCTATCCCATTGCATGACTCATTTGTCCATATTTCCTACTATAATTGCCTCCAGAACCTTAAAAAACCATTTAAAAGCCTCCAAAAGGCCCAAAAACCATTAAAAAGCCTCCAAAAGGCCCAAAAACCATTAAAAAAGCCTCCAAAAGGCCAAAAACCCCCTTTTCCCCCAAACTAAGTTAAATTCCTCCAAAAATAACAAAAACCCTCTAAAAAGGGAATAAAAAATACAAAAAAGAGGAAAAAGAGGGGAAAAAGGAAGCAAAAACCCTATACAGCTGACCTAAACCATATGGTGCCCAAAACCATGGGCCAGCACTCCACCACTAAAAAACCTATAAATAGGTGATGGAGGCCCCCCATTTCATATCCACAATCATCCCTATCTTCACTCTGCCAAAAATTCTTACGAAACCCTAGCTCTCCCTTTGGAGCTACTTTCCACTTGAGAACCCCATTTGGCCCCATTTCCAAAACATCTTTGGAAGAAGGAGAAGGAACAACACTGGAGCTTCGAAGCAACCCTCTTGGACTGCTGCAAGAGCTTCACCAACCTCACATTGGAGGTATAATCAATACAAAAACAATTTATTATCTTGTTTTTTATGTTTATGCACATGCTAGTTTAAAGTTAATGTTTTCATTTATTGTATTGATTTTACTGTTTTTAATGAACTACTACTAAGGAGTCCCTTCTCCTTAGTAGGTGCTCATTTGCACAAGCTAGGGTGAAAACCCTAGCTACATAGTCCACCCTACTTTGCAAGATATTTTTTGCTTTATCTGGTCGTGTCTCAAGAGACGATTGGTATGGTCTTAGTTCAGGTGGATGACGTGCTTCAAGAGCATGTTGTCTGTTATCTTATTCGAAACCTAGTAGATGTTGAACTGAGATATTCTCACGTTGAGAAATTGACCCTTGCGACTATTCATGTAGTCCAACGATTGTGACATTATATTTTTCTTAGGAAAACCATAGTTATAGTGCATGTCAATCTGTTTCATTTCATGCTCTCACGACATTTAATTGGGGGGAAATATAATAAATGGATTGTCATCCTTTAGGAGTTTGATCTTGATTTTGCTTCGGCGAAGTCGGTGAAGTCCTTGGTTTTCACAAAACTTATGTTGTATTTTCCGAGACTTGATGAGGAAGTAATCCACGAAGACTCATTTGTGGATAAACATTTATTTCTTGTCTCGTCAATGGACCCTTGGTATGCAAACATCATTTTATATCTACAAACTCAGAAGTTCCCTTCGCATTATTCGCAAGATGAGTGACGGCGTGTGAGACATCATGCCAAATATTATGTCATCATCGGTGAAACTTTGTATCGCTAAGGAAAATACTCTATCCTACATCATTGCTTAAGTCATGGAGAAGCGAAGATAGTGCTTACGGACTACCATAGTGGAGGGTGTGGTGGTCACTTATCTGGGCTTTCCACAACCCAACGTATCTTGCGAAAATTCTTTTTTTTGGTCTATGATCTTCAAACATTGTGTAAACGCTGTGAAGAGATGTCACCCTTTCCAGGTGTTTGCTCAGAACATGCGCTCACATCCTGCTCCTTTACATCCGGTAGTCACCGTCGGTCCCTTCACCAAGTGGGGGGTTTATTTCATGGATTGCAACCCAACTTCGGTTGGGGGGCATCATCACATCATAGTGGCCATTGATTACTTCACCAAATGGGATGAGGCCATGCCGACCGTTAAAGCAGATGGTGCAACAACAATCCACTTCATATTCAATCAAATTATAGCTCGATTTGGTATCCCAAAGGAGATTGTCAATGACCATGGAAGTCACTTTCAAAACAAGATGATGGCAGAATTATCACTTAAGCTTGGGTTTTGACAAGATCACTCATCTTCTTATTATCCCCAAGTGACTGGCCAGGTCAAGGCAGTGAATAAGTCCCTTAAGGCCATTCTCCAAAGGACCATCTGACAAAGCAAGAGTAATTGGCATATTATGTTGTATCCGACTTTGTGGGCATATCGCACCGTAGTAAATACTTCCACTGGTTTCTCACCATTTCAATTAGTTCAAGGTGTGGAGTCTATCTTACTGATTGAATGCGAAATCCCTTCCTTGAAACTAGATAAAGAGCTCCTACCTGACACTTCAGAAGTAGAGAAACATTTAGTATACATCGAGCAACTTGACGAGCAGCGTTGGGATGCTGCTGTAGCAATTGATGCTAAAAAATGTTGTGTTAAGTTTCAATATGATAGGTCTATCCATCCTTGGCAATATGCTGAAGGTGAATTGGTCCTCCTTTATGACCAAGCTAAGCAACCCCTAGGGGTAGGCAAGTTGAACCCAATGTGGCACGGTCCTTACGTAGTGAGGCATGTCCTCGAGAAAGGAGCCTATGAGTTAGAGGATTACGAGGGGAATGCCTTGAAGGATCCTAGAAATGGGCTCTACCTCAAGTGGTATTATGCTTGAGCTTCTAGCTCGATCTGATACTTTTGTATACTATTGTATAGGTTTTTTCTGTACATAGTTTAGTTTTCTTTCGATTTTTTGAGTATGTTGATTCGCTTCCATTTGGTTGAAAGATGTCAATAGAATCTCCAGTATTCTTGGGATTCACGTATGGGGCTAGTCGGCATACGCAGAGACTATCTTCTGCTACGTGAGTATTTTACTCGCCCAACCATCAGATTATATCTTCAGGAGGTGCTTGTGTTTGTCCTACATCCAACAATGTGGCTGAGTACAGTGTTGTTATCGAGTTACTTCGTGATGCCATTTCGCATGGTATCCAGTCTTTAAAAGTCCGCTTGGATTCGCAACTAGTTGTGTCTTAGTTGAATGGCCAGTACCGTGTCAGGGATCCTACATTACTAAGGAGGTTCTTAAGGGTAAGGCTCTTGGAACGTCATTTTTGTTCATTATATACATTCATGTTCTGAGACATTTTAATCATGTAACTGATGCATATGCTAATTATGTCCTAGATTTGCATTTGTCACATCAATAAAAGAAACACACAAATAACATTCATTCATACATTTGTACATACATAATAGTAGAACCGGAAAATCATAGTTTTTTCATTATCAAAATAATATGTCCAAAATGTGGTTTCATAGTACAAAAATGGAGCTCGTAGCTCTCAAATATACATATCCGATACAAAAAATGAGACCCCATGGAATCTAAGCCCTGCGGGGAGCTCTAGCCTCCTAGGCTGGATGAATCTACATGTAGTAGTGTATGGAATTGGCTATACGTCGGAGTAGCCGCACCCATGTACCTGGTACCCCAACCACATGTCTCTGCATATCCTTTGGGAGACGCTCTACCTCGATCACCGGTACTCGAGTAGTCATACGAGTTAGGTTGACCCGCACAGTCTCCAATGTGTGCTCTGTCGCTGCACCTACTACCTCCCCTCCCCTTCCTCTACGGCGATGTTGTGGGAAACCCTAAGGTCTTCACGGACCTATATTTACGAGCAAAGAGTCATACATCAAAATATGATACCACACCAAAAATATTTTTGCTTTCACTTAAATAAAAAATCCAAAAAATTAAATATTCAAAACTTAAAAAGAGTAGTCTTACCAATGTCCTCGAACGCTTCCCCTAGTGGTAGTGGCATATCATGATCCCCTCTAAACTCAATCCCCTCATAGGGATAATCATCTATGGATATCACCTGTCACTGCCACCAGTGGAAAAATTCATCAGAGTATGGGAAGGCCTGCTCTCCACCCCCTGCCGTGTCAATACCTTCGCCCACCGGGTCTAGGCTAGATATCGGAGACTATGTGGAGGGACTTCTACCCTCAGAATCAAGCCCGACACCTTCTCAAAGAAGAAGTTGCAAAATATACCGCCAAACCGAATCTTTTTGGCTCGCCCTAGTTTCCACTCCGTCAGCTGGTACTTCATAGTACCCAACAATGTTGTGTACCAGTCATATACCATCGGTCTCATGCTATCAGCCACATAGAATATCAATGGCCTTGAGGCCTGGTGAAGTGAAGCTGATCCTGCAATCCTCCCGAGAGTGAGGACAATGATCTTCATGTTTAGGCTCACTATAGCCTCTATGGGGATCTAGCTACCCACCTTCTGGGTGCCAGCAATACAGTACCTGCCTATGTAATCACTGATAGTGATTCCTCCCCCCATGCTGCAAGACCTAAGACTCGCTACCTCCCCTCAGCGGGACAAACCAGTGATGAAGTATATATCTTCCACCTCCAATGGAAGTGGTTTCCCATCTAAATCAAAATGTTGTGCTTCCACATCCCAGTAGTTGACCAATGTGTTGAGCAATCGGTTTTGGGCCCTCAAACCCCCGATGCTCCAAAATTTGTACAATCCAAAAGCTTGCAATGCTTGTTGGGCAGCCAAGTCTTCGGGAACTCGCTGATCAATGATGTCATGTTCCCTTTCTCTCCATTCTAGAACCATCCTGGGGCAAAAACCAAATGTTTTTTTATGTTAAAAACTCATAAAAAACACAACCCTCAGTGCTACACACGAGCTAATTTGTATACAGTAGTGCGTATACGCAGTCAACGCTTAGTTTGACCATGCACAAGCAACCCTCCACATAACCCGTGAAGGTGTATCCTATGTACAACGCCGAATAGGTTTAATTCTTTGAAAAAATTAAAAATTGACCATTAAAAATAAAATTAAAAACCATAGAATTGAAGAGGAATTTGAGAGCACTAACCTAGTCTAGACGGCTCGTGATTCCGATGCTCGTAGCTCCTGGAATCGTTGATTGAAGATCGAAGGTAAAAACAACCCAAATGCACTATGTGGTGTGAAAACTGAAAATGATGTGGTAAAAACAATTCTTTTTACTATTTATCAATTTTTCAAACCCACTTTTATATAGTTTTTGCCATTTTTGGATCTTTTTGGACTAATATATCGTCATGAAGTGCCTTTTTGAGCATTTTTTTCCGACGAGAGTGGATTTTTGAACCATTTCACACCTTCGGCAGGTATTTTCTACACCTGGCATATAGGTTAGGATGTCATTTCACTTGCATTTTTGTATTCACCTTATGACCATTTTTATTAACCTTAGGTGCGACCCCGCTTTTTAACTGACATAGAACCTCTATGCTGCTTTAGAAGTGTCGTTATTTGGCGGTAGGGCTTATCCGACCATGGGTGCCCTAGTTATATCCTTTTATGTCTTTTTGGTGCCCATGTTGTTGTTTCTTCTTAATATTGGGAGTCCTTTGTAGTCATGCTATGACATTGCGATGAAGATTCATACTCTACTTTATCTTTATTCTGTCCATCTCCCATGAGGACTCTACATTTATGTCGAGTTGTGACTGCATTGCATTATCCTGCTTGCCTTTTGAGCCTTGTGTCGGCTCTCGCTTTTCACAGTTATTGGCCATGTTCCTGAGCACTTTTCCTTCCGAGCCAAGTAGAGCCTTCAATTATCTTTCGTAGCTTGATGAACCTTTACCTTGAGGGAACACCCCCCGAGTGTCCACATCTTGCACATGCTTCCTTGGATTGATCATAGGTATGTTCCACTACTTGGAACTAGTTTGCTTACACTTGACACTCGTTCCCTCACTTTTGTACCATAAGCAATTTTATTCTTTTTCAAGCTTTAGAATATGAAAAAGACAAAAAGAAATCATATAACTGAAAAATCCAGACGAAAAATATTTACTACCTCTTATTGGTAGTTGTCGTGTCTCATTTGAACAGAGCATTCATCTCCGCTCCATTGATCATGAGTCGAGACATTAGTAGGGCCTTAGGAGCTGTACTCTTTTCTCAAATCTTACTCCACCGATTGGTTAAGCTTCCAGTCATTATGTAACCTTTGTTGATGCTTCCTGCATCACAAAGTATTATTATCATCTAGTACTTGAGTCTATGCTTCCTGAGTCTATCCATTTGCTCATGCTCTTGTTCAAAGGAAGTATTGAAACCAGAGTCGGCCACTCCTCATATCTCTTGACTATTGCATGTCAGCCATCTCTTATAGTTCGATCTGTTAATCCGAGTTCTTCCAATCATTCATCGTAGCTGCTACCTCGTGCTGGTTGATGGGGGATCCATTAATTCCCTCCTTCCAGCGAGTCTCATTCCTTTGAATCCAACTCATTTATTCCAGAATCGAGACTTAGAGTCCGTTGAGTACCTTGAGGCTTGTTGTCATTAGTGGTAGTTTCTCTCGCCATTGATAGATTGGGAATTCATCAATGTCCCCTGATCGATGGATTCATCAAGTGTTCGACCTCAACACCTCTATTCACACTTGGTGAATGTACTTTGTGCCTTGATGCACATTTTCATTATTGGTGGGTTATCTCGCATCTGTTAACGGTATACATCAATTACTGATAATCAGACGATGCCACATCAGGTTCGACATCAACACCTTTATTCGCTTGATAGGGCATGCACCGTAGATGATTTGTGTAGAAGACCCTAGACTTCAATGGAATTCAGTATGCTACTGGTGATCATGATTATACTTATGAGAGTTCAGTCTCATACATCAGCAGTTTGTACCTTCAATTTGCATCAGTTGTTTCCTCTTCAGCAAGAGACCATATCTTACTGTATATTGGGTCATGGCTAGGATCACTCTTGAAATGTATTCATTATATGCTGCCTATTCATGGCCATTGTATCAGATTGCTATGTATTGTACTGATATGTATTCAGAGATATCACTATATTATGACGAGTGGGATACTCCTTCCATCTCTATCTCCATCACTCCACTTCTGATATTCATAATGTATTTCAGCCATCACAGTACCTTATTTGACCTCACACATTAGGGGGCATCTATTACAGCGTATTTTTCCACCTTGTGAGCATTTATACTCTTTGGCTTCCCTTAACTATTTATAGACTCAAAACCATACTTGTGGTTCCCATTGAAGCCCCTTTTTCCCTATTTTTCCTCCTGTAGGCGAGCTACTTCATTACACCTCGCATATACGTAGGCCGAATCACAACAGCCAAAGTACATCGAATTTTTTGGTAAATAATAGTAAAAACTCTATTTTCACTCTAAAAAGAAACCATTATGACCTTTGGCCTTCCATGTATCCCGAAACGAATCGATTCGACCTTTCACCTACCTTTGGAGGTTTATATATTGAGCTCTTATGGTGCATGGAAGGAGGAGAAGGAGAGAGCATTGAAACTCTATTGGATTTTTGCCATAGCTTGAGTCTACATCCATTGATCCTAGTTGTGAACCGTTTATGTTCACCTACCAAACTTTTCTATATCTTGTGAAGGAATCATTCCTTTACTCGCGAGTTTTCCATTGCATGGGGGATTGAAGTGGTGGAGACACAAGTGGATGGACCTAGTTCTCGGGTCAGATGAGTTGCTGGCAAGAGGTTGTATCATGCACTTCTTGTTCATATTAATAGAGATACTCATTTTCTTGTCCAATTGATGTTGTGAATGGTTTATTATCATTGGGTACATTTGCTTACATATATAATGGACTATGCTATTGTTTATGCTAACAACTTTCATATATCATATGCACTTGCTTGTGTTTATTGTTAAGACTAAGCTGCATATTCAAGTGTGGTGATTGGAAAGCTCAACGGGGATCTACACCAAACGTCTGGTTGAAGGTTGGTATTTTATTCCACTTATTAGCATTTACATTTATATAGCATGCACTAGTAATTGAGTTGATTTCTGGTAGTCATTTGTATGTTGTGGTCTACCCCAAGCCATAGGAAGTTTTTCTCCATAACAAATGTGACTGACGATGATACACTACCGGTGGCTTACCGACTATCACAATGAACTTCTGGTGGGAACTTAATGAATCCATAACCCTACCGTATCGTGTACAATTGAATGTGGATACTTGGAACTTTAATTCTAGACCATATACCTGGAACAACAACAAACCTGGAGGCAATAGACTAATACTCGAAGTGTACAAACCTTTCGGATATGGACAAGTTACACGTCTATATGAGATTCATATTATAAGAAGTTTTGGCATATTGCCAAACCAACTTTTTGGTTCCTTCCCCGATTTATAATGATACGATTTTTCCACCTACTGGAGTAGCTCCATTTTTAACTAGCAAACATCTATGTTAATGCCATGTGCTGGGTCACAATACTTTTGAGTGAAATAAATTTAATGCCATGTGCTCGGCCACAATTAAGGTGTGTGTGATATTACTAATTGTAGCTTGTCCATTTGCATGGCATGCATGTTCTGATATGAATTTTATGACTTGGACGAGACTTGAAGCTCAACTTCTATCTCACTTGTTTACAATAGGATGGTTCTTGTCTCCCAAGCCATGTCTTGGGAATGAAAACCAAATTGTTTTCATTGAATCCATGCATTTGGGACTTAATATCAATCTAGAGATATTGAACCATAAACCAATACTTATAAATGGAGTCCTTATCCTATGGAAGGAATGTTGTCTCAATTTTGATGGTTCTTCTACTTAAATCTATAGTTTGATGTTGAAAATTAGATATGTATCCTCTAATATATGTTTTTAGGCTCCAAATCCAAGTGTATGGTTCTAATCATAGTATGGGATTGATTGATGAAATATTTAGCTTATGAGAGAAATATATGCTTTATTTTAAATATATGATAAATAAAAGAAATTATGTTGAAATCTATAGTTTGAACTAAAAACTAAGAATTCCTCCAACACCCATCCCACTTATTGGTCCCTGCCTCCATCTGCAGGGACTCTAGTAACGACTCTGCCATCTTTTCAGTTAATCAACCTGCCACTCGAGACATTTTAAGGATAAATTTTCATTTTCCACTATTTCACTTATGAATCAAAGGACAAATGTTGTTTTTTCACCAATGAGCAAATTCGACCTCTTATTTGGCCTCATCCTGAGGCAAGCTCATTGTTTTGTTATGCTTTGGTTGTGTAATACTTTATAACTTTGTTGTATAATATTGTATAAATAAATCATGAGTAGATTATTGTTATCATTTCATGTTTATGAGATCAAGTCTCTCGTTCGTCTTCAACAATGCCTTTCACACCTCATTGTTTGCAGTGCACATGTCTTGGTATTGGCATGATCTATCCGCAGTTGGCATGAGCTCAACAGTCCAAGTCCCTTCATATTAATATACAATGACATTGTATCCTCTCATGCACGGTGTTGTTTCCATTCTTCATCTATAAAGTTCAAATTGCATCCATGGCACTCTCGTATGGCTGCAGAACTCCACCTATTCTTTCTTGAGGAGGATATGAGCACACATACGTCTTGTTCTTTCACAACAATGGCCATGGAACTCTTGTATGGCTACGAAACTCCAATTGAAATCAACCTATATTGACCTCAAATAGATTTTGATACTTTGTGCCTTGGATGCACCATTGAGTGGCTCTTGTATACTGAAACCAAGATATATGTATATGCAATCCCATGCTCCCAAAGACATTGATCTATGATAGGGGCGAGCTCTATTTCTTCTCTAGCTAAACTCTTTTCAGGCCTTCTGGGTCTTCCTCTTTGCTTTCAACAGCTTCTGGTCTTACTCTTCTCCATTAACTATTTCATTTGTTGTACACATTAGGAATAAGTGTAGTATTCCTCATCTTCCTTTCTCTAACCTACAAAATATTTTCTGGTTCTAAGACCAGGTGTCCTTCATCATCGAGAGGAGGTAATTCTTCTGAAACTGTTACTTGCTGGCCTACTATTTTATTCAAGTATGACACATGGAAAACATTGTGTATCTTGATCCCTAAAGGTATATCTAATTCATAGGGAACTTCACCAATTTTCCTTATGATCATGTATGCTCCAAAAAATATTGGCTGAAATTTTTCATCCCTTTTGATTTCATAGAAGATTTCCTATAAGGATGAAACCTCAGATATACTAAATCACCCTCTTGGAAGGTTCGATCTGTTTTTTGTTTATCTGCATTTACCTTCTATTGGTTCTGTGCAACCTGCAAGTTTTCTTTGAAGCTCATTTGGGGTATTCGTTAATTCATTGAATTTTCCCCAATGGAGTACAACCACTACACTCCCATCACCATATTGGTATTAGCCACATTGACAAGATAAAATCTGTCAGTCACGGTATAATCTCCAACATTCATTTGCAACTTTGGAATCCATCCGTTACACTCAATAGTGTTATTTCCCGGGTCGATGACAATGAAACCTCCAAATTTTTATGTTGGTAGCTTTCTCCTCTCTACCATGGATTCACCAATGAAATTATGTGTGGCACCTCCATCGACAAAAACTTATGCTATTTTCCCTTGCACTACCCCCTTCAATATAAGGGTATGGAAGCGGGGAACTCCACTTTATACTGCAATTTTGTTGTCTGACTATGGGGGATGCTCTTCCCATGTTGTTTCATAGCCATCATCTACTGGTGCTTCTTCCTCAATTTCTTCCTCCTAAATTTCCTAAAATACCTCACTGTAATGGGCCTTCCCCTTAGCACATTTGTGTCCTAAAACCTAGGGTTCCTGAAAAGATAAGCATAGCTTCTTTCTCCTTAATTCATCCCGATCTTTGTATCAGTACTCTTTCTTGTTTAGGGTAGACACATTCTTAAAGCGTAGTCTTTGATTCTGAAATTTTGTAGGCACATTATTATTTGGAGGATACCTTGATCTTCAGATGTAATCTTGCAAATCCCTTGTTCTGCTCACTGCTTCTTGTAAAGTGGATGGTCTGTATACCTTTACCAGTCCTTTCAATGGCCCTGCTAATCCTTCCATGAATAAGAGGATCAAGAGAGATTTGAATATGTTAGTGACCATCAATACAATCTTCTGGAACTCATAGATGTATGCTTCAGGAGTTCCGGTTTGTTTCACATGTGCCAACTCCATGAAAGAGATCTCAGGGTCTCCCCTCTCAAATCTTTCAACCAACCTCCTAGTGAAATATTCATAAGAATTCACTTGATCATGGCCCAGGGTCCTCATGCCACGGAACCACCTATCATTGGCCTCCCCATCAAAATGCAAAGTTTCCATTCTGATGGCATCCCTTTCAGCCATGGGATTGAATTGAAAGTAAGTGTCTAGCTTATGCACCCAGGAGCTAGCAGTACACTTTGAGGATCCATCAAAGAAGGGTAATGAGATCTTACCGATGGAATTTATCAACTCATAATTATGTGTTGGAATCCTATGACCTCCTCTTGGATGATTTTTATACTGTGCTTCATAGAAATATTTTAAAGGAAATTTCCTTTTTCATTATTCACTCAGGGTTTGGTATTCTACATACCGATCTTCCCATGAAGCAATTGATTCAGTCTACACTTCATGAACTTCCATGTGTTCCTCAATGAAATGAGGCATAGTAGGTCGAGGATGATTCTTGATTTCCTCTTTGAACTCATCAGGCCTATTATGAGGCCCCGTATTTGAAAATATAGATCCACTAGGGACCTTCCTTTCTTCATTTTGAGAGCCACCATTGCTCCCTTATCTATCATTATTTCCTAGCTGCTTAGCCAAGAATTCTTTGGTATCTTTCCAAGATTGAATGATATTCTGAGATATGTCATGTAACCATTTTAACATACTTTGAACAAATATTATGAACTTTTCCTTTTCATCCAAGTTAGACATATCATTTACTCGCATTTTTCCTCCAGTAGATTCCACATCTTCTTCAACACAGGGTTCTTCAGGATTCTTTCCTTTGGGGAATGGAACTCTCTTGGGACTGATCACAATTAATCAAGAGAAGGTTTAGAGGACCATTATATGATACCATTGTAATATCCCATATCTGGTTGGAGATTTTATTATCCAAAAATTAGAACTTTGAACACAATTTTTCACAAGCAGGAACTCGTTAACAAAACTAGTTGAAAGGAAGTTGGTCTAGGGAACAAGAATATTCCTCCAGGGTTAGGAATTTGAATTATTTAAGATATGAAAAATGTATGGGTGAATGTGAAGCAGAAAATATATCATATCCAGGGTTAGCTTTTGAGTCCTATGAACAAGGTACTGGGGCCATTTACGTTTCAACAACAGCTGTTGTTGAAGTCTACTTCGAGGCTTCTTGGGCAAACCAACATATGCATACTAAACACATTTTATAACACCTGGAGGTAACCAAATGGAATATATTAGATACTAACCCCCTAATTAAATTCTGGACAAGGGTTTCTTATAATTTGGAAGGTTTTGGTTGAGTTTGGAGACAAAAGAGATAAGGGCGCTATGTTGGACTGCTCAACTAGTAGTTTTCCAAGTTCTTCCAAACAGGATGAGAATCCTTTGAATCCTCAGGAAAATGGATTGATATGATTCAGTAGGGTCTCAACATTTATAAATTACCATTAAGACAGAAAAATGGTTCATATATAACTTTGAATTACAAAAATCGTAAAAATAGTCAAGAAAAAGAGCTTAAAGAGCTAGTCTTGGAAATACTTGATTCAAACTGCCTATAAGGCTTAAAAAATTCACTTCTAAAGTTTATTATTCCTCTTACATTAGATTATTAACAACATCAAATAGAAATTGAATATCCTGAGCTTAAATTAGAGGAGTTTTAATCTTCAGATATTCAAGGAGTCTCCAATGCTAGAGAAACCTTACAAAACTAAGAGAATGAGTATGATAGGAGGAGAAAAAGGAGAAGTTCTACACGTGATATGAAAGTATTGTTGGTGAAAATATGCACTATCTAATTCAACACTTAAATTGTCAACCCGAGAAGGTAGCTTATGAGATGCTGTTAGGAACCCCTGTCAACCCTTCTCTTTACTTTGTTAGTATATTGTTGTTTGACGCATATGCTTTGTAAGTCATCCCGTACTATTTGTTGATCCATAGTTTATATTAGCCCATGGTATTGAGCCATAGTATTGGACGCATATGCTTTGTAAGTCATCCCGTAGTATTCTATGTCCCATGGTTTTGACTCATAGTATTGGGCATAGACTTAGTATATAAGTGTGTGTTGAGGTCATTGAAGGCACCGTGAAGTTAATTGTATTGAGCTTGCTCAAAGGAGGTTGCCCCCTCGAAGTGGCCTGTGATCAATATAAAAGTGATTCTGTTCTATTATTTCTGATATCTCGTCTATTTGCATTAGATAATTATTGCAGGTTCATCACATCTGGCATCAGAGCACTTTCTTGGGCTTGCTGGGTGAAATTTCTGCCAATTTTTTTTTTTCCGCATCTGTTGCAAGTTCGGATTTGGGAATAATCCCTATCCGCTTAACTGTGGGAAGTACTTGGGAATAATCCCTAAAACTCATTGTGAGGAGTACCACAGGAACCCTGAAGTAGCTGGCCCATTGAGAGGACCTGCCAGCGAAAAGGGCAACGACCCCTACCTGATTGACTAGTTCCCATCCATGAGGTAAACCAAGAGCTATTGTTTGTGGCGAAGCGGTTATCAGTTTTACCTAAGCCGTGGAGTGAGGGGTACTGCCCCAATAGGCAAGCCGTCAGACAGCATTGGTGGCCGAGCAAAACCCCTGAACTGTTAGGAAGCCGCACATACCTGGGGTCCATATCTATTTTCAGCTGAACTGTTGTCGATCATCGCTGCGCCGTTTTAGATCCAGTCATTCACCATTCCAGATCCAGCCGTTTTCAATCCATTCGGTGTTGTTTCAGATCCCTTCTAAGCCGTAGTCGCTCCAGTCTAAAAAAAAATAAAAAATTAATTCAGTTTTTCTCAATATCTCCCTTGTTTTCACTCTGTTTTCCTTGAAATTTTCGAGGAACCCCTGTCATCCCATTCTGCATATTTCATTCCTGAGGACCCTATCCCCCATTCCCCTTCCCAAAGCTCGAAATCCCACATTTGTCTATTTTTAGGGTTTGCCATAACTTCCTCAGATTTCACCCAATCACCTTCAAATTTTACCACAGAGTTCCTTTCTGAATTTTGCTTCTTTGTTCCCCTCTGCCAAATTTTCCCATTCTTTCATCCCGCCTCTGAAATCCTCATTTTTTGCTTTCTTGTCCATCAGAAAGTTTCCAAAACCTAGTCAAACCCCAATTACCCATTCAATTTTTTCCCAAATCCAAATTTCCCTTTACTAAATAAGCTTTTGTTTGTGTTTTTCTATCCATTTCTACAAAAAAAAAAACTCTTGGTTATGGTTGTCACTCGCACAGGAGCAAAAACCATGGAGGAAGCACTTGCAGCCATCCAAGCCAAACTCCAGGATTTGGATGAAAATTTTCTCAGCCTCCATCTTGAGCATTCAGCCATGAACAACAAACGACAATCTGAGTCTTCATCCGACAATGGATTCTCTTCTTCTAGCAATTTCCGTGCTCCGAAGCTTGATTTTCCTCGCTTCAATGGCACTGATCCGACTAGATGGCTCTATCGTGCAGAACAGTATTTCAGTTTGCATAACACTTTTGATGTCTAGAAAGTTCCACTTGCATCCTTTCATTTGGAACAGGAAGCCCTTAAATGGTACCGTTGGTACATCAAGGCTCATGATGAGCCAAAATGGATAGATTTTTGCCAACTCATTTTGCAATGATTTGGTCCTAGTTCTTTTGATGACTTCATCAGAGAACTCACTAAACTTCATCAAATTGGCACTATGAGAGAGTATCAAACATAATTTGAGAAACTAGCCAACCACACAGAAGGATTGTCTAATGACTTTTACAGGAGTTGTTTTATCAGTGGTCTTAAGGATGAAATCCGCCCAGAGGTCAAAATGTTCTGTCCCAACACAATGATGGAAGCCTTGGGGTTGGCTAAGTTGGAAGAAGACAAGATTGCATCCCAACAATGCTCCAAACCCACTTTTGTTCCCTTCCAAAATATGGGTTCTCAATGACCTCCCATTCCGCCAGCTCCTCGACCAACTCCTATCAAGCATTTGTCCGAAACAGAGATGCAGGCACGCAGAGAAAAAGGGCTTTGTTATAATTGTGATGAGAAATTCACTCAGGGACATAAATGTGTTCAGCAAAAGCTTTATCTCTTGGATATGGATTCTCCGCCTGCCTCTAAAATTGGTGAAGAAGCTCTAGATACAATGGATGATCAGATCAACATTGATGAGCCATCTATTGACCCCCCATCTCAAGACGACCAACCAGAGATATCTCTCAATGCTTTATCCGATGTCACCACCCCCCAAACAATGCGGGTCAGGGGTTACTTCAAGAAGCTTCCTCTTACAATACTCATTGATTCTGGCAGCACTCATAACTTCATTGACCCTCGGATCACCAAACAGGCTGATTGTTTTATCCACCCTTGCACCAACTTTGAAGTCATGGTTGCTAATGGGGGCACCTTACCTTGCAAAGGAAAGTGTCACAATGTGCGTATCTCTCTGGAAGATTATAACCTACGCTCTGACATGTTTGCCTTGTCGTTAGGCGGATGTGATGTGGTTTTGGGCGTTCAATGGTTACACACACTTGGCCCCATCTTATGGGATTTTGCTGAACTTTGGATGCAATTTTCAGTCAATGGGACACACCACAAATTTATGGGATTACAAACAGGGTCTCTCTGCATCATCAGTTCACATTGACTGGAAAATATCCTTAAGAGGAATTCACATGGTGTCATCGCTCATCTCCATTCCATTCAGATGCACCCACCAACGGCCTCCACTACTTCCTTGAATAGATATGCAGGTGTCTTTGCTGTACTAGTGGGCTTGCCGCCTTCAAGAGACCTTTTCGGTAATTATTTCGCTGCATCTACATCTCAGCAGGACATGCTGGCTATTTTGCATGCAGTACAGAAGTGGCAACCATCCCTATTGGGGAATTATTTCTGCATCAAGACTGATCTCCAGAGTCTGGAAAATTTTCTGGAACAACGGTTCTCCTCCCTAGCACACCTGAAATGGGTTATGCAACTCATGGGTTATGACTATGTGATCACTTACCAAAAGGGTAATGACAATATGGTTGCAGGTTCTCCTTCTTGCACATTTGATGAACCAGACTCTCTTACAGCTCTTTCTCTGCCTATTCCAAATTGGTTGCAATCTGTTCAACAGGGCTCTCTCTTCTATGCACTCCATGCTTCTTCATCAGCAGGGCACTCTGGGTTCCTCAAAACGTATGACAGGGAACCATGTAACTTCTTTTGGTAGGGACTGAAAATAATAATTCACCGAATGATGGCTGACTGTGATACTTGCCAGGTCAACAAGGGCAAAACGACCCTCCTTTTGGGACTGCTTGAACCCTTTCCCATCCCTACACAGATTTGGCCAACTATTTCTCTGGATTTCCTCGAAGGGCTCTGGTGGTCCAATACCACATCTACAAGGACACCATATGAAGCAGTCTATGGACAGACACCGCCAGTTCTTCTTCCATACACCCTCAATAGCTCCACAGTTCAGGCAATTGACTCGGTTCTTCAAAACCGTGATCAGATTCTTCTCATTCTGCAAGACAATCTTCACATGGCCAGAATTCGACTAAAACAACTAGCTTCCCAGCATCGTTCTGAGCGCACTTTTCATGTAGCTGATATGGTTCTTCTTCGTCTACAGCCTTCCAAGCACTCCTCCTTGACACTCCAAAGGCATCAGTGGCCCGGAATGCATCCCGAGGATGCTACAGGGGAACCACTCATTCTGATTCTGCATCAATTTCCACAACTAAAGCTTTGAGGACAAAGCTTTTTCTAAGGGAAAGGGGATGTTAGGAACCCGTGTCAACCCTTCTCTTTACTTTGTTAGTATATTGTTGTTGGAAGCATATGCTTTGTAAGTCGTCCCGTAGTATTTGTTGATCCATAGTTTATATTAGCCCATGGTATTGAGCCATAGTATTGGACGCATATGCTTTGTAAGTCATCCCGTAGTATTCCATGTCCCATGGTTTTGACTCATAGTATTGGGCATAGACTTAGTATATAAGTGTGTGTTGAGGTCATTGAAGGTACTGTGAATTTAATTGTATTGAGCTTGCTCAAAGGAGGTTGCCCCCTCGAAGTGGCCCGTGATCAATATAAAAGTGATTCTGTTCTATTATTTCTGATATCTCGTGTATTTGCATTAATTAATTATTGCAGGTTCATCACAGATGCAAACACTATATGTGCAGGATTGAAGGCTTGAACTAATCTAAGCTAATCTGAAGCTGGTAATCTACCTAAAATTCAGTAAGGGTTCTGAATTATCAAACAGATCATAATAGTATCAAGCTACACTACTCTACTCTATGGACAAGAATTGAAATTGCAAGATGTAAAGAAAATACTAGTCTAGGAAGCAAGACTTAATCAAAAACAAGCTACTTACAAAAAATGGAAACTACTCAACAATCACTTAAATGGAAAAGAATGTTCAAACTCTAACCATTAAACAAATTCATAAATCTAACTACAAGGAAATTTCAAAGTACAACTTACTATTAAAACAAGGAACTATGCTATCTTGAAAAAGATGATTGACTTAATTAACCCAAGAAATGCAAATTAACAGTTAACTATAAATTTAAGAGAAACAATGAACGATTCATAATAAAATTGAGCTAAGTTATCTAATTCCACTCTCCTTGAAGAATTTGAGGGAATGTATCAAAATGACTTTCAAATGCGATAGAGAAACAACACAGAAGTAAATCTAATTTAACTTCTACAAAGAGATGCAAGCTAAAAAGTGACCAATTACAAGTGATTTTAAACATTGTAATTTTTATTCTTCCATAAGCAAATAACATTTGAAAAACCCTATTTATGCCACTTAAGACTCATTCACAATGAAGTGTTATTAACAATCCAACCTATTGACAAGAAATCAAAACATGTACTCCTAATGACTGCTCTAAAGTTGGAGGCATGCAATGTCTATGGTATCCTACAAAGGTTTGTAAAACATAAAACTAATATACTTTTGAAAATGAGATTACTGAATTCTAATCCAAAATCAACTTCTACAGAATTAAAATAGACTAAGATAAGAATGAAATCAACAAGTTCTAGGACAATAACAAGCTAAGGAAACAGAGGTAAGGTATTGACTACAAATCCAAATGCAAGCTGGAAAGGAAAACTAAGATAGGCTAAAGAGATGAACAAGGACGAAAAATGAACATGAAGCTTAAATAAAACTCTATGTAATTAAAAACAAAGTTCTAACTACATATGCAGGTACTGGTCAGCTACAAGAAATAATGCAATTCGAAAACCTGAGACATTAAACTCTAATTAATCGTAAAAACACAACATAAAATATTAAATTCTGGATGGTAGTCCGAATGACAGGCTGAAAGAAAAGCCAAAAGACGGGCTGAATGACAAAAATGAAAGAAACTATGACTAAAAACAAGCTAAATGATTTTAATACCCATTGGGTTTATGCATACTACTATATGATGCAAGCATGACAGTAATTGAGCTATTTAAATTAAAATAACAAGAAGCAACTACACTAATTTGCATTCAAAAGAGAAAACCATTGTCTATTGCTTAGTAAAACAGAGTTGAAAGGTAAATAAATCTAACTACAGCTACAATAAAATTAACATAACTAAATTTGATTATAAAATAAGCTTGAAATACTGAAGTAAATCGAATTCTATCTAATTGCTAGTGAAAAACTAAAAGACAAGCTGAAAGGAGGTACGCATGACCAGTCATTTAAATTCTGGAAATGTAAATTACATATAAACTACATAAATTACAGTTTATGAACAATTAACCATCACCTACGGGAAAAAAAAATTATACACACTGAAAATCACAATTACTTATCTGCAAATAAAAATAAATTGTTGAATATGCACAAATGAAACCTCTGGTTGTTGAGGGCACCTTCTAAAAAACAGAGGATATCTATGCTAATCTGGAAACGAAGCTAACAGCTGAGCAAAGTTTTTTTATTATATCAGAAAAAAAATGTACAAAAACGTTTTCTGTCTACTCTTCACAACCCTGGGCGTGTTTATATAGTTTTTTACAAAGGAGAGCAGGTTGACCCTTTCAGTGGTCAACCTCTCTAAAAATAGAAGGTCTTTATTGCTGCAGAAGCGACCCATCAAAACAGGAACAACTTCATAAAAACGACCAACCACGTTTTGACGTTTTATGGGCAAGTCCGTTTCAAGGAACCACGAAATTCTCCCAAACGGCTTTGAATTTCTACAAAATTTCTTTGAAGAACCTAAATGGGCCTATTTTGCACAAAACCCATGTGCCAGAATTTTTTGTTTCGCCTCTGTTTGCCCGCAAATCCAGCCCAAAATTCTGTTGTCTGTTAAAAACATGTTTTTAACAGAATCTTTGAAAACGAATGAAGGTCCGAATGGGTGTCCAGATGACAATGACGGTCTGAATGGGAATCCGAATGGGCATCTGGATGAGAATGACGGTTCGTATGGGCATCTGGATGGGTTTCCGAATGACCTGTAACTGAAATTAGTTCATAAATCTGATTTCTTTGCTGAATTCCACTAGGTTGTTTATTGACCGATGTGTTCCTGGATTCCTGGAATTGTTGGTGAATCATGCCTTAATCCAGTGAATACAGTGTCATCCATTCTTCACGTGAGTGCGCTGCAAAATATTCTCATGCATAAATTCTCCATGTGTGCATTGCTTCATGGCCTGCACATAAGAGAAAGTCCGTTAGTTTAAAACAAATATGAAATGGTAATATGATTATAAAATGAAACATGAAAATACATTTATAAATGGTTTTATGTTTTCAACGGATATCGGTTTTTAACATGTAATTGCCATACTTTAATACATTTCCACTTTAAATTTTATTTTATGGATGTTTTCAAATTTGTTTTATACTAATTTGTTTTTTTTTAGATTTAAACAAATTTTGTTTTAAAAAGATTAATAATAATCTATTTTTTAATATTCCATTAATTTTTATTTGTTTTAATCTTGGTTTTGATTTTCACATGTAGGACCAACGAGAAGTAGAAGACGAAGATAAATCAAACCAATAACTTAATAAGAAACATGCAATCAAACTTAGTGTAGAACTGATGACCGGAAGAAGGGCTGAATGGAAGGTCAAATAAAGTACCGAAATGAGGGTTGTATGGACCATATTACATCAAAAAGAAGTAGGTTAGGATTTCTTTATGTTTAAGGATTTTCATTAATAAAATAAAGTAAAGATAGCCTCATCGAACATAGATTTACTAAATTATGGTAGATAGGATGGGAAATTAATGTAAATAACATCATTATAAAAGATAATTCTGGAGCCCAACACTCCTCCAGAACAAAAGTATGGCACGTCCGCGTGCCATGAATGAATTGGAAGTGGTATTTCATTTATTCAAAAACTCTTGTTTGATCATAAATAGTTTATAGGCAATCTTGCAGCAAAACTAAACCAATTTTATTACTGCATGAAAAACTAGAACTTAGAAAAAAAATGTTATGTTATGAGAAGACCAAAACAACTTCATATTATTTAAGATTTCCTAATACATACAATTCTGCCAACTAGTAATAATTCATGCTTATGAAGACCATATAAATTGAGACTCTCTTTCCCCTAGACCGAAGGTATGGCACGTCCTCATGCGATGAATGGATTAAGACTGGGTTGTGTTCTCTTATGTTAACACTTTGGATCAACAATACTCAGCATGTAATATCATACTAAGGCAGATTCTTTAATACATGCAAATTCATCAGTTTATGTTCACGAAGACCACATATCAGCTATGATAGGGGATTTTCCTCATGTCTCCCAAAATAGAAAACATGAGAGTATAGATAGTATGTAAAGCCTACAGGAAACCAATCATCCCTGCTACTTCTCAAAGGTTTATCGTCATTCAAGTAATTATGGACAGAGTTTGCATTTCAAGTTCATTGGATTCCTAAGTTTATGGGTCCCACTTTTAGGATAGTGTTATCCTAGGTATAGTATGAATTAGACAACAGGGTCTTAAGTGCAACTTACAAACATTCTCAAATGGCAGATAGATGAAGTTCATTTACCATAACTTAACCATATATAATCCTTTCTAGCTAAACTCACAAACGGTTCCATACATTGAGGCATAGAAGAACGATATACTTTGCATAAATTATCCTTTCTAGGTAGATTCCCCTCTTTCATCCAAGCCTGTTCAGTACCCCGTCAGGTTTACCTAGTCATACCACAGGCCGATACCCGCTGCCAACAAGCCTGTTCAGTACTCTGGTAGGTCAACCTCTTAAACCTGTTTTACATCAGAGGCTCTTGTCCCATTGTTTCCACTCCCTCTAGATTTTCGGCAATTAAATTTTCCTATGAAGGAGTGAATGGGGAAGCAGCTCTAAAAACCGTGCTATAGGATGGGATGGTATATGGGTTGGAGGATAATTTATTTAAAACTTTTTGAACCAAATAAATATATTTCTCCCAATATATTGGATATTGTAAGTGAGCTAACCAAATCAAATACATAGATGGTTGAGTTTATTAATGTCAAGTGGATGGAGACGTAAGATAATGAATGAAAGGTGTCTCTAGTCCCAAAACTCGCCCCTTTCATATAGAGTTATAGTAGTGTTCCCCACAAACTAGGAAGTTCATTCACCCTTATGCGATTATGTAGTAGAGATGCTTAAATAACAAGCCCTGATAATGAAGCTAGGATGTACGAGTGACCTCTAGGTTTTAGATAGACCTTAATTTATGACAAATCCCCGTGATGTTTAAAGTTGGTCTTGAGTAACTGGTATAATAAGAAATATGCATGTATGAAAATGAATAATGATGTAAGATTGTTTTGGTTTAGTCATTAACATGATCTTATTCTTAGTTCTTTTATTTTAAAGGAAAACAGAAAGTGAAGTTGTATGAATATCTAAAGCTAACTAACCACATACAACTTTTTTATTTATATACATACTATCCTATGCTATCTAAAAGAAAGAAAAACTCTTTATTCAAGTGTAAGAACTTTTCCAATGTAACCATGTGCGAAGCAAAATGAAAAACATACCTATATCCACATATGAAAAAGTTAAAGCAGCGATTACCTGGATGTGGAGAATCAACCGACTTGCTTTCTTTATCAACAGATAGTGTCGAAGGAAGGAATGGTATTGTGTCCTCATTACCTCTTGGGACCATCTTTCGATGTAATCCCGATACTCATCTTCCTTCCTCATGCCATGCAGATGCTCTTTTTTCTGAATGTTCAATTGCTTGAGTACATGAAAGATCTGTTGATAGATATGTGGAGAACTCTTCAATTTCAGGTCTCTCTCCATCAAATGGAGTCTCCAAGTTTCTGGTTTCCTTGGTAGATTGGAAAGGAGACTCGGTTTGTAGCTCATGGAACTGTAGTTCTTCTATTATTCCTGGAGAGGTAGATAACTTCTTGACTTCTGTCAAGATATGTTCTTCTTGACAAGAAGAAATTGAGATCCCACATGCTGCTAGGATTTGAGAGAGTTCTCTCATACTAATAAGCACCTTTGAATCCATGTCATTGGTTGGTAGGCTCTACCTCACACATGAGTTAGTGTCTAGGGTTCTTATAGCACCCAAATATATATATATATATATATATATATATATATATATATATATATTAATGATTTGAATAAAAAAATACAAAACAAATTTACTCAAACTAAATATTAAGAAGTAGTTGCAAATTGAAGAATAGATCACACCTATAGCACTTGCAGAAAAAGAAAGTAAACTTTGTGAAATAAATTGCGGAAAATTGAACATTCTAACTAAAAAAACTTAACAAGAATAAATAAACAAATCAATGGAAAAGAATTAACACTTTTGCGAAAAAGGAAAAACAAGGATTTGGGGTGACCCACTAAAGTGGATGCGTCAGGCTGTTACACCACGGAAATTCCGTAGTCAAGTCGTCTTTGCGTCTTACCGTTTCCCCTCCCCCTTGCTATGTAATGTAAAGGCAACATATCTACCTACACTTCAACCCCCTTAGAACCTCCCCGGCAACGGCGCCAAAATGTTGGTAAAAATATATGCTATCTATTTCAACACCTAATTGTTAACCCGGGAAGGTAGCTTATGAGATGCAAACATTATATGTGCGGGATTGAAGGCTTGAACTAATCTAAGCTAATATGAAGCTGGTAATCTACCTCAAATTGAGTAAGGGTTCTGAACTATCAAACAAATCAGAATAGTATCAAGCTATACTGTTATACTCTATGGACAAGAATTGAAATTGCAAGATGTAAAGAAAATACTAGTCTAGGAAGCAAGATTTAATCGAAAACAAGCTACTTAAAAAAAATGGAAACTACTCAACAATCACTTAAATGGAAAAGACTATTCAAACTCTAACCATGAAACAAATTCGGAAATCTAACTACAAGACAATTTCAAAGTACAACTAACTATTAAAACAAGGAACTAAGCTATCTTGAAAAAGATGATTGACTTCGTGAACCCAAGAAATGCAAATTAACAGTTAACTACAAATTTAAGAGAAACAATGAACGATTCATAACTAAATTGAACTAATTTATCTAATTCCACTCTCCTTGAGGAATTTGAGGGAATGTATCAAAATGACTTTCAAATTCGATAGAGAAACAAAATGGAAGTAAATCTAGTTTAACTTCTACAAAGAGATGCAAGCTAAAAAGTGACCAATTACAAGTGATTTTAAACATTGTAATGATTATTCATCCATAACCAAATAACATTTGAAAAACCCTAGTTATGCCACTTAAGACTCATTCACAATGAAGTGTTATTAACAATCCAACCTATTGACAAGAAATCAAAACATGTACTCCTAGTGACTACTCTGAAGTTGGAGGCATGCAATGTCTATGCTATCCTACAAAGGTTTGTAAAACATAAAACTAATATACCTTTGAAAATGAGATTACTGAATCCTAATCCAAAATCAATTTCTACATAAATAAAATAGACTAAGCTAAGAATGAAATCAACAAGTTCTAGGACAATAGCAAGCTAAGGAAACAAAGGTAAGGTATTGACTACAAATCCAAATGCAAGCTGGAAAGGAAAACTAAGATAGGCTAAAGAGATGAACAAGGACTAAAAATGAACATGAAGCTTAAACAAAACTCTATGTAATTCAAAACAAAGTTCGAACTACATATGCAGGTACTAGTCAGCTACAGGAAATAATGCAATTCGAAAACCTGAGACATTAAACTCTAATTAATCGTAAAAACACAATAGAAAATGTTAAAGTCTGGATGGCAGTCCGAATGACAGGCTGAAAGGCAAGCTGAAAGACAGGCTGAATGACAAAAATGATATAAACTATGACTAAAAACAACCTAAATGATTTTAATACCAGCTGGGTTTATGCATACTACTCTATGGTGCAAGCATGATAGTAATTGAGCTATTTATATTAAAATAACAAGAAGCAATTACACTAATTTGCATTGAAAAGAGAAAACCATTGTCTATTGCTTAGTAAAACAGAGTTGAAAGGTAAATAAATCTAACTACAACTATAGTAAAATTAACATAACTAAATTTGATTATAAACTAAGCTTGAAATACTGAAGTAATTCAAATTCTATCTAATTGCAAATGAAAAACTAAAAGACAAGCTGAAAGGAGGTACGCATGAGCAGTCATTTAAATTATGGAAATGTAAATTACATATAAACAACAAAAATTACATTTTATGAAGAATTAACCATCTCCTATAGGAAAAAAAAATTATACACACTGGAAATCACAATTACTTGTCTGCAAATAAAATAAATTGTTGAATATGCACAAATGAAACCTCTAGTTGTTTAGGGGCCCTTCTCAAGAACAGAGGATGTCTACGCTAATTTAGAAACAAAACTAAGAGCTGAGTAGAGTTTTTTTATTATATCAGAAACAAAATTTACAAAAACATTTTGTCTACTCTTCACAACCCTGGGTGTGTTTATATAGTTTTTTTACAAAGGATATCAGGTCGACCCTTTCAGTGCTCAACCACTCTAAAAATAGAAGGTCTTTACTGCTGCAGAAACGACCCATCAAAACAAGAACAACTTCAGAAAAACGGCCAACCACATTTTGATGTTTTCTGGGAAAGTCTGTTTCAAGGAACCACGAACTGCTCCCAAACGGCTTCGAATTTCTTCAAAATCCTCACAAGTACCTAAATGGGCCTATTCTTCACAAAACCCATGTGCCGGAATTTTTAGTTTCGCCTCTATTTGCCCGCAAATCCAGCCCAAAATTCTGTTGTCTGTTAAAAACATGTTGTTAACAGAATCTTTGAAAATGAATGAAGGTCAGAATGGGCATCCAGATGAGAATGACGGTCTGAATGGGCATCCGAATGGGCGTCTGGATGAGAATGACGGTTCGTATGGGCATCCGAATGACTTGTAACTGAAATTAGTTCATAAATCCGATTTCTGGGTCAAATTTCTGCTGGGTTGTTTATTGACTGATGTGTTGGCTTGATGTGTTCCTGGATTCTTGGAATTGTTGGTGAATCATGCCTTAATCCATTGAATACAACGTCATCCATTCTTCACATGAGTGCGCTGCAAAATATTCTCATGCATTAATTCTCCATGCATGCATTGCTTCATGGCCTGCACATAAGAGAAAGTCCGTTAGTTTAAAACAAATATGAAATGGTAATATGATTATAAAATGAAACATGAAATGGCATTTATAAATGGTTTTATGTTTTCAACGGATATGGGTTTTTAACGTGTAATTGCCATACTTTAATACATTTCCACTTTAAATTTTATTTTATGGATGTTTTCAAATTTGTTTTATACTAATTTCCTTTTATTTTAGATTTAAACAAATTTTGTTTTAAAAAGATTAATAATAATCTCTTTTTTAATATTCCATTAATTTTTATTTGTTTTAATATTGGTTTTGATTTTCACATGCAGGACCAACGAGAAGTAGAAGACGAAGATAAATCAAACCAATAACTTAATAAGAAACATGCAATCAAACTTAGTGCGGAACTCATGACCGGAAGAAGGGATGAATGAAAGGTCAAATGAAGTATCGAAATGAGGGTTTTATGGACCATAATACATCAAAAAGAAGTAGGTTAGGATTTCTTTACGTTTAAGCATTTTCATTAATAAAATAAAGTAAAGATAGCCTCATCGAACATAGATTTACTAAATTATGGTCGATAGGATGGGAAATTAATGTAAATAACATCATTATAAAATATAATTCCGGAGCCCAACAAGTATGATATATTCATATATGGTAGTTGCAGATGGATGGTGCAATCAAATTCATGATCTTTTCAGGGAGCATTCCTTGAAATGGATCACCTCCTCTAGATATAATTTCTTCAAGAACTCTCTCCAATTGCACTGTGACTGAGGATCCATCTCTGGATGTCTTATATTCTTCAATAATGGACTGATGTAGACATGTATATCAATATTCCATGGCTATGGATCTGATCATGGAAAAATTGGAACATTAACTGCATTGGGGTTCATCTCCCAAGCTTGGTCGAGGCACACCATTCAACTCGGATATGCAAAAGCTCTGAAGACAATAAAAAAATGACCAAAAGATGTGAATGGTGCACACTAGCCTCATTTTATAACTTGGATAGATTAATGGGCAAGCCATTGGCACATGTGAGAGGTGAGGGTTCCTTCCTTGAGAGAATTAGCAACATTTTTTCCTGATGCAACTTGCTTGCTTTGTGTCTTCAACTGTTTTTAGCAACTATGCCCTCCTTATCTTTTCTAGATGTTGCATTCTTTTTCAAATTGGTTTCTTTCTGCACTTTCCTTATTTTTTACTTTCATTCTTTGTGATTTTTCCTGTTTTTTATTGCTTTTGCCAGTTTCTATATTTTTATGTTGCCACCTTGCTTTTAGATGACTCCTTGTTTTTTCTATCTTTTTCTACTTGAGTAGGTGACGTCCACGTTGTCCTCATGCGCCCTCCTAGCCATGTGAACATCACCAATTTCCAAAAACGGGATTAATAATTATAAGGAAATAATTAAAAAATTAAATTATTAACCACTATAGGCATTGTACCAAAATTTATCCCAATTATTTAATTAATCTCCACTTAATTCTTCTTCCTAGACCCTTAGGGATTGGAGGGTCCAATTTTTGACCAAGTGTCCACTACGGAAGGAACATCAAAACATCAAGGAATGGGAGGTGCAAGTCATATAGGAAATTTTGTAGGTGAAAATTTTGGAGTTCCAAAGTGATGTAAAAGGGAGGAGTAACATGGTCTATTTCATCAGGTATGATTCCTAAGACTATCTTTGGGGCATCATCTTACAAATTAATCAGTGAGACCCATCACATTAGAGGAAGAAGGATCTGGTTTATCTGGAGGAGGAGGGGCTTTGAGTGGTACAGAAATATTTTGATCTTTAAGGACCAGGTAGAAGTATATTTCTTTTTTATGGGCGAGGAACATACAAAATTTAGACAGAGGCATGGGGATTTTTAATTTATTCAATTCATTCTTAATATCAAAAGTATGAGAAAAGAGGGTACTAGTGTCCAATACCTTGGTAACTAGAATTTGCTTCATTGGCGCTAAACCTAGGCCTGGCAGATTTTGGTTGGATTCTATACTTTTGACTTATGGCTTAATTCGGACGATAGTCTGTCAGAAATCAACAACTTTTAAAACCGTACCTCGTCTTGTTTGTTGTGCAAGTTGGACATTATCTCTTTTGTTCTCAATATAATTCCTAGAAGTTTCCTCCTACCTAAAATTTGGAGCATTAGGTTGAGGCCTCAAGTCATAATTTCTCCTGACTTCTTCCATGATATTGTTTGTAACTGGCTGCAATGGAGCTAGAGATAGATCTGGTGCTTTCTGCTCTTGATATATGGTTTCTTCCTCAAGGATATATTATTCTTATTTCACCATGCACATACCTTCAAACCCCAACAAATATTTATCGCACTACATTTCATCTGAATGAAACAACATGTTCAGACTAGAAGAGGGATTTTCTGTAGTTGGCTACTCCGGCTCATAGTATTTCTCATATCCATCCTCTACAGGGGGGAATCATTATCCAATGGCATAGGATATTTCTATCTCATTAATGGATTTCTTTTGTATTGTGGTTGACCATGCATATGAGGATTCTGATTCTGGGGAGGAGGACAAGAGAAAGGGTTCGCAGCTTGAATTTGCTTGACTTTAGTGAGGTCATTATCCATACTTTTTAGAAGTCTAGTTACTTCCCTCTAGGGTGAGCGCATATTGGTTCAGATAATTCTCAGGATATTTGTCTCTTCTCCTATCTAGATATATTCTATCTTTAGGGTCTTTAGTTATAGTCTTTGCGGGAATGCCGACGACCTTCATATTTTCTTCTAAATATTTCACACCACAGAATAATGTTTCTAGGTTAGCCCACTTTCTTTCTTCGGGGAGGAGAGAAAAATTGGAATCAAAGGAAGTTGAATATGTGAGCATGGAGGCCATGTCTGAGAGCTTGAAATAATTTGGTATCCTATGATATAGCTTGCAGAATCAAGTAGTGAACTCCATGATATTTTGCCTCAAGACATTGAACTCTGTCAAAATATGCCTATTCTCTTTCTCAATGCCCCATTTCTTCATAAATTTCTCAACGAATTGCATCCAATGGGTAATGGAGTTATTGGGAATATTTCTAAACCATTTTCTAGCTTCTCCTTCTAAGGAACGTGTAAAGATTATGAAAAAAAAATCATCCTCTTATATGGAAAAATTATCATTGTAGTCTTGAAAGATAGTTAGATGATTTTAAGCTAAAACGCCATTTTCTCCATTGAACTTTGGTAGGATCTTGAGGTAGTCTTCAATTAGGTCTCCTAGTTGGTGTGCAGGAGGGAGGACCAATTATAGCTTAAAACGTTCCTCCAACCAATTATTGGGCGGATTATGGGCTGCCATAGTGTGATTTTGGAAAGACGATTTTGTCTAACCAATGGGAGAGTGACGTGGGGAGTGGGAATATGAAGGACGATAGAAAGAGGATTAGGTTTAGTGGAAATGTGGGGTGAATATGGGTTTTCAATAGGTCTAAGAGACCCTAGAGGGGAACAACACTTTCTATGTGGGGTGTTGTAATAGCTATGAGGGTTCAAATGAGATGGGGGTGAACACCCAACATATGGACTATGTGCAAGGACTAGAGGTGGACAAAAAATTTCGACAATGGATGGGTTTTTTGCGGGGATTTCTGTGCTAAGGCACATAGCTTGAGGAATAGTTTCTTTCTGCTTCTTCCATATGGGACTAGTGTATTATAGGGGAGGAATGAACTTTTCCTTTTCTTTAGATATGGTTATTATGGCTCTAGATTATGTAATTTCAATGAGACATGTTTCCCCAGTGAAGTCACTTTGGGGTGTGGAGTCGCTAGTTAGACACTACTTATCAGGCTTCCTTCTGGGCATAAGGATCTGATATTCAATGACTGAGAGGGAGCTTAAACTTCAAGCTATGCAATAACAACTTTAGAAGTATAATAACATTGTTTAAACATAAAATGAAGGAGTACCACCTTCTCTTCACCCTTTCTTCTCTGACTTAGAAAGGAGATAGGTCATAGTTCTTTAAGAACTGATATATTGTTCCCTGGAAATGGCACCAGTTTTTGTTAAATTTTTAGAATTTACTTCAATATGATTTAGGATCTTAACTGATAGAACAACATGTACATCAAATCTACAGCATATCAAACATGGACTTGCCTCCCGAACTCTATTTATACTTGACTTGACTTGCCTTTTACATAACTCATGTAGGCTCGAACTTAACCACATAACATAATGCTGACTGGGCCGACCCCCAATAGGGTGGTCTAATAACCCTTCGACCCACATGGCCGACCCCCAATAGGGTGGTCTAATAACCCTTTGACCCACATGACTTATACAGGTCCGACCCCAACAAGGTGGTCTAATAACCCATCAAGTATAAGTTATGACATTTACAATATAAATGATGACACTTCCATATAGAGGAATAATACCATCTCTATAGGAATACAATATACATATATGTGAAATACATTACGAAGTTACATATACATCAACACTCCCTCTTAAATAGGAAGGTATTTCTTGACACAAGTCTTCTAGTACAAGTCATCTTCTCTGGATCATCGTCACTGGATAATCGTCATCGAGTCATCATCATCGTCACTGCTGCTGCTATCTCAATCAATCTCTGAATCTACTCGTCATAGGAAGTTCTACAGAGCCAGTCCTTTTTCATACTGGATGTAGGCCCACCACCTGCAGGTCTTCGTCATCATTGGCCATACTGTGGAATTCTCAGGACTTATTACGTGCGTCACAAAACCTAGCTGCAGCATCCCAGGCTATTACGAGCATACAGCTCTACCTGTAGGATCTCCCAGGAGCACATTACATGTGACCCATCACAAAACCTGGCTGAAGCATCCCAGGCTGTTACGAGCCCACAGCTCTACCTGTCGGATCTCCCAGGAGCACATTACATGTGATCTCACCACAAAACCTGGCTGAAGCATCCCAGGCTATTACGAGCACACGGATCTACCTGTCGGATCTCCCAGGAGCACATTACATGTGGTCCACCAAAAAACCTGGCTAAAGCATCTGAGGCCCTTTTCATCCTGTCCAGATCTCCCAGGAGCAAATTACATGTGGTCATGGAAAAACTTGGCTGAAGCATCTGAGGCCTTTTTCATCCTATCCAGATCTCCCAGGAGAAAATTACATGCCATGGGACAAAACCTCGCAAGATCATCTCAGGATGTTACGGGTACACAACTCCGACCTGAAGATCTCCCAGGGCACAAATTACATGTCCTCCCAGAGCAAAACCTCGAAAGAGCATTTTCCAGATATCCCAGGTCCAAATTATATGCCATAGGCAAAACCTCGAAAGACTATCTGCAAATTTCCCAGGGCCAAATTATATGCTCATCTGCACAACCTGATCCACGGCCACAAAGTATCATCTGATACTCATCATACATCATCCTGATGTACACATGACCATCCTGATCATTATCACTGCAACATCCTGCTGCATGCCATCTGGAGAAGCTCGTCATCCACGATCACCTTGATCATGCAATGCATCCATCTGATGCAAACCAAGTATCTACCTGATACATATCATCATACATAGTGTATCCACCTGATACATAGATACATGATCCACACAATGTATCCATCAACATACATGATCTACCTGATCATACCTGATACATATCAATATACCTGATCTACTTGATCATACAATGTATCCACCTAATACATATACAGATACATGGTCCAAGCAACCAACATGATGCATATACACAATACATACAAATGATCCAACCGATCATATCTAGCATCCGACATGATGCGTACATACATATAAATGATCCAACTAATCATATCTAGCATCCAACATGATGCGTACATACATATACATATAAATGATCCAACTGATCATACAAAGCAGAGACTAGAGCATCATCCTGATGCTCATCATCCAGCGATTACATCCACAGCCATGTGAAGGATCCTCCTTCCGACATGCTTGGAATGGATTCAACAAATGTGTCCATCATTTCTTCCTCGAAGTTTCATCAATCTGAAGAAAACCAAGCCTCTCCCTGAAGTACTCCAACTTCACCTTGGCTAGTGGCTTCGTCAGCACATCTGCAATCTGCTCGTCTGTCGCAACATACAGGAGCTTCACAGCTCCTCTCTGCACCATATCCCTGATATAGTGATATTTGATCTCTATGTGTTTCGACCTGTCATGAAACACTGGATTTTCGGACAGCTTCACACAACTCTGGTTATCACAGAAGATACTAGTAGCATCCAACGGGAGATCAAATAACTCTGACATTATCTTCCGTAGCCATACTGCCTTACAACTAGCTGAACATGCTGCAACATACTCTACCTCAGTTGTACTCAGTGCTACGCAGGATTGCTTCCTGCTAAACCAAGAGATCACACCTGATCCCATACTGAAGCAGCACCCAGATGTGCTCTTCCTATCTACACCACTGCCAGCCCAATCTGAATCAACATAACCCTGCAGGTTAAACTTTTGATTCACTTAATACTTGAGCCCATAATCCACTGTACCCTTCGGGTACCTCTGAACATGCTTTACAGCAACTAGGTGAACACTCCTCAGATTCGTCAGGAACTGGCTCAATGTGTTCACAGCAAATCAAATGTCCGGTCTTGTGTTCATCAAGTACATCAAGGACCCAATCATCTGACGATACATAGAGACATCAACCGGCTCAAATGAAGCATTGCATAGAAGCTTCAGATTCGATGCCATAGGTGTGGCCATGGCCTTGCAATCCATCATCCTGAATCTCTTCAGGATATCTACTGTGTACTTCCCTTGTCCAAGGAAGATTCCATCACTCTGCCACACCTCCATGCCAAAAACAAATAGTGCATCATCCCCAAGTTCCTCAACTCGAACTCGACAGCAATCTTTCGTTGTGTGTCAGCAATCAATCTATCCTCACCTGATATAAACAGGTCATCCACATAGTAGTATCACTGGATTGCCTTCCTCAACCTTGTAGTAAAGGTTGGAACCCGCTTTACTCTTGGTAAAGACCAAACTGGATAGAAAGCTTCCTATCCTACCATACCAAGTTCTGCACATATATGATTTCATGTCATGTGTCCCAGAACCAAGTGGCTGCTCCACATACACTTCTTCTTCAACTACACCATTCAAGAAAGATGTCTTGAAATCCATTTGGTGTATCTTCTATTTCATCACTTTTATATTTCTCTATGCTGCCGTCTGCAGCATGCTTGATCTTGATAGATCCATATGGAAGTCATAACAAACCTCCCTTCAGGTCTTGGGACTACATCCCAAACATCATTCTTCATGATCGACAGATCATGGCATTCTTCCCATATCTTGGGAACTTCAATATCTTCAATAGATAATTTTGTTGCTGAACAAATGTTGTAGTTCTTCTTTTGTAGGTGATGGCATACGATATTTCCTACACAACAAGTTAAATTGCATGATTAGAAAACATCTCATAGTTTTCAGAACAAATTCTTACACATAAAGAAATATGTCATACAGTCATGCAATTATCTTATCCAATGCTTCAATACAACATTTATCCATATCCCGTAACTTTCTAGATGCCTTCCAATCTCTACCAGAACATTGTTAAGAGTGTGCACATCTCCCAACATGTCAGCAAAGAGGTTTCATTCTAGATAAGTATCAATGGAATGTTGTACAGTGCCATAGGCTACTTACCCATGCATATTATTAGTATACTGTTCATCGATGCAACTATTCTAATATGCATAATACACAACCTAATTCTAGGAACATCAGTATATACATTATTGAACAGTATTATTTAAACAATAAAATATGCAAGTAATGACAATTCAAATACTTATCTTTGTTTTTTTGTTGGGTTGACTCCCTCTCAGTCTTTGCTTCTTTTCTGCAACTCCATTCTTATGTGTATTGTGAGAAGTGGTCAACTCCCTCTGAATATCTGCATCCTTGCAGAAACTACGGAAGTGTGCTCCTTTGCTTTCTTGCAGGAACAACTGGAGTGTGCTCCCTCTTGATCTTTGCTTCCTGGATTACCTGTCCTTGAACTTACATCCATCCTTAATCACTATGCATGCTTATTAGTATCATCATTTTGTTATCCTTGAGGTCTCATACATAATCACACATTTATAATCTTAATACTATCTTAAACATGTATATTCATGATCATTCACAGATAATAAACATTAGTATTCAAGGTTTCAGGGAAGTCTTTTTTTACTCATACATTTTCTTATTTGATCATAGGACTCTTCTGGTTAGTTCAATCATCAATCAAGATAAGAGATATAATATGCATAAAACCTGTGATTATTCAAACCTATACCTTCATGATTCTTTTGGTTAGTCATATCATCAATTATGGTAAGAAACATAATATGCATACAACCATGATTATTCAAACCTATGACTTCATGAATAATCATTATCAACAACGCAACAGTATAAGATCCTAACACAAGGTAGGATTCTAGCTTGATATAGGAAAAACATACTTGGATTAGCATGCTAGCTAGTTATGTCTAACATACCCGCATAATGTCTTCTGGTTCTCTTCAGTGACTTGTGCTAGTAACCTGCATGTCTCATAAGTTAACCATTGTAGAACCAAGTTATACATACCTCGAAAGTAGATCTTCTATGTGATCCATGACAATGGATGAATCCTTGTCTTCATGTCACCATGATCATATGTTCTTGAAGTAGAACATGATTTGTCTTTCTTGGTGTACCTTTTATGTTAGCAGACAACATAAACCTCATACAACACCATAATGCATTAGTACAATCATAAGTGTCAACACCCTAACCAATGAATATCTTCTATCATGCATTCATAATTTTGTTAAGGTGATACGACAAATCTAAAATCGAGATTGTACTAACCGTAATAACATGGAGACAAACATACCATAAACTTAATCATGAACGAATATCGAAACATACCATAAACTTAATCATGAACGAATATCGAAACATACCTCGATGAGTCATACCTATCGAGATCGCTTGTAATATTCTTATGTAAGGCCTTAGCCTCGTCTCCCTCTGAAACAGGAACTTCTTCACTTATGCAGGTGACCAATCCAACTTCTTCTAGGATTAACCTAATCCACTTGATTTGCAAGAACTGGACCTGGAGCTGGATATGGGTTTGTCAAAGAAACCCCAAAAATTCAAACTTTGAATTTCAAACTTTCGAAAGATAGAAATATGCACCTTGATGAGTTGATCAAACTGGTATATTCAGAATTTGAAAACTGCAAAGTTTCACTCTTCAATTTTGCCTTTACAACTTCCGGATTCACTGGACGTGACCCTGAACTGGGGTTTGATGAAGCCCACTCTTCTTCCCAATCAAAAGGTTTGATCCAAAGCTCTAAGCTTCTATTTTTCTATGGAGCTTCCAGCCGTGGTCACAGATTTCAAAAATTTCCGTTTTTACAGAAGCCCTAATTTTCCACTTTTCTGATCAAAGTCCCGAACTAGCGTCTGATCAAGCCCGGCCTTCTTCCCAACCAAAAATTCTGATCTTGGTCTCTAAATTTTTATTTTTATGAGTAGCATTTATCCGTGGTCTCCGATTACAAAAATTCCAACTTTCTCCGAAGCCCTAAATTCCGGAAGCCATGAATGAAGGTACTAAAAAATAATTATGTTTTGACAGAAATATGTACCTGATTGTTTCTGGTGTAACTCCTAACTTTTCAATCCACAGGGTCTAAAACATTTTCCTGAGATATCCCAACCTGTTATATTTCCATCCTGACAGGTTTGACCTCAATTTTATTCTCTGAGACAAAGTTATGCCAAGCGTCGCAACGTGACCTGTTTATGGGATAATACAGGAGAGCGAACTTGTAAGGAGTGCCACGTGTCACTGGTTCAAGTTCGGCCTCTGAAAACGTTTCTTGAGATAGTACAGTTTGTGTACTACCTATCACTTTTTACGAAATTTCATTTGGATCTTCCTAGCCCAATTTATGACCTTTTTCCCAAGGTCACCTGATTTTGACTCAGATCTAGAAGAGGAAGAAACCCTATATTGTACAGATCATAAATCACAAAGTACAACGAATTAGAGGTTTTTCTTTGGAAAAAAGGTACGTGGGGATTTAATCTTCGACCTGCAAAGATTTCAGATCCTAAAAATTCACCAAAACGGATTTATAGCGAAAGTGCTACGATGACTGGTTTTTGCTATATCAAGCCCTAGCATCGTAAGTGCAACAAGTGTCATACATGCCATATCATGCCTTCTTTCAGGAAAGCTCTGATACCATGTTAAATTTTCAGAATTTAATTCAATATGATCTAGGATCTTAACTGAGAGAACAACATGTACAGCAAATCTACATCATATCAAACATGGACACAATAATGCAAGCACACAAGAGACACAGAGTTTACTTGGGTAAAACCATAAAGGTGAAAAACCCCAATAACTTCCTCAAAGATAGATAGAGCAATGATACAACCCAATCATAAGAGATAGACATCTCTTAGCAGCAGCTTCTCCTCCTCCACAAGTGCGCCACTCTCCCGAGAGTGTGAGAGAGAATTGAGTGATCAAATAGAGTGCCTCCCGAACTCTATTTATACTTGACTTGACTTGCCTTTTACATAACTCATGTAGGCTCGAACTTAACCACATAACATAATGCTGACTGGGCCGACCCCCAATAGGGTGGTCTAATAACTCTTCGACCCACATGGCCGACCCCCAATAGGGTGGTCTAATAACCCTTTGACCCACATGACTTATACAGGGCCGACCCCAACAAGGTGGTCTAATAACCCATCAAGTATAAGTTACGACATTTACAATATAAATGATGACACTTCCGTATAGAGGAATAATACCATCTCTATAGGAATACAATATACATATATGTGAAATACATTCCGAAGTTACATATACATCAACAATTTTCCCCGTTGTTCCTCAAGTTTCACCTCAACTGAAATGATTTTCTCTTCAGTAGTTATGACCAGCTATAGATTTAAACATCAAATACACGGGGGATTTGGTAAAAATAAAAATTCCAAGGAGGGTTGTGCAGATAGCACCATATTTCTTAGCCACTTTAGGTCAACATGGAGGTCCTCTGACCAAAGGAGGTTACCCTTCAAAAAACATAGGTATGACTCTTAGTCTAACACCTTAGGCACCTTTCAGATATGCATGCAAGACTTGGCTAGATTTAGAACTAAAATCTAATGTGCTCGAGGGAAAATTTTATGCATGAAAACAAAATATAAAATGAGTGTTGTATATAAAGGGAGGCCCAAATATCCCACAAGGCTACAAAACTAAAAATAATTGTAGCTGACAGGTTCCTTAATCATAACCATCTCTTAGAAAAGGAAGAAACAATAGCATAACATACACTCAATTGACAAAGTATGTTTTAACTTCCCATTGCTATGCAACTTAACCGCTATTTCAAAATTACACATGTGGGTAAATTTTATATCCATGTAACTCTAGGCCACCAAATGAAGACTTGAAATACTACCTCAAAGGACATTAAAAATATATATAAGACACTACTAGTTAAAAAACTAGGGGCATGCTTGCCTTGTTCCATGGTTAATTAAACAACACTAATCTCATACATTCATGAATGAACACATTTTTAATTCAAAAATCCCATTGGAATGCTTTCCTTGGTCCATGGTTATTTCCAAAGAACAATATAAAATTCATGTAAACATAAACAATTTACATAAAAAAACCCCAGTGGCATGCTTGCCTCGGTCCTAGGTACCCTCAGAAATACAAATATTCCATTTCTCTTGTACAATAGAAAACAATCAAGGGGGGTAATTCATATTTTCCCTTGTCCTATTATCTATCACATTGACCACATACTTTAAGTAGTCTATGGCTATGAAGAATGCAAAAAAGAGAGAGGAAAGAGATGACTAATGTGACAGATCCAAACGACCACTCTCGGCCTTCAAAACGCGAGATAAAATGATTGAACCTCCTTTGTTCCTCTTTCAGATGAGTTTTTATGTGCGTGTTGTTGATGACCGTTCCTTAACAAAATACCTTTCAAGAACAGACACACAACCTGCCTTTTTTCTGAAATCCGCATCTCTGGATAAAATCCATAGCAAAATCCTAACTTATGCAAATCTTGTTGCCATAAGCTCTGATGCAATAGGGGAGTTAATAAATGATAGCCTTGCTCGATGATGCTCTTCTTATGTCCAATCCTTATGCATTGAAAAGAAAAATAACTGAAATATAGAGCGTGAGTGACGACGCCTGGAATTGCTACAAGCTATCCTCAACTGGCCTCTTCTATCCCTCCAAAATTCCTCATTACATGGAGGTAATGGATGTGGGGCCTAATTAAACATGCAATAGGGAAAAAAAAAGAGAAACTATTGTAGAGAAGTCACTGATATTTCTCAAAATGCTTACTTATTGTGGGACTTGTAGTCCCAGACAAGAATGAGGCTTCAAAATGCTTATTTAATGCGAGCAATGAGATGGAGTGATTAACAGGGTGTTTCAACTAAAAGCAATTAAGCTGGGATTTTTGTTGAAACACTTCAAATTGCAAAGGAAAATTTGTAGATGATTATAGGATTATCTGGGGGGACGTCGTAGAACAGATAATGATAGGATAACCAAAATTAGAAACATAAGCTGGAAATTGACTGCTGATGGTGAATCCTATCGTATATATAAGCTTATCTTGAAAAGGAATGAATTCAATCATGATTGAGATTTGTCATGGAACAATCATGGCTTAGGATTCGACCATTGGAGCTCGGATTTCTTATGACAGCAATCAAATGGCTCTGAAATGGGTCGAAGCAAGGCCATGCATGTAAGATCATGGATGACTATTTGTAAGCATGTGGCTAGGATGATTGAATCATGAAGGGGAGGAAAATCAACTAAGGTGGAGGAAATTATTTTGGTTGATACCTCATGCTCTTTGGGATGGATGAGACTTCTCATGAGTGAATTACAATTTTGTCCACTTCAACAATTGCATTGTTATGCGATTCGGATTTTTCCACAAACTTTCTACTTTTGTCACAAGGAAAATTTCACAATGGGATTTCAAATGTCGGCTGCCATGATTTTCCTCAATCATTCTGGAGAACTCACATTATTTGATGGAACAACAATATTTTCTCACTTGTCATATGCTCTGGTGACCGCCAATGTTCAATATATAACGCCATCCTCATCATTGTTAGGATATCTCATCATTCAATATGTACTTTGCATGCATGCATGCATCCGCATGCTGTCCAGTCACTAGTTTGATGCCTCCAGCACCTAGTCCCTAGTATGCCAGCACCTAGGAGCCACTTTCCATTTAGTTTTAGCCCTCCTAGTCAGGGAGACGCCCACTTCTCACCCACCACTTGAGAAGGACGCCTTTTCTCACCTACCAATCCAGTTCAGTTCAGTTAGCTAGTTGTCTTTCCTTGATTTGAGGCTAGACTGACTCCTAACTGTTGTTATCACTCCGATTGACTGTCATGTCCCCACCCTTGGACCCAATGCAAGGAAGGGAACCTGATGCTATTCTATGGGAGTTTTCATAAAAACTCATCCAATTCGTTAGATTTTTAAAACCAAGAAATACATATGTGCAGATGTAAATCAATTAAACATGCACAACGGAAAGAAAACTTCATCCACACACAAATTACATGAATGTTATCCAATTTAACACAGTCAACAAATTAACACATTTGCAGAATTATATACCCAATAAAATACTCATCTTGATGCAACGTTGTCCCGAACAAATAGCTATGTCGCTGCAACATTCCTCCCAACCATAGGTCTCTGCTCAGCCTGTATTATTTCAGCACTCAGAGACCACCCCCGAGCTAGGCATGATATCTACAAGGAAAAGGGGACTCTCAAGCTCGACTCAACCAAAGCAATGGATGACCAACTCAACCCCAACATTCTCTTGCACACCAAACTCAGATATGGGCTCTAGAACACACTTTCCATAGTGGAACTTAGGAACTAGATGGACAGGGGTTTTCCCAAAACGTAGGCACACCAAAAACGGATTGTGGGAAAAGGAATCCAACCCCCGGGAAGAAAATCGATTTCCCCCACAGATGTATGAGCATACAATGGGCCAAAATGGCTTCTAAAAACCCCAAAATTGTTTCTCTCTTTTCTCCACTGTTAGACACACAAAAACGCCCTTCCCCCATTAGGAAAATGCAGGTAAACACAATAAAGCCAGTGAGGAAAATGCCCAAGTAGCTCCCAACTCGTGAGAGGGCAAAGTGGGTTTATGGGTAATGGATTAGGGATCAATTCATGGCTCTTTTCTTGCCCCAAGAAGCCAAACACGAATTCCCATGCAGGGTGGCTTGCCCATACCCTAATTTGGACCACCATACCCCCCATTCCCCAAGGCATTAACTACCTCAACCAACTCTTGGGAGAAAACAATGGTTGGGTACAAAAGTCAACATGGGTAGTTGAGGGTTTGATTGGTTCTCTCATTGACACTTGGATTGGCTTGATTGGCTCCAAGGGTTTGAATGTCCTCCTCCCAATTCCTTGTAATATCATGCCCCCATCTCTTGTTGCATTGCATAGCTAGTTGTGGGATTTTATATTAAAATGCATATTTAAAATTCCCATGGTTCATTAGCACATGGGTAGCATAATATCAAATATTTGCCTCTTCTAGATAGAGCGTTCACTAGTGGGGCCTTGGCCTTGAGCTCCACGCTAGGAATCATACATAATATGCATACGTTATTTACATTATAGCCCAAAATATTACAAGGGTCAAAATGGGGGACATTACATTGACCTCCGATGAGACTTGACTACCTATTTTGAGTGCAATTAACTCCTCATGTGCCCTCCACTAAGTCTATTTTCCTATATTAGTGGCATTACCATCAGTTATACTCAGTTAGACTCAGTTTGACACCTGGCTGACAATTACTTGTGCATTGATGACCACCACCGATTGATGATGAGGAATCCTAGTTGGAGACAAGATAAACCATGCAGTATATTTGAATGACCTCCTTGTCTAATTCGAATTGCTCACTCATTGTGACAGTATTGTATTGTAATTCTACTATTCTGGATTATAGAGCACTGATGCATCTCTCTTGCACAATTTTTACTCCAATTTTTTTTACATCATTGTGATTGATATTCTTGTTCAATAGATATGATGTGACTAATTTTACATGGTATCAGAGCCATTGCAGGGACAAGATCTCTCTCCTACAGGTGTTCTACATGAAGAATTGAGTGAATTTGCTCAAAATTACTGAAGTTTTGGCATGCAAAATCTCATGTGCATGCAAGGCTGAAAAATACACTCCAATCCACTCCAGATTCCTGAGTTTTACACAGAATTCCTGGATTTGATACATTGGATCATTCAAGCTTTCTTGATCTCCAATCCCAAGTGTGATGTAACTCTAAAAGGGTGGATTGTTCGACCTTACTGTTCGTGTTTTGATTGTGATTTGCAGGTTAATCATCTCCATCAAGTGCATTCGCTATCATTGAGATGGATTCTTCTTCTTCTAAGCTACTCACTCCTTTCAATTATTTTGAATGGAAGAATGATATGGAGATTATGTTGCACTCAAGAGGGTACTATAGAGTCACCATGGGCCTCAAAGTTGAGCCCAATACACTCATTGAAAAATCAAAGCACTTCAACAAGTTGGATGAAGCATATGGTCTTCTTTGCCTCAATATTTTTAAGGATCTTCACTTTCACCTTAGTGGATTAACTACTCCAAAGGCAGTATGGGAGAAACTCGAGAAGCTTTTTGGGAAGCAAGGTGACATGAGGTCTTTTTGATTGGAAAATGAATTGATTGCCTTGAATCCTGAGAATTTCGAGACCATCAATGATTTTTTCACAAGATTCAAGCATTTGTCTTTGTAATTGAAGAACAGTGGAGTTATCAAAGAGGAAAAGCAATTGATCCTCCCCATTCTTTCAAAACCTGGTAAAGATTTATCGGTATTTGTCTTGACTTTCAATTTCGGTAGGCTAACTACCCCGAATTGGAAGATGCCTACCTTGAATGCCTTCATTGAGTCCGTTACCAAAGAGCATGATAAGCTAATTCAAATGGGGTCCATAAGCTCCAAATATTCATCCCTCTTTGTTCAAGGATCCAAGAATTCGAATGGAAAAGGGAATCAAAAGAAAGAGAAGCCCAAATTAGATCCTACCAAGCAAAGAGAGAAAAGCAAACCATCGGATGCACCATCCGGTTCAAGGAACAAGCAAAAGGGTAAAGAGGGTAAAGAAAAATCTAAGTGTTCATATTGCAACCGTGGCTTTCATTATGAAAGTTCATGCATGAAGAAAACAATAGATCAAATGGCCCTCCTTTTGGAAAAGAATAACATAAGTCTTCCCGATAGTGCACGGAAGAAGGATAGAAATGATGATCATGAAAGAGGTCAAGCACTCATGGCAACTGTTTCGAAACCCACCACTCTACTGATAGATTGTGGTGCCTCGAATCATATGGCTGCAAATATTGACTCCTTTTATTCATTTGATCCAAACAGATCCATCCCCATCCTTTTGGGAGATGACTCAAAAATTTCATCAAAGGGTAAAGGTACCATCCATTTAGAGAATGGAAGTTTTCATAATGTTCTTTATGTGCCTTCCTTGTATTCAAATCTACTTTCTATGTATCAAATGGCACACACTGGTGCACCGAATCAAGTTACATTCAGCCCAAACAAAGTTGAAATTTTTGATATTGAAAATGGAAGACTTATTGCAGTCGGAAAGGCAAACCATACTGCAAAATACTATGAGTTTTCACACTTTGTGCCTCTTGAAAAGCCCACTGCTCTTCTTACTCATGGAAATGAGGTTATTAGGATTTGGAATGAAAGGTTTGGACACCTTAATTACAATTATTTTCTGCTATTACAAAACAAATCCATGGTTGATGGTCTTCCGCACCTCCGTTCCTCGAAGGGAATTTTCCTAGGTTGCATCATTGGGAAGCACCACGAGCACAAGTTCGACCATGGAAAAGCTAGCAGCGCTTCTACTATTTTGGGTCTCATACATTCAAATATCAGTGGTCCACTGCGAAATATGTCCATGAATGGTTCAAGGTATGTTTTGACATTCATCGATGACTTCTCCCGCTTTACTTGGGTATTTTTTCTCAAAAACAAGTCAGAAGTGCTTGGAAAATTCAAGGATTTTAAGGCTTCTATTGAGACCGCCACTGAGAGCAAGATCAAATCTCTTATATATGATAATGGCGGAGAACATATCAAGACTTATTTGCTGCAACTTTGTGCCGAAAGCAGAATTCAGATCCAACATACAGTTCCCTACACACCCCAGCAGAACAGTGTAGCGGAAAGGAAGAATCGGTCACTGAAAGAGATGGCTACCTACATGCTTGAGTCAAAAGGTTTGGCTGCAAATATTTGGGCTGAAGCCATGAATTTTTCTGCATACATTCAGAACCGAGTTCCACATTCATCCGTGAAAGGTAAAACTCCTTTCAAAGAATTCACTGGTCACAAACCGGATGTGTCTAATTTGAGGGTTTTTGGCTCCACTGCATGGGCTAGAATTCCTTTTGATAAGAGAAAATCTTTAGATCCACAAAGTATTGAATGCATCCTAATAGGATATGGAGAAGAATCAAAATCATATAAACTCATGAATATCAGATCCAAAAATATATTCATAGAGCGAAGTGTGAAGTTTGAAGAACCGCTTCCAGATCTGAAACTAGTCGAGGAAAACACTGCTGATCTGTGGTTTCTACAAGAAGAAGTTTCGAGAGAAGATGAAGAAAGCATTGGATCTGATATTTCTGATATTTTATCAGACTTTGATGGCCATGACATATTAGTTTCATAATCCGACCATAATGATCCTCCTCAGTTACCAAAGTGGTCCCAAAACACTCTACAATCTGCTGCTCCAAACATTGGAAATCCTGCTGATCCAAGGAGAACAAGAGCAAACTTTCAAAGAGCAGGTATGGCTCTTTCATTTTCTGATCCATTATTATCTGAGAAATTTTATTTGATGATTGGTTTAGATCCCAAATCATACTATCATGCCCACCGAGATCCACGATGGAAAACCGCCATGGATGAAGACTACAATTATCTTCAAAAGAACAATACATGGGAGCTAGTTTCTCTTCCACCTGGAAGAAAATTGGTCCAATGTAAATGGATCTACCGCACGAAGGTTGCTACCGATGGCTCTATCAGCAAATAGAAATCTAGGCTGGTGGAAAAAGTTTTCTCCAAAGTCCAAGGAGTGGACTACACTGAGACCTTTGCACCGGTTGCAAAGATGGATTCCATCTGCCTAGTTTTGGCCATTTCTGCATCCAAGCACTGGGAAGAGCACCATATGGATGTGAAGAGTGATTTTCTACATGGATACCTTGATGAATAAGTATATATGAAGCAACCAAAAGGATACATATCAGATCCATCATTAGTTTGCAGATTGAAGAAATCTTTGTATGGATTGAAACAGGCCCCAAGAGCTTGGTACGCAAAGATCGACTCCTTCCTTCTTTCTCAGAATTTCAAAAGATGCAAATTTGATCCAAATGTGTACCTACATAAAGTTAAAGGTAATTTGATGATTTTTTTTCTTTATGTTGGTGATCTTCTCATTACTGGAAGCACTCTCCTTACAATCAACAAGCTAAAAAATGCTTTAAATCTAGCTTTTGACATGAGCGATTTGGGCTTACTTAAGCAATTTTTGGACTTGGAGATAGCTCAAAAATTTGATGGGATCACATTATCTCAAAAAAAGTATGCTTCAGACCTGATATTAAAGTTTAATATGGCAGAATGTAAGGATGCTCCGTTTCCATTCCTCTCAGGATTCAGTCTTGAGGAGGGAAATTCTACACCGCTTGCAGATTGCACTATGTATCGACAGTTGATTGGTTCACTACTCAACTTGACACACTCAAGGACTGATATTTATTATGCCGTGAGTGTTGTATCAAGGTATATGAAGCATCCCCATGAGCTTCATTGGAGGGCAGCCAAGCGGATCTTGCAATATGTGGAAGGTACGAGACATTTTGGCATACATTATGCTGCAGATTCTGAGCTAGATTTCATTGGTTTTACTGATTCAGATTGGAGGGGTGATACCATAGATCGAAAGTACACTTTTAGATATGTTTTCATGATTGTCCATGGCCCTATTTTCTGGTCAAGCAAAAAGCAGATAGCCATTGCACTTTCTTCAGCAGAGGCAGAGTATCGAGGGGTAGTCAATGCCTGCATTCAGGTAGTTTGGTTGCAGGGTATTCTTTCTGAGTTTGATTTTGGTAGCACTACTTCAACTGTCATATTTTGTGACAATCAAAGTGCTATTAAGATATCCATAGATCCAGTTCAGCGGTAGAGGACCAAGCACATTGAGATTCATATGCACTACATCCGAGAGTTGGTGCATGATTGTACCATCATTCTGCAATATTGCCCTACTGATGAGCAAATTGCAGACATCTTCACCAAGAGCTTAACTGAGAAGAAGTTCTCTTACCTCCATTCACTATTGGGGGTGATTTCCATCATGGTGGAGACATATTAGATCCATTTTTATGTTTTTCTTGAGGGGGGGATTTATTCCCACTGGGTTTTCCCTCTTTCCTCACTTAGCTTATTTTCAACATTTTTTGGATTATTGTATTGGTGAGACCTTTGGTCTTAGTAACCAGGGACCTACATTTTATTTTTTACATCATAGTATAGCTTGAGGGGGGGGGTTTAGGATATCTCATCATTCAGTATGTACTTTGCATGCACTTTGCATGCATGCATGCATTGCATGCATCCGCATGCTGCCCAGTCACCAGTTTGATGCCTCCAGCACCTAGTCCCTAGTCTTCCAACACCCGGGAGCCACTTTCCATTCATTTTTATCCCTCCTAGTCAGGGAGGCACCCACTTCTCACCCACCACTTGAGAAGGGAACCTTTTCTCACCTACTAGTCTAGTTCAGTTCAGTTAGCTAGTTTTCTTTCCTTGATTAGAGGCTAGACTGACTCCTAACTACTATTATCACTCTGATTGACCTCCGATGAGAATTGACTACCTATTCTGAGTGAAGTTAACTCCTCATGCACCCTCCACTCAGCCTCCTTCCCTACATTAGTGGCATTACCATCAGTTACACTCATTGCACTCAGTTAGACTCAGTTTGACACCTGGCTGACAGTTACTTGTACATTGATGACCACCACCGATTGATGATGAGGACTCCTAGTTGGATCCAAGCTACACCATGCAATATATTCGAATGACCTCCTTGGCTAATTCGAATTGCTCACTCATTGTGACAGTATTGTATTGTAATTCTACTATTATGGATTATAGAGCATTGATGCATCTCTCTTGCACAGTTTTTACTCCAATTTGTTTTACATCATTGTGATTGATATTTTTGTTCAATAGATCTGTTATGACTAATTTTACAATCATAAGATCTGAACTAGAACGTCTGTAGGATGTTTTCTCTCTGATTTTTAATTATGATTTGTGCTTCCTTCTACAGTTCATATTTGCTTTACCAAAATGTACCTTTTGATCTTGGCCATTTTAGGAGGTGCATCCCACTTGGCTTCTTCGCTTGTTTTGGCCCCTCCAACGGTCTTGATTGAGATTTGGGGGAAATTGCCATAGCATATGGGCCATCAATAGGATCTTAACCACCTACCATTTCCACACATATTGTAACCTCTTACATATCAGATCCATACTAACAAACGACATGATGAAATATGGACCGTAGAGGTGAATATTTTTCATTGCATTCCATGGATGGTATCCTGCCTTCAATGGTTTAGATTAATTTTAGCGAAGTGTCGGATTCAACTTAGTCGTTTATGAGAAAGAGTCATGATTTGAATTTTAATGTTTTTTCCAACACCTCCGACAGTCATGATTTTCTTCAAGCAGATGATATGTCAGATCTGAACCGTCAATGAGAGAGATTGCTTTCTCACCTACTGCGATTCTGAAATCCTCTGACGGTCTAGATCTACATTAAATTATTTACATCGTCTAATATGGGTTTTCCATAAGATATTTTCAAATTTAAGCCTCCAACAATTCGAATAATTTCAGACAACTTGCATGATTGAATCAGTGTTGTAGAAATGCAAGGCTTCTCTGCTTGCTTCTTTGGGCTTATAATTTCATGAGTGGCTCAGATCTCATTTGGTTAACTGACCTTTTTAATATTAATAGTTGGCGCCATTCCCTGTTGATCTTATCTACACTATTTATTAATTGCATAACCTTTGATGACAAAGATGAGGGAAATATCAAGCGACAACATCTCCAATATTCTCTGGCTTAGATTATAGAAAGACAAGTTTACTATTTTTCCCCATTAGGGTTTCCAGGGTAAATCATTGTGTCTATGTGTGTATGGTTTCTAGTTCCATTGTGCATGTTTAGATGAATTTAATGAGATTATATATTGTTTCTTATACTATCATATATGAGTTTTACTTTTTAATATGCATCTGGGAATAGTATTGAAAGTAGTAGACCAGAATTATATATTCACAGAGATATAGAAAATTAACATGGAATCAGAGAGTTGTCTAGGAAATAAACCAATGGTTTACATAGTGATATTGCGTAGAGTGCACATTTTATCATATCTCTAAGAGCAAAGTCCAGATTTGTGTCAGGTCAGTTTGATTCAATGGTTTGAATCATAGCCCTTCAGATCTATAGGGTCATGGTGACTAGACTGAGGTTTGAAGATAGGTTGGACGGAGGTACCAACTTCATTGCATGGAAGGAAATAATCATGCTATTGTTTGAAGAGAAAGAGTTGTGGGACATTGTGGAGAACACAACAGTGAAACTCATGGCAGTTCCAATAGATGCAGCAGGTTTGGATGCATACAACAAGAAGGTGAAGTAAATACACAGCGTTCTTGATTCCGTGAAGGATCATATGATTGTGTATGTTATCATAAAGGATCATTCCTATGACATGTGGGAAGCATTGACAAAGATTTTCCAAATCGACAATGAAAATTGGAAGATGGTGTTGTGGGAAAAAATTCAAAGTATCAATATGCTCAATGATTATCCAATTGTAGCATATATTATTAGAGTGACACAAGTTCTTGATGAACTTGTTGCATTAGGGGTTAATATTGCATATGCAAAGTTGGTGAAGGAAGATTTAAAAGGATTCTCCAAGCCATGGGAGACCTTGGTTAGTTGTATAGTTTCCAAGGAGAATCTTCCCACATGGGATAGGTTGTGGGATGATTTCACTCAAGAGGAGTTGAGATTGGGGTTGATTCAGTCAGACCACAAGACTGGTGATGAGTAGTACCTAACACTTGGGATTAGAAGCAAGGTTAAAGGTAAGAAGAAATTTGGAGGAGGATCTACTTCGAAGGGTGTGAAGAATCTGAATAAGGT